>RCWM02000295.1:0-1417081 GCA_003667255.2 Euschistus heros
ATAAGTTAGTGTAAATATTGTTAAACCATTAAGAAAAATATCGCTCATTTGTTGATGGTAAAAATGTTATCTGTAACTTTCCAATAAGTTTTTTTGGCCAAGAAGAGTATTTAATAAAGATTACAAATATGTTAACACAAGGAATCAGTTTTTGGAAAGAGACCTGTTACCTTAGATTATCAGGATGCCTTCACTATGATAAGCTTTACTTGACTGTTGCTGGCAACATACTGATACTTTAAGTCTGCATTGAGGAATTTAGCATGCAATTTTTAAATTCATTCAGATTATTATTAAAAAAAAAAAAAAGACTGTATTTTAAATGTCTGCATCAGAGGTTTCATAATTATGTTCAAAATATGTTAATTATAACAAAATTGTATATAGGTTAAAATTAGTCTAAAATTGATAGCTCAATAATTTTGTTTGAACTATAATGTTTGTTAATATTTCTAAATTTAACAATTACTTTGATGATTCGATGTAATGCAATACCATTTTTTAAATTTTATTTTCTATATTAAAAAAAAACAAAAAACGTTCAGATTTGGGTATTTTCTTTTTTTTCCCTTATTTTGTATTGAATTACTTTCTCTTTAGACATTTAAAATTTAGCTTATATTTTTAAAAAGAGATTAGCATTGTAGGGGAAATTAAAAATATTTTTGTAACAAGCCTATTATCTAATTGTATATTACCTTTAATTATAGGTATTATATTGCAGCCTTAATGTATAAATGTTTTATGAATAATAAGTTATATCAACATGTGAGAATTTTGTTTTTTTTTATTCATGCATTGCATGTGGGTTCAATGAGATGAAATACAGGGTGTAGTTTTTTCACTAGCGCTTCTTCCTATGTACATGTACATATCAATAATGGCCTTAAAAGCTGATTCTGTATATATGTCACTACTTCTAAATTATTTCATTTTTACTTTCTTTTTAAATATAATTTGTCCCTAGATATAATTTTATTTTAATTTTTTTGTGTGTGATTTGTACAGTCATTGTTTGTTAATTATAAATATTACATGGCATTTCGCACTTCATATTGTATATTGTTTTATATGATTTACCATTTTGAACTAGTCGAGTATTATAAAAAAAGTATTTGCTGATATTGTAAATATTTACTGCTCATGCCATGAAGAGATGAATGTTTTGTACAACTTTGAAATAATATTAAGATCGGCTATCAATTGTTTATATTCTGTAATTCTCCTAGTCTAGAGTTAACGTTTTATGCTAAAGCTATTTAGTTGAATTCAAATGTGTTTTTTTTTTTGTTTTTTTTTTATAAATATAAAATTATCCTTTATTATAGATGTCAATACTTTGTAATTATAATTAAAATATATTCATGTGATACTTAACTAAATAATAATTGCAAAATTATTATGTATATATTTATGTAATCAATACATTCCTTCAGTTAATTATTACATATTAATTTTAAATTTATTAAATAACTTTGTAAACCAACTGAAGTATTTGTTTAAAATAATAAGTAGGTGAATAATTTGAATTTCTTTATCAGATCCTATTGGTCTTTTTGGTATTTTCTTCACAAGAGAATAGAATTTTTTTTTGTGGATGAAAACATTTTGATACTAGATAAGTGTTTAGCATGCCCTTTTTGTTACAAAAAGTGTAAATCAACCCACTTTTCTTACCACAATTTTTTTTTTTTCACCTAATTAATATGAGTATTGAGATTATTATTCAATATCACAGATTAAATTATTATACGCTATATTAAATTATATAGCATTGTTTTTAATATACAACCAATACTTCAACTTACAATCAGGACTACAAAATAACTAAGATCAAAACAAGAGAAACTATAGCTAAATATTAATGAAAGTAAATAATAGTGAGTTTGGTATACCCACAGAATACAGAATATAATAGAAGCGGTGGGTAGGTGGGGGGAGATGGCTCCCGGCAAGGAGTGCTATCCCCACCACCTAAACCCCGGCTGTCCCTATCAGTTCCACTGTTTTCCCCGTGTTTTTTTGGAACAATTGCTAATCGTTAGGTCCCTGTTGTGTTTTATGTGTGTTTTTTTTTTAATTTTTTATTTCTCAATTGGATTAAATAATGTCGTGTTGTGCCGCGTTTGGATGTTCTAGCAAAGAGTCCAACAAGGATTTAAACCCTCCAATAACCCTTCACCAGTACATTTTAAACGTACACAGTTTAGTTTTTCAATAAATTGAGAAACAAATTTTCCTTCCCTTTCGCCACAGTAAAAATATCTTTATTGTGGAGCTTTTTTAACTTTATTGTTAAACTCCCCTATATTAACAATAATAGATATTGTAACCACATAATACAGAATATTATAATTAGGATTGATAAATTAATTGCTAATTCTATTGAAATTATTTTTATTTGAACACTAGTTTCGAATGTTTAAACATTAAACCTTAAGAAGACGTTTTACATCAATAATATAGTTTTAGATTTGAATAAATCTTTAAAAGGTAAACAGTACCATTTCTTTAAAAAGGTTTCCAATTTTTACCTTTTTTTTTTTTTTTCCTCAGCCTTCCCTTCAGTTCCACTGTTTTCCCCCCCTCCATGTCCCCGTTTTTGTTTTTTTGGAACAATTGCTAATCGTTAGGTCCCTGTTGTGTTTATGTGTTTTTTAATTTTTTATTTCTCAATTGGATTAAATAATGTCGTGTTGTGCCGCGTTTGGATGTTCTAGCAAAGAGTCCAACAAGGATTTAAACCCTCCAATAACCCTTCACCAGTACATTTTAAAAACGTACACAGTTTAGTTTTTCAATAAATTGAGAAACAAATTTTCCTTCCCTTTCGCCACAGTAAAAATATCTTTATTGTGGAGCTTTTTTTAACTTTATTGTTAAACTCCCCTATATTAACAATAATAGATATTGTAACCACATAATACAGAATATTATAATTAGGATTGATAAATTAATTGCTAATTCTATTGAAATTATTTTTATTTGAACACTAGTTTTCGAATGTTAAACATTAAACCTTAAGAAGACGTTTTACATCAATAATATAGTTTTAGATTTGAATAAATCTTTAAAAGGTAAACAGTTCCAATTTTACCTTTTATTTTTTCCTCAGCTTCCCTTCAGTTGAAGAGGATCGAAATAAGTGGGTTCAAGCCCTGAGGCAAGAAAAATGGAAGCCAACAAATACAAGTGTTATTTGTTCAAAACATTTTAAAGAGGACGATTTTGACAGATCTTCTCCATTTCGAGTAAATCTAAAGAAAGGTGCAATTCAGTCGGTTTTATGATTTCCTAGATCATTTGAGACAGACGATTATAAAGGTGCATATAACTGTCTACGTTTTCCCCCCTGCTTTACCAACACACGTTTGGTGTTTAAACTTAAAAGTTTAATGTTGAATTTTTTTTTTTTTTTTTTTTTTTTTTTTTTTTTTAGGAAAGGGGACCAATAAAAAGGCTTGCGACCCCCGTTGAAAAATATTAGGTCCCCAAATAAAAAGAGATTTAAAAAATGTTAGAGATCACTAATAAAAAACATAAACGAGCTCAAAAAAAAAAAAAAAAACTTGATGAAAGATCTGTACAGCTTCGAAATACAGCTGATTCATTAAGCTTCACTTAAAATTCACTTTCTAACCACAAAAAAAAAAATACAGGTTGAAAAGAAAAAAAAAAATTAAAACCTACGCCGAAACGTTTTGCGGTGTAAGAAGAAAAACTGAGCCTACAAATACAGTCTACAAAAACTGAGCGAAGAAAAATAAAATAACTAATTAAATAGAGAATAGAAAATTTGCTTTCGTTACTTCTAAAATAATACCTTGGGAGAAACTCTTTTCTAGATTTTCACATTTTTTAGAAGATGGCTCTCATTACTCATTATTAATAAGATCGATCGGAATGAGATTTTTTAAAGTCCGAATCCACCATTTTTTGAAAAATATCAATGATAATATTCATAAAAATAAATAAGATCGAAAATTAAGAAATTAGTAATTTTCTTTTGGTAATATTCTGTTTTATTTTCGTTCTTAAACTACCTACCTATGCATGAATGTGATAAATTTCTGAACAATTAGATGGAATCCAATAAAATTCGTAAGAGTTGAAGCTTAAATATTACATGATAAAGTTGTAAATAAGTCTGAGGTGGAGCAGCCCGGGGTGGAGGTGGTGGGGGAGAGCCGGCTGAACTGGAGCCACGGGGACCGTACGGTAGAGGTGGGCTAAACAGTTATTTTTTGGTATTAGGTTACTACGTTATGGCTCTATCCCAGTAATAGGTTCCAATAGTAGGTTATTCCAGTAATAGGTGATTCAAGTAAACCCCTGCCCTACCGCTAGAATGCGCGCCCGTCAATCACTGCTGTTGCCAATAACTCTTCGGGATCCAATAACGCTTAGAATCACTGCAGTTCTTACAATAACGCCAGTTATTAGAATCACTGCAGTTATTACAATCACTCCAGTTCTACAACAGTTCTCAACTGTTATTAGAATAACCTATTGCCAGCCATCGTTCTGTTTTCGATCACCGACCTGGCGCTAGTGGTTCTAACCTATTAAAAACTAACTTTTAGACATTTTGACTGGTAATTCATTAATTTATCCTCCTCGCCATTGCTAATAATGTTAATAATTTGTTTATTTAGTAATCTTACAAATGATAAATAACACAAAATCAACCAAATTATTGTGTCAATTTTTTTTTTAACAAAAAATTTTAGAAGCCAATTAAAAGTTGTCAAAATATATAACAAATTAAAAATAAATCGG
This sequence comes from Euschistus heros, assembly GCA_003667255.2. Taxonomy (NCBI): domain Eukaryota; kingdom Metazoa; phylum Arthropoda; class Insecta; order Hemiptera; family Pentatomidae; genus Euschistus; species Euschistus heros. The sequence continues at coordinate 4,780 of RCWM02000295.1, forward strand.
CCAACTATGATACAAACGAATTCAGCTAAATAAATCTTTAAAAAACATTGTCCTTATTTAATTGTACTGCCAAGATTTTATTTTTTTTAAATACATATTAGGTGTTAGTAAAACATATTTGAACAATTATAAAGACTCAACAATTACAAGTAGCTTGTATCAATCTGTTACCTAAGCATGTATTGTGTATTAAAATATTGGCTGTAAGATAAAATAAAGAAGAAAATAACAGAGGTAGAAGCAGGATTCAGGCTGGGCCATCTTAGGTCAAGTTTTTACTATGTCCCAATTTTTTTTTAAAGCATTTGGTGGACTTCCAAGACTTCTGGTCCAGGAGGTACATTTAGCCTTTATCCACCTTTAGAAAGCTGTGACTTAGGTCCTTTAAATAAGGTGTGGAAAGCACTGTTTGTCAGAGATAAGTTATAGTCTGAGATAAGGCATACAAGGCCTTTATAAAGGTGCAGAATTGGGAATTAAATTTTGAAATAGCAGCGTTACTAATTGTATACAAAAGTATTTAAAAAAAAAAAGTTTTGATATCATGTCCCCTCAGCATTACACATCACCAAAGGATTAAATCAAAGTTGCTGCTAATCACCTACTCTCTTTAACATGGTTATTAAACAACCTTTCTAGAAATAGGAGAGAAATATTAACACATGGGTTTGGAGATTTTGAAAGATATCTAATTCATAATACAAATTGCAGGAGTTTATCAGCTCATTGCCACTGAGGAATGTGATCTGGAATACATGCTGAGGAAACTCTAAGCAGTATTCTGAAAAGGGCATGGAAATAAATCTAAAGAAGAAACAGTTTGTGTCCCTCAACTCTTCGAGCACATTTTTTAGCATTGAAGATTAGAGATATGGAGGTCTACTAATCCTCCCTGGAAAGGAATCCTCTATTAATTAAGATATTTCATTGATAATATTAAGAGAAAGGAAGAATGTAGGAATCCTAAACTCGTTCCTGTGGAATAAAAATGTTTCCTTTAAAAAAAAAAAAAAAAGATGATTATATCTTTCCATATCACTATAAATTGTCTTTAAATTTGCTAAAATCTGTGGTGTGGAGAAGAAAAAGCTTAAACACTACTATCTTTAGAGATGGGTACTCAGAGTGGAAGTTATTTCATAATAAGAGCCCATCATGTTTCTAATAATATCATAAGACAATATATGAGAGAGGAAAAAATCACTTGAGGTACACATGATGGTACAGAAGGATCAATACAATTAGGGTTTCATGAATTAATTGCCACTTTTATTGGAATTAAGTCATCAATCCTAATTGAGGAAAAAAATATTTTAAAGAGTATTTAAACCAGGAGCTCATTCAAAAAGGATGTATCAAAACAGAGGCCAAAGTAAATTTTCCTGGACAGATTGCCTGAGGAAATTGTTGATAGGGGATGTAAAGAAAGGAATGGCAGCAAAAAGATAACAAGAGAAAGATTAGTAGATCAAAAGGTAGTTTGAACTAATAACTGATAAAGATTAGGATACAATAATTAAACAAACCTGAAGGTATTTTTCATTTTATAAGTTTCCAGAACAGAAAGGGTAATTATAAAAATCACAGAACGAGATAATGTATGGACTAAAACCATATAAAAAAACAAAAAAACAAATTACAATAAAGTTTGTACAAATTTATCAACACCCCACATTATCATTGTACAATCACAATGAGTTTTTATTTAAAAGAACTAACTGTTCTCTAAATACTTGACCAAAATATTGGACAATTCTAATAACCATACAGATACAATCAATTTACATCAGAGTTTTTAAAGGAAAAAAACAAAAACAAAATGAATTAAAAATATTCAGTTTATTTATTAACAAATCTATTTACAAATATTCCAATGGATATAACTATAAAAATTATAACTAAGAAGAGGTATGAAAGAAACCATTCACAAAAATAAAAAACTATATATCAAAGGACTAAATACTTCAAAAAGCAGTATTATATTTTACAAACAGGTAAAAAGGTAGTGTCTCGATGGAATCTAATAAAAGTGTAAATATCCGTGGAATAACTATAAATTACAAAAGTCTAAATAGATTTTACAACAAGCTAATATATTTATGATTTAATAATCATTGCAAGATTTTAACTATCCATTATAATCATAAGATTTTAATGACATTCATTTGTCATTACATTATTATTTGTAATATAACATAAGAAAAAGCATTTGATATTAACTAGCCATTTCAACTTTTTAAAATTTCGATTAGAAAACACTAAGACCCTGAATATTGAGGAACTATTTCAGTCCAAGCAAAATTTAAATAAAATCTGGTGTTACAAATTTCATCTAAAAGTTTCAGCACTTTGTATTAAAGTAGAACCTCTCTTAACCAAGAGATTTTTTATTGATTCGCAATGAAACAAAAAAGGAACTCATGAAGATTTATTTACAAATTAAAATCAATGCATTTATTTTTGTTCACAGTTACGACCTCCATCTATTGTGATATGATTGTACTACGATCACGAATTTCTGTTTTAGTTCGAACCACGGCCGCTAGGAGCGTCATAACCCATCTGCGACCAGTTCTTGTTTGCGTTATTAGATCACGTGACCTATCGGTTCTTCAATAATAGGACAGCCATATGAGTTATTAGATAACAGAAGTTACACGACTGTTATTGAGAACCGATCTAAGAACGGTAACTGGTCGAATAACCTTAACCGATCGGTTCTTCTATCTGTTATAACCTAACACCTTACACCAACAACCCCAATTTATTGTTATTTCTCCATCATTTTCGATGGAAGATTTAATAAATTTGACTAATTTTGTAAAATATAACTATATTTTAATATAGTTATTCTAAAATAATAAAAATAAGTTATTCTAAAATACAAATTTAGGTTTATTTATAGATATTTTAAAATATGATCACTGGAAATAGGGTTTTTTCGGTAATAGGTGATTGGTGATAACAGTTCCGAGTCAATAATAGGTTATTTTAAAGATTACGTTATTTTTGTCCCACCTCTACCGTACGGCTTTGTTGTCTCTGCCGCTTCTACTATATTCTGTATTCTGTGGGTATACCAGAAGCCAGTCAGCTCTGTAGAGTTAGGCATTTAGACTTCTAACTGCTGAGCAGTTTGAGAGCAGCGATAATAGAAAATAAATTTTCTGTGAATTACTGACTCTTCTATGAAGGATAAAAAATGAGTTAAGTATGATCCTAGTCTAATCATTTTCTGAAACAACTCTTACAGTGCTTGCTAGTAAATGGGATTACTTTTAGGTCCAAGGGGTGACTTTGGTACAAGCTAATTTTGAATTTAATAAAAGAATTTTCTCTGAAAGGTTATTACTTAGGAACAATTTACACTATATCACAAACAACAGTATACAATTGGAATTATTCTGATAAATGTTGATCTTGGGTCTTCAGTACAACTTCAGGTAAAGATAGATAGATAGATATTAGGTATAGAAAGTTAGATAGAGACAATAATTAACAGTAATCAGACAATTTGGACAACTTCAGGGACCAAAAAAACCAAAGAGCCAAAAATGACAAACTTCTTTCTTATTCCACAACCTTGCTAGAATGGTTATTCTGTAAGCATCAACAGGAGCTCACCCAGATGGCCTATGAAATAGGTCATAATGTTACACAGAAAATTATTTTTTCTATTATGAATGTTTGTTTATCTTTGTCTGCACCCTGATATAATTTAGTAATGGCAAAGGCTTTTAACAATAGGTGTTTTTTTTTATTCTGTTTGGAATGAAGAAATACTTAAAGTAAACATATGATTATAGTTACGCAACCCAGAAATAATAAAATTCTAATGTTTAATAATCATAAAATGAATACTCTGTAAGTACTTTGATGCTGTACAATTATTTATGTGAAATTACACAATTTATCACCAATTGTAACGAGAACAAAGAACACCAAGTGAACTTATTACTACGGTTAATTAATTACACAACTTGTATCATCCATCAGTGTCAAACCAACAATATAGATATAGATTTTAAAAAATCCATGGTTTACATTCCAGATCCTAAAGCAGTAGAAATCAGTTTTTTTTTTTTTTTTTTTTTTTTTTTTTTCAAAATTCTAGTATTGTTATTAACATCAGGGCAGCTGTCTTTGGGTAGTTAGTATTAAGGTTGCATTTACTGATGAGCGGAAGTACTTGGATATGTATTTAGATAAGCGGCTCAGCTGAAACAACCATATTAAGCATATCAAGGACGGTTGCTCAAAAGGGTTGGGACTGCTTAAGTTCCTTTCACAATCAAGTTTGGGAGCTGATAGACAGTGCCTATTGAAGATAATCAAGCCACTTTACATAGTAAAATGGAGGACTATGGCTCAGTAATTTACAACTTTGCTCGACCATAGAAAGTACAGAGCCAAGTGAGGTGCTTAGGGAAAGAGTCATGGAAAACAAATACGTCTAAATTGTTAGATGTAAAGCCAAACTGTTCAGCAAAGTGGCAAACAAGTTGCAGGATATCCAGAAAGGAGGAAGCAATTTTGTGCCACCTGAGAATCGGCTACTGTGCGTTCTCCCATGGCTACCTTCTCCATATCGTGGCTTGGAGCCCCCTACTTGTGGTAACTGTCAGGAACCCAGGATAGTGAAACACATGAATGAAATGAAAATGAAAAAATAAACTTTATTCTGGGACTTACTGTCCCCTAAGAATAAAAATAATGCACAGTTAAAAGTACAATTGTCTGGCATGTTATTTACAAATTAAATGCATCAGTAATTACAACAAATTACATATTAGTAGAGTGTCAACAGTTTTCATCTGCCAGGGAAAGACTTAAAATGACATATACACTGAAAGAAATTCTAAAAGATGATGAAAAGTTAGTGAAGTCATTGTTGGAGTTTTTGAAGGCCATCAGGTTTTATGGAGGAGTAAAAAAAAAGAAAAGAAATTAAAGACTAACTGCCAATGACCCTGAAGGATATAGGCAAATCAAAAATAAAAATTTCTAACCATCTCATTTCATTAATATATATAAATGAACACACCCAACATATATAAAGTGAGTACCCTTAATTAGGATAAAAACCTGGCGGTTGAGCATAATTGCTTAGCACAAAACCTCCTTGCATGATTGTTAGTCACAAAACAATACTTCCTTACCAAGAACTGAACCCAAGACCCTACATGGATTGTAGAAGGACAGGTTTTATACATTTGTGTATTTATGTATACACACATATCACTTTTCAATCATTCTGAACATCAAGATTCATCATTAATGGCTTGTATAATTATTTTTTTTTTAAATAAATAAAACAAATATATTTATAATCAAACATATATTACAAAAATTATCATAATTCATAATCATCAGGATGGTACAATTCACTAAGTAATCTATATACATAAGATGGAGCATGGCCTCCTGTGTTAGAAATAAATAATGTAACAAACTCTGGTGGCACATAATCATACACAGGATTGTAAACGTGCACCTTAGATAAAATATCTCCGTCAGCATAGTTAAGAACTCCCTCTGGAGAAATAAAACTATTAAAAGAATCTTGATCATATGAACATAAATATTGAGGACTGAGCTGATAGAGAGGAGCTAAAACAATTACAGGCACAGAATAATGTTTAGCAGCTAAAGCAAGCGGATGGGTTCCACACACTGCTCTTAAACCTCCATTAGCCATCACTGTTCGGGTTCCAATGATAACTTTATTAACCCTTGACATAATACCAAATATGGCAGAATCAGGCACAAGTGTTGTCTGTATTTTGTTCTTAGCCAAATTCAAAGCTAAATCGTGACCTTGATTTGAAGGAGAACAAGCAGCAACTATTACTTCAAACTTTCTATCCTTAGCAGCTTTCTTTAAAAAAGCTTCAACAGTCTCCGAATTTCCAATTGTCATAATTATTTCATTAGAATGTATATGTTCCCTTGCCTGTTGTGCAATATTATCAGCAATACCTTCAAGTTCTGTTTCAAATTCATTCAAATGATCTATTATAGCAAGTTTCAACTGAGGAATAATTTTATTAAAATCATAACTCTGTCCTTCACTTGTCACAATTTTGTGCAATGATTCTTCTTGAGATTCATCTTGTTTATTCTTCAAAAGAGACAAATATTCTTCTCGAATAATTTTCAATATGCGTCTTACAATATTTCCAACAGAAGAATGTAAAGGCATGTTCTTAGTTATTTTTTTACCTTGAATTTTGATAATTTGAAGTAGATCATTAGCTGTGGTCCATTCAACATTCACAATAATATCTTTAAACAGTTTGACTACTTCAATAACAATGTCATTGTGAATTCTTTCATATTTGACATCTAATATAAAATTACTAACACTATCTTCTAAACCAAACTGTTTGTTTTCAATCATTTTCAAAATATGAAAACAGTCTAATAACTGATATAAACAATACAAGAGTACACTATCAATTCCTTTAAATTAATAAACTTTCGTAAACCTATAGCACTATATCTCAAAAGAAAATCATAAGAGAACTTTTATCATCTGCAAAAGGAAAAATATAACCTTCTATTTCTAACTGTTGTCATACAATGGAAGGAGGTCTGAAACATTGTAAAACAAAGAGCATATACAGACCCTTCTTATGCAGAAGTAAGGTTAAGTTTAAAATTGTCAGTAGGAATCAAGTGAGGTCACTTAAGGAAAACATTTAAGCGAAAGAGGTGGAAACGTTTTAAAAATGTTTTAATATATTTTTTTTTAAATTAGGAATTGACTATTTCCAATTACACTAAAAGTTAACGTAAATGCCAATAAGAACTTTTTCAAAGCCTTATAAATAAAGAATGAAATATTTTATTTGCCTGATATTTTTTGAATATTGTATACAATATAATATATATAATACTACAATCTCAGGCCATTTAAAAACAGTAATTACTAAGAATGCTGCCTAAGAATATTATATCAGTATTATTGAAAAACACTCAAGTGATTAATTGTAGTACTCGAAAATTGTATTAAAAACAGTAAATTCCTACTAGAAAGCTGCCAGATCCTCTAATATTACAAAGTTGTTCTCTTTCAGATATAATTTTTGTTATTCTAAATAACTTATGAAGTTTTTAATACGCTTTTATTAACTTCACCTAAACTAAATTTAGATCTCCAGTTCGTTGAAATAGACGAAATTAAAAATGAATTAAAACATATCATTGTAGATATAAATAGAATAAAAATTAAAATTAATGGAGAACAAAAATTAGCCCACACCTACATTGTAACATTTGCTGTTCCAAAGCTACCTGAAACTATTAAAATAGGGTTCCACACAATAAGGGTTCAACCTTACACACCAAACCCAATGAGGTGCTTTAATTGTTTAGGTTTCTGTCACCCCACCTTTAAATGCAAAAAAGAATTGATTTGTGCCAATTGTGGTGAAGTTAAACATCAAGATAATATAAAATGTATAAACTGTACCGGTAACCACAACGCATTAGATCGTAAATGTCCAGTATTTCTACTACAAAAAGAAATAAAATCAATTCAAGTTACTGAAAAAGTTCCTTATAATGAGGCCAAAAGGTTTTATAGGGAAAAAAATCCCACAACCTTCATTAAATCATTCGCACAAGTCACCAAAGAAAAAATAGTTGAAAAAAAAAGACGTTGCCGTGAAAGCAGATATTATTTTTAATTTCCAATTAAACAAAAGCACATAAGCTGTTGACAGTAAATTAATTCCATCTATTAAAGTAACAGGCTAACAAGCCCTCATGCAGTACCAAATCCACTGTTCCCATGATTGGTTTAATACCAAGACCTATAACTGCGAAGGTTATCATAGAGCCAAAACTTCGTTCAGCCACAGCCTCCACAATAACCTCACCCCCAGTCACCTTTACTCCCCCCTCACCCCCAGCTCCCACTCCCCCTCCTCAACCCCTCCCCTCAAATTCATCTCGTAAACAATTACGATAAATAATCGTATGTAAACTAGAGCCCAGGCCCGGCAGGTGACCTTAGGATTTTTTAAAGGGAGTAAAAAATCCTTAGCTATGCCGTCCTTCGGAAGGGACGTAAAATGGGGGTCCCGAGCCTGTGCGATGTCAGGTACTCGTTAAAGATCCCTATCCTAATTATACCTGGATAGGCAAAATTTAGGACTCCCACCGTAGCATCGTCCGATTAGCCATAGCAGCATAAAGTGACGTTAAACGAAACAAACAAACAAACTAGAGCCCAGGATTTTTTTTTTTGAGGAAGGACCCATTCGAAAAGCATATTTCTGAACTCCTTTTAACAGAAAAACTACCTTCAAAAGTTACGGATTGACTAGAATTATGATACGAAGCAAGGTGTATTTTATATATATATATATAACTTACGTTCACTGAGAATAAAAAGATAAAAAAAATTCCTCGTGAATTCAAAGTGCCTGTCTTCTGCCTATCCTTCGGGTGCATCTTAATTTGATGATAACCTGCTTTAAGGTCCAGAGTTGAGAATATGGTTGCCCCGCCCAGTCTGTCTAGTATATCGTCCAGTCTCGGTATCGGGTATTTCTCGTCTAACGTGTTGTCATTTAATTTCCTAAAGTCCACCACGACCCTATATTTCTCCTGCCCCATTTCCCCGTCACTTTTCTTCTTGACTACTCACAAAGGACTGTTAAACGGCGAAGTACTGTCCACAATGATCCCCTGTTTTTTCAAGTTGTCCAGTTCCTCCCGGATATGTTGCCTCAGAGCCTGAGGGTACCTTCTCTCTTTCACGTACACCACTCGTTCCTTTTTCAACGGGATTTCATGCACAGTCTCTCCAGTTGCACTCAAAGTTTCTCCCTCCCTGAAGAAAACATCTTTGTATTCCCTGCTGATTGCTTGTCGCCAATCCCCTGACTGCGCTACCACCCCTATCATCCCGTGCTTGACTGTCATCCCCTGTTTTCCCCGGAACTTCCGACCCCCTATCCGAACCGTCCATTTCCCGTTCTCTACCCTCACTCGCGCCCCTAACATCCCTAAAAGGTCACATCCCACGGTCGCCCCATACTCTCGTGGCATACTCTCCACTACGTGAACTTTCAGGTTACCCCTCTTCTCCCCCCATTTACTCAATTCTAATTCTATTTCCCCATCTGTCCTGCATGGTCCGTTTAGTGTGATCAGTTTACAGTTACATACCTTTGTCCGGGGTCTCCTCTCTCCCTTACAGAATGCTTCCACTGCTTCCCGGCTCATGATGGTGTTCGAGCTACCTGTATCTACTAAACACTTAACCCCACTCGCGACTCTTATAATAGGCAACCTACTACTTACTCCCTCTATGTTATTTAACACTACATGGTTGCCCCTCGAAGCGCACCCTCCTCATTCTTCCTGTGACGCTCTCCTCTCCACCCGCGTTCCTCTGCTTCTGTTCCTCGGTTTTCTCCGTCCTCCTTCCTTCCTCCGTGTTCCCTGGTTCGCTCCTCTCCGACTCCGACTCCGATGATTCCGAAGAGCTTGTTGACTCCGCTGGAGTTCCCCTCTGATGCCATACTCTCTGCGCATTTACCTCCATGGGTTCGCCGTGAGATCTGTCCTTGCGCCTACTCATATATGGACATTGTCTGGCGATATGACCTTCTGTGCCGCACTCAAAGCATTTTGTCCGCGGACAACGAGCTACCAGGTGTCCGGTCTTCCCACACCCGTGGCAGCGTCTTTCTTCCCTTCTTCCACTCCTCCTCTCAGTCTCCCGACGTCCCTCTCGTTTCCACGGTTTCTCCCTTCTGACGGAACTTGACTCGTTCCTCTCCGTGCCGTAGCTCCTCCTATCGCTCCTTCTTCCGTCTCTTCTTCTGTTACTCACTCGGGTCCAGCTGGTCTCCTCTTCGTCTTTCCTCCGAAACTCTTCATCTCTGGCTCCGGCGTCAACCATCTCTTGGGCGCACTCTAGGAACGACTTCTCTCTGGGCAGACCTTCCTTCCTTCCCGTTTCTCGTGCCAACTGCACTTTCAGGATGGTAGACAGAAATGTCATCTTCGCTTCCACTTGTCCCCGCTCTTCCGTCTCCCTCATCTTCTCAGTTATACGGTTGTAGTGGATGATAAGAGTCCCTGCATAGCGCCCGTTCGACTGGTAGGACCGTTTTGTTTCTCGAAACATTTGAAATATGTCCTCCTCTGGGGTCCACCGACCACCTCCATATGCCTTCTTCAACCTCTCCTTAACCACCGGCCAAGGCGTGTCCTCATCTGCCTGGATATGATTCAAAAAAACACTCCTCTTCACTCTGCATACTAGGGCGGCCCTGAGGGTGTTGGCATCCCCGTGATCCAACAAATTATCAGCAGCCTTAGCATCTATCCTTGCCAGCAACCTGTCCCCTCCTTTGAGGAAGTGGTTTAATTCTCCGATTTCCCCATCATATCCTTCAAGGTCGGAAATCGCCCTCCTTGAGTCTTGTGCGGTGGCCGTCTTTATTTTCAGTAATTCCAGAATATTAGCATGTGCTGCCGACAGTGGTTGCGCGGGTATCTGTGGTATGTCAGTCATCTTTTTTCCTCTAAATACTTAAAATAGTTTATAGACTACCACGTTCTCGTAAGAGAATTTATCTCCACAACACTTAGAAAAGAGAGAGATAAAAAAAAAAATAATAAAAAAATTTTCTCTTACGTGTTCCCGGGTTTCGGCACCACTTACGTTCACTGAGAATAAAAAGATAAAAAAAAAGTAAAAGGGATGAAATAATACACGAACAGCAGCTAGATATCAACTGATTTATTCCTCATTTAAATCCTCTATATATACATTTCTATTGTTTACAGTATTAAACTTAAGGATTAGCTTGTATATAGGTCCCTTCTATCCTTAACTTATATATATATATATATATATATATATATATATATATATATATATATATATATATATATATAATCGGGGAAAAAACACTAAAGTTATCAAGTAAATATGAATAATCTTCTTCATCCATCGTATAGTTTCCTCCCACACAGATACTAGATCTGAAACATTTATCGGAATAATTACGATAATTATTATTTTCTACCAACAAACACCAATAATTATATATTTTGTATTAAGTATGATTCTTTTATGAGTACAAGGATTACCCTGTTCTTCAAAATATTGCCATTTCTAATTTTAACATTTCAGGCTATTTTCCGATATTGTATGATTGTATTTTTTTTTTTTTTTTGTTTTTTTTTTCGTTTCACCCTCTTTGGGGTACGTTGGATCCATCACTTCACTGTGTGTTGTCCTTTCTTAAGTGCCCAGTACTTCTTCATTCTTTCCGATCTTCTTTTTCTTTCTTCATCTGAGATAAAGGGTTTGGTTTTTAGAGTGGATTTATCTTTGAGTAAGTTTGATCAAGTAGTGAATTTTCTGTAATGTATTGTATTGTACGAACTTACTTTTATTATTTAATATAATTCAGTTTCGAATATTGAAGATCATTTTTATTTAAGATGATAAGATATCCCGTTTTGTCTAAAATATAACTGATTTTAAGCGACTCATTCGTTCGTTTATCGTTTATCCCGACCTACCCCCGACAGCATGCCCATTTGTCCCGTTTTAGCAGTGCTTGTCACTCGTAGGCTGTTATATCAACAGGGCCCCGGTAGGTAGTGGTTCTGAAATACTGGACCTGTTACTTTGTAACAGGTATGGGCTGACTGACCGGCGTACCTGTTACCGTTATTGAGAAGTAACGGTACGAGATACTTGCTTCAGTACTAGTAATGACATACATAACAATTACCTTCGTACTGAGTTCCAATGTAGACTAGTATTTTTACGTGTCATCTCAACCTGTTACCAGATATTCGTTTATCTAAACCAGAATATTTATTTCCACTCTTGTACGAGTATTTTCTGGTAAAATGTCAGCCGGTCTTCGTTGTATTAGCACTCTTGCATTCTTTTTTATTTTATTATTGTTAATTTTAATAATCATTAAAACACACTCAAATATAAAATCTATGCATAGAAATTATATTTTTTTTTGCTCGTCATAAATCAAATAAAAAATATATATGCTGTTATAAAACAATAATTTGCCTATTATTTATTATCTTGTTGATAATTCATTAATGTTTTTAATTCAAGTTTTATTAACTATAATCAGCCAAAAAAAAAAAAAAAAAAAAATGATCTTTATTTAACTACCTAACTACTAAGTTTTATGGAAAAATTGTATTTTATAGAAACAATCAAATTGAAAAGATTTAAAAAAAAAAAAAAAAAAATAATCAAACATATATTTATTATATATTAGGCTAAATATATGTTATTAAAAAGGTATTTGAAAATGTAACCTTATTGATGGATCCGATATTGAATAGGTATGCAAGTAATAGGCAGAGCCGCCGAGAGCCGAACCGGGCCCCGGGGCAAATGCATTGTCCAGGTACTTTAAACCCCCCACTACCAAAAGTAGTCACCTTAGCTCCCTCCCCCCCCCTCTGACAGCGGCCCTGGTAATAGGTATCTTAAAATATCAGTGTAACACGGTAAAGGATTGCGAGGATGGACAGACGCTGACCTTGAGACAAGTAACAGATATTTTTTTGGACCTGTATCGGTCGTCCCTGTTACTGAAAAATATTGGTTTAGACCAGAGATGGGCAAACTTTTTAAGGGGAGGGCCGGATGTAATAGAAAAACATCTAGGCGGGCCGAAAAAATTGGACAAAACAAAGTTTTACAACTAATAAACTTTATCTCATTACACTCAAATTATATGATACAACGGTAGAAGATATAGAACGCAACAAGAAGAGAACAATCATTCTATTCTAGCTTTGCAGAAAATAAATTTTGTCTTATGTATAACCATGTGTGACCATGTCGCGCGCCGGATGGACTAGCCCGAAGGGCCGCACTTGGCCCGCGGGCCGTAGTTTGCCCACCACTGATTTAGACCATCCCTCGCACCCCGGTGCAAATTCTTTTGTCCAGGCACCCTAAACCTCCCACTCGCAACAGTGGTCATCTTAGCCCGGCCCTTGGGAATTTGCCCCCCCCCCCCCCCTTGTCAGCGGCCCTGTGTAATATATATATATATATATATATATATATATATATATATATATATATATATATATATATATACTTCTTACTGAAAAGACTTCATCAAAGCTTTTAAACCATTCACAGAAGATTGGGCTCAATTAATAATATGAAATTATGAAATCACCGAATCGTAGATGCCTACAAAAACATTAAATTTAAAGAGAGATTTATTCCTCAGAGAATCAAACAGAATTGGTAAGTAGACATTAAAAGAAATATTTCGTTGAAAAGTAAACATAAAAATTTAGTTGATTTCCATCTTTTGTCATTTAAAAATATAGTTCCCTCATGCCTGACATGCCAATTTTTAGATAATTTTTTTTATATCACATCCGCTTATTGTCACGAATTGTGTGACAGGTGTGGATATAGTTAATAAAGTGAAAAAAAAAAATAGTAATTAGTTTTGTGCTAACCTGTTTAATTATAATTATTTTCAACATTGTTTTATAAAAGATCTTTTACTTAACCTGTTTAAATATAGTAAATAGAACAACATTCCATTTCAATAAGATATTTTGCCACAATTCCTTTATCAACATCCTTTAGTTCCCTCCAGCGTTAGAGCGTACTATAAATAACTTATCCCAGTACAAAAAAAACTTTTATAACAATTAAGTAAATTAATAAATATAAAATTTAATTTTTTTACTAATTAAAAAAACAACACATGAATGTTTTAAAATATATTTTTACTAATTCCTAAACACTTTTCGGATAGGACCCCCCTACTTCTTCGTTTATTCTACTCTCCTGACTTTTCCCTTCCCTTGAGTGTGGATCCCATATTGATGTTCTGAAATCTGGTCACCTTATTTATGATCAATGCAACTATTACCAGACTGGCAATACTGTTTGTTGGATAATGTACCCCCTTGGGATCAGGAGGTTAAAGGTAACAGCTTGAGTGTTTTGTATAGGGCAGATAATAAATGACCTTGTAAAAACTCTGTCACTGCTACATTGTCTCTTGTGACACCATTGTAGCTTTGACATACTACCATTACCTGTTCAGGGACTTGACCTTGAGAATTCACAGTAATAAAATGACACTATATTATAGGCACCTATGTCGATCAATAAAGGGGTCCAGTCACAAAAGGATGAAAGTTCTGAAAATGACTTTCATGTAAGGGCTTAAAACAAAAGGCTGTTTCAACTGTTGGCTGTTAGTGAAAGATTACAGAACAACAGGGGTCTAAATGATAAATTTACCCCATAATATGAGAATGCATAAGTAAATTTGGTTAATTTTACTTAAAAAAAAGTTTCTCAACTTCCTTTCAGCTACTACTTTAAAAAGTAGTATATTAAAACCAACAAAATAAGCTTTTTGTAGCAGAAAAGATAATAAAAGTTAGTAAGGTATCATTCATCGCTTTAAGGTATACCTTTTTTTTCTGTTGTTGATGTAATGAATATTGTTTTTGTAAAGAAATTAGTAATAATCTTCTTAGATTATTTTATGAGGAATCCTAGCATTGGGTACATTCAGCCATAGAGGGAACACAAATAGCTTTTTGATTCAATGAAACACATGTGACTGATTTGCCATAGGTCATTTTTATTAAGAATTTAAGTTTTTATTGAATTAAAATAATTGATATAATATATACAATATCTAATAATAGATATTTGCTTCTACTGGCAAATTATTTTGTAATCATTCAGCTCAATTATATAGTAGCCCCAACTTAATCAGTTATATGATTCAACAGTAACATCTTAGTTTCATTATGACCTGAATTGTTGAAACATGGATTTGTTTTTAGCTTTGACTTGAGAGACTTAAGGCTTATAATAAATTTTCTAATAATAACCTGGAATAAACATTCTAAAATAACCTTATTATGATTTATATATTATTTGTTGGTTGTTTATAATTTATATATAGCCACAGTCTCAATTATTTTCTTAAACTAATTATCAATCTAATGTTCCATTTCCATAATTACTCCATCTTCTTAAAATTACTTGCAAAATAACTTAATTATTACTTTTTTCACAATTTATGTAAGTAGATATTATGTTATGAATGTTTTATTTTTGTATTGTAGGCACAATAGAGCTATAATATTATAATTACTACTTTTTTTTCATTTGTCCATTTCGACAATATCGAGGGAAAGTTTTTTTCTTTAGAGCAAATCCATATTTAAATTAGAAAATAAAGTATATTTTCTTAATTTATTAAATAATTGCTTTTCAAAAAAAAAAAAAAATTATATACATATTTTTTTAAATATTCATGTCGAAGGCTATAGATTGCCTGTTGGCCTGTATAAATTGGGCAAAATCTGTAGGTCCTGCCTAATAATATTTATAGACCCTCCAATGGGAATATTGTTGGCAGTATTTCTCTATTAATATGAACAAAACCTAAAGAATTCACAAAAACATTGGAAAATCTTAATGAACAACCGGGAACTGGCAGTCTGCCCCATCTATTTATGATATAACCAGTGTGGCTAGTTACCCTAGCTATTCCATCTGCTAGGGTTTTATTATCTTTTATTATGTATTCTTTCAATTGTTTTGTATTATTGATTGTTTTAAATGGAGCATCTTCTGCAATAATTCCAATTGGTAACATAAACATATCATATACTAATAATAATGCATGCCCAAAATATTTGGTATATCTATATCTTTTTTTTTAGAACAATAAAAAAATATTTAATAATTAATTGTTAATATCAGAATTAATTGTGTTTTAAAAAAATAATCTATTTACTTGGGATTCTTTAAATGTCATCTAATTTAGGTTACTATTTATTGAAATTTACTGTTTTTAAACATAAGATCTAACAATCATTTTAATTCAGCCGTCTATTGGAAATATATAGTTTAATATACAATTTCACCATAACAGTACTTACTGTATCGAGCACTAATCTACTGAATCTTTAAATAGAAAATCGTTTCTAATAACTTACATATGAAAATTATAAAATTAGATGAATTAATTATATGAAAAAAATATCTTAGTAACAATTAGCTAGATTTCAAAACCACCAACTCAAAAATATCCCTGGTTCATTAAAGTGACATAATTCCTGAGCTAAATCAATTATATCTTTACTGTATTTTATTAATATAAGGAAAATTGGCATATTTATTTATGTACATTTTATTACAGTTTATAAACGATTTCTTAATTGCAGTGCTTATTTTTTTAAAGTTTGTATAATATTCAGAATTCTTAATGTAGTATAATTTTGTATTTTTCTTATCAATTTATTTAATTAGAATTTTTCTTCTGTAAAAGTTAGACTTATTTAGTTTTTAATTAATACTCAATCATATATAATATTAATGTATATTCAATACCCTAGTAGTGCCGTCATATTAGGATTATTTTTTTTTTATTTAATTTTTGTATTGGTAAAGTCAGTCTTTTGTATAAACTTCAATGTTGCTGAAATATTAGTGTGATTGAAGCAATTTCATAAGTGATACTATTAAAATAGTTTCCAAATAATGGAGTCACCTTGCATTATCTCCCTTTATTTTTAAATGCAGTTTAATGACACAATGTTTTTAAATAAAATTCAGATTACAATATATGACTTTTGTAATAATGAAAATGGTATAAAATGTTATTATATGGAAGAAGGAATAACAAGAAGTAACAGATATGTTATTATTTTGCCAAATAATTTATAACGTTATTAACTTAATTAAATTATAAGTAAATAACATACCATCACTAGTGTTATGTGAATCTATTATTTACATTTCACCTGGTATTTTACAAATTATGCAGCTTCTGAGAAAAAATAACCCTTTTTATACTGAACAGAGCTGAATATACCTATTTTAGTTTAATTTTATTTTATTAAGCGAATTACTTGTATATTATGATATATGTTTTTATGATAAAAATTTGGGTAAAGTGAAATACATTGAATACCTACAAGGGATAAGTATTAAAAGATTTAAAAAAAATTATATTATAAAAAGAAAAGAATAACTAATCCTCATTTGTATCATTAAATTTTCATGCTAGAATTTTAGAGCCTATCTAAGAGCTAGTTAAATACCCTGAGAGATTCATGAGATAGGATTGGTAAAAACCTTAAAAAAATTCTCTCCCTATTTCTTTACCATCAATCGAAACAATTGTTTCAGCTACAGATGTTCAACCAAAATCCACTAGAATGCAGCACAGTATATAGAAATCAGTTTCTCTTTACTAAAATACTGAATAATTTGGTAATTTTGCAGTTCAAATCAGCACTTAACCTCATATTTTGGAAAAATGTCTGTTAAAACAGTTGTATTATAGTTGGCTTATTTTCACTTGTATCTCATAGATTTTTTAAAAATTCCATTAAAGTTTTTAAACCATTAAATGTTTTTATTATTAATAGTTTTTTTTTTATAATTAATCATTCACCATATTTTTCATAATGCTTTAACAATTTAATTATGGATATCAGGCAATAAGACTTCCTTATAATATTTATATCTTAAATAAGACTTAAGATTTCTCTAATAATCATTAATTTTTTTGAAGTTTTGGCATCATTCCCACCTTAATTCCACCTTACTTCTATTGCGTTGTTATTCTATGGCTGTCCCACATGAAATATCCAATTATTAAAAATTTAATATTTAAGGAGGATTTGTGTTGTCTGCTGCAAAATTTTTATATTCTATTAATAAAACCTACTAATCCTTTATTATGTATTTATAGTGCTTGTTTTTTTTCAAGTAGGCCGAAAGATTTTAATTTCATTTCAAACATGAAAATATGGAAACATGCAATTTCCAAGTAATTTTATTCCATTGCCCAGATAGCAAGATATATCAAGGATTTAGTGAAGGGAGTTTTAATGAAAAGAACATTCATCGTTAGTTTTTTAAATTATCATTAGGAGATTTCTATTTGGTGGTTTATGGCTGGAGTCATCCCTTTTTCTCTTTTACTGAAAATGGAAACTATCCATTCATCATCATACTGCCAAGAATATGATTGAATGCATCTAAATTTTATCAAACAACAGCCTGCACTAGTGACCAGGAAAAGACCTATCCTAATACATGATAATGCTCGACCTCATCATACTTTGATACAGACAAAGTAGAAACGAATTAAAGAATTTGAGTTATAAAGTCCTACCTGATCCCCTTAGTCTCCTGATCTATTTCTTATAGACTACTGCTTTTTGTCGGAGCTTAGATGACTTTATGAGAGGACAATTGTTTACAAATGATTCAGAAATTAAAAATTACTTTTCTGATTTTGTTTCACCACATAATTCAAACATTTTTTATTTACTACCTGTACACAAAAGGAGGACATTTCATGTTGAATAACAATAATAAATATTTTATTTGATTCATTTATCCAATTATCGTTCCATATAAGAAACCTTATAATCATAATTTCGTATTAATAATTGTAGATTGTTTATAAAACAGGATAAATGTGTGGAATAAGAATAATAAAAAAATCAAAATAAAGATTATTAGAAATAAGATCTGAGAATAGGTGTGATATCTCATAATGATCAGCCAATGTAAATAATAATTTTAAAAATATTTGTAGCGTACCCTTGGAGTTATATTATTAGGAATAAATTTCTCAAACTTATAAAACAAAATTATAAAAAAAAAATTAAATTATTAATTAAATATAAATTATAATTAATCTTATAATTTTATATAATCCCATTACAATTTTAAGTCCATTGATATGTTTTTTTTTTTATATATATATTTCACTCATTTTCTGATAGGATAACATGCATTTTTACAGCTGGCTTCTTCAACTCTGATAAAACAGAACAGGAGAAAGTTTTTAAGTTAGCAGTGGAAAATGTTAATAATGTGAACCAAGACAAAGTTTTTCCAGAAGATAGTTTGATTCTTGAGCCTCGTGTGGAACATGTTTTATCTTTTGACAGCTATAATACCAGTCGAAGAGGTATCAGTGTTGTATTTATTTGATATTTTGGTTTTAAAATAAATGTATTTTTAATTTGGTTGCTAAATTTATTTTATATAGGTTTTATATATATATATATATATATATATATATATATATATATATATATATATATATATATATATATATATATACATATGAAGTTTATTATAAACAAACTTGAAATTAAAGAATGGAGTATTATTAAAAAATTAATTTTTGTACATTTATTTTTGTTTTATTCCGTTTATTAAAATTTACAGCTGTATTAATCAAAATAAATTTAGCGAATGTGAGGTAATGGGGTGTATATGATCCTAGTGCCATGACTGTTATAACTTATAAACTAACCACTGGTAGCATGTTATGGAAGCTCTATATTAAAAGGTCTTGATGCCATCTTCTTTTCACCTCAGAAGGTTATCAAATGGGAAGCAAGTGGAGAGAGAATGGCTTTGAATGGGTATAGAGTACGCTATAAAAGGATAGAGGCCAGGTTTAGGCTTAACCATCAAATGAGACATTGGGATCTTTATTGATAAGCTTATTTGTGATAAAGTAAATAGCATTAATGATTTTATATTGTTTGGATCAGAATACAAGATAAATTCAATGGCTTTGTAGAGCCCCAAAGATTGATTGAATAAGTCCAATTAGGTTTAATTATTGTCATATAAATGAGCCATTGTTTGTTTTTTGGACTTAAAGTCCACATATACTGTAACTATAGCAGCAGGGATGGTTTATCCTCCAGGTTACCGACCTAATCTATCTAACGTTGGAAGATTCACGACTTGTTCCATCTTTTGTAATTTATTAATAACCAAAATTATTTGTATAGTCAAGTGTTTTAGTTAAGAATATTCTAATTATAAATGTACATTGAATTAATAAGATTTTGAATACATTTTTGAGAATATATTTAAATTCTTTTAAAAGCAAAATCTGGTTAATCCAACTCTTTCCAGAGATATTCAACAAATTACAGATCCTGATAGCATATTTAACATTCTTCCAGCTTTTAGGAAAGAGTTGCTATGTTTTTTGTTTCATGTTAAATCATGAATAATTATAGTACTGCATATTTAAAATATGTTTTCAAGTGTTTCATATAAACGTTATATTTATATATGCTGTATAATATTATATATTATATGATAAGTGGTTTTTTAAATTAACTATAAAACTGATAAATAATAATTTGTCAATTTGAGCAGTCTGTGATCTGGCAAGTGAAGGTATCGGTGGCATCTTTGGTTTGCACTCACCAGAGGCTCTTGGCATTTCGGAATCACTCTGTGACACAATGGATATCCCATTGATAAGAACTTTCTGGGATGTTTCAGCAATGCCAATGAAATCAGCAATTAATCTATATCCTGATCCAAAGGTTTTATCCAAGGTAATGTTTAAATAATCAGTAGTAAAAAAAAGAGACTTTAATTTGTTTAATATATTGTTTTGTGAATAATTCAAATAATTTTTCAATTGATACAATGTAAAACATGATGATATAAATTACTTGTTGTTGTTTATTGAGGTTCAACATCCTCAAGTTTTCCATTTAGGAGAGGAAAGGTACGTTAACCTACAGGTAACCAACCTATTCTAACCACAACGGGAGGGTTCAGATTTATCCTGTGGGTCTGCTGTGAATAATTCAAAATGGTGCCTATAAAGTCCCAAGAATGCTAAAGTGTCTGCCACGATACCCTCATAAACATTTTCCTCTATCTTTTCCATTAACAGATTGGTCTCCTTTGATTCCTCACCCTAAGGGTCCTCAAGTCTGTGAGAAGTTTCTGTCCTGACAGAACGGATGAAAGTGATAAAAGTGCCCCTTCTCTGTCACTCTTTTTTCTGCCAGAGTGTCCACTGATCATAGTTTTTTTCCTTTCTAAAGGTCTCCATCTTATAAACCTGGCCCAACCATCTAATTCCTCACATATCTATATTTTTTAAATTGGGAAGCAATGTATGTTTCTCCATAATTTGTTTTTCCCATCTATTTAGAAATATTTTAATCTTTGCTGTGGAATCTTTCACTCCCATAAATTATCACTGATCTGATATGATTATAACATAACAACCTACTCTGCTGGTTCTATGGCCCATAAAGAACCTTAGTCTCCTCAATAATTCTTTTCCACTCAGATTGATCTTCAGTAGCTCTTTCACATTTTCCAACCGCTGCAGCATAGGCCTACCCCTTCCTCATTCACCATCTGAGCATCCTTCCATTACCTTCCTTGGAGTCTTTTCTAATTCATATGATGAACATGTCCCAACCTTCTCTTCTTGATGCAATAAAAACAAAAACTGGGTTCCAACATAGGTCCCTGAGTTCTCTGTTCATTTTTATTCTGTTTTAATTTTCAACTTTGGTAGGACAATATATTTTTCTTAGGATTTCACTCTCTCTTGCATTTATATATCTTTCCTGTTGGTTCGTTTGGATCCATGTCTCACTGCACAAGGTCAGAAACTTGTACATTACTCCAAACTTCAACCAAGTCTAATTATTAAAAAAGTTAACATTTTCATTTACATTTTATTGTTTTATATTTTTCAGGCCTTGGTAGATGTAATCAAAGATATGGACTGGACAAGCTATGCAATTCTTTATGACTCTGATACTGGCCTTCTACGTCTCCAAGAACTACTGAAGTCGCATAAAAGAGCTTTCACAACAGAAGGGCATGTTCCCTTTACAGTTTGGCAGCTTGAACCAGAAGGAGATGTGAGGTATGATAGGATTATGTTAAATTTGAAAATCAAATAACATGCCATTAGTGAATAATTTAAAAATAAAATTACAGAACATAAATTGAAAAACGAGTTCAGATTAAAAATGTTCACATTTTTTAACACACAATTTTCTCCTCTGTAAAGATCTGTTATGTTGTTCCACAGCTTGGGGGTTTATTCAGTACTTTATCAATATTAGATACAGTCCCTGATGATACAATAGCCCCATCTAATGATTTCTGATATATTGGATCCTTACTATCTTATCGTGCAAAGCAATTATATTTTAATCAGTGGCAATGAGATGAAGAATAATTATCAGTAATAATGATTATAATTTATTTATCATTGGGGTTCTAGAAATATGAAACTATAAATGATTTTACAGTTAGTCTATTCGAGGGTCAGCACGCAATTTGAAATATACACTTACTATATGCTATTATAGGGTACTTATTTAAGGTGTTAAGAGTCTGTTGGCATCATGGGATTCATCTCTACCTGGCTTTCCTCATCTATCAGGCTTCCTACAGCCTCTTTTGTCATTTCTGCGCTTTTCCAAAAGAGGGATTCTTATCTTCCAAAGCAAATATTAAATAAGCTTCTCTCCCCACCATCTAACCTTTGCATCTCTTACTTCGAATATTTTACTCCTTTGTTTAGAAACTTTCTCCCCAGGTATTGTAGGTAAGGGATCTAAGAGTCCTAGAAAGTCAGCCTCCTAAGCAGGTCCTCACCCTTATACTTTTAATGCTGATAATAGGGATAAATACATTAAAAGGTGCTGCTCCCGTTTAAGCTTTCCATCTATAATAATTATTAATATTATTTCATAATCTGGTACCCATAATAAACTGCAGATTATAGATGACTGGCTGAAAATTATAGAAAGAATGTGCCCAAAACCAAGTGCCAACATTTTGATCTTGAACCTAAAAAATATCCTTCAGGATGAAAATCTTTTTGAAAACTCTTTTTTATGTTAATACAGAAATATTATAAAACAAGTAAGTTTAGGGCAAAAAAGGCAATAAAAATGTATTAAGTTTTAATTGCATAAAAGATATTCAAATCTATTTATATATTGTTCTAATTTTCTAATGGGTCTACAACTTTGCTCCCGCCGTTTTTTTTTTAATTCTTAGAAATTATATAAAAAAAAAGTGGTATCTTATTTATGTTTCAAAGTATTTATCTTCATTAAGTAAAGCCTCCAGTTCATCATCTTCAAAAGTTTTTTTTCTCTGCCACCGCTATGCCGATCTTCAACAAAAAAATCACCGCTTTTAAAGCGCTGGAACCACTCGCGACACGTTCTTTCACTAATAGTATCATCACCATAAGTACTTGAAATAACCCGATGAGCCTCAGCGGCCGATTTTTTCATGTTGAAATGAAAAAGTAAAATCTCCCGCAAATGACGTGAATTCGGTTTATAAGTTGACATATTTAATTAAGTGTAACTATATGACGCAAACAAACATTAACTAATATCGATGTAAGGTTATGTTTATAGATGTCACAACTAGAGGTGGGACAAAAAATAACGTATTCTTTAAAATAACCTATTATTGACTCGGAACTGTTATCACCAATCACCTATTACTGAAAAAACCCTATTACCAGTGATCATATTTTAAAATATCTATAAATAAACCTAAATTTGTATTTTAGAATAACTATAATTTTACAATATTAGTCAAATTTATTAAATCTTCCATCGAAAACGATGGAGAAATAACAATAAATTGGGGTTGTTGGTGTAAGGTGTTAGGTTATAACAGATAGAAGAACCGATCGGTTAAGGTTATTCGACCAGTTATCGTTCTTAGATCGGTTCTCAATAACTGTTGAGTAACTTCTGTTATCGAATAACTCATATGGCTGTCCTATTATTGAAGAACCGATAGGTCACATGATCTAATAACGCAAACAAGAACTGGTCGCAGTGGGTTGTGACGCTCCTAGCGGCCGTGGTTCGAACTAAAACAGAAATTCGTGATCATAGTACAATCATATCACAATAGATGGAGTTCGAAACTGTGAACAAAAATAAATGCTTTGATTTTAATTTGTAAATAAATCTTCATGATTTCCTTTTTTGTTTCATTGGGAATCGATAAAAAATCTCTTGGTTAAGAGAGGTTCTACTTTAATACAAAGTGCTGAAACTTTTAGATGAGCTTTGTAATACCAGATTTAATTTAAATTTACTTAGACTGAAATAGTTCTCCAATATTCAGGATCTTAATGTTTTCTAATCGTAATTTTAAAAAGTTGAAATGGCTAGTTAATATCAAATGCTTTTTCTTATGTTATATTACAAATAATAATGTAATGACAAATGAATGTCATGATGATTATAATGAATAGTTAAAATCTTGCAATGATTATTAAATCATGAAAATATTAGCTTGTTGTAAAATCTGTTTAGACTTTTGTAATTTATAGTTATTCCAAGGATATTTACACTTATATTAGATTCCATCGAGACACTACCTTTTTACCTGTTTGTAAAATATAATACTGCTTTTTGAAGTAAGTATTTAGTCTTTTGATATATAGCCTTTTTATTTTTTTGAATGGTTTCTTTCATAAAACTTTTTAGTTATCATTTTTATGGTTAAATACATTGAAATATTTGTAAATAGATTTGTTAACAAATAAACTGAATATTTTTAATTCATTTTTTTTTTTTTTCCTTTAAAAACTCTGATGTAAATTGATTGAATCTGTATGGTTATTAGTATTGTCCAATATTTTGGTGAAGTATTTATGAGAACAGTTCTTTTAAATAAAAAACTCATTGTAATTGTACAATGATAATGTGGAGTGTTGATAAATTTGTACAAACTTTATTGTGATTTGTTTTGTTTTTTTTATATAGTTTAAGTCCATACATTATCTCGTTTTGTGATTTTTATAATTACCCTTTCTGTTCTGGAAACTTATAAAATGAAAAATACCTTCAGGTTTGTTCAGTTATTGTATCCTAATCTTTATCAGTTATTTGTTCAAACCATCTTTTGATTAACTAATCTTTCTCTTGTTTGCTGCCATACCTTTCTTTACATCCCCTATCCACAATTTCCTCAGACATCCTTCAACCTACTCTCTAATCTGTTCAGGAAAATATACTATGGCCTCTGTTTTGATACATCCTTTTTGAATGAGCTCCTGGTTTAAATACTCTTTAAAATATTTTTTTCCTCAATTAGGATTGATGACTTAATTCCAATAAAAGTGGCAATTAATTCATGAAACCCTAATTGTATTGATCCTTATGTACCATCATGTGTACCTCAAGTGATTTTTTCCTCTCTCATATATTGTCTTATGATATTATTAGAAACATGATGGGCTCTTATTATGAAATAACTTCCACTCTGAGTACCCATCTCTAAAGATAGTAGCGTTTAAGCTTTTTTTCTTCCCCACACCACAGATTTTAGAAAATTTAAAGACAATTTATAGTGATAAGGAAAGATATAATCATCTTATTTTATTTATTTTTTTTTTTTTTTAAAGGAAACATTTTTATTCCACAGGAACGAGTTTAGGATTCCTACAGTCTTCCTTTCTCTTAATATTTTCAATGAAATATCTTAATTAATAGAGGATTCCTTTCCAGGAAGGATTAGTAGACCTCCATATCTCTAATCTTCAATGCTAAAAAATGTGCTCGAAGAGTTGAGGGACAAAAACTCTTTCTTCTTTAGATTTATTTCCATGCCCTTTTCAGAATACTGCTTAGAGTTTCCTCAGCATGTATTCCAGATCACATTCCTCAGTGGCAATGAGTTGATAAACTCCTGCAATTTGTATTATGAATTAGATATCTTTCAAAATCTCCAAACCCGTGTGTTAATATTTCTCTCCTATTTCTAGAAAGGTTGTTTAATAACCATGTTAAAGAGCGTAGGTGATTAGCAGCAACTTTGATTTAATCCTTTGGTGATGTGTAATGCTGAGGGGACATGATATCAAAACTTTTTTTTTTTAAATACTTTTGTATACAATTAGTAACGCTGCTATTTCAAAATTTAATTCCCAATTCTGCACCTTTATAAAGGCCTTGTATGCCTTTTCTCAGACTATCACTTATCTCTGACAAACAGTGCTTTCCACACCTTATTTAAAGGACCTAAGTCAAAGCTTTCTAAAGGTGGATAAAGGCTAAATGTACCTCCTGGACCAGAAGTCTTGGAAGTCCACCAAATGCTTTAAAAAAAAATTGGGATATAGTAAAAACTTGACCTAAGATGGCCCAGCCTGAATCCTGCTTCTACCTCTGTTATTTTCTTCTTTATTTTATCTTACAGCCAATATTTTAATACACAATACATGCTTAGGTAACAGATTGATACAAGCTACTTGTAATTGTTGAGTCTTTATAATTGTTCAAATATGTTTTACTAACACCTATATGTATTTTTTTAAAAATAAAATCTTGGCAGTACAATTAAATAAGGACAATGTTTTTTAAAGATTTATTTAGCTGAATTCGTTTGTATCATAGTTGGCCGATTTATTTTTAATTTGTTATATATTTTGACAACTTTTAATTGGCTTCTAAAATTTTTTGTTAAAAAAAAATTGACACAATAATTTTGGTTGATTTTGTGTTATTTATCATTTGTAAGATTACTAAATAAACAAATTATTAACATTATTAGCAATGGCGAGGAGGATAAATTAATGAATTACCAGTCAAAATGTCTAAAAGTAAGTTTTTAATAGGTTAGAACCACTAGCGCCAGGTCGGTGATCGAAAACTGAACGATGGCTGGCAATAGGTTATTCTAATAACAGTTGAGAACTGTTGTAGAACTGGAGTGATTGTAATAACTGCAGTGATTCTAATAACTGGCGTTATTGTAAGAACTGCAGAGATTCTAAGCGTTATTGGATCCCGAAGAGTTATTGGCAACAGCAGTGATTGACGGGCGCGCATTCTAGCGGTAGGGCAGGGGTTTACTTGAATCACCTATTACTGAAATAACCTATTATTGGAACCTATTACTGGGATAGAGCCATAACGTAGTAACCTAATACCAAAAAATAACTGTTTAGCCCACCTCTAGTCACAACTGATGGAAAACAACTGTGATTTATTTATTTAAACTACTACTGGCTACTAGCGCCATCTTTTGGAAAACGGCGGGAGCAAAGTTGTAGACCCATTAATTTTCTAAAGTTCCAGTAATCCTTTGACTTTTGCAAGATTTATTATCCCCGATTTTAAAATTGTGAAAGAATTCTACTTTCAAAAATTACATTTTTGACTGACTGTTCATACAAAAAAAACTTTTAAAAAAAATTATATTAGAATGAATCATTACTGGGATTAATAATTAATTGAGGTAGGAGCTATGTATTACAGACCATTTTTTTTTTTTTTTTTTTTTAATTTATGATAATTTTATAGGCCTTTATTAAAGCAGATTCAGAGAACCTCAGAGAGACTCGCATTGTTTTGGACTGTGCAACAGAAAGAATTATTGAAGTGTTAAAGCAAGCTAAGCAAGTCAAAATGCTAGGAGATTACCACAGTTATGTTTTAACTTCTTTGGTAATTCCTAATTATATTATTTAATATTTTAAATAATTTATAAATAATATGTTCATTACTTATTAATGTATTTATAGGTAATTCTTTTTTTTAAATAAAAAATTGTTTTCAGGATGCTCACACACTAGATTATTCGGAATTGCAATTGGATACAACTAACATAACTACTCTTCGGCTGGTGAATCCCCAGCGGCACTATGTACAGAGCACCGTACAAGACTGGGTGTTCTTCCATAAAACCCTATTAGAGGATAAAGTACCGATAACAGCAGACACACTGAAAGTAATAGCAATATAATATTAATATTTCTTATTTAGAAATAATTTACTTAAAATTTATGTTTAACTTTATAAATAAATTCATAAATTAGAATACAGGTATAAAAATTATTTTGTTTTAGTGGAATGTTTGATTACTTACCATTTTTATCTCAATGCAAATTCTAGGAATAAATAAAAAATTGTTTTTAGAAGTAAAATCAGAACAAGATAAAGAATATTACATAATTTATTTTATTTAAAAATTCTAAAATTTACCAATGAAAAAGTAACTCCTAATTTCTCTTTTTTTCACTCACGCAATACTTATTTATATATTTTTTATCCCTTCATAATACACCAAATTAATCCATTTGAAGCGCCAGGGGAAAGAAAAAAGGTAGTGCAACCTAGTCAATTTTGAGAAAAATAAAATTTAAAGTTCAACTCACGATGATACATTTTCAAAAAGTGAAGAATTCTTTTCTCAAAAAATAATGCACCAGAAATAACAAGGCATCACTAAGCATCAAGCTGCTTATTGTTTGAGGAAAAAACACTTTAGTTCAGTGCTTATTTGTTTGTGACCAGTAAATTGAAGGGTCATGGGAAAAAACCATGGCAGCCCAACCTAGCCAGTAAGTGGGAATAAGAATAGTATTTGTTAAGTGGCTTTGGGTGTAATGCAGTGGCCATCTACTAACACCCACCTCCGCAGTTCTATATTGTATCAATTGAGTACAAAAATTTGACGGCTAAAGGTAGATAGGGTTCAGTGACTATCTCCAACCTCCCAACAAATATGCTAGACACTGACTAAAACAGCCAAAATCCAAAGGATTAAATTGGAAGAAAGAGTGTCCTTTTAAAAAACAAAAATATTTAATCAATTTGCTAAAGGAAAACAAAGGTGGATTATCGTTCAGCCAGCGAAAATTGTTAGATTCTGGCAAATCTCAAAATAATGTCCTTTATTGTCATGTGAAAAGGATTAAATGGGAAGATAGAATGTCCTATTTAAAAAAACAAAATAATTAATTCAATTTTCAAAAGAACAAAAATTAAATTTGTGTGAAGGAGTGGCCAAGGATATCCTTTGACCACCAGAAGTCATTAGATCCTGGCAAAAACTAGTATCCTCCAGTGACTTTGGATTGGATGCACAAGACTTCAGCTGTTTTTCCCCCTCACTGTTTTTGATTTTTATGATCAGTTTTATGTGGGTTATCTTTTTTCCTGATAGCTTTATGTGTGAAAATAAAGTACACTTACTATACTATCAGATGTCTCCTCAAGTTTAAAACGAAAAATAAGTGGACTACTGTGGTTTTTCCACTTGGCTCTTCATTTGATTAACCATTGCCAATCAAATTTACAATAAATAGTGTATGAACTATCTTTAAAAGAAGAAAGTTTATCTCTATGTTACATTTGATAGGTATCTAAGATTTCTAGCCCTCTTACTAACAAAATGATTATTTCGAATAATCATTGATTGTTAATTTAATTTAATTAATTATTTAAGTAATTTGGCCTTTTAATTTTAAAATGTGAATTGGTAAAATCAGTAGATTATAGACAGATATATCCATGATCTATTGTTTTTCCCAATCAGGGAGAAATTGAAGATCATCATTTATTTATTTATTTATTGTTTCAGACAGATTCTGCTTTGACTTATGATGCTGTTAAAGTATATTCTGAAGCTGTTCAGAAAATACGGAGAGATAGCCAAGAAGAAGTCGAAGTGTCCCCTTTGCTTTGTTCTCAATCTGAAAAGTGGTTGAATGGTTCTCTGATCATAAACGAGATTAAAAAAGTAATTTTTTTTATTATAAAACAATATCATTTAAGTATGAAAGATATTCTGTGCATTGATTAAATGATAGATCTTAAACAATAATTTCAACATAGAAAGCCATGGCAACTCAAGTAAACGAAAAAAAAAAAAAAAAAAAAAAAAAAAAAAAAAAAAAAAAAAAAAAATTAAAATGGATATTTTTGAATATAGCATTTATACTCAAGTCAATGATTATTTATTATTTAGTACAATAATATACAATCAAATTATGCAACAGAGACCTACTAGGAGCCAGGAATCATGGAAGCTTATTGAGAAGGGCAGGACTCTTCTGAGGGTTTCAGAGACAATTAGATAGATAGATGAACTATATTATTCCTGGTAAATAAGGTTTGGTTCTTGTACCATATTTCTCTCAACTCTGAGTTCTAATAATTTTTCATTAGCAAAACATGATCTGTGAAGATATGAAATACTGTTAAAAATTGATCGAGTGTACCATTTGTGGTATTTTTTTTTTTTAATTAAGAAAAACATCTTTATGTGGCTGCTTTTCTAAAAATACAACTTTGCATGTCCTTTTTAAAATAGAAGTATCATAATCAAAGAATGTTTTCAGAAAAAAGGATATTAAAATTTATTACATAACTAATCCGATACCTAGGACTCCACTTGGACAAAAGTCTTACTTGGAATCCACAAACAAGACTAAAACGACAAGAAACTGCTTGTCGTTACAGACTACTTCAACATTTACTAGACAAACGATCGAAGCTCCCAATTAATTATAAAAGACTCATTAACATGACTGTGATTAGACCTATTTGGACGTACAGATTTGAGCTTTGGGGCTGTACTAAACCATTCAATTCATCTTGTATCCAATCCTTACAATCCAAAATCCTTCAAAAAATCCTTAATGCTCCTTACTATGTGATCAATAAACTTATCCATAAAGACCTTAATGTTCCTTATGTTACTGATTTAGCCCAGACCAGATACCTATCCTTCCATACTAAGCTCCATAACCACTCCAATCCACTAGTCTCCCAACTTGCTTCCCACTCCATTCCCGATAATCCTCCGAGGCGTCTGAAAAGAAGGTGGCCTAGAGACCTTTTAGTGTAGATTTTATTGAAGTGCTACTAGTGAGTAGTTCTTCACAAGTTATTTACATGCCATTGTATTCACAATCAACACATTTACTTAATGTATATGTTTTTGTACAGTTGTAAGTATCAATAAATGGAAAAAAAAAAAAAAAAATACATAACTATGTAACAGAATTGAAGGAAAATGTTCAGTGGTATTCATCGATGTTAACCATTTTATGCCTCCTGTTGCAAATCTGCAACAGTTTAGTTTTGTGCTCTTAGCATGTTCTAGTCCAATTAAAATTGTAAATTTTCAACTTCATCTGTGAAAGGTCCTGTGATGCTTTAGATCTCAACACATCCAATGATACTGAATGTTTTGTTCACCTTGCCTTACAGTCTGCTATAAACCTTAGATGGTTTCTTTTTTAAAGAGTTATTACAATATTTAAAAAAATAATATAAATAGTATTGAAAATTATAATTATTAATCATTGGAGCAAGCAATGAAAAGATATCAAGGACTGAAACTTTTTGTACTACCTATGCTATTATTTTAAAACATTACTATAATGTATATTCACTTTCTTTTTTTCAGCTGGAAATAGAAGGGATGAGTGGCTCGATTAAATTCGATGAATCAGGCCGGAGGATATTTTTTACAATTGATATAACCGAACTTACCAAAAATGGTTTCAGAAAGATAGGGACCTGGGTTCCCGAAAAAGGGATTTCTTATACTAGAACTGGAAGTCAAATGCAAAAAGAAATGTACCAGAGCATAAGTAATAAAACATTTTATGTTGTTTCAAGACTTGTGAGTAGTCTTAAGAAATTATTATTGTGAATTTTGATTTTTTTTTTTTCTTAATATAAATTTTTCATATTTATATTTATTTAAAGGGAGAACCTTACTTGAAAGAAGTCGATGAGTATTTGGAAGGGAATGCAAGGTATGCAGGATATTCAATGGATCTCATCGATGAAATAGCAAAGGACTTAAAATTTGAATATAAATTTTACTTAGCTCCTGATGGGGCTTATGGCTCATTAAACAAAGAAACGAAACAATGGAACGGGCTCATCAAGGAATTGAGGGAAAGGGTAATTATGTTTTTTAAAAATATTTTCTATAAAATATAAAGTTTATTATTTTTTAAAAATGGATAATTTTTAAGGGTCAATATGAATCTTATAAAATCATGTTAGAGGGTCAATATGAATCTTATAGGATCATGTTTGAGAATTTTGAGCTATTTGTTTTATTCTTTAAATTAAATATTTAAAATATAAATTTTTTTTTTTTTTTTTTTGTTCATCGTATTATTACTGGGAATCCATGAGGAAGAAAGGTGACAAACTAGTAGGTCCTCAGGGGTTTGGAGTTTATAATGGAAGAATACCAGGCTGTTACAAAAGTCTTTGTGCATGAACACATCCCTTAATTCCAACTCACATCATTCAAATCCTGTTTTTGTTCCTACTATTTATTTCAATGTTACTTTGACTTATCCTTTAATTCTTAGCGACTTGATTTGGCTTTATATCAAAATACTGCCACACTTTGGTTCGATTTGGGATGCTTTGTGTTCAGTGGAACTTTGAAGGCGATTTTGCATTTTGAGCTTGTTCCTTGTCGTCAGACAATGTACTCAAACCTTTTTTGTGAACATCCTGAAAGAGTTAATGCAGTTCTGAGTGCCAAACTATCCCACTTTGGTCAACAGGAACCATGCCATTTTGTAACAAAACAATTCCCCTGAACATGGTTTTTGTTTGACCAATGAAAACTTATCCAAACTGAGAGGAATTAAGTTTGGCTTCATCCTGCATGTAGGCCAGATATTGCAACAGATCAGATTATGGTTTTTTTAGATCAATGGCTCATGTTTTACAAGTTCATAACTTGAATAATTACGAGGTAAGTAAAAATTGGATGTGAAGAGTTTTTCAACATCCAGTTGTGCCAAATGAATATCCCATCAAACTTTTATTGTCTTACACCTAATTTCCTAGCTCAGCTAGTGTATAATAGATCTAGAAAATTGACCGTTGATTAAAACTTAGTCATATTTATTGATAAAAGTTATAATTTATTAAATTTATAAATAATACTTATTAAATTTCAGAAAGCAGATCTTGCCATATGTGACCTGACTATAACTTATGAAAGGAGAAGTGCAGTTGATTTCACCATGCCATTCATGAATCTTGGTATTAATAAAAAAAAAAAAAATTTTTTTTGATTACCATTTAATATTATAATATTAATATTATTAATTTGAGAATAAAAATAAATATTGGAGTAATATTTTTGTTTTAATTTAATATAATAATTTTAGGGATCAGCATTTTGTACAGTAAACCAACGAAGCAACCTCCAGATTTATTTTCATTTCTCTCGCCATTTTCAATCGATGTATGGATTTACATGGCCACTGCATATTTAGGTGTTTCTCTTTTACTTTACTTTTTAGCAAGGTAAGACCTTTTAATTTAATATAAGACAGCCGCTTAATTTCTATGAAATATTTTAGGATTTAGAGAAAATGTTACTTTTTGAAGGGGATAATGGTTTCTATGAATAATTATCTGTATTGTTTGCTAAGAAATATCATCTGGGATCAAAATGGTATTGCAAACTGAACATTGCAATGAAGCTGATGGTCAAATTTATTACAATGTGAACTGGGCTGCCAAGACCAACTACATTGACTGGGCTAACGACTATTTACATTTCATCAACTAATAATTATTATTAACATATTAATTATATTTATAAAACGAATAATAAAAAATAAAGAGTTTAGGGGAAGAATGGAAACAGAAAGATTACGGCATGAGAATGCCCTCCAGTTTCCTGACGACTAGGTCCTCATAGCGTCATATGCAGAGGATGCTGAATATATGATGTGAAAACTTCTCCAGGTACTCAATCTGGGGACTAGAAGTCTACTAGGAGAAAACGGTATATATGGCCTTTAATATAATCCATAGGTTCATGGGTTCTAAAACCTGAGGCTCAATTTAAATATCTAGGAAGCTGGGTCAGTGATGAAGGAACAACAGACAAGGATGTTGAAAGAAGCATCTACAACGGCAGAATAATAATTGGAATTTTTAATTTCTTACTATTGAGCAAATCAGTCTCCTTAAAAAGGAAATATATATATATATATATATATATTTGTTCCTAGAAAGTGTAACACTTCAGTCAAGTCATGGACTATTAAGAAGTACCAGGAGAAAAGGCTTCTAGCCCTAGAAATGTATTATTGGAGACATTCATGTGCTTTATCACGGCTTCAGAAAGTACATGAAAACCAGATTCCTAAGAGGTTACTGAAAAAGAAAATCTATGGAAGTAAGAACATCAGAAGAAACCAAATTGCACTGGTAGTGTGGCATATGATGATCACTTATTACTAGGGATCATTAGTAGGAGAAAATCAGGACTGGTGCTCATTTTTAATCTCTTATAATGTTACAATTTATGAATTACCTTTTTTACTTTGTCTTATTTACTGAAATAATGAAATATGAGGTCAAGATAAGGTTAATGAGATCAATGAATGCTATCTTGCCACTGATCCCCGTTCAAGAAGTTTTATCCTACAATTTGACAACACTACCATCGTTCCCATCTCTTTGAGAGTTTTAACTAATTTCTTGATCTTTCTTCCTCTCTTTGTACCTTCAACCACTCCATAAATATCAGATCTGAAATTAGTTTTATAACTCTGATTGTAACCTCTTCGTCAGGAAATTCTTTACTTTTATTCTGGATCCCTCACAAATTGCCCAATGTAACACCTATTCTATATTATCTTCTATTGAATCTTACACCACGTTTATGCGTGTTTAGTGAGCAAGTATTTAGTCAATTGTTTACTCAAGTTTTTAGTAATGCAATCGTTTAAACATTGTCAAGTGTTAGTGTTTAGTTAAGTATTTAATTGCCAAGTGTTCACAAAGGGTAAATGTTTAGTTTATGGTCCTGGTAGTTCACGATGGATAACCAAGGTGTTATATTGATAAATTCACTTATCAAAGTTATATTAAACAAAACTTAAGAAAAAGTGGAAGGCGAAATAAAAAAAAATTGATCCAATAGACTATGAGAGAGAAAATGAATGTCGGAGAAATGAACTTGGTGCTAGTACAATTTTTGTTAGAGAATTAGCTGAAGAAGATAAAAATCAATATTTTTTTACTTTGCGAATGTCAGAAGAATGAAGGATAAGTGAAGAACATCAATATTTACTAGACAAGCCAAATAAACAACAAAAGACTCATTTACATTACTGTAATTAGACCCATTTGGACATATGGAGTTGAGCTTAGGGGCTCC
Source organism: Euschistus heros (assembly GCA_003667255.2). Classification (NCBI taxonomy): domain Eukaryota; kingdom Metazoa; phylum Arthropoda; class Insecta; order Hemiptera; family Pentatomidae; genus Euschistus; species Euschistus heros. The sequence continues at coordinate 39,620 of RCWM02000295.1, forward strand.
ACTAAACCTTCATATCCACTTCTTCTCATATCCAATTCTTACAATCCAAAATCGTCAATGCTCCTTACTATGTCACAAACAAATTTATCTTAATGTTTCATATGCTCCTGATTTGGCTCAAGCCAGTACCTATCCTTTCATAGTAAACTCCATACCCACACGAATCCACTAGTCTCCCAACTTACCTCAAACTCAATTCCTGATAATCTTCTGAGGTGCCTGAAGAAAAGATGGTCAAGTGACCTAATGTAGAACTTTTATTGAAGGGCTAATAATGAGTAGCTCTTTACATGTTATTGACATATCATTGTAATCATTTTCATTGTTGTATGTAACGAATAAAGTTGTAAAATATAAATAGTTAAAAAAAAAAAAGAAGAAAAAAAAATTGAAGATGCCAGGCCCTCTGAGAATGTGCTAAACAGAGAAATAGAAATTGTTCTATTCCACTTGCTACTAAGCACTTGACTGGCTGTTTACACGCATCAAAATTAACTAAATATTGACAAAACTCTTGCTTACTGAATAGGTGTAAACGGATTATTACTGGTCTACTTTATCCTGAACTTCCTTAATTCTCAATTGATCAGACAATCCTGAAACTAATTTATTCTTAAGTATTCATTACATAACTGAGTCATTACAAATGTCCTTTTTTAATTTTTATCTCATGTTAGACAAGCAACATTATTATGTTTATTGTATTATTAACATAGAACAACTTGTCTTAAAATCAATATTGATTTTCATATCAAAACATTTCGAAAAGTTAAAAAAAATTATTTTTATTTCTCAGCAATGGAAGATACAACAAAACGTGTCACTTTATCTGATGCTATTGAGGCATTGATGCTCAATGAAGGATAAGTACTTAGTTACTGCTGACCAACTGCCTAAATGTTATTTGTCATAACTTACTGTAGCGATTAATTAATCATCAAAAATAATTCTGATGAATGTATTAATAGCACTTATTATAACACATATTTTTTTTTTAATTAAAAAGAATATACCAATATTATTAAAATATATATCTTTGTTTAATGTTTTACTAATACACTACTGGACAATAGGTATTGCCCATCCTAAGCTAAAATCGGTAAATTTAAATGTGTGAATAAAAAACCAATGTTGCATTTGAAAAAATCAAAGATAGTTTTAAATTCATACCAAGATCGTTTTTATCCTTCTGGTTTTGAAGGGGAAAAAATTAAATTAATTTTTCTGTACTTGATTGAATTTTTTTTTTTCATATTTATTAGCCTATGGGAAAACTTCTATAGCCTTTAAAATAAAAAATGGATTAGAAGTGTCTTCTTTAAAAATTGGGAAGCACATTATTTTTTTATTGATTAATTTTAAAGTTTTTAAAAATTTTTATTTAAAAAGTCTTATTGTATCTAATTAACTTTAAAATGAATCAGTAAAAAAATTACCTGCTTCCCAGTTTTTGTTCTATTTGTTGAATATCTATTTTTCTGTGTATAGTGTTTTAACCTGCAGGTAAAAACACTGTACAGAGAAAAAAATGCACTGTTTTTACTGATTAAGAAATGATAAAGAATAAGATTAACAATATGTTTAAAAAATATATTTTTTTTAAATTAGATTTTATAGAATATATTCTTAAACTGAATGAAAATATGGAGGTACATTTTGTTTTCTTTAGAGTTTTTCTCTTTAATGCATAGATTCCGATATGTGTGATATTATTGAGCATGATTTCAGCCAAAATCTCTTTCAATGCTCTCTCTTTCTATTCTCTTCAGTCCTTAGCTAAGTACTCAACCCAAGACCCTTCATGGGTTGTTGTACTACAGGTTCTTTATTTATGGCTGCACAACCCAATCATCTTCCTTTATAAAATGTTTTTCATTAAGTATAAAAAACTTAGTTTTAATTATTTTTTTCTCTCTTAACCAGCTGGATTTTAAAGATCTTTGCATGAACCATGTTAGATTTTGAAATGCATTTGTTTTTTTACATAGATATTAAACTTTTGCATTTATCAATTTTGGCTCAGAGTAGGTGCACCTTCTCATGAGTAGTGTACATGTCTTTTTGTTAATTGATAAAATTAAAATAGACATTTCATCTGACATGATCAAATAGCTATATATTCTGTCAAGATATGTTTTGAACTATACTGAATTTTTTAAATCCCTGTTGAATAGTAATTTATAATTAATAATCTTACATTGATGATTTGCTATAAATTCCAGCTGTTTGGTGTAAGTGGCTTAATACATTCAGATTTAAAGTAGCTTATGTAATTGGTAGATTATCACCTTTTATCGATTATATTTTTACAAATATTTTATCATGGCTTAAAAGTGGAAAACTATGCTCTTTCTTGATATCATAGGAATGGCTTGAATGATCATATCAATTATTTTTTTAATTCCTCTTTTATCATTTATTTTTGGAATTATATGTATGACATGCCATAGGAAGTCCATGATAGTTTTCCAATTATTAAGTCATGTTATTGTAGGTTAAGTTCATGGATTACATTAATGAGATCACATTAAGCTCTAATAAGTTTGATGTATTGTTAACAGTTTCTTAATTATAATTTGTCATTTGAGCTCGAATCTTATCCCAAATTTACTAAAAGAGTTCTCATCCTCATCTGCTGAAAATGAATTGTTAAATTGAAAGCTTCAACTAACAAAACCTTATTATTAGTTTCATATCAAGTTATACAGCTTTTTGGAATTATATTTGTTAGTGCAATACTAGAAGGAGAAATAATATTTTAATGAAGTATAAATTCCTAAAAATATCCTTTCATTATTTATAAAATGTAAAGAAAAAGTTTTTTAATGGCAAAATAAATAAATTTTTGAATAATTCTTTTACAAAATTTTAATTAGTTGTTGTTGGGGTGAGATTCGCTATAGAAAAAAATACTAAATATGCATGAAAATTAATGGGGATAACCTGAAAATAAACAATTATTAAAACAAAACATAATTAATAAAGAAATTAATTTAATTTAGATATAATAATTTGCTCAAAATATATGTTATAAGATGTGGTAAAAAAAATTTAAATACAAAACTAGGACCAAGAAAAAGCAATAAATAGAAAATACTTCTCCAATAATGAATAAATTGAATAAACAGAAAAAAATCCATATATATTCTGTATGATAAACTAAAATTAAAATTTTAAAAAAATTACAATTAATTGAGCTGAAAATAAATTTAACACTATAAAACAAATAAATAAAAATAAAAAACAATTTATATAAATGATTATTAAGTCCTGGTTCAAGTTACGCTAACAAACAAATGTTTAGTGGTGTTGATTCTATTTGAAAGTGACGTCTTCTACTGTTGGTGAATGTTCTGGTGAAAAATAAAAATTCTTGAACGTAAGAATTCAGTGGAGAAGGCAAGGGTGAAAAAAAATAGAAGTATTTTTATATACCAGTTCTGCCAGTTAATGAAGGATCTATAAATAGTCTCACTGCTATGAAGGTCTTGCTAAGACTGCACTTTGTTATTTGCACTAACGACAGCCATATGTTTTCTTTTGTTTTTTAAAAACCATATGTTATACTTTAATACGTAAAATTGGACCATTACTTACACATTAACAGAACAAAATACTTATAACTATTTACTTAATTTTATTTATTATAAAACTAAAACAATTTTATCCTCACTCTTGGAAATGAAAAATAAAATTAAAAGAATAAATACCTTTATCAGACTTTAACAGTTGTTGATAACTTAAATGTGAAACTGGATCAATTAACACCATACTGATCTTATCCACAATTGCTGAGTGTGGTAGTTTAATTTTTCGAAAAATGGTTTTTCCATTTTTCAGTTGATTGTTCAATGAAAGTTGAAAGCAGTATGGTTGTGTGTTTCATGTATGGAAATCCCTCTCAGTATAATTAAAAAGGATCAGGGATCAAATTAGGTTTTTAGTGTAATAGATCAACAATAGACCAAATCCAACTGATATTAGCATGCAAGGAAATGAATGAATTTAATTAAACAATCAATCAAACAAGATTGATGACATTCATCAATCTGGTTTGATGATAATGGTCTGCCCCATGCCCTGCTTGACCATAGTCCCAAAATTTTGGTTTCTTTTTTAAGCAATGAAGGAAGAATCAATAAAATTTAAATTTAACAGTTCAATTATATAAATCCAAATAGACACTTATTAGGATATATAATAATAATGCTTCCATGATGGCCAAGAGCATTGGGGTAAAGGTCTAAGAGAGCCATGTATGTGTGTCCGTGGGTTCCAACCTGGGTCTATATCTTTTTTGTGGTGGTCTTGAGAGAGGGGTTCCCCAGACCTCGCTTGATCATAGGCTTAAAAATAAATAAAATCTGTATATCTTTGTAATCCATGAGCTTCCATTAAGTCCAAGATTTTGTTTTTTCTATTTGTAATTTTTTTTAAGTGGATTACTCTTTGCAGGATTATTTTAATTACTCTGTATGCTTTGAAGTATTCAATTAATTTCCTATCCCCATTTTCTGATATTGCTGTTGTTTATCGTAGTTGTTTATTGTTTATTGTAGTTTGTGTTGTTTCTTCCTTCTATAATATTTAATTTGTAGTAAATTTGTTGCTTTTATATACTCAGCTTTGACTTAAGTAGTAAATGTCCGTATTTTTTTTCTATTATACATATTTTTAATAATTTAACTATAAAGTTTTACTAATATTTCAACAGGGTTTGAATCTTATTTTAGAAAGTTCATCAATATTATCTGTAATAAAACTGAAAATTTTAATGAAATATTTGATGAGGAATTAAGTAATTTTTCATTGTAATTCTTAAGTAACTTCACAAATAATTTATTTTCATCATTATGGTATAATATTTTTTTAAATTTTATATTATGAGGTCATTTAATGATTACTGATTGTATCATCAATTCAAACCCTGCTTTTAAGAGTAAGTAACAATATATGTACTGTGAATATTATATTTAGTATTGTTTTGTCAGATAAATTAAACAGAGCTTGTGTCCTAGTCTTAACTGTAGAAATGTAGCCGTAGAAAATAATATCTGTTACAGATGCACACCCGATGAATGGGATAATCCTCACCCGTGTAATCCAGATCCAACTGAACTCGAGTGCATCTTCTCACTCCACAACTGCCTTTGGTTTTCTATTGGGTCTCTTATGGCCCAAGGCTGTGATCTTTTGCCAAAGTAGGTTTTCCCTCCTAGAGCCTGATCGACAACTGTAATATCTGTTATTAATCACGACTAACACCCAATGGCTTGCATGCATCCATTGCAACAAATTTTCATTTTATAACTACAGCTTTAAAAACCCTTGTTGTGAGTTAATACCCCTTTTCATTTTTAACACTTTTAATTATGAGTCTACCAGCTGCAGAAAACATTCTCCCGTCGAATGAAGCATGCAATTCAATATTCAAAAACCCACACTAACATTGTTACAGGATCTCTCCCATGGAATGGAAAAATCCTCACCCGTGCAACAAAGACCCAGATGAGCTTGAAAACACTTTGGCAATATACAATGCTATCTGGCACAATATTGGATCACTCATGCAGCAAGGCTCCGATATTGCACCTCAGTAAGATATTATTGCTGTTTCCTAGTAACCTTAAAAACATCGTGTCAGCATTTTTTATATGTATAAAAAAAAATTTCTAACCAAAAGTTACAAAAGTTTCTTTGCCAATTAATCGCATGTTAAATTTTAATAAGTTTTGATTAATAGAAAGTAATTTTAAAGAGTATGTCTTTTTTTCATTATCAGGTAATTTATATATTTTTTAAAATTAGACCTATTAATGTTGGAATCAAAAAAATTTCTAAATGTCAATACTCCAGAAATACCAACTACTGTCTCACAAAACACTAAAATTCAAGAGCTCACTAATTGATGCAATTAAAAACCAGCTGACTTTATGGTAAAAAAAAGGTGGGTTTTTGAGGTGCTGGATAAGATTAGACAGCCTTTATTTATGAAAAATCAGACCAAATGTTGATTATGCCGAGATATTTTTATTATATTCTCATAATTTCTCATGTTCTTTTTATTTTTACTACATCATGTTGGTCTAATCCAAGATTGAGGGAAGAGCATGGTACAAGGTTCACTATTGGCAGTACCAGAAAATGTTGGTTTATTTTACCTCCATGCTGTTAAAACTAGTTAATAACTCCGATTAAGATTTAATTAAAAATTTTTTTACTACATTCTCTGTTTTAATAACTCTATTTATTGAAAATGGATACATAAAATTTAATAAAATTATAGTATTTTAGCACTGAAAATGTTTGCAATAAAAGCTAAAAAATCGTCAAAATGTTTATCTTTTGTTGAATTTTTGCGTAATTGACAGATACAAATAGTGTCCATTAATAATGTAAAAAGGCTTTTCTATACTAAGATAAAAAATATTTGAGATGAGAGTTTGGGAAAGAAGTTATGAAGTTAGAAGCAAGCTTAAGTAAAAAAATTCTGTTTTGTAAATAATTTGGCGAAGAGTGGAACAAAAGTTATACAGTTCAAATATATACTAAACTGAAAAAAACAGTTTATATTTTCATTATTTTAATAAATTTTAATTAATTTACAGTGTTTATATTATATTAATTATTGTAACATTTTGATGGATTCCATTGCAGATCTACAGATGTATTTATGTGCTCTCAGCGCTTTCTATCATGATTTCCTTGAACTAAAACTTGTAAACTATCATTATTGAAAATTTGAATAATTATGTTCAAGTATGCAAGAGATATTCAATGTTTTCTTCATCTGTCTTACAGGACAATTTGCTACTGGTCTCTTAGAAATGTATTTTTGACAGTAGTTATTAAATAGTACCTATTTTAAGCAGTAAAATCACTTCTTTTTGTTACAAGTTTTAGTGTAAAGTTAATTTCAAGAAGTTGTCCTGGTATTGATTAACGTTTTGTTAAAAACATTTTTTTTTTTTCAATTTAAAACAGAAAAATCATGCACCAAGGGTTAGTTCAAAAGAGATAATTTTATAGTTTATCCGCAGGTAGAACTTTTTTTCATAGCTTTATCCCTAGATTCATTTGAATATTGTCTATTTGATGAGTTATCAGCTTTTATGCTACATAGATATTCCTATACAAACCAAATGTATTATCTGATTACCGTTTTTTTTAATTTGTTTTCAATTGCCATCTAATGAGTAGTTCATTTTCTGCTTAAATGTTATTTCTTTCCAAAAGGACACTTTTCTTCAAGTTGTTTCTGTTAACGATTACAAATTTAATTGTTTTTTTCCCCCTAACTTATTACATCTATTTCCACTCAAATTACTAATGTTGTACATATCAACAAATTTTCATTAATGGCTTAATTTTATTAAAATTACAAAGGACAATTAAGATTTGATATAACATAGGTTTCAGAAGTTTAGTTTTGGGTAATATTTACAAAAAAAAATTCACGATCGTTCAATTTGGCTGTTTCTCAAGAAGTAGCTGCTCATTCTACAATTATCAGCTTTCAAATATAGGCAAAAATTTGTTTATTTGAATTTCCATTTGTCTTTTAATACTGCATTAAAAAAAATTAATTATTTTAATATTCAATCCTCTTTCGTACCAAGTAATTAATCAGTTTTAATTATGCTTCCACACTCATCAGGAGACTGTATTCTGGACTGTTAATTACACATTCCTTTTATTTTTAAATAAAAAAATCTGATTCACAAACTTTTTGTGGTAACTTTTGTCAAAGCATCAGTGATTTAAAGACTAATTATTATTAAGAATATTACAATTAATAAAATAATTAATATTATATGTTAAATATTCCAGAGCACTTTCGACAAGAGTTGTAGCTGGAATGTGGTGGTTCTTTGTACTAATTATGATTTCTTCTTACACTGCCAACCTTGCAGCTTTTTTAACAATGGACAGAATGGAAGCCACAATTGGAAGTGTTGAAGACCTCGCTAATCAGAATAAAATTAAGTATGGTGTTTTAAAAGGAGGATCATCCGCTAATTTTTTTAGGGTACTGTTATGTTATTTATAACATTATGGAACTTGTACTTATTTTTCTATATAAAATATTTTTTTAAAATTATAAATACACCAATCCACCAAGCATCTTGCCAATAAATTAACAAATTTTTATATCTGTAATATATTTATGATAAATTTTTCTGTAATTTCGAAGCACAGAAAACATCAATTTTGAAGGTTTCATTTATAAAATTATCTGCATTCTTCAATCCTACTTACAAGGGGACGTTTGCAGTTGTAACTCACAGATTTGAATGCCGATTTGTGTGTGGGTAGTAGGGACCTATAATAGTGGAAAACTAGAGTTATAGCCGCCAATGGGCATTAGGAACCGAGAAAAAAAATAAAATATGAAAAAATCACGTTTTATTTTTTTCTCAGCTCTCAGTCAAGATAGAGAAATGATTCTTTCACGTTTAATTGAAGTTATGTAAGGTATTTGATATAAAAATACTTTCGTTATGCTCAAGACACCACCCGGCTTTAGGGTGCTAAAAAACTCGACAAAATTAAGTTTCTACATGTTTTTGAGATGAGCAATCTGAAAATAATATCAGTTTTTAGTTAAAAAATTTTCCTCACTTTAGGCTTTAGGGTGCTAAAAAACTCTAAAAAAATGACAAAATTCCAAGGAAATCCGCTGTAAATCAGTGGAAACTTTTTTTTATGAAAAACTGACCTCAAATCTCGATTTAACACACCATAGAACCCTTATATGTGAAATTTTATCAAAATCAAAAAATATTGATTTTTTACCCCTTTCGAGGAGGTTAAAATTTTGAAGTTGAGATTTCATCAACATTTTCTACCGGCCATAACAACTGCTGTGTTCAACCGATTGCAATAGTAATAGCATCACTAGAATCAGCATACATTCTGCTTTTTATCCATGCCTATAACATTGGATTTACTCCCGATTATAGTGGACAAAAACTGATGTGATGTGAATGAAAAAATCTAATCTAGTCAGCTATATTTTGAGATATTTCAATAAGGGGAAATCCTACAACCTCCGGATTTGGGCTAAACTATGCTGTTTTAAGGCTTCTAGATGACCTTAAAATTTTGTCTTAATCGGTTGCGAAATATGTGAGATAGCGCAAATTATTTACATTTTTTCAGAAATTGACAGCCTTCTAAAATCCTACAAAATTTTAAAGGTAAAAAAAAATTATTTTTGATTTCGACAAAATTAAGTTTCTACATGTTTTTTGAGATAAGGAATCTGAAAATAATATCAGTTTTTAGTTAAAAAATTTTCCTCACCTATATTATATAAATAAGACTGATATAAAATGATTTTTTTCTATTATTATTTTAGTTTTTACACAAAAAATTTCAAATAAGACCATTTAAAAAATATATACATTTTTTTAAACAAAAAACCTGATATTAATTTTAGATTATTCATCAATCTTAGGATTTCTATGCAATTTGAAATAAAAATATGTCATTTTAAAACCTTTTATTTATATAATATAGGTGAGGAAAATTTTTTAACTAAAAACTGATATTATTTTCAGATTGCTCATCTCAAAAACATGTAGAAACTTAATTTTGTCGAGTTTTTTAGCACCCTAAAGCCGGGTGGTGTCTTAAGCATAACGAAAGTATTTTTATATCAAATACCTTACATAACTTCAATTAAACGTGAAAGAATCATTTCTCTATCTTGACTGAGAGCTGAGAAAAAAATAAAAAGTGATTTTCATATTTTATTATTTTTCTCGGTTCCTAATGCCCATTGGCGGCTATAACTCTAGTTTTGCACTATTATAGGTCCCTACTACCCACACACAAATCGGCATTCAAATCTGTGAGTTACAACTGCAAACGTCCCCTTGTTAGATTAGAAGATAATCTTAATCTTAGATTTTTTTTTTTTTTGATTTTTCAAAGAATTTTGATTTAATTGACCATAATTTCATTCCATCTTAACCAGTGTAACTAACCAAAATCATTTATTACATTTATTTTATATATATATATATTGTGGTGATCACTATGGGTCGTAAATTAATGAATAACAAAGGTCGATTGAATGATCGATGAATGGATCAATACGCCGTCGAGAGTGCGCCATAGGCATCCCCACCACTTGCCGGCCTACAGAGGGTCTCGTTCACTTGGTTGCTGAAACTGAAACAGATGAGATGCACTGCTCTCCAGTTTGATCCCTGGAAGGACTTTAGAAGGCACATGGCAATTATCATGATTGGATGAAGTTTGGGTTAAGCGATAGCAGTAAAGAAGTGCAACATGACTGTAGTGAAAGTTAATTAATTATTAGTAAATTTGATGTTTTGGCCCTTGTTTGAATGTTTATCAATTTAAATTTAATTTATTCTGTGTAATGGTTAAAAACGCCTTCCATGAACCCACCTGAGATTAATAATATTGCAGAATTAAAATATAATTGTTTTAGAGACATTATTGTTTATTTTAACTTTAAATCCATGAAAATTAATTTTATTGTCGCTAATAAAAATAAACTAATCTTAAATTAGTAAAACCACGATAATATATGTCATATAAACCATATATTCATTGAAAAAAACATTCTAATCATTTATATATATGTGAGGATGCATGGGCCATTGTCAAGAGGTTTAGGCACGACAGAAGGTGTGAGACAAGGAGATTATATTTAATCTCTGTTTGGAAAAAGCCATTAGAGATTCTGGAACCCAGATGGGAGGCACGGTTCTAAATAAAAGTGTGCAAATTCTTGGATAAGCCAATGACCTGGATCTAGTCGGAAGATCATTGGAAGCCGTACAACATACATTTGCTGCAATAGAAAATTCGGTGACCAGACTAGGACTATCCATCAATGGAGATAAAACCAAGTACATGTGTATCGAGCACCCTAGTCCGTCATCTGGTAGATATGTTAAGTCAGGACAACATGACATCGAAGTGGTCCAGGAATTTGTATATTTGGGCACTCAGATTAATGTCTGAAATGACATCAATGACGAAATTGGACAGTGTATTATGGTAGCCAATCAATGTTATTTTGCTCTACAGAAGCACTTGAGGAGCAGCATCTTGTCTCGAAATGCTAAGCTAAGGATTTATAAAATGCTAGCCAGACCATTTCTCACATATGGATCTGAATGCTGGACAATTTCAAAGATCATTGAGTTATCTCTCTTGAGGTTTGAAAGGTAAGTCCTTCGGAGAATCTTTGGCGGTGTATACTTGGAAGGAACCTGGAGAAGAAGAACTAACGCAGAAGTTTATTAAGCTCTCCTGGCTACGATGGGCAGGTCATATTATTAGAATGCGCCCGGAGGAAATACCCGTGAAGGTTCTTAATGAACAAATCTATGGCATGAGGCGTATCGGAAGACCTAAACTACGATGGAAAGATGGTATCGCTGCTGACACATTAACTCTACTTGATGTCAGAAACTGGAATTTGGCAGCACTCAACCGTGGAGACTGGTGATCAATGCTAGGGCAAGCCAAGTCCCTACTATTAGGGACGTTGTGCTATGTTATTAATAATAATAATAATAATCAATAAAAATCTCGTGTCTTGTGTCGATAAAATTTTTACACGTAGCAGTAATTTTTATCCTGGAATAAAATTGCACTGATTAGGTGTTTGAAGATTACGTAAAAGCATAATTGGACAATTATTGGACATAATTTTTAATTTAATGAATGAGTTGGTAATTCAGATGGACAGTGACTATTAAGAAACTCTTACGGATGATAATGGACTGCATTATCAGTGCTTCCAAAAAAAGGTCCATTGATCATATTACATACAATATCAAGAAGCAAATCGACATTTTGATTTGGTAATAATTTTTATTTGGCAGATATAATTATATTAATTTTATCTGCTTGTATTTTAATTTCTAACCATAAAAGTATGACAGTTCAGCAAACCTCGCTTCTACCTCACAACTTTCTATATTTAAATTTTTATTATTGCTAAGCCTTCCTAGAACTCTGATGGTGTAGTTAAAATTTGTATAGCGAGTTCAGTAGTTTTACTATTGTATACTCTATTACGGAATGGCGCTAACCAAAATTCAGTTGATTTTCAAACCACTGGAATCCACACATGGATTTTGGCACCACATATTTAAATCTTTTTTAATAATTTAATTGAATATAAGTAAATTTTATTATCAATTTCAAGCTGTATATAACACCTTATCTTTGTAAAATCTCATGTAGAATAGCACTTGCCACCTATCCGTCAATTTTGAAATTTCACTGTTATCCACATATTATCGCAATTTTAATAACAAATTTATAAAAAATCAGAATATTTGATTATTGATAAACCTTTCTGGAACTATAAAGATGATGTGGTTAAAATTTGGTACAGAATGGTTCAATAGTTTTCGTAATTAGTGATCACAAATAAAAAATGGCATGTCCTTTTATATTTATAATTTATATTTTTAAATTTTGTTCAAGTAATACTATTTTTTTTTTTTTTTTTTTTTTTTTTTTCTCTGCTAAATTCAATTTTCTTCTTAACATTAGATTGAGAATAATCCTTCAAATAATTAATCTAACATAATGTCTATAACATTATTATTATTATTTATTTTTTTTTTTAATTTCGCTGTTAAAATTGAAGTTAATAACTCCTTACCCTTCTTATCTTTAGGAATCCTAACACCATATCCACTGGTACACTAAATCTACATACTCAGGTAGACTATTAAATTACTACTCGCAACACCCTAACCATAAAAAAATGTATGCAGCCTAAAACCTTTCTAATAGTCTCCTTTAAGCATTATTAATAAACTTAAGTTTGTCAATAAACTGAATCACTCGACCACTGCTCTATCCTAACCTAACTCTACCTAACCACTGCCTCTATATCTATACAGATCTCTACCCTCTATCCTATCTGACAAGATTGGAAAATCTCTACGTTCAACCTTTCCTCACCTACACCTAAGCTTTTATTACTCAATATCTGCTCTAAACTTAAAGATCCTATCCCCAATCTAAAATTATCTACTGTATTCCTGTTCTTCTTCTTATATTGGTGATACCAAAAACCATCTCAAAAACTGCATCGGTCAAATGTACTCTCCATCACTGCTCATAACTCTTCATCTACAAAACTTACCTTACCTCACAACCACAGTTTTAATTTTTGAAAAACCTCCTAGCTTCTTTTTGCAGCTGGATAAAGCAGATTTATATAATTTTATTCTACAGGACAGCAATGTAAGTCTCTATCAAAAAATCTGGAGCCAAATGGAATCAGCTCGACCATCAGTTTTCACAGGGAGCAATGATGAAGGAGTTGAAAGAGTATTAAAGGGTAAAAGAGGATATGCATTCTTTATGGAATCGACGACCATTGAATATCAAAAAGAAAAGCATTGCTCATTGATGCAAGTTGGTGGACTTCTTGATTCTAAAGGATATGGGATAGCCATGCCTTTCAGTAAGTGTTAACTAACTTAAAAATATGTAATTGTATTATTAATCTATTTTTAAAATATTTCATTTTAAAGGGATATAAAACAGCTTGGATGTTGAAAAATAGTTATTTTGTTTTTATGAGAATATTAATTATTCCTAATGTTATAAATAATAATGATTCTATTGTTGACTGTTAGTTATAATTTAATTGATGAAATGGTCAGGGGGGCAGTCAGGTAAATAAACACGCCAAGTTTTAAATGAAAAACTTTATATATGGCATACCAACGTTTCGACCTGCCTTGGAGGTCTTCATCAGGGCTAAAATATCAAAAAATTGGATTATTGTTATGCCAACTTTATTATTTTTCTTACCCTTCTATCTTACCATTTTCCTTTTCATATATATCCCATATACTTATTTTTAAATTCATATTAAATGCATCTGCTAATAAAATTGTTACATTGTATTAGTTTAAACAATTTAAAATTTGTATTATTCAATTTAAATTATTTTATTATTAATTACAGCTGTATATTTGACTAGACCTTGCTACTATTTTGTATTCAATTATTTAATTAACTTCAGATGTTCTTATAATTATGTAAAAAGCTATTAATTCTTTCGTTGACTAATTTACTTTGTATTATTATTTTTATTTTTATTTTTCATTTTTAAATTATTTTTATTAATATATTTTTTAAATGTTTGTATCATCTTGGTCACATCCAATTTTTTGTTATTTTAGCCCTGCAAGGCAGGTCGAAACGTCGGCACACCATAATAAAGTTTTTCAATTTAAAACTTGATGTGTTTATTTACCTGACTGCACCCCTGACCATTTCCACTTAAGTTATAAATAATACTTACATAATTAGGATTGATTCTTGTATATCATCATGTGTATCTCAAGTAATACTTATATAAGTCTATACTATAATAATACAATATAAATTTCTCAAAATATGCTATACACACATACCAATAACTTATATATACATATATATATATTTTTTGACTGTTATTATTAGATGCTTAATAAGGTTCTCGAGGTTCAATCAATAAATCAAAACAATTATTTTAGAAAAGTTTCAAGACTATTTGTTATCATAATCATGCCCTACAGTGAAAAAAACAGGTTACAATAACATTATATATGTTATACAGGTTATTTAAAAACATAAAGTTTGTTACAATATAAATATATAAAAACATGCGTTGGAATAATTAACTACATATAATTACAAAGTATGGAGGAGTAGGAAGCTACTTACAATGGTATTGGTGGATATGCTATTGGTATCTACCACTAAATTATAACAATTCTAGTACACAACTGACCTGGGGAATTTTTGAAAAAGGTAAGGGTTAAGAGGGTTGGTATTTCCAAAACCGGTGGTATTCCTGGATACAGATAGAAGGGATTTCCGTATTCCTCTGTAATATATATATATAAGTTAAGTTCCTTCAAATAAAAAAGACAAAAAAAAAAAAAGGAAAATTAGGAACGAAATAACACTCACGGGTACGGGTAATAGACTAACTTTATTGTTCAGCAATCCTCTTTATATACATTTGGTGGTTGTTTGGGATTAAGTTTAGGGATTAGGATGTATATTATTCCCCTATACACCTTAACCCCCCCCCCCCCCCCCACCAGTTTACGAACAATCCTCATAAACTCCTAACAAAGGTACCCCAAACAACCATATTTGACATAAAATAAGAAAATCAATCTTAACACAAATAAAAATAAAAATACTTTTGTACATAACTCAAAATTTTCACAGACACTTTACAAATTTCCTTCAGTAATAGAACTATAAAGAAAAAAGATAAAAGATAAACAAATATTACACTTCTAATGTTACCTGATAATACACTCCATATTACATTACTCACACTACATGTTATTGTGTAGAAAAGTGGATACCTATCGACAAACGAGAAAAACGAACGAAATGACAACAAGAAAAACAAAAACGAGTAATACGAAAACGATCGATACGAAAATGACCAAGACAAAAACGAGCAATACGATAATGATGAAAACGAAAACGAGCAATATGAACAGAAAAAATCACAAGATTACATTTAATTTATCGGAATTTTCAATTGTTCTATGTAGGCGTTTCTACGCCTACGGGGATCGTGAATATGTTGCATCGTGACGACATTATGTTCCCAGATTGCTATTACTTTAAAGGGTCCTTCATACCGTACAACTTCTTTGTTCCTATTTGACCCCACCCTTCGGTATACTACTCTACCAATCTTGATGTTCTCCATTCCGTCTCGAACCCTGAGATTTTCTCGCGCTACCCTTCTGCTTTTCTCCGCCATTATCTTCCTCCGCCATTATCTTCCTGCTGTGACCCTTCGCCTTTCTCGAAGCCCGAAAACGACTTCAACTGGAGAGAATCCCGTCGACATCTGAATAGAATGGTTGTACGCGGTTATCGCCTTCGGCATTGCCATCCCCGCATTTAAACCCTTATCGATATGATACACTCGGAGATGATCTCCCAGGGTGCTATGTTACCTTTCGATCCCTCCCCGACCTTTAGGATGTCCCGGAGTATTAATATGCCAGGTTACGCCCACCTCCTGCATCTCCCTCCTTAGACTGGCGTTATCAAACTCGCGCCCACCATCCGAAACTATTCTATCTGGTACTCCATACACTTAGAACCATGCCCTCAATGTTGCGATCACTGCCTCCCCCGACCTTTCCTGCACCGGGTACGCCATCGCCAACTTACTGAAAACGTCTTTCACTGTGACCCATTTATAGCCCTTCCAGGTGAAAGTGTCTACTTCCAAATCACTCAACGGTCCGATGGGTGTTACCGTTTCCTCCTGCCTCCCAGTTGGGGGGTGCCGGTCGTACTTCGCTGCTTTGCAAATTTCGCACGCCCCGACCACCTCCTCAATCGACTTGCACATCTTTACCCAAAAGTACTTCCGTTTAAGTGCCTGTAATGTTTCTTGCACCCCACGGTGGTTAGTTTTACCCTGGTGATAAGCTTTTGCCTATCCAGTTACTGTCTCGACCATGAGTTTACACCGGATAAAAGTTCAGTCCAATCCAATCCTCACCGTTCGCCACAAGTGCTTTAATTTTCTCCCATAGAACCGTATTCCCCACGAATAAGTAAAAGGCTTTCCCTGGTCGTGTCTCCTCCTTCAGTACTTTTTCAACCACTTCTTCCCTTATCCCAGGTTGTGATCATATGGTGGTGATGCGATGTCTCCCATATGTTGAGTACTCTACTTTAGTCAGTCCTGCCGTCCTTGTCTTCCAAATGATCTGCCTCCGTTTGTCATTTATAATGTCTTCCCTTTCCTCCATTTCCATGGCCCGTTCGCTCACTGAACTCTCCTCCCTTGATACTTCCAGCCCATCCTCCCTCTCTTCCGACTCTTGTTCCACCTGTTCCGATTCTCGCTCCCCCTCTCCTTCCGGTATCCACTCCCTTAAGAACCTCTGAATCCCTCCCGAATATTCCCCTTCTTCCCGCTTTATCTCATTTATCTGTAAAGCTCTTGATAGCCAGTCAGCTGCGATATTCTGCTTCCCTGGCTTATATATGACTTCCATATTATACTGACTCAATATCTCTTTCCAACGGGTAACCCTCGCTGACGATTCCTTCAACTTTCCTACCCACATCAACGGCCGGTGATCCGTTAATACCTTAAAAATCTACCAAACACGTACGGCCTAAAGTGTTCGACCGCCCACACTAAGCCCAACAATTCTCGTTCCAACGCGCTGTAACGCGACTCGGTCTCCGTCAGACGTCTACTGGCGTATGCTACGGGTTGCTCCCCTTTCTCCCCCTCTTGGGATAACACGGCCCCCAAAGCATACTCGCTAGCGTCCGTCGTGATTGTGAAGGCTTTCGTGAAGTCAGGAAATGTGAGAACCGGTTCTTCTTGTAGTCTCGTCATGCACTTCCGGATGTTGCTTTCGATTTCAGTGGTAATTACGATTTGTCGCCCCTTCTTCAACAAATCGTTTAGGGGTACGAGATGTCTCGCCATCTCCGGAACAAACCGCCGGTAGTAGTTCAATGTCCCCAGGAGCCTCCGTATCCCATTCACATCCGACGGAATGGCCATCCTCCGTATGGCCTCTACCTTTTTTACGTCCGGCCTTACTCCCTCCCTTGAAATCGTGTGTCCCAGAAAGTTGAATTGATCTTGCCCCAGAGTTGACTTTTCTTCGGACAATTTCAAGCCGAACTGTCTAATTCTGTCGAATACCTGTCTCAAGTCCTCAATGTGTCTCGTCTCGTCCTTACTGAATATCAGTAAGTCGTCCATGTAAACTTGGCATGTCTCTTCGTCCAGTCCTCTTAAAAACTCGTCCATCAGTCTCTGGAAAGTTATCGGTGCATTTTTTAAACCAAATGGCATCCTCGTAAACTCGTAGTGGCCTCTTTCGAAAGTAAACGCCGCCTTATGTCGGTCTTTGGGGTGCATCCTTATTTGATGGTATCCCGCCTTCAAATCTAAAGTGCTAAACACGGTTGCCCCTCCTAACCTATCCAATATGTCTTCAAACCAGGGTATTGGGTATTTCTCATCTACTTTCACTACTACATTCTCATTTAACTTTCGAAAATCCACGACCACTCGATATTTTTCCCGCGATGTCCCATCCTCACTTTTCTTTTTAACCGACCTCAGAGGACTGTTGTACGGCGATGTACTATGGGTACGATGCCTGGGGGTACCTCCGTTCTTTCACGTAAATTAAGCACTCTTGCTTCAGCGGAACTTCATGCACCGTTTCCCCCGTGACACTCAGCGCCTCCCCTTCCTTGAAAAATATATCTGAGAATTCTTGTTTCAATATCCGACGCCAATCTACCTTCCGAGCTATAGCTCCGACCATAGCAAGATTTTCCTTTCTGCCTCTTTCGCACTGATATTCTCTCTCTCCTATCCGGGTTGACCATCATTTCCCACTTTTCTTTATCTTTGCCCCGACTTTGGCCAACAGATCACACCCTATTATGCCCCCATATTCCCGTGGCCCCCATTTCCACGATGTGTACCTTTAACTTACCACCCTCGATCCCCCATTTACTTAATGAGATCTCCGCCTCCCCCTCTACTCCACACGGACCGCTCAGGGTGACTAATTTACATCCACACGATTGTACCCGAGGTATCCTCTCTCCTTTACAACACGCTCTTATTGTTCGCGACACATTATTGTGTTAGAACTGCCTGTGTCCACCAGGCATCGCACCCCACTCCCCACTCTAATTATGGGCAACCTACCACATCCACTCTCAACACTAATTACAACTATGTGGTCGCCCCTCTTCTTCCACACTCCTCATTCCTCGTCCCGCTCTCTCCTTTCCACCTCAGCTCGACGTTCTCCGCTCCTCGGACCGCTTCTTTGGTTGCACCTCCCAGCCGCCCGTCCTCCTGCTCCTGGTTAACCTTCTTCTTCTTCCGTCTCTGAAATGTCTGAGGATCTTGTCGATTCCGAAGGTTGCCTACTTTTCTTCCACATGTCCATATTCCCGTGGCATTTTTTCCACGATGTGTACCTTTAACTTACCACCCTCGACGTTCACCTCCATAGGCTCCCCTTGGTTGGTTGCTCTACGCTTGCTCATATATTTGCACTGTCTCGCAATATGTTCCTTTGAACCACATTCAAAACACCTCGTGCGGGGGCACTGAGCTACCAGATGACCCACCTTCCCGCACCCATGGCATTTCCTCTCCTCTTTCTTCCAGATCTTCTTCTCTGTCCCTGGCCTCCTATCCCGTCCCGATGGTTGTTCTCGGCCTCCAAACTCCGTATCCCGCCTTCTCCACTATCACCCAGGGAGTATCTTCGTCCGCCTGAATTACGTTTAATACTCAACGCTTGACACGACATACCAAAGCCGCTCTCAATGCGCAAGCGTCTACTGGATCCAAAAGACTTTCGGCCGCTTTTGCTTTTATCCATGCCATAACTCTATCTCCTCTCTTCAGAATGAGGTTTAAATCCCCTACTTCTCCTTCGAACCGTTCTATATCCGCAATCGCTTTCCGCAGATCCTGCGACATTGCTGTCTTAATCTTTAGTAATTCCAGCGCGTTCGCCCGCGCCGCTGCTAAATTCGCTAGGGCTGCCGCAAGCGTCTCTGGTGGTAAAGGTTGCATTTCGGGCTGTACTTAAAACGATGGAGGTTTCAAAATGTTATTGCCTTCCATTTTGTATTTTTCCAAAATTCCAAAATGAAATTATGAAAAATTCCGGGGGTTCCAAACAGAACTGCGATAATTAAGATGGATGCGAAATGTTTGGCGTGGAGATAAAAATAAATTGCTTACCCAGAAGTATGCTTGAATGATCCAGGGTTTCGGCACCAGTTAAGTTCCTTCAAATAAAAACGACAAAAAAAAAAGGAAAATTAGGAACGAAATAACACTCAGGGGTGCTGGTAATAGGCTAACTTTATTATTCAGCAATCCTCTTTATATACATTTGGTGGTTGTTTGGGATTAAGTTCAGGGATTAGGATGTATATTATTCCCCTATACACCTTAACTTATATATATATATAAATGATTTATATAATGTATATTATTAATCTGGATGTATTAAATTGGAATAACATGTGTTGAGATTTAGAACGTCTGATTTTTTGTTTATTGTGCAATTTTTAATTTTGTTTCTAAAGGTAGTATTGTATTAATTTTAATTTTATTTAAACAATACTGACAATGAGTTATATATCTATATACAGTGAAACCTCTCTAACATGGAATTCGGATCCTATAAAATTGTGCAGCGTGGTGTTCCTTGAGAAGGAATAAAGAAGTACTATTTATTATATGAATTGGTACATTCATCAAAACAAAATTTGGATGAATAAATTTTATATTTACATTTTGTAGTCTATTTATATAGGGTGGTCACCGACCTAGAATTCCTTGAAAACTGAATAAAAGTTTGGAAATTTTTAATTATTCATTATAAAATCATTGATAAAGAAAATATTTATCTTACAAAAAGTATTGTATTAATCACAAAAAATATACTTACAAGGGGACGTTTGCAGTTGTAACTCACAGATTTGAATGCCGATTTGTGTGTGGGTAGTAGGGACCTATAATAGTGCAAAACTAGAGTTATAGCCGCCAATGGGCATTAGGAACCGAGAAAAAAAATAAAATATGAAAATCACGTTTTATTTTTTTTATCAGCTCTCAGACAAGATAGAGAAATGATTCTTTCACGTTTAATTGCAGTTATGTAGGTTATTTGATATAAAAATACTTTTGTTATGCCCAAGACACCACCCAGCTTTAGGGTGCTCAAAAACTATTAAAAAAATGACAAAATTCCAAGGAAATCCGCTGTAAATCAGTGGAAACTTTTTTTTATGAAAAACTGACCTCAAATCTCGATTTAAATCACCATAAAACCCTTATATGTGAAATTTTATCAAAATAAAAAAATATTGATTTTTTACCCCTTTCGAGGAGGTTAAAATTTTGAAGTTGAGATTTCATCAACATTTTCTACCGGCCATAACAACTGCTGTGTTCAACCGATTACAACAGTACTAGCATCACTAGAATCAGCATACATTCTGCTTTTTATACATGCCTATAACATTGGATTTACTCCCGATTTTAGTGGACAAAAACTGATGTGAATGAAAAAATCCAAGATCAGCTATAACTTGAGATATTTCAATAAGGGGAAATCCTACGACCTCCGGATTTGGGCTAAACTATGCAGTTTTAAGGCTTCTAGATGACCTTAAAATTTTATGTTAATCAGTTACGAAATATGTGATATAGCGCAAATTATTTACATTTTTTCAGAAAATCACAGCCCCTTGCCTTCTAAAATCCTACAAAATTTTAAAGGTAAAAAAAAAGTATTTTTGATTTCGACAAAATTAAGTTTCTACATGTTTTTTGAGATGAGGAATCTGAAAATAATATCAGTTTTTATTTTAAAACTTTTCCTCACCTATATATATAAATAAGACTGATATAAAATGATCTTTTTCTATTATTATTTTAGTTTTTACACAATAAATTTCAAATAAGACCATTTAAAAAATATATACATTTTTTAAAACCAAAACCTGATATTAGTTTTAGATTATTCATCAATCTTAGGATTTCTATGCAATTTAAAATAAAAATATGTCATTTTAAAACGTTTTATTTATATAATATAGGTGTGGAAAATTTTTTAACTAAAAACTGATAATATTTTCAGATTCCTCATCTCAAAAAACATGTAGAAACTAAATTTAGTCGAAATCAAAAATAATTTTTTTTAACTTTAAAATTTTGTAGGATTTTAGAAGGCAGGAGGCTGTCAATTTCTGAAAAAATGTAAATAATTAGCGCTATCTCACATATTTCGCAACCGACTAAGATAAAATTTTAAGGTCATCTAGAAGCCTTAAAACTGCATAGTTTAGCCCAAATCCGGAGGTTGTAGGATTTCCCCTTATTGAAATATCTCAAGTTATAGCTGACCTTGGATTTTTTCATTCACATCAGTTTTTGTCCACTAAAATCGGGAGTAAATCCAATGTTATAGTCATGTATAAAAAGCAGAATGTATGCTGATTCTAGTGATGCTATTACTATTGCAATCGGTTGAACACAGCAGTTGTTATAGCCAGTAGAAAATGTTGATGAAATCTCAACTTCAAAATTTTAACCTCCTAGAAAGGGGTAAAAAATCAATATTTTTTTATTTTGATAAAATTTCACATATAAGGGTTTTATGGTGATTTAAATCGAGATTTGAGGTCAGTTTTTCATAAAAAAAAAGTTTCCACTGATTTACAGCGGATTTCCTAGGAATTTTGTCATTTTTTTAGAGTTTTTGAGCACCCTAAAGCTGGGTGGTGTCTTGGGCATAACAAAAGTATTTTTATATCAAATACCTTACATAACTGCAATTAAACGTGAAAGAATCATTTCTCTATCTTGACTGAGAGCTGATAAAAAAAATAAAACGTGATTTTCATATTTTATTTTTTTTCTCGGTTCCTAATGCCCATTGGCGGCTATAACTCTAGTTTTGCACTATTATAGGTCCCTACTACCCACACACAAATCGGCATTCAAATCTGTGAGTTACAACTGCAAACGTCCCCTTGTTAGTAAAATCAACGAGAATCGTGACAGAAAAACAGCCTACAAGTTTTGTATTAATATTTGCCTTGAATTTTTTTGACAAGTAATCTGGAAAACCTTGAATTTTTTTATCTGACTTTGTGACCACCCTGTTAAATAAATAATATTTAAAAAATTTAAATTGTATAAACATATTTATGTATTTAAATAAATAATATAAATTTGATGTTAAAATTTTTACTGTACCGAGTTCCAAAGCACTCTAACCACCTGTTGGAAGCTTTAAATGCTGTTTATCTGAACATCTGGGTGATTTCAAGAGCTTTAGCTTTACCAATGTCTTACCATCGGTAAAACTTCAATGTTTCTCTCATTTTTCAAAGTGTCCACTGCTTGAGTTTTTTTTTTTTTACTTTACATTTTTCGGTTGCCTTCTACCCAGGAAATGTTAGTTGAATTTACATTATAATATAGAATATAAATATATTAAATTAATATTAATGTTTAATTGAAATTCATTATTTCTACTTTTTCTTTTACCTTGTGAACTTCAAATATTGCTATTTTTAATATTAAGTTGAAAGTTCAAAAACCACTCTTAGAGGCATTGGTTGTAGCCATATTGCTGTATTGGATTTCAAGTAAAAAACATGATGAGCTGAGGAGAGGAGATTTCTATGAAAAATGAAATGGATGAGGAAAATATGTAAAAAAAAAATGTCTAAAATTTAAATTACTTTATTCTTCAGAAAGAAATTCTAAAAATTATTATACAAGAAATACTTCCTTAAAAATTATAACTCTAGATACAACAAATAATATACATACGTACATTTTTACTTAGCAAAATTTATTTCTGGATTCATCCATTATTATTAATTTTACAAAAAATACATCTATATATATTTTTTTAATGTGATTTTCTCAACCCTCCCATTTGTTTTAATCCATTGAAAACTCATATTTCTGATTAGAGTGATCAAAAGTGGCTAGTTTTGTGAGTCTGAGTTACAAGGTCTAATCTTAGATTAGGAGAATAATTATTTTGTCTTAAATATTTTTCCAATAATATTGTATTTTTCATAAAATAAATTATAATTTATTTATTTTTTTTTTTGTAATCCTTTATTAAAATAATAATTTAAAAATCAAAGCCAGTGATCATTTCATAGATAAGAAAAAGAAACAATAAAAGAAAACATAGGTGTACAATTTTAATCCGCACAACTTTTCATGTCCAAATAACCACCCGAGTGATAGAGGGTTCATTTTAACATTTTGTATCTTTTTAGAGAGGTAAATTTATCTTTTGGTAATAGAAATTTGACTGATCGGAACTTCTAAAAATTTTCCGTTGGGTGAGTCCCTGACTGTGAAGGGAGTCTTTTACGAGAGGTTTCACTGTAATTGAAACTAGTTAATCTTTCTCTTCTTGCATTAATTTTTTGTGATAAAATTAGATTCACCGTATCGCATTGCCATCAGTGGTTCAGTTCTGAAAATGCAGGAATCTGGTAGGCTCCAACAGTTAAAGGATAAATGGTGGAAAAATAGTGAGGATAAAGACAAATGTCCGGTATTTAACTCTATATTACATGATTGAATATAATGATTGGTATAATATTAATTTATAATCATAATTTAAAAAATAAATATATATCAGGTAGAAGAAGGTGGAGCAAGTTCTTCGGAGCTGGGAATTGCTAATGTTGGTGGTGTTTTCTTAGTATTGCTAGTTGGTTGTGTTGCTGCATTTTTTGTGGCAATCCTAGAATTTTTGTGGAATGTCCGAAAAGTTGCTGTCGAAGAGAAGGTATTTTTCTTTTTAGTCTTACTTCTTGGTTGTTTTTACTTAGTAAGCATTTTATTTTTTTATTAAATAATAATTTCTTTATTTTTAATCAGATATCACCTAGTGATGCATTTTTCCTCGAATTGAAATTTGCTATTCAATGTTATGGCACAACTAAACCTGTACGAAAACCACAGGAAGAATCTGAGGCAGAAGAAGACTATGCTGAATGTCCTGAAGTGGAAGCTGTGGATGAAGAAGAAGAAGAAGATAGAGGTTTCTTCGGTGATGAAAATATGGAAGAAGAATATATGCGCATGAATGGTTTCAATAACAACATACGTGCAAAGAGCACTCAATCCTACTCTTAAAATTTGTTCGTTGATTTAATATCATGTAGTTCATTAATGCTGGTCAAACCATTTTTTTATGATATTTGATTTGACTTATATTCCGTTATAATTTTTTTTTTTTTAAATCATAGATTGGTGTGATTTTATTAAAACTGTTTTTACTTTTACTTATTTGGTTCACAAGTTCTTACTTGTTGTTTTTGTTGTCCATTTCAGAGGAGCTCTCATTCTCCTAAACTGATTTTTTATATTATTCAGGGTTACGTAGAATATTAGAAGTTTAGAATCTTTGGAGTTGGGGATATGCTGTTGAAGTACAATCCATATTATCATGCATGGATCATGTATACAATACCAAACATAACTAACAGTAGAAATTTTTATTAATTTGTTTGTTTTAAGTATGTAAATCAACTGAATGAATATTGGTTGGAATTTATTTCAAACTACATAACTCTCCTCCATGTGCGCACACCCAGGAATCGGAGACCAGCTTCTGCATCATCCAGCCATCGCAGTCTGGTCCTGCCTCTTCCTCTTTCTCCATCTGAACGTCCTTGCAGTATTTGTTTTAGGTCATTTTGGATTCATATGATGTACTTGACCCAACCATTTTATTCTTCCCTTTTTGATACAAGAAACTATATCAGGTTTTTATGCAGAAACTGTTTCCTTCTTTGATTGGCCATATATACTTCTTTTAATCTGTCTCTTCTACGTACTCAGTAATCTCTCTTGGTGCTTGATTAGTGTCCATGCCTCACTATCGCAAATTAAAATTGGATGAAGGATCATCTTATATACCCTTATTTTTAGTTTGATTGGTATCTCCCAAAATTGAAAAATTTTCCTGAGTGACATTAATCATTATTGTGGTTTTAGATTTGCTTACTAAATTTATTCTTCTTTTCAAATTTTTAATTTTTAAAATTAATTAAGTTAGACTTAAACCAGGAAAAATTACCATTTAAGCTGAGAGGATCTTATATTAAAATGTACTTTCAGTTTTGATAGAACAGGAAACAAGGCATAGAGTGTAATATATATATATTTTTTTTTTTTCAATTTGGTGGATTGTTCTCAAGATAAAAAAGTAACATTTCAAGAAATTAAATCATGAATTGTGTATCTATATAAAATCTGATATCTAGTGAAGTAAAAGTATTGTGATGTATATTTTTTAGAATTATATATGTTTTTATAAAATATTTATTTATGATTAATTCTTCTTATTCCTATCCCTATTTTATTCTCTGTACTGATTCTTATCTTATTAGCTATTTAAGTAATTATAATTTAAAATAACACTAACACATTTTATGTCGCTTTATCGACATTCCCCTCGCTCCATCTCATTCTATGAAATTCTATTGCATCTATAGAAACTATTGTTCTCACAATTGTTTTATATAGAAGGCATTTTGCTTTTCTGCAGTTCAGCAATTTCTGCATACTAAACTGACATCTGTTTCCTGCCACTATTTGAGTCTTATATCTTTATCTGTTTTCATAGCTGATCAATCATACTGCCTCATCTTTAATTCTTCACTGTTTTTGAAGGTCCAATTTCCTATCCATCTCTTCTTCTATCATCTGGTCTGATCTTGATGTCCTCATGTACATGCTTTTACTAACATTGATTTCTAAGCCCAGATCTTCAGGTTCTCTAAGGAATGCTTCAAAGGATCCTGCATTAGCTAATACAGTCCTAGCTGCAATGATTACTTCATCTGCATACACTGAATGCTGCATCATACGATAATCAATTGTACCTCCATCATTTGTTTTTATTTTCCCTATGGATGTTTCCAGGACAAGATTGAAAAGTGATATATATTTATATTAAGTACATATAATATTCAAAATAAAATCTACTGTTGTAGAGAAGATGGTCGGGGACGCACTCATATTGATAAAAAAAAAACTTCATATACGGAGTGCCAATGTTTCTATCTGCCTTGCAGATCTTCTTCAGGGCTAAATATAACAAAACCTGGATTCTCTTCTTGATTTTATTTTTTATCTGTCATTGTTAGCATTGTCTTTAACCAGTTATAATAAATGACAACTGTCAGTATGTCAATTTATTATAATTTCTCATATTTCCTCTACCTCTCCTTTCATTAATTATTATGTCAACTTTATTTGCTTTCTTATACTTTCTATTACCCTTCTTACTTTCATATATTTTTCTTATATTTATTTAAATATCTGTTTATACTTTTTAATATTAAAAAAAAAAAAATCTGTTATTAAAATTGTATCATTCAATTAGTTCATACAATTTAAAATTTGTATCATTCAACCAAAAATAATTAATTGCATATTGTATTTTCAACTAGACCTTGATAATATTTCATATTGTTCACTTTGTACCATTTTGTTCACATCCTGTTTTTGTTATTTTTAGCCCTGAAGAAGGTCTACAAGGAAGATCGAAACATTGGTACTGTGTATATAACCTTTTTTTAAACTTCGATGGGTACTTTATCAACCAGACTGCATCTCATATGCATATATTAGTCTTTCAAAGTATATAAATGGTATGGAATGTTTTATGTTACTTGTTTCAGATAAGCAATGCACTCTTTATTCAAATAAATTACAGAACTATGAATTGTCAATTAAAATAGAAAAAAATGCGCTTTTAAAGTTTTAAAAATTAATTTATCCATTTAGATTTATATTGAGGTATCTGTAAAAAATAATTTAAAAAGTTTGTGTGAGTTTATGTAATGAATTTACATAAATTTACTAACCTCGCTGTTACAAAATTTACAATTTTCATTCATTTATATTTAATGTTTGTGTGGATATTGTTAATGTTAGAAGATATTTTTAGGCTTTAATGTTCCATTTGTGTAATTTATATGTAAAAATATGACTAACATTCTGTTGCATTATTTTTAAAATCCTCCGAAGAGAATAAAATATATGTCCATAGTTTAAATTAATAACGGACGTAAAAAAAAAAAAAAAAAAAAAAATATTATAATTAAAAACAGTAATGTAAACAAAACACAAAATAATCAATAGGATAAGATTTATGAATAAAAGAGACTCACTGGCAACTTGCCCATTTCTATTTATGACATGACAACACTCAAACTTCAGTCTACGGTGAAGTCACATTTGGAATTCCATCGGCTGGATCTGTTTTATCTCATCATGGTTTATCTAACATGTTCTTTGTTTCTAATCGTTTTGAAATGTACTTCTTCAACGAGAATACCAATTGGTAAATTAGGAATTATTTACCAGTGATTTGTTTGCTTTCATTAAATTTTAAAATATTCAAGCATCAAAAAAAGTTTTTTAATATAATGAAGAATAATTTTAATTTTATTAATAATGTTTTAATAGATATTGTTAAGTATCTTTATTGTTTTTATTGTTTTCTTATAAAACAATTAACATTTTATAGAAATTATTTTTTACCTATATTTTTGATAGTAAAGTTATTTTGAAGTACATGTTGAAACATGTAGAAATGGATAAAGAATAATGGGGAGTTAAAGATAATTAAATATATAAATAACAACATATTAAATAAAATTTTCTTTGGCATATTTCTCTGAAATTAAAATTTTAAATTTATTAACAGAAAATAGATTTTTATTTATTTATATTCTACTTGTCTGAATATTTTTCTAAATTAGAGTTGTTCGATACAATAAAAATAATTTAATAATAATAATTTTAATTTGTATGGATAAAATGAGAAATTTGAATAGTTTGATCACAATTTTTAAAAATTATTTTTACTTTTATACATGAGGAGAAAGGATAAATTAAGTTTTTGTTAAAAATAGATCAAGGGAAAAAAAAAGAAATATTTTAATTATATTTTTAGAAAATTTCATCATAAACTCTTTTATATTTATTTTCTTTAATGCACGTTAATAATCAATTTAAAGTACTAATTGATTTGGTTGGTTGGAAGTGGCTTATCACCTCAATTTTGTTAGTCTGAATCATGCTGTTGAAGTGAGTTGTACCAGATCTTGTATGCCTTTTTGTGGTTTTATATTCAACCTGATGAAACCTGAAATGGCAAAATATTGAATTGGTTTGTTATTAACAGATATTCGAGAGTTTGTTTATTTTCTGAGATTTTATTTTTTCTTATTTTTAAAACTGTAAATTCGACTCAACTCAGGTATGCTATATACTTCAGTAAAAACCTCTGGTGTTCAGTAATTAATTTTAGTTTATAATATAATGTTAATATATTAAATAAACATCAAAATACTCCCTAAAGATTATTTAATTATGAATTATTCTGGATAAATATATTCTGAATTATTTAAAAATGTAATGTACAAAAAAAAAAATTATTATAGCCAATTTACCCTTCAGCCACTTGAGTGTCAAACTGCAAGATAAAATGTCCAATGCTTTCTCCATTTGACATAAAAATATCATTTGTTGTGTTAAAGGATTGTGTGCGGAACCAATCCTGAATTTTTTCTGTGTTTGTGTGAGTAGATTTGCTGTTATCTGATTATTTATTTATATTTTATATAAGATGACTACATTCTTCACATTTTTTTAAAGTTCATCTCTCTTAAGATCAAATTCAACTGATGGCTAGTTTGCAAAAGAGCTCATCCATCAAAATGTGTAATATTTCAAACTGCACGAAATATGCCAGTTTCATTTTACGAATACAAAATATTACGAATAAAAAAAATAATAAAAAAATAATTTCAAACTGCACGAAATATATATACATATATTATTATGTTATTTGGGTGCAAAATTTAAACGGGATATTGAGAGAAATAGAGTTACTGCATTGGCTGACAACAGGTAGCTCCCTGCCTTTTGGGTACCTCTGGAGGAGTCTGGAACAAAGTGATTCTCTTTTGAAACAACCCTGGAATAGGGAAAGACCTGGACAGTTATAAGGTGGCCCTGGAAGAAGCAGTTATGATGTAAATACAGAAGAGTTAGGAAGGTTAAATTATATATCGTTTTTAATTGTTGAATTTAATAAATATAAGTATGTACAAAAATAGTTTTAATCAATTCCAGTCAAAATTTAAAATGAATATTGACAGAACATGCAATGAATAATGAAATAACGGAAATCAGTACAATATTTTATACATATACACATACAAAAATTTCAAAATAATGTTGTTTTATCTTCAAATTACCAATACCAATAAGTTATTTTACAATACCAAATTCATGATAATTCTACTTAGTGATAGATGAATTTACTGTAGAGTGTGTTTTTGTATCATTCTTAATTGTGGATTTCTCGCAGATTTAAAGATGTGCCTTCCGAGGAAATATACTGTTAGGGACTTAATCCTAGCCAAATAACTATCACTAAGAACTGATAATGAAAAGTTACATCTAAATGGAGGACATTGGCTATATCTAGTTTTTATTTTTGTTACTGTTTAATTTAATTTGTTATTGTTTAATTAAAATTTTTTTTTTCTGGCACACTCTAAATTGTCTTTACCGACAAAATTTTAGTCTGTAACATGTATATAGGTGTTGACACCCTAACTTCAAATAAAAAAAAAAAAAAAAAAAAAAAAAAAATTGACCCAATCTATACCAAATTTTAACCACATCTTTATAGTTTAAAGAAGGTTTAGCAATAAGAAAATCTACTGAATGGCTACAAAGGTACAGTGTTATATACAGTTAGAAATTGATAATAAAATTTACTTGAATTCCATTAAATTATTTAAAAGACTATAAATATCTGACATGACATGTGGATTCCAGTGAAGTTTGAAAATTGACTGCTATGTGGTTTACAATGGTAAAACTACTGAACCCATCTGTACCAAATTTTAATTACATCATTTTTACAGTCCTAGAAAGGTTTATCAATAATAAAAAATTGAATGTACAATGTTGAGTGGCAGAAACAAGTTTTGCCACACTGTCATATACTTTTATGGTTAGGAATTAAAATCCAGGAAGATGAAATAAATAAAATTATTTCTATAGAATAAAAATGATTACCTAAATCAAAATGTTAAGTTGTTGCTTTTTGATGTGTGCAAAAATATGATTCGTGGAACTTTAGTTGTAAGCAATGATAATGCAGTCCATTATCTGCGAGTTTCTAAATAGTCTGTCCCCCTGGATTACCAACTCATACACTAAAATTGAAAATTGGATGTCAAATTATGGTTTTACATAATCTTCAAACACCTATTCAGCGCAATTTTAACCAGGGTAAAAATTACTGCTATGGATGAAAATATCATTGAAGAAGTAATTTTTCATTGCATACTTCAATACAAGATTTTGATTGATAAACAAACAAAACTACAATAATTGGTTAAAATTATCTAAGTGTTTTACTTATGAGAGCGGAATAAGCCATAATGGAGGCTGCTAGTTGTATATATATATTTGTTGTTACTGAATTTGATTAATTTTTCTTTTAATAATTAATATCATACCTATCCACATTCAATCCAGTTATTATCATCCAGATATGGAAGGTGGAAAGTTTTATATTAGGCTCAGTTTGCATGGTTTTATTATAAATGGATATATAACTATGAGTTTATAATATATTATTGTATTTTATACCTTGTAGACCTGACAAGATCTATAGAATGGTGTAATAGCTGGATTAATATAAAACAGAATATAAAACTAAATTCAGCCTTACAGCTGATTTTTCATTGATGTAAATACTTTTTTTAGAATTGCATTCTTTATTTACATAACCTATTTATTACTTACTGATGGATTCAGATAAAGTTGCCTCATTGAACCTAAACCATTGATCAAATTACCTGAATTTCCTAGCATTGATGTATTCTTGGGTTTAACCTATCAGTTTAATTTCTTTATAGAATACATAAATACAAAATACCTGGATTCTCCTCTATAGAATCTAAATTGCGATAAATAATAAGATGTATCTCTGTGTTTTGGGACTCAACTGAGTTTGCTTTAGCCATGGTAACTGGATATTTTTGAGGGATCTATATGACTGTGTGTATATTCAGCTCCAGCACACTATTTCTACCTAAGCCATTCTTTCTTCTTAGCAAATATTTCACTTAGGTAGAAGTCCGATGAAT
The DNA here is from genome assembly GCA_003667255.2 of Euschistus heros. NCBI lineage: Eukaryota > Metazoa > Arthropoda > Insecta > Hemiptera > Pentatomidae > Euschistus > Euschistus heros. The sequence continues at coordinate 71,429 of RCWM02000295.1, forward strand.
TGCTTAGCTGATTTTTTAGACTCACTGCCTTAAATAATTCTGTTATCACAGAGTTTAAGTTTTATAAATTTAAAATATATATTTTTCAGGGAGAAACTTTTGCAATGTTTCAGTAAATACAGTTTCACAGTGTATAAAAATTTTGGGATAGGATCACATTAAATTATTTTCTGACTTAATTATTCCTTGAGACAATAAATATCTAATCACTATCTTTACTTATTCTTATTGTAATGACTAATATTTTACTGAGGTAATTACAGCTTAAATAATAAAATTTCTTCAGCTGGCTTCTTCACCTCTGGGAAATCAGAAGAAGAACAAGTGTTCAAATTAGCCATTGAAAACATCAATTATATCAACCAAGACAAAAACTTTCCCGAAGACAGCTTAATTCTTGAACCATATGTGGAACATGTTTTATCATTTGACAGCTATAATACAAGCAGAAGAGGTATTAAAATTTCTTTTAATTTCAATTTTGTTGTTTTAACCCATTTAAGAATAAACTAATGTATAATATTATTTTTTAAGATTGAAACAAATATATTTAAAATAGAAGTAATGTTTCAAAATACCATATGTTTTAAATTTGTGTGATAAGTCAGGTAAGAAGCAATAATTACAGTTTACAAGAAAATAATTTCAGGAGATAAATCTTCATTTAAAAAATATTGCTGCCCAAGTAGGTTAATTTTACCACATCATTCAGCACACATATCACATCAGGCATTAGGTTATTGCTTACCAACAAAGCATTTTTTTTCCTTTCATAATATAAATATGTTGGGCTTGTCTATAGTAATAAAAACAAAATGAGTTGTTACTATTGTCTAACCAAATTAATTTCAGACATAGAGATTAAAAGATATAAAACAAGAGACATAAATATAGAAGTTAGAAAATAAAATTAGAAAACAATAGTATTCTTATATATAGAAAAATAAGAAAGAAAAAAACAACACAATCTACCTAAGAAAAGAAAAGAAATATGAAAAAACAGAAAAAGAAGGGAAAGAGAAATATATATACATATATATATATATATATATATATATATATATATATATATATATATATATATATATATATATATATATATATAACTTCATTAAAAAAAAAAAAAAAAAAAAGAAAACTCTGTACCACTACAACCTATTAAGGTTCTTGGATTCAGTACATTGGTAAGAAAGTACTGTTGTGCAAGGAGGAGATTTGGCCCAAACCACACTCAACCAGGATTTCCTTCCATTATGAGTACTCACTTTATAGAGGCTGGGCAGGAGAGTCTCCTAATCCCAGTCACCATGGCTGTAAGAGGAGACAATAAATTTTCTACCTATAGTTGGGCTTGAACCTGGGACTGCACCCACTGAGCTACTGCACCAACTAACTTTATAAGCTTTAATAAAAAAATTAATTAATAAGTACGGAAAAAAAAAAAGTAAATGAAAGAAATATTTTCAAAATATATTACAATAAAATAGTGAAATAAATAAATATTTGTTTATTTTAGCTCATTATTGATCAATTTAACTGAAATACTTCTGAATTGAGAGGAATTACAGCCAAATAATCCTCCTTTTGAAAGTAATCTGATTAGAATGTGAGCAAGTATTAGGATAGGAGACCTTTGAATGAGACTAGGCAAGGAGGGATACTGAGAAGGAGAAAGTTTAATAGAATTGTTGAATGGGCATGACAAAATGTTGAAATAATGATTTTATATGAAAATGAGTATAAAGGCCATAAAAACTAGATTTTTGGGATTGAGAATGGACAAAGTACTTGAATATCAGAAGATTGTAGATATAGAAAGAACAATAATTATTAATGTTATGGTAAATAAATTTATATATATCTAGAATGATCCTCTATAGGTGGAAGGGAAGAGTCGTTGTGAAGCAGTGTAAAGGGGTGAAACATGAGAACAACTCAGGGCCTCAAATTTATATAAAATGTGCTATAGGAAAGTAGAAATATATTTAAAGATCAAATAAAGGCTATTATATCAGATTATACTGAGAAGGAAAAAATTGGCAATCCTCTATTATTTCTATATTTTCCAAACAACTAATTATTGAAATCTACAAATATTATTAATAATATTAAAAAAAACTTAATATTCTCCTGACTGGGTAAAACAATAGATCTTGGATGTGTCTGTCTACAATCTACTGCTTCTGATAAGGAAAATGCTAGCAAATTTTCGATTCGAGCAACACCAGCAGAGTTAGAGCATGTCAAAAAAGTTCTAAAGCTTAAAAAATGTAAGAAAAACGTGACTTTTTTTATTAAAACCAAAATAGCTGCAAAACAGTAGGTTCTAGTCACAAATATTAATTATATAACAAAAAATATTCTCCATTAAATTTCTGGTTATGAAACAGCAGTCAGATTTTCGATCTGAGCAACACCAACAGAGCTAGAGCATCTCAAAATGTTACATTTCTTAGTGAAAAAAAGTTACACAAGAAAACTATTGATCCACAGCCAAAAGACATTTCCATGTATTAAAAAAAAAAAAAAAAAAAAAAAATTGAAATATAGTTGAATCTTAAAATAAATAATTGTAAATTACATTTTTAAAATGATTTAAAACAAAAACAAAATAGTGAACAAAACGTTACACAAGAAAATTATAGACCCCCAGTCAAAAGACAGCCATATATAAAAAAAAAAAAAAATAAATAGAAATATAATTAAATCTTTAAAAAAATAATGGTAAATTGCATTTCTAAAATGTTTTTGTTACAAAAACCAAATAGTTTTAACTAAAATAATTGTATAAATATGCTATTAAAACTACCAATTTAATCTATTATATTAAAACAAACCTTCCATTTGCCTGAAATTAACACAACCTTACAATAGTACCATTTCATTAGGTATCTGTGTCATTATTAAGGGAAAATCTTTCTTGGAATAAAGATCTTTTTACATTTGGTTATTTTATCTACCTTCTCCCATTACAACTTTTTGTGGCATTGAATCATATCAAAGAGTCATCTTTGCTTATCTTTAAAGCTAAAATTATGCAATATATGACTCACTAATATTCATGTTTATACAGTTTGTGAACTGGCAAGTCAGGGTATTGGCGGGATCTTCGGTCTTCACTCACCAGAGGCCATAGGTATAACAGAGTCTATGTGTAATGCGATGGATATTCCCTTGATCAAGGCTTATTGGGATGTTCCCTCAATGCCATCTAAATCTGTGATCAATGTTTATCCAAATCCTAAAATTTTATCTAAGGTATTTAAATTATTAATTCTAAAGAGATTAAGATATTTATTAAACTTACCTATCTATATTTCTGTGAATAATTATGAAGAATCATATTATTGCTAGAAATTAAATTGCTCCATTATTTCATAGGTCTTAGTTGATGTGATTAAAGATATGGACTGGACTAGCTATGCCATCCTATATGACTCTGATTTTGGTCTTATTCACCTCCAAGAGTTGCTCAAATCACATAAAAGAGAATTTACATCAGAAGGACATGTTCCATTTACTGTCTGGCAACTTGAACCGGAAGGAGATGTCAGGTGCATGAAGTTTTTGTAATGAACAAATTGAATATAATATTAGTGATCAATATGCTTCACTGATTTGGTAAAATGTTCTAACAGCTTTTCAAAGATTTTTTTAACTTCCTTTTTTTCAGTTGAATTCAAAACAGAATCAAATGGAGAATAGTTTTTATTTTGGGACTAAAAGCCTGATAGCAGAAAATAAATACTAGCATTCACATAATCTTAAGAGGAGGCTATATTTTGTATATCAAATTTCAAAATGCTAACGGGTATTTTCCAAAATAATCAGTTAAATAAAAGAAGAAAATCAAGTTAGCATGGAATCTTGAATTTAAAAGGTGGATGGAGGAATGCTCAAGAATACATTGCCATCAGGAATAATGATAAATCCACATTAATTCTTCATATCTCCAAGAGCCTAGTATCTATGGATTCTAAAAATGAATCTTATGTGTTAATTGATTTATTAATTTATTATTATCTCAAGCTCTCCCACAGTCTTAGCGATCATATTTCAAGCAGAAAAAATATGTGAGATATAAACAATTGTGAGGTATTCAGGATTAGGAATTTCATAATTCTGGGAAAGTGAGTTCTGAAATAGATATTATTCCTATTTGATTAAAATGGTCAATTCTAAAATAAGTATTGATGAAAGATAACTAACTGTTAAGTTCAAATGAGGTAAAATAAAGGATGAGCATCAAGAAAAGTTTGACACTTTAGAGGATGGATTTGTGTTCTGTGGCAACCTATTAGCTTCTATTATTTTAATTCTCAACTTACAGGACACCTATAAGATGTCAGAACAGTAGGAGGATAAGCGAATTTGTAAATCCACTGGGTGAAAATAATACTTGAGTGGTGATATCCATTTTTACTAGTTGAATAATTTAGAAGCTTAGTCCTGGGCAAGACGTTAAACTGCAAACTGGGAAGACAGATCTCAGAGCCGTGGTGAAGGTTGTCTGTCTAGGAGAAGGAAAACTCCAAAATATAACCACGGGCAGGTCAGGTTCTGTGAGGCGTAGTGAAGCCAATTGGCCTAGGAGAGGGAAACTCTGAACTCAAAGACCTGGTCCTCCAAGTTGGGGGTTGAGCGTGGGGCCAACTCCCCCATCTTGTAAAAAAACTATTTATTATGAAACCCACAATTAAAGGAAAGCCGGATGGAAATTATGGTAATGAACTTGGCGAGAAAAGGACTAATCGAAGAGATCTGACTATGGCAACCTGGAACGTAAGGACCATGTTGAAACCTGGAAAAATGCAAGAAATTGCAGACCAAATCATAAAGTTTAAGATTGATGTGGCGGCACTACAGGAAATAAGATGGCCGGGACAGGGAAGAATCGATAAAAAGGAGTAAACTCTCATCTATAGTGGAGCTGAAAATAGAAGAGGACTCTATGGCACAGGATTTTTAATAAATAAAACGATTAAGGGATCACTATTGGATTTTGAAGCCATCAATGAAAGAATCTGCAAGATAAGATTCAAAGGAAAATACAGAAACATTACCTTAATATCTGCCCATGCACCTACGGAAGATAAAGCGGATGAAGATAAAGAGATATTTTATGATAAGTTGAGTGAGGTATGTGAACACATACCAAAGTGCGACGCCACTGTTATTCTCAGAGATTTTAATGCACAAATTGGCAAGGAAGATTTTGTGGGTAGTGTATCCGGAAAGTTCTCTATGCATGAGAAGACTAATGATAATGGACTGCAGTTGGTGCAGTTCGCATCTGCATGCAATCTGAAAGTCAAAAGCACGAGTTTTCAGCATAAACAAATACATTTAGGCACTTGGAAAATCCCTGGAGGTGTTGTCAATCAAATTGATCATGTTCTGATATCTTCTAGATTCGCATCCAGCATCATCGATGTTAGAGCCTGTAGGGGACCAAACTGTGACTCTGATCATTATCTCCTCAAAGCTCTTTTTAGGCATAGATTGGCCAATTGTCAGAAAGGCAAGAGAATACAGAGAAAAAGATGGAATATTGAGAAGTTAAAAACCCAGGAACATCGGGACCAGTTTGAAGAAGTGTTGAAATGCGGATTGGCGAAGTGTGAGGAGAAAAGTGATGTTGAATCAGAATGGTCTAGTATAAAAGAATTAATTGAAGAGGCTGCTGACCAGGTATTGGGAGAAAAATCTCTGCGGAGGAACAATGAGTGGTTTGATGAGGATTGCAGGAGGGCAATTGAGCAGAAGAATGCCGATAGACAGGTAATGCTACAGAGGGACATGAGAGGTAATAGAGAGAAATATTGCATCAGTAGAATTAGAGCGACTAATTTATGTAGAAAGAAAAAGAGGGTATGGTATAGAAGGAAGATTGAGGATATGGAAGAACTGGATGAAGGGAATGAAGCAAGAAGGTTTTATCAGTCTGTTAAGAAAATGAGAAGCAGATATCAACCTAGGCTAAATATGTGTCGTACCAAGGAGGGACTAATCATTAGTGAGGAAAAACTGATTTTAGATAGGTGGTCGGAGCATTTCGAGGACGTTCTTTGTACCACTCCTCAGAATGGTGGATCTGCAATCGATGTATGTAATGACCGAGAAACCAGAACGCTGCCCGACGCTGAGCCTCCCTCATATGAAGACTTTATAGATGCGGTAAGCCATTTAAAACATAACAGGGCTCCTGGTGAAGATAATCTCCCTGTCGAAATGTTTAAATTTGGTGGATAATACCTAGGCCAAAGGATCTACAACTTGATTTTTGAAGTGTGGAACGAGGAGCGAATGCCAGAGGATTGGGGTTCAGGTTTGATTTTACCAATTTTTAAGAAAGGGGACAAGACCATATGCCAAAACTACAGAGGTATATCCTTGTTGAATGTAGTGTATAAAGTTTTAGCCAATATTTTAACAGCAAGACTGAAAGTATATTCTGAGCAGATTCTCACTGATTATCAAGGCGGTTTTAGACCGAACAGAGGCACAATAGACCAAATATTTACTTTGTGGCAAACCTTAGAAAAATGCTATAGCCACAATGTAGATGTTCACATGCTCTTTGTGGATTTTAAACAAGCATTTGATCGAGTAGATAGGTCTCAGCTCTTTAATGCTTTAAAGGAATTCAATATCCCACACAAATTGATTAACTTAATCAAAATGACAATGTCCAAGACTCAGGCTAGTGTACTTGTCGGTAGCAGGATAAGCAGGAAAATTCATTTTGATTCGGGAGTAAGACAAGGTGATGCCCTCTCAGCAGTCCTGTTTAATCTAGCCCTGCATAAAGCAATGAAGAATTTGGAGTCTGGTGGGACTTTGGCGAGTCGAACCTACTAAATTCTTGGGTATGCTGATGATATTGTGGTCCTGGCAAGAAATGAGAAAACTTTAAAGGTCATTTTGCATAAGATGTTTACATATTGCAGAACAGTAGGTCTTGAAATTAATGTTGCAAAGAGCAAGTATATGGTATCTTCGGCTTCGGGAATCAGAAGAAAGCCGTGTAACTTATCTCTTTTCAATCACTCTTTTGAAGCTGTTAACCACTTTGTGTATCTTGGCACGGAAATTAACTCCGAAAATATAGTGAGCAATGAGGTTGAAAAAAGAATAATGAGTGGCAGTAGAGCTTACTTTAGCCTTACAAATATGATGCGATCAAACCTGCTATCCAAAAGGACAAAACTAAGGCTGTACAGATCTCTTATCAGATCCGTTGTGTTCTATGGCGCAGAGACATGGACATAAAGCAGCTGACCAGCAAGCATTAAGGATCTTCGAAAGGAAGAGTGTTTGGCTCTGTGTGTCTCAAGGAGCCTGGCGAATTAGGAATAACCAGAAACTAGAAGATCTTATACAAGATGAAAATATAGTACGATTTATAAAATCTAGACGGATCAGCTGGTTAGGACACCTAGAAAGGATGCCAGACACAAGAATGGCGAAAAAAAAAAAAAGTTTTCCAGGCGACCTTCCCTGGAAAGAGAAGAAGAGGACGCCCTCGTAAGAGCTGGATTGCTGACGTGGAAGGGGACTTGGGAAAGATGGGTGTGACAAATTGGAAAGGAAAAGCCTTGGATAGACATTGCTGGGGATTAATTGTCAGGGAGGCCAAGGTTCACTATGGACTGTAGAGCCAAAGAAGAAAAAGAAGAAGAATTTAAAAGCTACAATATGTTAAGTTGAAATCATGAATTTATTTGTTAAAAATAACTTATTTTGTTATTTTCTCATTAAGTAATAGTAATGATTGAATACAGTTGAGTCAAAATAACCATTCGAATCTGTTTAAATTATTAAAAAAAATTTATTGAGACAAATTTCAAATGAGGGCACAGCAGAAATAAAAAGTATTGAGTTAGAGAAAACAGAGTTTTACAACTTTTATTCTATACATTACTATTATATATTTTTGTTTTAATGCAAAAACATTTTATAGCTTTTAATGATTTTTTCAGACCTATCTTAAAGCAGATACAGAAAACTTCTGAGACACGTATTGTATTGGATTGTGCAACAGAAAGAATCATTGATGTATTGAAGCAAGCAAAACAGGTCAAAATGCTCGGGGATTACCACAGCTACGTTTTAACATCTTTGGTATTTTTTAAATTTATTATGTATCCAATATCCCAAAGATTAGTTGCCATAGCTCTTGTTTGTTTTCTTATGATAAAAAAAGCTTTCAGGTCAGAGTTCTTATTAAAATTTTCCTTATATGTTTACCCATGATGACAATAATTCAGTGTCCTGTAAATATTATAACAAAAATCTATACTTGGGCCAACTTGCATAATTTAAAGCTAAATGCAGGTAAAACTCAAGCTATTGTAATCGGTTTAATTCCCCTCCTCAGATCCGTTACCAACTTTCCTACCCTAAATGTGAATAATCAACATATCACTTTCTGTTCCTCTGCCAAACATTTAGGAATCATTTTGACCAAAACCTCTCCTAGAAGCCTCAAATCACCCAAATAGCCCGAAAATCAACAAGAAATCCTCAAATTATTCCACCGTTCCCGTCATTTCCTTCCTCAATCCACACGAAAACTCCTAGTTTCCTGTTATGATATTAGGTAACACTGATTGCGTAAAAAACCTCCCAGCAGTGTTATAATAGTCATACTGTAATATTCCTGTGATTTATATCAATTAATATATGTTCTTATCTCATAACCTGTTTATTAAATGTGTTGCATTAGTTTACACCTTATTCAAAATATACAACAGTATTTTGGCGACGAGGTAAAAACGTAAAATGGATCAGAAACAATTTAGCTCGCTTCTTAATGCCTTTAACGAGGCCCAAAAAAAACTTGGTTGAACAAGTTATCTCCAAGTTGAACAAGCCAGCAGAGTCGGTAAGTCAAAATTTACCTTTTTCTATACCGCTATTTGAAAGTTTTGACAGCAAACAATTTCAACGCATAGGGGAACCTACAGAATGAACCGTCTTAGTTTTGGCATAAAGACAGCACCCAGCGAATTTAATCGCATCATCGAGAGTATTTTATCTGGCCTAGATGGTGTTGCGACATATTTTGATGATATTGTCATTCATGGGCCCTCCTATGAGCTCTGTAGACAGCGCCTTGTCGCCTGTCTGGATCGCCTCCGGGCCTACAACTTACATGTCAATAAAACTAAATGCACATTTTTCCAGACTGAGGTATCGTACCTTGGATACATCATAAGTAAAAACAAGATTTCAAAATCCCCAGAAAAAGTTAAGGCAGTCATGGGAGCACCACGCCCTGAAAATACTGATGAGGTACGACGTTTTTTGGGTATGATTACTTATTACTCCCGATTTATACCCAACTTATCAACAAAAAACTGCTCCACTTAGAGAACTTCTTACAAAAAACCAAAAGTTTCATTGGACGCCAAGCTGCGAATCATCATTTCGACAATTGAAACATGAAATTGCCAGTGAAAGAGTACTCGTACCTTTCGATCCTACCTTACCACTTGTGCTCGCCTGTGACGCTGGGCCTGTGGGTATCGCTGCAGTCCTCTCACATCTTAAAGACGGTGTAGAACAGCCGATCAGCTTTATATCTCGTTCATTGACATCTGCTGAGCAAAATTACAGCCAACTAGACCGTGAAGCCTTATCAATATTTTGGAGTTTTCAAAAAATTTTTATGTACTTGTATGGGCGCAAATTTACATTAATCACTAACAATAAACCCATCATGCACATTTTTAATCAAACTTCAAAACTTCCCCCCATAACATCAGCACGGTTGCTTAGATATGCCACCTACCTAAGTGGGTTCGATTACAATATCATACACAGATCGGCAGATAAACATCTTAACGTTGACTATTTCTCTCGAGCACCTCTTGCCAACACACCTAACCACCCTGATGAAGAAGACGTCATTCAAGAATACGTCATCAACCAAATATCATCAACGACGATCAATAGCAAAACCATCGCCACCGAGACTTCAAAAGATTCAGAACTCTCGAAACTTAGGGCTGCACTACACTCCGGTGCAAACACGGATCCAATGTACTGCTTACATTCTGGAATAGTGTTCCGTGGCCTTCGCGTTTATATTCCCATATCATTAAGACCAGAGATTCTAAATGAATTACATTTTACACACTTGGGAATATCTAAAATGAAATCCCTGGCTCGCCGATATTGCTACTGGCCAAATATTGACCAGGATATCGAAAGACATGTTAGATCGTGTGCAGCATGTTCCCAGATCAAAAACAATCCACCCAAAGAAGTTGTCCATCCATGGGAAGAGCCAGATAAGAACTTCCAATGCATCCACATTGACTATGCCGGTGTTTTTCTAAACCATTATTACCTTATAGTAGTCGATGCAAAATCTAAATGGCCAGAAGTTAGAATCACAAAAGAAGCTCCTACCTCTTCCAAGACAATTGAATTTTTGAATGACATATTCAGTTATCACGGTCTGCCAGACATATTGGTTTCAGACAACGCGAGTATCTTCACTAGCACGGAATTCTCCAATTTTTGTGTTTCAAATGGAATCTATCAAAAAACTATCCCCCCCCGGACATCCCGCTACAAATGGATTGGCAGAGCGCTATGTACAAATTCTCAAAAACAAGTTAAAATGCATGAGCGACAGCAAGATTCCAGTTAAACATCTAGTGCGTGACATCTTAGCTCGTTTTCGGGCGACCCCGCTCCAGTCTGGGAAGTCACCTGCTGAAAACTATTTAAATAGACAACCCAAAATTAAATTAGACTTACTCCGGCCACCCACTCCACATATCCGCACTTCAACTCAAGCTGCAAAGCGAAATTTTGGTGTGGGAGACCGAGTGTTGTCGAAAAGTTATATGGGAAGCAAGCCATGGGAGTTCGGTACTATCACACGGGTCCTAGGAAAGCTGACGTACCTTGTCAAGCTTGACAAGGGACCCAACATCAAACGTCACACGAATCAACTACGAAAATCGGAGGTGGAGATACCACATGGTAGGAGTGACATAACATCTGATGTCCGGCAACCGCCATTTGTTACATTATCTGAAGGACCTGCTTTATCACCCAGTACCACTGAACAGACAGATTTTCCTGCTTCAAGACCTACACCACCACCTTCAAGATCTACTAATGGACCTGGTTTATGGTGCAGTACCAAAGAACAGGAGGATCCTCCTGCTTCAATACCTTCGGCACCTTATTCAAGAGCTACCCGAGTGAGAAAGCCGCCTGCATACTTAAAGGACTTCGTTCGAAATTAAAACTCTTACTTTTCTTCAAATCAAGTGTGGGAGAATGTTATGATATTAGGTAACACTGATTGCGTAAAAAACCTCCCAGCAGTGTTATAATAGTCATACTGTAATATTTCTGTGATTTATATCAATTAATATATGTTCTTATCTCATAACCTGTTTATTAAATGTGTTGCATTAGTTTACACCTTATTCAAAATATACAACATTTCCTCATTCATTTTTCCTTAGTTTGATTATGATTATTATCAGTGTAGTGTATGGGGGCCTCTCGGTGGGTCTCTGGGACAGATTACAACGAATCATGAATAGTTTTATCAGATTTTTTACCGGTACCCCGAGACGTTCACATGTATCACACCTCTACGCTGCCTTAGACTGGCTCTATCCATCCTCCCGTAGACAATATTTCCTGGGCACTTTCCTGTACCAAATCATTAATAACTACTGCCCACCCTACATCTATAACCTGTTGAAATTTAAGTATTCCGTCCACTTCCAACTCACAACAGGATCACGTTCCTCTGACCTATACTCCCCTCCACCGAACAGCATTATACCAACACTCCTTCCAAGCTCGATCCACTACCCTCTGGAACTCTTTACCTCCTGAAATTAGACATGCTCCTTCCTTAAGCTCATTCAAAACTCTCCTATTCCAATATCTCCTTAAATCCCAGTTAGACGCCGCCAATATGCGTAATAACTAAAAATCCAGTCAGTCAATCTCAACTATATCTGATTTCAATGAATTACTTCAATAATTACATCATTATCGGTAAATTGGTCAATTTTAATCATTTGTCTGTCTAAAAAATTGCTTTTTATTTTTGTCTCATATAGCTATATAATATAAGAGGACAGTAAGTAGATGTGTAAATATATATTTTCAGGTATTTGTAAATATTTTGTCTTATTAACATTAAAATAGTTAATTTTTTTTTCTCTATATATCTTTTCCTTCTATTCACTATATTTGTTTTATTTCATGGATTTATTTTTTTTCATCTTTCTGAATGCATTGTAATTATTATATTAGCATATTAGTATTATTATTTTTCTTTCTTTTCTCATGTATATATTCATAATATAGCTCTATTTTAAAATAGATACATATATCATCTTTTATATATATATACATATATACGATAGTATTTTAAGTTATAATTATTATTTCATATGTTTATTATTATTTTTTAAAATTTAATTTAATTTTTTTTCCCCATAAAAAATGTATGCTGTAATTACTGATGCATTTAATTTGTAAATAACATGCCAGACAATTGTACTTTTAACTGTGCATTGTTTTTATTCTTAGGGGACAGTAAGTCCCAGGATAAAGTTTATTTTTTCATTTCATTTCAAAAATGTTTTCTTAGATATTCATGTTTTACTTTACATAATTAATTCTAATTCTAATCTTGCTATATAAGGTAATTCAGAGAATAATAAGTTAATAGAAAGTATATATATATATATATATATATATATATATATATATATATATATATATATATATATATATATATATATATATTAAGTCATATTTTATTAGGTTATTAGTCCATTTAGTTATTATTTCATTTCAGGATGCTCACACCCTAGACTATTCTGAACTGCAACTGGATACGACCAACATAACTACTCTTCGCCTCGTGAATCCCCAACGCCACTATGTACAGAGCACTGTGCAAGACTGGGTCTTCTTCCATAAAACCCTAATGGAGGAAAAAGTGCATATAACAGCAGACACACTGAAAGTAGGGAATAAATAATAATAATAATATAATATGGAATAAATATATCTGGTATTAGATTAAAAATCCAAATTACAACAAATGCAAATGTTTTACAATTACAACTCTAAGACCATGGCTTAAGACTTAATACTTAGGTCTTAATACTTAAGACCATGGCTCTACAGACCGATTTGTTCCTTGGCCACCTCAATCACAAGATGGTTCTATATTCTTACACAGTCACTTGTCAGTTTTGGATGTTAACTATTGCCAGGCATCTCAAACGACAGTGTCTTCCCATGGACGTGGTCTGCCTATTCCTCTTGTCTCATAGCACTTTTCATCAAGCTGCCTCTGTCATTCTGATAATATGGCCAGCCCAACGCAGTCTCCCAAGCTTGATGCATCTCATCATATCTGCCTCCCCTGGCATATCTCCCTCATATCATATAAAGCCCTGTTTGTCCTCTGTAAATGTTTTAGTGATTAAAAAAAAAAAAAAAAAAAAAAATACAAATTTAAAATTAAGAAATAATTGCGATATTTCTTTCATAAATGGTCTACTTTCTTGTATTCGAGATAGAACCTCCAAAGTAAATCATATATTTTTTTTATACCCTATTTATTTAATCTACTTGTTTATTTCATGAGAGTATAGTAGGTTTCATCCTCTATACAATGTTTACAGCTGACATCCCAAACAATCCAAACACTGATCTCACCTCTGGTGTATGTATGCTATCAATTAATAATGTTCTATTTACTTTATCACAATCAAATTCTATTTACTTTATCACGAACTTTCAAAAATGGTTTCAAAACTGGAAACTTAAAAGAAATCCAATGAACCCCATACCCACTCTAACATGTTGTGCCCTTGATTCCCAATAATCTTTCAAGGTTCCTGGAAAGAAGATGCTCTTAGATACCCTAATGTATATCTTTTGTTCGAGTGCTACCTAAGGATTGTCTCTTTAAAATCATATTCATGCCATTTGATTCATAATTTCTCTAACCTAAGATTTATTTTATGGTTTACTATTATTCTTTAAATTATTTGAACAGTAAAAGTAGGAACAAATATAAAATAAAACATATTAAATAACTACTAAAAAGCTTTTATTTATAGGGTCCCAGTGTTCAAAAGTTGTTTTTAAAATATCTTCTGTCTACGTAATACCCTGTTTTTAAGGACACTTAACAACACCTAAACTAATCAACTTTAGTTTAGAGTGGTTAGTTTGGGGATGATCATGAAAAAAATTAATGTTTTAATAAAAAGAAACAAAAAAAAATAACCATCAATCACTGATATTGGTTGTCATATTCTGTACATTGTATTAAGTTTAGAAAATATCTTTGGCAACTTTTATAATTTTTTTTATTTCAGTATTTTGATTATCTATAATTTCAGGCAGTTTTGGTTGACTCTCAGGTTGATATTGTTAAAAAAAATTATTGTCTTTTCCGAGTCATCCTTGGCTAACATCATTTGTTCAGAGCAGTTTCAAAGTATAAAATCATTCAAATTTTATGTTGTATGATACATTTTTGAGTGTTTTTGTTTTGTTTTTTAATTACAGAAAACATATTTTGATCAATAATTTTGATAGATTTTGTTTGCAAACATAATTTCAAAACTTAATGTCATATTTTTACTACGTGAACTAATGAACAATATTTTTGGTGTAATTTTAAAAAAATAAAAATTTGTAGAAAAATTATATCAGAAGAAACAATAAATTTTAAAATTGTTACTACAAACTTTAAAATCTCACCAACTGAAATATTGATAATTATTTCAGACAAATTCTGCATTGATGTTCGATGCGGTGAAGGTATATTCTGAAGCTGTTCAAAGAATACGAAGAAACAGCCAAGAAGAAGTTGAAGTGATGCCAATGGAATGTTCTCAACCTAAGGAATGGATTAATGGTTCCTTGATCATAAATGAAATTAAAAAAGTATTTTTTTTTTTTTTTATTCATTTGTTTTTTTCTTAACTGAAAATTTCCTCATATTATTATTATTATTGTTATTATTCAAAGCTAATAAAAGCTATTCAAGATTCAATATTAACTCTATAAATACAGTACTGTTTTATTTCAAGGTGAAAATAGAAGGAATGAGCGGATCTATTAGATTTGATAAATCAGGCCAGAGAACATTTTTTACGATTGATATTACAGAGCTAACCAAAAATGGTTTCAGGAAGATTGGTTACTGGGATCCTGAAAAAAGAATTTCTTATACCAGAACTGAAAGTCAAATGCAAAATGAAATGTACCAAAGTATTAGCAACAAAACATTTTATGTAGTTTCGAGACTTGTTAGTATACTTATACATTATTATTAATTACATGATATCAGTTGTAGTGAATTTTAATTTTTGATAACTATATTTTAAAGGGAGAACCTTATTTAAAAGAAGTTGATAAAAATTTGGAGGGGAATGCTCGATATGCTGGTTATTCAATGGATCTCATCGATGAAATAGCAAAAGACCTGAAATTCACTTATAAATTTTACACAGCTCCAGATGGTGATTATGGGTCATTCAACAAAGAAACAAAGCAATGGACGGGCCTGATTAAGGAGTTAAGAGAGAGGGTAACCCACTGATTGAAAAAGATAACCTCTTTCATCTTACATAATTTATTTATAAAATTAGGTATTTTGTATTCTTTAAATGTCTCAACAATTTTAATTAAAATTAGTAATTCTTTTCAATAGAATAGAGGTAATTATTTTGGTTAATTGCCATTTTCAAGATCTCTATATAAAAGATCTCTAATGTAAAATATATTTTATATTAATTTAAAAATTTCACTTTTAAATTTATATTTTCTGATAATAGTAAAATAATAATGAAAACCGATTCCATATCACTTGTCAGTACCCCATGCCATAGGTTACTTTTGGATGCAAATTGTCTTATAAATATTCACAATGACACTGCAAATAAAGTCTCTGAATTTTAAAATATAGTCTAAAATGCAACTATTTCCTGATGCTATTCTAACCTCAAGTTCTTCTTTGCTAAGTTCATACTTCTCAGTGATCCACACTCCAAGATATTTGAAGTGCTCACTAATAGGTTAATTATGATTTCAATGATAGGTAGTAGCATCAATCAAGATTTCTCTGAATCAAGTGGAAATTCTATCTTTTTCTCATTGATCTAGAGACTTTTATTTGCTCTTTTTATTCTTTTAATTGCTACTAATTCCAAGTCTTCGAATGCCCTGCCGAGTGCAGGCATCTCCAATATTTGTGTGTATCTGTTGTTGATAGTCATCTGTATCTTTGTCCTCCATGACAAAGTTAAATCAGAGTTGATCCTAAAGGATCTCCTTCACTAAGTTCAACCATGAATGGAGTTTCTGAAAAAACTACCCCTAAGCTATTTTTTTCTTACTTCATGTACACCCATAAAACTAGAAGAATCAGATTTTTTTTATTTTTTTTTTTATATCACTTAAAGAGTGTATACAAAAAAAAAAAAAAGTACAAATACTTGATTTTCATCTTAATCACTTCTTTTTGAAAAATTAGGAAAACATTATAAAAAGCCACAAGTGAGCTTTGGAGGTATTTTAATATGAATATCATATTCATCATCCATTAACTCATCTCTGAATCAAGGCCTCCTTCCTTTTTTAGAGGATTTGCTGTTCAAGGATTTTCTTAGGGATAGAATCTTCTTCTATCCTTGTGAGGGGTCCAGCCCACCTCAATCTTCTAAGTTTGTCAAACCTTGCAACATCTGGTTCTCCAAACACTTGGAAGAACAAGTAAAGTTCCTGGTTCGTCCTGGGGCACCATTTATTTCATGATTGTTCCTCTTAAAATATTTCATAATTTTTTTCTTTATTATGGGTGCATGTTCTGCTGATTGGGACTGAGCCCATGTTTCCAAGACCTATGTAAGTACTGGTTGATCTAGTGTTTTGTATAGCTTTATTATATGATTGATTTGATTACTTTTATTTTTTATGCACTTGAATGGTGGAGTATGTTTTTCCTATTTTTTATTAGAGGTTTATCATTCTGTACTGAATTATTTCAGTACTTTTTTAAAAGGTGTTTTGATATTCTTCATACATATACCAGTATAATACCACTGACATATCGAGTTCTTATATTTTTTGCTGAGATATTACTAAATTTGTTGAGCTTATTTATTTATTTTCCTAAAAACTTTAAAAACGGGATACTCTTCAATTAGAATCTATTTTCCATGCCATCCATGTGTTCACTTGTATAATGTTATAATCTAAAACATATTTATTTTTGAAATCTATTCATATTTATTTAGTTAAATATGGTATAGTTGTTATTTCCAATAAAAATTGAAAAAGGTTTCAGTTGAATATGTATTTATTATAAATATACTTATTTAAATGTATTGTTTAGATTAAAGGAAAGACTTTAAAACAACTACCCAAAAATTCTAATTTTAATAAATTTATTTTGGTGTATTCTAATTAAAATTATTGTGACTTATTGAAAGAATATGAAATATTAAATTTTAGTTATAAAAATTAATGAGTTTTAATAAAAAACTATCAAAAATTATATTTAAATATTTCTAATGATAAAATTTGAAGTGATGATAAAACGGACCGATATAGCAAAACTGTTCTTGATTTTTAGAAAGCTGATCTTGGTATTTGTGATTTAACAATCACTTACGAACGAAGGAGTGCAGTAGATTTCACCATGCCTTTCATGACCCTTGGTATTGTTAAACAAATTTATCTGAATTATACATATTGCATTTAAAATATATTTTATATTACATCATAGCAGATATGATAAGAGTGATATATGTTTATTTTTTTAGGAATCAGTATATTGTACAGTAAACCAATGAAACAACCTCCAGCATTATTTTCATTCCTCTCGCCTTTTTCAGTGGATGTTTGGATATACATGGCTACAGCATATTTAGGTGTTTCTCTTTTGTTATACTTTTTAGCAAGGTAAAGTTTTTGTTATTAAAAAAAAAAAATTAGCTTTAAAATTATAATTTGATATATTTTTTTAACTGTTTCATTTAAGTCAACATAAGAAATATCTCATTACCACTTATATTCTGTTCATAATAAATTTTGTATTGTTAATAAATTTTATTTAAATCATAAAATAAATAAATGAAATCCTTGAATAAATAAAATAGAATCATGGATAACAAAGTAAAAAAAAAAAAAAAAAAAAATTCCCTTAATAAATAAATAAAAAATCAAATGAAAAATAATTATTACATTATTTATTTATTTTTATTTTTATATAATATTAATATTTATTTATAATTTTAATAAATAATAACATGATTTTTACAGATTCAATTAATCAAGTGTTACTGATTAATTGAATCTGCAAAAATCTGTAAGGTATATTAAATATTTACAAATTAATTCCCCTATTCTTAATGTCTTGGAGGTGCGATAGCTTAGTGGGTAAGGCACTTGACTGCCTAGCTCTTGGGTCCGAGTTTGAGTCTGACTGAAGGCAGAAAATTTATTGTCTATTATCTTGGTTGACCCTCCTGGGGCCCCTAGCCTCTATAAAGTGGGTACTCTTAATTGGGAAAAACCTTGATGGTTGAGCATGATTTAGGCCAAATCTCCTCCATTCACAGCCGTTGGCCCAGTAACAGTACATCCTTACCTAACTACTGAACCGAAGACCCTTCATAGTTGTAGTGGTACAGGTTTTTATTCTTAATATCTCACTGGATTATAACTACTGAACTTTAGGAAGGAGAGAATTCCAAAGGGTGGTGGATGTTAAAAATGTATGAAAAAGAATGTTGCAATAATGAAGTTTCATTCAAAGGAGTGGACTTGAGGGCTTGAATTACAGGTAATTGCAGTTATAAGAAGGATGAAGGTTGATGTAATATAGTTATGAAATATGCCAAGAACATTACCTTTGGATAAAGAGGAAGTCATAGAATTATATAAAAGTTGGGAATATAGTACTACTTTCTTCTTCTTCATAGGAATGCAAGATACATTAGGTGGTTCTTGGTAAACCACTCTTGTCAATCTTGTCAGTCTATAGCAAGTCATAGAAACATATCAAAATTATAAAGGTCCACAACAAGCTATCCTTCTATCTGCCCCGTGTCCTTCCTTGATCTCTCACTCCTTCTGGGTAACATTCATATAGCCCTTTGACGATTCTGTTGTGATCCATTCTAAGGAGGTCTCCCAACTACTTTAGATGCTCTATTCTGACATAGACATCATCATGTAGTGCATTATTTCTAAGACGATTAGTCCCATTTTCATTCACAGGTCCTAGAATGCACCTTAATATTTTATACTCAAAGATGTCAATCTTGATAGCGGCTGATTTTTTAAGAACCCCTGTCCTACATGCATATGTTGTGACTGGTCTAATGAGGGTATTGTATAGCCTTAACCTGGTTGAGCGGCTTATCAATCTACTTCTCATGAATTGTATGGAAAAATGCTTTATTGGCCGAGACAATGCATGCTCCAGCATCTCCTCTCCAATGAAGCTCCTCTTCCTCTTATGCTTCATTAAACTATACGTCAAGATACTTTTCTGTAAAGATACTTGTGTGAAATTAAACAATGTAACTCACTGTCTAATAAATCTTCATTAGCCAATTTTACACAATCTGCATAAATTCCAACAATCTAGACCAGGAGCTGGATTGTTTTTCAGCTTATCCAAATATATTCAATTTCATCTTTATATGATGGGATATCTTTATCGTCATTGCTATCACTTGCATAATTTATTGGACTCAGAACTTCAGAATCATACTCAGATTTCAAGAGTGCATGAAAGTATTTCTTCCAATGTTCTTTCTCTATGTTTGCAATCAAAAAGCATCCTTCACCCCTTACAATCAGGTTATTATTTCTAATACCTGTTTTCTACTGCTGGACCTCTTCTTAGAACTTTCTGGTTTCATTTTACCTCCTGGCTTCTCCTGTTTCTCTCACCTTATCATTCTTCCAGTTTCATTTCTTTGACCTCATGATTCTTCTAGAGTGAGCTCTAGTATCATGGAAATTATTTCTGTTTTTGTTATTATAAGTTATTTCTGTTTCGTTGTATATTTATCAAGCCACTTGGTTCTTTGTGTATTACGTGCCTTGATGGTTGTATCTATCTGTATGTTTTCGTTCTGTTTGGATGTATTGTTCTGCTGCTTCAGTAATTGATATCTTCATTTTCTTCCACTGGGTTTCTACCTCTTTGTCACTGCTTAAAGCAAGGATGTTCCTTATATTTTCTTCTATCGTTTCTCTATATTGCCTCCTTGTATCCTCATTTCTTAATTTGTCTCTACTCCACTTGTTTGATTGATTGAAGCGTTTATGGAATATGTAGGTTATTTTGGAGACAACCTTTACTATAACAAGGAAATGGTCAGAGTTCAGCTCCTTGGTATGATCTAACATCATTGATTTCATTTAAGTGCCTACTAGAAACCAGCACATGGTCAATTTCAGTAAATATTCTGTTTGGTGAGTGCCACATTTGTTTATGCTTAACATTGTGGGTGAATATTCTACTCATCACCATCAAGAGTGAGGAAGAAAAAGACATTTTCTATGAAGAGCTGAATATAGCATTGGCAGCCAGTCCTTCCACTCATATGAAAAAAGTACTGGGTAACTTCAATGCTCAGGTAGAAAAAGAAAATATTTTTTTGCCTGCCCCAGGAAAGAAATAGCTTGTAACATAAGAAAATGGAATGTGAATGATAAAATTTGCTACATCCAGAAGCTCGCTAGTGATGAGTACAATATCCGCCCATACAGAAACATCTCAGGATCCCCTAAACATTACCGCTTAATATGTAGAGCTGCAAGTGGCTGAAGTTGTTAGCAAAGTAAAATATTGTAAAAACTACACTGGTTTTAAATAAAATAAAATTATAAATGCAAATTTTTTTTATTGATATTTATTTGGACTAAACTTTTCCTGTCATGATTTTTTGATATCACTCAACATCATGTTGTACTTGATGCATGTATTCTCCCATTTTGCCTCAGTTATAGAACAATAATGCTGTTTAAAAAGCAAATTAAAAAAAAAAAAAAAAAAAAAAAAAAAAAAAATGTAATCATGTCATACATTCAAATTTGATGCTACAACCTGCAAGTGAGTCTAGTTCTCCTTTAGATTTCAAATCAATTATAGAATTTAATACATTAGTGCATAAAACATGAGAAATAGGTAAGATTTTTTAAAATATATAATATTCACTTTTATATACATATATATAGACATACTTATATTTAGCCTCACAGTTGATGACTCACATTTTTTCCTTAACTGTATTGTCAAAATATTAAACTATCATCATTATATCGATTGTCAAAAGATAATAATTGTTTTGAGTGGATAAAGTTGATTTTAGGTGATTTCTATAGTGTTTTCAATAGAAACCATTAAGCTTTAGGTCATTCTAAGGATTGGTCTAAAATAAAATAATAAATAAATGAAAACAAATGCAACCCTTTGAATGCCCTGAGTTTGATATTCTTCACTATTTGTACATGGTCAACCTACCTACACCAATATTTTTTAAAGATTTAATCATTTTCTTATGTCAACTAAGACTGAATTTCTTACTTTTTACAAGATCATTGTATTTTTTTAGGCATTTTAGTTTTCAAGTTGATTCCCTTTCTGAAACCTCATTTTTGGATTTTATGTTGGTTTTAATAATATTATTTTTTAACATGGTACATGTTTTTATGGGGACTAAATGGGTTTGAATACTGTAACCGTCCATTACCTCTTGTAATAATTATTATTGTTACACCTTAATAACAAAAATTAATATTAATATTTTTAATATTAATTCCCTCTTCGAGGTCACAGTGAAGTCTAGTGTGACTTATTAATAACAAAAACTAATATTATTAATTAATATTGATATTATTATTAATAATGTTATTCTAGTGTGACTTATTAATAACCAAAATTCCAGTGCAACATGTAGTGGTTCTTTTATAGACTTGTTTGCAGGTAATATCAACCTCACCAGTAAGAACTATGTTACCTACTTTAGTTATCATAAACCTATATTAGCTGTAACTGAGAAATGATTTTTCGTACTGATCCTACCTGAATGTATCTGAAAAACATGTACCATGTTACCTTGCTTTTATCCTTGATCTAAACTGAGATAATTCTTTTTTGTTGCTATTTAGCTGCTTTTAAACAACCTAGCTTCTAGTTATCTAGTAAATATCATTATTTATTTTAGATTTGTATATATATTTTTTTTCTTTAATTACCTATCTTTCATAATTAATGCTTCAACAGGGTTTGAATCTTTAAAAGTTTTAATTAATTTATAATATTACTTTATGAAGTATAGCTTAGTAGCCCTATAGTTTCTTATTAATTTCCCAACATTTCTTTTTCACACAGTTCGCATTCTTCAGGTACCATCTTCAACATAATTTGACGTTCATCTACACTCTTATAAAATTAAACAACACTCTGATGTGTAGAATCAGACACTTAGTAAGTTTCTTAATTTTTTACTGAAAAAAAAGTAATTATATAGTAGGTCTGTACAACTAACCTTACAAAATTTTGAAAAAAAAAAAAAAAAAAAAAAAAAAACATTGGAGAATCATTAATGCTTGACTAAATTAACTGAACTAATTTAAAAATATAGCAATTACTTGATTATAATAAAAATAATAGTTAAAACATATACTATCCATTAAAAGACAATTACAGTTAGTGTGTTTGATGAAAGAGCAAGATTGATGAGGGTCTCAGCTTATTTGGTACAGAAGGTTGTGGGTTCAAATCTTACCTGAGCGGGATAAAACTTCATGGCTGACCTATAAAAGAATCTTTACCTTATCGCCCTCACCAACCAAAGGTCGTATGCTGCCAAAGTCAAACTACTGGATGGTGCAATTTTAGAAATCATGAGAATACCTTTATAGTATAGAAATGCTGCAAAAAAGACTTTTGGTGGGCCTCTCAGATCCACAGCAACCTTCAAATAAAAATAAAAAATAGCGATATTAAATCCAGAAATCATCAGAAATGGCTTACCATCTTTTACATGTTCGTGCCACTTACATTGATTCAGTAAATCTATTCAATTTTTAGAAATATAGGGCTACTGTAATTTTTTAAAATTATGATTCAAATCCTGGTTTTAAAAGTAAATAACCTTATTTGTACTGTATTTATATCTAGCTAGCATTGTTTTTTCTTAATCAAATATTGTGATTTTTTTGTTTGTGTTTTAGTTTTAACTTTAAAGTCCAGGAGCATAAGTTGAATTCATAAAATCTAACTAAAACTTTTTTCAGAGCTTCATAATACCAATAATAATTTGAATAGACTATCTTTAAAATTTAAAATATACCTTCTGGCTGGGTAACTGCTTGGAAATAAATAATAAAAAATTAAATAAATATAATTGAAATATTTAACCCCTTTTAATTGGGATCCGTGCTACTATTTTTAAATTATTTCGAGCCCAAATATTTTTTAAAATTAGATTGTTCAAATCATGAAATGTATTATTATTATATTTTTTCTTTTTTCCAATCAAATAAAAATAATGATAAATAAACAAATTTAAATTCGGTAAAAAAAATCTTTTATAGGAGATGTAGTTGGTTAGGGTAGGCAGTCAGTGAACTCAGCAAATCAAAACAAAATGTTTATTTTATTTTAATTGTCAAAGCCGACGTTTTGACTTGCTTTGCAAGTCTTCATCAGGGCTAGAAGAACAGAAAACAAGCAACAAGGTATGACTACATTGACTACATGACTACAATAGTCATGTATACATGTAGTCAATGTAGTCATACCTTGTTGCTTGTTTTCTGTTCTTCTAGCCCTGATGAAGACTTGCAAAGCAAGTCGAAACGTCGGCTTTGACAATTAAAATAAAATAAACATTTTGTTTTGATTTGCTGAGTTCACTGACTGCCTACCCTAACCAACTACATCTCCTATATATAATTCACAGTCAACTATACCTTATGAATATGAAAAAAAAAAAATCTTTTGATTAAGAGAATATTCAACAGATCTCTTATAATATTGTGATCTTACATATCTGTGGTTACATAATCTATATATATTTTTTTTTCGTTTAACGTCACTTTTATGCTGCTATGGCTAATCGGACGATACTATGGTGGGAGTCCTAAATTTTGCCTATCCAGGTATAATTAGGATAGGGATCTTTAATGAGTACCTGACATCGCACAGGCTCGGGACCCCCATTTTACGTCCCTTCCGAAGGACGGCATAGCTAAGGATTTTTTACTCCCTTTAAAAAATCCTAAGGTCATCTGCCGGGCTGCGAACCCGCACACATAATCAATATGAGGCTAATTATTCATTTTCTAAAAGTAAATTGAAGTTATTTCAAAGGTAAGCCACTTGAAATAAATAAAGGATAGAGCAGTTTTGTGATACTTTGAACAAAATTACATAGTACATTATTAGTTTGCTCAAGGGGACATATTTCATTCATAGTCTACTCTTGGTACTAAGAAGTTCTTCATAATATGTTAGCTTAATATCAATTGGTTAAATTTATACAAGGCTCCCAGACAAGTAGAAATGTAGATGTAGAAAATAATATTTGTTCCAGATGCACACCTGATGAGTGGAACAATCCTCATCCATGCAATCCAGATCCAACCGAACTCGAGTGCACCTTCTCACTCCAGAACTGCCTTTGGTTTTCTATTGGGTCTCTTATGGCCCAAGGTTGTGATCTGTTGCCAAAGTAAGAACAAGCCAAAGGTGTTCCCTCCTAGCACCCAATCAAAATCTGAATCTGTGATCCATCATTAACCTTATCTAACACCTGATGTCTTGTAAAAACTCACTGCTACAAAGTGTCATTATTTGTTTAACTAAAACTTCATCTAATGATTTAATATCCATGTTAATTTCTTATACAAAAAGTTACGGATGTACCAGCTGCATTATATCAAAAGGAAGCGCTGAACAACACTCTCCTGCCAATGAAGCATGCGATGCATTATTCAAAAAACCCAAACTAACATTGTTACAGGATATCTCCTATGGAATGGAAAAACCCTCACCCGTGCAACAAAGATCCAGGAGAGCTTGAAAACACTTTGGCAATATACAATGCTATCTGGCACAATATTGGATCGCTCATGCAGCAAGGCTCTGATATTGCACCTCAGTAAGATATGATTGCTGTTTCCTGACTGCCCATTAAAAAGTGTGACAGCTTTGGGTGTATGATGGCTAATTGTTTACTAACAAAATGTAGAAGTTTCTTTGGTCATTAATCACTTCCTAATTTTAAACAAGTTTTGCGCCTATTAATTGAAAACAATATTTATTGGTAATACTTAGTAGGCTTTCTTGTGAGATTTGTAGAAATAAACAAATTTAAGATAGTTGTGTGAAATTGAATTTATCACAGGATGTCTATACATAGAGGTACTAATTAGAAACTGGTTAGTAACACGTGTTTATTATGTTGTAACTACTTTCTAAGTTTTACTAAGCCCATATTCCCTTCAATTTCACAAACAGTTGATATTAACTACATTATGTCTGAATAGGTTTCAGTATGGTCTTATATAATGGAAATTTGTTCTCAATGGAAAGATGAGATGCCCTGTTCAGTCTTCTGTATTATCTTTCTCTTGATTTCTGACCCTTTAACTGTAGTATGAGGGCTCTAGTACAATTTAAATTAAAATATTAAAATAAACTAAATAATTGTGGTTCTAGTCTCTTACCAGTTTCTAATTACTTTATCAGACAAGTTTAAAGTCAAACAAAATAGTAGTTCCATGTTTAGACAGACTTAGAATTTTAATAAATAGATTTTTTAGAGTTTTACTTAAATAATATGTAGATAGATCTTTTGTTTCTAAACTGTGAGATTAATCAAATAATTTAAAAGTCAACGTAAATTAGAATAAATGGAAAAAATAATGTTATAATTAATTGGATAATTGAATATGTGTACAAAATATTCCAGAGCACTTTCGACAAGAGTTGTGGCTGGAATGTGGTGGTTCTTTGTACTAATTATGATTTCTTCTTACACTGCCAACCTTGCAGCTTTTTTAACAATGGACAGAATGGAAGCCACAATTGAAAATGTAGAAGATCTTGCCAATCAAAATAAAATAAAATATGGAGTATTAAAGAGAGGTTCTTCTGCTGACTTTTTTAAGGTATTTTATCTTTTTGGCATTAATAATGTTTTAACTAATCCTTGCATAATGATCTAATGTAAACCTGTACATTGTGTCTATGTTATTACTATATTTTATATAGTTTATGATTATGATAACAGACATAAGTGAAAAACGGTTTTTCTTCTAGCCCTGATGGTGGCTTATACCAGAATATATGTTATTATTGGAACCCAGATAGGTCTATTATTTAATGCCCTTCGTGAAAGATTGTAGTATATTTTTTTGTTCTATGAAACATACTTCATTCTGTTGCTATATTTGTTCCACATTATGAATTTTTAAAATATGACATCAGATTCATATTCAGTGACATCAAAAATCACTAACCTTTGAGAATTCAATTGAAGCATATTTTTCTCTTCTTCCCTTCTGGCAATACATAATTTGACATATATTACTTCCATGTAATCTGTTATGATTCTTGTCAGAAAAGTCAAAGAAAATTTTTCTGAATTCCTAGGTAACTTTGATGAATTACAATTTATTCAAGAGAATAAATTCTCTTCAAGCTTCACAAGTTTTTTATGTTGCAGAATAACTCTAGTGAAAGGAAGGAATGCAGATTAGTTCATGCATCAAATGTTTCTTCGTTATACATTCTATAAAATGATTCTTAAGGCTTATTATAATTAACACTATTAATTATTAATAATTATTTGATTTTGAATGTTTTAGAACAGCAATGTAAGTCTATATCAAAAAATTTGGAGTCAGATGGAGTCTGCCCATCCCTCAGTTTTCACGAATAACAATGATGAAGGTGTAGAAAGAGTATTAAAGGGTAATAGGGGATATGCATTTTTCATGGAATCGACGACTATTGAGTATCAGAAAGAAAAACATTGCACATTAATGCAAGTTGGTGGTCTCCTCGACTCAAAAGGGTACGGGATAGCAATGCCATTCAGTGAGTATCAATTCATTTCATAAACATAAAATAATTATGTTAATCAGGTAATATTTAAAAAACATTCAACATTAATAATATTTTTATATTTCTATGTAAATTATCACAAACACAAATGGATTGTTGTATCATATTTAAATTTTGTTTTCATTTTAAATAAGAACTTTAATGTTGTGTTTACTTACTGTTGTCTTAGAGCAGTAAATAGGTTAGATGCATTACAATGATATTAGATTGGGAATAGGGGAATTATT
The DNA here is from genome assembly GCA_003667255.2 of Euschistus heros. NCBI lineage: Eukaryota > Metazoa > Arthropoda > Insecta > Hemiptera > Pentatomidae > Euschistus > Euschistus heros. The sequence continues at coordinate 98,840 of RCWM02000295.1, forward strand.
TGCTGTTTCTAGAATATTTATTTTATTAAAAAGCTATTATCAAAAGATAAACATCCATCTTAAGTTTTACAAATACCAAAATTTGAAACAACAGCAATATGATATAAAGAGTATATGTTCTATATAAATGTAAAAAAGTAAGACAAAAAACAGTTTACTACACATTTTCTTGCAATAAAAAATACAAATTAAAAAAAATACTATAAGCTTAAAAGAAAAATTAATAAGTATCATAATCTTGTGTTAGGTCTTCAGGATTACTCCTCAAAATTTCTTTTTTAATTGAAGCCATTGGTAGAAGATGTTAACTCACTTTTATTAAAATGTTCAAGGAAGCATTTTCTTGTTACAAATTTGGAACTTTTTCAGACATTAGTATTTTCTTTATAATTTTTTTCTATTTATCATTCATTGTTTATTTTGGTCATACCGCTAAGCTTACTCTAATGCTCGTTAATAAATCCATTGATAACTCATTGCTAAAGAAAAAAAATCATTCTCTTGAGTTGACCCATCTTTTAATGTGAAATTTAAAATAATTTACCCTTTCTATTGATATTTTTGTTTACTAAAATGATAATTGCTGGTGAAAAACGTGAATAAACAACAAAAAAATTTTTTTTTAAAACTGTGTTAACACACTCTTCCACCAATGGCTTCTATTGTATTAGTGAATACATCTATTATCTAATGTATTAGGGTGAAAAAATCCCATGATAGATTTCAGCAGGACAAGTAACAATTGTTCAAAACACAGGATTGTCCTGGCAACTCTGACAGACTAATGTTCTTCATTTAGTGGAATTTTCCATTTATATTTATTAGTTAACCTTTAGACTTTTTTTTATTGGTTTGAATGTCTACAGATTCACCTTACCGCATACCCATCAGTGGTTCTGTCCTGAAAATGCAGGAATCTGGTAAACTTCAACAGTTGAAGGACAAGTGGTGGAAAAATCAGAAGGATAAATGTCCGGTATTGAACCATATTTTGCAATTGCTGTTAAATCACTTGATATTTAATATTTATTATATATTTCATGAACAAAATATTTTCCAGGAAGAGGATAAAGGAAAAGATTCATCAGAGTTGAGTATAGCTCATGTTGGTGGAGTTTTTCTTGTATTATTGGTTGGTTGTGTCGTTGCATTTTTCATGTCTATCCTTGAATTTCTCTGGAATGTAAGAAAAGTTGCAGTCACAGAGAAGGTATTTTTTTTCTGTACTAAAAATATTTAAAGGTAAACCTGTACCACTTACAACCCATAATGGATCTTGGGTTCAGTACTTAGGTAAGAATGTAATTAATTTAATTACTTAATTTAATTAATTAATTTAAAGGTAAAATTAATGCTTATAGCTTTTCTTACTGTTTTTAATCAATGGAAAAACTTACCTGATGTGATAGGATCAATTTTATCCTTTATATTCAACCTACCTTAATATGCTACCTTCATGTCTTCAAAAATTAGATCGTTCATTTTTTTTTACAAAATGCTGAACAAAAGAAAATTTCTTAGGAGGTTTTAAACAAAAAAACAAAGTTTAGTCATACACGTTATCCCGACAGATCTTGCTTCTTAAAATATCTCTGGAAAATGTTATCTGACTTACAAGGTTTTATGTCATTTGATCAAGGATTTATCCCTTTAAGTTGTAGAGTGGTCGTCTTTCAAAAAAGACCAGTCGCATGAGCAATGCCGATGAATGACTGATGATTTTTAGAAAAATCAATTTTTTCCATCTCTATCACTCTTCTTAAGTCATAGCTTCTCAACGGAATGAGCTGCAATTTCCAATGGGATACCATCAAAAGTCGTCATCTGAGAGTTTCGTATGGGCTGTGCACTGCACCATGTGGTCCCCACTCCTAAGACATGTTTCAAGTTTCAAGTCTCCAGCTCACCAGAATTATAGTTAACAAATCTAAATCTAGATAGAAAATCTAAATCAACCGGTGTAAGGTACAGTACGAGTTTATTTTCTTTACCCCATCCCAAAAAGTGCCCAATGGGTCAAAAGAAGTTTACATTTAAAAAAAAAATGTATATATAATAATGCTTTGATCCACAAAGTGTTTAGTGTTCTTTACTTCATAAGGAAGCACTATATTTTGAACTATAGTGATACAAGGAAGCTTTTCTATCTGGTTTCCTTCCCTCTCCCCCTGCATTTAATTTTAAAGTTTACTACCTTTACTTATAATGTAAATTATGGCTACCAAATCAAGTGTTTTTTTTTTTTGGTTCTGGAAGGTAATGTTAGCCTTAATAATTTTTTAGGAAAATATATTAAGAATAAAAGTTATTTTATCTGTATAATATCTATTCAGATTCTCAAGGGTTATTAAATAATATAATGGTAGACAATTTTTTCTGAAAAGTGAAAAAGTGTCACAGAAAATTATCATGACAGCTGTAGTCAATTAAATGGCCTTCCCGCATTCCATGCATCTTAAGATGTGCACCTTCCATCACTGCTTACTGCTGCATTTCAATTTAATGTGCCTTCCACAAACAAAATAAGATTTTATAAGGTTTTAAATAAGATTTTGTTTTGTTTTAAAACAAAATAGGATTTTATAAAAAGAAAAGAAAGCTATGACATCAAACTAAGACTTGTAAGAAAAAAAAAATTGTAAGTTGCAGTTATTTTAAATTATTTTATTCAGCTTATTTACTAGTTGCATTTTGTTTCACAGTCGTAAATTTCAATTGATAAAAAAACGCTTATTTGAAATCAAACATTTTTTTACGTGCGTGATGATGAGTTGTATATTACTTTGACTGGTAACTATTAACTAAAAAGAATATGTAGTTAGTGGCTGGATGGGGACTCGAAGAGGAAGAGTTTTTAAGCTTCAACATGAAAAGCACTTAACAAAAAAAAATCTCACATAACATCGCTTCTAACATCAGTAAAAGTAAAAATTATTTCATTTAGGGGCCAGCAATTTATTTACCAGTTAGAATTTTTCAGACTTATTGTTATCTACTAATAACGATAGTATGGTTTTCTTCATGCTTCTGATCTTTAAATAAAACAGTTTTATATGATATTATTATAAAATAATGTTTATTTTTATGTTAATGCGGTGATAGAAGACTAAAAAAATTTTTGTATATCCCTTTGTAAAATTTTTATACAGTGAAAGGGTTGTGGATGTGTTATTTACACCACTGCCTACAGTCATATTGCTGGAATTGAATCTGATTGGGGTGTTAAGAATCATTGCTTTAAATTTTTAACAAGAGGCAGGGAAGATTTAAAACTAAAATAATAAAAGTAAAAAATTTGTATAAATATGAATATTGGGAGTGTTAGTACAGAAGTTGAGTAGATTGAGTTGGTTGAGTGATAATAGAAGGGCATGGTCAAAATTTACTATTTATCATTGCATATTAACGAACAACATAAACAAAACCAGGTGAAATTTTTTTAGGAAGTTTTTACAAATTTAGAGTCTAACCAATGTTTGAAAGATTGAATAATATTTTAAAATTTATTAGCCTGACCACTTACGCTAATGACACATGTGTGTTATCAGTACACAATGATCCCTTCATTGCCTCCCAAACACTCCAATCCCATATCCTAACCCTTCAAGAATGGTGTCAAAAATGGAGAATAAAAATAAATCCAAAAAAATCTCACCAAATAGCCTTTACCCTTCGTCGTAAACCCACGACTTCCTGTCCTACAGTATCCTTTAATGATATTCCACTAATCCCTATTGAACAGATCCGCTACCTAGGACTCCACTTGGACAAACGTCTTACTTGGAATCCACATACAAGACTAAAAAGACAAGAAACTGCTCGTCGTTACAGATTACTTCAACATTTATTAGACAAACGTTCAAAGCTCCCAATTAATTACAAAAGACTAATATACATGACTGTGATTAGGCCTATCTGGACGTATGGAGTTGAGCTTTGGGGCTCCACTAAACCATCCAATTCATCTCGTATCCAATCCTTACAATCCAAAATCCTTGGAAAAATCCTCAATCCACCTTACTTTGTCACCAATAAGCTTATCCATAAAGATCTTAATGTTCCATATGTTGCAGATTTAGCCCAATTGTCACGTTATTGTAATAGTTAACAGCAGATTTACCTGATGTATAAATTTTGTACAGTTGTAAATTTCAATATATTGATATTAAAAAAATTATTAGATAACTTTAATTAGAAAAGTTTAGTATTGAATATCTTAATGAAGTAATTAATACAGGATGAAGACAGTTGGAATGTGTAGTCGAACGCAACAAAATTACATAAATTTATTGTGCCAATGTTTCGGCTTAAAATGCAAGCTTTCATCAGGGCTATTAGAAAACCTTAACTCTTCATTCTCTTCTTTGACTTTTTTTTTTTTCCTACAACCACACACTCCAACTATTTTCTTCCTTTAATAATTATGATCAACAATATTATCTTAATATTTGTTAAAATAATATTAAACCATTATGAAACTAATTTTATAATATTAGGATCCTTGAAAAAAACCCATCTGATTTCTTTTGAGAACCATTCTTTTACATCCACTCAAACTTTGTTTAAAGTACACAACCATGTCTTTAGTTAATTTTTTTTTTTAATATATTGAAACATTATTTCTATTATATGACTAACAATTAATTTCTTACTCTATTATAGCTTTCGCCTGCAGAAGCGTTTTTACTTGAGCTGAAATTCGCAATTCAGTGTTATGGAACAACCAAACCAGTATGGAAACGACAGGAAGACTCTGTGGATGGTAAAGATTTTGCAGAATGTAATGATTTAGAAGCAGTAGAAGAAGAAGAAGACAGAGGATTTTTCGGTGATGAAAATATGGAAGAGGAATATATACGGATGAATGGCTATAACAAAAATATCCGTGCAATGAGCACTCAATCTTATTCATGATTTTTTTTTTTCAGTTCCCTCTTTTTCTTTTTTTTACATTTTAATAGTGAATATGTTTTTAAATTTTTAATATAAAAATAATAAATAGGCTTAGCTAACCCAGAGGTTTGACAACATTTTATTGTGTTATTATTTTACATTATTTTATTATTATTATAATTTTATATTAAACTAAAAAACTTGTATTCATTTAACATTTGTCAACTTGACCATTTCTACCTCAAATTGAAAATAATGTGTTTTATGAATGCTCCACTAAAATCATTTATCAATTTAGTTCAAAAATATATCTATCTTAAAGTTTAAAATTATAGCTTGTTTGGAACCCTATTTTGTAGAATGATGTCTACCTCTGAGAGGGTTCTAATTAAAAAATTTTTTTTTTTTAAAGTAAAATGATTTATTTTTGATCATTCTATATTAATAAAAATATTTGTGGTATTTTTTACTACTTGTGGTACTTTGTGGTATCACAAAAAAAGGTAGTTTTCAACAATATATATTAAATATAAACAACATTTATTTATTAATGGTAAAGCAGTCTGAATGGCAAGGCAAGTCAAACTTTTTGTATTTATAAATTGTACTTAATTCTATTAGTTCTTCAGTTTTAATCAAAATATGGAATTAAAAGAAATAACGTGAAAGCTAAGACACATCTCTGGGCAGAAATGGGTTAATAGCTTTTATAATGGTAAACAAAAGCATTTGTTGAAACTTATTTAATTTAATTATTTGTGAGATAAAGGAAGAAAGAAAATACACAAATATATTTTTTTAATTGATATAACATTGATATTGTTTTTAAAAATGTTATATTGTTTATAACATCTTTTCTTTGTTTAAACATCAAAAGTTTAAAGTTGTAAATGATATTAATTTCATTTATAGAACTAATCATTCATTTGAAATGTCCAACCTAGCTTTTTTACTTAGAGTGTATCCAGACAAACATGATGTTGAATTATCAGTTTGTGAATTATTTGGGAAAAGTTGCAACTGTCATTTACTGCAAATGTGAAAATAAATTGATTTATGATATCATAAATTATCATGAGATACAGGGATACCTTAGTTAAATAAAATATGTATTATCTCAAATCTTATTCACATTCTCGGGCTTATAAGATAGCTCTAAGTCAAATGGTGGTTTTCTGAGGACATAATTACTGATTTTTTTTGTTTCATCAGTTATATGTTTTTTGCAAGCATGATTCAAAAACATATTAAACATTGAGAAAAGAAAAAAACAACTCAATTTCTCTCTGACTGGGAAAAACAATAGATCATGGATATATTTATCTATAATCTAATGCTTTTCTCAATTTACATTTCGGAATTAAAAGAATCAAATTACTTAAATTAATAATTGAATTAAATTAACAATAAATTATTATTTGAAATAAACAATATCGAGAGAAAGCAGCGATTTCAGGTGTGGCTTTTTTCATTTAAACTAATATAGCTCCTAAAGGATAGGCCCTAGTGACTAATGTTATATAACAAAAAATATTTTCCATTAAATTTTTGACCAAAGAGCTGTCAATAAATTTTCAATCTGAACAACACCAACAGAGCTAGAGTATGTCAAAATGTTACATTTTTGAAGATGAAAAAAACGTTACACAGAAAGCTTTCTCAATTATATTTCTGTCGAGGGAACTTTCATCAAATTTTCGATGAGAGCAACACCAAAAAATTTATAGGAAGCTAATGACCCTCACAATAATATAGAGGTGCATATTTTTTAGTACGAAAAATTATAGTCTTTTTAAATTTGTTATGAAAAAAAGGGTCACTGACCATGCCCCTTGCAATTAGTGATAGTAAAAAAAAAAAATGAAAATCAAATTCCATCCATTAGTTTTCTAATGTACAGGAAAAAACTCAATGACACTTATATGGGGGGGGGGGTACTGCTGTCAACCGATAAATAGATTTAGCAATTTAATTCAACTGGAAGGAAATATCAATGTATCGTCACCACCATATGGAACAGAGGAATACATTTTACTTAAGTAACATGACATGTATTGTGAGATAAATTTTTAGAATTGAAAATGGAGTTTTGAAGATACTAGTCGTGCTTTATGTTCATTCTATTGGTATAGTCCTTGTGTTCTTCAAAACTTAATACGATTAAAGAAATTCATTTACAAGTGCATGAAAACATTTTAGTCAGATGAAATTTAATTCATTTAAAGTAAAATAACTAACAATAAAATTGAAATAATTTTAATTAATTACTAACAATTGAAATAGAAGTTAATGGAACTACACACACCATTCCGAGAACTGATTTTTAATCCAACCGATTCACCAATTAATTCTCCTCCTATGAATCTTTTTATGAAATTAAAAAAATTAATTTGATCGTCTTTTAACTAGACATTTTTTTGTCAACAGGCTCCATTTTTCTTTTATGCATTTAAAATGTAGGATGACTGCTAGTTAACCAGACAGAATTGAATTCTCTATTCTCAATAATTTAACCACAGTAACATCTTAAAAGGAAAAAAAACCCAAATGATTGAAGATCGGACAATGATTTATGTAACTTTTTCTAAAACAGCTGGAGTACCATAAGGTTTTTAAACTTATCCAAGCAGGTAGACTTTCTAGCGTAATGTGTCGGAATGGAGGGGATGAAATGTCTTCCTAGAACTAGAAACCCTGTTCTCAGAAGATATTTTTTGTCCAAAAATAGTTTATATGAGAGGCGATCCTTTCTACACGGGGTTTCTGTCCAAGGCGGCAACACACAAAGGGCCCTTGTTGCCTTTGAATAATGAATATTTTAAAAATTAAATTTCTATAAAACTGACCTTTAAGTTTAAATTCTTGTTAATTGGAAAGGGTGAATGGGCTGGTTATGCTGAATAGAGCACAATCAGTGGTAGCTACTTTACTTTTAAATTTAATAACAATTTTAAAAAAAGTTGTTCTTATTGATATTACAAAGTTGCAATAATGAGGAGAATTATAAATAATAAGAACTAATAAATAATAAATTTAAATGAATAATTCAATTCATAAACAATATTTAATGAGTTTATCCAGTGAATATGTTTTTGTTTATTTATATCTGATGATATCTGACAAATACTGGATGTCACTAATGCCGAAATTTAATTTAATTTTTAAGTAAATCACAAGCTCGTGGTCGTGGGTAAAACTATATTTTAAAAACATATTAAGGGTATTAATGAAATCAAAATTATCTAATAATATTTAATAAGACAAGTCCGCTTTACTTGTCCAATTATCTTACTATCTTTTTATTGTAATCATTAATAGCTAATTTTATTTCTTATATCCTTGATCTAATTTTCCTGCACTCTTCCATACAAATTATGAATGTAATGTCCCAACCTTCCAACCAGTAGCGTAACGTTTTTCTGCTTTCGCGATCTTAGGCCTTCTCAATCTTCGCTCCTCCCCCCCCCCCCACACCACTGCGGTGTCTGCGGGGGTGTACGTTATGCCTCTCCTTCCAACCTATACTCCCTTTCATAGACCATTTTATTTTCATTGCATTTATATTATTGTGCTTAATCATATTTATTACATGAAACTTAATTAAATTATTCAAGCAACATTGAAATAAAATAACGTAATCTCACGAATTTGTATATACCTTTATAAATAATAAGCATCTCCATTCGTAGCTTCGCCCGCTCTCATAAGTAAAGAACTTTGATAACTAATTGAGATTATATATATATATATATATATATATATATATATATATATATATATATATATATATATATATATATATATATATATATATATATATATATAATTAACTGTTTTACAATAATCGGGTTTTTGGTCCTTTATATTTAACAATATTTTGTTCATACAATATTATTATCCATTTATATATTTTCTCTCTTCTTTCTCCTCTCTCCTCTCTTTTTAACGTTTCGAACCCTTATTTAATGGGGTCCTCCTCAGAACTGGAAAAGCAATACCATTCTTAAACATCTTTCCCGACATTGGCACACCTCCAGTCATTAATAATACAAAATTTGACAAATACACACCAAAAACTGGGTACCCCGAAACTCCAGGCCAGTAAGCCCACCGACTCCTGCAGCAAGTGCTTGCCAGCTCAGACACCAGGGTACTGAGCTGCTCGGCGGACTACCCGGCCAAAGAGTCCGAGGTCCAATTACATAATTTTTCCTTTTTTGTAACTAAAATTTAAAATCTATAACTAAAGAAAAACAATATATAAACATTCACACACACACCCATATGACAATACACACAAATATATAGGGGATATTTCCCTTCGTTAAAATACAATAAAACAATTATGTTAAAACATTACCCAATCAAATATTTAAAACAATTTGTTTTAATACAATGGCTATACAAATATCCACAGACGGATGTGTAGCCACAAATATAGCATAGAAAGTGGCAAAGAGGACACAGCTCTAGCGATACACGCAATCAAAAATAATCATGTGTTTGATTTTGAGAGGGTGAGAATACTAGATGTGGAAAAGAATCAACAAAAAAAGGCTCATCCTCGAAATGATGCACATAAAAAAAGATATTAACAACATCAACACGAGAAATGATTGTTCCAAATTAAATCAGGCTTACCACAATATTCTTAAGGCTATAAGCTAACAATTAGGATAGATGGGCTGGTCTAAAATATCCATGTTTGGTCTACTTTTATCTAATTGCCAAAATTGTAAACTTTTTAAGTGTCAAAATTTAAAAATGTTTTATTTATTTATTGCCAAAATTGAGGGGAAAAGGGAAGAAGAAGAAAAGGGAAAAAAAAGGAAAAAAAAAAAAAAAATTATTTGTTATTTGAATTATCAAAAAAAAAAAATTTTTTAGTTGAAAATAATGGTTTAAAATATAAAAAGTATCAAAATACTGTTGTTGTTTTTTGGTTATTGTAGTGGCTGTTTTATTGTTTGTGAAATGATGGATATAAAATTGTAAAAATATTAATATGGGTTATATTAATTGTTATATTAAAAGTTTAAAATAGATTGTTAAGTTTTAAATTGTTTTAAATATTTGATTGGGTAATGTTTTAACATAATTGTTTTATTGTATTTTAACGAAGGGAAATATCCCCTATATATTTGTGTGTATTGTCATATGGGTGTGTGTGTGAATGTTTATATATTGTTTTTCTTTAGTTATAGATTTTAAATTTTAGTTACAAAAAAGGAAAAATTATGTAATTGGACCTCGGACTCTTTGGCCGGGTAGTCCGCCGAGCAGCTCAGTACCCTGGTGTCTGAGCTGGCAAGCACTTGCTGCAGGAGTCGGTGGGCTTACTGGCCTGGAGTTTCGGGGTACCCAGTTTTTGGCGTGTATTTGTCAAATTTTGTATTATTAATGACTGGAGGTGTGTCAATGTCGGGAAAGATGTTTAAGAATGGTATTGTTTTTCCAGTTCTGAGGAGGACCCCATTAAATAAGGGTTCGAAACGTCAAAAAGAGAGGAGAGAGGAGAAGGAAGAGAGAAAATATATATATGGATAATAATATTGTATGAACAAAATATTGTTAAATATAAAGGACCAAAAACCCGATTATTGTAAAACAGTTAATTATATAATTTCTAAGGGTCGACAAAATATAATTTGATATATATATATATATATATATATATATATATATATATATATATATATATATATATATATATATATATATATATATATATATATAGAGAGAGAGAGAGAGAGAGAGAGAGAGAGAGAGAGAGAGAGAGAGAGAGAGAATATTGATAGGTGAAATTTCAATATATGATTAATGGTACATTTTATTAAATAAATCTGAAACATCTGAATAAATTTTAAATAATCAATTCGTTAATCATACTCATTATCTCGCCTACTTTTTCAGTTACAATTTTATCTTTTATTACATTTCCAATTTTTAGGGAATATATAAACTTTTTTTAAACACTCGCCGTTTATGCAAGGAGGGGACAAATTAAATTACGCGCGAGGCCCTTAAATCCTATTTTTACACACAATATCAAAAAGCAACTGATCGAAATTTTGATTTGGCAATAATTCTTAATTCTACAGAAATAATTTTTTCGATTTCTTCTGGTTGAATTTTAGTTTCTAACCATAAAAGTATATGACAGTTTGGCAAAGCTCGGCCACTTAAGAATGTACATTTAAATTATTATTATTATAGTACAAAGATGTTAAAATTTGGTAAATTCCTGTTCTATAGATTTTCCATTGCAAATTCATATTTATAGCATTTTTTTAAAATATAAAAAATTAATTGAAACAATTAAATTTTCTAACTCTGTCTAACACCATACTTTTGTAACCTCTCTAGAATGGTATTCGCCACCTATCAGTCGATTATCAAACTTCAATGCGTACCACATGTTTATCGCCTTTTAATGATAATTTTATTGACAATTTGTAGGTTTTATTATTGCTAAACTTTCCTTAAACTATGAAGACGGTATAGTTAAATTTTGGTATAGAATGGCTGAGTAATTTTCGCGGTTAGTGATCACAAACGAAAAATGGCTTGTCCTTTTATATAATAGCTTAGATAGATATAGATATTGTTAAACAATGACGGGTTTTGTATATATGTTTTTTTTTTTGGCCCAAGACTTCCATTGAAGTCTTATACTGGCCTGGGTGGGAAAGTCAAGATTCATTTCGTGGATCCGCCACGAAATAAATTTTAACCCGCCCAGGTGGGATTCGAACCCACGACCTTCTGGTTACTAGTGCGCTGAGACCCTCGCCCCAACACACTCGGCCATTGAGTCCCCTATACTGATGTTTTATTGTATATAGATACAAGTAGTTTCGCAGAGTGAATCGCGGAGCAGATAACGGAAACGATGTAACGAAAAAGCGTTGCCAGCTGAATTAAATACAGGTTAAACGAATAAATACGTTATTAAAAAATTAACGTAAGGTTCATACGTCATCGAAAATTGTTTTAAATCTAGTTCTATGGATATGGATTGCCCAAGGTTCGAACATAATAAACGAAAACGAGATGATACACCAACTAATCATTAAGTAATTTTTATAGATTATCATTTATTTCATGGTGTAAAATTAGCTGGCAATGAGTGTATGCAATATTTTATAGTATGTACTTCCAAAAAACACTCAAACACAATACTGCTCAAAATACTTCATAATTGTTTTCTTTCTTTCATTTACAAAAAGTGTTTCAAGATTTTTATTCATTTGTAGTGAATTTAACTCTGTACAATTTTTATTAAATTGTATACTTTTGGGCACAAAAACCTTATTTATCAAATATCTTTTCAATAAATCAAATACTATACTTTGTAAATTATAAGTAGTAGGGTAAACCAGACAGTTATTGACACCCCAGACAGTTTGACACACTATCTTAAAAACTATAAAAACAAATATGTTGGCAAAAACAAAAATCCTTTTAAATCCTACAACTCAACTGGGTAAAAGTATTTTCAATTCTGTCCGTATTTTAAATATATCCTTAGAGTGTCAATAACTGATTTGAACTTGTTTTTTGTCACTATCTTGTAGTTAGGTTTAAATTTTCTTGCTTAGCTTAAAGTATAGTAATTAAGGAAAAATGACTGTAAATTTCAACTTTATTTAACTATTCTTTCTATAACTATAGTATAAATGCTTCCGAATATTCCCTTAAGGGTGTCAATAACTGTCTGGTTAACCCTATCTTTATCGCATTGAATGTTTTTGAAGGAAGAGTATGAAAACTGAAATAGTGGAATGCTACTGAAAGTTTTAGTTTCAGTTATTTCGCTAGGAACCTTCGCTTCTACTGGCGGTCCCACAGAACGGTAACATATTTTGAGTAAGTATAATCAGATTATTTTATTATTTTTAATAATAATATTTTTAAAAAACAACAAAAAAAAAAAAACAGGTTGATGTCAATTTTCTATTTTATCTTTGTCATATGATCTTAGGTTTTTTTTCGTTCTTTGTTAAGTCAGGATAGCGTTTTTCAGTCAAACTAGCTCTTTGTTGTGCATGAATAGTTCGAATCAGATCCCTGAAAAGAGTTAGTTTATTTAACATTAAGTTATGATTCTTTTCCTTAGTTCTTGAAAAAAAAAAAAAAAATATATATATAAACAAATATAAAACACAACCCTTTTCGTGCTTGTGGAACATATTTTTAATGTGCAGGTTAAATATTTGGTTTTGGAAATTATCAACATTTTATTACGAAGGATGGAAGGATTATGTTTGCAAAAATACCGAATTAAGGTTATTAAAATATGATTTAAAATAAATTATAGATTAAAAAAACAAAACAAACACTTCAATAGCAAACCGAACTAAAAAGTAGAAATTTTTTTTATTTCAAGAATAATTTTTGTTATTGCAATAGAAAGCCAGACAATCAATTATGATTAATTACTTTGGAATATATTTAAAGTAAAACTTACTTTATTAACAAAATATTTTAATTTATGTTAAAAAAGCGTGGGGTGCAACAAACTGTTGTTAAACTTTAACCGATGGACCGACACTACTGATATTTCATTATTATTATTTTCTTAATACTCTACTTTTATAAATAGTTACCAATAAAATTTTTGTAACATTTAATATCAAGCGCTCCATGCATTTTTTTTTTTTTTACTATAAACTGAATTATTTTGGTCATAACTTAAGTTTTACTTTAATTTAATTCCAAATTAATTAATCATTAACACTAACTATTCATGAAATAAAAATGATTCTCTACATTTCAGTTCTATTTGCTATTAAAGCGTGTTTTTTAAACCATAATTTATTTTATTAATTTTTAGTCTCTAAACGATATCAATAGTATTTATAATCAAGACCTTTGATTTTAGACATGTTTACCACACCTTTCCATTTCATCTAACGCATCAATATTACATGAAACTTTCCCTGTTAACTTAGAGCCATGGCCGCTGACAGCTGCACATTGGTAGCTCTTCAACAAATTAATTCACTTGATATGCCATCTTTTCAGACGCCTCGGAGGGTTATCGGTAATCAAATGAGAAGCAAGTCGGAATGTGGATTTAAATGGGTATGGAGCTCTTCGTTGAAGGATAGCTATAGTTGTCTGGGCCAAGTCAGTAATATACTTTAAGAAAATTAAGGTTAAGTTTATTTGTGACAAAATGAGCATTTTGAATTTTAGTTTTCAAGGTTAATAAACAAAATAAAAGCGTTAAATTAAAAACACATTAACAAAAATTTTTTTATGAGATTAGTGACTTTTTGGTCTTAGTGCCAATATTCTCTTGCGATGTTTTAAGCCATATATCAAAGTTTCTCACGCATATTCTTATTTAAAAATCTTTAGAATCTTTGAAAAGTAGTAACAGTTAAAAAAATAACAAATTAATTATTAGTATTCTATCTATGATGATGAAAGATGTGGCAGAGGGAGAGATGAGGTGCACTAACACTCAGCCAGATCGCGCTAGTGTGCCGGCAGGGGCGAGTGCGATCGCCAGTATCTCTCCTGCTCCTAAGTCCTTTGCGTCTTATCGTCTTCTCAGGTCAGTCATTACAGACATATATTTTCCTTTTTTTCCCTTCTATTTAATTTTTGATGACACGTCTTTTACTCTCGGATTCTTTCTTAAATATCATTTTCCTTAATATCAAGATGACTTTGCAGTGACAAGCAGTTATCTTGTGCTTAGCAATATAAATTTAATTGTTTTAATATTAAATATTGTATTATATAGTGGAAGTGTTTACTTAAGGATAACTGTTCACAGACGAAAAATAAAAAATCAACATTAAATTATGTTTTGAACAGGACTGTCCTAAATTTTTTCATATCATAGGAAATTTAACTCTGAATAAAAAATGTTTTTTAAGCGCTAGTCCGAAGTCGCTCAATTAGAGCTAGACCAATTAGCTGTTCTAAAGCTCGTTTTTTGACATCATTGTAAGGATTTAAAAAAAATAAAATAAAAAAATAGAAAAGGATCATTTTACTATGATTATCCGACTAGCTGTATTAATTCTGAAAATAATATAATTCAATTGTTACCACTATCAATATATCAAGGTCAGTTTGACATCTCATATTTTTTGGGGGATTAAAGTACTAGAAAAAAAAAATCATTTTCATTGTTTTATTAAAATTAAGTGTCTCGGAAAACATAATCAAATCAACCAATCCTGAAATAAAATTCATTCTAAAAACATTTTCTTCTACCTCTCAAGTATGTTAATGTAAAGACTAATGTTATATAAGAAATTTTTATTTAACATAAAATTTTCCAATATAAAGTAAATAGAATCTAATGACATTCTTGTCAGATTGTTGGCAATACGCGGAAGTAAAAAAAAAAATCATATATAGGAAGCTCTTTTATCCACCTGTTTATTCATTTATTTGGAACAGATGTTTTATAATCTATTTTATTTCAGTTCAGTTTTTTCATAGACGAATTTCTTCAACAATAGCTACACACTCTGTTTATTTACTTAATATTTGTTATTGAAAAATCCAGTGTAATTATAATTCCCCACTAGATAGGAAAAAAGAGATATTTATATTTTTTTTGTAGTTTTTAGAAAAACAAATTTTAATGAAGAAAAAAAAATCAATATTTGTCCTGATTATTTTAAGATGGATTGATTATGGTTATTGGTGAAGTCTATTTTGATGGAATGATATTGTTCGCTGTGGGTAACCTTCACAATATGTAGCTGTGGACAAGACATCTAATATCATAATTTGTGCTGATGGATGTTTATTTTAAGATGTTACTAAGTCAATATGGAACATCTTCAAGCTAAACATGTTTCACAAGAAAAAAAAAAAAAAAATACTATTTTGATGGACGATATTTTATGTAAGAATAAAACTTTTTTGGTATCATTTACTGGTTCGGTCAGCTTTTGGACAGTAGGTTGCAAGCTGATAATTGCTTTGTTATCATGTAGGTTTCAATTGGGTTATATTGTTTGTTTTTATAATGACTATTTTACACCCATACTTTACTGATCATAACAACTTTAAAAATAACTTGTTATTTATTATATTTAATTTGTGTTTTTTTTTTTTTTTTATCAATTTGAAAATAATTTATTTTGTTATTTTTAAAGTAGAAATCAAAGATTTGGAATACACCATTTAACTGTTAAAGGGAAGAGACCTAAGTCAAGTAGCCGACAGTTGATGGGGAATCCAATATAATTGTGTACAATGATATATTTAAATGTTGCTTATTTTTTACTTCGCCACCGCATATCACTTATGAAGAAAAACATATGATTTCTTTTTCACTCATGACATAATTGTTAATAACTATGTTTATTTAGTTATCTACGCCAAACGAATTCGCAGAGGTAAGGATATATGAATGTCCTATGTGTTCCACACTAACGTTTATGTCTCCTTTTGAGGATGGACCTAGCATTCCGACTTCTAGCACCTCCAACGAGGACAGGCTCCTTGCAAAACTTTAAGCACGTTTTCTTCTCTCTGAAATGTATAAAATAACTGCATAAGATTAATTTTGTTTTATCCTTCTAAACACGCCTGAACGTAAAATATAAACAACTAATCGGTAAGAGTTACTTCAATTGTCTCACTCAAAACCATATGTTTTGTTAATAAGTGATTTGTTATTATCTATTCCTACTGACTTCCTTACTTCCTGTTGGTCAGTGATACATCCTAATCTATCCTCTACGATGCAGCCAACCGTGTTCTTAGCTAGTTCTTCGGCTAGTATGCTCCTTAGTTTCCGCTTCACATTTATAGAATCTCTCCTCGTAATAGTTTGTCCATTACCATGCCACCACGCTAATGTTTGGGCAAAATATAACAACTATTGATATGTTCAGTGGGGTGGCGTGGGTATTTCATAGGATTTAATCAAGTCTCCATATTTCTGACCTAATATTAAATTTAACCTGCTTTGAGATGAAAAAAAGAAAGTTTATCTCGTACAAATAGTTTTGGAGTTAAAGCGAAATATATGCCTAAAAAACATGGATTTATCTACAGTACGCGGTTTTTAGTTAGCTGGCATGGGCATTCCACGGCATTCAATTAAAATTTTTTTTTCAGGATCTGATAGTTAATTTAACCATATTTAAGATGGAAAAAAGAAATATGTGATCGGACTAATATTCTTGGAGTTATATAGAGAAATATGCCGAAAAACGAAGATTTCACAACAGTACGGGGTTCTCTGCAAGCTGGCATGGGTGTTTTACGGGACTTGATCAAAATGGGTTCTGATAGTAAATTTAGTTATATTATATGATAGTTTTGGAGCTATAGCCAAAAGAGTACCGACAATGTGTTTTCGCGGAAATGCGACTTACCGCAAATTAGCCAATCTTTGGTGGTGAACCACTCTAAAACTATTGATCTGAGAAAAAAAAAATTAATAAAACTAAATTTTTTGCAAATTTTCTTTTCTTCAGTATGCGTTGAACATAAAATGCTCTAAAAGTGACGGTTTCCGAGTTATTTGATTAAACAGCTAAGAACACACAATTTTCATCCCTTTCCACTCTTCCCCCGCCCAAATCCGACGCTATTTCGAAGGAGACTTTTTACCATACTTAGAGCTGAAGATGGTGGAAAAATCCCAGCAGTCAAACCTTGTTATTTTTGGTGTTGAAGGTTCGATGCTAATTTTCCTGTACTATATCCATTGACGATTAGAAGACTTGAGGGATGGCTAATCTGGAGCACTGTGATGACGTTTCGAGCTATGAATGCAAAATCTTTCAGAATTAATAAAAAATCTATAAGAATGGAGGAACTATTACAAGAAGAGATTCTCTAAATGTGAAGCGCAAACTAAGCAGCATAATACCCGAAGAACCAGCTAAGAATACGGATATACGTAGAGGACAGATTAGGATGTATCACTGACCAACTTGAAATGTATTCAGACATGAGAGACCAAATGCTGAAGAGGCGTATAGATGCACCACCGACAGTTGCTGAGTTTCAAAATGCACTAAAGGAAGAATGGAAGAGCATTCCTCAAGGAGATATTGCTCGTATCATCCAGTCAATGCCTAGGCATCTGGAAGCTGTTTGGACTAGTAAGAGGAGGTGTTATCAGATTTTAAGAACGTAATTTTTTTTTTTTTTTTTTTTTTTTTTAACTCGATTCTGTAAGGATAACAGTTCCATTAGTTCGTGATTTATTCTCACATTAAAGCTGTGTATAAAGTTGTTCCTGCTTTTTTTGTTATTTATTCTTCTAATGTCAAGATCAAGTTACCAAAACAAAGGAGAATATATGTTCATCTATCCCATATGTGAAAAATGAAGAAAGAAAAAAATGCTGATAATTAGAAAAAGCAACACTTTTGTCCAGGAGTTTATATGGCCCAATTTAGAATAAGGAACACCCGGCCTTGTCGGGGCTGCTACGCCTGTGATCCAGAGATTCTGATTATTAAGAGTAGGCTGAATCACATACCCTTTTTTAACTGAACGTCACTAAATCTAAATTCACATTTTAAGATACCATAATTCAAAAAATATATATGTGTGCAGAAGTAAATTAAAAAAATTGGAGTTGGGGAAACCTCGGTGGATATTTTGAAAACATATTGACGTTTTGTCGAGAGAAAGACGTGAAGACACCGCCGTGTGTTTTGTGGTTTGGCTGGAGATGCGATGACCGACAAAGTACTTGGGTGAATTTTGCAGGGAAAAGCTGAAAAAATAACTTTTCATGGTTTAATCATCAATATCTGAAAATTGCTGAAGTGTTAGGAAGAACGGCAATTTAAAGGTATGTCGGGTGGTTAGCTCAGTTGATGACTCAGCATTGGATCAATGTATATAAATAGAGCACCAAATTGTAACCTTAAACTATATTCATATTCATATTTCAGTGGTTGTCGAAATGAAGTGGATAATTCAAATTTCTCTTTATACGAGTTACTAACCTTGAAAGCAGGTTTTTCATCATCTGCGTTGTGAAAAATTGTTGAAGTTGTGCTTCTTAATAAAGCATTGAAGTATCTATTTCGGCACAAATCGTATTTTTAGAGTAATAACAGGACTTATTATTGAACAGGATTATGGAAAAAGTGTCTTACTAAAAAGTGCAGAATTTTGACACATTCACGTTATTAAGGGATTTATAATCTTGTTTTGATATATGTACATATTATTTCTTTAATGAGCACTTTTATCCAAGCCTTCACAACAGAAACTCCTCTAGGATGGACAATTCCTTTGGACCCATGAGTGCCGTTGTTGAGAGGTTTCATTGTAGTACATGCGTAACATTAATGGGCCTCTTTCTTTTTTTTTTTTTTTTTCTCACAGAAAGAAACTTCTATAAAAAAAATCTTGGAATCCCAAAAGTCAATTGATTTGTACCTCAGTGGAACAAACATAAAAATGGTTGTTACTGAATAGAAAATACGACCTCCAGGATATATTTATGTTGGGATCAGCTGTTAGGAATGTTGGTTAGTGTTTGGACTCCATTGTTAATGACCAGGTAGGGAAAGAGACTTCAAAGAGAAATATTTCTACCGGTCTCAAGGTAACTTAGAAACGACCACCTGCCGAGGAGTAAATTAACTATGTCTTGAACTTGAACAGAGTTCAAACTGTGTATTTTAAAATTTATATTAAATAAGAAATCATAGATTTTTAAAATAATAAACTTATTTTTCTAAAAGCCTTTATTTTTCATAACTTATTAATGGTTGAACACACCAATCAATGTATGCTCCTTTCCGAAGATCAAGTTGAACAAACAAGACTTACTTTCAGTGTTCATGCCACCCAACTTTTATGTTTTAATAAAACATATACCATATCTATTCAAAATATTTATTATATGCTTTTCCCTTTAACTTTAACTGTTTGGATTTAATTTTTTTTTGTTTTGCATGGCTGTCAATATTTATTATAATTTCATTTTTCGAGTTTAAACTTGGTCGGAACTGGGCCCAAAGGGTTAGAAACATTGATAAAGTACGTTGCGAAGATAGCCTGATTTTGTGCACCGTTCAACAATGGTTTATTCGATAGAGAGACTTGAGCCTTGACAGGGATGTTCGTGGCTGGTCTTCTTCTCTGGATGACGATATTCTTTGAGCTTTGGTGGATGAAAATCTGAGAACTGTTCGAAAACTTAGAGAGGAAATAATAGAATCGAACGACGCTGACTACCTCAAGGCGAATGAAAGAGCTCAAGCATAGAAAAACTATAGAAAAAATCGTTGTTATGAAAGTTTTTTTCGTTAAGGAATCGTTGGAGCTTAGTTACGAATCTTTAGTCCAGAACTATAGCCTACCAACTAACATTTACAAGGACCTGGACCATTTTATTTTTTGTAAAAATAAAACTGCTCTACTTTCCGGACAACCTAATAGTTGATTACATACCTACCAGCTTTGCTAACCATAGGCGCCTTTTGGAATTAATAATTTGTTTTGTGAGATAAGAATTTCTTATTGTTTTAGGATGTATTTCTTAATTTATTTAAAATTGCTGTCATTTCTAATTTGAAGATCGTTAAAACAAGTGAATATATAGTTATCTTTATAGCTGTCCCAAATATTTTAGGTAATAGCTTGTTTGGAAGAGCTGTCAATGATATTTTCTTTGATGAATGCCGCTAAAAATTCTTTTGAAAGCCTCGTAAATGTTTCTTTTTATGGAGTAAATTGGGAGGCTGTGAACGGCGGATCTTTTATTGCTCTATTAATTCGTTCTCTAAAAGCATTCTGTTTCCTGAGCAACTAATAAACTTCAAAAATCGATATGATTTCTTTATTTTTTTTTTTTAAACTACTTTCTTGAGTACTTAATATGATCTGCCTTCCTTCAGGGTTATACGATATATGGATTCTATTGTAACCGTTCATACAATACGTACAGGGATATAAACTAATTACTTCTAACTATATATTATTATTCACGATTATTCCCTTTTTAAGAGAGCGAATGAACTTGAATGCCTTCATGACATCTTTGTCTTTTGGTTGTTCCTTCGCTCCTCCCAAAATGTCTTCATGCGTTCACTATGTTCTCTCTTTCGTTATTCCACCTGCTTCCTCTTCTTTTCACTGTAACTATATATATATATATATATATATATATATATATATATATATATATATATATATATATATATATATATATGTATATATTATTATTTATTTTTTATAATATAAATATAAAATTATAAAAAATAAATAATAATAATAAATGTATGTATAATGATACGATCTCCTGCCTTGATGCTACCTTAGTGATTAGACAAGGAGATCCCTTGTCCTTATGTTATCCAGATTATTTTCAGCTTGCATTGGGTTGTATCAGGAGTTTCTAATACCCCGTGTACCGTTTGTTAGTTAGTACATTCAAGTAATTTGTCATGAAAATGTATCTGAATTTTATAACTGTCAGGATACGTAGATCTTCATGTAGTGTCTTGTTTCATATGAAGTGTGCGTTTCACATGTAGTGATGAGCCTGTAATCAGTCTGTCTTAATAATGCGCATTATAATGTTTGGAATTTTTCGAACGAACTTTTTCAGGTACATTAATTTGGGAGTTCCACACTATCAAAACGCCCTATAATCCTTCAAATTTAGTTCTAAGGCACCTGATATATAATCTGTGGAGGTCTGATATTGGTAACTGTTTTATTGTTGAATAATTCAAGCGGAATCCAAACTGGTGGTCTTGTATCGGCGGAACTGTGGTTCGATGTTGTTACCTAAACTAGCTAAAACGATAAAAATTAACAGGAATATCATTGTAACGTTATTGGAATATTCAAAATGGCATTTCATTAAAAACAAAAAAATCACGATATATCGTGTAATTCAAACCAAAAATAATGCCGCTATGGAATATCGATATTTTTCTTCCGATACCCATCCCAATGTTTCTATTGTTGAGGAAAACTTGCTCTGATATTTTCTGAAACTTTTTGAAGTACCTCAGCTGTGTTAAGATCATAACCAGGAGCTTAATTTTTTGGTAATTATTTGATTTGATTTTGTAATTTCGTGGGAGTAAACGGTTTGAAACTGACATGGGTAGGGGCGAGTCTAAGATTGTCTCAAAATATTGAATCGTGTTATTGAAGTCCGGATGTGGTTTAAATTTACTGTCAGAAGGCTATCACGGAAAATTTGCAACTTTTCTCTGTGTAAGACGATCCAGGAACCACCTTTTTTTCTCAGTGAGATGGATGGTATACAGTCCTGTAAATGTTTAGTAAAAAAGAGGACCTATCACAGAGGGTGATCGTAGACTGTGAGGCAGGTGCTCGAAACATTGAAGAGCTCTTAACTTTTCAAATCTTTACAGGACCTTTCTAAAATGATTATGAAATGTAAATGAAAATTTACAATCATTATTGTTTAAATGAACCACGATAGAACGCGCTGAATGCACCAAAACGAAACTATCGCAGAATGCATCAAAGGGCTGAACATAACTTTGTGATTAGTAATTCAAGATTTGGCATGTCATTGTAAACGTTTTTTAACACATTTACTTGATTAATATTTGTACAGTTGTAAATTTCAATAAATTGATTTAAAAAAAAAAAAAGTAATTAGTAAATTTAAATTCTGTATGTAATAATGTAAATATTTTTTATAATGAGTATTTTTTGTTTTCTTGGGACAAAACCGTTTTTAACACTATCTATTAAATATTTAGTTGATAAGGAGCCCTCTGGATGTAGGTAATCATTGGGCAGTTGGTTTCTGGAAGAAGATTTCTTCAGTCATCAGGTTTCTTCTTTAGGACTGCCATTACGGTTTCTCTCGCATTACGGTGGAACAGTCCTGTCATCATATCAGAATTTAAAGTCACGTTTGTTGAAAACTTTGAAGGGCATAGATATAACGCATATAACTTTTGTTTTATTAAATCGTTCAAATAATTATAGTTATTGCTAGATAATTTAATGTTCTGATGTAAGATAGTCACAAAACCATTGGATTATGCCATCTTTCCAAGCCGGGTAGTTTTGAAAAAAAAAAAAGGGAAATAGAAAACGGTCAAAATGAAACGCGTAATTCTAAACTATTCTCTGAATACTGACGTTTCGGCCCACTCTGTAAACATTTATAATGATAGCGAAGAAAAAAAAAATTAATTATAGATAAGCATCTCATATATAAGGTAAAAAAATAAATTTATCCTTGACTGGGAAAGAGAATAGATCATGAATATTTCTAAATATAATCTGCTGATTTTATATCGACTGCTTCTGATATGGAAACTGTCGGCACATATTCACTCCGAAAGAGGTATAGCGGACCAAAATTGAGTCATTTTTTAGTGTAAAAAAAGTTACACATATTAAGGGTGAAAAAAAACGTTACACAAGAAAACTATAGACTCCAGCCAAAAGAAACATAAGAGAATATCGGAAAAACTGCTGATAAGATTGGCGAAATATATGTAAGTTTCTTTAACAGATTTTATTATTATACAGTGAATAATCAAATTAAGCGTTAGTAACACAATATTTAACAACAAACAAAGAAACAATTGAACACCATTGAAAGAGAGAGTGGTATACTTATTAATATAATAACCATATTGATGCCCAACTTCATTGGGTTGCTACACACAGCATTCCTGTTTAATTAAAGATAACCTTAACTCATGATATTCATAACATGGATATAAAACAATGAAACAATGATTGTTTGTTGGGGCTTAATGTCCTTATGTTCTCCAACTAGGGAAGGAAGGTCGAGCTCAGTGCTGCCGATGCCCCCAACCCAAAATACCCGCCACCAAGCTCGTTTTTACCGAGAAATACCCGCCAATGCTTGAAGTAATACCCATTTTCGGGAATTATCTTTATTAACCCAGCGAGGGGGGGGGCATCAAATACTCATAAAGGGGCGCCAAATGGTCCGCAAAATAAAATATTACTGGATAATTTTTATATTTATTATAATTGATTTCTGGAAAATATATTTTAAATTTAGTGCCAGTGTAATATAATAAATGTTAATTTGTATTTCTGTATTAACCTTCTCAATTTCTTAACCTTTTTTAATTAATCAACCTTTCAGTATTTACCTACATTATTATTTTCTTACTGACGTTTTACTGGGTGACTAAAAGAAAAGGAAAGTGAACAGGTACAAAATATAATATTAGGAATTATTAATAAAACTATTAGTAGGTAAAATTTTTATATTTTAATAATATCTAATTTGTTTAATTCAGACTTTTATTTATGATTTATCACAAACTGGCACACATAAATACTAATAAGAGGCAGACTAATATATATATATTTAAAATAATTAATTTTATTAAAAAAAACTCTAAATAAAATTATTATCATATTACCAAATATAATACTTAATCACTATTGCCTTTATTTTCAAGAATCGCAATTATCATATTATCTAATAGAGTTCTTAAAATAACGTCTTAATCGTGTAATTCAGACTTAATTTCCATTTATCACAAACTTAAAATATGATAATTTAATAAACTCAAAACGTAGAAAACAAAAAGACTAGTAGGTACAACTTTGTACATAACTTTTAAAAAAGAAATAATGATGTATATTCAAAACATAAAACGATCATCATAATAATATATAACAAGATATAAATGTGGCGCCTACAAGTTAGGTAATAACATAATATATTATATAACATACAGGTAATAACCAAAATTTTAAATTATTTAGCTTATTATTTATAAAACATTAAAATTTATTTACTCTTCTAAATCACTATCGCCTTTACTTTCAAGGGTTGCCCAAACATTAGTCGTCGACATGGTATTGTTAAGATTAAAGTTTTTTAACCAACTGCCTATGTTGTCCTTTACTTGGAAAATTGCTGTCCGGGTCTCACAACCTAAGCTATTGCGTTGGAGATTTTTTATATTTTTTAAGTCGCTGAAAACCCTTTCCACGGCAGCATTCGAAAAGGGCAGTGACAAAAGCCGCACTCAAACATTCAAGTGAGCATCGAAGAAAGGACAAGATCGTGGCGGTACCTAAGGCGCAATTCACACAGAACGGACGTGGCGGAGACGTGGCGCTTTTGTCTCTTCGGACATAAAAACAACATTAATAAAATTTGATATTGGACTTACATACATATATATCAACAATTTAACAGGGGTAAATCATCACATTTAATTTGTTTTGTTTTTTTGGGAGGGAGAGGGTGAATCGGACATAAAAACAACATTAATAAAATTTAATATTGGACTTACATACATATACCATATATCAACAATTTAACAGGGGTAAATCATCACATTTAATTTGTTTTGTTTTTTTGGGAGGGAGAGGGTGAATCGGATATAAAAACAACTTTGATGAAATCTGATATTGGAGTTACATACATATATATATATATATATATATATATATATATATATATATGTATATATATATATTGGACTTACATACATATATATCAACAATTTAATAGGGGTAAATCATCACATTTAATTTTTTTTTTTTTTTTTTTTTTGGGAAGGAGAGGGTGAATCGGATATAAAAACAACTTTGATAAAATTTGATATTGGAGTTACATACATATATATGTATATATATATATATATATATATATATATATATATATATATATATATATATATATACATACATACATATATATTTAAATAAAAAATTAAATCATTGATGTTTCAGCCCTATTAATTGTTGGTATGTATGTATGTATGTAACTCCAATATCAAATTTTATTAATGTTGTTTTTATGTCCGATTCACCCTTACCCAAAAAAAGAAAGCTAACTAAAAAAGAAAAAAGAAAAAAAATTTCGTGGCGAGGAAGTGGCGTGCCCCTTCTTGTACGCCACGAGAGACGGCAAAGAGACGTGGCGCGGACTTTTGTCTCTTCCACGCCACTCCTATTAAACAAACTTTCCAATCCACACTGAACGGACGTGGCGGAGACGTGGCGCGGACTTTTTTAAATAGGACAAACCTGGAAGAGACAAAAGCGCCAAGTCCGTTCTGTGTGAATTGGGCCTAACATTCACCTAGACATCTGAGGAACTGAACGGCTTTCATCCCCCTGATTGTCGTCGAACACTGACTGACCTTTTCGATTCTTCCTTGACCGAAAAATATTACAATCGCTATTGAACTTTTAGACGATAATTGTTTTTATCAATTTAGAAAAAGATAACGATGTAATAGGTATTAAAATAATCAGTTATGGAATGCAAAAATACCCGAAATTCCCCGTTTTTCGGAGATACCCGTTAAATTCCCGCCGATGCCAAACATTTCCCGATTTCGGGAAAAAATACCCGAATCGGCAGCACTGGTCGGGTTATCCTACAGGTTACCTTATCTATTGTAGTGTAGGGTGGGGAGGTCGGTAATGTTTAATGTAAAAATAGTCAGATTACCTTTCCTACAGTTCCGTTTTGGTAGGTACGTCACTCCTGATTAGTTATTTGTTTTGTTTTTGTATTTTTTTTTAAATGCCTAGGAATGTTGATTTATTTTATTTTAAAAGTTCTTCCTATTTGTGGTGTTGTTGGTGACATCATCAGAAGTTTGAAATATTTCATGGTAGACTAGGTCAATGAATTACTTTTAAATGTGTAACGCATGTCCAAGATAATTTTTAAGTTATTTAAAAAAAAAAAAAAAAAAAAAAAAAATTGTACCGGGGTTTTGCTGTCGAGGTTCGATTTTCTAGAATCGATATCCGATTTTGGGAATCGGGACATGTTGGTATTTACAGATACCAACTAGAATTATAACTGCTGTTGTATACAGTACACAGCTGTTCGCTGCGCTCACTTTAGAGATGATCGAAAATTACTTAATTCTCTTGGTTAATGAATTATAATAACTTAATTTATTTTTTGTAATAAAGGAATAATGCTTAATGAACCATTATATGAACAATAAATTTTTGCTATAAATAATTTAGTAGAAGTAGTTGAAAGAAATGTTAAAATGTCACACCCGTGTGGAGTCAAATCATTCTTATAACACCCTCTTTATATCATATTGAAACTGCTGATTACCTTTTTAACTAACATCTTAAACGTTTTAATGTTTTCCCTTATCATTGGTGGATTTCAATACACAGCCCTTTAAGATTATTAGTTTTTTTGCCTTCTTGCAGAATTATAAACATTCATTGTTCTGAATAATAAACTTTAATTTTTTTAATATATTTACCTCAGTATTCTCGTGGACCAAGTTCCTCTTGAAGCGAAATGCCTTCAATGGCAGTCGTCGACCTCTTTTTTTTTTTTTTTTCTCCGACTACCTGGTCATCAACAATGGAGCCCGAGTATTAACGAACCCTTTCATACTCCGCATCCCATGGATACATATTCCATTCGGCTTGGAATTGTGACTTTTGTCATTTATTGTTATTTATAAAATATTTTATTGTTGTCATAGATGAATTACAATCACTACGGTCACATTCTCCGGAATATCGGCCCTGACTCTGTTTCTCACTCGGACGATTACGAGACAGTTCTGCGTTGATAAACTTCTTGTGGATTTGATTGTTTTAAAAAAAAAATAAATAAATAAATTATACTTATTGAATTTTAAATAGTTTTTTTTTTTTACATGGATATATCTTTTGGATGAGGGTTTATACCTAGTTCTTTTTGTAACGAAAAACGTCTTCCTGGCAACCTAGAGTATAGCGGTTTTTTCACCCTCAAAAATGTAACATTTTGAAACGCTCAAGCTCTGTTGTTGCTCGGGTCGAAAATTTGGGGACAGTTTCCTTATCAAAAGCTGTAAATATAAAAGCAGAAGATTATTAATAGACATATCCAAGTTAATTTTTTTTTCCCCAGTCTGGGAGAAATTATTTTTTTATTATATTATGTATTGATATTTACAACTGTATAAATTAAATACAATAAGTATATGTGAGGTGAAATGATTACAATAACCAACTTCTGAAGAAATATCCAACAGCAGTACTTCAATAATTTGTTTACATTAGGAAGTCCCGAGGTCATCTTCTTTTCATACGTCTCGAAGGGTAATGGGGAATCGAATGATAAGTAAGTTAGGAGAATAGTTGATTCGACACGGTATGTAGCTTGTCATGGATGGATAGGTATTATGTATTGTATTATTATTAAAAAAAAAAAAAAATCTGAAAACACTTACCAAAGTTTGGTAATGTGGGCCTCAGGTTTTTTGTTTCCAATTTTTTTTTTTTACGACCATCTAAGCCTGTTATCGATGTTAAATCGACTTTGGTCCGAGAAAATAACAGATTCCCAGATCAATGGAGGCTTTTGTACATTCTCTTTAACAAATTCCAAATGGCGCTAATGACCAAATAAATCACTTTTACGTAACTTATACACCATAGCCACGAGACAACTTTGCAGCAATTCGAAGCGCCATGAACAGTTTTTAAAATTTTCCGCTTGAGCAATTTATTTATTTTTGGTATTGAACAATTTTGTATTTAATCACAGACTGAAAGGATTTCTAATCATTAGACTTTGTTTCCGACCTTTTCCCTTAAAGCCCATAGCGATTATAATCAATTTTTATTGTGAAATGTTTTTTTGTTTTCTTTCATTACATTAGTGTTTCCAGACTTTTTTTGCTGTAAGGGAGGTTATATTTTTTTTACTTCAATGTTTTCTGTTGACTGCTGTTGATATGCATTCAATGATATATTATGTTAAAATTGAAAATTAATCTTTGTTGTGTAAAATAAGAGTAGTTTCGCTATGGGAAATTGCCTATTTTAGACAGGAGAAGCATAAGCGTAAGTGTTTCTAGACTTTTTTTGCTCAGTGTATGGGACATTTAGATCGTTATGGATAAGTTTATTTGTGACATAATAAGCAGCATCCAATATTTTACGAAGGATTTGGGTTGTAAGGATTGAATACGAGAGGAAATGGAAGGTTTAGAGGAGCCCCAAGGCTCAACTCCGCATGTTCTAATGGGTCTAATTACTGTCATGCAAATAATTTAAAATTGTAAAACTGAGAGTGAATGATTTTTAAGAAAAACTTTTTTTCTTTAGGTTATTATAATTATTTATTTTTAAAATGAAACGCAATTTTTTTTATAAGTTACAGTGCGATTTTTAGTATAGAGGAATCAAATTCTTATTGATTTATATTTTTTTCTAGCGCGCCATTTTTTTTAAGGTAATTTAAAGTTTATTAACAGCACATTGCTGATTTAGTTGTATTATTTTTCAACTTTATTGTATAAGTTATCCTCAATGTTCCTTATTATGTCACAAATAAACTTATACATGACGATGAAGAGGTCACGTATGTTACTGATTTGTCCCAAAC
This sequence comes from Euschistus heros, assembly GCA_003667255.2. NCBI lineage: Eukaryota > Metazoa > Arthropoda > Insecta > Hemiptera > Pentatomidae > Euschistus > Euschistus heros. Next base: position 128,067 of record RCWM02000295.1, read on the forward strand.
AAAATATATACATATCCTGCCCTACAAACTACATTCGAATCCACTGTTCTCCAAACTTGCTTCTAGCTCGATTCCCTATAGCCCTCCTAGGCGTCTGAAAAGAAGATGGCCTAGAGACTTTCTAATTTAGAACATTTATTGAAGTGCTACTAATGAGTATTCTTCGCAAATTAATGATGTCATCGTAATCAATTCAATGCACATTTATTTATTGTATTAAGATGTAAATATGAATAAAGTATAAAATAAAAAACAATTGTATAAGTTGTGCCAGTAAAAAGTAAAAATGTTTTGCTTTACTTCACTGTTCAATTATTTTTTATCGCACGAAAATCCGGTCTGTAGTTTTTTGTGGTGAAATGTATTTGTGTAGCAGTTGGACGAATCCTCTTAGACAATGGGTTTTATGATGGTTTCTTATTTATACGCCGACGGCCGAACTTGAATTAAAACAGCGATAGTAAATATGGACGAAGATAGAGCATAGAGGAACAGATTGGGAGAGATAAGTTGGAGGGGCATACCTGAAGAGCCGAGAGCTAGGAGAGATCTGTCACTCCCCCCTCCTCATTATTTCATTTCTTCTTATTGGACGGCGGCAACATCAAAGGCTAACTACCTAACCACTTCCCGCTAGATCTAGTTCCACTCGCCTCTTCCTCCTTCCTCCACCGTTATACCTACTCAGTATGTATCTGAGGTGAAACTTCCATTAACTTGGAGAGAGAGAGAGGAGGTGCCCGATAGGGAAAGAATATGGAAACAATTTTAAAAATTTAGGTATAGATTCGTTGGATTTAAGCTACAATCGATTTGAAGAGCTCGGTGAAATCCATTTCTTCACTTAAACTAAACAAAAACATATCAAACATAAACTGTAAAAATGGTTCTTTACATGCAGGGCCTTCACTATTTTTTTTTTGGGGGGGGGGAGTTGAAGCTACAAATTTCCCAACTTTAAATTATCAAATCAACACACATTTAAAATAAAATTGTTTAATACTTGCTTCACGTATTATGCTTTATGCTTTTTATGCACAACCCTCACACTTTGACCCTTTTGTTGTTAATAAGATATATCATCATAAAAAACAAGTTCCAAGTACCAAAGGCAAAGCAAAAACGATAAAAGGAATAAATTATGTATGGTTGATTAAGCTGTATCGTTTATTAAAATATTGTAGATAGACATATCATTCAAATTCTATGGTTTATCTATTTAATACTAATATGGCTTTAACGTGCCCTGCTGCCCTCCATGAATGACCACTCTTATTGCATTGGGAAATGTTCTAGTTAAGAGTTTAACAAGTTGGGAAATTCAAAACGTATTTAATTCTTCTTCATTTTTAGTTTTTCCTGATATTTTATATACAGCAATAATTTTTCTAACGCGTATTTTTTTTACTCACAAATTTTCAACTTCTAGTCATTATCGATAAATATTATGCGAAACTCGATAGTTAAACAAAATTATAATAATTTGTTTTCGATAGATAGATCTTAAAAGGATCTGTCAATGTAGATAAAACAGTTGTTAATATAAAGACGATCTTGATTCCAATAGTTCGGCCAATGAATGATGGGATGGCCAGACAAGAAGGTAAAAACAGAGGTGTGAGATAAATATTAATAAGCCATTGTTGTAGTTTATCAAATAACAGAGACAAACCATGTTTAACAGTTACTGAGAATCTGATTGAGCCACTCAAATATGCTACAATTGTAACAAAACTTGGGACATTCCCATTTTTTCTTTTGTATTTCATTCAGCTGGAGTGGTGGGTAAGGGGCGCATCTCATTATACTACGAGGGGGGGGGAGGGCACCATTTTACGTTTTCACGCCACTGATGAAAAGTTTACATTTATTAAAGATCTACAAGGAACAAAGCGTCCGACTACCTTCTTACGCTGCTATCAGTTTGAAGCTGATTAAAGCAGAAATCCTGGAACTCAAGCCATATCGTTCTGGGAACAATTAGTTCTCTCTTCCGTTGGAATGGGTGTTCCTATTTAAGGCGTAGTACCATAAATCTTGAAGTGTTCGTTCAATAATAAAGGGGTTCGTATAGTTCCTTGAAATTGTAAAGTCACCGTAGCGTCCTCTTCTGTAGATAGTTTCTCGCTTCCTTACTTGTACTCAGAAGGAATATTACTAGTTACCTTTCATGTTTTCAATGTTATATTAATAATACATGTTTTAATAATTATAATGATATTATTAATATTATAATATAGCGTTGAATTCTTAATTTAGAATGGCCATGGTGATTGTTTCTTTGGCCAACGTGTTCTTAGGCTAACATAGGGATGCGCTACGCCAATTACATAAATTTGTCACTTATTAATGATTTATTTACGTGAAAAAAATATAATATTCGTTCATGATATATTTTTCTTGTACATACATTTAGTTTTGTATTACAGTTATTTTATTAAAATAAAAATATATATATATATATATATATATATATATATATATATATATATATATATATATACACATATATATATATATACATATATATTACATCAATGATTTTCACACCAAGAATGTATTGTTTAAAAACAGATTTCTTTGTAAAGAAGACAATCTAAGCCATCGGTGGAAGAAAAGGTGTTAGCTAATTTTTTTTTCTTTTTGTCATTCATCATTTTTGTAATTTGACTTTTCTCAAATGCAGTTATAGTTTTAGTGCACAAAAATGTAAATAGGTAGAAGGAATAAACTTAAATTGCACATTAAAAGGTGGGTCAACTCAAGAGAATGAATTTCAGAAATTGCAATAAGGTATTAACTCAATGATGTGCAAAACGAAAAATACTATATATATTAAAAATAAAATAATAAAAGAAATATTAAATAGAATCAACCTTATAAAGAAAATACTAACGTCCAGAAATGTTCCAAACAGTAACACGACTGATCCGACCCAAAATCTCCAGCAGCATGTTTATGCACAACAAGTGGGAATTTCGAACTCTTTTCATAATTTACTTATTATACCTGTTCTTTAAAGTGAAACCTTTTTTATTTTTTTTTATTTATTTTTTTAAAATTTTTTTTTGTATAATGAAGAAAAATTATTCCTTACTCCCAAGTAAAGAGCTATATTATTTACATTTAAAGAAGTTTTTACATATAAACAATGCATTCTTTACGCAATAGGAATTGTAACTTACAAGGCATTGGTAAATTAAATACATACTTTGTTAAAATTGAATAAATACTTTTTTATTTTTTTTTAAATCAACAATTTTAGTGTCTTTTAATATCTTACTATTTAATTAATAAAAATTTTACTTAGCATTATCAATCAATTACTAAATTATTATAATGATAGAGATGTTGGGGTGGAATGAGTGAAGACATTTTTTTTTTTTGTGGCAATGTAAACATACATATTTTATTTTATAATAAAATAAAATATGGAGGAGATAATCAGGGATGCAGTCAAAGAGAAACACCACATCTAATAGAAATACTTTATTGCGTGCCAACATTTCGAACTGCCTTGCAGGTTTTTTTTAGGGCCACCGAACCACACTAGCCTTCCAGTCACCAGTGTGTCGGTCATAGTCATCCAGAAAGTCGATCTGTTATCGTTCGTCTCCTCCCCAGTGTGGTTCGGTGGCCCTGAAAAAGACCTGATAGGCAGGTCGAAATGTTGACATGCATTAAATTATTTCTACTTAGACGTGGTGGTTCTTTTTGACTGCATCCCTGATTATCCTCTTCTCCATTCATCTTGACAGTCAACTATACTTCAATTTTTTTTTTTTTTTTACTTATCCCACTGAGCATCTCTTTCAATATATTCACTCAGTCACTCAACATAACTCTTAAATCAAATTAATATAAATATTACTACCTGTAAATACTCAGTTTAGTTCTGTATTAAAAAAAAAAAAGAGATAATTTTTTATTGTTTTCTTAAAGTTGTTATAAAAAAATATTAACTCAGTAAATATTCCAATGGAGAACTGTCATTAGAGTGTTAATAAATTAATAAAACCTATATAGAATGTCTTTTTGATTCCTGAATGTGTTAAATTATTCATACTATAAATTTATAAGTTTAGAAACATGAGGGTTTTATTTGTAAAAATCATGTAGTATTATAATAATAATAATAATTTTATATTCATTACAGATGGCCTATTTGAAGTATTTATTAGCATTGATATTCTTTAAATATCAGCAGTGTTCTAGTTTTCCTCAAGAATCGACAATAAGCATTTTGAGCACAATTCCTCACCATGAAAAACTGCAGGAACTTATTAAGGTAATAAGAATCAAGTGTCAATAAAGTTTTTAAAAAATGAGAACTTTATTTCTAGTTTTGATATCTGTTTTCAGATTCTCGAAGGTTGTGGGTTAAAGGATGTACAAAGTCTTAAAAGATCTTACTTGAAGAAAGGTAACGCAACTTGTAATGATGGATCTCCGGCTGGGTTAGTGTTACATAATGTTTATATATATACATAATGTTTATTTATATATATATAATATACTGTCATTTTTTTTTGTTAATAATAAATTCAAAAAGCTAAGTTATTTATTACCTTTATTGTGCATTTTGCATCTTATTAATAACATTGGAACACACCTCAAGAGATAGCAGCATATGTATTCTTTGAAATTCAGTTTTTAGTTTCTTACTAACCTTTAAAAAAAAGTGATAATGGTTTTTTTATTTTTCTGAAAGTTTCTGGAAGATTTCTTGAAGACTTGAGCCTTGAAGACTTCATATCTTATGAACTTGATACACATCTGAAATTCAGTATCTACATTTATCAATTTATCAGAAGGTTTAAGCAATATTATTTAAATTAAAAAAATAATGGAGTTAAGTTTTAAAATTTATGTTATTAGTTTTGAATAAACAACACTTGAATTTTATACCTTTTATTACAAATTTTTACGAACTAGTTATTTTCGTTTAACTTTTATTTATAATGTGTCTAAATAAATATTTTTTTTGCGATCTCACTTTTTTACTGAATTTCTTTATCAACAAAATTTATTTTCAGGTATTATTTTCGCAAGTCACATGGAAGCAAAAGATGGATTGTCTTTCTTGAAGGTAAATTATGATATACATTTCTCTACCTACAAATATTGTCTTATGGTTTTCTTTAAAGATTATATGCATTTTGCAATGAGGACCGTTAATATTTTAGAAATTGTTCTTGGACCATTTCAACTTTTCAGATACATATTCTCACCAATGATTTTTTTTACAATGTCACAAGCATTGTCTATTTACTTTCAGCAATATATTCTTATATTTTGTTGGTTAAAATCAAATAAATACTAGGAAATTTCGGGTTTATTTTAGCTTGCATAGTAAATTTTGTTCTTAGCAAGTATTTATGGTGATCTGAAAATAACCTTAAAACATTTTCCTCCTTAAATATTTCGTGGGCTTGGAAAACAAAAACTTTGTTTATAATCATATATGGACGCTGATAAAAGTAGTACTGAAAAAATGTTTTGGTTCATGATGCATCATTAATCTCTCATGTTTACTAACATATATTTTGTCGATAATATGTAAATTTACCGTATTATATCTCATCTAATAATAAAAAATATATTGGTTTATATATTTAATTTCAAATATGTTAAGAATTGTTTGAATAAAGTCAAAAGTTACGTGGCAGCATCAACTCGATGTATCGATTATTCAGAAGTTCAACCGAAGCGGGGAGTTTCAGTTGTGCAGTCCGCGTTGGTACTGTTGTAACCTTTTCTTGTTTGCATCTAACCGAACATGTCTATCGGTGTTCCTATTAAAGTTCTTCATGAAGCCGAAGGGCACATCGTCACATGTGAAACCAAAACTGGAGAAGTCTACAGAGGAAAACTAATTGAAGCGGAAGATAATATGAATTGCCAAATGACTGGTTTAACTGTTACCTACCGCGATGGCAGAGTGGCACAGTTGGAAAATGTTTTCATTAGGGGTTCCAAAATACGTTTTCTTATACTGCCGGACATGCTAAAGAACGCGCCTATGTTTAAAAAACAAGGCAATAAAGGAAATACGGGTGCGGGGAGAGGTAAATCAGCAATATTAAGAGCTCAAGCTGCCCGGGGTAGAGGTTCACAATCAAGAGGAGGTGCCACTTCTTCACGACCGTCTTGGCAAAGCGGCTCTAATCAGTCAAGAAAATAAGCTTTATGTTAAGTGTAAACTTAGTTATTTGTGGACCAATATTGGTGTTTTTATACTCAGAAGACAGACTTAGCTGCCCTTGATAATAGTAAGTGGTGGTTCAGGTGTTAGTAAGGTAGTGAATTCATATTACCTTATCTGCATTGTATTACACTGTTTATTTAAATTCTGAATGAAGAACAGGTTTATTTACTTGTATCTTGATGGAAACCAATTTAACTTTGTAAATTCCCATCTATAAATTGTCTATCTGTTCTCATTCTAGTCTCCACTTTTAATGTTTTAATATTATTGTAATCATTACTTCATTAAAGTGGAATCTACTGATTTACCATGTTTTCTTCAACCTTGTTTCCCTTAATCTCCTCTTGTAAATGACATTATCATTGAAGTGTTATAATTCTATCCTCATTGTTAATATTCATTCCTCACATTATTTATTACTTATGGTTTATGTACTTAATGCAACATGAACGAATAATCAATGGAAGATTTGTAAAGATATTCGTTAATTATTAATTATATGTCAATAGTCTGTTAGACTGACAAGCTTACATTTTAAAACATCCTTATTAAAATAAAATAAGTAGAGGTATATTGAATATTTGTTGATTAATTATCTTGGCAGGAGGATGGTACTGCTATGATTCAACTAGTTGTCATACTCGGTGGTCTCGCATGAAACATCTCATGTCTTCGAAACACTGGGCTGATGTACGTAATGGTAAGTATTATATGGTATCTTCCTTATAATATGTAAATATGACTGTTGGTTATAATTAAGGCCCAAATTTATAAGCCAAAATAATCCATAAAAAGTACATAAAAATTTAATGTAGTGTTCAATGAATACGTGAAAAAGTTAGTAATGATGAAATGTTTAATCACAAATATTTACATAGAACAGAAGTTATTTACAGTAAATTCACTTTTTAGTTTTTTCATGTAAGCAACTTTCAAATAGTTTACATGAACTATTTTAAGTACAGAGGTAATTTTATTAAATCATCTTCACGATTAACATTTACAGTACTCTGAAATTCGAGTCTGCTATCAAATCACTGCATACAAGATCTCGTCTTTCCGATCCCTATACTCTATTCCACAGAAGTACTGCATCCCAATGTTTTTTCCTTGTCCGATCCTCTATTCTTTGGAATTCCTTCCTTAACTGTACACAATGCTCCTTCCCTCGGAACTTTCAAAACACTTTTCTTCCATCTTTTTTCTCTCCAAAATGATGCTCACAAATTATATAGATGTATGTACTATGTATGTAATCATCTAATTAATTCACAAAGCCCTTATGACATAGAACATTATTGTAAATTATAGTTTGATTATGATGTTTTAATTTTTTGTAATGATAATTTGTGATTTTTTCTCTTTTCTTTTTTATTATCGTGTTTCTGTTTGTTTTTCCTGCAATTTTGTTTATAATATTAACTCCTTTATTGTCTATTTATTTTTTCTTTCTCTTTTTCTGTTTTTCCTCTGTATTTGTTTTCATACATATTTGTGTTCACTTTTATCTATGTTGTTTTGTTTTTAACAGCTCTCGGCTAGTTATGATTTTACTTTGTGTTACCTAAGGTTATTCTTAAGGGACTTTGTCCCAGAATAATGGTTTTTTTTTCTATTCTATTCTGTTCTAATAACCCTATTATAATTTTCAACACAAGTAATATCATTGACTACTCTCTATTGTTCCTTCATTATACGGCACTTTCTATGAAGTATTTTTTGAATTTTTTCTGTCCCCTTTGAAACCTACATTCAATATTCTGCTAATTTACTGTTTACTAGAAGGCTTATAGTAAATAACAGTGGTAAAATTTATTGACATTATGTATTAATTTACCTAAATATTAACTCCCAGTTAGTACAATATATTTTTTTAATGGCACTTAAAATAAATTCATAAAAACATTAACTCATTTTTAAAAAAGTAAAGAAGAAAAAATATGATTTTTCTTATAAATCCGGCCATTATTTTTGGTCTGCCTTTATAATAGTCATAATTGCTGAAAATAATATTTTTTGATCAAGAAGTTAATACTTTGGGTTTTACGAGTGACATCTTATTCAATTTTTATGTTAAGATAATATTAAGTTAGTGCTACACATTTTTCTGTTTTTTTAATCTATTCTTATAAATCTTAATTCATTATGAATCAGAAAGAGGGGGAAGACATCGCTAATAAATTTCGCATGATTCCTGTTAACAAAATTTCAATATTTAAAATTATTGAGTTAATTGTTATTGTAAAGTGTGAATATTCTGGTATTTTTTTGTTGATGAGTCTAAAAACATTTAATTTTATACTAATGTAAACATTACATAGCCAAAAAAAATCTAGTGAGTACTCTGGTAATGTAGCCCAATTTCAGGAGTTATATGATCGATGTTTTATGTGGAAGCAATATTAGTTATTGTTTATAGCGTTTACTAAATTGCAATACAATTAAAGGAATGGAATTTACTAATGAAAACTTTCATTATCTTAAATTACTAATCCGATGTTTCTTCAGGATTTAACAACACAAAATCATATTGATCCAAACTAAAGAACCTGTACCTCTCCCACAAAGTTCAGTTGCCTTGCCAAACAGTTACAGTACATCACTATCAGTGATTTTAATACATACTGATATAAAAAGGCAATAAAAACTGAGCAAAAAGTACTTTCAGTTATCTTATTGAAGGCAAATTAAAATTTCTTTTTTTTAAATCCTCCATGACAAGCTACAGTTATTCTGTTCTTGGAAATTTTGATTCACATCTAGGCTATAAGAATAAATAAGTTTGATTTTTAAGACAATTATATTGAGAAACAATCTTTAAAACTAAAATTGAAATTTTAACATTAAGATGAGGTTAGTTCTTGGAATGTTTTTGGAAAGAAAACAAAAGTCAAAAATAGATTTAAAGATGATTTTTTACCATTGATTATTTAAAATCTACTAACTAATTTTTACCATAATGGTCAAAAGTTGGGAGGTTTTTCTGTCAAGAAAAATATTGGGAATATCCAGGACTACTTATTTCCCTAGCATAACATAATTGGAGACTTCATGGATCGTTGATCAAAAAGAAAGATTTATGAGTAGCAATACTAAATTAATATTTCAGGTTTATGAATCTATGAAGGTAAGTTATGTTGTAGCATATATGTTTTAGGAATTGAATTGTTTCCCATTTCCATGTTCTTTAGTGTATTAGAAGAGGAGTTCCAAATGTTAGACATTTATTTTCAGTTACAAAAACATTAGGAATTTAATCTACTGATTATACGTATTTATTAATGTAAATATAAACTAACTCTTCCTGGTGCTATGGCCCATGAAGGACCTTGGCCTCAGCAATCTTCCTTCACTGAGACTGATCCTTCGTGCCTCTCCTATGCACACCCTCAGGAATTAGAGATCAACCTACACATCGTCCAGTCGTCGCCGTCTTTTACTGCCTCTTCCTTATTCTCTATCTGAACGTCCTTGCAGTATTTGTTTTAGATCTTTTTGGATTCATAAGATGTTCTTGACCCAACCATTTTATTCTTCCTTCATTGATACAAGAAACTATTTCGGGTTCTCCAAATAGGTAGCTTAGTTCATAGTTAGTTTTTATGCAAAAACTGTTTCCTTCTTTGGTTGGCCATATATTCTTCTTTGAATCTGTCTCACCTACGTACACAGTCATCTCTCTTGCTGTTTGGTTAATGTCCATTCCTCACTACTGTAGATTACAGTAATGTAAATATGTAATCTGTATATCAAACTGAATGTCTAACATTTGAAACTAGTCTTATAATAATACTAAATATCACAGAAGTGGCAAAATAATTCAATATCTGACTGAATCAATCCTTATTTACTATCATGCATAAGTCAACGAGGAGGGCAGTGTAGAACATTAACTTTAGTATGTAAAAGTATTGCATGTGCCTCTAAAATGTCAGGAAAGCAGAAAGTAGTTAACCTTGGGAAGTTCAGATAAACATGCATAGGTATATATCCAGTACAAAGCTGTAAACAATAAAAATACTAATAGAATTATATCTTTTATACAGTTGGTGGTTTACTTTCCCCAAACCCAGAGGACAATCCATTCTGGTGGAACGCAAATCATGTGTAAGTAAGTATTAAACAGAAACTGCTAGTTATTAAATATTTATTGTGAAATGACATCATAATTACCTCAATAAATACGTCATTTTGATTCTGGTTAATTGTTAATATTATTTATCAATTTAATGTTGGAAAGTACTATTTTAAAAAACTACTCAATAATTTTAATTGAAAAATATCTGTGAACTGCTAAAATGTATAAGTACTTATAATTATTGGGTTGTTGGAAAACCAGAAAAAAAAAAAAAAAAAAAAAAAAAAAAAAAAAAAAAAATATATATATATATATATATATATATATATATATATACAATTTTTATTTATTTTCTGACCTTTATAAAAAAAAAAAAAAAAATAAATAAAAAAAAAATAAATTAACTGAAAGGTGAAATTTATTATCAGTACAAAGAAACATATGGAAGGACCAAAGCTCTACAGTTTGTCTGAATTCAAAGTTTCTTGACTGAATTTGACACACTTTATTCAATGAATAAATTCTAAAATAGGAATGTTTTGGAGAAAGAACCTTTTTTAATATAATTTTTCAAACTCAAGAAATGAAATAAAATTTTTAACACATTTTATTTTATTTTTTCCCAGCTCCTATGGCCCATTGGACGTTAAGAAAAAAATAATTATTGTGTTTCTTTTAATGTAGAATAACCAATATGAGGTTGCTGAAAATTGGCATCAGATTTTTTGGAGATCCCATGATAAGTTTTTCATGTGTTAGATACTCAGCGAGTGGATAAAAAATAATTTCAACTCAAACACAACAGAAATTTTACATACCAATTTAATAATAAATTATGAATTTAATACATAATTAATGTTTTGGAAAAGTAATTAAGTATTGTTTTCAAATCTTGAAGGAAATGATTCAGAGAAACAAACCTAACTGAAATTTTATCATATTTGTGTAGATTTATTCCTTACTGTACAAGTGATGCTTGGAGTGGGCGAAGGCAAACTCCATTATTAGTTAAAGATGGCACTCAGTTTACATTTATGGGAGCTATAATTGTCGAACAGGTCATCAGAGAACTGCTGGAACTAGGGCTAGACAATGCGTCATCCCTTATTTTGGCTGGAAGCAGGTAAAATATCTCTCGAATAACTTGGTTGTAAGCAATAGCAGTTATAATTATTTATTAATAGTATAAGCTCTACGTTCATTCTCATTTATGGGGTCACCTGTGGTGTAGTGGTTAGCATAGCAACCTACTAAACCCAAGATCGCGGGTTCGCAGCCCGGCAGATGACCTTAGGATTTTTTAAAGGGAGTAAAAAATCCTCAGCTATGCCGTCCTTCAGAAGGGATGTAAAATGGGGGTCCCGAGCCTGTGCGATGTCAGGTACTCGTTAAAGATCCCTATCCTAATTATACCTGGATAGGCAAAATTTAGGACTCCCACCGTAGCATCGTCCGATTAGCCATAGCAGCATAAAGTGACGTTAAACGAAACAAACAAACAACAAATTCTCATTTATTTTTTTTTTTGTCATTAAATTATTTGTTTTAGTAGCTACTTCTAGTTTATTACCAGATTTGCACAGTATAATCAAGAAGTAAGTATAAAGATTTAAATGGCTCAAATATAAATTTTCTATCTCCCGTCCCTTACATATGGAAGTAAAATCTGGATAATGCATGATAAGCAAATAGCTACATTACTGCAGCAGAAATGAAGTTTTTGAGGGAAGCAGTTTGGAAGACAAGAATGGGTTGTTAGAAATAGACGAATAAGAGAAAAATTTAAGGTGACAGAGTTAAAGACCACAATGCGATCCTTACAGCTTAAGTGGTTTGGCCACTTGTGCCTTATGGTGGATGAAAGAGAGCCAAAGAAAGTCCTAGAAGTTCGACACACTGGGAAAAGACCACGAAAACATCCCAAAATTTCCCATCAAGAGAATATACTGAGGATTGAACGGAAAAAAAGTGGAACATACCAGGAAACGAAAAAGCTATGCAGGGACCGGGAGGAATGGCTACTGCTTACCAAGATTCCTTGACATCAGGATTAGCACAAGAGTAGAAGATAATAGATAGTTAACATTTTATCTGTCAACAAGTGGACTAATGAAATAAAAATGGTTATAGTTTTACTTTGATTAAATCAATTATATTTTTTAGGGAAACTTTTTCAAAAATAATTTTATAATAAGATATTTAAAAACTTCCCTTATAAGAGTTCCCTAATGATGTCAAGTACATTGAGTGTTTTTAAACTGATTCATTATTTTATGGCCTTGGCTTTCTAAATCTATAATAATTTAGATAGTATAGCTTTAATTCTATCTAATTGATAAGATATTTAAATCATACCTAAATAATATTGAATCTTATCCAGATTAAGATCATTATTTTCTGTCTAGAGAAAGTTGAGCGTGCCAAGAAAAAATTTGCAATAATTTAGCCTTTAGAAGGATTTGTTAATTTTCTTTCCTTTGCTACACTTAATACCAATATTTTTGTAATTTTTTTTTAATTTTGATTACTAGAATATTTGGAGAAAAAAATGTATAATTTACTCTTATTCAAACAAAAAATAAATTTATGAAACTTTGTAATTCAATGAATTTTAATTCATAGCTGTTTTAATGATTACCTTATGTTTTTAATCCATGACTGGCAGATCAATACTAAAAGATGTAATTTATCTTTAGCGCTGGTGGAGCTGGAGTTATGCTCAATCTCGAAGCAGTCCAGCTACAGCTACACTCCTATCCAAAGGTTCTCGTGAGAGGGATTTCCGATTCAGGTTGGTTTTTAGACAGGACACCATACCCATCACATGAGGATCCGATGGCATCTGTCGAAACTATTAAGAAAGGTATGATCATGTGGCAAGGCCAGATCCCTCAAAGCTGCAAGAAGCATTATGTTAGTGAGTCTTGGAGGTGCTTTTTTGGATACAGGCTCTACCCGATGTTGAAAGGTAACTTTCTATAGATGATACAATTTATGTTTTATCCATTTTAAAACCAGAAGCTATTTAGTCAGTGAATTTTCCAGCTCCACTTTTTGTCTTCCAGTGGCTGTTTGATGAAGCTCAAATGACTGCTGATAATGTTGGCGCTCCTGTAACGAAGCAGCAATGGGATTATATTCATAAGATGGGTGATAGCCTTCGTAGCACCTTTGAGAATGTTACGTAAGAACTGATTTATTTATAATTATGAGTTAACAAACTATTTTCATTAAAAATATCTTGAATGTGGAGAATACAGTAAAGTGAAAAAAAAAATGTTTTAGAAATATTTAGTCATAGTTTGTGTTCCTGTTTTCCTGGTTCTTCTGTATTGTTTTGAAGAGATTATAGTAAGAGTATTAATTTTCAATAAAAAATATTTATAACAAAATACATTAAACTTTTTATGCAGAATTAATTGGTGTTTTTAGAAATTTAAATACAGTTTTTTTCTGGATAATTTGTAACTCAATAATTTGTTTTTTTCTGGTAAAAAAAACAACATTGTTTTGCTCGCTGCTATGACTGTTGGCATGATAAAATAATTTGTTATTTTAAACAATTCTTCTTGTTTTATTCCTTTGTCTGATCCTTCTAAACAAATCTACAAGTTTATATTTTGAAGTAAGAGCTTACACTAATAATTTGATATCCTTCACTTCTGTGATTGTTTATATATATATATATATATATATATATATATATATATATATATATATATATATATATATATATATATATATATATATATATATTTCAATATATAGTTGAGCATAGTTGTTCATTTAAAGGTCAGTATTTGCTCCGGCTTGTATATCACACTCAGTACTCACCAAGAAACATTGGCAGTTGCTGAGAATTGATGATGTAAGTCTACCACAAGCTCTTCGCTGCTGGGAGCTTGCGACTCAAGATAATGAAACTGGTCTATTTCAAATGCACAGGTAACCTTTTTTTTTCATCTTATAGAAAACATATTATTTTATAATTTACAATATCAGATTTATTTTACTCTAAATTGAATTTTAGGATGATGGCGGATTCTCCTCGAAACAGGAGGAAACATAGACGGAAGCATGGCAATTTTAGAAACAACACAAAAAATACATCCAATAACCGATTAAGAAAAAAAAATAGGAGAAATAGAAATAAATTGAGGAAAAATAAGCAAAATGGTAATAAATATTTTATTTTTATTAATACCACAAAATGGCTTTCACTGAAGTTTGATATAATGTCTTAGTTTAGCTATAAAGGTCCTAGAAAATTTATATAGATGTTATTGCTCCTTTACTGTTTTTAACATTTTTAACATTATCTGAGATAATATCTAAAAATGTTTTTTAAATTTTTAGATATTATCTCAGATTAGGTTATTGCATGATTCTGTTTTCTTTACCAAGTCATTTTTATCTTATAATAACAGAGTGAACTCAAAGAAAAGGATAACTTCCTCTAGTTCTTTGCCAACTAAATGAATTGGAACAGCTCTGTCATTGATTCGCCTCTCCTGTTCTTCCCACAACACAATTACGTAACAAGACCCTTATCTCTTAGGATTATTAATATTAATAACCGTTTTTTGTTCTGTACTCTTTATTTTCTCTTCTTAACGTCAGACATGTCGCTTTCTCTTAAATTTGAGATACAGTGGTTACCCTGAAAACTGTTTTTAATTTATTCATGGATCTTTTTGTGATAGATAATAATGTTTTTATTCGTGATGTTTGCTGATTCCATACTTATAAAATGTTTTTTTTAATCTTCTGACTATAGGTAAGAAAGGAAAGTTCAATAAAAGTGATAGACTTCGATCGTCAAGGCAACTGGAGAAAGGCTGCAACAGAAAACTTGTTGAAAGATGCTCATGGCCCCAGTGTAATCTTTCATGCCCGAAACTTCATAATCCGTTTACAGGTATTGATTTAGTTACTAATAATCATTCCTTTCTCAGATGAGACAATAATGATCTTTACTTGTTAGTACTTCAGTACTTCTATTCTGGAAATCATTTCCAGAAGGTATTATTTCTGAAATAATTTGTAATTCTTGAGAATTATTTCACATTGAAAATACTTCTCGAAATGTAAATTAATGTTCTTCACTAAACTTGATTGAAATAGCTTGAAAAACATGAAATACTTCCCTAGATATTACTATGTTAGTGCTTTGATTATTTAGGCTAATCATTGACTAACGCTATGTAGTATTATTGTTTTCTAGTTGCTGATAAACAAGGTCCATCGCTCTTGTTTGATAGACTCCATCAATTGTTTATTTATATTTATCTTAAATATCTGTTTTGTAGCTCTCTTGATGGCCAGACTGTTGGCATCAAAATAAATTCTTTTATATTAACAACTGTATCTATATTGACTGATCCCTTCAAGATCTACTTATTAAAATTCAATTAATTTAATCTTGTTTTACTACTATTTTGACACACCCAGCCATTATAAAGTGGGAACCCTTAATTGAGAGAAAAATTTGGTGTTGGGGTTTGTATTTTGGCCTTAACAACCCCTTGAATAACTATTGGTCTCAAACAATACTTCCTTACCAAGTACTTGAACCTAAGTTCCTTCATGGGTTGTAATTATACAATTTTTTTTTTTTCACCTACAATAATACAGGAGACAGGTTCACTTCTTCCCATTTACAATCTTGTATACAACATTTGATTGTTCAAAGATCTAATCCCTACTTATTTTAAACTTGTAATGCAAATTTTATTGGTGACAATTTTCGTGTTTCTTTTATAGGTGAAGAAATGGATTTCATTGAGCTTCTGAAATCCATTGGGTTAGACATGAAGAGCGTCGCAAATGCTCTCGGAATGGACATTCAAACATTGAACAATATGGATCATAAAGAGCTCTTAAACCTCCTCACCCAGCAGGCAAGGAAGTGAATCAGGACCAATAGAAACAACCAGCATACCTCATAAAAGTTTACCATAGATAATTGATGGTCTCATGTTGAGTTGGCCAGCATTTTTGGTTTATCTTTATATGAATGGTTAGATTGTATAGGAAACTCATACATTTTTTTTTTTCTTCTTTTTTTGAACTTTCTATTTCAGTATCTGTGTTAGTGGCAGTGCATGTTAAAGTGTTATTTCATAAATTAACTTTGATGACTTTAACTAAACTTTTGTTTTTTCTATCAATATTTATGCTTCATAATCACATATTTCTTTTAAATATTCATGAGTCGAAAATACGATTCATAATTGTTGCTATTTCAATAAAGAAAATTTAATTTATTATCAAATTACAGCTTTTAGAACAGAAAATAAAATTTGGCTTCATTTTAAAGAATGGGAGACGTGGTCAGTATTATATCAAGGTTAGAAGAAAACAGGTTAAAGAATAACATGATTAGTTATTTTTATAGCCGTTTACTGATAATGAAATACTAAATATTTTATTTTGTGTCCGATTGTTCCAACTTTTTTCCTAGCAACTCTGCTAAAGTATCCATTTAATACTTACTTTCCCAATTTTTATTTCTTCCTTAACTATTATCCTAATGAGATTTGTATTTTCAAATCTTAATTCTGAATTCCATTAACATCAGCTATTGTTCTGTTGTTTTTTTTCTCTTATGTATTAATATGGTAAAGTTATTAGACACTATTCCCCTTGAATGTTTGCATTATTCTTGATTCTTTTTTGAACAATTTTTTATTTTTCCTCTCCATTTTTTTCTCTTTTTTTTTTTGAAAACGATTTAAAAATGGCTGATCCATATTTGAGTCTTTTTAAATAGATCTTGGTTTATTCGTGTTCATTTAAGTTCTGTGTCAGTTTAAAAAGGCAAATTTGGAGATGGAATTGATATTTTATAGATAATTCTAAATTTTTTAAAATTCATATCTTAACTGTTTCTACAGTTCATGAAAGTGAAGAATGGTTAATTATTTAAACAATTGTTCAATCAACTAGGAAATTTTCTGTTGAATTACGGTTTAGAATATCTTCATTTAAAGAATTATATTATAAAACAGTCCATAAAAATGCAAACAGTGATTTTCTTTATTTTTGGGCAAAGTAACTTCTCTTTGTTTTGTGAAGCTCTTTTATCCCACAGTTTTCCAACATATTCTAGCCAGGGTTGGAAGGTCAAGATTCATTCTGTAGATCCACAACCAAAGAAATTTTAACCTGTGCAGGTGTGATTCGAATTTATGACCTTCTGTACCAGATGTGCTGAGAACATCATATATACACATTTAATTGTAACTCTTTGATGAGTTCCATTGCAGATCTGCAGCATTTTTATTTTAGTACTCTCAGCATGTTTTATTATGGTTTATTTAAATTGAAATTGTAAATTTTCATTATTATATTGGAAAAGTCCTGTAAAGATTTGAAGAATTAAGTTCCAGTATATAAAGAGCTACTCTAGTTAATTTCAATTTATGTAGAAGGAGATTGGTTATATTAACTTAATTTAGTGGCATAACTCCTTATTTGTTCTGATTTTCTATCTATATGTTTCGGGATTTTATTCCCATCTTCAGGATTTTAAAACTCTTTACTGTGATTTTTACCATTGCCATTAATTTAAAAGTCACTATCTATAGTTCAGCAAAATAAAGACTGTTTGAACAAAAATAAAAATTACAGTTCTTTAAAAAATTCAATGTAATTTTTCATTCCAAAAAAAAAATAAATAAAAAAAATAAAAAGTAAAGCTTTTGTGTTCATCACTATATGTATATATGTGTTCGTAATTTTTAAGTTTACTAACTATCTTAATTTTTTCTATTTTTTTATTCAAATAATGTCCATGAATATATCATTTAAAAAAGTTTAGGTATATTAATCTTTGATTTTATTTATTTATTTTTAATTCTGTGATTTAAATGTACAAATATTCTAAATCGTTGTAAATCGTTCATTTTGAATTAATTTAAAATTTTTTTTTAAACTTGTATCTATTGATTACATTAATCTCTAATTAGATATAAAAGACTCATCAGATAATTTATCTCAATTTAAATTTTAAGTCTGTATCTCAGGTAAAAAAAAGAAACAAAAATACAAGTAGTATAGCATTTATAGATAAGAAGGACCTTAAATTATTGTAATCTTATTGGTAGAATAATAATTATTATTAACATTTTTAAAATGTATTAATAACTATATTTTTATATTAGTTTTAATCATACTCAGGCAAAATAAAAAAGTTTATGAATTAAAATAATTAATGTAGGACTAAAAATTATTCTTAAATTATTAGTTCCTGTGAATACACTAAGTGCAAAAATTAACTTTTTATAATGTTGGTTATTTTAAATTTCTTAGTTTTACTTACTAAACATGTTTTTATTTATTACAGAGGTGCTCCAAGGAAAACATCTAGGGACAGGGGGGATATCTATAAAATATATGGATTTTCTGTTGCAGAATAAATCATAATCAATGTATTAAAATAACTATATTATAGCTATTATTATTATATATTATAGTTATACAAACATAAAATATGTAATATTTGTTACATGTTTTCAACATTTTTTTTCCTTTTAACAATCGAAATGCCAAAGTAGTTATAATTAAATTGATTAGAGTGTAGTTTTATATGTAATGAATTGCTCAGGGATATATCATTACTCTTCTCATGTAATACTTTTTCTGTATAAGTATGATATTTGTAAATTAATCATGGTATTGTTGCGATTATGATAAAATAAGTTTTACTATGATTATATAATATATAGTTTAATTTTTGTATTATAGTCCTGGTGTAAGCTTTACTAAACATGCACCAAACTGTTCTTAAAAACCTTATCTACCTCTGTAATGCGTACAATTAGAATTTATGACATTTTTTGTAATAAAAAATTTGAAACTAATAAAATTGTTGATAAGAGTGCTATGATTTTTTATTATTTGCGTTTTTTAATTTATAATCTAGCTTTGAATATGTTACAAATTTAAAGTAAATGTAGCTGCCACTGTTGAGCCCATATATTGGAAGCTTGCTTCTGTAGGTAACTTCATCTAGGTGCAAATTATAATGTTCCTTAGGATCTGTCAAGCTTGTAAAAAGTAGATTGCAGAATTTTACAATGACTAGAATTTTATAGATTTCCTTGCTAATTTTAATGTTTAGGAAAAATAAATAAAAATATAAGTCAACTTCAATTAATTTTATATTATAGATTATATAAAAATAAAATAATTAGAAATAATTTTCTTATAAAATTAGAAAAAAATAAGTTAGTGCATACACTTTATAAATAATAAATATAGTAAGTAACTTTGGCTCAGGAACAAGAATGAAAATTATCTTAAATGTATCAATTAATCATTCTTACCTCAGCTAATATATATAAAAATCTTATGTTTTAATTTCAATTTAATGTTTAAAATGGCCATGATGTAATTTAGATCAGCCTAGCATAATCTAATTTTTTTTTGTCAGCTTATATAAAAAGATGCCAACTAGCAAAATTCCTTCCAGAAATAAGATTGTTTTGAGGACAGATATGAATTTATCTCAGACATTTATTAAACCTACATCAAATCAATTTGCAATGCCTTCTTAATATCATCATATGGAAATATAGTCTGTAACCGACATTGGATTTTCACCTAAATAACTAAATAAGGTAGTATTTTTGTCTAACATTATTTCATGTGTTTTACTAATTAGTTCTTTATTCACTTATTTGAAAGTCTTTCATTAGAAAACTTTATATTGACTCATGCTCACTTCACGAAAATTAAGTTCTGGAAGCTTCTGTTATATGGATACTCCAGGGAACAGATAACTGTGTATTTGTGAAAGGTAAATAACTATGCAGGATCAGAATCTGTGATAACAGTTCATAAATTGAGTGCAATATTTTGATTTTAGGGATAGTTACTTCTCTCAAAAATAAGATTTTGAACCAAGTAGTTAATAAATATTTGAAGTACCAATTCATTCGTATTCATATTTTATAATCAGTTTGTTTAATAGTGTAAGCAACAGTTTGTAAATGTGTGCCTTTTACTATTGGAAAAAAGAAATAAAGAAAAAAAAAACAATTATTTTATATAGTTTGTTGTTATTCATACTAATTTTCTTGTTTATAATAGATGAAACAAATTTTGTTATAAGTTCAAAACTTAATGTCTTCAAATTATTGTTGACATGTATATTGTTTATATTTAAGTGTAAACATTTATATTTATAATAAAGTATAACACATTTTGTACATATAAATAAAAAGTCCATATAATATTGCTATTATTATACTAAGAAAATAAAATTAAAAAAAGAAAGAAATAAGCGTTCATTGAGAAGGAGGAGGGGGCTTGGTCTTGTTGAAGGAGTAAGGATGGAAAGGATAAAGCCAATTATCCAGTTAGCATTGATCATTGAGAGGCTTGACCAGCGTGGTTGCCTGACCTCTTTGGAGATGTTTACTCCACAAAACCAGATATTTACTTTAGTTACTGCTTTATTATCATATGGTAAGAATATTTCTCATTCATCATTATTATCAAAGGAAAATGTGATGGTTATTTAATGGTATTAGTGTAGTATTATTTATGTATATTGAAATAATAAATGTTTGAAGTCAACTTAATATTTTAACATTGATAAGACCAAACTAAGAACTTTCATTGAATATTGAATATATGTGGACTCAAAAATATTATATAAGAATAATGATAAATCTGATGAGTCATATAAACTCTGACCAAAAAATGAATTAATAACCAATAGTTAAAAACATAAATAAAAAAGACAAAAGTTTCATTTCTAGAAACTATTATAAATTTTAATTTAATTAAAACGTTAAATAATATTCTATTTTACTAAACCTGTAAATAATATAACATACTATAAAAATAACGCTATCTTATAGATAAAATTCTAATTCTAATTTTATTTTTATGATTATTCCAATCTTTAATATAACCACCATTAACTAGAAGTTTAATTATCAAATCTAAAGCAGATGAAGATTTCTGCTTATAATCTTATTTAACCTAATTTTTGGTTTAATTTTGGGCAATATTTAACGTATATGAATTTTGGAAGTTATTCATTACTGATAATTTAGGACAGAAATATTTTTGTTAATTTTTTTAAATTACAGCTTCTTTTTTCTAATGAGAATGATATTTAATTCTTTGAGAGGATTCAGATTAAAAACAAACCTAAACCTAGTAAAATAATATATTTTATTGGAATAGAAATACTTTTTAGTTGGTATAAAAAAAAAATAAATAAATAATGAGTATACAGCAGTTTACATTAAATATAAAATAAGTATATTTTTTGTTGTGTTCTTTGAAGTAGTCTTGTGAAAGTAAATCATACTTCTTGCAATCGCAAATGATGCTTAACTTTGTTTAAAATTTTATTTGACTTTATATATATGTAAAAACACAAACATATTTTTATGCAAACACACATAATTATGAGGACATTGTCTGTTATATCTTCTATATCATATGACTTGGATAGTGTGGCAGCTTTGTGAGTAAGGTACCGAACTCTTTTTAACTTTAAGGCCCAGGTTCTAGGCAAATAATTATTTATTCTGTTATGCCAGCCAAGGATTGACCATGGGAGTATTAAACACTTCAGGGGCTCACCCATCCTCTCCTTAATGGTGCTCTTAATTGGGGGGGAAAATGGCTGTTAAATGTGATTTTAGTATGTTGAAAAATCATGTCCTTTCATTATTGGCCTAGAAATAGTGCTTTTTTATTAATTTAATGAACTTAGAACACTCTGTGGGTTATAGTGGTGCAGGTTATTTTTTTCATATGCCTTCTTAGGTTTGTTTATTTCGTTTAAGGTCACTTTATGCTGCTATGGCTAATCGGACGATGCCTTCATAGGTATTAATGTTCATTAATTGTAACCTTAACCAGACGTTTTTATGCAGTACAAAAAGCTCTCCATTGTAAAACTCTCTCAAGAAGGGCAAAACTGTTGATTTATAAATCTATAATAAGACCAATAGTGATATATGGCAGTGAGACGTGGACTCTCATTAAAGATACCAGAAGAGCACTGCTGGTCTGGGAGAGAAGAATAGTAAGAAGGATCTTTGGTGCTGTGAGAGAGGAGCACAGGTGGCGGATAAGAAGCAACGCCGAGATCGCACTATTTTATGGTGAGCCTGATATACTCTGTGCTATCAAGAAGGGCAGGCTTAGATGGTTGGGACACGTCGAAAGAATGGAGCCCAACAGGCTGCCAAAAATAATGTTTAATGGTGCACCATAAGGAAAGAGGAAGAGAGGCAGACCCAGGCGCAGATGGATAGATGACCTGGAGGAGGATTTGTGGAGGCTGGGGATACGGAATTGGAGGAGCCTGGCGAGGGACCGAGAGGAGTGGAGAGGGATGGTGGCAGAGGCCCAGGTCCTGCAAGGACTGTAGCGCCCAAGAACAAAAAAACAAACAAATTGTAACCTTATTAATTTAACTAATATTTTTCAATTTTTTTTTTTTTTTTTTTTTTTTTTTTTTTTTTTTTTTTGCACCTCTTATTATCAGACATTATTTTACCGCAGCTTCGGTATGAGTAAAATATGTGAGATAGTGAAATATATATATATACATGCATCCAATTGACAAATAGGAGTCTCTGTCTAACTCAAAGAAATTAAAAAAATTTAAATTAATTTTTCAGATTAGGATTGATGAATTGTCTGCCACCTCTATTGCAATTCTTTTTATTTGAAAAATAGTTTAAAATGTAAAACATTCATCATCAATTCTAAAAACATACAAGAAATTTCAAAATATCAGCACTTTGTTACATATGTAGATTATATGTATGTAAACAAGAAATATAAATGCACATAAATAAAAAATATAAAAGAAATATATATATTGGTACTCACTTAAAGAGACAATGAAAAGGACTTCTAAAAGATATCAGGTCCTTGAATAGACTGAATATAGTGATAAGTGTAAAAGGTATGAATGTAAATGTCAGGTAGGAACTTTCGGTTTTCCCTATGATTGGTTGGTTTTTCTATTCCTACTGGAAACAATGATTGGCTATTATGACTAATAATTTTGAATGAAGAATTTAAATTATGAAGTCTAAGGTGCGGTGCACATTGGAGAAACTGGTTTCTAGAAACATGAATCTGAAGTTGCTAGCAACAGATAGATAAGATTAACAAAGGATGTGTTTTATGAAATTCTGTGTGCACCAACCTACGTTAATCATATTAAAAAATGTTAGTGAAACAATTTTGGATTTTATTTTTTAAATACTGTTTATGATTTAAACATAGTTTTTTCCCCCTATTTTTGTTGGTAAAAGTATTATAAAAATGTGTAGATTATTTTCATTGTTTATTTATTGATTCAGAGCCTGGGCTGTAAAACTGGGTGTTGCTGAAATGACAAGGAAGGGATGAAGGAACAAAAAAAGTTATTGGTCAAAGGTGGTTGGTTCTCTGAGGTCTTTAATGAAAATTTGAAACTTGGTTGGAAGCTTATTTTGGTAAAGCAATGGAAAGAAGGGTGGGTTTTGAACTGATTAGGATAGCCATTCATATGCTTTAATCACTTATTGTATTGATATTTAAGGTTACAATAAAGCTACTTAACTTTTGTTATTGATGGGGATATCATAAAAAGTACATTAAAATTACAGAAAGTTAATTTAGAATAGTTAATCATATCGCAAAATCAATAAAAATTAACAGCATAATTTAATAAACAATAATATTTAAATTTATTTCTTAGTCAACAAATTATTCATTAAACTTCTTTTAAACTTTAATATTACATTATCTTAAGCTCATATTCCTGTTTCCATCCTTTTGCTACTTCTTCCCCGTCATTTCTTTCAAATTTATTATCATCCTAATCCTTTTAAAAAATTAACAATATTAGACATTACAAAAATCACTAATAAGCCATACAGTACCATAAAGGAAGGGGGGGGGGTAGTAGCTTGATTAATTCTGAAATAGCAGTGGTTACAAACAAAATCTATATTCCTTTTTTATGATTTCATCTTCCAGGATTTTGTAGTATCGACCAACCTGATTTCCCTCCAGTGTACCTGACATTATCCCCACTTTACAGAGAAGCAACTCACAGCACCAAATTGATAGATCGTGAGGTGCAGATCCAATGGGTCAACAACTCAGTTGACAGTATTGCTCTGTACAACACCGATCCCAAGGATAAATCAGAACCAGGTGAACTTGCTCATAGATATAGAGAACTATTGTGAATAAAATTATCATCTGTTTTCAAATTATTTTATGATTAATGTTAATAAATAGTTTTAGAATTTAAAACCCTGATGTATCCTGATGGTTTTCTTTCAACGGACATTCCATTTGGAGATCCAGAATTTCCTGGAGGATGGGAACAATTATCTCAGGACTTGCCAGTTCCTGGTGATCACTGTCTACCTATTTGGGTCCTTGCCTACAAAGACAAAGAACTAGTCTTCAGTGATTGTTTCAAAATCAGACCAACCTGGATGGAGGATAACAGGTAACTTGTTTCCAAATTACTGTTGTTCCGGTTACTATTGGTGTTAATTTATAATTACAATTTTTTTCTTATTAGAATGGAAAAATAATTTTATTCTGGGATAAAGTCCCTTTAGGCTTGTGCTGTCTGAGATTTCCAGGAAAAGGTTTTGTCAAAAATAACCATCAGATTTTTAACAGAGGAGTAGAAAGAGATAGGATAATCATTTAGAATTAAGGGAGGAAAATGGGACTTTGAATTCAGGAGGGAGCTAGAGCCTATTATTATGACCTGAGTCTTCTTTTCATTTAGTTGCAATTTATTTAAAAATGCCCAGGCACCGATTCTGTTCAGGTCATTCTGAATTTTGGTGAAAGTGGTAGATAGCTCTGAAGGGGGAAAGGAAAGATAGATTTGGGAATCGTCTATGTAGAGGTGGTAGAAACAGTGATAAATTGAATTAGGAATTAAATATATAATACAAAGCATTTACTCCTCTTTCTTTATTGTAAAAACATGTGACATGTTTTGGGAAAACAAGGTCCCATCATCAGACTGAAACAGTATTCACAAATCACTATAATCATTCTCAAACATCAAAACAATACAATTCTAATTTCGATTAAGCTACATTATATATCATTATAAATTTACCTTTAAAACTTTCTCTTGGTGTTAACACACCGTGTCAGTGTCATTTACGTGGTCAATAAAATAATTCTTCTGCTCTAAGGGTACAAGGGTCAATCCTAATCTTAACTATTGTTATTAGTACTAAGTTGGCCAATCTTATATTATTAATTTGTTAATTATATAAGCATATATAGATCCTATTTTATCTGTGTCTGTTTTATAGTTTATTGCATTATTTATTGTTTTTTTATTAATGTATATGGCTTCTTTTATTTTTCTATTATGTGTTTTGGTTTCTTGTTGCAAGATTTTAACATTATCAAAATTGAGTTGTGGTTCAGTTTTTGTGCATGTTCTAATAGGGCTGTTTTATTACTGTTTGATTTGCTTATTTTTTTTAGTGTTATATTTGTGCTGATTAATTCTTTTATATAAATTCTGCTTAGTTTCTCCAATATAATGTTTATCACAATCTAAGCAGTCAATCTTATCTATGACATCTTTTTTATTCATATGTTCTATTTCGTTCTGTGTTATTATATTTTTTATTTTATTTTTGTTATATAATGCAATGTCTATTTTAAAATTTTCATTTTTTAATTTCTTGATTGCTTTTTGAGTTAATTCTGTTATATATTTTAATCTTTTATATTTCTTAATATATATTGCATTGTTTATATGTTTTGTTATTTTTTGTGTTTATTCTATCATTGCTTTTAATTAGTAACATATTTAAATATTTAATTTTATTTTCACTCATGTTCTCTCTTGTAAATTCTATTTTTTTATTCATATTATTGAATTTATTAAATATTTCGCACAGGTTCAGTTTTTGTGCGTGTTCTAATAGGGCTGTTTTATTACTGTTTTATTAGCATAAATATGACACTAAAAAAATAAGCAAATCAAACAGTAATAAAACAGCCCTATTAGAACACGCACAAAAACTGAACCACAAATTCAATTTTGGTAACGTTAAAATCTTGCAACAAGAAACCAAAACACATAATAGAAAAATAAAAGAAGCCATATACATTAATAAAAAAACAATAAATAATGCAATAAACTATAAAACAGACACAGATAAAATAGGATCTATATATGCTGATATAATTAATAAATTAATAATATAAGATTGGACAACTTAGTACTAATAACAATAGTTAAGATTAGGATTGACCCTTGTACCCTTAGAGTAGAAGAGTTATTTTATTGACCATGTAAATGACACTGACATGGTGTGTTAACACCAAGAGATAGTTTTAAAGGTAAATTTATAATGATGTATAATGTAGCTTAATCGAAATTAGAATTGTATTGTTTTGATGTTTGAGAATGATTATAGTGATTTGTGAATACTGTTTCAGTCTGATGATGGGACCTTGTTTTCCCGAAACATGTCACATGTTTTTACAATAAATAAAGAGGAGTAAATGCTTTGTATTATACATTTAATTATCTACATATGTAACTCCTTCATTGAAGAATATATTAGAAATAGTGGATGGCATAATGAATAACCACCGAAAAAATTATAGTGTAGAAGATGGTAGGATAGGAATGGAAACAGAGAAGAGGCAAGTCAAACAATACATTCTGAATGAGTTGAATAATTTTGAACGAATTAACAGTATGAAAATTATGAATCTATTGTTTAAAATTTTTAACTGTTATTATAAGATTAGTTCTTTGAAAAATTGTATAATCAATAACATATGTCCTAAACATATGATATATAATATAGTCAAGTTGGACAATCTTTTTAACAACAAATTTTTATTTAATACTAACAATAATAATTTCTTTACCAATGTCTATACTAAGATAATTAAACTCGAAATTAAACAGGCATATTGGATCATATATAAAACTGGGAAGCATATTATAGATCACATTATAAGTAATAATAGTTCCATAACATATAATGAAATTAATAATATCATAAACATAATAATTAATAAACATAAACAACAAAATAAAAAAATTGATGAAGAAAATATAAATAAGAAAATAAATAGAAAATTCTAAATCAAAACAAATAAAATTAAAATACCAAATGTTTTAAAAAATAATAACAATAATAGAATACAATCATTTATAACTAATGATATTGATATGAATAAGCAGAACATTAATAATAACATAATAGACATAGAAAAAAACTTAATTAATAAATATAAAACCCTATATTACCCTAATCTACGGACCAAGAAAGACTCCAGAAGGTTACAGACTAAGGTCCAACAGAGAAATCTATAATAACAACAAGAGTCTAGAAACCGATATCAAAATAAGAAGACTGAGATTCTACGGGCATATGATGAGGATGAGTCATGATATTCGCGTGGTCTATAAGGCCTTTTCGTGCCCCCCCCCAAAAAAAAAACCCTATATTTAATGGACAGAGTAATAAATAAAACTGAACTAACAATACCAGTAAATATATTAAATATACTCTCATTGGGAAACAATTTTTGCTTCAATGTGAATAATAATATTAAAATTTATAAAGATATAATAAACCTAATAACAGACCTGGAAGTAATAATAACTGTACGAAATATTTAATAAATTTAGATATGAATAAAAAAATAGAATTTACTAGAGAGAACATGAGTGAAAATAAAATTAAATATTTAAATATGTTACTAATTAAAAGCAATGATAGAATAAACACAAGATGGATAAAAAAAAAAAGTATCAAGTAATAGATTATTAAACTTTTACAGCCACCACCCCCTCCACCAAAAACTAAATACTATAGAGAACTATATAAAAACTGCTTGAATGTTTACAGATAAAATTTATACTAACGAAATAAAAAAAGAGATTATTAAAGATTTAAAAGATAATATGGTGCCCACTAAAATAATTAATAAAATGTGGCATAAGAATATAAATAGAAATTGATATTCTTATGCCACATTTTATTTAAGGAATAGGACTAGTATGATTTTGGGAATATCATCTGTGCCTGTATTGGAATGGGATTTCATTATACTATACTAACCATGGAACTTCAATTAAACAAGTGCTAAACCAAGTATTATATGTACAAAATTCATGGTAATAAGTTTAATGAAAACGACTGTATGTTACATTTTACCTGGACATTGCTGATTATATTTAGTTCATAAACATTAACTAAACTTTTTTGAATCTGTTTGATGATTATTTTTTTTTATTTCATGTATTTTATGTTTTGATTAATTTTTAATGCATTATTTGTTTACAGGCTTTCATTAGAAAACCTAGAATTGACTTCTCTGTTCATCCCAGGAACACATAATTCTGGAAGCTATCGTCGAACAGAGACTCCAGGACAGAGAGATACATCTGGAAGGTACATTATCACGCAAGATCAGAATCTGTGGCAGCAGTTGGTATATGGAGTGAGGTACCTTGATTTTAGGATCGGTTACTATTCTCAGAGGAAGAATGGCTCTGAAACTGCTGAAGAAGACAACAGGTAATCTACATACTTATTGTTGCCTTATCCAGTATAAATTGATGGGATACTTTTCTGTTAACCAAAATGAATTATATAAACTGCCGTGGCTCAAAAAAACAGTGGAAATTTTCTGAAATGTGGTTATTACCTTTACTGCATTTAACATATCAGTTCTCAACAAATAGATCAAGTTTTTACCTTTTTAGCTGTTTTTACTTTGATTTAAAATTATCTCTATAATATTCCATTAGCTCATATATTTTCTTTGTAATAATCATGAACTATATTAAAGTATTTTCATTTTTCAGTTTTTGGATCAACCATGACTTGATAAAAATTAGAAAATTGATCCCACTCCTTGATGATTTAAAGCAGTTTTTAAAAAAGACCAAAGAAGAAATAGTCATTTTGGACCTTCACCGTTTTCCATTGGGCTTTACAGGGCGTCCTTATAGGCATCAACAGCTTGTGAAACTCCTTGAGCGGGAGCTGAAAGAGTATGCTGTACCATTCAAGAAGGATTACATTCCTACTCTTGGTTCTATTTGGGACCAGGGGAAGAGGATTATTATTTCTTATGGAGACAACATTGTAGCTAAAGGTTGGATCAATATCTGTCTCACTTATGAATAATGATAAAAGTTATTTAGTTATACCTTTCATTTGTAAAGGTTAACTTCAAATTTATAATTTTTGTTTATGGCCTGCATCAAACTTTTAAATTGCTCTCATAAAAGTTTCTGTCCCAAATATTTACCAGGGCTACAGATATAATAATAATAGATCCTTATATGTAGATAGTTGGGGTATGCAAAAAATATATAAATCAATTATCAATTTCTGATTAGATTGATTTTTCTGTGATGTTTTCATCAACATTTTCAATTAATTACCTGAACAGCATAAGATATAATATTGCTTATTTTGTTTATACGTCTTGAAAAATATTCCTACATTGAATTCTGATAAAAATAACATTTTTAAATGTCTTCAGCACTATGTACAACTAACTAATGTGAAAAATCAGTATTCCGTTCGTTCACTTTAGTTTTTTACGAGGCCTTATGGTAAAATTTCGAACCTGATTGGCACTTAGAAGACCAAAATCAGTAGTGCATTTTTAAGAATTTCTAGCATTTTACCACAGGCAGGCCTTGTAGAATAAAATGGTAAACAAACAAATTAAAAAATGCGTTTTTTCACATTTGTTAGTTTTACTTATTTGCGACGATGTGTTTACACTTCTGATTTATTTAAAAGAAAATATTTGAATAGAGATTTTTTATTTGGTAATAAAAGTTATGTAGCTTTAGTTATTCATTTGAGATAGTGATAATCTCAAACAGAGCAGGAAGACAGAGAAGGATTTAATATTTCATCATGCAGCACTACTTCCATGATTTAGAACAATTATCTTTCTTATGCATTTATAATATTTCAACCAGTATGGTGCTGTTATCCCAATTTCTAAAGTCTTCTCAAAGAAATTAAATTTATATTCCTCTTTAGCCCTTGTTACACCAGCTTTAGTCTGAGAATTAAATATTGTTTTCTATTATTACAATAAGAAAGCCATCTAGAATGTAAGATTAAATTTTACAATATAGTTTTAAATCAGTAATTAGAATATTGAACAAAGAAGTAAATAAAATTTCAAATTATTAGGATATTATAAACAATTGATAAAAAATTATATTTCAGAATACGAATGGCTATGGCCTCCTATCCGGCAGCTGTGGGGCAACAAGCAAACTAGAGAAGGACTCCATGACTACCTGGATAAGTGCATGACCAATGATAGCTTGCGTGATCCTGGGAGAGGACTGTGGGCCGCAATGGCGCAGCTGACTCCAGGACCTCTTGACCTTCTCTTTAATCCCAAGGGTAGCCTGCGGATCATGGCCAGTCTGGTCAACAGAAATCTGACCGAATGGTGCAGGAATCGCTGGTGGAACAAGGCAAATATCTTGGCTACAGACTTTTTCCTTGGCACAGACACCATAACCACAGCTGTCCTTAGCAATATTTTCAAGGGGAGCACTGCCAAGCACTATGTGACCAACTGATAATTCAGATACTTAAATTTATATACTTATTTGATGACAAATTAATTTCTACCTCTATGACCCCTCTCTGCCCTTGTCTAGGAACATAAAGTTATTTAAACCTACAAACAACAATAATCATGATATATATCCTAAATAGCTATGTATTTGTTGTGGAAACATGATTGCAAGTACAAGAAAGAGCTAGTTTTATATGTTAGCTCATAATATCTTTACACTTCCAATCTCTTGATATTTGTTAAAACATGAATTGAGTTTAAACATTCAAAATAATGTAAATAAAAAATGAATTTTGAAACATTTTCCAAACCATGAATTATGATTTGAGTTTTCCTTGTAAGACAATATATCATTGTAATTGCACTTCCAATGGACATTAATAAAAAAAAAAAAAAAATGGATGTTAAAAGTAGGAAATCATTTGAGTTTTTGAAGATAAGAATATGATGATTTAATATATTTTAAAAAATGCTTAATTTATTCAAATTCAAAGCAAATTCTTTCCTGTTCTGTTTCTGTTCAGCTCAGACTTTTGTGCAGACCTTTTCATTAGGGTAGGTACCTAAACAGGAAATAAAAGTGTTTATATATTTTTTATAATATCGCTATTTCAAAAAACCTGTTTACTCATTATTTTGTATATCCTTTACTTACTTTCAATAGCCTCTTTGATCCAAATGTTAAAAGCAAACACAGCAGTGTTGACTGATGGTAATGGTTCAAATCCACAAGCAGTAGGTCCATAAGAAACCAAAGCCACCTGAGTGTACCTGTTGGTTTCTGGGTCCAGGTAGACCAAAGCACCGCCAGAGTCACCCTGAAGAATGAATTAATGATTTAATATTATTTTATCTAGTTCTGATGTAGTAACCCATTTTTTAGATCAGTTATTTACATTTGAAATGTCTCTTATCATGAATCCGTACTATGTTACTTCCATGTCCTTGTAAGCAAATTACATTATTGAATAAAACATTAAGAAAAATAGAAGGAATTCATTGAGAAAAAATACACAATTCACACATCCTGGTACTGGTATTGATGGGGGGGGGGGTATTAGTTTGCCAAGTGGGTCTACAAGTTCAAGCTTTAATTTTTTTTTAATGAAACAAAGTTTTATATCTTTACCCTTCCTAACAAATATTTTATCTAATGGAGGACATTGGAGCTGTTTGGTGTAAGGGAATGAGATCTTTCTTTGGCCTAACTGTCAACCATTTCATTCACCTTCAATTCCTGAACACCCGCTAACTCTTTCCGATTTTAATGTTTCACTGTTACATAAGAATATGACTTAGAGCTTCATAATGAGGATTGATAGAATACCTAAATGATATTTGTACCCTAGTAATTAAAACCAAAAAAAAAATATTAATTGTAATTTTTAAAAAATTACATAATTTGAGATAAAACTTATTATTATAAAACTTTTTGTTGCTATTAAATAAATCACATAATTTACAGTTTATGAAATCTATGTTTTAACGTTTCCATTCTTTACTATTACACTTGGTGAAAATATTGAATAGTCATTATTTAGGTCCAGATTGATGTTCAACAAAATGACATTGAAATATACCAGAAAAAGTATGATAACTTGCAGTGTAATATTCAGCCATATTGTTCAAAAAAACAAAACAATAATGATAAAATATTGAAATTGAAAATAGTAAATAGAGCAAAAGATTTCAATTTACAATAGATGGCAGCAGTCATAATTTAGATCTTTCATATTTACTATTTTAATTGAGATCCATATGCTTTTTAAAATTACTTATCCTGAGATTGAATCCTTTCTATGTTCATATTAAAAACCTTTTAATCTTTATATATTTTACATTTAAATGAAAAAAAAGACTGTTTTTGGCATGACTCTAACGCTATCCGTGAGCAATTAAATCAGACTAATGAGACTATTAATGGTTGTGTTAACCCGCAGAGGGGCATTTTACTGAAAAATACTTTTCATCCCTTAATAAAAATATCTCTCAGCATTTGAACATTTTATTCTACGTAGGCCAAAATATAAACTTTATTCTATGTAAACCTGAAAGTATAATTAACATTATCTTAATATTAATCTGCATAAAAATTGGCACCTAATTCAGTAAAATATTTTTTTCTTACCAGGAATAAATTTAATGATTATAATATGTATAATATATTCAGTTGAGGACTAAATTTACTCCATAATAAAACTTTGGCAGAATAAGCCATGCAAAAATTTGGTGAATGATTTTTTTATCATTTGAAGTTGTTTTCTATAGATATCAACTCATGTTATAGAAAAAAATAAAGCAGAAAAATATACATTATGATATAAATCCTGACCTTCGTCATCACTAATAAAGAAAGTTCAAATAGTTGACTGTAAGTTACTTGCATTACAAGAGTCCTTTTTGGGAGTGTAAGCACAGATCTGAGTTGTGCTATTGTCAAGCGCATACCAGCTTCTTTTGCATACACTATTATTAATTACTTCGACGTTGACTTCTCGGAGAGCATTGGCACTACCTGTTCCTTTGGTCAAACCTCAACCTACAACACATAAAATCAGTATTAGCTCCAAATTCAATGATTAATGGTTATTAATTATACCCATTGTACAATAATGATACCAGTAACTTTTATGAACTTTCCTGGCAGATTGTATTCACTGGAAGGCAAACACACTGGGCCAACAAATTGATTGAATTTTATTGGAGTAGCAAGAACAAGGATGGATATGTCATTCACTGGATATTCTGTATAAAGTAGGAAATAGTCTTTATGTTTAAATTATCTTAGCTACACGATGCCTTTGCAAATGCTCGTTTTCTGAAAATGATTATAAGACATCAGTTTCCATGTCACAAAGCAAATTATATGCTATTTTTTAAATACTCACTCCCATTTTGGTAGTGCATTCCAACGGAAATTCTGATAGCAGATGGAGTTTCATTGTCAGTGCAATGTCCAGCTGTGAGAACGTGATATTGAGTAATGATGGATCCACCGCATCCATTGCTCAGAGATACCATCCAAGGATACTCATTCTTACTCGTTTCCTTTCCACCAACGATCCTTCCCTATAACATAAATTTGTGTAAGGATAGAAACTGTATAACCATATTAACAACAGATCTAGATACCTTCTTACCGAATTCCTCCACCCGCAGTTGCAGCTGAGACCGGAGGAGGGTTTCCATGGATTTCTAGATTTCTAGCTACCGGCCCAGGACAGGCAGACTAACATCAAGCACACCAACAACACCTTCATTTCTGGATATTGACATGTTAAAGATTAATTTATGTTATATACACAATTTGAAATATAAACAATTTTCTAAACTTAATCGAAAAAAAAAAAAAATCATATTTGAAATGTAATTCAATGATATTTAGACTTAATGAACACAAGTTGCTAGCTAGATTGTGACCAAACTTACTCTCAGTTAACTGGGTATAGAACTGATTCAAATGCTTGGAAGTTTTCTAATATATAGTAAATTGATATTTATATAGCTAAATGCCTTGAGTGAGAACTAAACACGTAACAGTTTAATTGTAAATAATATTTGTTGATCCATTTAATGTCTGTCTGCTTTAAATTAAGTATCAATTACCATTATTGATTAATTATTTTATTTAAATTAGTGTCTGTAGACGCTTCAGCCAATTTATAGACTACTAAATAGGACATCTCATCTTTCCATTGAAAATAAACTGCTCCTATATTCGATATTCAAAACCATCATTAAACCCATTTGGACCTATGGGCTTGAACTGTGGGGGACAGCAAAAAAGTCGAATATCAATCGCATTCAATCCTTCCAATCCAAAA
Source organism: Euschistus heros (assembly GCA_003667255.2). Classification (NCBI taxonomy): domain Eukaryota; kingdom Metazoa; phylum Arthropoda; class Insecta; order Hemiptera; family Pentatomidae; genus Euschistus; species Euschistus heros. The sequence continues at coordinate 162,799 of RCWM02000295.1, forward strand.
TCCTCCGAACTATAGTAAATGCTCCTTACTATGTTTCCAACAAAACCCTACATAACGATCTCAATATACCACACATCCTCGATCTCATACCTCTTAAATTTTCAAAATTCCATCGCAACCTTTCCTTTCATCCTAACCCTCTGGCTCAATCTTTATCTAGCTCCACCCATCCTGATAACCCACCTCGCAAACTAAAACGGCAGTGGCCCTGAGATCTTTTGTAAAATTTATTTATTATAGAGTTCTGGCAATGGCCAGCTTCTCAAGTCATGTCTGGCGTGAATGTACTATAGCGCTCTCACTCAGCAATTAATTTTGTTTTATTTTTTATTATTACTATTTACATCACATTCACTGATTGTTACCCTAATAACAGGTGTGAATTAAAATCTGAAAGAGAGAAAAAAAAAAACTATTTATTTATTTTTACTTACTCAATGTTTTATTTTTTTAATTTTAGTATTTCATTTTATTTATATGTATATTGTTTATGTATAGGAAGTTCTTTCTGTTTTTTTTTTATCTTTGTACATAATGTGTGAATGTAATCATATGCCGTCTATATTACTTATTGCCCACATTTGTGGCAGATTGTAATAGTTACTCAATAAAAGTTCTTTAAAAAAAAAGAAAAAAAAAAATTATTCATTTTTAAAACAGTAGAAGTTTTACAGTTCAGATTGAAAAAATAATAATTGTTTTTGCTTTCTGAGTCTTTTTTTTTTAGTTATTTTTCTTTATTCTTTCCTGCTATGGAATTACATTAATAGTATGGCTTTATTTATGATGGTTTGTTTGTTTATTTCGTTTAACACCACTTTGTGATGCTATGGCTAATCGGACGATGCTACGGTGGGAGTCCTAAATTTTGCCTATCTAGGTATAATTAGGATAGGGATCTTTAAGAAGTACCTGACATCGCACAGGCTTGGGACCCCCATTTTACATCCCTTCCGAAGAGCGCCATAGCTAAGGATTTTTTACTCCCTTTAAAAAATCCTAAGGTCATCTGCCGGGCTGCGAACCCGCGATCTTGGGTTTAGTAGGTTGCTATGCTAAACACTACACCACAGGTGACCCCATAAATGAGAATGAATGTAGAGCTTATACTATTAATAAATAATTATAACTGCTATTGCTTACAACCAACAATTAGTTCACTATTTATTAATTCATTCATTTATTTAGTTTTGTCTGTTAATAAGGTTCTAATCGATAAAACGTTCATCAAATGTAATTTTGTCTTTGAGCATGATAGTTTGTAATCTTCGTCAATAAAAAACAAATAAAAAAACATCAATAGTCCTCAATCAGCCCTGCCTTAGAGCCAAGGCTGTCTTAACCAATATCCATTATTCATTAACAATTACTGTATTTTATTACCAGCTTGGCTTGTATGACACATATAGCTGTGTCTTTTATAATAAAAGTGAAAATGAATATTTCATATTTTAAACCCATTAATGGCTGGCCACTGTTGCATATATACAACATGACTTCAACTTCTTTTTTGTCCAATAAATGTAAATATTTTGCATTTACTTATGGTAGGAAATTATTAACAATATTTTAAAAATAAAGTTTTGTTTATTTAATCTATTAAAAATTAATTGTATAATCGGTTGTTTTTCAATGTTAGTGAATAGTAAGATCTAAATGTTAATTGAAACAATTATTGTTGCGATTTTTTTTTTAATTTTATTTTTTTGTGAGGTATTGTATTATTATTGTTTCTTAGATTTACTATTAAATAAAAGATAATTGCCCTGAATTGTAGCAGATCATAATATTTGTAAAAAAAAAAACAAAAAAAAAAACAGTCAAAGGATACTTGCTAGAATTAAACCATTGAGATGATTTGTTTACTTTAATTCCACATGGGTTCTACAGGGCATTCTGACTATTGCATAATAAATATAATTAAAAATAACAATACACTGTTTGCATTTTTGGGAGTGTAAGCACAGATCTGAGTTGGGTGACTGTTGAGTGCTGACCAGCTTCTTTTGCATTCATTGTTAGCAATCACTTTGACGTTGACATCTCAGAGAGAATGGTGGCTACCTGTGCCTTTGGTCAAACCCCATCCTAAATCAGATGATTAGTGTTAGCTGTAAATCTAATTTATAATTATTAATGATTAATTATATTCATTGTCAATAATGATACCTGTAACTTTGATGAATGTTTCAAGAAGATTGTATTGATTGAAAGGGATACAAACTGGGACGACACATTGTTTGAATTTTATCGTAGTATAAAGGACAAGGATAGATAGTATATAAGTCAAGGAATAGGCTCTATTAACTAGTTTGTAGTCCGTGTGTTGAATGATCTTACCTACACGGTGCTGTTGACGACACATTGTTTGAATTTTATCGTAGTATAAAGGACAAGGATAGATAGTATATAGTCAAGGAATAGTGGTTTGTAGTCCGTGTGTTGAAAGCTTGTGTTCATTTTCTGACAACTATAAATAACTTTAGTTTCTTTGTCACAAATAAATTATATATTATTTGTAGAATACTCACTCCTGTATTGAAAGTGCATTCGGACAGAAACTCTTTGATTCAGCTTTTTGAGTATTTCTCATTCTGAAAAACTAAAAATAGGAGTATAAATATAGGCATTTCTTAAATTGATAAAAGCTGAATTAAAGTTAAATTATAGTTGAAATAAATATATCTATTGATAAATTCAACAAATGTGTAATTTTTCTATTTATTACCAAATAAAAAAAAAAAAAATTAAATTTTGATTACTCATGGCAGGAAATCCCAATGCAACCCTTGTTTTGTTGAGCTATCTACAACAAATAGTCCAAATGAAAATCATATATTTTCACAGATAGTCTACACACGTACGTAAGCATGAAGATAAAGTAAAGCCCTTACAGCAAGCAGATGAAAGATATCAGCAAAGATGTAGGAAAAACCAGTAAAAGTTGAAACCATACTTTATAATAATTTTATTCATCCTGAGGCTTGTGGAAATAAACTTTTTCTTTTCATTCAAGAATTCGTGATTTTATAATATAAATAAATGAAAAGATTTTCATTTTTTTTTTTTCATTTCCTTCAAATTGCTAGAATAGTTTGGTGACTCGCAAAAGTGTTTTCAATAGGAGCCCTTGATGGCCCAATAGATAGAATGTTAACCATAATAATAAACATAAATAAAAAACAAAAGCATTAAAAAAAAGAGGTAAAATGTTTTTTGAAAATCAAATTTCATATTTGTTAGATATAGGTACCAAATAAACGGTTTGTCCTGTTCTTTTATGTCCATTAACTTTTTTATGATTTGTTTTTGAATCAAAAGTCTGTAAGTCAATCGAAGAACATGATTTTTTTCAAATTTCTCATCTGTTGATCTATTATTTTTTGTAAGAAAAATATAAAATAAAAATCAATGTTGTATAAAAGTGGGCACAGTAGTGATTCAGTTGACTATATTGTAGATGTCAAAGCAACTTGGATCATAGTAAAATCTTAACGATAGTTATTTTATCATTGTTTTTGAATGGAAAATTAGAAAACCTCATTTTCCTTTTTTTAGAACACAAATCTTTAATCATTTGTTCTTTTAATTTTATATACAATTAAATTACTTGTATAATGACTACTTTTTACCTATTTTTTTTTTCTCTACTCTGTTTCTAGTTTTCATTCTGTTACCTTATTATGAATATCTGTATTTACTTTTATTTATTTTGTCTTCTTTTGAAATCTCTAGGCCAGTTATGATATCACACTCTGTTATGTAATATCATTCTTAAGGGACATTTTCTCAGTATAAAGTTCTTTTTCTATTCTATTCTAGAACACCTGATGAATGAAGTGTAGCCCAATTTAGAGATTGGTTCTATTGTACAGAAATTCTGGCATTATATATATATATATATATATATATATATATATATATATATATATATATATATATATATATATATATATATATATATATATTTATTGTTATATGGTGTAGTGAAAATAATTTTGAACAATTTTTTGTGATCTTCAAGCAGCTGGGGGACTTGCAATGGACCAAATACCCTATTTTATTCAAATAAAATAGTAAACACTGTTATACAGATCTGCCAGGATCTGACGATTTTTTGAGGCCGGAGAACATCCTTGGCCACTCTCTCCTCCCACAATTAGAATTAGTTTTCATCCTTAAGGATGCTGTTTTAAGATGGCGGAATTTCATTAGTTTTTTTCGTCTTTAAGGATGCTGTTTTAACGGTTTTTAAATTATTCGAAGGATAACTTCTGCCATTGTTGTCCTCCAGGATACTGTTTTAAAATATTTAACGATTTTAAGATGGCGGACTAAATGGTAGACAACTTTTGTTTAAATTGACAAAAACATGAATTACGTTTAGACGGTTAAACTTATCAACTTTATTTTTTTACACGTATAGGGTGGTAATTTACAATACCAAATATTTACACGTATAAATATAGGGTGGTAAAACGCTTGAAATGTCTTTGGTTTCATCATCCTATCTGGTTTCAAACTCAAGCTAAAAATCAAAATGTTTTTCGGATTTTCCAATTTTTTTTAATAGGTTTATTTATGTTCATCGAATTTTACATTTATATACATCAAAAGAAAGCTGAGGCTCTCCTCTTTCCAGCGATACCAACCAGTGAATTGTACTGAAATTGTACTGTAAAAACAGAAAAAAAAGCTTACTACGAAATCGAAAGAATATCATATTCCTTAGAAATAGACTGGTTAGACCTCAAACGCTTTTACAATATAGTGTTCTAGGTACACAACTTTGAAGATAAATAAAAAATAAAATTAAAAAAAATATATAGTATTATTACCCTGTTCATAATGGTTTATCTAACTCTTTCTACTTATTATTGGTAAGTAGTCATTGTTGAAAATGTAATGCATATATATGTGAATTGTACAAGAGTGAACTGTGGGCAGAGCAAGAGACTGTCCCAGCTAACGTACTTATGGAAAATTACTAGCATCCACATATATTTTAACTCAGGCAGACAGTGGTATGGTTAAGAAAAGGTTAAAAAAAAATAACTCCTGAAATATGTATTAAATCAATCTATAATTAATACAAGCATCAAAATAAATTTTAAAATATGTAATTCTGAATTATAAGAGGCATCATCGTCATCAGCACTACAACTCTTGCAAAATCAAGGCCTCCTGCAGCTTGGTCCACCAGTCTTTTCTATTGGTCGTTGCTGCTCTTCAATTGCGGATTCCATAGATGGATCTGGCATCCACTGCCACTCCATTGATTCATTGTTTCCAAGGTCCTCTCACTCTTCATTTCCCATAATTCCTTTGGTCCACCACCATCATAGGAATCTGGTCCTGGGTCATTCTAATTATATGACCTGACCATTGAAGCCATCCTACTTTTATTACCCTCATTATATCTGTGTTCTTCCAGAGTTTTGTCAGCTCAGCATTCATTCTCATTCTCCAGATTCCATTGGTACAAACTGGGCCATAAATTCTCCTTAATATTCTCCATTGGAACATTAGGAGAAGGGCTTCCTGTGAACTGGGTAATGTCCAGCATTCAGAGGTATAAGTGAGAACTGGTCTTACTGGGGTCTTGAACAGCTGTGTTTTGAACCTTTGTGCTTTGAGAAATAGTCCTGCCCCTGAAATGCTTCTGTAATTCGAAATAGCATTTATTTGCGGACATAATTCAGCGATGGATTTCTGCTTGTATTTCATTATCCACATTCACTTGTGAGTCAAGATAGCTAAACTATTTTGAAAATGGATGAAATTCATTCATGAAATGAAAATGAAAATGCGATGGTTCGTGCACATCCAGTTGTGGGCCTGCAATCATGTATTTGGTTTTTGACTCGTTTACCTCTAAACCCACTCTAGCCACTGCTATTTGGAGGTTCATAAAAGCATTTTTTAAATCTATAGCAGTTCTTCCAAAAATATCTGTCATCGGCAAAGACCAAAATGATGAAAGATTTATTGAATATAGTTCCCCTAACTTGTATTACAGATTTCTGTAATGAGAACCAAAATGAAGAGAAGGCATGTGAGGCAATCAACCTGTCTCAGTCTTTTGTGGGTCAAAACTATCTGTCAGGTCATCCAGGACTGCACATTGCTCCTTCTTCATTGTAGCTCTGATCAGACGTATCAATTTTCTCATCTCAGGTCTTCCATTTGTTGGAGGCATTCCTGCTGCCATGCCCTTTTTTCCCTCAGGTGGGTGTGCTTCTCTTGATATATAAATATATATATGTATAATAGAAATATGAGTCAATCAGGCAAAAAAACATCTACACTGGAAAGATGATTGTGATTGAGAAGGCAGTTAAGGCTGAAAAGGAATTTCGAGAAGGTTCACTTAGTGATGATAAAATAGGTAGGATGGTCATTGATCCAAAAACTTGATAAAACTCAAAAGTATATTATTTAATTAATGTTGAGAATTGACTATGTTAAATATAAAAAAAAAAACAATAATAATGAATTATGGTTCATATCTATTTTTAATTTTCTATTCATTCTACAGATATGTAATTAGATAGAGAATAATTCCTTAGGTGTTTTATTTATCAATATAAGAATAATGTATATATATATATATATATATATATATATATATATATATATATATATATATATATATATATATATATATATTTATTTATTTATAAATATAACTTCTATTTAATTTAAAAATACATATTTTATTTTATTCTTTATGCCCAAAATGATCTATCACGTGATATTACTATAATAAATTAAACATGGAGTTTAAAAACAGGGAATAATAATATACATTTTAATTCTACTGAAAATAAAAATGAATACAACATAAATATAATGGTGCAATATGATTGACTGTAATTATATAAGAAAGAAATTGGGGTGTGCCATCATATATAACAGAACAAAAATATATCAATTTACTGTGATAATTTGTACCCCATATGAATTTTTAACTGTGATACATTTTTAATTTTTTTAGATTCACATTTTTGTCATATCATTTGGTTTACATATTTTTCAATGTTATAATAACTATTTATGTATGTTGATGTAATGTTAAATAACGAAAAAAAAAAAAAAAAAAAAAAAAAAAAAAAAAAAATTTATGCTTTTATTTTAACCATACTTATTTTACTATGTACTAGTTATCTGTTATAATTTATCTATTTCTGTTTACTAACTATATCTATTCATCTTTGTTATAATCTCTTTATCTTATTTTTCTTCCTAATATTTATTTTTAATCATTGTACCTTTTCTCTTTAATTTTAACCTACAGTGGGTCATTTGGCACACCCCCTTTTTTCTCATGTTTTGAAAATGTAAATGTTAAGTGTTTGTTACTTAATTTGTTTAACAAGAAACATAGAACTTTTAATGTTTGGTGGCAATTGATTGTGCTAACCGAAAACAAACTGTAATTAAAAAAATAAAATATTAATTTCAAGGGTCAAAAAAGTATTGGCACTGCAGACATTTTTATTTTCAGAAATATTATATTAAATTTTATTTACACTTTAATATTTTGTTACCATACCATTTGCACCTATTATGATCTGAAGTCTTGTTAGCATCGAGGAAATAACTTACTGGTTTACTTCAGCTAGAACTTTTCACATTCTTACCAAAGAACAGTTTTTCGCTGTTATTTGGAATATATTTATCTCTTAGGCCTCAAAAAAATAGGTAAGTGCTTTATGGGATTTAAATTCGAGATTTGGGAAGGATTTTTGATTTGTCACCGAACATTATAAAGCAACTACTCCTTTGTCTTATCACCAGTATGCTTTGGATCTTTATTTCGCTGGAAGATATGTGTGCTCATGTTCCCCATCATATCAGCAATGCTGTTCAATTTATGGTGCAAAATACATATTTTTCGGCATTCATAATACCTTCAATAAAACTCAAATTTCCAACTTTGTTGCATGATACTCAACCCCAAACTAAAATGCTTCCAATCCCATGTTTATTGTTGGTCTAACATAGCTCATTTGAAATTCACTGTTTGGTTTTCTCCATATATATTTATGACCATCAGAGCCAAAAACATTGTTTGCCAAAAAATCCAGTGGTTCATTCAGGAAGATTTTGACCAACTTTGGACACTTTTTCAATAGACCTTACTTATAAATTTTTTTCTTTCTTTGAACTTTATAGTAATAATTCAATCTGGATTACAAACTTTATTATGTTTGCAAGATAAAATTTGTGCTAGAAGTTGGTGAAACCTCTTATGCTATGCTTCAAGCAGAAACAGAGGGTGTTTTTGCTATCATATTGTGAATTCTTCTTTCCCTTTTATAAAATGTTTGTTGCCTCACAGAGCATAGTTTGTTAAGAACTGAACCCATTTCATCATTCTTTTTTTTTGATGTTCTAATGTTATTAAACTAATATCCTCTATATGTAATTTTACAATAACTAAATCCACAAGAACACAATTTAACCACACAGATTAATAATAATGCACAATTCTTTTGTGTTTTCCTAATTTTATTAACACTGAAACAATCAGAAAATAATGTGAAGGAAGCTTATCCATTCTTTTTTGTGTATATTTCAAACTAAAAGACTTAAAGGATAAGGTAATGTAAATAAAGAACGTATTGTCCAAGCGTAATTAACTGTGCCAATACTTTTTTGACTTTTGAAACTCATACTTTTAATTTTACTTTATTTTTCAATGCTAATTCACTGTATCTAATGGAACTAAATTTAATAGTTGAGCCCTAGTATTTAACATAAGTTTATTATAAAATAATCAACCTTTCTATTTTTGAGATTTATGAAAAAGTGAAGGGGTGCCATTACTTTTTTGACCCACTGTATTTTAAATTCAGTTTTCAGTCATATCTGTTTCGTTTTGGTTTTCTTTGAGTCCTGATGAAGGGTTGCAGCATAAGCCAAAATGTCAGCACAGTAAATTGATATATTTTTGTTATGTTATATAGGACCTTGCACACCAAACATCTTTCTAAAAAAAAAAAAAAGTAATTTTCCTGGCTTGGATATCCCTTCAGGATAACTTAAGATAAAAATGTAAATTGACCCAGATATTATAAGATTAAGTTTAAATACATCACTGAAGTTTCCAAATTCAACAGGAATATAGAAAGAAAAAACCATCTTTATATTTTGGCCCATATCAACGTTAACTACTTCTTTACCTTGACATCAGTTATTGTAAGACAAAGCAATTAGGATATATGCATTATTTGCCACTCAATCTATCCTAGTGGTATTGATTCTTCTATTTCATCATGCATACTCCTAGTGACTTGACAAAATGATTTTTTACATAGTTTAAGAATAGTATTAATAAAATATTGAATACAGTATAAGTAAAATATTTTGAAACCTTATCAATACATTAATGCATTATAATTTATGTATGCCTTTTTGCTAAGCCAGTTGTAATATTAATGAGGTTAAGAATAAGATAGATCAATATTTTAAAATAATTTATTGAAAGTCAAAGAAAATACTGAAGTGTTCTGTTCTGGTTCTTTTCAGCTCAGACTTTTGTGCATACCTTTTCATTTGGGTAGGAACCTGAAAAGGGAATGAAAGTGTTATTTTTTGTAATATTGCTATTTCAGAAATACTCTTTACTAATTATTGTATATATTATTTACTTACTTGCAATAGCCTTCTGGATCCAACTGTTAAAAGCGAACACATCAGTGTTGACTGATGGCCTGGGATCACTTCCACAGGAAGTAGGTCCATAAGAAACCAGAGCAACTTGGGTGTACCTGTTGGTATCCATGTCCAGGTGGACTAATGCACCACCAGAGTCACCCTGAAGAAGGAATTAATTATTAAACAGAAGGAAAACAATTTTGATACCTGGGGTCTTCATTTTTGTTTTTTTATTCTATTCCTGGTATCACAAGTGTATTTCTAAAATGACGCAAATAAAAAATTTGCATTTTTGAGTTATTGCCAAGTTAAAATTTCATAAATTGTCTTCCATGAAATATCAATAATGCACCGAATTAGTTTTTAATCATAGTCGTCACACCTTGCTAATGTCAATGTTTTTTTAAGCATAAGGTATAGGTAAGTACTTGGATGATTGACTGCCCGAATTTTAATTTGAGTGACCCCATTCATTTGTCTCGGGCTGCATGTCAAACTGTTTAAATATTTCAAATTATTATATTACTCATAAAATGATGGATAAATTGTATAGTTCATTATTCAATTTAAAAAAAATAATTTATTTAATTTTCAAATTCTCAATGCTCATTACTTGGCCAAGTAATCCATGAAGATTTTAATGTTAGCTATGTTGTGGGTCTAGCTCAAACTAAATGGTTTTCATAAAAATTCCTCAAAATAAATTGCTCAATCCCATTAATAGTGTAGTGAGTGACTAGTGAAACCGGTTAAATAATAGACAGGAAGATACTTACATTGCAAGAATCCTTTTTGGGAGTGTAAGCACAGATCTGAGTTGTTTTTTTGTCAATCGGCCAGCTTTTTTTGCATACATCGTTATTAATCACTTCGACATCAACTTCACGGAGAGCGTTTTCGCTACCTGTGCCTTTAGTCAAACCCCATCCTAAATCAGATGATTAGTGTTAGCTGTAAATCTAATTTATGATTATAAGTAATTAATTATATTCATTGCCAATAACAATACCTGTAACTTTGATGAACTTTCCAGCTAGATTGTATCGACTGGAAGGCATACAAACTGGACCAACGAATTGGTTAAATTTTATTGGTGTTGCTAGGACAAGGATAGATATGTCATTCAATGGGTAATCTTCGTCAACTAGCACATATCCCGTATGTTGGATTATCTTAGCTACACGATGCCTTTGCAAGTTTTCATTTTCTGACAACGGTAATAAAACTTTAGTTTATTTTTCACAGATTAAATTTTACATTATTTGTAGAATACTCACTCCCGTATTGAAAGTGCATTCCGACAGAAACTCTGATTGAGGAGGGTGTTTGATTATCTGTGCAATGTGCAGCTGTGAGGACGTGATATTTAGTAATGATGGATCCACCACATCCATTGCTCAGAGACACCATCCAAGGATACTCATTCTTACCGGTTTCCTTTCCACCAACAATCCTTCCCTATAAAATAAATTTGTGTAAGGCTAGGAACAGTGTTTCTGTATTTGCAACAGATCTAAGGACCTTCTTACAGTATTTCTCCATCCGCAGTTACAGCTGAGATCACGTTTCCTTGAACTTTTAGGTTTGATGCTCCCCGCCCAGGAAAGGCAGACTATCATGAGGCACACCAACAACACCTTCATTTCTTAAAGCAATAAAGGAATATTTGGTTTATTGCATCTCCAGAATTTGAATACACAAATAGTGAGTCATATTCATACACTTATTCTTTGTAGTATATTTTGTTTTTTTAATCTCACCTCCAAATAGTATTTTTCTATTTCAGTGGTAAAACATGCCACATTTAAGAAAAAAATATTGTATGTCAAATAACTAACTTTATATTAATATAATGAATTAGAAAAAATGAATAAATAATAATGATTTTAATTTATACAACTTTCATATTTATACAGTTCGATAATTTATTATTTTAAGTTGTAAAAATAAATCTATTATTTTGTTGTGTATCCTCTCATTTTTATTAACTCATTAAGCTACTTTGGCATTGATTCCACTAATTTATTGGTTGTATCTGGAGTTCGAAAACAGTTTCCTGTTTTCTTGTGAAACTGGAATCACGATTAGTGATCCCAATTAGATCTTTTAGTTAATATATATATATATATATATATATATATATAGATATATATATTATATATTATATATATATATATATATATATATTAATCGTGATTCCAGTGTCACAAGAAAACAGGAAACTGTTTTCGAATATATATATATACATATATAAATTATTGACTGAACCTCTAGAACCTTATTAAACATCTAATAGCAACAGTCAAGAAATATATCCATGTGTGTGTTTGTGTGTGTGTGTGTGTGTGTGTGTGTGTGTGTGTGTGTGTGTGTGTGTGTGTGTGTGTGTGTGTGTGTGTGTGTGTGTGTGTGTGTGTGTGTGTGTGTGTGAGTGAGTGTGTGTTTTTTGTGTTATAGGAGGACACACTCAGTCTCACGGATCTTGTTGGCAATTTTTTTGGAGGTTCCTGGTCAAAAAATATTAGACAGTATTTTGCCGTTCCGACCAATGGGCCCTAGAAGCCGAGAAAAAAAAAATAAAATAGCATTAAAATAATTTATTTTTTATCCCGAGTTAAAAAAATGATATTGACATGATTCTTGCGCCAAGATTTTTAGTTTTGATTGCGGATTTAAGAAAAAATACAGTCGCTCCATAGATTTTGGTTTAGGTTAATTAAATTCTAAAAAAATGATTAGATTTTCAAGCAAACAACCTCTATAGATTTTTTTTACACTAAAATTGACGTCAGATTCTATTGGTTTTTCAGATTTTCCAATTTTTTAAATAGATTTTCGTTCATCGAATTTTACATTTATATACATCAAAAGAAAGCTGGGACTCTCCTCTTTCTAGTGATACCAACCAGTGAATTGCGTGACAATGGCGATTTAAAGGTATGTAACCAATAATCGGTTTGAAAATTTCATTTTCCTCGAAGAGGGTGAAAAAAATGATATTTTTTGATTTTGTTGAATAAGCGTTTTTTTAATATTTTTGAGGGTGCTGAATTAGAATCTGACCTCAATTTTTGTGTGAAAAAATCTATAGAGGTAGTTTGCTTGTAAAAACTAATCATTTTTTTAGAATTTAATTAACCTAAACCAAAATCTATGGAGCGACTGTATTTTTCCTTTAATCCGCAATCAAAACTAAAAATCTTGGTGCAAGAATCATGTCGATATCATTTTTTAAACTCGGGATAAAAAATAAATTATTTTAATGCTATTTTATTTTTTTTCTCGGCTTCTAGGGCCCATTGGTCAGAACGGCAAAATATGTGTCTAATATTTTTTGACCAGGAACCTCCAAATAAATTGCTAACAAGATCGGTGAGAGACTGAGTGTGCCCTTCCCTTTATTAAGGGTTAGTCCCTGAGTTAGTCCTCCCCTTTAACTTTATTTGCAGTAGAAACAGAATCCTAAATTTAATCCAGAAATTATGAAAATAAAATTTAATGAAAAAATCTACTTGTAAAATTCGATTTAGTGATAATTTAAATAAAAAAAAAACTTGTTATATCACATACTTACTCTTATGGGATGGATATGAAACAGATTGAAACATGAGAAAATTTTCTAATATATAGTGAATTGGTATTTGTATAGATAATTGTCTTCTTAATTACCTACCTGGTTAAATGTAAATAAAATTTGTTGATCCACTTGGTGACTTGCTAAAATCAGATTTAATTACCATTTTAGATTAATTATTGTTTTTAAATTAGTGTCTATATTGTAACTTCATTATAAAATGTCTATTCAGTTTTTAATGTAGTAAAAGTTTTATTGTTTTGATAGCCTAAATTTAATATTTTTGCAATCTATAAGTTTATCTCTTTTATTATTATTTTATTTTTTTGGTGTGTGAATGTCCTGTTTCTCCACTAAAGTTCTGAGCATCTGTGACTATAGCACTCTTACTCATCTTCCACTGGTTTTAAAAATTATTTTCGTGGTTGAGAGAGTAGCTTTGCCATCTACTAGTAAGAATTAATGATTGTTTTGAGTTTAACAGGGTGTGTTTAATGTAATATAAAATTATATCTTTATTTTTGTTTGAATTTTGTGTTTCAAATTCTGTCTATTTACTTATTTTTTTTTTTTTTTTTAATGCGAAAAGACCTTAAAGACCACGCAAATATCATGGTCAGGTTGTCTTTATGAACTTCCTCTTTCTCCATACTTCCCTCATGAGCTCCGCGTGTCTGCGCTTCCTTTCCTCCGACCACGCACAACCTTTTTTTGGGCGTTCTTTGTCCACGAAGACCTTTATATCGTTTAGTGTTTTCCTATAGGTTTCTCTATCCTGACAGTCTGAATCCCTCAGTCCGGCCAAATCCATGTCGATCCTGATTTGCTTAAAAAAACCTGTCTTGTTCTTGCGCTGGTGGAATCGCCGGAAGATTTCCCGGTTTAACCTTTCAGGGCTCATTCTCATCATATGACCATAGAATTTAAGTCTTCTTACTCTGATGTCGGTCTCTAGGCTTTTGATGTTATCGTATATTTCCTTGTTGGACTTTAGCCTATATCCTGCGGGTTTCTTTTTAGGCCCATAGATTTTCCTCAGGATTTTTCTTTCCACTTTCAGAAGCTTTTCCATGCTAGGGAGACAGGAGGTCTCCGTTCCATAGAGAATCACAGGTTTAATCACGGTGTTATAGTGACGGACTTTGGCTTTGATGGATAGATTCTTTATGTTGTAGAAGTTCCTGAGATTGAAACACAATTTTTCCAGCTTGGCAACTTTTCCCTTGAAGCTTTCTCGGTCCGAACCGTTGCTGCATATGACTTCGCCTAGGTATCTGAATTTTTGTGTTACCCTGATCCTTCCGCATATGGTGTCGACTGCTTTTTTTTTTCTTGTATTTTGCATCCGTGGTCATTAATTCTGTCTTTTCAGAGGAGATTTGTAGGCCTGTTTTCTTGGCTATCCTTGAGAGGGCATTTATCTGAGCAACCCCCTCTTCCTCCGTTTCCGCAAAGAGGGCGATATCGTCTGCATAGGCGAGACATTTTACTTTTTCATGATTATTTTTCGTTCCTAAGACCGCTGGAGTTGTTTTCCTTCCACAGTTCTCTCATGATCTTATCTAGTACTACACTGAACAGTACCGGGGATAATCCATCTCCCTGTCTGAGTCCTGTTTTTATCCGGAACGGTTTGCTGATGTGCCCTTGGTATTTAACTATTTACTTATTAATATACTTTTTTTTTTTTTTTTTTTTTTTTTTTTTTTTTTTTTTTTTTTTTTTTTTTAATTTTTATTAAATAAGGTTTAAATGAATCAATTTATAATAACTATTGCTTTTGGCCAATGAGCTAGACAAATTGTAATTTTTTTAATGAAAGCAAGTAATTAACAATCAAAAATTGTACGACCCATAAGCCAAGTCTGTGTTAGTCAGTTTTTATCTTTGCAAGGAATAATTTACAATTTTTTTTAATTTTTTTAGCCTCTCAGAAACATATTTTCACTGACAAGGGGAGGACACACTCAGTCTCTCACGGATCTTGTTGGCAATTTTTTTGGAGGTTCCTGGTCAAAAAATAAAATAGCATTAAACTAATTTATTTTTTATCTCGAGTTTAAAAAATGATATCGACATGATTCTTGCACCAAGATTTTCAGTTTTGATTGCGAATTAAAGGAAAAATACAGTCGCTCCATAGATTTTGGTTTAGGTTAATTAAATTCTAAAAAAATGATTAGTTTTTCAAGCAAACTACCTCTATAAATATTATTCCTACAATCCTCCCTCATTTTTACTTTTGCTCAAGGTGTTCCTCAAGGGCCCTCCTATCACTGTTTCCTATTAATGATTTCTATTTACATTAATGACTTTACAAACTTTATTCACCACTCCAAGTATCATCCGTGAGACCTCCGAATTTACATATCTTCCCACCCTTCAGATATGCTTGAAGCGTCTCGAAAGCTTCAGAATTATATTGATAGCATCAACCACTGGGCAGTTAATAATAACTTACTTCTAAACACAAAGAAAACGAAGCTGTCTTTAAAGGTTTGAAATCCATCCTGAATCCTGGTTTGAAACCCATCCTTACTATCCATTGTTTTACCTCAATAACCTTCTTATTTAGTTCTAAAACTCCATTAAAAAACTCAGAGTTACATTTGATCAATACCATTATGTACGGCATTATTTTATTCATAAAACAACACTTTATTTCTTATTTCCACAGCTATATTGGGTTGTAGTAAATTAAAGGATCTGGAGAAAAACATGACTTACATAATATGTAATTGGATTTATTATACGGAATGCTATCCTTTTCTCTATTCTATTCTTCATATTATAAAGAATGGTTATGCCATTCGGATAAGTAACAGTACAGTTTCAAAGTCATTAAGGATTAAATATTCAAGATGCCAGCTAGTCCAGTAAAATGAAATTCATTGATTCATTTATAACTTACTCTAAACACAAGAACATAATATCATATCAGAATAAGTAAGTTGTTTTAATTTAATGTAGTAATAAAATATAGTACTACTATAATCATATATATAGTAATTATAGCCAAGCAGTAGAACTCCAAACCATAATAAAAATGAATAAATTAAAAAAATAAATAGATAAACATCTAGACAAAAAGATAGTATTTTTTTTCTATCTGAAATATAAAATATCTACTGTTTTAAAAAATGAATAGAAGTTATAATAATGATGTAACAATATATATATATATATATATATATATATATATATATATATATATATATATATATATATATATATATATATATATAATATAATAATTATACAATTTTAGTTTGCAGATTTACAAATTCAGGAATACCTGTGTGAGATTTATTTTTTTGATAATGAAGTGATGAATGAAGGATTCTACATAGACTCTAAATTAAATATTAGAGTTAATCTATAATGGTAATTGAATCTTAATTAGAGGCAGGCAGACACTTATTAGATCAACAAATATTATTCACATTTAAACTGTTAGGTAGGTAGTTCTCAAGGCATTAATCTATACGAATATCAATTTATTAGAAAACTTCATAGCATCTAAATCAGTTCCTTGCCCAATGATCTCAGAGCGTAAACCTGAACATTTAACTCACAAGGGGAGGACACACTCAGTCTCTCACGGATCTTGTTGGCAATTTTTTTGGAGGTTCCTGGTCAAAAAATATTAGACACATATTTTGCCGTTCCGACCAATGGGCCCTAGAAGCCGAGAAAAAAAAATAAAATAGCATTAAACTAATTTATTTTTTATCTCGAGTTTAAAAAATGATATGGACATGATTCTTGCACCAAGATTTTCAGTTTTGATTGCGAATTAAAGGAAAAATACAGTCGCTCCATAGATTTTGGTTTAGGTTAATTAAATTCTAAAAAAATGATTAGTTTTTCAAGCAAACTACCTCTATAGATTTTTTCACACAAAAATTGAGGTCAGATTCTAATTCAGCACCCTCAAAAACATTAAAAAACGGTTATTCAACAAAAACAAAAAAATATCATTTTTTTCACCCTCTTCCAGGAAAATGAAATTTTAAAACCGATTATTGGTTACATACCTTTAAATCGTCATTACTTTGTCATGCAATTCACTGGTTGGTATCGCTGGAAAGAGGAGGGTCTCAGCTTTCTTTTGATGTATATAAATGTAAAATTCGATGAACAAAAACCTATTAAAAAAATTAGAAAATCCGAAAAACATTTTGTTTTTTAACTTGAGTTTGAAACCAGATAGGATGATGAAACCAAATACATTTCAAGCGTATTACCACCCTATATTTTGTGTAAAAAAATAAAGTTGATACGTAAAACCGTCTTAGCGTAATTCACGTTTTTATCAATTTAAACAAAAGTTGCCTACCATTATTTGGTCAGGCAAACTATGAAGCTTACAAACTTTTATTTTTCTATTTGGATGAAATTTCGTATTTATGGGTTCTCTTGAATGCTGAATTCGAATCCGATATCGGTTCTTGTGAAAAAAATTATATTGAATATACTTCACTTGAAAAATTTTAGCTTTTACACTGTAAAATGTGATAGAAAATTCTTTTAGCCCTAGAATTCCATCTCAACACCCTCAAAACTCAGGAAACGTATGTATATATATAGATATCAATAAAAAAAAAAAAAAAAAAAAAAAAAAAAATATATATATATATATATATATATATATATATATATATATATATATATATATATATACTAATTGGGAAAATAATTTGTTACTTTAATTATTATTAAAATAATTATAATTATTAATTATTTATTGTAATAACTTATTACAAATTAATATTTACATTATATACAGACAGAACCACATATTAGATTTTTGGGGGAACCAGCCATTCCTCCAGGCAGTAGGATAAAGGTGTTTTGTAAGAAAATTTGAAAATACTAATAGTTAAAGGCCGGATTTCGTGCAGTTTAATTTTAAAAACATACAATAAAAACTAGCCAAACGTGCAAAAAAACAAAACAAAAAACAACAAACAAATATTTATTTATTTAAATTTCGGATCAACAATAAATGTTATACACGATCTGTTTGATAAACAAATGTTATAAGCCAAGTATGTCTTGGTAAGCCCTAGGCTTTAATCTTCTTGTTATTGATGTTCCTAAGTTATACTCCTGAGCTCCAGATGCGACGTGGAGAAGTTCATGGTGTCGTCTTGTGAGCTTGTTAAAGACCTCTTCAAGTCGATCAACTCCCAGTTCCCGGTGAAGCTGGG
Source organism: Euschistus heros (assembly GCA_003667255.2). NCBI lineage: Eukaryota > Metazoa > Arthropoda > Insecta > Hemiptera > Pentatomidae > Euschistus > Euschistus heros. The sequence goes on from RCWM02000295.1 coordinate 181,249, forward strand.
AATTCCTTAAAAACCAGGGCGCATTAACCGCCATACGCAGAATTCTGTTTTGGAATGTCTGTAGTCTCTTTTTGGTTAATTTTGAAGTGTTATACCAGGCAGGACAGGAGTAGCTCAGTAGGGGCCGCAGCATGGTTTTTTATACCAAAATAGCTGTTCTGTGACGAAGTAATGATTTTCTATTTAAAAGAGGGTACAAAAGTTTAAGTCTTGCGTTAGCTTGTTGTAAGATGTAGTTAGTGTGTAATCTCAAAGTCAGTCTGGTGTCAAGGTGTACTCCTAGGTAACGCACTGCCTGGTCTTTAGGATTCCAGGGAACTGGGATGTGATCGAGTCGAAGTGTAATCAGGTCGGTGAGGTTGAAGCGACGAAAGGTGAAGATTTTCGCTTCCGTCTTCGATGGGTTTAGTTGAAGTTTCCACTTCCGGAACCATGACGAGACACTGTTAACGCCCCATTGAAGTTTTCCGATGGCTTCGTGAAGATCATCATCTTGGGAAAGGAGTGCTGTGTTATCAGCAAATTGAGCAATAATTGTGTCCTCATCACACTGGGGGGATATCCGAGCAATAGAGGTTAAATAAAAGAGGACTCAGTATGGCACCCTGGGGTACTCCTGCGAGGATAATCTTTCTCTCGCTGATAGCATTTTTTATTCTCACTTGGAACGTCCTGCTGGTCAAAAATGAGTTTATAATGCTGAAAAGGTAGAGTGGAGGCCAAGTCTTCTTCAGCTTATGCAGTAAACCACGGCGCCACACTGTGTCAAATGTTGCTGCCACATCTAGGAATACTCCCGTGGTATATTTTTTTGCCACAAAGCCACGGTAAATTACTTCGACGACTCTTTGGAGTTGGTGTGTTGCCGAGTGGTGAGGCTTGAAGCCAAACTGATGTTGCGGGATAACTTCGTTGTCTTCTAAATGTGAGCGGAGACGCTTCTCGATAATCTTCTCCAGGAGTTTCCCCAGTGTGTTGAGGAAACTTATTGGACGATAGCTGTCTGGTTCGTGCTTGGGCTTCCCCTTTTTGTGAAAAAGGAGTACTATGGCGTTCTTCCAGGCGTGAGGGTAGTAACCAAACCGGAGACAGGCATTGTATATACTGGTGAGCAGCGCAACGGTCTTCCTAGGCAGCCGTTTGAGGACTAAATTAGGTATCAGGTCATCTCCTGGAGCTTTTTTCCTTGGCAACCTTCTTATGAGACACTTCAGCTCGATTGGAGAGACGAAGGGGATCAGGGGTTCTACTGTTGTTGTAGGTGTCGCGAGGTATGTATCTACTTCGTTGTCAGTTAGTTCATCTTGTCTGTCAAAGTCTCTGAACTTACGAGAAAGATGTTCAGCGAAAACTGCACACTTCTCGTCATCAGTCGTTGCAGTGTCTGTCCCGAGTGTTAGAGTGGGGATCTGTGTGATTTGTCCAGTCAATCGTTGGTTTCTCTCCAAAGTCGTTGGTCCCCCGGCTCGAAACTCTCCAGGTAGCTGTTGTATTTTTGGACCCGCTCTTTGTCCAGTTCTAGTCTAATTTGCCTAGACAGTCGGTTCATCTCACGTTTGTGATCCGGTAGTCTGTAGCGTTGCCATTGACGACGAATGTGGTTTTTGAGGTGTATAAGGTCAAGTATGTGCTGTGGAGTCTTGTGTTGTTTGTGTGTGTGAGGGTACGTATGTGAAGTGGCTGTGTTTATGGAATTGTATATGTGTTGTGTGAGTATGGATATGGTTGTGTCTATGTCGTCAGTCGTGTAATAGTGTGAGGGGATAGGAAGCGAACACATCTCCTCGGCGAAGATCCTCCAGTCCACCTTTCCCGTGATGAGCCGAGGAAGAGAGGGTGGTGGTTGGGCTCGGGCGCCTAGAGAGCAGATCACAGGGAGGTGGTCCGAATCCAAGTCTGTTACAGGAGTGTGATGAATGGGAGTGGGAAAGTTGCTGACGAGACCTATGTCTAATATGTCTGGGCGGTAGCCGTACTGGGTTGGATAAAATGTGGGCTATTCTGGAGAACTTATTTGGAGACCAAGTTTATCAGTGATTTTTAGAAGTTTGGTCCCATTTGAATTTCGGGTCCGGCAGCCAAAGTCTGTGTGTTTGCTGTTGAGGTCTCCGAGTAATAGTGTTGGCTGTCCAGTAAATATCAGTTCGAAATCTGTGTCTGTCAGTTGTTTGCTTGGTCTTTGGTAGGCCGAAACAATATTTAAAGTATTATCTGTTAGTTTCAGTCTAGCTGATACTGCGTCTAAATTTTGAAGTCGGGGTAGGATTATTTCGGATTGCTCTAGATCTTTCCTAATAAGAAGTGCTACTCCTCCAAATCTATCCTCCGTGTCAGTTCTGTATATTATGTAATTCCTAATTCGCAATCTGTCGCCGGCCTTGAGGTGTGTGTCTGTGATAAATGCTATGTCTATTTTGTAGTGCGCCAAAAAGTCTATCAGTGTGTTTTGGCGTTTCTTAACACCGTTAGCATTCCAGTTGAGTAGTGTTAGTGTATGATTCTGTGGGTTATTAATATTCTCCATGTTCATTTATAAACATCTGGGAAATTAACTGCATGAAAAATTTGTGGTATTAGTGGTTTAAGGAAGTTTGTCAGTAAGTTTGAGAAGTTTAGATTGTCCTGATCGCTTGTATTTTCGTGATTGGTTGCCTGAGTAGTATGCTGATGATGAGGTGATCTGCTCTGAAACATGTTGGAGACTCTTGGGGGCATGCGGAAACGTGGAGCAGTGATAGGTTCATCCTGGGAATATGTGCTGGTTTCGGATCGAGGAGGATTATTATTCACTGGTATAGTTTGCATTTGTGGTATGGATCGAGCAGAAGAACTGGTGAATTTATGTTGTGTATTTTGTAGAGGTTGAGTGGTAAGGTGTTGTTTGTACGTTTGTGTTGTTGGGAGTGTGGTTTGTGTGTCTGCTTGGGTGTGTATGAAGGTTTCATCGCCGGAGGTTTGTTCATATTCCTGGCTCTATATTGTGTGAAGGCAATACAGCCTCTGTACCTCGGACTGTGATTTTCACCACAGTTCACGCAGGTGATAACCTGTGGGTTGTTAGTGCAGCTGGATGTGAGGTGGCCTTCAGAACACTTCCCACGTCGCGGGTCCAGCCTGCAATAATTCTTAGTGTGGCCTACCCTAAGGCACCTGCCACATTGAGCTACCTGGGTAAAAATTTTACAGGGTTCCACCGTAACAATGGTGTGGAACAGTGACCTCAGGGAGAAGATATTCTTACCCGCCTCATTGTTAGCCAGTTCTACGGCACAAAGTGGGGTCGGCTGTCTGTTTCTGTTATTAAGCCTAAGGACTTTAATAACGGGGTAAGTGGGGGTCAGTAGTTCAAGAATCTCTTCATTAGTCAAGGAGTAAGGAACACCTCCGATAGTAACGGAAAGGTTCCTTTCCTCTGGATTCACGTACGAGTAGTATTTTTTGTGGTGTGTGTCATAGTATTTTGTTAATGATCTAAAATCATGTGTCGTTGTCAAGGTTATTTTGAGTTTTTGGTTACACTGTTTCACTGAAAATTCATTGATAACATTTTCCTGTATTTCTTTTACTATATGTTTGTAAGGTTCGTCACTAAGGAGAAATATTGGTGGTATTTTTTGTTTGGTTTCTGTTTCTTCATTGTTTGGGTCCTCGTCCATGTCTGTCTGTAAGGCGTCAAAACTATTGTGGGTCGGTACTTAGGGAAGGGAGTACGCGATTTCTTGGCTCGCTTAGATGGGCTGTCTGATTGACTCCCACCCTTCATCATGGTCAATCTCGACCGGGGGCGAAGGGAACTTTGAAACTGTAGACTTAATAAATGAAGGCTCACCTTGATCAAGAGGTTGTTGTTGACGAGATTGTTGTTCCAGGATTAGTAACTCGGGTGTGATGGTCGAAACTGCTCTCCGCTGGGGGGGGGGGGGGGGGGGGGGTGGTTTCATCTTGGTTTTCATAGACGATTTTGCCATTTACCCGCTCAAAAATACTCACGTACCTCAGAGCTCAAAATATACGTGGTAGCTCAAAATATTCTATACGTAATATAGAATTGCAATAGAAGCCTTTAAGTCACGGTGAATTCTCAGAAAATCTTGTTGTTCACAAGCTTGAAAGGGCGCCGCCACTTCAAACAAACACAGAAAACACCGCGATGTGCACTCACCAAAGACTATAACAACAACAAAAAAAACACTGAGTAAAGAGGTGATAGTTAATTTTAAAAAAATGTTTAAATAGTTAAACTACAAAAAATGTTTATGCTATGTATGATAATTTAAAAAAAATAAAATAGATAAATATATATATATATATATATATATATGTATGTGTGTGTGTGTGTGTGTGTGTGTGTGTGTGTGTGTGTGTGTGCGTGTGTGTGTGTGTGTGTGTGTGTGTGTGCGTGTGTGCGTGTGTGTGCGTGTGTGTGTGTGTGTGTGTGTGTGTGTGTGTGTGTGTGTGTGTGTATGTGTGTGTGTGTGGCAAGCCTTAACTCCCTTAGCGGACGTACTCGCCGAGGGAAGGAGTTCAGACTCTACAGACTGACCCCACTAGTACCACCACCTCCAGCAGAGTGACTCATCTTCGCTCATCAAGATGAAGATTACCATCCGTCTCCGTAGAGGACCCATCAGCAGCAGAGGACACCTATCTTCAAATGCCAAAAGGCAAAACAAGATCAACATTTCCTAAATCTATTTCTTTGTAAATAAATGGAGGATTAGGCGAGTGGATAGCACCAAACAACTCTGAGAAAGAAGCGATCATGTGCAAGATCAACAAGATGGAAGTGTTATATCACCTAACAATGAACGTCTAAAACAAAAGAACAGTGTCCATCAATGCAAAACTTAGACAATATTGTTCAGTCGTACGCCCAGAAGCATTGTTCGCAGCAGAATGCCTTGCAATCAACAGAAAAGGTCTTATGGAAAAGCTAGAAGCGAAGGAAAGAAAAATTCTGTGAAAAATTTTTGGTCCCATCACAGAAAATGCTGAGTACAGGAGACGACATAACAGCGAACTCTACCAGCACATGGAGAGGATAACAGACGCCATTCGGAAAAGGAGTATTAATTTTTATGGCTATATAACACAAATAAGCTCACAGAGGCAGACCAACAAGATCTTTTCCTACTTTCTTGACAAGAAAACCAAGGGACATCCACGAACGAGCTCCTCTCCAGAAAAAAACTTCAAGTGTTCAAGTGTTTCCAAGAAAGACCAAAGCTAAAAACAGGCAAGAAGTGGATTGATGAAAGAAAGGAGCCTCACAGGATGAGAATGCGAGATTATTGGGGAAGAATTAATGTCTAAGGACGCAAGCAGTTGAAATAACGTGATGCACAGCAGGCCGAAACGGGGGAAAAATGGAGGAATAGAAAAAAAAAACTGTTCTTCCAGCCCTATCCACATTTATAATTTTTCCAATTAAAGTACTTTATATATTCAATTAATATTGTTCTGTATGTATTGTAAATGTATAATATGTTGGTTGTTGTAAAGATAGGAAGTCATTGGTTGTATTAGTCGTCTGGACGAGGTGTCATGTCGTGTGTATTTTCTCATTAAACGTGTCAATATTTATGAGTGTGTTTCTTTTGTTTGCCCGCTTACCTATTAGTAAAAACCAGATTCCCGTGCAATTGCACGTTTTGGGGATTACTGCACAAACTCGCACATTTTAGGTTTTATGTTCATGAAAGCGCACTTTTTAGAATTTCATTTAAAATATTGAATTTTTTTTTTTTTATGTTTCATTTCGAGAAAAGTTGTGATTTATTTTGAAATTATAAACAATAACCTATATAATTTCACAAGAATGAAAAAAAAAACCCATGGCATCAAATTATTTCTTCGAACTTGGTAAGGAAATGGTATTATGTTGAGAAACATCTCCTTTGTATTAGGATTCGTAGAATTTCTAATTTGATTTTACTCCACCTTTAAACCTGTTCTTTTATTTTCATTTCATTTCAAAGTCACAGCCAGCCAATCGTCAAAAATTAACATTTGGATAAAACCATATCCAGAATTGAAATCAGAAAGGAAAACAATATTTTGTTGTTCTTCCAATAAATCAATTGGTTCCGGTCAAAACTTTCAAGTGGGGTGCTCATTGCAACTCAATGAAATCAAAAAGTTAGTTTGTTGTAGAGATGTGTTCCTTAACAGAAAATGATGTAGCACAACTTGAAACAAATGAAGCTGAAGCACCAACTTCTTCTAATGGTCGTAGGAAAAGGGTAAGGGAGGTTGGGGTCCTATTACTAAGAGGCTTTTACCCAACCTCCTCAACGATTCCAGTGAAAGCAAGGTGCGAATCTGAGCTCAATAGGTACTTAAAGAACCAAACTTGTCTGTCGCTGGACAATTACCTTCGCACTGGTTGTTACAGTTATATTCTGCGATCATTTTTCCTATGTTTTAAGATTTTTTATGTTCTGACCCCACAGAACTTTCCCCTCTACTATTCAACAAAATATGCTAACTGTTCTTTATTGTTATTATTAAATCGTATTTTTCACATTGCGATCAACCAATACAACGGAAAATAGATCTTTTCGCATAACCGTGTTAATTAAATTTTGCAAAGCGGCAAAATAAGTTTTTTTTTAAATTATTAATAATTGTTGAATAATAATTCTGCAGATGGTTATTTTAAATTTAAAAATAATCGAAACAATAAATATGAGCAGCTAGCGTAAATTTATATTCACGGATGACAAAATCGTTTACAGATCGAATATTGATGGTTCCGTTGGATGAGACAATAAATAAATTTGCTCCCAAAGTGTTGCCATTAAAAAAAAAAAAAAAAATCTCACTGGAATATGTTACATTTAACCTTATGGATGCCACATTTCCTCCACTTTTTATGGAACATTCCTCCTTCTTTAGATGGGTTAATTTTGTACTTCTAGTCATAAAAACTTTCTTTTATCCTCTCTATTAATATTGGTTATTGCATGGCAACATTTTGTTGTCAGCAGTTGGACAAAACTCATTTGTTTCTGCATTCGGAAAAATAACATTAAGAAATAAAGTTTGATACATTATAAAACCAACGCATTATAAATTGTGTAAAGCTTTTAGCTAATGGAATAGTTTATATCTTTGTCACCTATGAATAGTGAGTTAAGTGCAATTTTGTAAATTTTGCTTCATGGTTATTACTAGGTACTCTATTTATTTATTTTTATATTTTTGTCTAATGGGCAAAATTATGCGGTTATTAAAAAGATAAATATATCTTTAAGAATCATTGTGGACGAATTCCAAACTTTTCCCTCAGCGTTTTTACTCAAATATGATTTTTGCCCTTAACACACTATTCATAGGTGACACTGATTTGTCCGAAAATAGTTATAGGTTATATTGGCTCGTAGTTTATAGGCATGTTAATGACAGGAGTGGCATTAGTTGTGAATGAAAATGTAGAAAATCAATCGTAAAACAAAGGTAAATATCGCTTGAACATGGGAGGATAAGATAAAGATACTTTAATATATTTTAAAAAGTGCTTTAATTTATTTAAGATCAGAGCATCTCCAAAGTTTTTCAATTCCGGTTCTGTTCAGCTCAGACTTTTCTGCAGACCTTGGCGCTAGGGTAGGTACCTAAACAGGAAATTAAAGTGTTATTTTATTTTTTATAATATTGATATAATAATATACATTATTACCAATTATTGTATATATTTATTTTACTTACTCGAAATAGCGTTCTCAATCCAGCTGTTAAACGCAAACACATCAGTGTTGACTGATGGCAAAGGTTCGCTTCCACATTCAACAGGTCCATATGATACTAAAGCGACTTGAGTGAACTTGTTGGTGTCAGGGTCCAGGAATACCAAAGCACCGCCAGAGTCACCCTGAAGAATCAAATAATTCAATAAATAAGAAAAACAAATTGACATCTTGGTGTTCCATATTTTTTAAAATATATTTCTTATATAGTAAACAATCATTCACATTTTAATTTGTTTGCCTCGAATTCTTTTTTATATTAACAAAGTGTTTATATTACCTTTTTTCTATCTACTATATCCTAGTCTTTAAGGCGTAATTTTTTTTTTTTTTAATTTAAAAAGAATAATATTAAACTTTTTTTAAACTCTAAAAATTGCTGAAAACTGAGTTTTATCAAGTATTCATGGGCTCTTCTTGAATCAACGCAAAGGAATACTGAGAAAAAAAAATCATATATCATTAATTATATATAACTGGCGTAGTGGCGAGGAATAAACATAAAAAAAAAAAAAAAAAAAAAAAAAAAAAAAAAAAAACAGTCTCTTATGGTCATATTTAAATTATTGAAACTTGAAAGTGAGATAGTTGGACTGAAATTTAACGAGAGTAAAACACACTCTATATAGAACAAGAACAGAAGGGAATTGGACCATAGAAAGATACACTTTTAAAAATATAAAGAGCTTTACATATTTCGACGTTGAGGACAACTTCCAATAAAAAAAATCAGAAAAGCAATTTATAATAATCGTATAATTATTTATTTACTTTATAATTTATATATTTATTTATATTTTATACTTATTTATTTATCGTATAATTATTTATAATAATATTACAAATAATAAATTACATTATAATTATCAGAAATACAAAAACAGATTAGACCTTTTTTTCCGGTTATCACTGTTGTCACGAGTCACAATCACGATTATATAAGAGGAAAATCTGACCAATAGTGATATATTCATCGAAAACATGGACCCTATGTGTTCCTACGGTAAATAGATTCTTTAAAGAAAAATTCTTATGAAGATATGTATATGGGCCTGGAGTTAGTGGTGTATGGAAAGTCCGGTAAAATAGCGATCTATACAAATCCTCATACATAGTCCAGTTAATAAAAGCAAGAAGAATAGAATGGTTAGGTCATGTATTAATAAAAGAGGACGGCAGAACTCCAAAAGTGATACTACTTGGAGTAATGAATGGCACTCGAAGAGTACGACCTAGATGACGGTGGATCCAGGATGTGGAAAAGTACCTTGCAGCGCTCTGTCCAAATCGTAATATCCGGTCAGCATTAGTAAGGTTATGATCTTTGTATCTGGTTACCAAAAGAGGGAAATCGGTTAGGTATTACGGCTCAATTTTTCCAGAGAACCTATCAAAGTAAAGGGATACTTATTTTGAGAAGGACCCATTCGACTTTATTTGAGAATTACCCATTCAACAACTTTAAAAATCTTTGTCCATTTCTTTGTTGAGTTTTACACATGAACAATAAAATACATCTATGTACTAAGTATGAATGTAATGACAGGAATAAAACTTGTAGTGAAATTAACCAATTGTATCACTCCTATGAATGATGGATATCTAAAAGAAGATTCCGAATCCATCTTTTTTTCGGATGTCTCGGAGGATTACCAAAATCAATGAGAAGCAAATTGAGATTCGAGAGGATTTGGGTGGATATGTAGTTCATTATTAAAAGAAAGATATCTGGTCAGTACCAATTAAGCAACAGGTGGGACATAAAAGTCATTGTATATTAATTAGTACATAGTAAGGAGCATTCAGGAGTTTTAATTGGAAAGACTGAATTGGTGGGGCTCCATAACTCTATGCCATTAGTTAAAATAGATCTGTTGGTCATATGGATCTTTTGTAGTGAATGGAATAGGGATATTATAATCAAGTGAATTTATAATTTTATTATTAAATGTTTTTGGTTGAAATAAAATACCAAAATGTACTAGATGTTCTTTATATACATCATTTTTATGAGCTGTACTTAGAAATAACGAATTAGTACATATATAGTATGTATTTGGAAATAATTCTCTGATTAGTAATAGAGGAAGAGGCTTTCAGTACGCTGAATGAAGAAAGTGAAAAACTGGGACTCAGAATAAACGAATGTAAAACTAAATACATGAACATTGACTCAGGCCAAGGAAATAGTACTATGGATATTGATGATTATTTATATGGAAATGTTAATCGTTTTACATTTTTGGGGTCAGAGCTGAACTATGAACATAAGCAAATGAACGAGGTAGACAGAGGAATAATTTTGCATATTGACAGATGGATATTTTTCAAACATGAGATTTAGCTTTACACAAACTTAATTTGACCAGTCTTGATCTGTGGAGCCTTAGTGCCGCGATATCAAATAGCCATACCGTGTTTGAAAGGAAACTCCTGCGAAGCACTGTACCACAAGGACTGTGCTCCTTATATAAGGAAGTCCATGTGGTACATTTTAATAAAGCATGCCGTATAGAATAACCATGTAATAAGAATGCTTCAAGAAAGAGTGTCGAGCAAACTATTGCGTGGAAATGTATGTGGCAAAAGAAGAGTAGGCCGACCACGAAGACGATGGTTGCAGGACCTGGAGGTGGATCTCAGGGTTCTGGGGGTCAGAAGATCGAGAACGATGACAAAAGACAGAGAAGTGTGGAACAACATTGTGAAATAAATAGGTAAAATAATTGAGTAGAAAGTACTTACGTTGCAAGAGTCCTTCCTGGGAGTGTAAGCACAGATCTGAGTTGGGCGACTGTCGAGGGCTGACCAGCTTTTTTTGCACACATTGTTAGTAATCACTTCAACGTCGACTTCTCGGAGAGAGTTTTCGCTACCTGTCCCTTTGGTCAAACCCCAACCTAGGAGGAAGGTTAATTTTAGTATCAGAACTAAAATAATGATTGTTGTTATTGGTCATATGCATTGTACAATAGTTGTACCTGTAATCTTGATGAACTTTCCTGGCAGATTGTATTTACTTGAAGGCATACAGACTGGTCCAACATACTGGTTGAATTTTATTGGAGTTGCAAGAACAAGGATGGATATGTCATTCACGGGATATTCACCATTAATTAGTTTGTAGTCCTTGTGTTGAACGATCTTAGCTACGCTGTGCTGTTGCATGTGTTCGTTTTCTAAAAATAATTAAATTAAGACCTAGTTCCTGTGTCACTTTTAAAATGGTATAAGTACTTATTTATACATACGGCCGCTGTATTTGTAGTGAATTCCAACCTTAACTTTGATCATCGATGGAGTTTTGTTAAATGTGCAATGTGCAGCTGTGAGAATGTGGTTAGGAGTAATGATGGATCCGCCGCATCCGTTGCTTAGAGACGCCATCCAAGGATACTCGTTCTTACGGGTTTCCTTTCCCCCCACAATCCTTCCCTAAAATTCAAGGAATTGTTAGGATATGAACGAAAGAACCATAATATCAACAAGGCTAGAGACTTTCTTACCGAATTCCTCCACCCGCAGCTACAGCTGAGACGGGAGGAGCGTTTCCATGGATTTCTAGTTTTCAAGCTGCCAGCCCAGGACAGGCAGACTAGCATCAAACACACTAACAACACCTTCATTTCTGAATGTTAACAAGAAAAAATGGTTTAACTTTTGTGCTTAAGGAGAAAAATGACATTTTAAAAACAATATACTAAAAATCCAAGAAGAAAATAAATCATGTTCGAAATTTAATTTAAACTTACTCTCTGATCACTGGTATAACTGACAAAATCCTGGGAAATATCCAATTATATATTGAGGGCTTATTTGTATTGTTGATTGTGTACTGAACTAATTAGCATATAATCAATAAAATTTAAACGTAATATTTATTGATTCAATTGTCGTATGACTCGAATTCGTATAAGATTACCATTTTAAATTATTTTTTGTTAGAGTTTGTGTCAATATTTAGATACCGCTACGTCAGTATGTAAGTGTCTATTTTGCTTTTTATGGTGCTGAAACAGTATCGTTCAGGTCTCCAAAATTAATTTTTTTTTTCGCTGGGTGGAAGAATCTATGTCCGTTCCCTGCAAAAGATGTTCAGAGTGCTTTTGTTAGCACTCAAAATGCGTACAACCCAAAATTGTTCAAAACTTTACGTAATGGACAGACAATGTCTTGGTTAAGATATTATAAATATCCCCATCAATCAATCTAATAACAAGAACTGTTGACAATCCTAATAAATTATATATTTTTGAAAAAAAAAAAAAGTTGAAAAAAAAAAAAAAGTTGAAATATGTATTAACACACTCATATATATATATATATATGTATTAAGAAGGGAGTCAATATAGATTGAAACAGCCGAGGAATTGAAAGCGACTGTTCTGGGTTAAACTCAAATTCAAATCGTAATATATATATATATATATATATATATATATATATATATATATATATATATATATATATATATATATATATATATTTTTTTTTTTACATTTGAATACTGTCAAATCCTACATCGATTTTTGAGGTATGTTTAACATTTTGACACTGAGTGTAGTATGATTGTATTTAATTAATTGCATTATTTTTTTTTTTTTTGCTACATTTTATTATTTCTTTCCACTATCTTATATTATTATTTATTGAATTTTAGTCTATATCATATATAAATAGTGTTTTTTATTTATTATCATTGTACATATTGAATAAATCAATTCATTATCATCCATTTTACTTATTGCCCTTGAGTGAAGCAAATTGTAAAGCTCAATCAACATTACAGTTCTCAAGGGGAAAAAAAATATTCAAGGAAGATGGTGAGTAGAAAATGAACTAAATTGTCCACCTGTTTTGATAGGACTGAAATAATTCCAAAATGGTAATCAGTGAAAGAGGATGGAACAATATTTTAATTGTAAGAAGGTGAATTACCTAACTTTATTCTTATCAAATAATTGAACTTTAAATTGATATCTTTCTAAAACTAGACTATCAAGCAGTATCATTTGTTGCGGATGACGTCTCCTCTTTATTAGAACGCTAAAAGGCTTTTACGATGTTGAGCAGGTTTAGACCAAATCTGGCACCAAGCTACCTCCAACATCCTTTCTTACTATTCATTCCTGTCTCATTTTTGGAACCTTCAGAGTAAGACGAATAAACTTGTCCATAGTGATATCAAGGTCTCAAAGATTTGGCCCAAACCAGATACCTCTACTTTTATAATTAACAGTAAAGAATATAATTAACACTATTCAACAGGAGAAATTCAAAGGTTAGATGGAAGGGTTATGTCTCTATTTAAGATAGGAAGAAGTTTTTTTAATGGAAATGGATGAAGACGAGGATGGTGCTGGACCAGGAGGCAATGAGTAATGTTAAAGAAGCAGAGGAGGCGTCGCACAGTGGGGCAAAATGGCCCAAAATGGGTAAAAACCTCATATTTTCTAAACGGTTCGTGCTATAAGCTTGAAATTTTGGAATTATATATTTCATAAGTTGCTGAATTGAATGAAACCATAATCAGCTTCATCAGATGATCAAAAAGGGTCAAAATTTAAGAACAAACAGCAAAAAAAAAAAAATTAATAAAGCAATTTTGGGGTATATTTATATGCTATAGAAGCTGCTGAATAGAATAAAACCATAAACAGAGCAATCTGATCATTAGCATTGAGTCATGTTTTCAATTTATAAATTAAAAAAAAAAAAAAAAAATTAAAAATCAAGTTTGTTATTATTACATGTATGTTTTTTAGGTGATAAATAGAATGAAATTTATTTTATATACCTCTATTATATACCCAAGATTCCTTCAATTAGGTTAAAATTCATTATTAAGTTATATTTGGAAATAAATTAATTTTTTTTAAATTTTTTTAAATAATTTGAAAAATGTAAAAAGTTTTACAAAGTGATTTCAGTTGAACTCTATTGGACAGTTATTTAAAATTGTCAATCTTATATCAACAAAGAAGTTTGATCTTCATATTTTTCAATTTGATACATATGAACTAATGATAAAAAAAAAATCATATTTAAAATAATAAAAAAGATTATAAATTATGAAATAATTATTAGTTGTTGATAAATACTTTTTTAATACATTTTTTTTGAAGAGAAAAGATTTGCCCGGTTGGGATTCGAACCCAAGTCTCCACTTCCCTAGCGTGGTGCCTTATCCACTAGGCCACCGAGCTCTTATCCGAACCAGGCAAATCTTTTCTCTTCAAAAAAATATATTAAGAAAATATTTATCAACAACTAATAATTATTTCATAATTTATAATATATATGACGTATGTCAACAAGATCCAGTTAACAGTAATGTTCAAAGAACATTCATCCCCGATTTGTACATCGCAACTGCGAGTGCCCGGGGTTATGGATCAGTGAAGAGAAAAGATTTCCCTGGTTCGGATACGAGCTCGGTGGCCTAGTGAATAAGGCACCACGCTAGAGAAGTGGAGACTTGGGTTCGAATCCCAACCGGGCAAATCTTTTCTCTTAAAAAAAAATATATTTATCAACAACTAATAATTATTTCATAATTTATAATATATATGACGTATGTCAACAAGATCCAGTTAACAGTAATGTTCAAAGAACATTCATCCCCGATTTGTACATCGCAACTGCGAGTGCCCGGGGGTATGGATCAGTGAAGAGAAAAGATTTCCCTGGTTCGGATACGAGCTCGGTGGCCTAGTGGATAAGGCACCACGCTAGAGAAGTGGAGACTTGGGTTCGAATCCCAACCGGGCAAATCTTTTCTCTTCAAAAAAAATATAATAAAAAAGATTATATTCACTCATACTACATATGTACACAAATAAAATATATTAACTATAAAAGTAAAGAAAAACAACAATTTTTAATTGTTCCTTTTTTTTTTATAATCTGGTTTTAAATTACTTATCACGGGATCAGAAGTCACCATGATAAGATGAAAAACATCTTCATTTGTTGCTGTTCTGGAATGATGTTCTCTGTATTGTTTATAGTTCTTATTTCTACTTTCCTGAGCTTCTTCAGAGAGAGAACCAATAGGAAGGACCGCGTGCTCTATTATTTCTGCTCCGTGAAATAGAATTTTGTGAACAGTGGACGGCAGATAGTACCAGTGGTACTTTGTGAAAGCTATTTCAGCTGTTTCTGCTGTATATTTCTTAAATTTTACAGGATCTATCGGTGACTGACCACAAATAACTTCCAATATTATTTTAAGTCTGTGAATCAATTGTTCATCGATATCCGTAATTTCAGCGGTCAATGGTGGATTTTCAAAAATTTCCGAGAAATATTACCCGTATTGGTAGTTCCAGTTCCTTGTTTCACTATGTCCACGATTATACCTAGTTTTGCTCGTAGTTTTTTTTTTTCACTTCGTCAGCTTTCTTATCTCGTTGAATGCGAGTAGCTGCTGAAGTCCTCCAGGCTTCGATTGGTTTATTATAACTAAGGTATAATATGTACTCCATAAATTTAATTCGGGCATGCAACGTTGACAAACCCATTCGGAGAACTTCATCCTTCTGAAACTTTCCGAGTCTTGATAGATCGTTGAGCTGCGTTGGCTTACCTCCGCAAATTACACAATTGCTTGCCGATGGTGTTTCAGTTACAACCTGTGCCACTTTTCCATCTATCATAGTAAAATACTGGGCATGGGCTACTCGTAGTGTGCGTTCTCCACAATGTATTATCGAATCTTTGAGGTTGGCTATTTCAAATTCTACGCGATTTTTTTTCCTCTTTAATTAGCGCAGGGGTTTCTTTTTTAAATTGAAACTTAAGAACCCTGCAATATCGTGTTGAGTTTGGTCGATTATTCAACCAGAATTTTATATCGCTGTTATTTACAGGTGTTATTTGTACAGGCACTAGGGAGGTCATAAACAAATGTGAATCAGAAATATCTTCTGGTTGGCTAACATCATCTTCGTCTTTATCCTGAATAGTTACATATGGATATTCGTGCACATTATTAATCTGAAATGTTTGCATATATTGGCTTTGGCCTGATGCACCATCCAGCCCCCATTTTGTGTGAAGGACTAAGTTATCGCCCCATTGTTCCTTTTCGGCTAGTGATTTACTTTCTACAATCCTATTAACTGTATGATCAAGTAAATCTTGCAAGGGGACTTGTGCTGAGGTATCAGATATGTGGATATTTTCAGGATAACATTTAATTTTGGATTCCATTATCTTTTTATAACTGGGTAGTATATTAAAGCCAAAATCTTTTATAACCTTCTTTATAATATTGTATTGATATTTCGATAGTTCAGCTTGAGTCAAAAGAGCTAAAGCCTTATCTGTATCTAACATAGGAACTTTTTCCTTTTTTTGACCTGTCGATCCTGCCGCGCTTATTAACTCTTGGGAGTATTTTATTTTCAAATCCTCTATTTTATATTGTTTAGCCTTTCTTCCACATTTATTAAAATCTTTTAAAGGCCTACCACCCACATTTTTATCAGTAGGAGTACATTTTACCACTTTTTAAAAATTAATCACAAAATGATTCTGTAACCACTCCATATTATTTTTGATAAAATGTTCTCTACTATGATTTACCTGTCTTAACTTTTTTAAAAACTGGGGCCGAAATCTTCTTTTTACATGATCGATTACTTGAGATAACCGTTCTTCTTGTAGACCGACAAACCGTTCCTTTAAACTGACTTCCCACGGACGAGCTTTGGTAAATAATATTTCGCACAACACTTCATGTGTAACCGTAAAATCTTCCATTCTTTCTTTCCTTATAAATTGCCACTATACTAATACTAAACCAATTTCATAAACTAATATCACTACACTAATACAAATACAAAAACAAAAAAAATGAAAATAAGAGAACGTAATGAAACTCACAATAACTAGAAAAAGACACTCTCGTATTAATTCCATATAAACAGAAGAGCGCCGATTACCCGAACGTTAATTATTCATAAGTCCAAACACTAAATATAGAGCGAAGTTATAAATATAGAGCGAAAATGATTTCAGTGGTAGAATATAAAAGAATAAATAACATTGATATAAAAGAATAAAATAAATAAATATGATAATCTTCATAAGACAACTAAGGTATACAATAATTAGAACTCAGGGATACAAATAATTACCCCATAAATTGATCATTCAAAGTCCACAACTTTTATTTTAAACAATGGATTATATATATATATATATATATATATATATATATATATATATATATATATATATATATATATATATATATATATATATATTAAACAGACAGACTAATAAAAACAAAAATACATATATAGTAAGCCAATTTTCACATCCTAGTTATAAAAAAAAAAAAATAAAATTTATAAAAATCATTTTCTGTATAATGAAAAATAACACATAAATTCATCCCCTGAACAAATATGTCCGAAGCCGGGATTGATATTTATAACACGCTTTCTCAGATACCCCTACTTCAATTTTAACCCCTAAAGAGAGCCTAGTTCGGTGTAGCTTTTTTTGAAAGACCAAGTGAAATGAACATAAGTTAAATTTACGTGACAGCTAACTTCGAAAATTCCTGGCAGTCAAGGTTGTGGCTACATTAACAAAATAAAAATCGTCCATAAACCAGTAAACATCAATAGTGAAGTTCAAAAATCAAGTTTGCTAAAAATTCAGTCTCATAAAAAATTATTTTAACAGAACTTCAAAACCGTGTTATTTTCTCAACTCCAGAAAAGGGCAACTTCAAGGACGTGTACAGACTTTGGTAATGAAATAATCGATAAAGCAGTTCCACAACCTTATGCTACATTTATTTAGGTATACAAAAATAATGAAAATAAAATCATAAGATTTGGGGGTTTTTTCCACGTTTGCCGCACTGTGCGTCGCTGAGTATGCAGGAGACCATGGACTACGAGGTAGCCACGGAAGACAGCTCGAACACTTAGGTAAGTACACAAATGTTAAGTCAGGATACGTTTAAAGTTTAAATTGCTTGCTGACTCAAGCATAGATCAATTGTAATGTAATCCATAGATTCATATTTGCAAATATGGTCCAATTGTCCTGAAGAGAATATCATTGTCTTGATAAATTTATTTATCATTATAGAGGGGCAGTTGTGTCCCTAGCAAAAAGACCTGTATTAATAGAGGTAAAATAGTAATAAACCCCAAACCTTTGTAAGAACAGAACGTACTCATACCAACTATCTTCTCAACTTACTTCCCATTCGAATCACTATAACTCTTTGGGTAGGGGGCATCTGAAAAGAAAGTGGCCTCGGTATATCCTAAAACAGCACTGTTTTCACAATGTTACCAATGGTTTGTTTTCAACGAGATCTTTCATTACATCATATTCTTAACTTAACAAATTTACTAGATGTATTGAAACAGTTGTTAATTTCCTTGAAAAATAAAACTAATCCAATAAATACTTTTCATTCATTAATTATATATATATATATATATATATATATATATATATATATATATATATATACATACATACAATGGGTGAGTACATCATAGTGTAAAAAAAAAAATGGGTGAAACTAGTTTAAAAATGTAGTAAAATGCCGCAGACATCAACTTTCTATTCCAATCTGTTGCAGAAATACGATAAATCAAAGATTTTTCTGAGGAAACCACGTTTTTTACCATAAAAGCTGTAATATATTCACTTTATTTAAACTTTGACAACATTTTTGGATTTAGCATTAAATCTTCTATTAGAGCAGAATACATGTATTACCTCTTTGACAGGTAATCGATTGATGTGAAGGTTACTTAGAACACGTGGTGTAATTAACTTACAACACACGTGTTATTACAATTGAACAGAATAAACAATTACACGTTTCTACTTAGAGGGAACTACGACAAATAAAAAAAGAAAATAAATGAATATTTAACACTATGTACAATACTATTAATGAAAATACAAACAATGCTTACTTATACTTATTATAGTCACTAGTTGCGCGCTTATTGGTGTGCACACCCTATAGCTGTCTGACACTCCACCAGTAACATCATAAGAACAACGCCCTTGCTACTATATCACAGTCTTCTCAGCATGTGCTCTGTTCTCTGTGTAGTACTTTTTGTAACACTCTAAGCAAAGAGGTTATGGACGGCATTGTTATCGAGGTATCAACCTTGCTCTGCTACAGTGCTCCCTTCAACAATGGCGTCCATGAACCTGACATTTGTTTTAATCCTTCCAAATTTTCTTCTTATCAGCTCGGACGTCGGAGTTTGTTCTTCACGAGATTCGAGTAAAAAGGCTGGTTTTACTCAATCCAGGGAGACAGTTACTTCTCTGTTGGGAAGCTTAAGGGTGCACAATTTGTCGGTTCGACGAATGACAGGATGAGGTCCAGTGTATGGCGGATTAAGTGGTTTCCTCAATCTGTCATCTCGTAGAAAGACGTGGCTGCATGTAGACAGTGACTGCGGAACAAATAGAGTTCTTGAGCTTGTTCTAAAAGTAGCCGATTTCAGGTGTTCGAAAACCTCTCGGAGCTCTTAAATAAGACTAGTGGAATTTGCACGAATTGTTGACGGAACAAAGAAATCACCGGGTAGTCTGATCCTCTGTCCATAAACTGCTTCCGCTACGCTGTAGTCTGTGTCCTCGCGAATTTTGGACCAAAGTCCCAGCATTGCTGTGGGAAGAACCTTTGTCCATCGTTCGCAATTCAAATGTGACATAAGGGCTGATTTAAGAGAGCGGTGCCATCGTTCTACAATACCATTAGCTTGCGGATGGTATGGTGATGTCCGGATCTTCTGTGTCCCCAAAAAGTTGGTAAGCTTTACAAAAAGATCGCTCTCAAATTGGCGTCCTTGGTCTGTTGTCACTTTGCTTGGTACGCCGAATCTGCAAATCCATCCCTCATAAAATACTAAAGCATCAACTTCTCTTCTACTGCTATAGCCTCTGGCCATCGCGTATAACGGTCTATCATGGTTACGCAGTATCGTATATTATTTGATGTAGGGAGAGGACCTATAATTTCCAGATGCACATGATCGAAACGATTAACTTCGGGAAACTTTCCGATAGGCGTGACCGTATGCCGAGTTACTTTCGATGTCAGACAGGATATACAACTTCTAGCCCACGCGGTCACATCTTGATTCATGTTCGGCCATTATCAAGTATTTCTGCGCCATTAGTTTCCGCAACGCTCTGATTTCAGGGTGGCTTAGTCCGTGCACTGAATCAAATATAACTTTTCTCATTGGTTCCGGGAGATAAATTCGCACTTGTCTTGTAGAAGGGTTGGCTGGTTCCAGGAATATTAAGAAGCTTCATTGTAAGATTTTGGTTACCTTTGGTGGCTTCCAACTCTGCATCGTTGTTTTGTAGATTTGCAATGAAGTCGAAGTCCGCTCCTAATGAAAGTTCCTCCATTCTTGAGAGTGCATCAGCTACTGCATTGTCAGTTCCATCTATGTGCCGAATATCGGTAGTAAACTGGCTAATAAAGTTCAGCCACCGTATTCTAATAGTAGACGCTGATGTAGGCTTTTGATGCATTGAAAATACGATAGGTTTGTGGTCTGTAAGAATATGAAATTCTCTACCCTCGATAACAGGACGGAAATGTCTAATAGAAGAAAAAATTGCTAATAGTTCTCGATCATAGGTGGAGTAGTTCTGTTGAGCTTCCGAAAGAGCTTTCGAGAAGAAACCTAGTGGTAACCAATTATCTTCCAATTTTTGTTGGAGAACTGCTCCCATGCATTGATTTCAGGCATCACAAGCAAGGGAAAATTCTGCTGATAGTTTGGGATGCGCCAGAAGTGCTGCTTTTGCAAGACTCGACTTGCAAAGCTCGAATGCTTTATCACTTTCTTCGTTCCATTGAATGATTGTCCTATCGTTTTTTCCGGGCACCATGGAGATATTTATTTAAAGGTTTCATAAACGCTGCAGCATGAGGAATCGCTTGCCTGTAAAAGTTTATCATTCCGAGGAAGCGACGAAGAGAACTTACGTCTTTTGGCTTGGGGTACTCCTTGATGGCTCGTACCTTTTCTTCTTGAGGCTTAATTCCATCTTTACTTACGTAATAACCTAAGAACTTTAGGTGCTCTACACCAAATTAGCATTTCTCGGGATTCAGCGTTAGTCCATTCTCTTCTGGGCGTTTAAACACTTCACGAAGATGTTCAAACTAGATGCTAGACCAAATCTAGATGCTCTTCATGGGTCGAAGTAGCGATCAGCATGTTATCGATAAGTATCCAAACGTAGTCTAAATCTCTAAATACATTGTCCATGAACCGTTGAAAGGTTTGCGCTGCATTACGCAGACCGAAACACATTTTTAAGAATTCAAATAACCCGAAAGGTGTGTTGACTGCGGTCTTCGGAATATCTTCCTCGCGTATGGGCATGTGATAGTAGGCACGCACTAGGTCTAACCTTGAGAAAACGCACTTACCAAACAAATTGTTCCTAAAATCCATTATATGCGGAACACCGTACCTGTCAGGCACAGTTTGGGCGTTAAGTTGTCTGTAATCTCCGCAAGGTCGTACTCCACCGTCATGTTTGTCTACAACATGAAGTGCACTGACCCATTGGCTGTTGGAAGGCCTGCAAATACCTTGCTCTACCATAAGTCGAAACTCGTCTTTTACTCGCCGGTACTTTTTCACTGGAAGTCTTCTAGCCTTGGCATACACAGGACGACCTGTTGTCTCGATAATGTGTTCAGTGTTATGCTTCACAGGTCCTTTGGTAGATGATGGTCGCGTAAGTCCTGGAAATTCTTTCAGAAGGTCAGCATAAGGGTGACCTTCCGGAACAGCTGATATTGTAGCTGGGATTTCTCTGACTATTTTTGCTCTTGAAGTTAATCCAGTAGATCGATCTATCAGCTGTCTACCTTTCAAGTCTACTAAAAGATTGTAGTGGTACATAAAATCTGCACCAATTATAGGCTTAGGAACTTCAGCCAAAACGAACGTCCATTTAAACTCGCGTCTAAGTCTTAAATCAAGTTTAAGTTGGAGTTCTCCAAATGTCCTTATTCGACTACCGTTCGCAGCATACAAATTAAATTCTGTGGCGGTCATTGATTTTTTGACTGGAGGTAGGACTGAGATAGCAGCACCTGTATCGATTAGGAAAGATTGACCCTTCCGCCGATCTGTTGTGAAAAGGCGGCTTTGGACATCTGCGAAGTCGGTAGCCGCTACTTCCGATCCGCTGAGGAGTTTCCCTGCTGCTTCTTATTCCAAGCGCATGGATGTTCACATTTATTTGCTTTTTCTTTAAATCTGAAATGATAAAAACAAATCCAATCTGGGTCATTGGGATTTCTTGACTTACTGCGGGATCCTTGCCAGAATCGTCGTGGAGTTCTGCTTCTTTCTCTCTGACTTGGTCTGTCTCTGGAGGAAAGTTCAGTGATCTGCTTCGTAAGTAATTCAACTTTTGCTTTTAAGTTGGCTATGGAGGATTGTGCTTTATGAGATTCTTCCGCGTTATTGCCTGCGACTGTTGCGATATCTACTGGTTGAATAACCGCCTGTATTTTATCAGCTACTTCGGCTAACTTGTCCACATCAGTCTGCCCGTACTTATCAGGATAGCTTGCATACTCTGTGGTAAGGAGCGCATAAATAGTGTTTTAATCACACTTAAAGGAACTACATCTCCTGCTGATTGTTTCATCTGTCTTAAAAATCTGGTAGGTTTTTCATCTCCCAGTTGTCTGCCTTCTAATAGTTCATGGATCCGTTTCGTCTCCGAATCCGTGTAGGCACTGACCAATCTGTCCTTGAGATTTTCATACGGGGTTTCGCCGGGCCTCTTCACAATGTCTGCTGCTTGTAGTACTACTTCCGCGTTTATCTTAGGAATAACAGTTTGGAACTTTGTGACACTGTTCGTGATGTTAGCACGCGCAAAAACTGCCTCAACCTGGCAAAACCACAGTTCCGGATCCTGCTTGATAAAAGGTGGAATCTTATCTGCAGCCGTAAAGGAAGAGTAAATTTCCGTGTTTTGTGCAGTAATATTTTCGGTAGAATCGGGCATTGTGATTACCATAGTAGAGATCTTATATCAATATAAAAACAAATTATAGGTATGTGTTACTAAGCAACCGTCACTACAACGAAATTTACGGTAAATATAAATTACGTCATATGAATTAATCTAATTAACTTTATAATCACGTCGGGGTCACCACTTATTACCTTTTTGGCAGGTAATCGATTGATGTGAGGGTTACTTAGAACACGTGGTGTAATTAACCATTATTTTTTACAATTATTACAAAATAAGGGAAACATTTTTGTTATATTTACAATTGAACAGAATAAACAATTACACGTTTCTATTTAGAGGGAACTACAACTAATAAAAAAAGAAGATAAATGAATATTTAAAACTATGTACAATACTATTAATGAAAATACAAACAATGCTTACTTATACTTATTATAGTCACTACTTGCGCGCTTATTGGTGTGCACACCCTATAGCTGTCTGACACTCCACCAGTAACATCATAAGAACAACGCCCTTGCAACTATATCACAGTCTTCTCAGCATGTGCTCTGTTCTCTGTGTGGTACTTGTTGTAACACTCTAAGCAAAGAGGTTATGGACGGCATTGTTATCGAAGTATCAACCTTGCTCTGCTACACATGTAACCTTGAATTTTACAAACTTGGGACCTAATGAACAGCTTGATCTTCACCTTATTTAGGGAAGTTACAATGTCTTATATTACTTCAACGCTCACCGTTTTTCGAAAAAATTATCCACAAAACTGCAAATCTCACAAAAACTTTTAAAGTAAAGCAAATTTTAAAGCAAATTAAATTAGCTTTCGAATATGTTAAAAATAATGATTCTTTTTCGATTTCATGAAGAAATTTACTTTTAAAACCGAAAAAACATGGTGTTCTCATTTGGCATACAAATCAGTTACTTGTGTAAATAAAATATTATGACTATCCCTAAATGAAAAGTGCATTTTAAACATAATAAACTCTTCATTGGAATAAAAAGCAAAGAAAAAAATTATTGTTTAAAAGAAAATATAGGAAAACTGTCAATAAACCGACACTAGATCAGAGGATCTTATGTTATCACATTTATTTATTTATTATTATTATTTAGGATTTATTTTATTAGATTTTCAATATAAGGTTTAAAACCGAATGATAATGAACATAGACCTCAATTTTGCCGTTAGCTTTCAAAATACTTTCTCCTGTAAAAAAAGACTCATCTATCCATAAAATTCACTTCAAAAAGTGGTATTCTTCAACACAATCTGCATTCAAAAGCTAACGGAAAAATATATCTATAAAAATAGATCGGAACGTCAATAAATATTATGCGTCAACAAAGCAAATATTATTTAAATAAGGTGTACGTAGAAACTATTACCCGATTATACATACAATAGTTGTGGATGTATATATATAGCTAAATAAAAGGTTCGCGGGACTGAGTTTTTAAAAAGAGCGTTTTTATTGACAGACATACATTATACAAGAAAAAGCACAATTTATAGCCTAATACAAGGACTTCGTGTTGAACAAACTGGCATCACAACGTGTAGAGGCAGAGTGTCAGCCGGGCACAGGTGGGGGTGGCCTTTTATACAGTTATCTAGGAGAGGGGATAGTGTACATTTATTTATTATCTCTAATACCATTGGGTTTCTATAACTTCTCCCCCCCCCAAGTTCCGAGGTCTCCGATGGAACAAATATCTTAGTGTAAATAGGTAAGATTCTATACAATAAAAATAAAAGGTTTGGACCTTATACATTTCTCAATACCTTTTACACTAAGTCATAACATTGCAATAGATAACATTCTATAAACAAAAGGGATTGGGCCTTATTCTAAGTTTATACAAGCATAGAAGGATTAGACCTTGTTTACTAAATTAGAATTTGAACATTTGAAAACAAAAAGTTACAATTATCAACTTCCTATAAAAACAAAAGGATTATACTTTGAACTTCCTGTTTACTAAGTCAGGATCTGTACACTTGCAAAAATAAAAGGATTAAACCTTGCCCATCTCTTAATATTAACAATAAGCTTAAACTATAAAATGTTTATACATTACAAAATTCCTTACATGCTAAAGTACAATTTTCCTTATAACTAAAAGATAACGGGATATTTCTTAATACTAAACAATTCATATCTATACATTATTTAAACAAAAGGACAAATAAAATAAGAATCTTTGAATTAGTTTCCTCTATTACAAATAATACTTTTAGCTTCAAAATTACTCAATTTAAATAATAATATTTTAAATCAAAATAATAATTCAAACACTCCTTTACAATAATTACAATAAACAATAATTTCAAAATAAAATACATACTTTTTCAATGATCAATCAAAATAATATTTCAAGACAAAATAATAGTATCCTAATATTTATGATAGCGACTTCAAAATATTAATTACAAAATAAATCGGACAGAATATTACTGTGAAATAAAATAATAATTTGAATGATCTTTTACATTATTAACATTGAATATAATATTTTACAACAAAATACAAAAGTCCGACTTTATTAAAATAACTACAGCATTGTCGTTTAATACAGATAATTCTTTCAATATAACATAAACATTACTCCTAATACCATTGCATTTATTATTTTTTTAAAATAAAAGATTTTTAAAACATTTTAATATCGGTTAAATAAAATTAAATATTTTTAATCAGAATCATTATCTGAGTCATAGTTATCCGAGACATCCGAAATATTTACGCGAATGGATTCATTATCGTCGTCTGAAATATATTGTTTCTTTTTTCTCTTTTTTCTAGTGGGCCTTTTAATATTGTCGATATGGGTTTTAATCGGTCTCTTATCTTTCACTAGTACATTTACTTTTTTTAATTTGTCTCTACTCTTTATTTTTGCTTGGGTATTTTTTAAATATTCTACATCTCCTAATTGTCGTTGAATATCCAAAGGGTCTTCTCTATTTTTATTTAATTTTTCAGTCCTTGTTTCTTTTTCGTCATTTATTTTGGATCTAATTAATTTATGTAATAATTGTTGGTCCTTGTGATATTTTAATACGTATTGTTCCGTCAGGTCGGTGTTTTCGTCTGACTCTAATCTGGAGGTTCCGAAAGTAATTTCATTGGGCGTTAATTTTAATTTATTATTTAAGGTATTATTGTACGCTATTACCGCTAATCTTAATTTCTGCTGCATAGAACATTTATCTTTTTCTTTTCCTATTATTCTCAATAATTCGTTTAGGGTAGAGTGGACTCTGTTCAATAATCCCAAAGAGTTTGAGTGGCTGGCTGAAGTATAATGTAAGATAATATTATTTTCTTCACAAAACTGTTTTACTAAATTATTTTTCATTTCCGTCCCTTGGTCTAATGATATTTGTAGAGGTGTGGGAAAGTATGTCATATAGTTAGTCAGTGCGTTACAAATATTAATTGCGTTCTTTGATTGTAGGGTTTGAGCAAATAAATGTTTCGAAAATGTGTCTACTGCTGTGAAAATTATTGCGTTGTTAAAATTAAAAATGTCAATCATTAATTCCTGAAAAGGTCTTTCTGGTGTAGGTGTAATTTGAAATTTGGTCTTTATAGGTTTTCGGTCATATTTCGTAACTTTACAAGTTTCGCATTTATTAATATACTCCGCTATTTTATTTTGCATCCCTGGAAAATAATATTCTTTTTTAAGTTTTTCGAATGTTTCGTTTATACCCCTATGCTTTGTTTTGCCTAAATGATAATTATCTATAATTTCTATTTGTTCATTCGGATTTTCGACGTCATTTACAATTTGTTTATATTTTTTCAATTTAACCGATGGATATTTCGTTTCTATTATTTGTTGTATTGTTCTAAAATAATCGTCATATAAATTTTCGGTTATTTCGTTAGGTGATTTACAAATTATCCCGTATGTTTTATTAGGTTCGAGTATCTGTTCTAATAATGAAGCGATATCTGATTTAGCATAAATGTTTAATTCGTATCGGCGTTTCCCAAATGGTTTAGTGAAATTAATTTTTGTATTTCCCCTTTTTATAATTATTTGATTTTTTTCTATGTTTATACATTTTTCGGGTTCACAAATTCGTACTTGTTCGTTACTAGATTCCTGGGAATGGATTGTCTCTAAATCATTATTATTAAATTATTAATTAATTATTATTATTAAGTTATTATTAAAATTAAATGATGATTTTTGATTTGTTATAAATCCATTGCTCTTTTCAGAATTGCGTATCTATTAATATTAATTATAAACGAAACATCGTAATGAGAAGCAACATAAAACTAAACTTTGAAATCTAAATGAATATAAGATATTTAAAATTTTATAGAAATAGTTAAAACGTATTATTAATAATTAATGATAATATTAATAAATTTAAGTATTAACAAAAACTGGTATGAATATAAATTATAATAGTTAAGAGAGTTATCAGATTGAAAAACAATCGTTTTAATTCTATTGTTTAAATCTCTATGCTTCTAAAACATAAACTTGAAAACTAATAATTGGTATGATTATGAATATTAATAAAAATGGTATTGATGTTGAATTCGAAGTTACCAGAATCAACAAATTATCCGATTTAAATATTTTTACTTAGTTTTTTCCTATATTTATACATCTTTTTTGGTACAATCCAAAATGGGAAATTATTTTTTGATTTATTTGGTCTGTTTATTACATTTAACAATTTGTGTAACTCTTCATGAACCGTTATCTCGCCTAAAGGGACATTTAGTTGAGGTTTAAAATTTTTTAACTTATTGCCGCAGTGATCCAGCCTACTTTTTATGGAAATAGAAGCTATTATTTCTTTTAATGTCTTTCGGTTCAATTTATTAACCTTTGTTATTTTATTATTTAATTTTTCAACAGTTATTTTCAAATTATTTTTCGAAGCTTTTAAATTGTTTGTTTCTTTCACTAAATTTGAATTTAAATCTTCCGTTTCTTTGATTTTACTAATTATATTTTTTTCTTTTCCTTCCCGTGACTTATTAACGGTTTTTAATGTTTTATTTAAATTACGATATTCATTTCGGACTGTTTCTTTATTTTTATTAAGTTCTTCAAGTTTTTGGTATTTTAAATTTTCGTCGTCTTCCACATTCTTAAATTTGTTTACAGAATTTTCTACACTTTCTTTTATTTCAGGTTTTAAATTAAACGCTTCTTCCACACTCTTAATATTGTTTACAGAATTTTCTACAGTTTCATTTATTTCTGGTTTTATATGTTCTTCGCGAATTAATTTTTTAACACTTTCTTTTATTTCCGATTTTATATGTTCATCGCGGAGTAATTGTTTTTTTCCATTTTGTTCGTCGATTTGCTTTGGTAAGTCGTTATTTAAGTTTAAGTCATGAATTTCAGTTTGTTTATCCTGGTTATCGTCAATGGTCTGTTTAGAATTTAAATTATTTATATCCGGTCCGGAGTTCTGCTTGTGCTTGGGCCTAATTCTAAAAAATGATCCTGTCTTTTTTCCAAAGATTCAATCCGCTCTAACAATAATTTAATTTTTTCGTCTTTTTCTTCTTCAATTGTATGTACCCTATTAGAAACAGTTCTCATCGAAACGGTGTTAGAATCTATTTGCGGTTGTTGGTAATTTTGCCTAATATTTCTGGAGGGTGGTTTGTTAAAAAATTTATGTTGTGACTGGGGGGTCCCACGGTTGGTTATAAATCGGAGTCGTATATTCAATAGCTCGCTGTTGTGGCCGGAAGTTATGTTGGTTGTTATTGTTATAAGAATTAGAGGTTGGACCTTGCTCATACTGATACTGTTGCTGTCGGTAATGTTGGGGATTATTATACGACGTATATTGCTCGCGGTGGTACTGATGGGGTCGGTAATTTTGATAATCATGGTGGTTGTTAAAATTTGGTCGGTACTCTTTGTTTTTAAAATTATTTTCGAAATTTTTCTTTTTATAATTATTTTGGGTTGGGTTATTTTTATACTGTTTTTATCGCCATAAATTCTATGTACGATGTGAGCCGCGCTGTTTCTTAGTATTTCTTCTAAATCTTCTAACGAATCGAATTTTATATGGTAAATGAAGTCCGTTAGTGCTGGGTGTAAACTATGTACTGCGTGGTGGGATATCTGTTTGTCATACCTATACATTTCGTCCTGTTTATCTAATATCTCATTGTCAGAGTAAATTCGCGCATATAAATCGCATCTTTTTTGGCCCAGTCGTTCCAAGAAATCGAGTGGGTTTTCATTATGGTAAGTCCGCGTATTTAAAATTTCCGAAATTAATTGTTCTCTAGTTCTCGTGTCTTGGTACTTTTTCTTTAAGAATTTTATTATTTCTTTTACTGTATTGAATTCCTTATCGTACACGGCGACTTTAGCTTTTCCAGTTAGTTTATTTAATATTGTTAAAACAAGTTTAGCTTGATTTGTATTTTTATGGGTATTATCATCTTTACAATATAAATTATATAAAAATTCGCTATTTCTTATAAAATCAACTAGTTGTAACGGATTTCCGTCGTATTCCGGGATTAATGCTAAATCATGATTTTTAATTTCTAGAGCCATATTATTTTCTTTTTTAATTAACGTTGAACCTGTTATTTTTAAGTTACTTAATTTTTCTTCCAAACCATTCATAAAGATAAATGCTAAATTAATATTTTAAATTATTATACTTATTACTAACTTATATTTAAATTACAAAATTACTTAAAAATAAAAATAAAAATAAAATTAATTATACTTTTTCTTGATACAACGTTGTCTTCTTGATGACGCTCCCTTTAGCTCCTTCCCGTCGATTCTTTAGCAAGAGGTTGAAGGTCCTTTTGGTCAAGGTATTGGAATACCAAAGCGCTCCCAAAGACTTGAAGATCTGCTGATGTACTAATACTCAGCTCCCAATCTTCTCATGCCAGTGGAAAGAGGTCTCGCTGTTCTGTACCTGAAATAAGATAGAACTGCCGCGAAGTTACGTTAACGCTTCCAAATGTCCCTCCGTTCGGGCGACAGCTAAATAAAAGGTTCGCGGGACTGAGTTTTTAAAAAGAGCGTTTTTATTGACAGACATACATTATACAAGAAAAAGCACAATTTATAGCCTAATACAAGGACTTCGTGTTGAACAAACTGGCATCACAACGTGTAGAGGCAGAGTGTCAGCCGGGCACAGGTGGGGGTGGCCTTTTATACAGTTATCTAGGAGAGGGGATAGTGTACATTTATTTATTATCTCTAATACCATTGGGTTTCTATAACTATATATACATTAAATTCGTACCCATATGAAAGAATATTGAATTAAAAAAAAAAAAAAAAAAAAAAAAAAAAATTATAACCTCAACGAGGTAAGTTGAATGACTGGTTAAATATATTGAGTAAGATGTTGGGTGGGATCAGTCAGATCAAATTTTGGACTATATTTGAAAATTAACAAATATGTTTTATATTATTTGTCAACGTTTCGGTCAAATCTTTGGTGACCATCATCAGGACAGATAAAAAATTGGAAAAAAGTAAAATAAAATAAAGAACTTGAATTAACATAATGGCATAATGGCACTCTAATTTTCTTACTGATCCCACCCAACATCTTATTCAATTTTCTGATTGAATGGGATCAGAGCTGAATTAAGGATGTAGTGTTATATCCATTTTATAGAGGTAGTCCCAGGAGGGTCTTCTAAACCCCCAGTCGGTTCATCACTGGAAATAAAAGAAAGTAATTTTTTAAAACTTTTTTTGGCCTTGAACACGGGCTTATCAGCTGGGAGTCTAATGCCTCAGTTACCGTACATCTTATAAAACAATATTGGTTAGCTTTAAATCATTTTTCTCTCTTTTCTGACATAGAATAATGTAATTCAATATTTGTATTTTATAATAAAAATAACGTTATAAATGAGGTTTCAAATCAGTAATTAATTCAAACACTTCGTAAGCGCCCTCAGTGAGATCACAGTCGAGGTTATCAACCACGTATTACGACAAAACAAATTTCAATTGTGACTAACACAAATACTTATCAATCAGATTTAAAATTCTATTAACAATTGATTAGGGTATTGATATATGCAAAAAGCATGAACACACTTACCTCTACTAACGATTTCTGTTTTTAAATAATATCACACTCTGTATTTTTATTAATTTTAAAACGATATCGAATATAAAAAGAAGACCTTGTTCATATAATGCATTTTTTTTTTAATACGCTTTTATTAACTTCACCAGTATGTAACGGAATCTTGCATTGTAATTTTCACCAATATCCAGCTATCTGCTTATCTTGAAAATTTGCACAAGTGTCTAGGATCAATGTCAATACTGTAGTTGCACAACTTTGTTTTAATGTTCTTACTTAGACCAGTCGAAATAATCCCCAAAATAGGGTCTGTCTTACAAAAGGGGGAGTAGTAGGTTTTATGATTCAGTATGGTCCAGATGGGTCCTCAGAATAAAATATCAAAAATGTGATAAATTTGATAAGAGGAAAATTTTGGGGGGTAAAAAACCCAACATTTTTGCACTTTTTCCAGATTTTTTCAAAAAACATACGAAAATGCTTTAAATCTAAAAACGCGTTATTTACAAAATTAAAGTTTATTACATTTTACTTTTAAAGACACCATTTAAGCTTAATTTGATTCAGGTGTTTAGCCACAATCGATTTTCAAAACTAGATGAATTTCACCAACTTTCTTAAAAGGTTTATTCATTTTTAAGGGTCTATAACAAAAAAATAGCTAATCCAATTAAAAAATATTATATACTAATAGTTGTAGATCATCAGATTTTGCGAAAGATAGTATTTTTTTTTTTTTTTTTTTTTTAAGAACTTTTATGGAGTAAATATTACAATCTGCCACAAATGTGGGCAATAAGTAATATAGATGGCATATGATTACATTCACACATTATGTACAAAAAGAAAAAAAAAAAAAAATTAATAGAAAAAAAAAAATTATATATACAAAATAAAATAAATAAAAAGATAACAGAAAGAACTTCCTATACATGAACAATATACAAATAAATAAAATGAAATACTAAAATAAGAAAAAATAAAACATTGAGTAAGAAAAAATAAATAAATAGTAATAATAAAAAATAAAACAAAATTAAATTATATGTTAAAAACACAATCGTACTTTATTTACAATACACACTCATCCTAGGGACCCCCAGCCAGACCCCTCCCTCCAATTATGGAGGGACAAGCCAGGCATAGAGAGGTCCCAGCTCTTCTCTCTCAGCTGCGTCACTGGTGTAAAAAAACCCAGTGGAGGCTGAGTGAGAGCGCTATAGTACATTCACGCCGGACATGAGTGGAGAAGCTGGCCATTGCCAGCACTCCATAATAAATAAATTTTACAAAAGATCTCGGGGCCAATGCCGTTTTAGTCTGCGAGGTGGATTATCAGGATGGGTGGAGCTAGATAAAGATTGAGCCAGAGGGTTAGGATGAAAGGAAAGGTTGCGATGGAATTTCGAAAATTTAAGAGGTATGAGGTCGAGGACGTGTGGTATATTGAGATCGCTGTGTAGGATTTTGTTGGAAACATAGTAAGGAGCATTTACTATAGTTCGGAGGATTTTGGATTGGAAGGATTGAATGCGATTGATATTCGACTTTTTTGCTGTCCCCCACAGCTCAAGTCCATAAGTCCAAATGGGTTTGATGATGGTTTTGTATATAAAAAGTTTGTTTTCAATGGAAAGATGAGATGTCCTATTTAGTAGTCTCTACAGTTGGCTAAAGCGTCTGTTAAGTTCTTGCCTTTTGAGTCGAGTGTGTGGGTTCCATGTAAGTCTTTTGTCTAGGTAGAAACCAAGATACCGAACTGTGTCAGCTTTAGGTAGCGGGATACCATTGAAGTAGATAGGAGGACTGGATTTACGGCGGAGGGTAAAGGTTATGTTGGTGCATTTAGATTCATTTACTTTGATCCGCCAGTCATTGCACCAGTCTTCAATCAGGGATAAGTGGGTTTGGAGATTATGGGATGCTATTAAGGGATCTGGATGGGATGAAAGGATAGCAGTGCATCAGCGAATGTTGCAAGGAAAGTATCAGGAGTAGTAGGGATATCTGCAGCATAGAGGATATATAGGACTGGACCGAGCACGCTACCCTGTGGAACACCGGCCTCTATTGTGTAGCAGTTAGAGTACTCCGTTCCGCAGCGAACTCGAAAGGAACGGTTAGAGAGGTAGGATCGGAGAACTAGGAATAGTGATTGAGGTAAATGGGTTTTAAGTTTGAAAAGCAAACCGGCATGCCATACCCGGTCAAAAGCTTGCGCTATGTCCAGAAATGCGCCGGAGCAATATTGTTTGCTTTCAAGTGCGGAGGATATGTGGTCAACAACTCTAAGGCCTAGTTGGACTGTAGAGTGGCTAGTGCGGAATCCAAACTGGTGAGAGGGAATATTTTGTGATTCGAGGATGGGTAGGATACGTTTAAGAAGGAGCCTTTCAAAAATTTTTGATAGGATTGGGAGAAGGCTAATTCGTCTATAAGATGAAGGGTTGTTGGGAGGTTTGCCCGGTTTTAGGAAAAGGATAATAATGGAGTGCTTCCATAGCAAAGGAAAATGGGTTGTCCGGAGGATGCAATTGTATAGGTAGGTGAGGAATATGATGGCTTTATGAGGAAGTTGCCTGAGGATCTGTGAGCTAAGGAGATCGTATCCAGGGGATTTACCAGGTTTTAATTTTTTTATAAGGAATTTGACCTCAGAGGGGTTAATTGCTTTGGGAGGTAAGGATAGGGGAATTGGTGAATCAAGGAATTCTTGGACCGTTGATGTGTGGGTGGAGTTAGATTCAGGATGGGGAACAAATATGCTGGAAAGGTGCTGGGCGAATTCTTCGGATCTGTTCTCGTCAGAAGCCGCCCAGGATCCATCTTCACGTCGGAGGGGATGGGAGGTGGGTTGATATTTTAGGAGTTTTTTAGTGGTGGTCCAGAGGGAGTTATCTGAAGAAGAGAGTGATGAAAGATAGGAATTGTAGGATTCGGATCTGGAGGTAGCCATATTTTTTTTAAGGAGTTTGGTGAGGTAATTATAGGATTTCCGATCATCTGGATGCCTGGTTCTTTGCCAAATGGCTCTGGCATGGCGTTTGGATTGGATAAGGTCCAGTAGATCTTGGGATAAAGGATTTTTCTTTCGACCTTTGGGAGGGGAACGAGGTAAGGATGCAGCCCAGGCTGCTTGTTGGATAATGTTTGTGAAGGAATTGGTAGCATTGTCAAGGTCTTTGGGGTTTTTTAGGGATACCCTGAGGTCTATAGAGTCGGATATAAATTGACGGAAGAGGTTCCAGTCTACAGGCCCTCTTATAAATGATGGGGGAGGAGGTTTCAGAATTGGGGTAACGGATAGGGTAAGAATTAAAGGACTATGATCGGAGGAAAGTTCATTCAGGCGTTCTATGGAGTAATGGAGAGGTCCTAAGCCTGAATGAATGAAGAAGTCAAGAAGGTCGGGGTTTCGGTTAGGGTCTGTGGGCCAATAGGTAGGAATACCGGGAGAAATAAAGGATCTTTGGGAACTAAGTGCAGATTGCAATGCTCGCCCACGGGAGTTGGTAGTTCTTGAACCCCATTGCTGGTGCTTAGCATTGAAGTCAGCTCCTAGGAGAAATCGGTGACCTAAGGAATTAAAAAATGAGTTGAACTGGGATGTGGAAATAGGTTTATTTGGGGGGCAGTAAGCTGCTGCAATCGAGACGGGAAAGGAAAAGGTTTTGATAACAACTGCTGTGGATTGTAGGAATTCATTTGAAGGTAAAGGGAGTACGTGGTGAGAGAGGGAATGGTGAATGATGACAGCAGTTCCGGCATGGGCTCTACCGTCAGGGTGGTCTGTTCGGTAAGTTTGGTATTGTGATATACTGAATCGTTGTTTACTGGTCAGTCGGGTTTCTGTGATTAATGCTACATCAACTTCTTTGTCTAGCAGTAAGGATGTTAGTTCGTTAGTGTGGTTTCGAATACCATTCGCATTCCAAAGGAGAATGGATAAGGGTTTTGTGGGAGGCATTTAAGGATTTTTTTGAAGAGGGATTAAAAGAGGGATAACATTTGTTAGGAGTGATATAAGTGGATTAATAAGAGTTTTCAACTCTGACAGGAATGAGGTAAATAAGGATGTGAGATCTGAGGTAGTTGGGGGAGGAGGAATATGTGGGATCTGATGAGGGGTGTAAGGATTAGGTTGGGCTAGTGGTACTGGAATATGTTGAGTGGTCTGTTGGTACTGTGGTTGTTGAGGTTGGGGTTCATGAAATTGGGTCTGTTGAGGAGGAGGCGGCATGGCCCCATTTCCATTCTGATATGTTTTTCCACCCAGCATTTCTGCAAACGATACAGATGAGGTAGCAAGTTTCGAAGGCTGTCTTCCTCTGCTCTGCGAGATTTCTTCGGTCTGTGGTCGATTTGGTTGAAACCTGTTCCGAAGGTTTTTATATGTCTGGCAACCTTTGTAGTTGGCCGGGTGTCCTTGTTGACAGAGGGCGCAGACTGCTGGGACCTCTCGGGATTTGGTGCATTCATTTGATTTATGCGTTTGCCCACATTTTACACATCTCGGTATGTGATGGCAATACGTTTTTGTATGGCCGTATGCCTGACAGTTGTGACATTGGACTATGTCCCGCTTGGGGTAATGTGCCCTGTTATCTTTAACAACATTAGTAACCTGCCGAACTTTATATCCCATGGCTGTCAATTCTTCTTTAATAGTCTCTGTAGGTGTTGTGGGATGGAGGTTTCTAATAACTACTCTCAGTGAACGCTCTTCCCTAAGCTGGTAGGTGTGAAAATCAGCCTTCGTTTCCGATAAGTATTTTACTATACGGCGGTATGAATCAGGGGAATCCGGCATGATTTTAGTGTCCTTTGTTCTGCTTACACAAGAATATTTTCCGGTGCCGATTATATTATTTAGTTGACTGCATAAAAGTGAGAAGTTTCCAACATTTCTGACGAAGATAGGAGGAGGTCGTGCAGGTTGGGATGTAGGATTTGATTCCATGGTTTCTACAGCTGTGTTGGTTAATATTTGGTATGGATTTGGAGTGAAGAAGGGGGACTCTTCTGTCATCCCTTGTGTTGAAGTTCCCGGTTGAGATTCTATAGAGGGCGAAGTGATGGGCGGAGTATTCCTCTTATTAGACCTACGTTTTTTTTTTAATGGTTCCCATTGCTTCTCCGAGATATGTCAATAATACCATAAATTGTTGGTTGATTTTAGATAAATAGTTATTGAAATTGCAAACAAATCACAAATTGCAAAAGGAAATTAGCTTCGAACCTTGGACTCCATAAAAAAAAGGTCTGACTGCTGGACATTATTCACCACTCTTAGCTTTAAATGTAGCAAAGTCTCCCTCGAAATAGCGTCGGCTTTGCGTGGGAGAGGGGGAGAAAGGGTTGAAAATCGTTTTATTAACTTAACCTGTATGTAATGGAATCTTTCAGCGCAGTTTTCACCAATTTTGAACAATCTAATTGACATGAAAATTTTCAATCGTGTCAAGGACCAACGACAGAACAATTATTTCACAACATTGTTCTAATGTCCTGACGAGAATGGTGCGAATAAAAGAAAATATCTATATTCCAGAGTGCAGGAAATATGCAATAATTTTTTATTTCAGGGTTTCGTTAAGAGTGGTTAGTTGGTAAATATACTAAAAGTCCCTGCCCCTGAGGAATGAGCATACAGTCGGGAGGGAGGGAAGGGTTATTCGATTATATCTCAGAAACGGTGGACTATAGAGAAATATGTTTAAGATGTTCAATCATTCCACTACTTTGTTCCAATGTCCTCGTTAGAATGATCAGAATAAAAGAAAGTATTTAGATAAGTTTGCTGGTTAACTATATACAATTCACTGGACGTCGGAAAATTTCGTTCTTCTTTACCGATAAAAATTCTTACCAATGGAAGATAATTGAAGAATATAATTTATTGTATTAAGAATAAAAGTGATTGTGGTACCATATATGTCATTCCGGCGATTTAAATAGAAGAACATGATTGCTCTAACTTATATATTCATATTATATATGTTTATATCGAACGTGATCATAAAGACTGTTGATATCATTTAGAGACTAAAAATTAAGAAAATAATTATTGTTTAAAAAAATAAAAAAATAGGCTTTAATAGCTAACCGATCTAAAAAGAAGAACATAATTTTTATATCAGGAAAATTTGTGTTATGGCTATAGAAAGTCAGATAACTAATTATGATTAATTAATTTGGAATAAATGAAAGTAAAACTTATGTTATTGACAAAATAGTTCAATTTATAATAAAACAGCGTGGAGAGCGTGATAATCAATGTTTAAAAATTTTTATTGGTAAATATTTATAAAAATAGACTTATTATAAAAATAATAATAATAATAAAATGTCAATGATGTCCCGTCCCTCCATTACGAAAGTTTGTTGCACTCCTCCTGACTATAAATTGAATTATATTGGTTATAACTTAAGTTTTACTCTAATTTTATTCCAAATTAATTAATCATAATTAATTGTCTGGATTTCTATATAACACAAATTTTCATGAAATAAAAATTATTTTCTTCTTTTTATATCGGTTTGGTATTAAAGCGTGTTTTCCAGTTTCTTTAGATTATAATTTTTGTTTTCGTTTGTAATGCAATAATAAATAACTAACAATGTATTCTCAAACTTTTATTAAAATTAAAAACCTGCTATGTGAATAAAAATGACTAAATATATCGTTTATTTATTATTTCTGCGTGAAAAATGAAAAAAAAATAAAATAATAACAGCATTCTCAGAGTATTTACCCAAACTATCGCAACATGTCACAAAAGTAATTATTTATGAATTATGCCGTCCAAAGATGAACATTTATTGCGAATGACTCTGCAATAAATCAAGAGAAATAAAACAACATTGTTGTATTTCAATCTTTTATTTACAAATATTAAAATATACCATATGAAGAGAAAAGGGCGATAGTAATGATAAAAATTAAACAGACGAAATTTCAAAAACTAAATGATAAAGTATTAAAATATATTAAGCATATGTGTCATAGTTACACACAGTCTGAGGAACTCCGAACCATGCCTCCTTCTTCAAGATGGGGACGGACCTCTTTGCTACTTCGTCAACCGTGACACTGATATTGAAAGGATGAAGCTGAGTGAAAGTTTGGGCACAGACATTTCGCCAGATGGAGTAACAATATATTAAATATTGGCATACTATCAAACTAAATAATTAATCTAGAATGTTAATTCAAAGTAAATTCTAAATTCCAAGTGAATAAACATATTTAGCGTTTAAGCTGCATTTTTTATGTTTAAACTGTTGTTAATTAGTTGTATACACATGTAATTATGCCAGTAAGAATCTACTATAAATTTGGAAATTTTCTAGCAGTGGTATCAGTTCCAAACCCCACAGATCTGAGAATAAGTTGGATTATACGATATAGCAAG
The DNA here is from genome assembly GCA_003667255.2 of Euschistus heros. Classification (NCBI taxonomy): domain Eukaryota; kingdom Metazoa; phylum Arthropoda; class Insecta; order Hemiptera; family Pentatomidae; genus Euschistus; species Euschistus heros. The sequence goes on from RCWM02000295.1 coordinate 219,546, forward strand.
TTGTGTTATATACTCTAAAATGTAATTATATCGATTGTTATACACAATTTTTATTGGATTTATTATTTAGCGAAGTTTGTACAACTTAAATATTTCACACTGTCCATTTATAATAAAACAATTATTTTTTAGATAAATTCAGAAATGAAGGTTTTGTTGGTGTGCCTGATGATTGTCTGCCTGTCCTGGGCCTGGAGTTTTGAACCCAAAGCATTAAGAAAACGCAGCCTCAGCTGCAACTGCGGGTGGAGAAACACGGTAAGTCCTACGAATTATTGTCATTTTCATCTTGATTTTAGTGTTTTTGTATTTTAATAATGTTTAAAATTGGTTTTGCACGTGGAGATATTTGAGGCACTTTCACTTTTTAACTAAGGAAGAAGTTTGATTTATAATTAAGCTTTGTTCAGCTACCTAACGTAATGTAGAATGTGTTTATTTGTTATTATTTACTTAATAGCGTTTAATTTTTTTTTTTAAGTTGAGTTGAGTTATTTTGAGTTGAAATTCGGATTTAGCTTCTTCAAAATGGATGGATTCATTAATTGTTTCCCCTTGTAACTGGACTAATGGATCTCTCTTTTCAGTCCGTATTATAATAATGCCTTTTTTAGGGAAGGATTGTGGGTGGAAAGGAGACCCGTAAGAACGAGTATCCTTGGATGGTGTATCTGAGCAATGGATGCGGAGGATCTATCATCACCCAATATCACGTCCTCACAGCTGCTCATTGCACTAACAACGATACTCCATTGTCACTCGTAGTTTCTGTCGGAAGGCACTACCGAACCGGGGGAAGTAAGTGGAAATATAATATAAAAAGAAATTTAAATTTTTATTTATTTAATAATTTTATTGATGCATATTTATTTATTTGACTATATTTATTTAGCAATTTTGTTCTTTTTCCAGACAATGAACACTTGAAACAACATCGTGTATCTAAGATAATTCAACACAAGGATTACCAAATGATTGATGAGGCCTTTCCATTGAATGACATATCCGTGCTTGTCCTAGCCACACCGATAAAATTCAACCAGTTTGTCGGCCCAGTTTGTATGCCTTCCAGCCGATACAATCTGCTTGGAAAGTTCGTCAAAGTTACAGGTATCAATATTGTACAATGAATAAAACAAGTGACAATTGGTCATATGTTAGATCTAAAGCATTACACCTGACTTAGGATGGGGATACACCCTAGGCACTGGGGACGAGAACGTCCTGCGGGAAGTGGACGTCCAAGTGATTGGTAACAGCGAGTGCAAAAGAAGCTGGCCTCCGCTTGACAAAAAACCAACTCAGCTCTGTGCTTACACTCCCAAGAAGGACTCTTGCAACGTAAGTTTATTCTAGTTTGTATTAAATTATTAAAGCTTTTTTATTTGTAATGACTAATTAATATACGAATGCACATCTTTCTGATACTTTTTTTTTTTGACCCAAGACTTCCATTGAAGTCCTATACTGGCCTGGGTGGGAAGGTTAAGATTCATTTCGTGGGTCCGCCAGGAAATACATATTAACCCACCCAGGTGGGATTCGAACCCACGACCTTCTGGTTACGAGCGCGCTGAGACCCTAGCCCCAACTCACTCGGCCATTGGGTCCCCATTGTTAACATTTACATTTCGGAAATTTATTTGGAAATGAAAGATGCAAAACTTGGTGATGTCTGTTAGTGAACGTAAAGGCCAACGACATTCATACCCGGGCAAAGCGTTAACAGAAATTAAACTCTGTATGTTACGGTCGTTGTTTAAATATTCCAAAAACATCACTAAAATTATACGCAATTCCGAACCTAATCTTTCTACACCAGTTATGATAGTTGGAGACACTAATGTTGATGTCTCGGAAAACCGCTCATTGCCCGACTTCATGCTCAGCGTATTCGATTTGTCTTATATTGAAACTTCTCCAACAACGTTAGGCAATACCTGTATTGATTTAACGTTTACCAGAAATCTCGATATATCTAGTATGCCATTTGTGTCGTATTTTTTGTATCACAGACCTATAAATAACAAAGTTACATTGGAACACAATAATTATTTGTTTCCTTGCTTTTATCATAAATACATAAATAAAAATATTTAATTTAAAATATATAACCTGTTACATAAACGTACACACGTACAACACGCGGCCGTGTCCATAACACAGCCACACCCCGTTGTTTTTTTAAAATGACAATTGAATTTTAAATAAGTAAATTTTATTGTAAATTTTTAATTCTATATAACACCGTAACTTTGTAACCTCTCTCGAATTGTACTAGCCACCTTTCGGACGATTGTCAAACTTCACTCCGCACCACATATTTATCGCTTTTTTATTTGCAATATAATTGCAAATCTTTAAATTTTATTATCGCTAAACCTTCCTTGAATTATGAAGATGATGTTGTTAAAATTTGGTACAGATTGGTTCAGTAGTTTTCCCGGTTAGTGATCACAAACGAAAAATGGCTTGTCCTTTTATATAATAGAATAGATGGATGATTGTCAAACTCAGGACAATTGTTGAGTCCTCGTGAGATATGCTCCAAAATAAACAATAAAATCTTATGTTTGCCAGCATATAAGCTTAGTAATGAATCCCTTTTTTATTTATTTTTTTATTAAAATGTACTTAACTGTAGAATTTCCTGCTTATTTATTTAGCTAAACTGCCAATAGGTAATTATCATGGTTGTCCTAAAATTTAATATTCACAATATTAGGTTGTCCTTCAGAACTTTACTACCAATTATCAAACAATAAATTATTATTTCCCAGGGAGGCTAATCATTACGCGATGAGGGGCATATTTAAAAAAGGACTGGATCCTTTCAATGAAGAGGGGCAGGCCCGGGTTTAGGGTGAATAGCGCCCTGGGCTGCAAACAGCTTTGTCGCCCCCCCTCCCATCCCTGCCGAGGGGTCTGGGGCTATGAAATAGCAAAAAGCAAGTTTCATTAATAAGAGCATCAAAGTTGTGAGCTTTAAAGGTTTATTCAACACCAATAAAAATTGATTTTCTTTAGATTACAACAAAACTAATCAAAACAATATTGTAAATAAAAATGTTGGGAAATTTGGCGCTGTGGGCTATAGCCCAGACAGCCCACATATAAAGTGGAGCCTGAAGAGGGAAGGCTTGGGACACTAAAGAAGTGATTGATATATGGTCGGCCACTTTTAAGAGCTTACAGAAAAGGGACATAATTGCAAATGGGGATTTTGATGAAGCGGTATTATTCTTGAGAAATGCTAATACTGAATTGCCGGGCTCCCAGGACTCTGCCATTCAAGTTTGCAAAATGAGAATGGATGATAAAACAGTTATGTAAGGTAAGGGTTCTGCAACCAGCGACGTTCTGTAACCTCACAACGAACTGTTTACATTCTCTTCGTTATAAAACTATATGTACATGTATAGGCTTGGTTCACATTGTGATCATGTCATTATCAAGAATACAAAAAAAAAAAAAGTTGTATATTATCGACCTTTTTTGATTTTATATCGAATCTCTTGTTCCTTCTACAGGGTGACTCGGGCGGTGCTTTGGTCTACTTGGACCCTGCCACCAACAGGTACACTCAAGTCGCTCTGGTTTCCTACGGATCTACAGACTGTGGAAACGATCCTAGCCCATCGGTCAACACCGACGTGTTCGCTTTTAACAGTTGGATCATGAAGGCTATTGCAAGTATGTTTAATGAAGATATATAGAAGTTACTTATGAGGACTTTTGAAATATTAACATTATTAGAACAAAAAAAAAATAATAAAAAAAAAAAAAAATAATGGATAACACTGTTTGATTTTCTTTTCAGGTAGCAACCGTAGAGCAAAGGTCTGCACAAAAGTATGAGCTGAAAATAAACCGAACAGGAAACATCAATGATGTATTTGAAATTGAATAAATAAATTAAATCACAAAATTGTCTTTAATCTTATACTAATTAACTCAATAGCTATTACGACCTAGTTTTAACATCCCTATTTTATAAATTTCTTTTTTATTAATATCCATTTCGGATTCGGAACATAATTGCTAAAGTTTGTTCCTCTACTGTTTATACATTTTTTCGGGTTGAACCCAAATTTTATATTTGCTGCTTTGTGAGAGATCGGCTTCACTATGAAAATAGCGGCATTTTCGCATTTTCCCCGTTATTTTATACAAATAGCATTTTAATATGACACATACTAAACGAAAGTTTACATAATGCTCTGCACATTATAGATTTCGTGAAAAGCTGTAGGTGCGCTAGTGAGCACTGAAATACATATTAGATAAAATACACTGAATATGAAATCTGTAAGCATATATGTAAATACACATACATTCCAATAAGCTTTTGGGTTGCTGTATCCAGACGCCAAATATCCTGTTTTGTAGAAAGTTGATCTAAAAATGAATCTCAATTTTAAAAAAAATTATATCATGAAAATTATAATTTTTTCGAAATGAAAATTTAACACAAAATCCTAGACGGTTTAGATTTTAGATATTTTCTAACAAGCGCTCTAGAACACACTGAATAACAACAGTCATCGTCAGGCGCAGAATTTTTTTTTTTAATTAAAAAACAATTAAAATTTTCCTCAATTCAGAAGGTAAAACTTCCTCGGTACTACCTTTCTATTCCAATCTCTAAAAAACAAAAAATTTCTATATTTTTGATCTAATTACATTGCGTTCTTTTATCCACCTCCTGAATACAAGGTCTCAACCTTTCAACCTGTATACTCCCTCCCAAAGAACTTTATTGGAAAAATCTTTTATCATTCGTGCTAAATCCTTTTGGTATTCCTCACCCATTCCTATTAGAAAAGCATCTTCTCTAACTTCTTTTAAACATCATTTATTTCCCCACCTCCTAGATTATAAATCTTCCGCATGTATGTGAAATATTAATATTTCATATATTATTGCATTTTCTTTATTCTATTTTTTCTTCCAATACTTTGTGCCGTAATTTCTGTGGTGTTGGTTTGTAAACAATGCGGCTAGAAAATAGAACCAGTATTTGCGAATTAAAATTCTTATTCTTACGGCACAGCATGTCCCAGAATAAAGTTTATCTTTTATTATCTTTAATTTAATTTATTTATTTTTGTTATTTAATTCTATCACTAACGACCGCAGCTATAAGGAATCCTGTTCTATTGTTTAAATTTTAGCCGAATATAAGACACTCTTTTGTAGGAAGTAATGATGCATTAATTTTTCGTTATAAAAAGGAAACGTTTTTATTCAGAGTTTAGGATCTCTACAATCTTCCTTTACCTGGATATTATCAATGTAATAATGCAATTTTTCCTCTATCCCAATCCCTTAATATCTTAGCCTGGTGTTGTAAAAATGCAAAACGTCAACGCCTATTTTAGATGTACTTCCTGACTCCTCTAATAAGTTCCTGACTATGTATTTCTCGTCATATTCCTCCGATGCATTGACTAATTGATCAGCTGCATATTGAAGCGTGATCATATTTTCCTCCACAATCTACACACTCTTGTACTTATATTTTTTCCTTCCATTTCTTGATGGCTTACTCAATAAATAAACCAGAGTTGGGCACAATTTAATTACAGTGTAATCCAATTAGTAATTTAATTAGTTTTTATTTGAAGCAGATGCAATTGAAATTCGGTCATGTGTGAATTACAGTAATACTACCAGGTATGCAAGTTTAAAATGTCGTTTATTTCTTAAAATATATACACAGTAATTTAAAAAAAAGTATAATATATTTTATTCAAAGTACTGACCCTCGCTTTCTACACATTTTGCCCAACTCCCGGGCAATATATGGATACCATTCCAAAAGAATGCTTCATCTTTATTTGAAATCCATTCATCGAGCCATTTTTCGTACGTTTTCGAAATTGTTGAAGTGTTGCTCCGCCAATGAGTGTCCCATCGATGAGAAGAGGTGATAATCAGAAGGCGCCAGGTCAGGTGAATACGGCGGGTGGGGTAGGAGTTCCCAACCAAGCGAAGAAATCGTTTCCTTAGTCAATCTGGCTGAATGTGCAGAAGCGTTATCATGCTGAAGAATGACTTTGGCGTGCCTGTGAGCCCATTCTGGGCGTTTTTCGATCAATGCGTGACTCAAATTGATCATTTGTTGTCGGTAGCGCTCGGTATTGACTGTTTCGCCGGGTTTGAGAAGCTCGTAGTAGACTACTCCCTTATGATCCCACCACACACACAGCATTGTCTTCTTCCCAAAACGATCTTGGTCGATGTCTTGCACTCGATGTGGATGGATGTCCTGGCGTTACCCATGATTTTTTTCGTTTGGGATTCCGAAAATAAATCCATTTTTCATTGCCAGTTACAACTCGATGCAAAAAACCCTTTCTTTCGTGGCGTAAAAGCAGCATTTCGCACACAGTTTTTCGTTTTTCCATCTGTCGTTCGTCCAATTCATGTGGAACCCATTTTCCAACCTTTTGAATCTTTCCCATAGCTCTCAGGCGATCGGAAATGGCTTGCCTAGTGACATTCAACTGTTCTGCCATCATTTGTTGGGTTTGGGTATTGTCTTCGTCTAATAAAGATTGCAATTCGAAGTCCTCAAACTTTTTTGGTCGATTTTCTCGTTTTTGATAAGTAACATCAAAATCACCACGTTTGAAACTTTGAAACCAACGTTCACATGTCCTGACTGTTGGAGCAACATCGCCATAAGTCTCAACAAGAATTCGATGACATTCAGATGCCTTTTTCTTTTGATTAAATAAGAAAATCATGACATGCCGCAAATGCTCTTTATTTGGCTTAAAATTAGACATTTTTAACACCAAAGAAAGGTATGATACGTCCACGTAAACGACTTAAAAACAACTGACTTTTGTAAACAAATGACTAACAAACAAAATAGCGTTTAGAGATAAGCAAATCCTTCAATAGGCTAAGAGCGCATTCTATTGGAATTAAAACGACATTTTAAACTTGCATACCTGGTAAAAGTAATTCAATTGGAATGACAATGTAATTCATAAATGTAATTCAATTACGAATCACATGATCGAATTATGCATTACAATTATTTGAAAATTGAAATAAGAATGATTCACAGATGTAATTCGATAAGATTTTTAACTCCATTAAATAGGCAAATAAAGATCGGAAGATTAGAGCTGACCACCACAATTGATGTTTTTATTCTTTATTGAAGTTATTTTAATTCGTGGGGGGTGTAATATGTACTTAAGAACGATTCAGCCGATTTGAATGAAAACTAATAATCAGTTTTCTTTCATACTCACTAACATTTTCATTAAAATCGGATGAATCCTTTTATATCGGGTGAATACTGTTATTTTAAAATATTCTGATCCGAAATGCATTCGATTCCTAAATATTGTACGTACAAGAAAAAAAAAATCAAATTTTAATATCAGCTGATTCTTATATGGTTTTAACAGTTGAGAACAAATAAATAAAATGTTTTTATTTATTTTTTTTCATTCTTCTAATCATACCTGTCACAAAATAGTGACAATTAGTAAATATATTGTCAATACCTGCGGAACTGGCTTGATAATGATAATTCATATAATGATGATTGTGATATAATAATAATGTGAAAAATTATGAAACAAAGTAATACATTAATAAATAAATAAAATATATTTGAACAGATCTTTTTGTTTTGAATTAAATGATAAAAATTAAAAAAAGGTATGATTTTAAAATACTAATATTTGTTTAAAGATTTATTTTAATGTTCAGGAATAAACAATGTCTAATTATAATTATAATTATAATTATAACAAAAAGTAACCTTCCCTTATGCTGTTGATGCCACACAAAGGTTGATGTATGTTAAGTATGTAGCAATTCAATGATAAAGAAGACCTTCTCACTAACGGAGGACCTTGAAAATCAATTGAAATAGATTAATCTCGCTTCTTCATTTTCTTTTTTCTTTAATGTTAATCAAGTTTTTTTCTTTCCATATATCAATTTATTGAAATTTACAACTGTATAAATATATACATTAAGTAAATGAGCGGATAGCGATTATAATAACATGTCAAAACTTGAAAAGAACTACTTATCAGTAGCACTTCAATAAAAATTCTACACTAGAAGATCTCTAGGCCATATTCTTTCCAGACGCCTCGGAGGATTATAGGAAATGGAGTGGGAAGCAAGTTGAGAAACTAATCGATTTGAGTGGTTATGGGGCTTACGATGAAAGGATAGGTATCTGGTTTGGGCTAACTCAGCAACTTATGGAACATTAAGGTATTTATGGATAAGTTTATTGGTGACAAAGTAAGGGGCATTTAGGATTTTTCGAAGGATTTTGGATTGTAAGGATTGGATAAGAGATGAATTAGATGGTTTAGTAGAGCCAAAAAGCTCAACTCCGTACGTCCAAATAGGTCTAATCACTATAAATAATTCTTTTGTAATGAATTGGGAGCTTTGATCGTTTGTCTAGTGAATGTTGAAGTAGTCTGTAACTACAAGCAGTTTGTTGTCACGTTAGTCTTGTTAGTCAAGTTAGATATCATTTTATGAGAAAAAGGCACTCAATGCAAAAAGGGCCCATAAGTTTTTTTTTTTTTTGTTAAGCAATTTGAAAAATAAAGATTAATGATGGCTTGCCATTTGTTTGTTTGACCCTCTTCTCGAATAGTAGCCCAAAAAGTAAAAAGTGAAAAGACCAATGCAAGGCCGGAACGAAATTATTCACAAATCTTTATACAATTTGAATGCTCATAGGATGTTACGTTTGGCATATGAGCCCTTATTGCAGCCACATCCTCAATTGACGGTCAATCATTTTAAGAATTCCGAAGGCATTTCAAAGTGGTTCGAAAATAAAACATGTTTTTTTTTTTTTTCAATCTGGTAATTAACGTTTTGAAAAAATAAAATTTACAAAAACTTGCGGTTTGCAAGTAGTGTATGGCGCCTCAAACCAAATGTAGTTGGTACACGGGATCAGAAAATATGTAAGTAAACAAATAAAACTTTAAGAATTCCATTGACCCATTACAGGGGCTTGCACACAATGAATAGAGTCAATTTGATGAGCAGAGAAGAGGGAAAAACAACTGGCACTAGAAGACTAATGAAGTCTTCCAGTATCTCTCCAAATTTACCTTAAATCGACGACAAAAGTGAAGGGATTTTTGAATAGGTTTTATCAGATAATGTTGATTTTTGAATAAATTAATATACAAGTATCACTATTTTAAAATCATTTAATTTTTTTTTTTCTAATACTATATTGGTATTTACAACGGTATGTAATATATAAAATAGTAAATGTGAGTTAAAATGATTTTACTGACACGTCAATAACATGTAAACAACAATCCATTACGATTAGGATTGATAAATCAATTGCCACTTCTCTTGCAATTATTATATTTGAAAACTGGTTTTGAATGCTAAACATTCATCTTAGGTTCTAGAACACAAACTTTTCAAAACACAGTTTGTTACATGAATTATATATACTAAGGTTTCCATAGATGTAAGACAAGAAATCAAATATATTGAAACTCACCTAAGGAAATCAAACCGATATCTGAAATATATCCATTGCAGACGGGGAAGGGCCAGGTAGGTTAAATGTTTAGGGGTTTTCTATTCCAGGCCCTTCCCCTTCCACTAAGGATATATTTCAGATATCCATTTGATCTCCTCAGGTGAGTACCAATACATTTGATTTCTTGTCTTACATTTTTGTGGAATGATGGGTACTTTTTATGGCCAAATCAGCAACATATGAAACATTTAGATCTTTATGGAAAAGTTTATTTGTGACATAAAAGGTATTGAGGATTTTGGATTGAAAGGATTGGATAAAAAAAGAATCGTAAAAATAGAAATCACTATGCCCATGAAGTAAAGAACAGGAAGTAATAGCTATGGAGTTGTTCGGACAAGAATAAAGACGGTTCATTATATATATTTTTTAATTCTTTTTATTTAATCTCAAAAACATCACTGAAGTTATTCAATTCTGGTTATGTTCGGCTCAAACTTTTGTGCAGATCTTAGCTCTGGGGTGGCTACCTAAATAGAAAATGACGCCATGTTTTTTATAGCAATATTATATTTTATAATAATCAATATTATTATATACGTATTCTGTTTACTAACTTGCTATAGCCCTCTTGATCCACCTGTTATAAGCAAACACGTCGGTATTCACTGATGGCCTAGGATCATTGCCACATTCTATAGCTCCGTAAGACACCAAGGCCACCTGTGTGTACCTGTTGGTGGCAGGGTCCAGGTAGACCAAAGGACCGCCAGAGTCACCCTAAAAATTTAATAAAAAAAAAAATACTAAAAATCATATCCATACCAAGGATTTCAGAATCGATCAAAGGCTCCAATAAAAATTTTATTAAAATGCTAAGGATGGGTAGTTGCTTTAATTGACATGTTACATCATCATACATCAGGTAGCATTCCTCGCATTTATTTTGTATTCTTTTTGTAAATTATAAATAATAAATAATAAATAAATGCGAGAATTATATTACGTTGGAAAGTTTTGGAGTTTTTTTTTTTTTTTTTTTTTTTTTTTTTTTTTTTTTTCCCCATTCGAAATGTCAATTTAATAAAATACCGTGGAATTATATTGTTGTTTGGAAATATCAGTCAGTGATGAACAATTAATTGGATCAGGAGAATATTTTTTGTGAAAATAATTTAAATTTTGAAGAATTTTACCAAAAAGTTCAATATTTATTTTTTTTCATAATGGATTAGGTTGATATATTAAAGACTTCCGGTACTCCTCTTGTTTTAAATTAAAGAGATGGGTCAAATTTAACAATATATAATTAAATTATACTCGTATATAAAAAAAATTAAAAATAAATGTATTCAAGCAATTTTATAACATTTTGTTTTTATTGGATTTCCCATTCGAATTCTTTAATATGAGACTGTCTGGGTGATAAAATACTAAGGAATTATTTTTTTTTAATTTCGTAGAGTGAAAAACAATCGATAATCTGGTTTAGGAGAATATTTTTTGGGAACGGACAGGGGCGACCGTAAAACAAAATTCATAATTTAAAACAAAAGAAGAAAGATGAAATTTCAATTTTGATCAATGGAACTACGTTTGTATCCTATACATCATTTCTATGGATGGAGGTACTTGGTGAAAATATTGAATTTAGTTTCACTATATATTATCTATATATTAATGAAATGGGTTAAAAATTATACTGGAAGAAACTTACGCCACAAGAGTCCTTTTTGGGAGTGTAATTACAGAGCTGAGTAGGGCGTTTGTCTAGCAGCGGCCAGCTTCTTTTGCATATATTATTGCTAACCACTTGGACGTCCACTTCTCGCAGGACACTTTGATCGCCTGTGCCTTTGGTGAAACCCCATCCTCAATCAGACAGTTCGTGTTAATCTTCAATATAATTCATCATTAACGGTGAATAATTATATTTAGCGTACAATAATGATACCTGTAATTTTGATAAACTTTCCAGACAGATTGAGCCGGCTAGAAGACAAACAGACTGGGCCAACAAATTGGTTGAATTTGATCGGAGTAGCAAGGACAAGAATGGATATGTCATGGATTGGAGATGTTCCATTAAGCATTACAAAGCCCTTATGTTGGATTATTTTAGACACGCGGTGCATTTTCATCATCCCCTTGCCAGCTGAAAATAATTGTGAAAATTCATGATTTATGTTGCAAAACAGAATATATCACTTGTTTATTATTTTTACTTACGTATTTCGTATTGATTGTGCATTGCAACGAAAACTACAACTGATTCTGGTTCGTCTTTAGCAGTGCAATGCGCGGCTGTGAGGACGTGATATTGGGTGATGATGGATCCACCGCATCCACTGCTGATAGACACCATCCAAGGATACTCGTTCTTACGGGTCTCCTTTCCACCGACAATCCTTCCCTAAAACAGGTATTGTTATAGTAAAGACTGAAAAGATAAAACCATTGGTACAGTCGTGAGGGAAAGAATGAATAAATTCAGAAAGAATATATACAGTGGCTACTAGTCAAAATGATACACCAGGATATTTATAGATGTCTTTGAATAAATAAATATTTCAAATTATGTTACATCAAAAGCATTAATTTATTGTAATCACCAAACATCGTAGTAGTTTGTACTTTGTATATAAACGTATAAGAATAAACATGGATTTAATAATAAAAATAAAAGATATTTGTTTACGATTACTTACCTAACAGTTAAAATAATACAGCTTTGTTTTTCTCAATATTTGTTTACCTTGAACTATTTTACTTTAGTTAAGCTCTTGTGTCGTAAGTGTTAGGCTCTGTTTATAGCAAGTTGAACGAAATTAGCTGAGTTTTAGAACTTTTTTCAATATTGAAGGCACACCCAACGTGATAAGAACGTGAGTTGGTCATTCAACACTTTAATGACGAGAAAATCTTTACAGTGAATAGCCAAAATCATTTTAAAAAGCTGTTCAACTGTCCAGAATATAGCGGAAAGATCACATAAGGAAAAGCGCATTGCTTAAAAAAAGTTAACAGCACTAGAAACATTTTAAGTGATAGGGGTGAGACTTGGATTGTCAGGGAAATTAAAAACAATCCACGTTTAAATGCACCCAAAATTGAACAGAACTATCTAACTGCTCAAGTAAGCCACTATGTGCAGGAACAGCGTTGCATACTCCAAGAAAAAATAAATTTCATGGACGAGTAGCTCGAAAGAAACCTTTCATCAGCATACAAAATCAAAAGAATTCGCAAATGAATATTTACTGAAGAACCCTGAGTTTTGGACAACTGTAATATTTGCTGATAAAAGTTATTTTTATTAGAGTCCGATGGACGTTGCTATGTGTGGAGGAAACCTGGAGAAAGGTAGTGAAAAAAAAAAAAAAATTATGCCCAACTGTGAAAAATTGTCTTCCTCTCTACAGGATGTGTCAATTTCACTGTGAGCCACTGCACCAGTTTTTTTCAATTGACATTTAATGAAGTTCTCAGAGATGCTGAATCCGAATTTGAACTTTGCCAACAAACAGCAAACGAAAATCTATTAAAATGTATTTATAACACAAATTTGATTTTTATTCGAATGTTAAGAAAAACACAAATGACCGTGACAAAAAACAAAAAGGTTGTCCTTTTAAATTATTTATATATTACATGTTAGTAGATGTACTCATCAGTAATATTTTGATCTTGTGTTCCTCTCCAAGACTTTAGCCAATCGTTTTAGAAGAGATTAAAAAGTTTTTCTGTATACCTTCGGTAAATATCGAATGGTATACAATGGTATACATACGAATGGTATACATATAAATATATTCCCTTGAACATAAACTGTTCGATATAGTTCCTCCCAGCAGTTCTCAATAATGTTCAGATCTGGTGATCGGGCTGACCAATATAAAATGGAAATATCTTTGCTGCTACATTTTGTTTAAGATGCGAGCTGTGTGGACAGGCCTATGGCTTTTAATGGAAGATGAACCCCAGTCGAGTCAGCTTTTCTTTCAACAACTGATTCCTGGATGATGTCTATATATTTTTTTAGATTGAAAGGATATAATGAAAGCCTCAGTATCAAAGGTAGTATTTAAACGATATGGTTTGTTTTAATTATAATTACAATGCAATCTTTTTAATCCCACAATTGTGGAACCAGAAAGGTACCGGAATACTAAAAATGATGTATTAGTGGATGCAAAGAAAAAATCCACACACAAAAAAATATAATTGCATTTTGTACAGAGCCTGCACAGTGTAGCTGTTAAGACAGGCTTGAAGATCAACATCCAGAAGACAGAATCCATGACTAACATCAACTCCTGCCGAGATATTTACTCATCTAAATGCCTCTCTAAAAATCTAAAAATAAGGCACTATAACAGTGTAGTAAAACCAGCTGTTCTGTATCCCTCCGAGTGCCTTGCAATGGCCAGGAAGGGCCCACTCAGGAAGCTGGAGATCAAAGAGAGGAAAATCCTGAGAAGGATACTAGGACCAGTCAGGGAAGAGAATGGCACCTAAAGGATACGGCACAATGATGAGTTGTATAAATACCAGGAGGATATCCTGACATGTATAAGGAAAAGGCGACTGGCATTTTATGGACACTTGGCCCGCATGAGTCCTACCAGATTATCAAACAGAATATTTACTGTGGCAGGTAGAGGCAAGGCTTCCAAAAGCAAGTGGATCACAACAGTGAAGTCAGATCTGGAACAACTATGGATCCCACTCGATAAAACAAAGGACCGACTGCTGTTCCGACAGGCTGTCCGACCGGGAGTTTTTCCAGTATCCCTTACCATTAAGAAGACCACAGGGACCAAATGGACAGAAGAGAGAAAGCTGGCTCATAGTCAGGAAATGAAAGACTTCTGGAAGAGAAAGAAGAAGATCCTCGCCGAAAAGTAGCTACGAACCCGTGGTCCGTAGTGGCATATATATATATAAAATAATCGCATTTTATAATTTTATAAGACAAAAAAAAAAAACTGTTGAAGGACCGGATTACCGCGGGTGACTGATAAAGGGCAGGATTGTCGCGATTGTTCTGTACTATAAAACGCATTCAAAATAAATGTTATCATTATTATAACTGAAAAATTAGGATTTTTTTTTTGGCAAAGTTTAAACTTGAATTTAGCACAACAATCACAAACCCAATTAATTAATTGTGCTATATATTTTTTCCACCTAGCTACCTAGGCACGGGATTGTCTAATAATATCAGCTATTTCTTACTGTATTCCTCCACCCGCAGTTGCAGCTGAGACTGCGTTTCCTTAGAGCTTTAGGTTTGGCATTCCAGGCCCAGGACAGGCAGGCAATCATCAGGCACACCAACAAAACCTTCATTTCTGAATTTATCTAGAAAATAATTGTTTTATTATAAACAGACAATGTGAAATATATGTTTCAGGAAACTGTGCAATATATTTAATCCTATAAAAAAACAGAAATAACGAATGATATAATAATATTTTAGAGTAAATATACACAACTTGCTATATCATGGTCTAACTTACTCTTAGATCTCTGGGGTATGGAACTGATACCACTGTTTGAAAATTTCCAAATTTATAGTAGATTCTTATTGGCATAATTAATGTATATACAACTAATTAACAACAGTTTAAACATAAAAAATGCAGCCTAAATGCAAAATATATTGATTCACTTGGAAATTGAGTTTACTTAGAATTAACATTCTAGATTAATTATTTAGTTTGATAGTATGTCAATATTTAATATATTGTTACTCCATCTGGCGAAAGGTCTGTGCCCAAAGTCTCACTCAGCCTCATCCTTTCAATATCAGTGTTACGGTTGACGAAGTAGCAAAGAGGTCCCCATCTTGAAGAAGGAGGCATGGTTCGGAGTTCCTTAGACTGCGTGTAACTATGGCACATATATAAGTATGCCTGTGTTTATGATATCTCATTCTTACTCTATTTTAATAAATGTTATTTTTATTTTTTAAGAGCTCGTCTTTTTACTTGTTCTTCATATTTTTATTCATTTGTGTTTGTAAATAAAATGTGCATTTGTACATTTATCATTAAAATCGCCTGTTTTCTTTTGAATGTTGCAGATTTTGAAATTCGTCAATAAAATATTTAAAAACAGGATTACTGTATTAGTGTTTGCTAAATAGCTGTGTTTCACAACAAATGTTCATCTTTTCCCGTCGGTTTTCTCATACAATCACGATTGTAGAATGTTGCAGTAGTTTCTGTAATAGATATAATATCTTCCCAGTATATATTCCAGTATTGAGCAAATTTAAAATGTGACTTGTAAGCAGAAGTTAATCATAACTATTTGACAACTACTTCTTGAAATCAATTATCGAATTTAATAATGATTAAACCTTTCAGTCAAATAATCATTAGTTAACTAAAAAATGACCGAACGATATTAGTTGTCAAATACCTATGACTAAGTTTTGCCCAACTGACTGATTGTAGGTCATTTGAGTCTGATGAAAATCTAAGTTTACTTCATTTTTATTTTTTGTGACAGAATTTTATTATTGTGCATATTTAGGGTTCAAATGGACATGCCATGATTATTTTAACTATTTCCATTTTATTATAGCATAAAAACTGATCTATGCTATTATATAGCAGTATATAGCGTTATATTATTGACGAAATGGTGGAATGCCTCACATCGAACCTTTATACTGTCCTTAATCATATTGCCCCTCTCAAAACCTCAATTATCCGACGACTGCCTGCTCCTTGGATAAACCCCGACATTAGAAATCTGATGAAGCGAAGAGATGCTGCCAGGAGACACTTCAGGCGAACTAGACATTCAGAAGATTATTCATCTTTTAAACTTCTTCGAAACCTTACCCAGTCCTCTTTACGCCGTGCTAAAGCGCAGTATTTTCATAGTGTTCTATCCCAAGCTCCTGATCCTAAATCTCAATGGAAAATTTTGAGAAACTTTTCAGTATCCAGTTCCAAACCTGATGACAACTATCCAGTCACTCCAGATGAACTTAATTCCGATTTTGCTGACCCCCACCCTAATGAAATCCCTGTAAACACCTTATCCTATTCTATTCCTCAAACCCCATTCAATTCTAATAACTTTTATTTTCTTAATATCTCACCTAATGACCTAATCGATTCAGTCTTTAAATCTCATACCAACGACTGCGGCTTGAATCAAATACCTTTAAAAATAATAAAACTCTGCATTCCTGTTATCTTACCTGCCCTGCTCCACATATATATTTCTCCTTACAAAGCTCCATTTTTCCTACAGCTTGGAAAAAAGTCCTTGTCCGTCCATTGAACAAAGTACCTTCTCCTTCTTCAGTTTCCCACTTCAGACCTATATCAATCCTGTCAAATTTATCCAAACCATTAGAAAGATTAGCACATTCCCAACTCATCTCCTTTCTTGAATGTAAGGCCCTCCTTAATCCTTTCCAGGCAGGCTTCCGTTCCGGATACTCCACGCAATCTGCTTCGGTAAAAATTACCCAAGACCTTTATTCCTCCTTAGACCAACAGAATATTACGATCCTGATTCTATTTGATTTTTCAAAAGCTTTTGATTCTGTTGACCATACAATCCTTCTCTCCAAACTCCATAACCTCTCAATATCTAATAGTGCGTTAAGCTGGCTTCTTTCCTTTTTATCCAACCGTTTCCAAACAGTAATTATACCTGGAAAACCTCACTCATCTTCACTACCACTCTCGCGAGGAGTTCCCCAGGGATCTTCTCTTTCCCCTACCCTATTTTCTATTTATGTTAATGACTTACCGAATCGCATCCACTACTCCCAATATCATCTTTATGCTGACGACTTGCAAATATATTTATCATTTCATCCTTCAAAGATGTTAGAGGCGATTTGTAAGCTACAGAAAGACATAGATATCATTAACCTTTGGGCAGTGGAGAATAAATTAAGCCTGAATCCAGAAAAAACAAAGGCTATCCTCATTGGGTCAAAACCTCACCTAAAAGCTCTTCCCTACTATCCACTGCTTTTCCTCAAAAACCGTCCAATTCATTTCCAAAATTCCATTAAAAATCTGGGAATAATTTTCGATCAATATCTTGCTTGGAATAACCATATCTCTCAAATCACGAGGAAATCTATTTTTATTCTTAAGCAACTCTCACATTACCGTGATTTATTACCATTAAGTACTTGAAAACTTTTAGTATCATCACTCATTTTCCCTAACTTTGACTACGGATGCACAGTATATGGAGGACTGTCTGATGAGCTCGAGATGAGATGTAAAAGAGTAATGAACTGTTTTATTAGATTTATTTTCGGGATCTCCAGACGTTCTCGCATATCTCATAAGTATTCTCAAATTGGTTGGCTTTACCCCAGTTTTCGACGTCAATACTTCCTGGGTGCTCTCATATTCCAAACCTTAAAAACCAAAAAAACCGCCTATATCCATGACCTCCTTACTCTGCGCTCCTCCGTTCACCTCTTAAATACTAGAACCCAACCCATCAACCTATACACTCCGGCTCATCGAACTGCATCCTTCGAGAAATCCTTTATTATCCGTGCTTCCTCTTTATGGAATTCATTGCCCATCACAATTCGAAAAAGCTCCACTCTTACTTCCTTTAAACAACATCTATTTCTTTACCTCCTGGATCTTCAATCTTCCGAGCAAGTGTAAAACATGAATATTTAAGTTATATACATTATAATAGTACACATAAGATGTATCCTATTATTAGTTTCCTTAATTTATTTTGGTAACTCATAATTTAATTATTAATCAATTTTTATTATTATTTATATTTATCATTTATTATAATTAATTATCATAGCCAGACGATTGTTCTATGTATTGTACTCGTTTTGTTATTCTTAGGGACAAGGTGTCCCAGAATAAAGTTCATTTTTCTTCTTCTTCTTCTTCTTCTTCTATATAAAAGGACAAGCCATTTTTCGTTTGCGATCACTAACCGCGAAAACTACTTAACCAATCTATACCAAATGTTAACTACACAATCTTGATAGTACAAGGAAGGTTTAGCAATATTAATAATAATAAAATTTACATATTTTCAATTAAATTTTTGTTAAAAAAAAACGATAAATATGTGTTGCGCAGTGTAGTTGGATAATTGACTGATAAGTGGCGAGCGCCATTTAAGAGAGGTTACAAAGATTTATTTATTATTGTTGTATAAAGTTAGGAATTGATAATAAAATTTGCTTTATTCGATTAAATTGTTAAAAAAAAAAGCTATAAATATACGGTGTCACGTATGGTCCTTAATGAAGTTTAAAAATAAAACTATAATAGTGCAGGTAAAACTATTGAATCCATCTGTACTAAATTTTCATGAATCTAGGAAGATTTAGCAATAATAGAAGTTTAAATGTTTAATGTTGAGTGGTAGAAACGAGGTTTGCGACACTGTCGAGTACTTTTATGGCTAAAAATTAAAATCCAACCAGATGATTTCAATATACGTTTTTCTATCAAATAAAAATTATTACTAAATCAAAATGTCGATTCTTTATATTTTGATACGGTGTGTAAAAATAATAATTAAAGGCCTTTAGTTGTAAGCACTGATAATGAGATGGACTTAATAATCCGCAGTTGTTTCTTAATAATCTCTGTTCTTGTGGATTACCGACTCATACATTAAAATTAAAAATTATGCTTTCAACCACCTAATTGGCGCAATTTTAACCTAGTTAAATATTACTGCTATGCGTGAATATACATTGAAGAAATAATGCTGATTTGCATACTTCAATAAAGATTTTTATCGATAAACAAATAATACTTCAATTATTAGTTAAAATTATTTATGTTCTTTACTTATGAGAGCGGGTGAAGCCGCGACGGGGGTGCTAGCATTTTATAAAATTAGATGTAATTTTTTTTATAAATTAATATTTGACATAAAATTAATCATATTTTTAGGTTTTAATTACTATCGTTTCAAAGGTCTGTTTATCAGTCTGTTTATTTCATTCTTACTATAATTTAATGAATTTTCATTTTGTTTTTTAAATTTTGTCCATTTATTTTTTTTTATCACTCAAAATATTGCTCTTGAGTGTGGTAGATTTTAAACTGTGTAAATGAACCATTTAAGAAACATCATTGTTTGTTTATTTGTCTTGATTTATAGTAGACACATTCTGAGTAAATTTTTATCTTTGCATGGCATATGCCCAAATATTTGGTAGAATGATGAATGCAATAGTTTGTGTAATAAGTAAACGAGCGTTCAGAAGGTATCGTTTGCTAGCGTTGAGCAAAAATCACTACATTTAAAATGTTAATTTAAGATTGTATAAATATTTATTTAAATACGCGAAATGTAACGCGTATAAATATATGCACCCATTTCAGGGTTACTGCAATATGAAAAACGGAAAAATGTGAATTTTAACCCATCAGAGACCTCCACGTTCCATTGGACAATGAATTTTTTTCAATTTTATGTTTATCTACTATATTTCTACGTACTATATAGTTGTCAAATACCACTCACTCATTTAACAAGAAATCTCAGAAACCACCGAACGGATTGGAATGAAATTCGATATGTAGCTTCCTCTAGGGCCATAGGTGCTCGCTAAGAAAGGAATTTTAAAAAATCGGCCTGGATCGCGGCTAATTTCGCGAAAAATACGGTTACAATTTTTATTGGGTGAATAATAATAGATTAATTGTCATATGGTATTTGGAGATAAGCCAAGTTTAAAAATAGGTTAGATGTTTAAGCCGCACACTTTGACCACAAATTAAGTTCCTTATAGTTGTAAACAAACAAAAATACGATCGATGTCGAAACCTTATAATATGGTACATTCTGTGAACCCATGGTGGCTAAAGAGGTGGACCCATACAAGTTTGAGTTGTTTCGTGATGAAGAGCTATTAAAAGACTTATGTTAAAGAGGGGGTTAAAAGACTTATGTTCTCTGGTGATGTCATGTAAGGCCAGTTCGATGTACATATTCCTTACGAGCAACCCACCAACATTGCTTCACCTGTAGCTTCGTCCCCACCTTCTCTTCCATCAGTTTTCCGGTCACAAGATAATCGGCTCAACCAGGCCCAAGTTGTATTTTGTAAGTCTATTAACGCTTTATTTTTACTAATCTAAGTTGACCTTAATCATAATGATACTAAACCGTAGCGGGGCAGGATACTTTCAGCTAGTTTTTTATATATTTTAATTTTTTTATTTTACATTTGCTCATATTTAGGCTTCTAATACATATATCTTCTTTATTTAACTAATTCCATTTAATTGTGGCATGAAAAATAATATTTATACTATTTATATTCATGATATTTTTTATGTCAATCAATGTTTGACTCAATGTTAATCATATTTTTAGGGTTTATTAATTATGCTGCTGGAGTTATATCCGGTAAATATAGTTCAGGTAATAGCAGAGAAACGGTTAATATGGGCATGTAATGAGGTCCTGGGGTTTAGTAATGACCAAATTCCGTATAAAGTAATCAGTGTTGAGCCGTCGGGTAAACGACCGAGGTGTAGATGGGAAGATTGCATCAGCGCTAACCTTGCGGATTTGGGTTTTGAGAGTGTGGGTGCTCAGTGGTTGGTGTTGTCTGCATCGAACCTTCGGGTTCGCTACGCCTTTTATTATTATTAACAATATTTCAAATGTTGAAATTTTTTTTTTCTTGCTGCAAAAAAGTTGTATATTAGCATATATTGAACGTTGGCTTCTTAGTCCAAATAAACAATTTTGAAATATCGTTCCACTGAGATATGGAGATATCTTTCTCCTCTCTCTCACACTCTCTCTCTCTCTCTCTCTCTCTCTCTCTCTCTCTCTCTCTCTCGTTATTAAAAAAACAAAATGGTTTTCAAGTGTTGTTTATTGTTTATTTGGGCTTAAAGTTTTTATGTACACCAACTAGGGCAAGAAGAACAGTTTAGGTCACTAACCTATTCAACCCAGAGTGGGAAAGTCAAGATTCATTTGCAGTTTCATTCATTCAGCTTCATCAAATCATCAGAAAGGGTCAAAATTTAAAAACAAAAAGTCAATCATTTAAAAAAAGCAAGTTTGGGGTATATGTATATGCTATATAAGCTGCTTAATAGAATGGAACCATAACCAGTTGGCTCTGATCCTTAACACGGAGACTTAAGTTTACGTTTTCAGCTTAAAAATTAAAAATATCATTTTGCTATCGTTTTATATGTTGTTTAAGGTGCTAAATTGAATGAAAATAAATATAGAGTTCTATTACAGAGCCAAGTTCCTTGAATTAGGTTATAATTCATTATTTAGTTATATTTGGAAATATATTTTGTTTTAAATGATGAATATCATTTTACTGTTTTACTACTGACCGCACATACCTCTATACAATTAAACAAATTTTTTATTTATTTTGTTTTTTGACATGTTAGTTTTATAAAAGTAATCAAAATCATTTCTGTTTCCATTATCTCTTAGTATATTTTTATTAGATATGATTCCTGAATTCTTTTTAATTGATTCGAATTTATTAGAATCACAATATTTTAAATTTAAAAATATTGCAATATTTTTTTGTTATTTTTATAATTTCATTTTAAATTTTATAATTTAGTTATACACGTGGAGAGAAAATGATTCCAGTCGTAGAATACCCTAGCCATTGATAAAAAAGAACAAAATAAATAAATATGGCAATCTTCAGCTGGGAACTGTATGGTAATGAGTTATACAATAATTTATAATTTATAAGTTATACAATAATAAGTTCACAATGTAAATGCACACACACACACACACACACACACACACACACACACACACACACACACACACACACAACACAAAACACACAACACACACACACACACACACACACACACACACACACACACACACACACACACACACACACACACACACACACACACACACACACACACACACACACACACACACACACACACACACGCACACGCACGCACACGCACACGCACACGCACACACACGCACACGCACACGCACACGCACACGCACACACACGCACACGCACACACACACACACACACGCGTGCGCGGACACACACACACACACACACACACACACACACACACACACACACACATGTATTTAATAAGAACAAATTCACTTGTACAGTAAGCCAATTTTTTTACATCCTAATCTTATTAAAAAAAAATTATATGTCCAAAAATTAGTTTCTGGAGAACGAAAAATAACACATAAATTCATCCCCTGAACAAACACGGCCGAAACCGGGATTTATACTTATAACACTGTTTTTCAGATATCCTTACTTCAATTTGAACCACTACAGAGAGTCTAGACCTGTGGAGCTTTTTTTTGTAAGACCAAGTGAAGTGAAGATAAGTTAGCTTTACGAGTAAGCCAACTGAAAATTTCTGGCAGTCGAGGTTATGCCTATATTAACGAAATAAACCTGCATACATCAATAGTGAACTTCAAAGGGTTTAGCAAAATCTTAGCAAAAAATTTAGTCCCATAAAAATTTATTTTAACATAAAACCGTGTTATTTTCTCAACTCCAGAAAAGGGCAACTTCAAGGACGCGTACAGATCCTGGTAATGAAATAATCGAAAAATCAGTTTCACAGCCTTATACTACATTTATTTAGGTATTCAAATATAATAAAAATAATTGAAAAAAAACATCGAATTTAAGGTTATTTTTCCACTTTTGCCCCACTGTGCGGCGTTCGGGGAAGGGTGTTGGAAAGAATGGACAGTTTGTCGGTCGTTTGTTATTGTTGGTTTCTGTGTGGTGGTCAATGGCAAGAAAAATTCATTTCTTCTTTTTATCTTTTGCACCCTTCTGCAGTGATATTCACATAATACACCAAAAATGTATCAATACACAACCTGCATTGGTTAATCCGAAGAGACAAATATTCGTACACGACAAAACCAGACCTCTTGTTTCAAAACAGACAGTTAAGAAATTAAACGAACTTTGTTACGAAGTCCTTCCACATTCACTTTATTCGCCAGACATCTCCAACAGAATTCCCTCTGTTTAAAAACGCCTACAATTTCCTAAAAGTAAAAGTATAGTAAAAGATTCTCAGATCAGAAAGGCATTCTTTACATTTGTGTCATCAGAAAATCCTGAATTTCCTAGTTATTGGATTGAAAAGATAATAACACGTTGGGAAAAAGTATAGATAAATATTTCGAACAAAAATATTTTGATTTCATAAAGTTGTTTTACTTAATGAACTTTTCAGTGATAATGGATATTTCCTAAGAACTGACGCAATAGTTTTGCCCAGTATATCTCTGTACCACCAACCATTCTGGGTCATCCGCCTGCCAAGAATATTAAATTCTTGGGTTCTAGGTCAGCTCCGATTTTTCAAAGACAGGACCATATATCTGTTAAATCCTATGTAATCGGTCATTGACCTTCTCACTTGTAGGTCCCACTACTCTTACTTTATCATTTAATCTATTTCATTGTAACCTGCTTTCTCTTACTTATATAATTGCTTTACAATGATTTATGTTCTAGAATGTTAAAGAGCGATTTCTAACATAACATAAAGAGCATGACGTAAAGCAAGTTCCTGTAAAAAAAAAAGATCCCATGCTTATGGTATTTTCCTAACTTCTTTCCATACGGGAACATTTTAACATCATTCATTGTTAAAGCATCCAATTCCTAAAACTTTATCTGTAACGCGATACTAATTTCCAGATGCTGTTTATTACTTTTAATTAAAAAGACTATATTAAAGTAATACAATTGAGAAACAGCTTGAATGAAATAATATCAGTGGTGTTGATAAGGAAATAGAAGTGTTGTTTTATAAAAACATATTTTATTTAGGCCATAAAAATATTTTTAAAGTCTTCAGTTCAGTTTACCACCTCATGCTTTTGTGCAGATCTGTAATTCAGGTTTGCTTTCTAAAAAAAAAAAAAAAAAAAAAAAAAAAAATGTATGATGGATGAAATCAATAAAATTCATTGCCGGTAAAATATATTATATACGGGTACTTCATTATCTATAAGGCACGTTTCACTATCCTATCTCGTAGGAACGGAGCTAGGATAAGTTGGAATATCAGCGGTATAGATAGGACATTATATAATACATTATGTAATATTCAAATACATTAGGTATAAACTATAAAATGCATTATGTATTACACCGAGGACAGAATCAATGGTGTTCGCAATCTTATAGGAGTACCGAATGGAAGACTGGATAAAACGGGATGAAAAGAAAAATTATGATTTACTTTGATGATTCTATCGGTGTAATAGGAACTTTCTAGATTTAAAATTTGATTGCCGAGGGAGTTGATGTGAAAGTTTTAGCACACCCGGTATTGAAGGTTGGGGAGTTGAGATTATTTCGTGTCAAAACCACGGTATGAATATTGACCTTCCCAACTTGGCTACAATAAATAACCTGGAGACTAAACCATCTTTTCTCCTCTGGTACGAAAGGACGTTAAGACCCAACAAACAAATAAACAATAAAATACAATGATTTATGTTTAAATTAAAAAAAAATAGTTATGAGAGTATTATTTAAAAAAAAAAAACCTTGGGAAGGTTCGTACTTCTTTAAATATTATTTATATACGACTGAACGAAAATCCGAAATAAGAAAGTTACTTTGTAGGGAGGCTTTAAATAAGAAAGGCGTAGTACCGTTTAAGGAATTAAAACGTGTAAGGTTCGGGAGGTCGAAACCATCAGTTTATTAACGAGATAAATTTTTAATCTAACTTTTCAAATTAAACATTGACATTAACAATGTAACGTTGAAAAGCATACGTGCAAATATCCAGGCAGAATAACAAAACCATTGACCCTAAACTTCCTCCAAAGTTAAAACAATACAGGATAGGCAAAGAAGCTACATATAAAACGCGGCAAGCGTGCACTCAACTAATGAGTAGTAGGTATCAAAGCTACTTATATTTAGGACGCTAAAGTAATTATATAATATACATTGTAATTATACTCACCTTTAATAGCCTGCTTGATCCAACTGATGTAGGCGAACACATCAGTGTTGACTGATGGCCTGGGATCACTTCCACAGGCAGGAGGTCCGTAAGACACCAGAGCAACTTGGGTGTACCTGTTGGTGTATTCATCCAGGTAGACCAAAGAACCACCAGAGTCACCCTGAAAACAAATGACCATGTGATACGTAAAAACTTTAAAACGTCGAGTTCTATTATTACTAATTCCATCCAAATAAAGATTACTATTGCATTAGAGCCGAGACTTAGTACACTTATTTACGTAGAACACTGATCAAAATATTGAAAAAGATGCCTTGAAGTAACTTACGTTGCAAGAGTCCTTTCTGGGGGTGTAAGCACAGATTTGAGTTGGACGACTGTTGAGTAGAGGCCAGCTTCTTTTGCAATTTCTGTTTGAAACGACCTCAACGTCTACTTCTCGAAGGACATTTTGGTCCCCTGTACCCTTGGTCAAACCCCAACCTAAGGCAAAATTTAATGTTAGTTTCATAACTAGTAATTTGGTATTTGTTATAGCTCACATCTATTTAACAGTAATAATACCTATAACCTTGATGAACTTTCCTACGAGATCGTATTGGCTGGAAGGCATACATACTGGTCCGACATATTGGTTGAAGGTTATTGGTGTGGCAAGAACAAGGATAGAAATATCATCGAGAGATGCATCATCACTATCTCTGTAGCCCCGATGTTGGATGATCTTAGACACACGGTATTGCTGCAAGTTTTCGTTTTCTACAAATAAAGTAACAGAGTTAATATGTAAGACTATACATTGCTTTTTTATATTCAATTTACACTTACTTCCTTTTTGGTAGTGCATTCCCACGCAAACTCTGATAGACGAGGCAGTTTCTTGAGAAGTACAATGCCCAGCAGTGAGAATATGAAATGGAGTAATGATGGATCCACCGCATCCGTTGCTCAGAGACGCCATCCAAGGATATTCGTTCTTACGGGTTTCCTTTCCACCGACAATTCTTCCCTAAAACAGACATTGTTATAGTTATGGATAGAAATTATGGAACCTTAATGACAATAATTCGCCAGGCCTTCTTACCGTGTTCCTCCATCCGCAGTTGCAGCTGAGACCGGAGGAGCGTTTCCATGCATTTCTAGTTTTCAAGCTACTGCCCCAGGATAGGCATACTATCATCAAACACACCAACAGCACCTTCATTTCTGATTACAACAGAATTTTTAAATCAACAGATTATTGATAACAAACGTGTAGTTGTTCTGTTTTTAAATTTAGAACTCTTTCGTTAAATTATTTAAATTGATAGAGGAATTATAATATTTATGAAATTTATTACAATAAATTAAAATATAGAATGAAATGAGCGAGGAATTAACACTTTTCTCAATAGATCAAAGCATTACTTCAACAAACTAGATGATGACTTGCATGTTTTACCGCCAGTTCAGTGATCGTGGGTAGAATTGATTTTAATATTCTCTTCTCCAAAGACCGATATTATTGAAGGAGAAATTAAATGCCCAAGGAGGAAATCATTTCCAACGGATCGCAAATGAACAAAAAACAAAATGTGTAGTAGTTTCTAATTGGAGTGCATCTCTTGCTGCTCCATCCACCTCTTCATTTACGGGTATACCGGAAAGGCTGGGGATCCAGAAAAAGGTTAGCTCTTTTTGAAGATATATTCATCTGATTTATAATAAAATGGATTTCTTGGATTATAGGGTTGTCCGAATAAATTTTAAAAAGGCTTTATATCGCACTCAAGGAGTCAGAGCAGATAATTATCGACTGTTATTTAAATGTTTGAGATACTTAAAGCGCTTTTAATATCGCCGTTAGTTCCGCAGTGAAAATACCGCAGGCACTATCTAGCTAAGGCTGGGTGCACATGAGCTGGAAAACAATTGGAACGCAAAGATTGTTTTTAATCGGATAGTCAGAGATCCATTGGCAATATAGGACCTATGCACATGCCACGCCGACAGCTAGCGGACACACTCGGCCTATCTCGATAGGATCAGGGCTGCCACTGGTCCCTCCCCCTATCTGCGTTTTTTCTATCCCCCGCGTTTCAGTAGTACTTATCGCTGCGTCCGTTCTATGTGGTGCTTTTTCAATGTGTTTTCGATAACATAATGATTAATTTGATTTCATATATTTATTTAACATTAAATATAGTTGGATAATCTTTATATTATATTAATAATTATGGATCGGATTTGTATGCATTTGATATATATATCAAATATTTAATTAAGTATGCATTTATTTTCGTCAAATATTTATAATTTCCATTTTATAAATAATTTCCAAAGGTGATACCAGAATGCTCACTGAATTTTCTTGCCCTTTTAATGCATCGCTGATTCTTACAGCCAATTCATCAAATGAACCAATAGTCATTCGAAAATAATTGAAGAATTTTTGTTCATCTTTCCTCAATCCTATAAAAATAGTGTTGAAAGCGCCTTTTACATATCTGGCATCGTTAAATGGATGAACCCAATATCTTATTTTATGGTCACTATTATAGACGTATTTTTACATAAAGTACGAAAGTAAAACCTTCTTTTTATAAATTTTAACTTTCGCTTGATCCATCTCGGAAGAAACAACACACAACATAGAAGAAGAATGAATCCTTATACAGTTTGAAAATTTCCCAGGTATCAAAGAGATAGGACGCCGCGCCCTATCTTCCATGTGCACAGAAACTCATATAGGTATCAAAGAGATAGGATGGAAAACAATCTCGGCGTTCCGATTATTTTGCATCTCATGTGTACCCAGCCTTTACTTCAGCGCCCTACTGTTGTCCCAAACTGCACAAGATGTTGGATAATTTGTTTTTGAACTATTTGTTTTTGCTACAGCTGTAATAATTTACTTCAGACAGAAAGGTTTGAATGATTTCTTGAGGAGAACATTTTTTAATTTTCGAAACTTTTAGCATTTTAATGTTAACATGGGGAGGTGATAATATTCATGGAGGTATGTTTCTTCTTATCGGTAGAGACTGATGTTTCATTAATTTTGATGTAACCCATCTCATCCTGTACCAAACTGGAAGAGAGGAATTTCTGGATCTTTCATATTTATAGGCAGTATCTTGATTAAAAATTGAAAGATATGCCGGATTATCTGGTTGTGTATACATTTTTGTTACATGCTTGGCCCCTTGCTTATGGCGACGATAAGAGAGGGGTAGGACTCCTACTTCGATATACAGACTGAGTGCTGGGCTTGTTCTGAATGCTCCCGTAGAAAGGCGTATGCCGGCATGGTGGACTAAATCCAGCTTTTTAATTTTAGTTTTATTTGCGGATGCATAGATGAAGCTGGCGTAATCAATTTTGCTAAGTATTAATGCCTCATAAACACGTAGCTTGGTTTTACTGTCCGATCGCCATGTTGTGTTCCCTGATTTCTTTAGTATCTGCTACCTGTAGTCTTCGTTTTTAGCTGTTCTATGTGAATGGACCAGGTTAGTTTACTGTCTAGATGGAGACCCTAGAATCGGATAACATTGGTTTAAACCAGAGAAATGTTATTCTATAGTTTATGAGAATATTGGGGTTTCTTTTGCGGTTGAAATGCACACGAGACCTTTCAGTCGAAAACTTGAAGCCTGTTCTTTGTGACCAGGAAGCTAATTTATTTCCGTGGTTTGGAGGCAGGTTCTAATGTACTGCAGGCCAGGTGATTTTTCAGAGTATAGCAAAGTCATCAGCAAAAAGGTATCAAGAGACGCCCCATCGGTGATTGCACGAATTACGATAGAAAACAAGGTCGTACTCAACGCAGGGCCCTGTGGTATACCATGGCTTAAAGATTTCTTTTCAGAAGAAGTCCCACCAACCATAACCCTGTAATATCTGGTTCCAAGGAATCCCTTGATAAAGTTAGCTAGATTCCCTTTCACTCCCCATTGTTGTAATTATTTGAGCATGTTAAATTGGAAGACTGTGTCAAAGGCATTTTTGATGTCAAAATATATACCAACTGCATGTTCTTTATTGATGAAGGCGTTCTGTATTTCAGTTGTGATCCTGACAAGGTTATCGGTGGTGGAACGCCTCTCGCGAAACCCACACTATAAGCTGTTTTGTACTTCCATTTGGTTGAATAACCAAATTGGTCTTTTGTTCACAGTTCTTTCTAGTATTTTACAAATGCAATTAGTGAGTGGTATTGGGCGGTAACTGGAAACGTCGGTTTTAGGTTTGCCAGATTTTAATATTAGTATAATTATGGATTCTTTCCACTGAATTGGAAACACTCCGCTTGTCCATATTTTATTATATAGATGAAGATCTTTTTCTAACGATTCACTTGGTAAATTCTTCATCATTTCATAAGGTCTGCAGGGCACGACAATTTACCTTTCAGTCCAGAAAGGCAGCTTTTCAGTTCCCACATATTAAAAGGAATATTATATATTTCATCGTTATCAGACAGAAATCAATTTGGGTCGTGGAAGGTCTATCGTCATTGATTCCTTCTTTAGCGAAAAATTGTGCCAATTCATTTGCCACAATTTCCTCGTCACAGATCGTGCGTCTTCATTTAAATAAATTGATTGAAATGTACGTGTACCTTCAATCGCTCTAACTTTCTTCCAAACAATTGAAGATGGGGTATTTGTGTTATTAGAAGAAACGTACTATTGGCAGGAAGTTGTTTTATTTAAGCATATTACTCTTTTACAAATTACTTTGGCTTTTTTTTACTCAATGCAATTTATATTACTCATGTTTCTTTTAAAATTATTGTAGGCTTTTCGCTTATTTTTTATTGCTTCTTTACAGTCGGCACTGAATCACGGAACGGATTGGCGTTTGTGTCTAGACGATGCTTTAGGAATAGCCAATTCAGCAGCTTCTCTTATTTTTGATGTGATTTGTGTGCAACATTCTTCCGAGAGATTAGGAGGAAAATCGATATATGCTTTAAACTTCTGCAAATCACCTTAAGCATGTATCCAACTGGGTCTTTTCGAAATGTTGGATGGACGTCCAGCCATGCTAATAATAATAAGGAAGTGGTCGCTGGAGTACTGGTAACTTAGTACGTTCCAATACGTGCCCGAGAACTAACTATTGGAGAAAACTGCAATATCTATTGTCGAGTAAGTATCATATGAAGAGCTCAAGTAAGTGGGTTCTCCTCTATTCAAAACTTGTAATTTATGAATATCCAACATGTTTTCTATTAAACGCACTTCTGTCTGTTCTTTGTGACCCCCAGATAGTGTTATGAGCGTTGAGGTCTCCCAATAAGAGCAGTGGTACAGGCTATTGAGAACAAAGAGCGTTCAATTAGTCAGATGTCACCATTGTCTGTAGAGGTATATAAATATTGCAAACAGTAAGTGGAATATCGCTCAAAATCCTGATGGTCACAGCTTGTACAGCAGTTTGCACTGTTATGGGTTCAAATAATAATCCCTAGGATACAAGTAGAAGTACTCCACCACAAGCCTGAGTACCCGTAATGTTATCCAAACGACAAAGTTCGAAACCCCTGAGTGTCAACGCGTCTGCAAGTTTCAGATGTGTTTCCTGTAGGCACAGGAGAGTGGGCTGGATGTCCTGTATCAACATCTGTAGATCAGCGAAGTGGATTCCACTGGATTATTTTAAGACTAGCCATATAAAATATATATTGAAGATAATACTCAAATAAAAACCTAGGATTGTGTGTATGTTTACGGCTAAACCACAATATTTTTACTTTTACCCCTATCAGCAGTATTCTTCCCTTTGGTAGTTTTTTCTTTAACTTTTTTTTTTGGAGTTGAAATTCAGAGTTCTATCCATTGTTGATATAAGTTAAACATAATTTTTTTTATTAGGGCGTAATCCTGATTTTCCCATAAATAAGTACCATAAAATGGGGTCACATTAGTACGGTGGAGTGAAATTGGTACACAATTATTTCTGTGGTGATCTCCTTCTGGCAGGTTGTTGTGTCGACTTTTAACAAATGAGAGCGCATGAATGAGCCGTTTCGTGGGCTCTCATTTGGTAAAAGTCGACACAACAACCTGCCAGAAGGAAATCACCGCAGAAACAATTGGGTACCAATTTCACCCCACCGTACGTATGTGACCCCATTTTACGGTATTGTTTGATATCAAGAGTAATTTTTTTAGTTGTCCTATCCAGTTGTATTTTATTTCTTGTGGATGTGCAATATGAAGTTCATATAGAGAAAGAATAAAGACAAATTTAGGAAAAGCTGTGGGGAATATAAAAACATGCTATTAGCACAGGATCTAGAAAGAATAATTCTACCTTTAATCCTTAATAAAAGGAAATAAAAACCCACATACATTATTGGTTGCTAAATACCTTCTCTTAAATGCTCCATTCTACAAAACAAGAATCATATCACAACTCAGGCTAGCCTCAGATACAAAAATACAGATTTATTATAAAAAAAATATGTACAAAATAGACTCGGAAACCATATGCAGCTTATGTACTAAAAAAAAAGAAAAAAAAAAGCTTAAATCATGTCCTATTCAACTGCCCCTTATACCTAATACTCAGGCGAATTTTTCTAATTAATAATAAAAAAAGTCCCCCATAATATAGCCACGATTTTAACAATTGAAGATGAGGTGAAAATTAACGCAGTATATAATTTCATTACAAACCTCATTAAGCTTAGACCATTCCTTTTGAACGAGTAATGACATAACACTGATGAGGATTAGATAACACTGTAATTTTTTACTTTTTATATTAGACGCGATTTGTTTCTTTGACCTATATTGTTTACTTGTTCATAATAAAACCACTCAATTAAGCAAGAAATTATGTTATATCAAAAATATTGTTAATTAAGAAATTTTGTTTTATTTGTCTTATATCAAATGAACCCATATTTTGTTATCTTGTAAATAAGTAACAGTGTATTTTTGCTGTATAAGTGTAAACTGATTGGCCAAACTCTATTTTAACAAGCGTAGCGCTGATTCAATAAAATAATTTCATTCATTCATATAAGTTAAACCAAAACTGATTACCGATATAATTACGTACTGACATCGAAGTTCTAACAATATATAAAAAAAAGTATGCAGATACTTACTGTTAATACTGGCTTGTCCCACGTCAATGATTTTCCTCCTCGGGTAGTGAGAATATATAGCAAATTATTATTTACTAAACGTAATGAGGTCTCATTAGAGTCCGTTCAAATGTAGATTTTATTTATTCTATTCCTATTACATTCTAATAATTGGTCCTAGACTAATGTACGAGTATATATTGACATTGTTAATTGAAGAATTACATTGCAGTCAGTATGCTGAATACGATCCAGCTAATTACAAAAACAACAAAAAAAACAACACAACAGACATTTTATAAAGTAAAACAAAAAACAAAAAAATAAAAGATTTCCAATATATTACTTTTAAAAACATCGTTTTGTATCAGCTCTGGTGGTTATGGATCGCAAACTCGGTATCCGATAACCCGGCCGCCCGGATTTCTCGGCAAGCCTTAGAAAATAATGGACTCTTTTAAACGGAAAGAATTTTGATCTAAGTTCAGATCGGGTTCATTTCGGGCGTTGTAGGGCGAATTAGAGCAGATAACATTTGGAAGGAGCTACTGTTCCATTCTGGCATTCCGTTCACCGATATCCCGGTAGAGTACAATTTTGCCGTAGTCGATTTACTGAAGAAAGTTCCTGGCTGTCAAGACTTGAAAGATACTGATGTAGGAGACTTGATGGTCAACCGTTGGATCAACTGAATTCAGGTTGAGAAGCAAAAGATTATTAAAAACATTTTTGGAAAGAAAATAAATCGTGCACTTTCTCCATGAAGTTAAATTTATATACAGGTATTCCAATGTCATGGCGTTGTAAATGTAGTGTGTGTATTATATATATATATATATATATATATATATATATATATATATATATATATATATATATATATATATATATATATATATATATATAATATTCGAAATATACTATGCATATTATTTCTTATTATTATCTTTACCCTTATTCCCGATAAGCCGGCATTTCACAAACTCGTTGCAGATTACGCCGAGTTTGCTGCTATCTACTTTATATATATGATAAAGAACATAGAACACGCATCACAAAACTGCAGTAAGCCTACTGACTAACCTGGAACCACTACAACAAAAATCAATGTCTATCAATGCTAAAATTAGACCCGATAACACAGTCATACTTCCCAAAGCACTACATGCAGCGGAAACAAGTTATCCAGGGACAGACAAAAGTAAAAGATACTGAAAAACAGGAACGAAAGATCCTCAGAAAAATATTCGGGCCAGTAAACGGAAATGGAACATGGAACATGGATGCGACCATCAGTTTCAGGAAAAATAGAGCAACATTTGATGGACACATATATAGAATGGACCAGAACAGAATCACAAGAAGAGTCTTTGACATTGAAAACTGTTAGGAAACAATAAAATTTATTATGTATTCAGATTAATAATGGCAACACTGATTGTAACAGTACCTTTCTGTATGACGCCATGTTAGCTCGTTTGTGCTTAGTGCTTGTGCTTAGGTTATCCCGCTCTTTTGTTAGTTAAATAAAGTTAATCAGAACTGAAAAAGTTCTTTATTCTTTCCACATTACCGAACAAGTTATGGGCCCAGTGCATATAGTTAAAAACAAAAGGGTCGCAAGTGTTTAATTTAAATTTAAAAAGTCGGGAGTATTAGCGTTGGTTTGATCAGGTAGTGATGCTATTGTAATAGCATTTTTTTAAGTTAGTGGTCATCATCGTATTCTACAATTTCTTTAGCCATGGATCAACAATTCACAAAACTGAAAGGCAGCAGCAATTGGAATATATAGAAATTCCAAATTAAAATAATGGCCGAAGCAAAATCCTTGCAGGATGTTTTGTTAGAAGGAAAGTCAAAACCAGCTGAAGGTAAGGATTTGGATGAATGGGTCAGAAAGAATTGCAAAGCAAAATATTTACTAGTTTGCCGTATGGAAGATGAACCCATGATCCATCTTTTGACATGTGAGTCATCTTTTGAAATGTGGTCAAAGCTTTTAACCATTTATGAACAAAAATCAGAGACCTCAGTTCACCTATTGCATGAACGGTTCTTTAATTACCATTATGAAAATAAAGGGATTGCTACTCACATATCCTCAATCATGGACATTGCCTCTAAATTAAAGCAGTTAGGGGAAAGTATTTCTGACAGACAGGTAATGACAAAGATTCTTATGTCCCTTCCCTCAGAAATGAAATACTTCATATCGTCTTGGGAATCTGTCGATCCTTGTAGACAATCTATCAACGAACTCACATCTAGATTGTTAATAGAGGAAGGGAGAGCAAATCTCAGATATACCGATTCAGAGAATAAGGCTCTTGTTTCCAGGACTAATATGTGGTGTAGTATTTGTTCTAAAAACAAACATAGTACTGAAAAGTGTTTTAAAAACAAAGGTGTTAGGCCTAAAGTTGTTTGTCACTTCTGCTCAAAACCAGGACACATTAAGAAGAATTGCAGATCAACCTTAAATAAAAATAAGAATACTGAAGGCGAATGGAAAAATGCTTTTGCGAGTAGGGCATGCATGAGTAACGGTGATAATTGTTAAAAATTTTATCTTGACAGTGGTGCAACAAAACACATGTGTCCATGGACAGAATATTTTGAAGATATACGACCTTGTAAAAAATATGTCAAAATAGGCGATGGCAGTTTATTGGAAGTAACAGGTGTCGGAAATATTAATGTAACAGCTATTGTCAGTGGCAAGAAAATTCCTACAGTGCTTAGAAATGTGTTACTTGTTCCCGATTTAAAATTGAATTTATTTTCTTTGACTCAAGCTTTGTCAAAGGGCTTCACGGTGATTGGCAAAGGAGAAATTTGTCAACTGGTTAAAAATGGCCAAATATTTGCAGAGGATATTTTAAAGGATAAGATGATTGATTTAAATTTTAAAAATTGATTACGAACAAGCCGCAATATCGTTATCTAAAAGGGAGTCTCTATTAAATTGGCATCTTAAATTAGCTCACCAAAATGTCAGACACGTCAAAGACATTTTATCGAAATTTGATATAAAATATCATGATAACTTAAACTCTAAATGTGACTCTTGTGTTAAAGGAAAACAATGCCGTGTGACTTTTCCAGTTAGTAAAACCAAAAGTACACAACCTTGTGAACTTCTTCATGTTGATTTGTGTGGAACGATGGAGGTTCCAAGTCTTGGAGGTTCTAGATACTTTTTATTAATAAAAGACGATTTTTCACACTTTAGATTTTGTAATATGGTTAGAAATAAAAGTGATGTGCCAGATCTAATCATAAATTCTATAAAAATAGCTGAAAGGGATACTAATAAAAAGGTTAGACCAATCAGATCTGATAATGGAACAGAGGTATTAAATTCTAGAGTAGAAAATATTTATTGTCTAATGGAATAAGACTTCAAAGATCTGTCCCTTATTGTAGTGAACAAAATGGTAGGATTGAAAGAGAGATGCGAACTGTTGTGGAGGCAGCAAGATCATTGCTGATTTCATCAGGACTAGATAAATCATATTGGGCTGAGGCTGTTAATACAGCAGTATACACATTAAATTATACTGGTACAAGTACTGTCAATGATAAGACACCTTATGAAATTTGGTTTTCCCAGCTAGTAAATCTCAGCCATTTAAAAATATTTGGAACCAAAGTTTACGTTCATATTGCAAAACAAAATAGAAAAAAATGGGATCCTAAAGGAAAAACTGGAGTATTTGTAGGATATGAGAAGAACTCAGAGGCTTATAGGGTATGTTATCTAGAGGAACGAAGAGTTGTCATCGCACGAAATGTTGTCTTCGATAATGTTTACTATTGTGAACCTAAAGATAGTTCTAAAAAGAAAATTAGGAATATTTTGGGAATCGGATGAAGATGATGAATGTCTAGAAGTCTAAGAAAAGAAGAAGAAGAAGAGGTCCAATTACAGGGAGAGAATGCTGATAAGTCATCAGAAGATTTCTATGGATTCGCTGATTCTCCAGCTCATTTTGAAGACAGAATAGAAGACGATAAGCATCCCAGAGAAAAATGTCAAGAAGAGAGACATCCAAATTTTAAATTTGATGTGACTGAAAATAATCCTGAATCAGAAAAAAAAGTTGCTAAATCATAGGCTCATTAATGTATGCCGCTTTAGGTAGCAGACCAGACCTGAATATATCCATTAATAAAGCAAGCAGATATTTAAATAGAGCCAATG
The DNA here is from genome assembly GCA_003667255.2 of Euschistus heros. NCBI lineage: Eukaryota > Metazoa > Arthropoda > Insecta > Hemiptera > Pentatomidae > Euschistus > Euschistus heros. The sequence continues at coordinate 256,365 of RCWM02000295.1, forward strand.
AGTCATTATATTTAATTTTGAAAAGGATTTTAAGATATGTTAGAGGTACAACTGATTTAAAACTGACTTTCTGAAGAAATGCAAATGCTCCTATAGTAGAAGGATATGTGGACTCGGATTGGGCTGGAGATCAAGATGATAGACATTCAACAACAGGATACATTTTTAAGGTTTATGGATGTACGGTTACATGGTCATCAACTAAGCAGAAAAGTGTCAGTCTTTCGACTACAGAAACCGAATATGTTGCAATGAATTCTGCTTTAAGTGAAGCCTGCCTAATCAAGAATATTCTAGAAGATTTGTGTATCAAGAATGTGACTCCAATCAAGATTAATGAAGACAACCAAGGTCCTATATTTATAGCAAAGAACCCAGGTGCAAATAGAAGACTGAAACACATAGACATCAAATATCATTTTATACGTGAAAAGGTTGCAGATGGTACAATTATGTTGAACTATATCAAATCTAATGAACAATTAGCTGATGCCTTAACTAAACCAGTTTCGGGAAACTTATTAGATCAATTTTGTAGTAGTGTTGGTTTATCATTGTAAAAGGGAATTTTTATTAATGTATATTGCATTTAAAATTTTATTGAGGGAGAATGTTAGGAAACAATAAAATTTATTATGTATTCAAATTAATAATGGCAACACTGATTGCAACAGTGCCTTTCTGTATGACGCCATGTTAGCTCGTTATTAAGAAGTGACACTCTCCCATGAAAGTGCTTGTGCTTAGGTTATCCCGCTCTTTTGTTAGTTAAATATAGTTAATCAGAACTGAACAAGTTCTTTATTCTTTCCACATTACCTAACACAAACACTAGCGAAAATAAATCAAAATGGATTACTGAACATAGTGAACGCATGAAGAGAGTTAGGGAGGAGCGAAGCAACAACCAAAGAACAAAGAAATCATGAAGGCATTTAAGTTCATTAGATCTCTTAAAAAGGGAATAATCGTTAATAATAATAATTGTAAAGAACAAAAACAATTTTTAAGTTACTAAAATAAGTACCTAATTACCGTTTTATTTTTTTATCGATAAATATCTTTTAGAGAATTATTTTCTAAATGATATTTTCAGGAACAGCTGTAATGTTTAATATGGTACGATTGCACTGATTAGGTGAATGAACATTACATAAAAGCATAATTGGACATTCAAATTTTAATTTTAATTTTAAGATGTAATCCAGGTGATCGAGACTATTGAGATTTAGAAACTCTTATCGACAATGAAATGCATTACCCGTTCTTAAAACCCTATCAATAGAGAGATACTTTTGGAAGTCTCAATTTGCTTTTTCAATAATAATGTTATTTATTTCCTTTGAGATAATATTTGTAACAAAAATTTCAGCTCTTTCGCACAATCAATAACACGGTTTATTTAACACCTTCACTGCGGTAATGAAAAAAGTGGTTTCTTTTACTGTGCGTTATCGGTCCCCGGGGACCGATAGTAGTTACCTCTGGTGCGGTATCGGTCCTCGGCGACCGATACATTAATTCTAAATAATTCTGCCTGTAATTTTTCAATTAGACTATAACCTGATTTTTATTATTTCAATTTGTATAGGTCCCCGAGGACCGATGCCGCAGTGAAGGTGTTAATAAACCTGGAACATCAGAATAAATTTCAGAAATCAAATCATTGACCATAGTCACTATCTTCATACACAGTTAGATAGCAATTTTCGTTGCCTTCTGTTGTGTCCCCAATTTTTAGCATGTAATTTGGAATTTCGAGTCTCCTCCCGCAAGATGGGAGCTCATATATTTTTTTAATACACTTTTATTAACTTCAGCTTTTTGTAACGGAATCTTGTATCGTAATTTTAACCAACTTCCAGCTGTCTGATTATCTTGAAAATTTGCACAGTGTCAAGGACCAATGCCAATACAATAATTGCACAACTTTGTTTTAATATTCTTACTTACAAGGCGAGGACACACTCAGTCTCTTACGGATCTTGTTGGCAATTTTTTTGGAGTTTCCTGGTCAAAAAATATTAGACACGTGTTTTGCCGTTCTGACCAATCGGCCCTAGAAGCTAAGAAAAAAAAATAATAGCATTAAACTAGTTTTAATGTTTTAACTAGTTTAAAAAATGATATCGACATGATTCTTGCACCAAGATTTTTAGTTTTGATTGCGGATTTAAGAAAAAAATACAGTCGCTCCATAGATTTTGGTTTAGGTTAATTAAATTCTAAAAAAATAATTAGATTTTCAAGCAAACTACCTCTATAGATTTTTTTTACACAAAAATTGACGTCAGATTCTAATTCAGCACCCTCAAAAACATTAAAAAACTCTTCTTCAACAAAATAAAAGAACACCATTTTTTTCACGCCCTTTGAGGAAAATGAAATTATTAATATAATAATATTTCGAAATATAGGGTAGTAATACGCTTGAAATAACTTTGGTTTCACCATCCTATCTGGTTTTAAACTCAAGTTAAAAATCAAAATGTTTTTCGGATTTTCCAATTTTTCTAATAGGTTTTTGTTCATCGAATTTTACATTTATATACATCAAAAGAAAGCTGAGACTCTCTTCTTTCCAGCGATACCAACCAGTGAATTTGCGTGACAAAGTAATGGCGATTTAAAGTTATGTTACCAATAATCGGTTTAAAAATTTCATTTTCCTCGAGGAGGGTGAAAAAAATTATATTTTTTGATTTTGTTGAATAAGCGTTTTTTAATGTTTTTGAGGGTGCTGAATTAGAATCTGACGTCAATTTTTGTGTAAAAAAATCTATAGAGGTAGTTTGCTTGAAAATCTAATCTTTTTTTTAGAATTTAATTAACCTAAACCAAAATCTATGGAGCGACTGTATTTTTTTCTTAAATCCGCAATCAAAACTAAAAATCTTGGTGCAAGAATCATGTCGATATCATTTTTTAAACTCGAGATAAAAAATAAATTATTTTAATGCTATTTTATTTTTTTCTCGGCTTCTAGGGCTCATTGGTCAGAACGGCAAAATACGTGTCTAATATTTTTTGACCAGGAACCTCCAAATAAATTGCTAACAAGATCGGTGAGAGACTGAGTGTGTACTCCCCTTGTAAGTTTATATGCAGTAGAAACAGAATCCTAAATTTAATCCAGAAATTATGAAAATAAAGTTTAATGAAAAAATCTATTTGTAAAATTCGATTTAGTGATAATTTAAATATTAAAAAAAAACTTGTTATATCACATACTTACTCTTATGCGATGGGTATGAAACATATTAAAACCTGAGAAAATTTTCTAATAGATAGTGAAAGGGTATTTGTATAGATAATTGTCTTCTAAACTATAACCTATCAGGTTATAAAATAAATTAGTATAATGGTCGGAACGGCAAAACACGTGTCTACTATGTTTTTGAGGTTTTCCATGCGCTAGGGAAGTAATGGTACCTTATTACTAAATTAAATATTTTGGCTATATGAAAAATGGCTTTTCTTTTTATCTTTTTTTTTATAACTATTGTGGGAATACCGTCGTCACCTGAGGCTTTTTTGGTTTCGAGGTTTCTAATGATTTTCAGATAAATAAAAGGAAAATAACCATCAAAAGGAGCATTTAAATAAACACGATTTTAGAATTTTTCTATTCTGGTGGTTTGAGTCAAAATTAGATGTATTAAAGTGACAAGAGTAAAAGTGTGCGGCTAGGTCTGCCATGTCTTTATCTAGGTAGGTGTAATTGTTATTTAGTTTACGTGGAGGAATTTTAGAAGATGGATTAAAGAAAATTCTATGTATTTTCAATAATTTTTGTCACCTGTTGTAAAGGAATTTAATGTGTTTGTCTAATTTTCGTTTTTCCATCTATCGGAATCGAATATAATTACGAATTTATAGAATGTTATCTTTGATATTTATTGCGTTGATATTTTTCCTAAGTCTGTTTTTAATCTTAATGAGTCCTATTAATACGAAAGGTATATTATAACAACGGAGGGAAGGTAGCAAATGTCGCGGGATAGATGCTGTCATAGAGTGTTTAATATGCAGATTTTGTTTATTAATGCGACGGTTAATATCTTGGAGGTCTTGATTATTTGATTAATACTTATTTGTGAGTCTAATTTTTTCGAAATTTTGGCCAGTCTGCCTCTTTGAAAGCGATTTTTTTAGTTATAGCGTTAATATCTAGTGTTGACCCAATTCGGAAAATCACGGAGTTGTGGTCCGAGTTAAGACAAGGTGACGAGCGAAGATAAATGATGTACATTTTTCGTAAGAGATAAGTAAATTTATGCAGGATTTGTATTATTTTTTTTGAGAAGGTATGGGGGTTTGATTCGAAGGGGCAGGGTAGTTGAATTTGATTATTCGTAATGTAGTTTAATAATAATTTTCCATTTTTATTTGTATTATGGCAGAAGCCTGATTTCACACACTATTATAAGAATATTATATATATAAAGGTTATTATATGTTTCTTTAAACAAAATAGTTTAAAGGTAACATCGATATTTTCAATTTCAGGGTAAATTTCATTACCCGAAACCGTGAATCTGTTTTCTTTAGAAAGCCTGATTTCACACACTAATTGTAAGATAATATGAGGCTGATTTTGCTGTAAAAATAATTTGCATTCTAAAGCGTTACCTCGAATTGTTTGTGCATTCCACATTATGAATATAATTTTTTCAATATTATTTACCATTTATAATGAGTAAAAAGTGCGACTAGTATGCGATTCCATGTAGCTTCGTACTCGTACTTCAAATTGTATATTTCCACCCCAAAAGCTCTCATGATCTTGACAGACGTGAAAGAGACACAGAACTACTTCTCGAGCAAAACAAACAGATACCGCTTACTATAAACATAAACACAAAACAAATATATAAATATATATATTACATAAATACGTCCTCTTGATTCAACTACCATTTTATTTTTATATATTACCTGTTTAACACATCTATGTTATATTAGAGGAGATCGCCTCTTTTTATTTTTCTGTTTGTAGAAGTTCCTGAAGGTTCTTCCATGATATTTAAGAGCCACTCTCCAAGGGCCTTGAAAAGGGTTAGTAAACTTCATAGAGATAATAAAAAAGAAAAAAGAATTTAAAGTTAAAAAAAAAAACAAATGAATAAATAACTAAATAATAAATAAATAACTGAAAAAAATAAAACTTAAAGAAACGTAACAAGTGAACTTTGATCGACAGTCTGTACGCTACTGTTGTTACTATATTATCTATATTGTAGATGTTTTAAATTAATAACAGATTAGTTGAAAATCTGTGAATTTTTTCAAGACTATACCTTCCTGAAACCATACAAATGATGTAGTTAAAGTTTGGTACAGATTGGTTCAGTAGTTTTTACATTTATTAATTACAAACGAAAACTGGCCAGTCCATTTATAAAGCAGTATAGGTATACTAAAAGGGTATCAGTGTTTGTTTGGACTCCGAAGAGAGCAGAGCTCAGAGGATCACCAGAACAGATAAGCTAGAACCAACTATTTCTATTACATTTCATTAATTATTTAATAAAATATCATTTGGTTTATTATACTTTTTTTTTTTTTTTATAAATAGTTATTTCATTTATTATTATTACAACTATTTTTTTTTATATATAAATAATTTTAAAATTAAACAATGAATGGGACTGACCCACCAAGTCCCAATGTAAAGCGTAGAAAAAGAGGGAGAATGAAATCGCCTATCGATGACACCCCCATTTTTTCAAGCCAAAAAATTTCCCCAACATATATAGTTTTGATAAGAAAAGACGAGGGAAACTTTAAAACTGTATCACCTTTTATTATCAACAAATTCATAACAAATACGGTAGGTACTAAAAAAAATATTAAAAAAACTTAAAGACGGAAATTTGCTCATTGAAACAGTCAATGCAAAACAAAGTGAAACATTATTAGCAATCGATAATTTTGATGGACAATTTCAAGTCGAAGCTAGTCCTCATAGATCACTGAACTATTCGAAGAGCGTAATTAGATGTTACGACTTACAATTTGCCACTATAGAAGAAATAAAAGAAAAACTAAAAAATATCGTTACCGATGTTACTAGAATAAAAATTAAAAAAAACGGAAATGAAATATATACCCATACGTATATTTTATCATTTAATACACCAAAACCACCCGAAGAAATTAAAATAGGATTTCTCACAGAAGAAGGAAAACAATATATTCCGAACCCGATGAGATGCTATAATTGCTTGGGTTTCTCTCATCCAACTAAGGATTGTAAAAAATTATCAATTTGCTCTAATTGTGGGGAAAAACAACAACATACTAATAACTCTAAATGTGAAAACGAAACCAAATGCTCAAATTGTAAAGGGGGCCACAATGCCTTAGATAGGAATTGTCCCGTTTTTAAACTACAAAAAGAAATAAAGGCGATTCAAGTAAACAATAAAACCTCATACACTAAAGCCAAAAAAATTATAAAAAGTAGAAACCCTATCATGTTTCAAAAATCCTTTTCTCAAATTTTAAAATCAACTGAAAAAAAAGAAATAGGAATTCAAGTGGACTTTGAGTTCACTATCCCACAGGTTAGCTTTAAGGCTAACATTCAAAGTGCTGTTAAGCCGAATTTAAATAATAAAACGATACCAGAAAAACATAGTAGCACCCCACTCCCTCTCCCTGCCCCCCTTCCCCCACCATCTGCTATCCAACCCCCTCCCATTCCTATTCCAACTAATCCACTTCGTCCTAAAACACGAAGCTGCTCGGCAGGTACTGCCACCCCCTCCCCCACCATCCTTGTCTCTACCCCCCATTCCGTCAATCTCCAGAGACCAAGGTGATAACGCACCCTTAATCCCTGATAACGAACCCACTTCACCCATGTCTATCGAAGATACGGGCCAGTTGGTCGATGATCAGGGGTTTAAAAAAGTTATTAATAAACGGAATGCAAAAAGAGAATCAAAGACTAAAGAAACTGAAAAAAATTAAACAATTTACTAACACTGATAACCTACATGACAAACAATAATAATAAAATTTATGACATCCGGTATTCTATTATATATTCCTACGATAAAAATAATAACAATAATCTCTCTATAACTTTCAGAATAATATTATCCACTCAGTTATGTAACGTAAACATAGATAATACAATAAATATTTACTTTCTGCTATTTACTATTTCACATTCACAAAATACAATAAATTCCATCTACTGCAGTTTTCCAATCCCAGATATATACTTTCTTAATTTTATAAAACCTTTTATCATATTAACTAATTATTCAAATAAAATATATATAAAATTTCCTAATCCTAAATTAAATAGTCTTTTAATCATTATTAACTGTTTAAAACTATATATTTGTGCCTTTATTTACTCATTCGTCTCTTTTCTCCTCATAATGTTGGTAAATATCACATTGTTGTTATCTCTGTCACGTACATATATATCTGTTATACACGTAAGTATTCCTTTTATTTACTATATTACTGTTCCTATCTGCTTTTACAATCATTTTATCGTTTTCAAGTTATTACTTCTTATCACTAGGCCAGTTGTACCACTACAATGGAAGTACTATATAAATTATATTTTTATGTGTTTTACGGATTTAAGAATTTTTTTTTTCTTCTTTTTTTTTCTTTTATTTTTTTTCTTTATTTTTTTATATTTCACTTATTTATTCTTTATTTTTTCCTTAGTCTATATTTGTTCTTCTCTTTTTCTTTGGCTTTTCAAGTCTGCAATAATTTTTTTTTTTTTTTTTTTTTTTTTTTTCAATTCTGTATCTCCTTACGTCTCTTTAATTCTGTATTACCTACCACATTATTGTGGTTATTGGTGTATTATATACATATTCTACTACTATGGGTTATACAAAGCTATTTTATTTTATATTTATTTGTTTATATATTTCTAATCCATTACAAATAATCCTTTTATGACCTTAGTTCAATGGAATTGTAATGGCTTAAAGAATCATTTTAATGACCTGAAGGTTCTTATTCACGATAAAGACCCGTTTTGCCTAGCCCTTCAAGAGACTCATCTCTCAACAAATGACAAATTCAATTTAAAAAACTTTGAAATCTATAGAAATGATACTTCAAGCTCAAACAATAATCATCATGGGGTTTTAATAGCGGTAAACAAATCTGTATACTCCAAGCAAATACCATTAAACTCCCACCTCCAGACTGTAGCAGTCTCCGTTCACCTTCGCTTCAACTTGACCATTTGCAATCTTTATTTATCACAGGACCGTACAATAGATACAAAAAGCCTACTAGACATATACAAACAACTGCCACAACCTGTTCTTTTTGTTGGAGATTTTAATGGCCACAATCCCTTATGGGGTTCACAAGATATTAACGTTCGGGGTAAAATAATAGAGAGCTTTTTAGACCACTCAAATCTTCTTCTACTTAACACCGGTGAACCTACGTTTCTCAGCCCCAGCTATAGAACTTACTCCTCAATTGACCTTTCCCTTTGCAGCCCTAGCCTTTACAATACAATAAATTGGACAGTTTCATCAGACCTATGTGGTAGCGACCACTTCCCTTTGCTTATGAAATTCACAAATATAAACCCCACTAACACCAAACCGAGATGGGTCCTAGACAGAGCAGATTGGAATCTTTTTAACTCCTTGATCACACCACCTCAAAACCACCCATCCGAAATGAGCACCGACATTGGGTGCGAAATTATCACTAATAAAATTATTCAAGCAGCTACAGTGTCTCTATACCTATGACCTCAGGCTCCCCAAAAAGACCACTCGTTCCCTGGTTCAATGATGCTTGCAAAAAGGCTAAATCATGTAAAGGTTTAATTCATGTAAATCAGATTCATGGAAGAAATTTACAAGCTCTATAAATTCCTCTGCTACATCAGCTGATATATGGAATAAAGTCCGTAAACTCACCAAAAATCAATCTTTCACACAATACGACGATCCACTTTTCTTCACGATTTCCACTCTAAAATCATCATCCACAAAAAGACTCAAAATATTAAAATATCTTAGTGGCACCTCCTGGGGTTCCGACAGGCACTCATTATTAAAAATCTATCGAGCTATAATATGTTCGAAATTGGACTATGGTTGTTTTATCTATGGTTCTGCTCGACTCCAAATACTAAATAAAATTGATTCCATCCACCATACTGGAATTCGTTTATCGACGGGAGCGTTTCGAACTAGTCCCATTCTTAGTTTATGTTGTGAATCAGGGATACCCCCACTATTGTTCAGAAGAAAAAAGTTAGCAGTTAATTATATCTCCAAAATCCTACCTTATTCCGAACACCCAGCACATAAATACATTTTTAAATCAAAATTCGCTAAATTATTTTCAAAAAAGCCGAACGCAACACTTCCTTTTTCAGAAAGAGTAAATTCAGCTATCAAATTCCTAAAAGAAATACCAATATATAAACAAGAAGTTCATAACCCTCCATGGACAAACAAACCTCCTGAAACACTGCTTCACTTAACCAGACTTCCTAAAAAAATAATACCCCTCCTTCTGTATACAAATCTGAATTTTTCTGTCTCCTTCAAAGTATACCAAAACCTTTTGAAATTTATACTGACGGATCTAAATCCGATTTCTCAACCGCATCTTCTTTTGCTACCCATAACTCCACTCATAAAATAAAACTACACAAACTATGCAATATATTTACGGCCGAGCTCCATGCAATATCATCAGCACTCCAATACTCCATGTCAATAGATCGAAGCATCATCGCAATAGTTACGGACTCGTTAAGCTCATTAAAAGGCATCAGCAACATGTACCCCAAACATCCGATTATTATAAAAATCCATTACTACCTCAATATATTGGAAAACATGGGAAAGTCGGTATACTTTATCTGGATTCCGAGTCACAAAGGGATTATTGGCAATGAACTCGCAGACATAGCAGCGAAACAAGCACTTACCCTCCCTGCTCGTGGCGTGGCTATTTTAACACCACAAGAAATGAGCCATCCCCTCAAAAATAAAATTCTCCAAAATTGGCAAAATATGTGGAATGAAAGTCCACCAAGCAAGCTAAAGGATATTAAAAAGTCAGTAAAGCCATGGATCTCATCGAGTCATCAGAATCGTAGGGAGGAGGTAGCTATGGCTAGATTGAGGATCGGCCATACGAGGCTGACCCACTTACATCTGATATCGAAGCAGCCACCGCCAAGGTGCCAACATTGCAATGGCTCCCTAACTGTGAAACATATATTTCAAGAATGTGCTTTCTATCTCGCGAAATTAACTAGAATAGGACTTTCAACTAATATTTCGGACACCCTCGGAAATGATATATCTAAAGCCAAAACAGTCTTTAATTTTTTAAAAGAAAATGATCTGCTTAACAATATTTAATTAATTGACAACAAAATTATACTTATACAACAAATTTGATCTTAATTTATTTAATATATTATATAAATTAACATATTATATAATATGCAATATGTATTCTCTTAATCAATTTACTCAGCGGTTCTGTGGGGCTGTGGCTGGGGGCGGGGGCTACCTGGGGTTGGGGCGGATCGGTCCCGCTTGGCGGGGAATGCGATACGACTGCTTGGGCTAGTTTTGCTCCAAACCTCGTGCGGATGTAGACTTTTCCATATAGAATAAATGTAAATGGTTTTTATCTACATTCCACAAATGAGCTTTGTAAAAAAAAAAAAAAAAAAAAAAAAAAAAAAAAAAAATTATATATATACCGATAAGCAAGCCGTGGCGTTATTTCCTTCTCGGCGGGTGCGATTCGTCTCTCCTTGGGGCGTGCCCCTATCCGCAGCACCCATTCAAGACCAAATTTTAAATAGAATTAATCAAAATTACGCAGGCATTGATGACCTTAGGGTTTTATGCCTATAAGCCCAAACAAACAAACAAACTAAAAGGGTATTTGGTCTTTTATATTTTTAAACGTTTATTGTTATTATGTTTTCAATCTTTTTAATATTTTTATTTTCTGATCCAAAATAGCATAATATCAACTTCACAAACTGGAAAAATACAAATTAAATGGGTCATTTATAGAGTTCCAAATAAATAAATAAATAGGTTGCTTGACCAGGATATGATATTAAATTGCATTGAAAATTATAAAACATTACTAGTTGTTTCCCTAATATCTTAATACTTAAAAAGGGAGACTCGATGAGCGAGTGTGTTGGGGTTTGGGTCTCAGCGCATTCGGTTGGTCGTGGGTTCGAATCCCATCTGGGCGCGTTAAAGTGAATTTCGTGGCAAACCCACGAAAAGAATCTTGCCCTTCCCACCCTGGTTAGAATAGGTTGGAGACCTGGGGATAACCCGTCCTTCCTGCCCTAGTTGGAGTATTTAAGGACTTTAAGCCCAAACAAATAATAAACAACATTTAAAAACCATTTTTTAAAAATTTTATCTTAACTCAAAAAGTTTCTTTATTTTGGTGCACACACGTTATTTTCAAGTAGAAAAAGAGTCAATGCTCAATTTTTTTTTTTTTTAATGAAAAATTGTACATTTTATTTTTCAATAGCTGTGAGGCGGTTGGAGATAAATCTAGAATTTACACAAAGTTCTTATATACCGCTAGTGTAGAAAGTATTGGGTCACCACCAAAAATTTTGGTTTTGCTTTTTTTTAACTAGAATAAATTTCCGGAAAGGACTCAGCAGGTATCAAAATAGGAACAGACTCTAGATTAAATATATATGGAAGACATCACGACATTTCAAATGTAACTAGAATTAATTATATTAATATCGGAAAATGCCGGAAAAGCATGCGCAAAAATTATTGTAACATAATGATATAGTCACTGTATTGTGACGGGAATTACAGCCAGTGGTCTTGGGGAAACTTATCAGGTCCTATATTTACTGTCATTCATTTTTAACCATAGGGTGTCAGGAAAAGGAAATCCTGCTGAATTACGAAAAATAAATAAATAAAATCGATGAGTGCGAAAGTGCGTGAAATATAAAAATTGTTAAACTTAAGTCACGTAACTGTCTCAAATATTGTAAATCAGTACAGTTTAAGAATGTTTTATGAGGTAAAGCCTCGTTCTGGGCACCCAAAAGTTCTTTTGGCATCGGATGAACGGTTAATTATTAGGAAAATCCGCGGCTTATTGCTTTAAAAATAGCTGCTGAAGCATGTTTTATGAGCAGACGGACTGTCAGAGCCACAACTGTAAGAAATGAACTTAGAAGAAACGTTTGCATTGCCAATCAGCACCTAAGAAATATTTTGCAAGCAAATTAAACTGAAAGAAAAAAGATCTTTGTGGGGATAAAAATGTCAATAGCCCTATTGAATTTTGGGAGTTGGTTTTATTTAATGACTAGTGCTAACAGATCTATTTTGCCTAAGACATTGCAAGAATGTGTAGTGGAAAACGAATAAAATCCAAGAACTTATTGCCCACTTAAATATAAAGTAGGTTCTGTGATGGTTTAAGGGTATGTTTGGGCCTGTGGGGTGAGGAAATTGGAGTTCATCGAAAGGATAATGAACAATGTCAAATATATACCTAGGCATCCTTTAAAAAAATAGTTTGAAAATTGAAAGTATTGCTAACAGGCTAAAGATGAAATTTGAAATAATCATCAGATCACGATGATAAAACACCATAAAACTTCCTTAAAATGTACCGATTTATAATATTTGAGACGGTTACGTGACTTAAGTTTAAGAATATTCTTTTTTTCTTTCCATCCCATCGTTAAAAAATAAATGATAGTAAATATATAGTTTTTGTTTGTATTGTAAATATATAGAGTTCATGTTTGTCTAAAAAGTCTGACACTGCTTTCATAACATCAATAGCTTTTGTCGTGGGCTCCAACGCTGTAGAAAAGAGTAGCTCGTCTTTCATTCTTTCGTTTTCAATATACCGAATATAAACAGTTAACTGAGAACATAGTGCTATGTCTTTTAAAATTTAGAATTTTAGAAAGACTACTTAAATTTAAATTAATGTTCAACTTATCTCGCGCCCCCCCTGACATGTCCTCACGCCCCCCCCCCCCAGTTTGGGAACCAATGTTCAAGAGAATAACAACTTTTATGTGTATTTCACTCTGCAGTGTAATTGTTCAAGTTTGTTTCATGTGTTTATATTGCATGTTATTTATTAGTAAAATACCAGAACTTTTTGTTCCTTTTTATGGATAACAATTTTTTTATATTCTTGTAAAGTATACATTAGTGTATCATTTTTATAAATCGTAGATTTTATCAGTGTTAAAAAATATCGCTCTGAACTGATTACGTTGTTTGTTTTTTTTGTATTATAATTTTTTTCCTTATTAAAATGACCAATTTATATGCTTTTATAAATATTAAATGACAGCCATTATATTAGCAGCCAGGTGTACTGATGTTAGTTTATATTTGTATTTTTCATTTCTTTCATCATTAATTTTCAATGTGTGTGTGTATTATGTAATTTTGTTTAGAAAAATATATTTAATGTAATATTTATAAATATATTCTTACGTTCCAATGAACATTTCAAGACAGACGTGTCCGAAGAAAAAGTCATATTTGCAGGAAGACCTCAGCCTTCATAGTAGATTTAAAAAACCATCATTTATTGCTAGAGCATCGAATTCCTAATATTTTATCTCGAACACGAAACTAATTTTCCAATGTCGTTTGTTATAAATTAAAAAGTCTGTTTTAAGGTAATACAGTTAGAAACGGTTAAGATCCTGCTTGAACAAAAAAATATCACTATTGTTGATGTGGAAATAAAAGTGCTATTTTATAAAAAAAAAATTTATTTAAGTAATAAAAAATATTTGTAGTATCTTCAGTTCGATTTACCAGCTCATGCTTTTGTACAGATTTGAGATCCAGGTTTGGTTCCTAATAAAAAAAAAAAAATTGTAAGAAAGATGGACTGAATAAAAGTTATTACTAATAGTAATAAAAAATGTATAGGACAATATGTAGTATTAGAATACATTTATATATAAATATATTATAAAATATATTATGCAAGACACCTATCCAGGATCAAGGGTCCTATCTCGAGGTGCTCCAACTTAGAAAACCGGGACAAAAAGGAAAAAATATGGTTTACTTTAATAACCTTATCCCTGTGGTATAAACTTTATAAATTTAAGATATAGTTTTAGAAATAATCAAATAAAAAATAAAAAAAAAAATAGAAAAAGTGATATAATCCTTTAAAAAAACTAAACAGTTTCTAGTGCTTGAAATATGTATTTCTTTTCTATACCTGAGTGGCTGATAACGTGCCAGTGCTTCGAATGTAAGGTGATGGTAGACAAAATTAACAAACTTTTCCCTGACTGGTAAAAACAATAGATCATGGATATGTCTATTTACTATCTTCTGTTTTTCCCAATTTACATTTTAGATTTAAAAGCATCAAATCACTTAAATAAATAATTAAATAAAATAAACAATTAATGATTATTCCAAATAAACAAAGTTAAGAGACAATAGTGTGACTTTTTTTATTCAATCTAATACAGCTCCTGAACAGTGGCTCCTACCGACAAAAGTTATAAACCAAAAGAAATATTCTCAATAAAATTTCTAATCAGGAAACTCGATCGAGGAAAAAATCGATCAACACCAACATAGCTATAGCTTATCAAATTGTTACATTATTAACTTTGAAAAAAACGTTGCACCAAAAAAGTATAGACCACCAGCCAAAAATCATATCCATTTCACTACTAATCTAAATAATAAACATTTACATTCGAATATATTGGCAGAATAACAAAAAAAAAAATTAAAAATATACCTACGTAAAATCTTTCTCCGCAGTTTTAACAATACAAGATGGACTGAGAAGCTACAAGTAAAACCCACGAAGCATACGGTTTACTATAGAGTTGTAGGCATCTTAGATAGTTTAAGGAGACTAAAGTTCTTAAGGTACGAATCTGAGCAGTATTGTAGTCTTTACACTCACCTTCAATAACCCGTTTAATCCAACTGTTGTAGGCGAACACATCAGTGTTGACTGATGGCATTGAATCTCTTCCACATTCCCTAGATCCGTAGGAAACCAAAGCGACCTGAGTATACCTGTTGGTATCATCGTCCAGGTGGACCAAAGGGCCGCCAGAGTCACCCTGTAGAAGGAACAAGAGATTCGTTTTAAACAAAAACATGTTGACTACTTGTGACTACATTTTATTTTTTTATATTCCTGATAATGTTACCATTAATTTTAAATATACTGCGTAATATGACACATAACCCATACCGCGAAAGTGTATTGAATTATTTTCATGCAAATTCAAAAATGTTTTTACATGTTTAATGTTGTACCTGTTTGATGATATAGTTAATAAAAATAAAATATTAAAAAAATAAATAGATTTATTAACTTTTAAAAATTTTTATTATGAAATAGCGATTAATATAAAAAGTTTTATTTACTTTGATCTTCACTTCATAAATCAAAAGAAGAGAGAAGGAAAAACAGTATTAGTACTAGGAAATTGTTTTCAACTCTTGGACATGTTCCTTCTTACTGTTTTTTCTCCTATAAACAGTCCTTAGTTACAGTTTGCTTAGCATATGTCGCACAGCTTCTAATATATTTAATCCAAAAAAATAAATAAAATGGACTAAAACATAAATGTGTGGTTATATAGTGCTGTTGGTAAAAAAAATTCTCTTTAAGAACACAGCCTAAATTGAACCCATCATTTAGAAAAGAGCCCAAGTTCGATTTTGTTTTTTTACAAAACATTCTTTTATGGGGCTTTGCTTATGTTTTATACATTCCTTTAGAAAAGGGAATACCTTCATATTCCATAAGCTGGTATATTTATACTTCATATAAATAATAGTACACTCGAATACTCCTAAATTAACCAAAAAAGTAAATCTATAAGTAATCGGCAGGGTTTCTTGACTGTCATAGACATAGAGTTACGTATACTTTCCAAACTCCCCAGTTGGATCAATACTGCCTCCAACCACATCAAGATCAATATAACCATTACACCCGAGTTCTATCAAACTTGTAGAGATAAAACACGAATACGCTATTAAAAAAGTAGCCTAAAAATGATTTACGTTGCAAGAGTCCTTTTTGGCTGTGTAAGCACAGATCTGTGTCCGGCGACTGTCGAGTATCGGCCAGCTTTTTTTGCATTTCTTGTTCGAAATGACCTCGACATCTACTTCTCGAAGGACATTGTCATCACCTGTGCCTTTGGTAAAACCCCAACCTAAGACGAAATTTAGAGTTAATTTCAGAACTACAATACTTGTTATTCCTAATATCCTTTGAACAATAGTCTTACCTGTAACCTTGATGAACTTTCCAACAAGATTGTACCGGCTAGAAGGCATACATACTGGTCCGACATTTTGGTTGAAGGTTATCGGGGTGGCAAGAACAAGGATAGATATATCATTGAGAGATGCATCATCACTATCACTGTAGCGCCGATGCTGGATTATCCTAGCCACACTGTGTTGCTGCAAGTGTTCGTTTTCTGGAAATAAAGTAACAGTGCTAATATGTAAGGCTATATATTTCTGTTTATATTTATTTTACATTTACCCCCATTTTGGTAGTGCGTTCCAACGGAAACTATGATAGACGAAGGAGGTACTTGAGAAGTGCAATGCGCAGCTGTGAGAACGTGATATTGGGTTACGATAGATCCACCACACCCGTTGTTCAGAGACGCCATCCAAGGATATTCATTCTTACGGGTTTCCTTTCCACCGACAATTCTTCCCTAATAGGCAATGTGGTGTAAAAAAATGAACTATAGAACCATAATGGTGATAATTTGCTATGGCTTCTTACCGTGTTCCTCCATCCACAGTTGCAGGTGAGACCGGAGGAGCGTTTCGATGCATTTCTAGTTTTCAAGATACGGCCCCAGGATAGGCAGACTATCATCAAACACACCAACAGCACCTTCATTTCTGATTACAACAAAATTTTTAAATCAACAGATAATTGATCAATATTTGAAAAGAAATGTATTATTTTTATTTCTTGTATACTTGTATTTTTTTTTATTAATACTTTATTGATATTTACAACTGTATACTCTAGATCAAATAATTAAATGTGCAGTAAAATGATAAATGATATTAATAATCACCATGATTGATTGTATTATGTATTGCTTGTCATAATCATGTATGGTTGATTACATGTTAATAACTTTTGAATAATTACTCATTAGATATACGTCAATAACTGTTCTAAATTAGGAAGTCTCTAGGCCATCTTCTTTTCAAACGCCTAGGAGTGTTGTCGGGATCATCAAAAAGTTTGGAGATTAGTGGATTCGAGTGGTTGGTATGTACCTTATCATAGAAGAATGGTTTTCTTGTTTGGGCTTGCAACATATGAGACACAAGGATTGGACACGAAAAGAATTGGAAGGTTTAGTAGAGCCACAAAGCTCTACTCTGTATGTCCAAATGAGTCTAATTACTGTCGTGTAAATAAGTCTTTTGAAATTAATCGGGAGCTTTGAACGTTTTTCTAGTAAATGTTGGAGTAGTCGAAACTGTTTCCTGTCTTTTAAGTTTCGTATGTGGATTCCAAGTAAGTTGATTTTCCAGATCGAGTCCCAGGTAGCGTATATGCTCAACCGGGATCAGTGGAATATTATTAAGGGTTACTGTAGGACAGGAAGGCATAGGTTTAAGACAAAGAGGAAAGGAAGATCCTTTACAAAGGATTGTGATCCGAAATGGGAGTGATTGATATGCAATGAAAGGATCATTATTTACCAATAACATACACTTGTCATCAGTGTATGTGGTGAGGACGATGCTAGGATGATTCGGGATGTCAACCGTGTAGGCGATGGGACCTAGGATACTACCTTGAGGAACACGGAAAGTTTGGGTAAATAGGGGAGAATAGGAAAATTTATGATTTACTTTCTGGGTGTCAGACTCGGCCAAAAGCCTGTTCCATGTCGATAAAGGCTCACGTGCAGTTCCAATACCGCCCTATGTTCGAAATTCAATCTGATGATGGGAATCTAAAATACGATACAAATTTTTCAAAATGAGGTTTTCTATAATTTTACCGATGATTGGTAAGAGAGAAATAGGACGATATGATGGGTATCATATTAATTATAGATAATTTCCAGGAGTCCAGTAAAGATTTGTTGGTGGTATCAAGATTTTTTGCATGGTTATGTAATTTTTGTATTTTTTAATTTGTGTGTGTTAGTTTGCAACAATTATTTTTATCTGATGGATATCTAGCCCTGTGGTAATTCGCTCTTGCTCTAAGTTTTTTCTTAATAAAACGTGAATAGTTTGTCATACTTTTTACTTTTGTGTTATTTTTTACGATTAATATTATTTAATTTTTAATTAAAAAAAAAAAACTATCTTTCTATTCTAATCCGTTGCAGATATACGATAATTCTAAGACGTTTTTGAGGAAACAACGTTTTTTTATCATAAAAACTGTAATATCTCCATTTTGTTTAAATATATTTCAATTTTGACCTTATTTTTGGATTTAGCATTAAATTAATCATCAGAGCGGAGTATATGTAACCTTGAATTTCTCAAACTTGGGACCTAAAGAACTGTTTGATCGTTACATTATTTAGGGAAGTTGCAATGTCTTATAATACTTCATTAATATCAATAAATATAGACTTAAATTTTAAGGCCTGTAAAAACAAGCTCATCTGTCCATAAATTTCACCCCAAAAAGTGATATTCTTCAACATTATTTGCATTCAGAAGCTAACGGGGAAATTGAGGTTTATGTTCATTATTATTGGGTTTTAAATCTCCATTGAAAATCTAAGGAAATAAATCCTAAATAATAATAATAAATAAATAAATAAATGTAATAACAAAATCCTTTGATCTGGAGTCGCTTTATTCACAGTTGTCCTTTATTTTTTATTAAACAATAATTTGTTCTTTGCTTTTTATTCCAATGAAGAGTTTACTATGTTTAAAATGCATATTTCCATTAAGCGATTATCATAATAGCTTATTAATACGAGTAACTGATTTGTATGCCAAATGAAAACACCATGTTTTTCCGGTTTTAAAATTAAATTTCTTCATGACATCGATACGGATCATACCGTATAAAAGCTGGTTAGATTTTGCAAGTTTGTGTGAGATTTGTAGTTTTGTGGCCAGTTTTTTTCGAAAAACGGTAAGCCTTGATGTATTATAAGACATTGTAACTTCCCTAAAATAAGGTAAAGATCAAAGTGTTCTTTAGGCCCCAAGTTTGTAAAATTCAAGGTTACATGTACTCTACACATATAGAAAATTTAATGCTAAATCCGAAAATGTGGTCAAGGTTTAAAAAATATTTTTAAAAAATGGAAATATTACAGCTTTTATGGTAAAAAGCGTGGTTTCCTCAAAAAAGTCTTTGATTTATCGTATATCAGCAATGGTTGGAATATAAAGGTAAGGTCTGCGGCATTTTTCTTCATTTTTGATCTAGTTTCACCAATTTTTTTTTCACACTAAAAGGTACTCACCCTGTATATTTTTCAAATTTATGTATTTCACTTATATGTGTATTTTATATTATTTATGTATTGCATAGGTCTTTTCTGTTTATTGTACATAATGTGTGAATGTAATCGCTGAGCTATCTATATTTCTTATTGCTCACATTTGTGGCAGATTGTAATAATTACTAAATAAAAATTTAATTAAAAAAAAAAGAGGCCAAAATGTTTTGGTAAGTTAGTGAGATGAAAATTATATTGATGTCTCTTAGAAAATATTTTTACGCCATTCGGTCAGGTCTCTCCGAAACTTGGGTCCTCACAGATTACTGGATCTCACAGTTTCTCACAGGGCATGGGGGCTTTCAGGCCAAGCTCCAGAAACATGACAAGAACATCGAGATGGTTATAAGAACGATAATTTGCAGGAGGACGGTATGCAGCTGAAACTTTTAAATGGAAAGGACGGGTAGAAATGGTTAATGAGGTGGATTGAATGGTGTCAGTTGGAGTATAAGGGACAAGAGAATGAGGTATTGATTTATGGAGAAGAATGCAAGAAGGGCATGGACTATATTGTCTGGGTGTTCTGATCTATAAGTGATGTAGTCACGTGTGTGAAAATATGATCGTTCTGTGAAGTGGGTTTCAGTCAGTAGGGCAATATTTATGCGATCGTCATTTAGAAATACGTCAAGTTCTTCTAGATGAAGGCCATTAACATTCCACGAATTTATAGATAGGTCATTTCGGGATGTTGAATGGAGATTTGATTTTACCTTTCAGCTCTGACAAACATGATGACTGGATGATATTGGTATGTACTTGATTTGGGTTGGGAATAGCAGATATGTCTGGGTGTTGATTTGTGGGTCTGGGAGTGATGCCTGGAGAAGGACCACAATTTCAGAATTGCGTGATATTTTGAGGTTGTGTGGTATGTTAGTAAGGGAGTTTGGGGAGGAACTTGATGTTTGATCACAGGTGGTAGTTTTACCTCCAGGGGCTGATGGTGGTGGAAATCGTCCAGGCTTGGTGGTTGACGGGAAGAGTGGTGGCTGCTCAAAATGGACAGTTGAATAGACTGGTCTGGTTATTTTAAATCAATTTCAATTTTATTTTGGGCTGGCTCCAATTCTACAAAAATTAGTGGAAGTGGGTAGTTTTCTGTACGTAATGGAGTACGATTGAAATATTTCTGACAATGTGGCTTATTTCTTTCACGTCTCTTTTGAGTGTGTCGGTTAGAGTGGTGCAGTGCAGGCTTCTCAACACGGCAAGGTATGCCCTACCTCGTCCTAATTGATAACTAGGAAAGTCATCTTTATTGACCCACAGATTACTTTAAGTAAAGTAACAGATTACTCTGTTTTTGTTAGTTTTATTTACTGGTGATATTTATCTTAATATATATAAATTACGTGTCGCCGCCTAGGGGCCGGCTAACATCTAAACTACTGAACCGATTTTAATCAAATTTGCATACCGTGTGCAGTTTGATCCAACAAAAAAGATAGGATACCTTATATCTTAATTTATAGTCGCAATATTATTTGTATATTATCTGTAAGTCACAATTACCTGTTAGCTCTATACGATTCTAACATATGGCGGTATAAGGTTATATTATTATATAAAAGGACAAGCAATTTTTCGTTTGTGTTCACTAACCGCCAAAAACTACTGAACCAATCTCTACCAAATTTTGACTACATCATCTTTATAGGATGGTTTAGCAATAGTAAAATCTAATGATTTTCAACTAATTCTTTATTGAAAAATGAATAATAAGTGGATAACAGTGAAGTTCAAAAATGGCGGCAATTGCCATCTACATGAAAGGTTAAAAGGTACAGTGTTAAATAGAGCTGGACATTGATAATAAAATTTATTTATTTTCAATTAAATCGTTATAAAAACAGCTATATGGGGTGAAATATACCAAATTTTAACTATATCATGTTCATAGTTCTAGGTTTAGCAACAATAGAAATTTAAATGTACAATGTTAATTGTTAGAAACGGGTTTTGCCACACCCCCACATACTTTTATGGTTAGAAATTAAAATCCAACCAGATCAAATCAAATAAAATTATTTCTGTCGAATGAAAATTATTAAAAATCAAAATGCCGATCCTCAGCTGTTTAATATTGTGTTTAAATATATGAATTTTGAACCTTTAGTTGTAAGCACTGATAATGCAGTCCATTATATGCAACAGTTTCTTAATAGTCTCTGTCCATCTGGATTACCAACTCATATATTAAAATTGAAAATTGGATGTCTAATTATGCTTTATGTTATCTTCAAATACCTAATCAATCTAAATTTAACCCAGTTAATAATGCCTGCTATGCGTAAAAATATCATCAAAAATATAATTTTCAATTCTTCACTTTAATACAAGATTTTTATCGATAAATATAAAAAAAAAATTAATTATTAGTTAATGGCTATAGCGCTCCCACTCAGCCTCCACTGGACATTACTGGTGATGCAGCTGAGAGGGCAGCGCTGGGATCCCTACGGGTCTGGCCTTAACTCCCAATAAGTGGGGGAATAGGCTCGATTCGGGGTCCCCTAGGCTGAGTGTGTCTATATTGTACATAGAGTATGAATGTATCAAAAAAAAATTTTTTTTTTATTATTTATTTTATTTATTTATTTTTTTTATTTTTTTAAATTTATTTAATTTCTTTGTATAATGACTATTTGATTTATTTTTTGTATTATGACTGTTGTATTTTATCTCTTATTATTATCAATTGTGTATGGATGAGAACTTGTATATATGGTACGAATGAACTACATCATTAGCACTGTTACTTATTGCCCTTAACTGAGGCAGATTGTACATATATTTCAATAAAATAATAGTGTTCAAATTATTAGTTAAGATTATCTAAGATCTTCACTTATGAGGGAGGGCGAAACCTCGACGGGGGATGATGAAGTTATATATAAAAGGACAAGCCATTTTCCTATAGAAAAACTATATATAAAAACTATAGAACTATTCTGTACCAAATATAACTACATCATCTTCAAAGTTCAAGGAAGGTTTAGCAATAATAAAATTTATATATTTTCTATTAAATTACTGTTTAAAAAGCGATAAATATGTGGTGTGCAGTAAAGCGAGCGCCATTCAAGAGAGGTTACAATGATCCGGTGTTAAATATAGCTAGAAATTGATAATAAAGTTACTTAATTCAATTAAATAGTTATCCAA
The DNA here is from genome assembly GCA_003667255.2 of Euschistus heros. NCBI lineage: Eukaryota > Metazoa > Arthropoda > Insecta > Hemiptera > Pentatomidae > Euschistus > Euschistus heros. Next base: position 279,100 of record RCWM02000295.1, read on the forward strand.
AAAGCTATAAATATGTGGGGTGACGTGTGGATTCCAGTGAAGTTTAAAATTGGAATATATGGCAAGCGACAATAGCGTTTTAGTAAAACTAATGAACCTATCTGAACCAAATTTTAACTACATCATCTTCATAGTTCTTGAAAGATTTACAATTAGAAAGTTTACTATAATAATAACTTATAATATTATATAAAAGGACAAGCTATTTTACGTTTGTGATCACTAACCACGAATACTACTGAACCAATCTGTACTAAATATTAACTACATCATCTTCATAGTTCCAAGAAGGTTTAGCAATATTAAAATCTACTGATTTTTCATTTATTTTTTATTGAAAAAAGAAAATTTGTGGACAACAGTGAAGTTTGAAAATTGACCGATAGGTGGAGAGTGTAATTCTACGCGAGAGGTTACAAAAGAGCTTGAAATCGATGATAAAATTTACTTATTAAACTATAAAGAAAATTATTAAAAAAGATTTAAATATGGTGTGCGATATGTGGATCCCAGTGAAGCTTGAAAATCGAACGATTGTGTATAGCGCCATCCCACAATAGAGTTAACAATGGTAAACTGAACCTATCTGTACCGACATCTAAATAAATAATTTTTATAATTCTAGGAAGGTTTTGCAATGGTAAAATTTACAATAACTAAAATTTAAATGTACAATGTTGAGAGGCAGGACTGAGGTTTGCCACACTGTCATATACTTTTATAGTTCGAAATCAACATCCAATCAGATGAAATCAATAAAGTTATTTCTGCCGAATACGAATTATTACTGAATCAAAATGTCGATCCTTTACTTTTTTATATTGTGTGTAAAAATATGACCCACGGGCCTTCTGCCGTAAGCACTGATAATGCAGTTTATTTTCCACAAAAGTATCTTAATAGTCTTTATCCAACTTGATTACCAATTCATACATTAAAATTAAAAATTTTATGTCTAATGGTGCTTTTACGCAATCTTCAACTGCCTAATCAGTGCGATTGTAACTAAATTAATAATTACTGCTATGCGTGTAAAAATCATTGAAGAAATAATGCTGAATCACATGCTAAAATACAAGAATCTTATCGATAAACAAATAAAACATTAATTTTTAGTTGAAATTAGCTTTACTTATGGAGGGCGGGCGAAGCCGCGACGGGGATGCTATAGTTAATAAAACTTGAATTAAAAACATTAATGAATTGTCAACAAGATAATAAATAATAGGCAAATTATTGTTTTATAACAGCATATATATTTTTTATTTGATTTATGACGAGCAAAAAAAATATAATTGCTATGCATAGATTTTATATTTGAGTGTATTTTAATGATTATTAAAATTAACAATAATAAAATAAAAAAGAATGCAAGAGTGCTAATACAACGAAGACCAGCTGACATTTTACCAGAAAATACTCGTACAAGAGTGGAAATAAATATTCTGGTTTAGATAAACGAATATCTGGTAACAGGTTGAGATGACACGTAAAAATACTAGTCTACATTGGAACTCAGTACGAAGGTAATTGTTATGTATGTCATTACTAGTACTGAAGCAAGTATCTCGTACCGGTTACTTCTCAATAACGGTAACAGGTACGCCGGTCAGTCAGCCCATACCTGTTACAAAGTAACAGGTCCAGTATTTCAGAACCACTACCTACCGGGGCCCTGTTGATATAACAGCCTACGAGTGACAAGCACTGCTAAAACGGGACAAATGGGCATGCTGTCGGGGGTAGGTCGGGATAAACGATAAACGAACGAATGAGTCGCTTAAAATCAATTATATTTTAGACAAAACGGGATATCTTATCATCTTAAATAAAAATGATCTTCAATATTCGAAACTGAATTATATTAAATAATAAAAGTAAGTTCGTACAATACAATACATTACAGAAAATTCACTACTTGATCAAACTTACTCAAAGATAAATCCACTCTAAAAACCAAACCCTTTATCTCAGATGAAGAAAGAAAAAGAAGATCGGAAAGAATGAAGAAGTACTGGGCACTTAAGAAAGGACAACACACAGTGAAGTGATGGATTCAACGTACCCCAAAGAGGGTGAAACGAAAAAAAAAACAATACAATCGTACAATATCGGAAAATAGCCTGAAATGTTAAAATTAGAAATGGCAATATTTTGAAGAACAGGGTAATCCTTGTATTTATATATTTTACTCCAGATAAGCTTTAAAAATTGGTTTTCCGATCAAGTTGGCAATATCTTTATCGAACGACACCAATAATTTAATTTTTGAAACACAAATAGCAGGAGGAACGGGGACCGAAAATTATTGTAGCTTTGATAAAACACCGTCCAGGACGGCAAATTTATTGTTGGTTGGAATGGAGACTATCATTTATGTTTTATTTGCTGCAGTAGATTTACTGCGAGTTATTGGTGGTGAGGTTTTCTTTTTTGGTGAGGCTCCTGCGGACCAATAGCGTTATGTTGTTTTTGAAGTTTTCGGCGCTTTAAGTATTGAGAGTCTGTCTCATTTACTTTAGACATCCGAGTCTCATCCTCTGATTCAGCTCCTGATGTATTAACTAGATCCATTTTAAAATAAGATAGACTTAAAATACAATTTTTAAACTGGAGATAATCAATTTTTCAACAATCTTTTTTTTTTTTCTGTTGTGAATTCGTCTATAAGGTTTATGTATATGTTCGTTTACTATGGGTACTTGTGGATCTTAGTGAAGTGTGTGATTTGAAATATATCAAGGTGATTTCGTGAATAGTCTGCATATTTTTGATTGGAATATTTGTATTTTTTCACGGTGCGTCTTTTTATCATTTCCGTATATTTATGTGGCGTATTCCCATATGGGTTTAAGTAAGTAAGTGAATATATTTAGTCAATATAGAAAAACAAGACAGGAAAAAAAATCGTTACTGAAGGTAATAATAAATAATAAAAACAATTATGTCTTTTGAGAGAAATAAAAGTAATAACAATAACAAACGTTGCTTAGTTGATTTATCAACAGACCTAAACCTTGGAGTATAGGTATATATAACATACAGGGAATATAGGTAACGCCCCAATCTGCTGGCAGAAGAAATATTCCCTCGAGTACTGTCCTTAATATATGTCTTTAATTGATAAAATATGCACTCACCTCAACCGAACTCACTGTCTAAAGAATCCGTTATTTACAATTTCACTGTTTACAGACTTTGGCAACAATATTTTAGTTACTAAGAGTGTTAATAATGTCACAAGCACATGGCACGACGTAATGTCAATAATAGCTATGACACTTGAGGCTTAATTGTAAAATTTACAAAATGAATGGGTATTTACCCTTATATTTTTCATGGGTATTTACCGTTATAATTTAATAACATTAGGTAAAAGGGAATGGGCAAGAATTCTCTTTTACCTCGAAATCAGAGTTGTCTAGCCCAGCGGGTAAGGCACTCTACTTCCAAGCTGTAGGGGAAAAAAAAAATTTCTATTATTTCAGCCATGGATTGACTTTGGGATTGGGAGATACTCTTGGGGCACTTCCAGCCCCATAAAGTGATTACCTTAATTGAGGGTAAAATCACGACGTAGAGGTTTAGAAGGGATGTTGACCACATTAATTTCTTAACCGCTGGAATTGAAACTACTCTTTCTTACACATCACAGACCTAAAACTCTTTTTGGTTTGTATTGGTACAGATTTTTTATTTTTTCTAATATTGACCATATTAGATTCTGGCTTAACCATAGCTTGATTTTGCCTTACGTCGCATGAGTGGAGCAAAAGAAGAAAAAACCTGAAATCTTTTTTTTTTTTTTTTTTTTTTTTTTTCTATTATATCTTTATTTTTGAATACCTAAATTAAGGCAGAATAAGGTTATGGAACTGACTTTTAGATTTTTTCACCACCAAGATCTGTTGTACATGTTCTGGAAGTTCCCCTTTCCTGAGTTAAGAAAATAACACAATTTTAAAGTTCTGTTAAAATAATTTTTTTGTTGTGTACAGCCTTTTCCCTTTTCCCCATCTGGACCTCCTTCCAGTACTTGCTTTGGGAGTCTTTTGTTTGTGTGTGTATATTTGTTGGTATTTGAAAGGAAAATACCGCGCGAAATCACGGAGATTGCATATAGGGTAAAAAGGCATAATGTGAATGCATACTTTAACGATATCTTAACTGTAAAGTTTATCAACATTATTAGACTGAGATGGGCTGTTCATGTAAAAAGGATGGGAGGAGATAGGATGACCAAAAAATATCGCTGAATTGATACAGGATGAAAAGTGGAAAAAGGAGTGGTTGGCGGAGATGTATGGGGACAATTTCTGATCGAGACCAGAGGGTGTGTCTGCATAAAAACTCCTGATTATCTCTGGCATAGCTTGTTTAAAATGGATTAATTATAATAATAATACTTTATTTTCATATCCACACTTTTAAAAATTCGTTTAAGTACACAAGTTCTGCCCTTACATCCACTACATGGTACCAAAATAAATAAAATAACTTATATGTAATAAAAATAACTATTATGTTTATTTAATAATAAATATTTATATTTGACAAACAAGAGCGTTTAAACTAATTTATGTGAGTAGTCCATGTTTTGCTCTTTTGTGGGTGTATCTTTTTAGGAATGTTTTATTTTAATGACCTATTTCCCGAATAAGGAAATTATTAGAATAAGTTGTTTATTTTCAAAATATAGATTAAGATCATTCAACATTATTGGAATTGTATATTGAGGAAACTCACTAATGATCCAGTTTAGTTTGTGGTATATGTTGTGCTCCACACTGGTAAGGCATAATTAATCTGAGCGAATAACTGTTTTGTACAATATAATTTTGGTTTTAGAACTTAATTTTGATATTTTTGCTGAATAAAATTTTGAATATAATTTTTTTTTTATTTGTTTATTTTATTGTTTATGTGTTCTGTAAAAGTTAGTGATCTATCAAGTGTCAAACCTAGGTATTTAATTGATTTTTACCAAGGAATGTGATCTCTCTGTAAAATAATATGCTGGTCTACGAACGGTCTGTGTTTTGTGAACTAAAATAATGGTGAGTGAAATAATGGCTTCTGATTTGCATGAGTTTACTTTCAGTTGCCATTTTTGGCAATGTTTATTAATTATTTTGAAAGTTTGTTATAATCTGCCTACTATTGTGTCGATGCGGTAAGAAGCTGTGCCTGCGTACAAGGAGATTATTACATTAGGGTGGCTTAGTAGGTCTGAGAGGAATATATTGAAAAGAGTTGCGGATAGGCAGGAACTTTGTGGAAGACCAGCCGGAAGTATTTTAGAAGAGGATAATTTTATTTAGGTATAAAACTGTCTGTTGAAGAGGAAATAATGGATAATAAAGTAATAAGATAATAAAGTAAGGAATTTCATAATATGTAATAAAATAAAAATTAAATAAGCAAAGTACCTCAAATTGTACAATACATGAAGTGAAGAATTAAAAATAGAAATAATCAATAAAATAAATAATACAGATATATATATATATATATATATATATATATATATATATATATATATATATATATATATATATAAAATAATAATAGTAAAAATTTTGGATTAAAAAAAATTTAGTAAATCTTAAATTTAAATCGGAGGGATCCCCCCACTTATGGAGGAACAAGCCAGGTCCCTGAGATATCCCAGCGCTTCTCTCTCAGCTGCGTCACTGGTGTAGATAATACCAGTGGAGGCTGAGTGAGAGCGCTATAGTACAATCACTCAGAGCATGAGTAGAGAAACTGGCCATTGCCAGGACTCCACATAAAATTTTATATTAGATCACGAGGCCACTGCCTTTTTAACCTGCGAGGAGAATTATAGGGGTGAGTGGAAGTGGATAGGGATTGTCTTGTAAATTAAAAGCTTGTTATCTATTGAAAGTTTTGAAGTTTTGCATAGTTTGGAGTATTGTTGGCTGTATCTTCTGTTAAGTTCTTGTCTTTTAAGGCTAGTAAATAGGTTCCAAGTGAGTCTTTTATCTAAGATGAAACCAAGATATCGCACTATTTCAGATCTGGATAATGGGATCTTATTGAATAGGAAAGTTGGGCAGGAGCAATGGCTTAGAGTAAAAGTCATGTTGGTGCATTTGGATTCATTGACTTTTATTCTACGTCTGTTACACCATGCAATCTTTGAGAGGTGATTGTGTAAGGTAGTAATTAAGGATGAGGTAGAGGGTTTGTTGTAGTAGGTTCTTGAGTTTAAAATGCAAACCGTTGTGCAAACCCGGTCAAAAGCTTGAGCAATGTCCAGATAGGCACCCGAGCAGTATTACTTTCTTTCCAGAGCAGAGGATATATGGTCAACTAGACGGAGGCATTGTTGGACTGTTGAGTGCATTGGATGGAATCCAAATTGATGGGATGGGAAACAATAAGTGTCAAGTATGGATAGGATAGACTTAAGCAGGATTTTTTCGAATATTTAAGAGAGGATAGGAAATAGGCTAACGATAATGAGTTGTTAGGAGGTTTACCTGGTTTTAGGAATGTTATTATGACCCAGTGTTTCCACAGGACAGGAAAGTGGGTTGGTTGTGCGTTGGATGCAATTATAGATTTAGGTGAGGAACACTATTGCTTTATGTGAAAGTTGGCGGAGGATTTGAGGAGTAAGGAGGTCATAGCCAGGGAATTGATTTAGTTTTCGAAGTAGGAATTTGACCTCAGAGGGGTTAACAGCTCTGGGGGGTAAGGAGAGGGGAATGGCAGAAGATAAGAACTCTTCAACTGAACTGGATTGATTAGTATAAGGTCCAGGATTTGGAGTAAATGTTTGGGAAAGGTAATTGGCTAGTTCCTCTGCTTTTTCCATGACTGATGTGGCCCATTTTCGGAAGGGATGCAAGATGGGCTTGGATTATAGGATTTTTTTTTTCATGTTTCAGAGGGAATTATCATGAGTGGAAAGGGGCGAGAGGTAGGACTGGGATCTAAAGGAAGCCAATTCTTGCTTAACTAGTTTCCTATAGTAATTATACGTGCAACGATCGGATGGATGTTTTGTGCGTTGCCAAATTGTTCTATAATGGCGCTTGGCATGGATGAGGTCTAATAGGTTTTAGGGAAAAGGGTTTTTTTAAAGAGTTTTATGGGTATTATTCGGTAAAGATGCTGTCAAAGCGGCTTGCTGGATTGTGGTATTGAAGGTGTAAACAGCATCATCCAAGTTTTCCGGGTTCTTTAAAGAAAATCTGAGGTGAATTTGTTCGGTAAGGATTTGTTGCAAGAGCTTCCAGTTTACTGTACCTCTGATAAATGAGAGAAAGGGTGATTTAGAAATTGGTGATACGGATAGGCTTTAGATTAATTGGCTATGGTCTGATGATAGGTCGTCTAGGCGAGCAATTGAAAGATTAAGTGGCCATAGGCCTTTCTGGATAAAAAAGTTTAGGATATCGGGATTGTGAATAGGATCGGTAGGCCAATATGTGGGAGAGTCGGGGGAGAGGGTTTTGCAAGGACAAGAATTTAGTGCAGACTTCAATGTTCGCCCGCGGGAGTTGACTGTTCTGGCTCCCATTGCTGGTGTTTGGTATTTAAGTCTGCTCCTAAAAAAAAGTGTTGTCCTATGGAATTTAAAAAAAGAAGTGTAGTGGGATTCGGAAAAGGGATTGATTGGGGGGGAATACGCTGACACAATAGTTATAGGAAAGGAATGTGTTTGGATTTTTACAGCAGTGGATTGAAGGAAATCATGAATTGGTAGGGGGGATTGGTAGTGAGCGAGGGATTGGTGTATGATGACTGCGGGTCAGCATGAGCTGTTCCATCTAGGTGGTCAGTCCGATATATTCTCACTGAGGTATGTTTAATAGTCGTTTGTTGGTTAGTCTTTTTTCGGTAATCAAGGCTACGTCTATTAGTCCAGGCAACGAAGGATTTTTAGAGGAGTTAATTCATGTAAAAGCCAGTTTTGGCACGGTTGTAGGGGGAGGTGTCCTTAACAACATACTAAACTAAGGGGTGGAACTAAGGGTGGGGGGGGGGCGCTCTAAAGGTCGGGTTTTTCAGTTTTTCGTTAATAACTCGAAAACTCTTGCCTCTAGCGAAAATATGTTTATTTGCTAAACTAATTTACATATAATTGTTTACAAAAAAGGTTCTATACATTTGTTTCTGGGATCAATGCTTTAGAAAATATAGCGGGGGAATATGGAAAATGTAAATAAAAACAAGTTTTTATTGTTAAAATTTATAGATTTATTGTTAAAATTCCAATGTTTATGGTTACAAAAGAATCGTTTATTATTATTAATTGAATGCTTATTGCTAAAAATAAAAGTATTGTCGTTAAGCCTAATATGCTTATTATAGTACTTGCGGTAAGTCGCACTTTTCCTCAAAAACACGTTTGTCGGTACTCTTTTGGTTATTACTCCGAAACTATTATTCGGTATTAGTCTAATCTCGAATTTCTTTTTTTCATCTTCAAGCTGGTTAAATGTATTATCAGATACCATATATATAGTTTTAATTACGTTCCGTGAAATATCCATTCCACCTCGCTGAATTCTGCGTACCGTTGTGAAATCCTTATTTTTTTCGGAACATTTCTCGTTATAACTCTAAAAATATTTGTTCGATTCCTTTTTTTTTCCCCCTTAGTTTCTTTTTACCATGTCATAGCTGGTTAAATTTGCTATTAGATCCTATATATCAAATTTTGATAAAATTCCGTGTAATACCCTTGCCAGCACGCTAACAACTGCGAACTGTTATAAAATTCAAGTTTTTTTTGGCATACTTTTTCTATAACTCCTAAACAACTTGTCCGGATCCCAATTTGCTTTATTTCATTTTAAAGCTACTTAAATTATCTATCAGCTCCTATCTACTTTTAATTATATTCCGTGTAATACCCATGCTAGCACACTAAATGAGTTTGTTTTGGCAAAACATGACATTTTTGATATGTTAAGTAGGCTGGCTTGGGTGTTTTACGGGCTTTAATCAAAATTCGGATCTAATTGCAAATTTAACTAACTATGAGATGAAAAAAAGAAATTCGGAATCGAACAAATATTTTTAGAGTTATAACGAGAAATGTTCCTAAAAAATAAGGATTTCACAACAGTACGTGGAATTCAGCGAGGTGGAATGAATATTTGGAATGAACATAGACCTCAATTTTGCCGTTAGCTTCTGAATGCAGATTGCGTTGAAGAATACTACTTTTTGAGGTGAATTTTATGGGTAGATGAATCTGTTTTTAGAGAGTAAGGCATTTCTACCTATCCTTGTATATCGTTAGTTTATTTTTGTATTGCTTTCGAATAAGGTGGAGAAGCAACTTAATGTTGCAACATTATATCCGAACTTCAGGTGGAATATCCTGATGAAGTAGTGGTACATATTTTAGTCATTCACATCATTCAATTTGTTGGGCAAACTATGATTTTTCAACAATTCGACAGCAATACAAAGATAGAATAATCCAACGATACTCCACATGGAAAGGTAGAAATACCTTCCCCTGTAAAAACAGACTCATCTGCCCATAAAATTCACCTCAAAAAGTGGTATTCTTCAACATAATCTGTAATTAGAAGCTAACAAAAAATTGAGGTCTATGTTCATTATCATTGTGTTTTAAACCTTACATTGAAAATGTAATAAAATAAATCCTAAATAATAATAATAATAAATAAATAAATGCAATAACATAAGATCCTTCGATCTGGTGTCGCTTTATTGACAGTTTTCCTTTATTTTCTAACAAAGAATAATTTTGTCTTTGCTTGTTATTCCAATGAAGAGTTTATTATGTTTAAAATGCACTTTTCATTAAGGGATCGTCGTAATGTTTTATTTACAAAAGTAACTGATTTGTGTGCCAATTGAGAACACCATGTTTTTTCGGTTTTAAAACTAAATTTCTTCATGAAATCGAAACGTAATCATTGACTTTAACATATAATTCGAAAGTTGATTAAATTTGCTGAGATTTGACGTTTTGTGGATAATTTTTTTGAAAAACGGTGAGCGTTGAAGTAATATAAGACATTGTAACTTCCCTAAATAAGGTGAAGATCAAGCTGTTCTTTAGGTCACAAGTTTGTAAAATTCAAGGTTACATTTACTTTGCTCTTATAGAAAATTTAATGCTAAATCCTAAAATGTGGTCAAAGTTTAAAAAATATTTAAACAAAATGGAGATATTACAGCTTCCATGGTAAAAAATGTGGTTTCCTCAAAAAAGTCTTTGATTTATCGTATAACTGCAACGGATTGGAGTAGAAAGGTGCGGGTTGCGGCATTTTTTTACATTTTTGATCTAGTATTACTTTATTTTTTTTTTTTTTTTACACTAAGAGGTATTCACCGTGTATATATATATATGTGTATCGTATATATATATATATATATATATATATATATATATATATATATATATATATATATATATATATATATATATATATATATATATATATATCACGAACTTCGGGCCCATGTAACAGCCCAAGTAGAAATGATATGGATTTTATTTCGTTACCTCGAATAGTTAGTTAAGGGGTTAAATCTGAGGTTTTTAAGTTGATTTAAACAGATTTCCAAAAACTATTTCTTCCTTTAAGTAATGAGCAGCAATGAGAACTTCTCAGAACTCAGAATTTCATTCATTGTTGATGTTAGTTAAACCAGAACTGAGATCCAAAATAACAACGTAATGAAATCGAAGTTTATAGTTTAACTTTACAGAACAAGATTTGCAGATACTTACTCTTGATATTAGTGGTCTCTCTCGAATCCAACTGTTTTCGCTTCTCGGATAGTGGAGAATATATAGCAAATCATTATTTACTAAACGTAATGCAATTGCATAGAGGGCTAATGAGAGTTCGTTCAAATACAGATTTTATTTATTCTATTCCTATTATAGGCCTAATAATGGGGTCTACATTTGATGCATATTGACACAGTTAGTTGAAGATATATACTATGCTAAATCCGATCCAGTTCATTATGAAAAAAATGATTATAAAATTAAATAGAGAGAAAATCTTAAAAGCAATATAAAACAATAAAATAATGTTTCTAATAAAAAAAATAATAAAAAATAAAATGTTTCTGTTAAAACATCGTGTTGTAATAGATTTTATGATAGATAAAGAATATACAAATGTATGTTATGCCTGATGATAATATTTCAATTGTTTATTCTTTCTTTCCCATTAATATATCTAATTGTGAGAAGTACAATTGTTTAATTTAAATAATTAATTCTTAAAGTCAAAACAAGATCCTTCCTTCTCGATTATTATTTTGTTTTGGTTTGTTTCTGTATTAATAAAGTTGGAGAATTAGAAAAAAAGGTTTACTTATCCGATCGTTACCTCGAATTCCTGAATAGGCTACGTTTTCTAAATGATGTGTTGAGACGTAGTATCGAATCTTTGAATCTTACATGTAGATCATGAAACGTTTTTATACTCATCCCAAAATAGTTTAAAAAACTTGTTCCCATCATTTCTCAAATCTTCAAAAAGTAAAAAGAATGCCCCAACCTTGACTTTTTTACACGTATTATTGATTGGATAACCCAGTGTATTCTATGTTTTTTCCTCTTGTTCAAACGCCTGTATAAGATCATCAATGCTATTAGCTTATCGTGATCCATCGCTCAACGCGAACCTGTACCGAATGAAGGTCCAACTACCGTGCCGGTGTCGGCCAGATAACGGTTGTATGTCGTAGGTGTGAAATTTTGTTTCATTTAATTTTTTACATAACCGTCATTTTCAAAATCTCAACCAAATATAAATAAAAAAATTATGGTTTAAAAAACCCAGAAAAACACGCTTTTATAGCAAACCTAACCAAAAAGGTAAGTGTGGTGAACAATTTGTAACAGTAAGACCTTTTAATTTTTAGAGTTCAAGGTTCGAAGCTAATTTCCCTGTACTATTCATGATTTGTTTGCAATTTTATCACAGTTTATCCATAATCAAATTTGTTTTTTTTTTTTTTTTTTTTTTTTTTTTTTTTTTTTTTTTTTTTTTTTTTTTTTTTTTTTTTTTTTTTTTTTTTTTTTTTTTTTTTTTTTTTTTTTTAATGTGCAAAATTCGTCAATGTTCGACAATCTAATAAACTTTTTTTTAAATTATAGCATGCAATTTATAGCATTTTTCTATATGTTTTTTCAAAAATCTGAAAAAAAAGTTCATAAACTTTGTGTTTTTTTTGCCCCCCAAATATTTTCCCCTTATCAAATTTAGTTTCATGTTTGATATTTTATTATCAAGACCCATCTAGTCTACATAAAAACATAAAACTACTCCACCTTTTGCGATACAGACTCTTATTTTCGGAGTAATTTAACTGAACCAAATGAGAACATTAGAACAAAGTTGTGCAAATTTTCAAGTTAATCAGATTGTTGAAAATTAGTGAAAATTACGATGAAAGATTCCGTTACATACAGGTCAAGTTAATAAAAGCGTATATAAAAAAAAAAATTATAATTTAGGTTATGAAGCCAACTGGTTACAAGAAATACAAAATAAAGATAAGCAAGGCAGTGAATATAAAGAAATATATAAAAAAAATATGAAATTAATAGAACGTTCTACCATTAAAAAATATTTTAAAATCAGGTTAAATAAATTAATAACATCAGTATTTATAAGGATAAAGAAAAGAGATGATTTACTTCATAAATAATTTCTTTTTATCAATAAAGTATTAAATATATCTCAAATCTTCGGTTCAGGTTACCAGCTCATGCTTTTGTACATATTCGCGCTTCAGGTTTGCTTCCTAAAAAAGATTAATATTTTTTTAAAGTATTTCCTTTACAACTTTACTAGGTAAATATTGTTTATGTATTTTATATGCTTACTAGCAATAGCCTTTTTGATCCAACTGTCGTAGGCGAACACATCAGTGTGGACCGATGGCCTTGGATCTCTTCCACATTCTTCAGGTCCGAAGGAAACCAGAGCGACCTGAGTGTACCTGTTGGAGGCAGGGTCCAGGAGAACCAAAGGACCGCCAGAGTCACCCTAGGGGAACAGAAAACATTAATATTAAATGTAGAACTCATTTTGTCTCCGCGATCTTTGTTTTTCCGACGTTTCGGCCTGGATTGCCTGCTTCTTATAGGGATCTAAATGACAAAATATGTAAATGGTTAAATGGTTATTACAATGACCTAGATATGTAAAATACAGTAATATCGGTCTTATCCGGCGTTCCTAAGCAAGGAAAATATTACCATATTTGTTTAAAATTTAGATTAAAAAAAAAACTATTTTATTTATCCGTAACGATTAAAGCGAAATTTACTACATTAAAATAATATTTAATAATTAGTTCATCTATAGTATTGTTTGTATATTAAAGAGTATTATTAGTATAAATAAAACACTTACAATATTTGATTATATACGTAAGTACTTATTAATATCCAATAAACGGTTTACTAAAAATGTTTTCCAGAAACGAAAACAAAGCTAAGATGGTGATGTGCAATTTCGTCCAACTATGTAGATAGTGTACGTCAAATTTTACAAGAAAAACCTTCTAAACTTAAAAACATTTTTTTTTTTTATCATCAATATATTTTTGTAATTGTAACGATAATTTCCGTTATCCGTTTTTATTTATCCGACGCGCAATCGGCCCCGATAACGCCGGTTAAGGGAAACACTAAAAAAATAAAATTTAATTATTAAAGTTATGAAATTCTTATATAAAGAAATATTAAAAATGGAAACGTAATAAAAATCGTAATATAATAATGATCTGGAGATAAGCATAGCACTAGCTTATATCTTTAATTAATGATTTATTTTTATTGAAAATCATAACCCCAGTTTTTACTGTGTACAATTTACTTTTTTAATTCTGATATATGTGTTTATTTCGAAATTCTCACGATTTAGTTTGGAGTGTTTATAATTCCTCACAAATGACCAAAGTTGGTAATATCATATATTTTTTATTTCATTTTATTGTTATATTTCCCAACATTTATTTCCTCAAACATAGTCAATCATATATTAATTATATATATTAATTAATTTAATATGATATTCGCCATCTTAATGATTAATTAAAAAAATAAACTTTAAGACACAGTGGTCAAACCTTAAAACGAACTGAATCAAACCTAAGTAAACAATGACGGATCAATACGATGGCAGATTTACTCCCCTCCCCTCATACTTTCGGATATTGGCCGCTAAGTAGCGATTTAAAAAAAGTACAAAGTGCCCATGAGGCTATTAGGTAGAACCACTTTACCGTTAGTTTATGGACAAACACATACATTAGAAAACTATAAAACCATGAATCATAGAAAGGAATTCCGAAATAAACCACGAGAAAGCAGAACATTTGGATATCGACATTAGACATCCTTTTACTGCAGACCTTCTAAATTTCCAGAATCCCATTATGAAATTTTCAACATCCTCATCCTAATGGTGGGATCATCCCATCCAGTATTTGATTCCATACATTCATATAGAGGTACCCACAAATCTAGTTCTTTGTGACTTTTCAATCATTGGCAGTTGACAGCTTCCTACTCAAGACCTATTAGCCAGATCATTCGCTAGTAATTGAGTTTTAATCCGAATAGATGGAGATGGAGTCGGTTAGAAGAAATAAATATCAAAGAATACAAAAAGTAACTTACGAAGCAAGCGTTCTTTACGGGAGTGTGAACACAGATCTGAGTTGGGCGACTGTCCAGTTTCGGCCAGCTTCTTTTGCAACTCTTGTTAGGAACAACTGCGGCATCGACTTCTCGAAGGACGTTTTGGTCACCTGTGCCTTTGGTCATACCCCAACCTAGGAGAGAAATCAATGTTACTTTCATAACTAAAGTTATAATTGTGGTTATTGATCATATCCTTTGTATAATTGTAATACCTGTAATTTTGATGAACTTTCCATCCAAATCGAATCTACTTGTAGGCATACAGACAGGGCCAACATATTGGTTGAAGGTTATCGGTTTGGCAAGAACAAGAACAGAAATATCATAGATTAAATGTTCACCAATAAAATTCTCGTGTTGTATGATCTTAGCCAAACGATGCTGTTGTAAGTGGCCGTTTTCTGAAAATTAAACAAATTTTTAATATCTAAAAATTTAAAGTTGTTTTTATCTGAGCGAGTGCTAAATCTCCTAAAATATAAAATCAAAGTGGACGTGCTTAGGGCAACATGCTGGAAGTGTAAACTATATTCTTTTAAAATGAATACTCCATTCAAGTGAAATTCATTTTTTAATGAAGTAGGTATTTATATGAAAAATATGTATTGCAGATCCGTCTACGTAAAGGTGGCTCCACACGCAACGGAAAACCGGAAGGGCATGCCTTTGAGGTCTTAGGCATTCCGGCAAAACTGTACGTGTGGATGGAGAATTCTGTTGAGGTTGAGGTTGAGGCTTGCCTGCAGTGCTAACAAAAGGCCTGGCTGAAATCTTACATCCCGTAGAATGAGTTAACAAAGGCGGAATATCTATAAAATCGTTAAAAATTTTAATATTTCAAAACAGTATCATTAAGGACAGCTATGGTGGAATATCCTTGGGATAACTTAAAAATCGTTAAATATTCTAATATTTTCAAAACAGCATCCTTAAGGATTACAATGGCGGAATATCCTTCCGCCATATAAAAGTCGTTAAATCTTAAACATATTTTAAAACAACATCCTAAAGGATAACAATGACGAATAATTCTAAATTGTGCCTTAAAAACGACAGCCGATTTTAATAAAATTTAATAATTATGTTTCTTTCATACTAATCTTTTTTTAAAGGGCGCTAAAAATTATGTTTTATTTTAGTGAGGGAGGTTTCTAAATTTCTACTATAAGAACGACTCAGCCGATTTTAATAATTATGTTTGTTTCATACTAACTAACCTTTTTTTAAGGGTTCTAACAGTTATATTTATATTATGAGGTTTCTGTAACATTTAAATTCTGAGTTTATAAGTCATTATAGAAAGATTCATCTAATTTTCGCTTGAGATTTAGCTAATTCTCATAATTTTATCAATTTTTTTTTCAAACTGTCAGGCTTTGTTCCGTGTTAAGCTTTGTTATATTTACATAAAGGAGATAATTTAAAAGTTCCATAAATGGATTCCACTTGATGCAACGAATTCTCCTCTACTAATTCAAAAGGGCCAAGAAAATATTCAGGATTATTCTCAACATTATTTGTCTCATCTTTGGGTAGTTTTTCTACAAATATTTTTGATGCGCAAGTTGGACATAGAGCATGTCCACCAATTAGTTTAATATTCACATTTTTACTCTTGAAGATAGGAATGAAGATTAAGGGGAGGGACCCCACTTGCAGAGACATGTAGGTACAGGAAAGATATAGACTGTGCAAGCAGTTGCACATGGAAGAGTTCAAATCTAAACATGTAAAACTCACATTAACTTGTTGCATCATAAGAACTGATGTGTCAGTTGATATTTTACAATATTTTACAACTTACAAACATACTTATATTATATACTTACATATTTTTTTTAATTAATGTACATTTTTAAGTCAAGTAATTCATTTAAATGTGAGTTAAGTTCATTATTTCAAAACTCTAAATAATAATTTAATTTAACTATAATTTAAACTCGTTAATTAACATAATTTCAAGCCTCTAGTTGCTATTTTAGCATTGCACGAGTGTATTAAAAAGGTAGCGTTTTTATTGAAATTCACAGCTCTATACCTCAAAATATAGTTGAGTCTCAGTCATAATTTTTTTGTGATGTATTCTTATTAGTATAAAAAACATTTTTTTTAAATTTTCACCTTTTTTCATTCAGTCCCTTTTCAGAAATTGACCTATGAAAATTGGAAAAAAAACATGCTTTCAGCCATTTTTGAAAAGCCATAGAGAAAAAAAGGGTACATTCTCAGGACTAAAACTTATGCTGCTGGTAGTATTACGTGTACTCAACACAGAAATAAAATATTATTTGTGAATCTCTTCTCCTTCCTAAAAATGAATTGCCTTAAAAATTAACGATTTTTAAATTTTTTTTTTCGAATTTTTGAGAAAGAGTTTGAATAACTTTCTTGCATGATATTAAAATTAAAATAATGTCCTTTTGAAGGTCATTTCATGCTGAACACACTAGTTTTTTAATTAATCTGATATCCTTAAAAATGACTTCGCAATTAAATTTTCTGGAAACCCCGTTTTGTTTTTTCATAAAATTCACTAAATCATCACTTTAAAATGGCTGACAAATAAAAAATATGCCTTGTAAATTGTGTTTTTTTTTAATTGGAGTTTTGTTAATGTCTACCAATAGGGAATCCATGATAAAAGAATCAGGAAAATAAAAAATGTTGAGCAACAAATTATATTTAAATTGGGTGATTTGAAATGGATTAACCCTAGTATGTAAACTACACTATAAAATTCAATGAATCCATAGTAGTTTCATAAAATAAGGCTCCAAAAGTCCATTTTCAAGAAAAACTGTTGAACTTTTACTTTCAACGAATTCTTATCTTTTTTGGTGTGCTGAATCCAAATATGAACATTGCTACAACGGCTTCATACCAAACATCGCAAAATACCGGTTATTTTCGGTTTTTTACCCATAAAACGACAACAAAGCATTTTTCAAAATTCGTTTTGAAATATAACCTGCAGCTATTTTTTGGTTCATTTTTCATTACAAATCAGAAACTATTCGTCGAAGCAAAATTTCGTTTTTTCACCTAATAACTGGTTCAAAAACATAAAGATAAATCTTAAAAAACAAAAAAAAAAATAATAAAACCGTTAAATCTTAAATATATATATATATATATATATATATATATATATATATATATATATATATATATATATATCTAAATAAAAGGTTCGCGGGACTGAGTTTTTAAAAAGAGGTTTTTATTGAATTACATACATTGATACAAGAAAATGCAAAATCTTATAGCCTATTACAAAAACTTCGTGTGGAACATCTGGCATCACAACGCTTAGACGGCTTAAATAGGGTTATTTAGGAGAGGGGATATCGTACATTTGTTTATATTGCTAATCCCACTTAGCTACTCTTATCTATATATATATATATATATATATATATATATATATATATATATATATATTTGAATAAATTAAATACACCAACAGAAAGATGACATTTCATAATGTGCCCTGCTACTCATTAGCCCAGACTATGATATCACGTTCTGATTGGAATTAGTGTTATCTAGCCCAAAATTGATTTATTTATTTTTCTGTTGGTGTATTTAACTTCTTCAAATAATCCAAAAAAAAAAAAAAAAAAAAAAAAAAAAAAAAAATTACATGTATGTAACATTAGGTAATCAACAAGAATTACTTGTGGGGTGGGGTTACTCCCACCCCACCTTAACTCCCTAAAAATAAGTTTATTTATCTTGGGGGAGGGGAGAGGGAGGGAGGGCTTGCCACCTTCACAACTCTTTACTCCTCATGCATATGGACAAGAGATAAAATAACTAACACTTGAATTCAATCAAGAAGTTTTTTCTACGTAAAGCAATCTAGTATATATTCTCTAGCGTGTTTTTAGACTCAAAAGATGGAATGCAATTATATCATGAGTTTCACCACTAAAAAGCTAACTAAATTCCGCA
This sequence comes from Euschistus heros, assembly GCA_003667255.2. Lineage (NCBI taxonomy): Eukaryota > Metazoa > Arthropoda > Insecta > Hemiptera > Pentatomidae > Euschistus > Euschistus heros. The sequence continues at coordinate 297,755 of RCWM02000295.1, forward strand.
GTTTTGGGGAAATATTACCTCCTCCCTCCCCCTCACCAAATTAAAACATAACTGTTAGTTTTAGCACCCTACGGTCCTATTTTCTATCAATCTTAATAATTTTTCCTTGTTTAAAAATAAAACGATGCCACAAATAATTGTTTTGAAAAATATCAAATATAATAAAAAATGTTGAAATAATTCAATATGGCAAAAATTGGGTAATCTTATAAGAAATAAAATGTTAACTTTAAGATGCCTGCTCGACTTAATTAAATAAATAAAATAGAGAGAAATGGGTTCTCCGGGTGTTGGGGCCAGTAGGGATAATGAGACCTGTGTGTTTATGGGACAATTGATTGTAGCACTGACACACGTAATCTGCCTACGATCGTCATTTCTCACTACACTTACTTACTAATATATTTTTTAAATTTGAAAATGGAGTGAATTCAATAACAATATATTATAGTTTAAAAAACTAAAAAAAAAAACGCATTAATACCAAACCGAACTAAAAATAAGGAAATAATTTTTATTTCATGAAAGTTTGTGTTAGTGCAATAGAAAGTCAGACAGTTAATTATGATTAATGATTTTGGAACAAAATCAAACTAAAACTTAAGTTATTAACAATGTAATTCAATTTATAGTAAAAAAGGGTGGGGTGCAACAAACTTAGGTTACAGAGAGAACCTACTCCTTCACCTTTTCAGGCAAACCCTTATTTTGTGAGTAATTTAACTAGTCCAAATGAGAAAATTAGGACAAAATTGTGCAACTATTTATTTTCATTGGTCCTTGAAATGTGTACAAATTTTCAAGTTAATTAGATTGCTGGAAATTGGTGAAAATTACGATTAAAAATTCCGTTACATACAGGTTAAGTTAATAAAAGCGTATTAAAAAAATCTAGAGAGCTGCTATTTATATATTTTTTTTTAATTTTGCTTATTTATTAAATATTGTGATTAATTTTAAGGAAAAAAGAAAGGAAATAAAATACAAAATATGATTTGTTAGGCATTAATGGCGGGATAAATTCTGTGTCCGTAGTGAAAAGCCTTATCTCGAAAGATCTTGCTTCTAAAAATATCTTCAGATACAATTATCCGACTTTGAAGGTTGGCGTGTCATTCAATCAAGCATTAATCCCTTAATTATCGCAAGTGAAAGTTTTAAGTCGTATTTCAAAAAATATCAACCGATGCCAACGGATAACTTTTAGAATATTCAATTTTTCCCCTTTATCGCTCTTCTTCACGTCATAGCTTCTCAGCAGAATGAGATACAATTTCCAATGGGATACCCTTATAAAGAGGATGAACCTCTTCTGTTTAGGCCTCCTTACAATTTAGCTACTAGCTAAACGGAAATACTTTAAGTTTGAAAATAAAAAAAAAAATTAGTCGAAATATTCACTGAGGTGATTTTCGACTTCGTATTTAAATATTTGAAAAAGTGTGCTAGACACACACTATGCTGGAACGAAATGTTGCATGGTATTTCCTGCTCAAAACGGTATGCCTTTGATAATCGTAGCTCGTTCCGTCGTTTTTTTTTATTCCATTCCAAAAAGTGCCCAAGGGGTCAAAATACGGTTACACTTCAATAAGAAAGGAACACGTTACATACAATTCAAATTTCATTAACAATTTTGTAATCATCAGCTAATATTTGTTCAAGTTTTGTTTTGATAAATAGAATTAATTCATTGTGTTTTCAACGATATTTTCTAGTTTGATTTATGCATTAAATTCATAATTATGATCCATTTCTTCATCAGTGTTCACCATGAAATAAATTTAAATAAATATGCATGAATATATCCAGAACCAGCAAGATGATAAATTTATCCCTGAACTTTAATATGTAATTTTTCAAGAACTATAAGAGCACCAATATAACTTGGAATCATGAAACTATTGAATGTTTACTAGAAATATCTCGATATTAAATTTTTTCTTTAACTTCAAAAGTTATCCTTCCTCTTTTTATCTTTTTAACGATATTTATAACAGTACTGAACGTATAGATCTTGTAAATGTGAGGGGAGATGAATACAGAAACATCAAAATAACGCTAAGCAAACACCGATTGGTGGCACTTTAATAAATATTTTATAGAATAATGCCTCCAGGCCATTTTCTTTTCCGACGCCTCGGAGAGCTATCGGGAATAGAAAGGGAATGGAAGTTGAGAGGCTAATGGCTTTGTGTGATTATGAAGTTTACTTTAAAAGGATAGGTGTCTGGTTCGGGCTAATCAACAACATATGGAGCATTATGATCTTTACGTATATGTTTATTGGTGACAAAGTAAAGAACATTGAGGATTTTACCAAAACTTTTGGATCTTAAAAATTGGATCCGAGAAGAATTGGAAGGTTTAGTGGAGACCCAGTGCTTAGTTGCGTATGTTCAAATAGGTTTTAGTATTCAATATATGTATCGCCGAAGCAAGTATTAAATAGATTTTATTACTGTCATGTAAATGAGTTTGTTGTAACTAGTCGGAAGGTTTAAATATGAAATCAAAATTTAAAACAAAATTTACAAGCCATTATTATGTAATTAAAATCATTATCCTGCTCTGTAACTACCTGTATTTTTTTGTTTAAAACTGTAGATTTCTATAAATAATTTAAAAAAACAAAAGAAACATGTCCAAAGCGTTTGTGCTATTTTTTCAAAGCTTTTCGAATGAGTAGCCTTATTCCTAATAGTCTTTTTATTTTATTTTATTTCTTTTTTTTACGAAAAGGCCATAGAGACCACGCGAATATTACGACGATGGATTTTTAATTCTGTTCCTTCTCACCATCCATATCTCCTTCATTTTTTCTGATTGCCTATGTTTCATCTCTTCTGTCCAGGCCATACCTTCCTTTGGCTCCTTCCTGTCCACAAGAACTGCTATTCCTTGCAGTTTCCTTCCATATTCTTCTCTATCAAGGCAGTTACGGTCCTTTTTATTTCTTATTTATTTCCTTTTATTATATTTATTAGATTTTGGAGAAAACCTTTCCATCTAGTGAGGTAATGTAAGAACAAAATTTCGTTTACAAATTCATTTTGGCGAGAATAGGAACTGCACCTCTAATTTGCAATACAACAGAAAAATACAACAGAGGGTCACCTGTGGTGTAGTGGTTAGCATACAAACCTACTAAACCCAAGATCGCGGGTTCGCAGCCCGGCAGATGACCTTAGGATTTTTTAAAGGGAGTACAAAATCCTTAGCTATGCCGTCCTTCGGAAGGGACGTAAAATGGGGGTCCCGAGCCTGTGCGATGTCAGTTACTCGTTAAAGATCCCTATCCTAATTATACCTGGATAGGCAAAATTTAGGACTCCCACCGTAGCATCGTCCGATTAGCCATAGCAGCATAAAATGACGTTAAACGAAATAAACAAACAAGAAAAATACAATATTGTATGAACCTGCTGTTTCCTAGGAAACTTAAATAGCCTTTATAGATACGTAATTGTATTGTTGCACTGTATTATGTTGTAAAATTCGTTTCTTGGACTCAATTTACATAGTATAGATTTATGACTTACTCCCATTTTGGTAGTGCCTTCCTACAGAAATGGTGATGGAATTGGCAGTCCATCCATCAGTGCAATGAGCAGCAGTGAGAACATGATATGGAGTAATGATGGATCCACCGCATCCGTTGCTCAAAGACACCATCCAAGGATATTCGTTTTTACGGGTTTCCTTTCCACCGACAATCCTTCCCTAAAGTAGAGTTTGGTGTGAAGATATGAACAGAATAAATATGATTACGACAGAACAAGAGACTTTCTTACCGTGTTCCTCCACCCGCAGTTGCAGGTGAGACCTGAGGAGCGTTTCCATGCATTTCTAGTTTTCAAGCTACTGCCCCAGGATAGGCAGACTATCATCAAACACACCAATAACACCTTCATTTCTGACTACAACATAAATTATAAAACAACTGATTATTGATCTAACAATAAAATCTTCTTTTTTTTTTCTTTTTTTTATAAATATGTGAAGTATTAATTTTATAAACTTATCCTGTTTAAAACGTAAACGTTTTTAATAATAATAAAAAAGTTCTTTATTTATTTTTGAGTTAGAGAGAGAAAAAAATCAATGTGGATAAATAAAAATATGTTTAATTTATAAATAAACCAATACTATTAACTGATAGAGTGGCTAATGGTGCCATCTTGAACTCTTGAGGTTATCCATAATGAACTGAAGGCGATGACCTATGGAAGATGATATCGGTGAGCCGAAGAAAAAAACAAAAAAAACAGACAGAAAAGCATCTACTGGTGATTATAATTCAATCTTTCATGCAATTTTCAAACCAAATCCAAATTTTTACGTGATACTGATTTCAGTAGTGGAAATTCATGATGGCGCTAGTTTCCACTCTTGCATCCAATAAGAATTGTAAATATATTAATGCATTGTTTATTTTTTGGTATTAATCCCTCTCAGTGTTTGCGCATGCGCTAACTGTGATAGTTCTATGTTCATATTGTTCTCCAATAATTATCTTTTTTACTAAGGTTTTTTCCAGAATGAGCCCAGCCAAGCAAAAGCCGAAGAGATCAAAGGTTAAAACGCCCCCTAACTTATCACCTATTAATGAATCTATGCCAGGGACTTCAACCCAAGGAGTTAACGAAGAATCTCCTTTTTTCACTCCTAATCCCTTTCAGGCACTTAGTAGCACAGCTGCTGAGAAACTATGGAGTCATCTTCAACACCGCAGCCTCCTAAACCTCCTCCTATCTTCGTACGTAATATAGTATAATATAATATAATGTTTTTCATTACTGTGAAACCACTTTAATAAAATTGTTGGCCAAAATTATGCCTGATTCCCCGATACCTACCGAAACATTGTTAAATATCTGTCAAATACAAAAGCGAATTTCCATATGTACCAACTCAAGGAAGAGAGATCGCTTAGGGTGGTCGTAAGAAACCTTCATCCTACGACTCCTCCTGATATAATTAAAGAAAAATTATTGTCCATGGGCTTTAAAGTAAGGCAAGTTACCAATGTGCAAAAAGATAGCCGGGAACACCCAGGAGAAGGTGGTAAAATGTCATTGCCACTAACTAATCTTCTTTGACTTAGAACCTGCACCTGGAGTAGAAAAGATCTAAGATATTACCTCAATTTACTATACCAGAGTTCAAATTGAAAAACCATACCGTAAACGTGACATTGCACAATGCCACAACTGCCAGGCATACGGCCATACGAAAACTCACTGCCATCATATCCCTAGACGTGTTAAGTGTGGGCAAGTGCACAAAAACCCGAGAAGTACCTGCAATATGTGCCCTATGCCAGCAATTGCACCCAGATAATTATAAAGGGTGCCAAACATACAAAAATCTACGCAATAGGTTTCAGAAAAATCCAAGAATGAACCAAGAAGTTCTACCAACAAAAGGAAGACAGCCCTCCAAAATAGCCAGCTCATCAGTCTCTTTCGCTCAAATGCTGGGAAGAAACGGATGTCAAAATGAAAATAGGGCCATGCCGCCTCTTCCTCAACAACCTCAATTTCATGACCCTCAATCCCAGCAACCTCTGCCTCAATCGCAATATCAACAAAACATTCAACATACTCCATTACCATTAAACCAACTAATCCTCATGCCCTTCATCAGATCCCCTATATTCCTCCTCCCACAATTACCTCAGATCTCACATCATTATTTAACTCCTTCTTATTATACCTCAAAACTCTCATCCCTCCACTAATATCACTCCTTTCAAATGTTATCCCTCTTTTTCTCCCTCTCCAAAAAAACCCTTAAATGCCCTACACAAAACCCTTATCCATTTTCCTTCGGAATGCGAATGGTATTCGTAATCACTCTGACGAACTGACATCCTTGCTGCATGACAAAGAAATCGATGTAGCTTTAATTACAGTAACTTGACTGAACAGTAAGCAACGTTTCAATATATCACATTACCAAATTTACTGAACAAATTTCATCATTCACCATTCCATCTCTCACCACGTATTCCCTTTATCAGCCAATGAATTCCAACAACCCACAGCAGTTGTTATCAAAACCTTCTCCTTTCCCTTCACTATTGCAGCGGCCTACTGCCCACCAAATAAACCAATTTCCACTCATTTTTTAATTCCTTAGGTCAACGCTTTCTCCTTGGTGCTGACTTCAAAGCTAAGCACCAGCAATGAGGTTCAAGAACCACTAACTCCCGTGGCCGAGCATTCCAGTCAGCACTTAATTCTGTATTATATTAATAGAATAATAGAAAAAAAATAAGAGGTTTTTACAATTTTTTTTATTATATGTTAATCAATAAAAAAAAAATCCACATACAAGACTAAAACGACAAGAAACTGCCCGTTGTTGCAGACTGATTTTACTAGGGCAAACGTTCAAAGCTTCCAATTAACAAAAGATTCATGTACAAGACTGTGATTAGACTTATTTGGACGTACGGAGTTTAGCTTTGGGGATCTACTAAACCATCTAATTCATCTCGTATTCAATCCTTAGAATCCAAAATCCTGAATACTTCTTACTTTGTCACTAATAAACTTATCCATAAAGAACTTAATTTTCCATATGTTGCTGATTTAGCCCACACCAGATATCTGTCGTTTTTAGGGAATGGATCGTGGCTGCATGTAACTATAGTAGGTGTCCGATTTATTAAATTTTTGGATTCATACTTTATGTTAGCAGGTAAAGGTGTTCCGGCAAATAGTTGTTTGAAATGTTCCAAGCTTGCCGGTTCAGCATTAGGTTCGTCAAATATTAGAAGGTTACGCCTAGGACAGTCTTTAAATGGGAATTGTGAATAACGATTGGAATTAGCTATGTATCCAGTATTTATCATTAGCTTACCTACTATATTAGTAAACCATGTTTTACCTACGGACGGAGGGCCTAATATTAATAAAAAATTCATCTTTAATGTTTTATGATTTAACAGTTGCTCCAAACGCATATTTCTCTAGATCGGACATTTGTAACGACAGATATCTATTGATAATATTAGATGATTTCAAATCCTCCTTTAAATAGAAATCGCCATAATCGGGTAATATACCAACATCGTTAAACTGAACACTTCGAGGTATCGTTGGTGATTGTACACGAATACTATACAAACACGAACAAAAACAACCTTTTTTGTACCACGTCTTCTGTAGAAACGAACCCCTCGGTTTATAATACCATACACGTAATTATAATCCAAGATCATTTATTAAGTTAATTTTTCGGTGTGAAAAAATAGTTCAATGCGAACTAATAATGGACCAAGAGCACTACCGTAGCCTTTCTATTGAAAGGAAATTTGGTCGATCGTTATTCAAGAGGTTCTTGTTTTAAATAATCTAACAAAAACTGTGTTGTAAAATAAATACACAATAAAGGCAATAATAAAATCTCACTTTACCTTCTCTATAGACTAACAAGTCCCTGATCTAGAACTGATCTTTCACCTCGGATATCGAGAAATATATAGCAAATTATTATTTACTAAACCGAATGAGAATGCAAACAGAATTAATTATAGAACGTCCATAAGTAAATATCATTTAATCGCTGTAGGTGTGTAGACAAACTTCCAAACCTTCCAATTAATTAAAACAGATTTATGTACATGACTGTAATTAGACTATTTGGATATACGGAGTTGAGCTTTGGGGCTCCTTTAAATCTTCACTTCGTCTCGCATCCGATCCTTCAATCCTTCGAAAATCCTCCATGCTCCTTACCTGTTGCTGATATAGTCCACACCAGATGGGAATCTATATCAATTTATAGTAAATTCCATAACCTTTCAAATCCATTAGTATCTCAACTTCTTCTCAGCTTCCCATTCTATTTCAGATAACTCTTCGCGGCACCTGTAAACCTCGGGATATTCTAATTCTGCCCAAATTATTCTGTTTAAATTTTTTTGTAATAATTGTTGCATCTTCCATGGAATACTGTATCCCCTCCGAAAAATTCGATTTTGAGTTTTTTCAATTCAATCATTCAAAATTGCGTTATCCTTATATGGTTTAAACTGTAATAAGTTTAGTTGTTCAGTTGGCCGAGAAGAGGCAGAAGCTTATTGCCTGAGTAGGGAATTAACCGAAGCCGTTCGTGGTACACTGTAACAAATCGCACGCTATCTGTAAACAAATCCCTAGGACGGTACATAATTACATACCGTATCCCAATTGCACCTCAAATCATATATTCAAACTCCTTCCTCGGAAAGCCATCATATGCCTAACATACATATACAGTGCTGTGCTCCATACCACATATTTTTCTAAGTATCTGTACTCAAGATGATATCCTAATCCAAAAATCCACCTCAGCTCCCATACTTAAGACGTCTTATTTCTCTATCTCTAATAATTTTTAAAATTCCAGAAAAACGCATTTTTAAAGGATTGTGTTCTTTCCTTGATTCCAATAATATAATCCCAGAACTTTCAGGATGGAACGTACTGTACGGGTGCTTACTCAATTTAAAAGAGACTTTTGATCAAATCTGGTATCTGTGACTGGTTTACAAGCTCCATAAATTCTTACCTTTTACATAATTCCTTATTATCTGATCCTATTTAAAAGATAGAACATTCAAAGCAAATTATTAATTTTCCTATTCTCCTCTCTTTATCCATGTTTCGTATGGTAGTATTCTATGACCCATTCTCTACACGGTGCATACGGTTGACATCTCGACTTATCCTCACCACGTACTCTGATGGTACGTGTGTGTTATCATAATATTATGATGATCATTTCATTACATCTCTATCAAGTCAATATCATTTCACAAAACTTCAAGAATGGCGTAAAAATCGGGAAATCAAAATAAATACAAACAAACCTCATGAAATGACCTTTACTCTTATGTTTATATCTAAAACTTCGTCTCCTAGAGTATCCTATCATATTATTCCAATGATCCTCATTGAACAAATCCATTAGTAGAATCTTCTTACTTGGTCTCCTCATGCAAGATTTGAAACGACAAGAAACAGCCCATAGTTTTAGACTACTACAACATTAACTGCACAGACATTCAATGTTCCGAAATCATTACAAAAGAATAATTTACATGGCAGTATATAGACTCATGGATTTAATGTAGAACCCATGAGCTCCTCTAAATATTCCAATTCTTCTCGAATCGGATCCTTAAAATACAAAATTTTCAATGCTCCTTATTAAGTCATAATTAAACTAATCCATAAAGATCTAAATGTACCATAAGTTGCAGTTGGACCCCAAACAGATAAATATCCTTCTATGATGAGCAATAAACCTACTCAAATCTACTTTTCTCATAACCTGCTTTCCACTCGATTCTCGATAATGCTCCGAAACGTTTGAAAAGAAGATGGTCTGGGGTCCTTTTAATATAGAACTTTTATTGAAGTTCTACTAAATGTAGTTTCTTAACAAGTTATTGACCAAATACTATACGCCAGGTATTGAATAGATTGCATATTCAGGCTGAGTACCTCTTAGTGAAAAAAAAAAATGAGAGAAACTAGATCAAAAACTAAAAAAAAAAAAATGCCGCAGACCATGCCTTCTTAATCCAATCCATTGCAGATATACGATAATTCAAAAACTGTTTTAAGGAAACCAAGGTTTTTCCCATAAAAGATTAGTTCAGTTGGAAAGATTAGTTCAATCTCAAATTTCCAAATTCCTTGAAGAATCTAACCTCCTCGACCCCCTTCAATCTGGTTTTCGTCCCGGCTACTCCACCCAGTCTGCTCTCCTAAAAATCACTAATGACAAATTTACCGCAATAGATGACAAAAAATTAACCGTCCTGTTACTCCTTGACTTTTCTAAAGCCTTCGATTCCCTTGATCACTTTATCCTATTCTCCAAATTAAAATCATTAAACTTTTCCTACAGTTCCATCCGCTGGTTTCAATCTTTCCTTTCTCACCATTCCCAAGCAGTTAAAATACCAAACCAACCCCTATCTTCTTTTCTCACTCTTACCTCAGGTATTGCTCAGGGATCCAGTATTTCTCCTCTCCTATTCAATTCCTACATTAATGATCTTCCTAATTCAATCTATCACTGTTCCTACCACCTCTATGCAGATGATTCCCAAGTCTATCTCTCCTTCTCCCCTTCAGAGCTATCCACTGCTTTCGCTAAAGTTCAGGAAGATCTGGACAGAATTAGTGCCTGGGCGACTTTAAATAAATTACAACTAAACGAAAAGAAAACTCAGGCCATTCTAATAGGCTCTAGCTCCCTCCTTAATTCCTACTCACAATACCCTCCTTTAACCTTAAATAATCATCCTATCTCTTTCTACTCCTCTGTAAAAAATCTCGGGATTGTTTTTGATCAAACCCTCTCTTGGAAACCTCAGATTGCCCAAATTTCCAGCCGTTCCATAGGCCTTCTCAAATTATTCCACCGAAACCGTTACCTTCTTCCCCTGTCAACCCGCAAGCTTTTAGTCTCTTCCTTATTATTCCCTTACATTGACTATGGTTGTCTGGTTTACAGTGGCCTCTCGACGGTTCTCGAAGACAGACTGAAGCGAATTATGAACTGCTTCGTCAGGTTTGTCTTCGGTAGTCCGAGGCGTTCCCATGTTTCCCACCTCTATTCCCAACTAAATTGGCTCTATCCCACTTTCCGTAAACAATATTTCCATGGAACATTCCTATACCAAATCATCAATACCCTCCAACCTTCTTATATTTACAATAAGCTCCAATTCAGATCTGCAGTCAATCCAATACATACGAGATCCCGTCTTTCTGATCTGTATACCCCGTCCCATAGAACTTCAATATTCCAACGCTCCTTCCTTTTCCGCTCAACAATCCTCTGGAACTCCATCCCTCCTCACATCAGACAAGCTAAATCCCTGAAAACATTCAAATATTTATATTTCCAATACCTCCTTCTCATCCAGACTGACGCTTGCTAACTATCTAACTACTTAGTCAAAAATTAGTATTGCATTGCTGGATTCAGTTCTGGGATAATTGAGATTCCTTTTAATAAAAATTTAACTTTCCATGAATATAACATTGGGTACTTCTATTGTACATACAAATCATATCATTGTACCAAAAGATTTTTCTATATCATTTTATTTATTTATTTTTTTCTTATTTAATTCTATCTCCTCTAATCTGTAGAATGTTATCTTCTTTTCTTTTCTTTTTATTTAAATATCATCTATGTACATAGTGTCATTAATGTATTATTGTTTTTCTTTTTTGTAGCTCATTATGTCTCTAACCAGATTTAATTTAGTTATACCTGCAATTATCTGTTATTCTTAAGGGACTTTGTCCCAGAATAAAAGTATTTTTCTATTCTATTCTATTCTAAAATATGAAATATCTCCAATTTGTTTAAACCTTGTTCATATTTTGCATTAAATTTCCTATAAGAGCTGAGTACATGTAACTTTGAATTTTACAAACTTGGGTCCTAAAGAACAGCTTGTTCTTCTCCTAATTTAGGGATGTTAAAACGCTCACCATTTTTCGAAAAAATTATCCACAAAACTGCAAATTTTACTAAACTTGCAAATTTAACCTGCATTCATATGGTATGTTCAAATTAATGATCCGTCAAGATTTCATAGAGAAACTTACTTTTAAAACTGGAAAACATATTGTTTCCATTTGGCATACAAAGCGGTTACTTTTTTTTTAAAGACATTATGATAATCGCTTTATGGAAACATGCATTTTAACATTATAAAAAACAAAGAAAAAAACTAAATAGAAAATAAAGGAAAACTGTCAATAAAGTAACACAATATCAAAGGATTTTATGTTATTACATTTATTTATTTATAATTATTTTTTAGGAATATAAATGTAAGGTTTAAAACACAATGATTGCCGTTAGCTTCTGAATGCAGATGATGTTGAAGAACACCACTCTTTGAGATGGTTTTTATGGTCAGATGAGTTTGTTTTTACAGGAGAAGGCATTTCTACCTATTCATGTATATCGCTGGTTTCTTTTTGTGTTGCTTTCGAATAATGTGGAAGATCACCACGGTATTGGAAAATTATTTTGTGGAGAGTTTTTAAGTTTTGTGGATAGGTTTTTCGTAAGACGGTGAGCGTTGAAGTATTGTGTTCACCCTGTATTGAGTATAATAAAATATCAGGATTTTCCAATAGTTTTGACCAATAGAAAAAAATCAACCAATAGTTTTGACCTTGACTTCTCCAATTTCTATGATTTTGTGTATAGAAGTTGTACATACCAAGACTAGTAAAAATGTAAAATATTACATTTTTCGGACTTTTGGTTTTTGAGTTGTAAGCTTTTAAAAACTCAAAAAACTGCTGTTCTTGTCCTCACTCAGTATATTCGAAATTGCGCCATTAAAAACCTATTGCTCCTAGAGCGCTCGAATTTGCGGCATTATTTTCCATTCGAAATGCCCTTTAATTTCATATATCACTTGATATATTTTCCGTTCATTTTAAGTTTTTTCGAAATGTCCAAAAATGGTTTTCGTAATTCCCAAAATACATACCCTTCGATTTTTTCGAAAAAAAAAAATTACTGACTACATATGGGCAACATTTTAGAATGGGACGGAAATGGGATCTTGACAAAAAAAATATTTTGCTTTTTTTTTTAATGGAGTCCAGTCAATAAGTGCGTTTTCTGTAATCCAAGGTTTTTCTTCGAAAACTTGTTCAGGGTAGTTAAAAAGTAAAAATACTAAACGTCCTGGAGTTTCCGGGCATGGGAACAAATAAAAGTTAGAGTTTTAAAAACTAGAAGGGTACGTATTTTGAGAATTACGAAAACCATTTTTTTTACCATTTCGAAAAAACTGAAAATAAATGGAAAATATATCAAGTAATATATCAAATTAAAGGGCATTTCAAATGGAAAATAATCCCGTAAAGTCTATCTCTCTAGGAGCAATAGTTTTTTAATTGCGTAATTTTGAATATACTGTGGTGGTCATATCATGACACCACAAAGAATCGTGAAGAAAAAGATAGAAGTGACGTTACCTTCCTAGACACATGTGTTTTATAAATATTAACTAATTTATTCTGAATTTAATAATTGTATTCGTTTATTAAATATAACCAGTCATATACAGTTTTATTAGAGTTATTCTGAGTATACTAAATTGGTGACCCCGAAATGGATGCGATAAAAAAACAAATCACTGCTTTAGAAAATGAAATCTCTCAGCTTAAAAGCGACTCACAACCAGAGCATCAGCAAACACCCACTGTAAGTCATGTTTCTATTAAATTTCCACCCTTTTGGAAAGCTGAAGCAGATCTGTGGTTCGCACAAATAGAAGCACAGTTTGAAATAGCAAAAATTACAAACGAAATAACAAAATTTAATCACCTAGTAGCAAATCTGGATAGTGAAACTATAAAGTCAGTTGCCGACATTCTATGATCCACAGATCCCCCAGCCGATTATATTCTGCTTAAAAAAAACCATTATTAAACGTTGTACTGAAAGCAATGAGCAAAAAACTCGTAAGTTACTATCAGGGTTAGAATTAGGAGACAAAAAACCCTCACAACTATTGAGGGACATGAAAGCTTTGAAAACTTCGTCAATGTCAGAAGAAATAATCAAGCACCTGTGGATACAGAGACTTCCAGTAGCCACCCAAGCAATTTTACAGGCTACAGACGGGAACTTAGATAAGCTAAGCGACATTGCAGACAACATAGCCGATATTAATAACCCGTCGTCCGTCTGCACTATCTCGGACAAAAATCGACAAGTTGATTCGGACCTCAGACAGGAAGTAGAGGCATTGAGAGGTGAGGTAAGAAAAATTTCTTCACAATTTAGAAGACGATCACCAACCCCAGGCAGAAGCAGAACACGAGCACAACAGCGGTCAGGCTTCTCACAGCGCGCATATTACAGCCCCAGCCCTAAGGAGTGCTGGTATCACCAAAAATTTGGCAAAGAAGCTAAAAGATGCCAACCACCATGCTCTTTCAGTTCAAAAAAACTAGTTCTAAGGCAGGCAACGGCGGCGTGCACCTGCCACACGAAGACAAGCCGCCTTTTCTTAACTGACCGAAATACTAAAGTCCCATTTTTAGTTGACACAGGAGCAGATGTATCTATAATTCCTCCAAGATCTGGGGATAGGAAAACAACTCGCGCATAGCTGTTTACGGGCAACGCAAACTTAAATTGGACTTTGGACTTTCAAAGTTATTTCATTTCTCATTTCTCATAGCTGACGTCTCCAAACCTATAATCGGATCCGACTTCATCACACATTTTAATCTTTTGGTTGATTTACCCGGAAAAAAAAATCATCGATAGGAACTCATTTCTTCCTCTACGTACATCCGTTTTCCAATGCGACATCGAACCAACAGGCAGAATCAGCATAATTGATCCAATCGACCCTATAAAAGCGCTACTTAAAACATACGGTTTAGACTCTCCACCCACTTTGCAAGAAGTCACAAAAGTGAAGCACTCAACACAACATCGCATCGAAACTAAAGGAAATCCCGTGAGTTGTAGACCTAGAAGATTAGCACCTGACAAACTACTGCTGGCCAAAAACTTATTTGAAACCATGGAATCTTTAGGTCTATGTCGCCCCCCGAGCAGTTTATGGGCTAGTCCCTTACATATGGTGAAGAAAAAGAACGGGGAATGGCGACCATGTGGGGATTATAGATTATTGAACTCGGTTACCATACCCGATAGATACCCACTTCCCAATTTCCAGGACACGTCTAATTTTTTACACAACAAAAAAATTTTTTCTACCATCGACTTAGTACGAGCTTACCGACAGATTCCAGTAGCACCTGAACATGTCGAAAAAACCGCCATAACAACCCCATTTGGTTTATATGAATTTCTTTTTATGCCATTTGGATTGAGAAACGCGGCTCAGACCTTTCAACGCTTTATTCATAAAATCCTTCACAATCTTCCATTTTGCTTCATATACTTAGACAACATCCTCATAGCTTCAGACAACCTAAACGAACACATGCAAAACCTAGAAACAGTCTTCCAACGCCTAAAAGAATGTGGCATCACGTTAAACTTATCAAAATGCGTTTTCTGCAAACCGTCGGTATCATTTCTGGGCCATGCCATGAGATTTCGGAATTTGGCATTAGACCAATTGAGAATAAAATAAAATCAATCAAGGAGTTTCCGCGCCCCAATACAATCTCACAACTCCGCAGATTTTTGGGTATGCTTAACTTCTAGAAGGTTTATTCCACATGCTGCACATAGCCAGGCACCGTTAAATGCCATAACGGGGGCAAAACACTCCGTTATTACCTGGACAACCGAATTGGATACCGCTTTCCAGGAAAGTAAACAAGCTTTGGAGCGAGTGGCGCTTTTACATCACCCAAACCCTTTGGGCACGCTACAACTGTACACGGACGCTTCTGATGTAGCAATAGGCGGAGTCTTGCAGCAAATAGTTAACGGCGTTATACAACCACTCGGGTTTTTCTTCAGAAAGTTGACCCCTACAGAGGTTTTATATTCCACATACGATAGAGAGTTACTCGCCATATACTGCGCCATAAAACATTTCAAGCACATGTTGGAAGGGCAAAGTTTTGCGTGTTTTACAGATCACAAACCTCTTACTTACGCACTGCGACGGACATCAGATACAGCTAGTCCCAGACAAACACGACAGCTCTCTTATATCTCGGAATTTACGTGCGACATACGACACATATCAGGGACCAAAAACATTGTGGCTGATACCTTGTCCAGGATAGAGTCCATCTCACAACGCATCCCTACATCTGAAGAACTCGCTGCAGCACAGCAGAACAACAACGAATTAAACTATCTCATACTAAGCTCGAAAACACCTGGCCTGACACCAGTGCAGTTAGATACATCATCAATCCTGTATTGCAAGGTATACAATGGCAAACATCTTCCTTATGTACCACAACGATTCCGGCAAATAATTTGCGAACACTTACATAATTTTTCCCACCCAGGTCGGACGTCAACCTTAAAACTCATTAAGGAGCGTTATTTCTGGCCACACATATCTAAGTACATTACAGCTTTCGTCAAGCAATGTATTGAGTGCCAAAAGGCCAAAAAAAATCCATGAGAAGACACCTTTGATGCCATTAAAAACACCCGATCAACGCTTTGCCTGCGTCCACCTCGACATCGTTGGACCACTGCCTTTGGCTAAAGGTAACAGGTTCCTCCTTACCTGCATGGATCGATACACCCGTTGGCCGGAAGCCATTTCTTTACCTGACCAAACTGCGGAAACAGTCGCAGCAGCCTTTTGGGAGCACTGGATTTCTCGTTTTGGCACACCCACTCAAATTATAACCGACCAAGGACGAAATTTTGAATCGAACCTCTTTCAGGCGTTGTCACACAGAATGGGTGCTAAAATACAGCACACTACGGCTTACCACCCTCAGAGCAATGGGCTCCTCGAGAGATGGCATAGATCCCTCAAGACGGCTCTTACATGCCGACTCCAAAAAACCAGCAGGCCTTGGACAGAGCATCTGCCGGCCGTTCTTCTGGGTCTGCGCTCATGCGTGAAGGAGGACTTACAATCCAGTCCAGCCGAATTAGTATACGGCACCAAGCTACGATTGCCTGGGGATCTGTTTTTAGACAAAACCGGCCCAGAGATTCCTCAGTCAACTTTTGCAGCCAACCTCGCTGACATATTGAGGCAAAGCAAGCCTTCCTCGCCAGTCTGGCACTGCCAGCCAAAAATTTATAATCACCCCAATCTGCACACCAGTAGTTTTGTTTTTCTCAGGGACGATGCTTGCCGACCTCCCCTAACACCAGCCTACACCGGACCACATAAAGTCATTGAACGAACGGAAAAGACCTTCACCATTAACATCAACGGCAAACCGGCTGTAGTATCACGAGATAGACTAAAGCCAGCCCACACAGCAGCGACAGACACACCCGAATCCCGGCAACAACTTACACAAAACACTTATCATCCACAGAAATCCGAGGAAAGTAAGCCAACAGTTCGTTTCTCAAGCCCCCTCGTCACCAAGACACAATAGCATCTTCAGGCCGAAGATTTAGATTGCCTTGCCACATCTAGTAAGTGTTATACTGAGGGGGGAGTGATGTGGTGGTCATATCATGACACCACAAAGAATCGTGAAGAAAAAAAAGATAGAAGTGACGTTACCTTCCTAGACACATGTGTTTTATAAATATTAACTAATTTATTCTGAATTTAATAATTGTATTCGTTTATTAAATATAACCAGTCATTTACAGTTTCATTAGAGTTATTCTGAGTATACTAAAATACAAATACTTTTAACTCAAAAACGAAATATTAGAAAAATGTAATAAATGTAAATGTAATATTTTGACTAGTCTCGGTAAGTAAAATTTCTATACCAAAAATCTTAGAAATTGGAGTGGTCAAGGTACAAATCTGATGTAGAATTGGTTGATTTTATGGAATGACCCTTACTGAGAGGCCACGGCGCGCCGCGGCGTAAATTACACTACCGCAAACCTCGCATTGCCGGAGAGTGTTGCGGGTCAAGTCTCATGTTAAGGCACAATTTATTAATGTAATTCAGGACTGATGAATAATTTTATAAAGGAATATAACTCATAAAATGTGGTGAAACCTAAAAATAAACTTTATACATTCTTTTTTTTTTTTTTTATCATACCATGTAATTTTTTTTCCTTGACTACATATAAAAAATTAAAGAATCTAATAATTAGTTGGTTATGTGAATGCATTTATCGTTTGCAGGCGTATTCGGGCTCTAGAGTTAGCCTTTACCGACCACTTTTCATTTTGCTTTTAACTACTCACAAGGGGACGTTTTGAGTTGTAACACAGATTTGAATGAGCTGTTGATTTGAATTCTGCTTTTTATCCAAAAATTGATGTGAAGGAAAGAATCCGAGGTCAGCCACAACTTGAGGAAATCCTGTGACCTCCGAATTTGAGCTAAACTCTGCAGTTTTACGGCTTCTAGATGTCCTTAAAATTTGGTTTTAATCAGTGGCGAAATTTAAGAGATTGCGCAAATTATTTACATTTTTTTTTTACCTTTAAAATTTTGTAGGATTTTAGAAGACAAGATGCTGTCAATTTCTGAAAAAAACGTAAATAATAAGCGCTATTTTTATTTAAAATAGCATACATAACTGCAACGAAACGTAACATTTCTCTATCTTGACTGAGAGTTGAGAAAAAAAATAAAACGTGATTTTAATATTTTATTTTTTCTTCTCGGCTCCTAATGCTCATTGGCGGCTTTAACTCTAGTTTTGAACTATTATAGGTCCCTACTACCTACACAAAAATCGGCATTCAAATCTGTGAGTTACAACTCAAAACGTCCCCTTGTCAGTTCCTATGCCAAAAGTCAGCTACTCATTACTTATATCAGCATAGTAGTTAGTTGATATATGCCATGACTACCACGAAACTGAACATAAATGTAATTAAATGAGAGATTATAAATAAACTTAAAGCCGTAACCTCCGATATTTTTCATTACGCTTTGGGAGGTGTGGGGAGAAGCGCTTCTATCGTGTTGCTTGAGATAACGAACACAAATAGTGAAGACTTAGAAAAAGATACTTTATTTACTGATAGTTACATTCAAGACTTCTAGTATAATGGTTACAAGTCAAATGTAGAGTGTCCTCCTCTGAAAACTTCCAGCTACTTAAACCTATAGGTTTGGAGTGGGGATAGGACCGAGGGAATATGGTGAAAGTGTCTGGCTAAATGTTTACTAAAGGGAAGTGAGAAAGGGTAGTCCGGTGGATGTAGAACGTGAGAAAGGGTAGGTGTCAATTGTCTCATGTCACAGTGATATACACAGGGTGTTTATATGGTGTAAAAAGAGAGGCTGGGGATCTTTGACCCAAGGCAGTTTACTTTATGATTGTTTATGACATGTGTTGTTCAAGATGTAATTTATATTTTACCGCTGGGAAGGTCAAAAGATACTTTCTTACTGGAATACTTTCTCTTAGTCAGGTGCTAAAAGGGTTTCTCAATAATAAAAGTAATGTTAAAGATTATATTAATATTATGAGTAATATTTATAATCTGATAACTCCTCCCCCCTTTAATTGCGAAGTCCCTGAAGCATAAAATTTATTTTTAGAATGGATTCTCCCTTTTTTTGTATTCTATGAAACTATTCCAGAGGCCTACCATTGATTGCAAAAGGTTGTTCAGGTGTAGGTTTGGATGGAAAGTTCTAAGGGATGGAAGTTTGGTTTACACTATTGTCACATAATTATAACATTTAAAATATAGCTGTAGCTAAATGTAAATTACAATAATTGTTGACATATACATCCATCAAATCTTATTCCTATGTTAAAGTATTGTTATTGTTGATTAATTATACAAAATATCATTACTTAATAAAATTAAACTATTATCTATAATATAATATTTTTTTAAAAAATACGTATATAAAAAATAAACATTAAGTATAAACAAAGTTTTTTTTTTTTTTAATTTCTAATTGTGTTAAATATTGACCTGTTTCATTAATATATAAACATAGGTTCGGTTTTAACTTTAAACAATTTACAATTACTTAACTTACTATTAATAACTAATTCTAATAAACATATATAATTAACATTTTCATTTTTTGTACAACAATATTCCATATATTCAAATAATTCTGGTTTAAAGGCAGTGTGTTGTTCCTTTATATAGACATTTATAGCATCATAATTAAAATTTATTGTTTTCTATAACAATTGTTTGATTATTGTTATTTCATGTTATTAATTTTTTTTTTTTTTCAATATCTAAGCAATAAAATTATTTTAACTTAATTAATTTTCCCAATATACATAACAAAAGGTTGAATGTTGAACAGTAAAGTTGTCAATTGCAAAAAATAATTAGTTACATATACAGTGCAATAATTTTTTAAATGTGTCATCATTCCTTTGATATTTCATAGAAAATGACTATGTATAAGTTTGTATTTAAATGTTGACTATAATATGTATTTTTTAATTCTATTTATTTATTTATATTTTTATTAAAGGAAATAAGTTTTCGTGAGATATTTAAACATTTAATACTAATCCGTTCTTGATATGTTAAAATAAGATATTATTAATACAATTTAACTATTATTGATTGAGCCTGATTTATAAATTCATACCTTGATTGCCAAATTCGTACCTTATGTTGTAGTTCGCAGAGAGTTAAGTCCCTCTTCTATCAGGCTTTAGCATCCATAAGTAAATATTATTTTCACCAGTTGGCCATTTATGGACATGTCCGATATCTTCTTTTACTTGAGAGTTTGGTTGTTTTAAAAGAAATCCTAAGAAAGAAATCTTTCCTTTTGGTTTTTTAAACTTGGTGTAAAGGTTTGGCTTTTCAGATCGTTTTCTTTTACTCTTTGTAATAGTAGTTGACAAGTCCACTTTTAATTTAACTATTAATTTTTGTAAGTCTAATAGTCTAGTTGATTTAGTACTTGAATTTTGTTTTGAGCTGTTTAGACTTTTTTCTAAAATAGTGCGCCTTAAACTATTTTCTGAAGCTTTACGGTTATTGGGTTCTTTTGATGAGAATAAGATTAAGGTTTCAATTTTTAGAACTGATTTTTCATTTATTTGTTCATCGCGTTCACTACTACTAGTTTTTGACACATCTAAAAAATAATATTTATTTTCAGGTTTATTTAAACTAGGTGAAGCATCAACTTCTGAAATATTATCTTCTTGAATACAATCAGTACTATTGTTTATATTTTGTTCAGTATATAAGTTTGTTAATTTGGCTATATTATTTATTAAAGTTGGTTTATTTTTTAATAAATCTGATGAATCAGGTTTCTCTATATCCATTTCATTATTAACCTCTGTAATTGTGATTCATTCTTCATCAATTAGTCTATTTCCAATATGTGTGATTAGATTCAGCTTATCTGCTTTTGCAATTAAAGGTGCGATTACTGAGTTTTCAATCAATAACGTTGCTATCTTAGAACACGGCCGAGTATCAGTGCCAGTAACCAAGTCATCACATCTAGAAACTACAATAGTATTATCATCAGTGTTAAGACTCTGTTTTGACACTTTTTCACAAGGCTTTTCGACCGGTACCGTTTCCTTCTCAAGCAATTTGGAAATGTTTTGAGGAAAATTTTCTAAAACACTACTTTTTTGGCGGTTAGTTGTTTTTATCATTCCAATTGCTATTTTTTCTGAAAGACTTTCTCGATTTTTTAAAATATTATTATCGCTTTATGTTTCATTTACTTTAAAAGTAGGTTCTTCAATTATACCGATATTATCGAATTCTTCATTCTTTTGTCTTTCAATAAATGTTTGAGATTCATCAACAATATCTATATGGTTATCTTCTTCACCTAATGTTTCCGGTGTTAGATTTTTTATTGGAGAGTCCGCATTATCAATTATTGAATTATTTTTATCTATTTCTTCATGTGCATGAAATATTGGATAGTAGGGTTGTTCGAACATTTCATATTGGTCTTCTGAAATCTGTTCTTTAAGGTATTTTATCGATTCCTCAAGTTCGCGAATTCTTCGACCTTTATAATCTTCTTTAAAACAAGAATTAGTTGAGAGAGTCGGCTGACGATTTTGAGTGAAATGAGGATTTAAAGCAATTTGGTTAAATTGGCTTTTAAAAGGAGTATTTTTTCGATACATACCGGATGGATATTGGTTGAAATGATTATTTTGATCGTTATAACAAAATTTATTATTATAGGTTGATTTATTGTTTCTAGAAATCTTGTTATGTTTATTCTTTTTGTAATATTTTCTTTTAGGAAATGTTTCCTTTGGAAAATAGTCATTATTACATTTCTCATCGGTCCTCGTTATAAATTCTGATGAATCTTGATCATTTAAGAAAAAGTGGTTTTCATTTTCCAACAAAACCTTTATCTCCTCTAAATTGTTTACTTTATTTGACCTTAGGAATATGCTAACGTTTACAGGGATATTCAAAAAGAAATGAAAGACTAAACGGCGTTCTAGTAAATTTGTTCCTATTTCTTTATCATCACCGTGTTCTTCAAAATCATATCGAAAAATGATTAGGGATCTTTTTTTATCTAACCGTAACAGAAAATCTAACGGACTTTCATTATGATTTCATTCGGTATCAAATAAATCTAATTTCAATTCCTCTATTGATCTATAGTCATAAAAGACATTTTCTAAATAATTTAACAAATCATTAAAATATTTGAATTTATATTTTACTATAATATGTTCTGCTTCATGAGCTAAGACATTCTTTAATACATATTTAAGTGGATCTTTTTGAAAATATATTTTATTTATTTCCAATCTCACGACATTTAAAAATTTAATTAAATTGTAATTTTTATAATAAAAAGAAGGGCTATATCCCCTTTTGTTTTGGAACAATGCCATATTTATAATAATAATACTATAATACAATAGTAATTAAAAGGAAATAATTATATAAGTAAAATAAATATCTTAACTAAGCTTACTAAATAAGTTCGCTGTCTTCCTTGCTTGGTACCTGGGGTCAGTGAGCCAGAAGGAGACTTCAGCTTGAAATACCTCGGATGAGTGGGTTTCAAACTGGATGTGTGCTGAAGAAGTGTTGGTACCTGGGATCAGTGGGCCAAGCGATGACAGTCAGACACCTCGCAAGAGTGGATCTTCAGTCAAAGTTCTTCAGCGTTCGGTCAAGGCAGAGCAGGTTACTCGAGAAAACCTAGGAATAGTACGATCTCGATGCTATGTCTGTCTCTAGTTCGGGCGCCAGATAACGAACACAAATAGTAAAGACTTAGAAAAAGATACTTTATTTACTGATAGTTACATTCAAGACTTCTAGAATAATGGTTACAAGTCAAATGTAGAGTGTCCTCCTCTGAAAACTTCCAGCTACTTAAACCTATTGGTTTGGAGTGGGGATAGGACCGAGGGAATATGGTGAAAGTGTCTGGCTAAATGTTTACTAAAGGGAACGTGAGAAAGGGTAGTCCGGCGTAGGTGTCAATTGTCTCATGTCACAGTGATGTACACCGGGTGTTATATGATGTAAAAAGAGAGGACGTAGGGTGACAGGGGATCTTTTACCCAAGGCAGTTTACTTTATGATTGTTTAGGTATGACATGTGTTGTTCAAGATGTAATTTATATTTTACCCCTGGGTAGGTCAAAAGATACTTTCTTACTGGAATACTTTCTCTTAGTCAGGTGCTAAAAGGGTTTCTCAATAATAAAAGTAATGTTAAAGATTATATTAATATTATGAGTAATATTTATAATCTGATGCCTCTTGGGTGAGACGTTCCGTGCATATTTGCGACTGGTGAAAAAAAGATCTTGCAAATTAATTATTTCACCAATAGTTTTGCTAAATTGCACTAAAAAAACAATAAAATTTAATTAAAAAGAGCGAATAGAAGCTTTTTTGCCCAAAAGGTTCACAGCAGATTCGAGCTAAATAAATTTTGATGGAGCTCTCGTCTTCAAAATACAAGCGAAAATCATACATAATTTAGAAAAATTTCTTATTTATTTTGTGAAGCCGAATATTCAAAAACGTTACGTAAAAATAGTTATGGTTGATTTCAATGCCAAAATAAGAAGAAAAGCCCAGTTTCAACCGACGATTGGAGTACTATACATGCATGACTTAAGCAGCGATAACGGTGTGTGTGTAGTACGACTTTCCTTTACAAAAACATCCATAAATCTATGTGGACCAGCCCAGGAGAGAGGTGGAAGAACCAGATTAACCATGTACTTATTAGCAAAAGACGTAGAAGCTGAATTCAAGACGTCCGAAGCTTTCAAGAAGCAAATTCAACTAGATATATATATATATATACTAGCATCCCTGTCGCGGCTTCGCCCGCCCTCCATAAGTAAAGCTAATTTCAACTAAAAATTAATTAAGTTTTATTTGTTTATCGATAAGATTCTTGTATTTTAGCATGTGGTTCAGCATTATTTCTTCAATGATTTTTTCACGCATAGCAGTAATTATTAATCTAGTTATAATCGCACTGATTAGGCAGTTGGAGATTGCGTAAAATCACCATTAGACATAAAAGTTTTAATTTTAATGTATGAATTGGTAATCAAGTTGGATAAAGACTAAGAAACTTTTGCGGAAAATAAACTGCATTATCAGTGCTTACGACAGAAGGCCCGTGGATCATATTTTTACACACAATATAAAAAAGTAAAGGATCGACATTTTGATTTAGTAATAATTTGTATTCGGCAGAAATAACTTTATTGATTTCATCTGGTTGGATGTTGATTTCGAACTATAAAAGTATATGACAGTGTGGCAAACCTCAGTCCTGCCTCTCAACATTGTACATTTAAATTTTAGTTATTGTAAATTTTACCATTGCAAAACCTTCCTAGAATTATAAAAATTATTTATTTAGATGTCGGTACAGATAGGTTCAGTTTACCATAGTTAACTCTATTGTGGGATGGTGCAATACACAATCGTTCGATTTTCAAGCTTCACTGGGATCCACATATCGCACACCATATTTAAATCTTTTTTAATAATTTTCTTTATAGTTTAATAAGTAAATTTTATCATCGATTTCAAGCTCTTTTGTAACCTCTCGCGTAGAACCTCTCCACCTATCGGTCAATTTTCAAACTTCACTGTTGTCCACATATTTTCTTTTTTTAATAAAAAATAAATGAAAAATCAGTAGATTTTAATATTGCTAAACTTCTTGGAACTATGAAGATGATGTAGTTAATATTTAGCACAGATTGGTTCAGTAGTTTTCGTGGTTAGTGATCACAAACGTAAAATGGCTTGTCCTTTTATATAATAGTATAAGTTATTATTATGGTAAACTTTCTAATTTTAAATCTTTCAAGAACTATGAAGATGATGTAGTTAATATTTAGCACAGATTGGTTCAGAAGTTTCCGTGGTTAGTGATCACAAACGTAAAATGGCTTGTCCTTTTATATAATAGTATAAGTTATTATTATGGTAAACTTTCTAATTTTAAATCTTTCAAGAACTATGAAGATGATGTAGTTAATATTTAGCACAGATTGGTTCAGTAGTTTTCGTGGTTAGTGATCACAAACGTAAAATGGCTTGTCCTTTTATATAATAGTATAAGTTATTATTATGGTTAACTTTCTAATTTTAAATCTTTCAAAAACTATGAAGATGATGTAGTTTAAAATTTGATTCAGATAGGTTCATTAGTTTTACTAAAACGCTATTGTCGCTTGCCACATATTTATAGCTTTTTGGATACCAATTTAATTGAATTAAGTAACTTTATTATCAATTTCTAGCTATATTTAACACCGGATCATTGTAACCTCTCTTAAATGGCGCTCGCTTTACTGCACTCCACATATTTATCGCTTTTTAAACAGTTATTTAATAGAAAAATATATAAATTTTATTATTGCTAAACCTTTCTTGAACTATGAAGATGATATAGTTATATTTGGTACAGAATAGTTCTATAGTTTTCGCGGTTAGTGATAACGAACGAAAATGGCTTGTCCTTTTATATATAACTTCATCATCCCCCGTTGAGGCTTCGCCCGCTCTCATAAGTGAAGATCTTAGATAATTTTAACTAATAATTAATTTTTTTTTAATATTTATCGATAAAAAATCTTGTATTAAAGTGAAGAATTGAAAATTTTATTTTTGATGATATTTTCACGCATAGCAGCCATTATTAACTGGGTTAAATTTAGATTGATTAGGTGTTTGCAGATAACATAAAGCATAATTAGACATCCAATTTTCAATTTTAATATTATATATGAGTTGGTAATTCAGATGGACAGAGACTATTAAGAAACTGCATTATCAGTGCTCACAACTAAAGGTTCAAAGTTCATATTTTTACACACAATATTAACCAGCTGAGGATCGGCATTTTGATTTTTAATAATTTTCATTCGACAGAAATAATTTTATTGATTTGATCAGGTTGGATTTTAATTTCTAACCATAAAAGTATGTCATAGTGTGGCAAAACCCGTTTCTAACACTCAACATTGTACATTTAAATTTAAATTTAGTTAAACTTTGGTATATTTCACTCCATATACCTGTTTTTATAACAATTTAATTGAAAATAAGTAAATTTTATTATCAATGTTCACCTCTATGTAACACTGTACATTTTAACCTTTCATGTAGATTGCAATTGCCGCCATTTTTGAACTTCACTGTTATCCACTTATTATTCATTTTTCAATAAAGAATTAGTTGAAAATTATTAGATTTTACTATTGCTAAACCATCCTATAAAGATGATGTAGTCAAAATTTGGTAGAGATTGGTTCAGTAGTTTTTGGTGGTTAGTGAACACAAACGAAACATTGCTTGTCCTTTTATATAATAGTATAACCTTATACCGCCATATGTTAGAATCGTACAGAGCTAACAGATAATTGTGACTTGCAGATAATATACAAATAATATTGCAACTATAAATTAAGATATAAGGTATCCTATCTTTTTTGTTGGATCAAACTGCACACGGTGTGCAAATTTAATTAAAATCGGTTCAGTAGTTTAGGTGTTAGCCGGCCCCTAGGCGGCGACACGTAATTTATATATATTAAGATATATATATTTTTTTATATATATATTTTTAAATATATATATATATTTATATTGTTTGGTTATTTTAGTTGTACAATTACATAGTTATATAATTATTGTTATTGTTATTTTACGTTCATAATTTTATATTTATTTAGCATAGTTATATCTTAATATATATAAATTACGTGTCGCCGCCTAGGGGCCGGCTAACACCTAATCTACTGAACCGATTTTAATCAAATTTGCACACCGTGTGCAGTTTGATCCAACAAAAAAGATAGGATACCTTATATCTTAATTTATAGTAGCAATATTACTTGTATATTATCTGCAAGTCACAATTATCTGTTAGCTCTATACGATTCTAACATATGGCGGTATAAGGTTATACTATTATATAAAAGGACAAGCAATGTTTCGTTTGTGTTCACTAACCCCCCAAAAACTACTGAACCAATCTCTACCAAATTTTGACTACATCATCTTTATAGGATGGTTTAGCAATAGCAAAATCTAATAATTTTCAACTAATTCTTTATTGAAAAATGAATAATAAGTGGATAACAGTGAAGTTCAAAAATGGCGGCAATTGCAATCTACATGAAAGGTTAAAATGTACAGTGTTACATAGAGGTGAACATTGATAATAAAATTTACTTATTTTCAATTAAATTGTTATAAAAACAGGTATATGGAGTGAAATATACCAAAGTTTAACTACATCATTTTCATAATTCTAGGTTTAGCAACAATAAAAATTTAAATGTACAATGTTGAGTGTTAGAAACGGGTTTTGCCACACTATGACATACTTTTATGGTTAGAAATTAAAATCCAACCTGATCAAATCAATAAAATTATTTCTGTCGAATGAAAATTATTAAAAATCAAAATGCCGATCCTCAGCTGGTTAATATTGTGTGTAAAAATATGAACTTTGAACCTTTAGTTGTGAGCACTGATAATGCAGTTTCGTAATAGTCTCTGTCCATCTGAATTACCAACTCATATATTAAAATTGAAAATTGGATGTCTAATTATGCTTTATGTTATCTGCAAACACCTAATCAATCTAAATTTAACCCAGTTAATAATGGCTGCTATGCGTGAAAATATCATCAAAAATAAAATTTTCAATTCTTCACTTTAATACAAGATTTTTATCGATAAACAAAAAATCAATTATTAGTTAAAATTCCTCGACGGGGGATGATGAAGTTATATATAAAAGGACAAGCCATTTCCGTTCGTGATCACTAACCGCAAAAACTATAGAACTATTATGTACCAAATATAACTACATCATCTTCATAGTTCAAGGAAGGTTTAGCAATAATAAAATTTACATATTTTCTCTTAAATTACTGTTTATAAAGCGATAAATATGTAGTGGGTAGTAAAGCGAGCGCCATTCAAGAGAGGTTACAATGATCCAGTGTTAATTATAGCTAGAAATTGATAATAAAATTACTAAATTAAATTAATTTGTTATCCAAAAAGCTATAAATATGTGGTGTGACGTGTGGATTCCAGTGAAATTTAAAAATCGAATATGTGGCAAGCGACAATAGCGTTTTAGTAAAACTAATGAACCTATATGAACCAAATTTTAACTACATCATCTTCATAGTTCTTGGAAGATTTACAATTAGAAAATTTACTATAATAATAACTTATACTATTATATAAAAGGACAAGCCATTTTTCGTTTGTGATCACTAACCGCGAATATTACTGAACCAATCTGTACTAAATATTAACTACATCATTTTCATAGTTCTAAGAAGGTTTAGCAATATTAAAATCTACTGATTTTTAATTTATATTTTATTAAAAAAGGTTAATATGTGGACAACAGTGCAGTATGAAAATTGACCGATAGGTGGCGAGTGCCATTCTACACGAGAGGTAGACAATAGAATAGATTGAAATCGATGATAAAATTTACTTATTAAACTATAAAGAAAATTATTAAAACATATTTAAATATGGGTGTGCGATATGTGGATCCCAGTGAAGCTTGAAAATCGACCGATTGTGTATAGCACCATTCCACAATAGAGTTAACAATGGTAAACTAAACCTATCTGTACCGACATCTAAATAAATAATTTTTATAATTCTTGGAAGGTTTTGCAATGGTAAAATTTAGAATAACTAAAATTTAAATGTACAATTTTGAGAGGCAGGACCGAGGTTTGCCACACTGTCATATACTTTTATAGTTCGAAATCAACATCCAACCAGATGAAATCAATAAATTTATTTCTGCCGAATACAAATTATTACTAAATCAAAATGTCGATCCTTTCCTTTTTTATATTGTGTGTAAAAATATGATTCACGGACCTTTTGTCGTAAGCACTGATAATGCAGTTTATTTTCCGCAAGAGTTTCTTAATAGTCTTTATCCATCTTGATTACCAATTCATACATTAAAGTTAAAAATTTTTATGCCTAATGGTGCTTATATGTAATCTTCAACCACCTGATCAGTGCAATTATAACTAGATTAATAATTACTGCTAAAAAATCATTGAAGAAATAATGCTCAACCACATGCTAAAATACAAGAATCTTATCGATAAACAAATAAAACTTTAATTTTTAGTTGAAATTATCTTTAGTTATGAGGGCGGGCGAAGCCGCGACGGGAATGCTAGTTTTATATAGTTATCTATAAGCTTTTTCTGTATATTTTCTTTTTAATATATTAACGGTTTTTTTATTATTTTATTATTTTTAAAAAACAATTTTTGTTGTTATTTTATAATGCTTGGTTGAAACTATCACGCTACAAAGCCATTTTGAATAACTCTATCTCAATCCGCTCGAAAACCCCTGTCAAATAGCGGACATTTTTTAACCCAGCTCAATCCAAGCATCACTTGAATGCCACCATGCACCAATGACATCAAAGTAAGAAGTGAAGTATAAGTAGAATAAGTTTAATGTTTAAATATTTTTTCAGTATATAGTACTGCTAGTAGTACTACACTATTTTTTTTATAAAACAGTGTAGCAAAAATTTAAGTTTAATTGAAAGCTGAGAGGAAGGATTAGAAAAATTAAAAAAACAAAACAAATTTTTCAAACGGCTCAATCCAGATTATTTTTATTTACAAATAGGTACGCATTACTGATACTTTAAATGGAATCATACACCAAAGGTTGTCTGGACAAAAATATCTTTTTCGGAAAAATTGAATAGACAGAGCATGAAATTGAGCTTGTTATGATACCAAACGTCTCACTTAATAAAGAGCCTCTCCGTTGTGGGAAGAAATTATTATTTTAAAGGATTATTTTTCACGATTTCAGAACATTTCATCGTGGAACGAACCAAAAGACCTAGCATTCATTGTTCGGTTTTCATTAAACTATTATTAATCTAACCACAAATTGTT
The DNA here is from genome assembly GCA_003667255.2 of Euschistus heros. Classification (NCBI taxonomy): domain Eukaryota; kingdom Metazoa; phylum Arthropoda; class Insecta; order Hemiptera; family Pentatomidae; genus Euschistus; species Euschistus heros. The sequence continues at coordinate 327,797 of RCWM02000295.1, forward strand.
TTCTACAATAAATACAATAACAACTACTGGCTTAATAGAATACGAAATATAAAGACCTTACCTCCTTTACAGATTTACTAGTCCCTGATCTCGACCTGATTTTTCACTTCTGATTTTGACAAATATATAGCAAATCATTATTTACCAAACCGAATTGAATTGCAAAAAGAATTAATTGAAGAGCGTTCATAAGTAAATTTCATTTAATCAAAGTAAATATAATATTAATAGTTAACATTATTCTTTATTTTCTCTCTCTAACTTCCCTTAATATATCCATATACGTCAATGGTAATTACATATTTATAAATTTAAATATATCTAAACCCAAGAAAATGATTATATAAAAATTAACATAACATAAAAAAAGCCACATTAACATCACAACACCACAGAATACAGCGTTTTATTACAACACCATATTAAAACTGTTTCAAATAATACACTGGTCAACATGATTTTTCTCAAAAAAAAATTAAATAGCAATTTTGATACTATTTTACATCTTAAAATCGAATATGTTGTCAGTATTTTTCCATCAGGCAGGGCTTTTTTTTGTTACAACCTTATTTTATTTATTAATTTTACTGTTTGTTTGTTTTTTAGTTGGAGTGATTGGATGCGGGAAGAATTCGATGGTTTGGTGGATACCCACAATTCTATACCGTTAGTCCAAATAGATCTAAAAATCGTCATATAGATAAGTTTCTTATAGTGAATCGGGAGATTTGAACGTTTGTCAAGTAAGTTTTGTAGCAGTCGAAAGCGACGCGCTGCTTCTTGTCTGAAAAGACAAGATTGAAAAATTTTGTATGAGGGTTACAGGTATGTCTCTTGTCCAAAAAAAATCCAAGGTATCGTATTTGGACACATTAATTAGCGGTATACCATTAAAGGATACAGGAGGATTGGATGAGGTAGGTTTTCGACGGAGGGTAAAGGTAATTGCTGGGATTCGCTAGAATTTATCTTGACTCTCCAGTTATGACACCATTTTTCTAGGAAAGTAATATGTGACTGGAGTGTCTGGGATGCAGAAAATGGATCATTGACTGATAACACTGGTGTCATCAGCATAGGTTGTGAGGATAGTATTAGGATGAGTTAATATCAGCTGTATAAACGATATAAGGAATGTGACTCAGGACACTTCCTTGAGGATTTCCGGTCCGAGGAAATAAGGATAAATATGTATAATTATGGTTAACTTCAAATACTCTATCCGAGTTTTAGGTTTTGGGATCATTTTTATATTTTTTAATTTCCAGGAATCGGGAAAATATGCTGTACGGAGAACAGCGTTATGAATGTAAGTTAGGAGTAATTCTGCTTTCCTTGGAAGATATTTGAGGATTCTTGAGGTAATAAGGTCATGTCTAGGAAGACTTTAGGAGGAATAGTCCAGTCAATAGGGAATCACTCCCATGTTAAATTTACTAATAATAAGGGCTGGTAGCAACCCGCACAGAGTTGTTGAGGGCGATTAAAGAAGTATTTCTGTCAAAAGTGCCCCGAAGATTTGGTGAGTTTTTTAGAGTTAGGGGCACGAGAACATGGCCAAAAGCAGTTTTTTCAATTTATAAGCAAATATAACGCGGCTTTTCATAAAATGTTGTATATAAAAGTTGTAGATAATAAAAATATCTACAATTTAAGCCATTGATCGTTCGATTCTGATGATTGGTTGTCGTAAAAAGTGCAAAAAACCCTCTAAAATGTCCCTTTTTTACATAAGAATTATTATAAACAAAAAGGGCCTTTTCAATACTTTTTATTGATGAAAAAGGAAGCTCTTTAAACCCAAAGAAAAATAGGATTCACCCCGTCCTCCTATCTTTATTATTTACTGAGATATACCTTTTGTTTATCTCGATATCGATATTTTCAATGCAAAACGGGCCGTTCGTGATTCACATTTTGAACTTCGGATGACCGGGATATTATTCTTAAGGGCTTATATGTTCATTATGAATTGCTAAAAAATCGATTTCTTTGAAAAAACATGCAATAAAATCGACTTGAAAAAGCGCCCGTTTTACAGCTATAAACAATTGAAGCTAGAGCGTCCGGTATTGAACCGATTTTGTTATAAATATAATAAATTAAAAGCTTACCTCTCAACGATTGATTTGAGCTATTCAAAGTGTAGCTACCATAAATAACAGCCGAGTTACGATTTTTTTTTTTTAAATAAATCACTACGTCATTGTTATGGCTAATTAAAAAAAATCAATCTCCAAATAGTACAAAAGGGTGGATGGGCTTTCGGGAAACTTACTCGACAAGTTTTCAGTATCATGTGTCCAAAATTATTCCTTTAAAATTTGCGAATAATCCTCCTAGCCAGTACGATACAATTTTCACAGTGTTGATTGAAGCGTCAGCACGAGCCCGAGCTCTTAAACAATCTACTGCTTTCGTGACCTTTGATCACCTCTTTACTGGAAAGCACGTGAATTGATAGCGTCGATTGATCCATTGAATGATCCACACGGGCGTCAATCTGTAATTGTACGGTTAGGAGGATTTCACACTCTGATGTCATTTCTTTCTAGTATTTCATATTTGATGGATGGCAGTGGCTTAACAGAAGCTTTCACAACTATATTTGCAGCAAACTCTGTCGAAAAAATTCTTTCTGGCCATGCATTTTCACGTGCGATTCGAGGACATAATTTAAATTTTGTTGCTATATGCAAACGAATATTAGAAAAATGTTCTTTTACCGACAATGAACAAAGTTATCTGGATAATTTGATGAACTCCGATGAATTCAATGAAGAAGATATCAGTAACGATATTAATTTCTTACAAATTTCTTCTAAATTTCAAAGTCAGTTTACAACATTCAAATCGAATGGACCTACTGCTCAGTTGTTTCTCCAGTATCTACATTGCATTTTCATTGTCTTAAATTTCTATCACGCGGAGAGATCTGGAGATTGCAAAAAGAAATGACGTAGTGCTTTAAAAAAAAAAAAAAATCGTAACTCAGCTGTTATTTATGGTAGCTACACTTTGAATAGCTCAAATCAATCGTTGAGAGGTAAGCTTTTAATTTATTATATTTATAACAAAATCGGTTCAATACCGGACGCTCTAGCTTCAATTGTTTATAGCTGTAAAACGGGCGCTTTTTCAAGTCGATTTTATTGCATGTTTTTTCAAAGAAATCGATTTTTTAGCAATTCATAATGAAAACATAAGCCCTTAAGAATAATATCCCGGTCATCCGAAGTTCAAAATGTGAATCACGAACGGCCCGTTTTGCATTGAAAATATCGATATCGAGATAAACAAAAGGTATATCTCAGTAAATAATAAAGATAGGAGGACGGGGTGAATCCTATTTTTCTTTGGGTTTAAAGAGCTTCCTTTTTCATCAATAAAAAGTATTGAAAAGGCTCTTTTTGTTTATAATAATTCTTATGTAAAAAAGGGACATTTTAGAGGGTTTTTTTGCACTTTTTACGACAACCAATCATCAGAATCGAACGATCAATGGCTTAAATTGTAGATATTTTTTTATTATCTACAACTTTTATATACAACATTTTATGAAAAGCCGCGTTATATTTGCTTATAAATTGAAAAAAAACTGCTTTTGGCCATGTTCTCGTGCCCCTAACTCTAAAAAACTCACCAAATCTTCGGGGCACTTTTGACAGAAATACTTCTTTAATCGCCCTCAACAACTCTGTGCGGGTTGCTACCAGCCCTTATTATTAGGAGAGAATTTTCCCTATTGACTGGACTAGAAGGGTCATTTGGAGAGGAATAGTTAGTTCTGCTTCAATACATTCTACAATGTTAGAATTTAGGATGTCAGAATGAGGTTTAAAAGTATTATGTAAATGTTCACCATATACCAGCAATTTTTCAGAATTATATTTGGTCCAGGTTTGTGCTGGAGTATAGGGAGGAAGATTGAAGCTTTTAAATTTTAAAAGTCTTTTGGTAGTGGTTCATAATGATTTGTCAGAAACAGATAGTTGTTCAGTTTGTATCTGTAAGTTTTCAAATTTTAGTTGACTAAGTTCTGATTTAAGTTAGTTAGATAATTTTGTATAATTGGTTTTGTCAGATGAATATCGAGTTCTGTGCCATTTGACACTTGCTCGACGTTTTTCTACAATTAAAACCATAATAAATTGAGGTAAGATCACGCCTTCTGAATGTGTCATTATATATTGTGAGGCGTTTTCTGTTATGCAGGTTTGTATTGAAGTAGTAAGATGTTCTATTGCCGCATCTATTTGTTGACAAGATTTTAGTGGAATTTTTAGGTCAATATGGTCTTCTAAATCCGAACGAAAATTGTGCCAGACTACTTACATTTATAAAAATTAATGTAAGCAAAACTGGGCTATGGTCTGAGGGAAAATCATCTAAGGAATGGTAGTTTGGGAAGTAGGTATTTGAAAGGTGACAAATATGTCGAGAATATCTGGAAGATTTTTTAGGGATGTAAGCCAGTAGGTAGGATTATTGGGGGAAAGGATAGAGTATTTGTTTAAAGATGATACGCGGGAAAGAACACTACCTCGGGAATTGGATGTTCTACAGCTCCATTCCTGGTGTATACCGTTATAGTCCCCACCTACGATGAAGCGCTACCCAAAGGATTGGAATAAGGATTGTAGAATATTATGGGAAAGGCTATTTTCTGGAGGACAATATACAGCTGAAAGAGTAAGGTTAAAAGGAAGGAAGGACAGGATCAGTGCGGTATACTGAATGGTGCCAGTTGGAGTGGGGTAAGTGATCTATGGATGAGGATACAAGTACCACCGTGGGCTCTTTTGTCGGTGTAGTCAATTCTGTAGTTGATGTAGACATTAATGTGGAAATAAGAGGTAGGCGTCAAGTTGGTCTCGGTAATTGCGGCAACGTGAATGTTACTGTCGTGTAAGAATATGTCTAGTTTATTTCTGTGATTGAGGAAACCATTTGCGTTTCATAAAAGAACTGCCAAGGAGTTTCCGATCATCGAGGGAAAAACGACGTGATTTCTGACAGGGCTCTTGTGAGAATGGTAGTTAAAGGTCTGTTAGTTTTTTGAAGTTCATGAAGGAAGGTGGAAAGAATCGATGAGATATCACCAAGACATTGGGAAGAAATGGGATAGGGTTCTGATCTTTGAGGCGGAAGGTTAAACTGTCTGACATTATTAACATTATTTAATGACTTTGTACAGGGATGAGAGTCAGATTGATATTATCATCTGTTTTCGACATGAGAACTCAGGACTTTGTGTACAGATAGATATATTTGTCTCCCTCAAAGTGACTATAATCGGCGGTGGTTCTTTGTCATTAGTTCCCCCGTCCTCATCCTCGTCAACAGTTCTACAAAGTGGGATTTTACATAAGTATCTTAATATCCAAGAGCTCCAAAGCTACGGCCATATAGGACGCTAATAAGATCAATAGTGACATATTCTGCGGAAACATCGACCTTATCTGCAATGAATACTTTACGAATCTTCGAAAAAGGAATTCTTAGAATAAATACATGCAGGTAATGGTAGAGGGTGAATGGAAAATTCGGAAAAATAGCAAACTGTACGAGCTATTCGGAGAAATAATCCAGTTTATAAACGCAAGAAGGATGATCAGTGGAATCATTTCTTAAGAATGGACTTATATAGCTAAAAAGATTCTACTTGGAGTGATGTATTACATCAAAAGAAGATCCAAATCCAGGCTAAAATAAAGGCAGGATGAGATCGAGAGTGCTGAGCAGGTTGGGTTGGTGTAGCATTTGTCAGGGAGGGCAAGGGCCACCCCGGGCTGTAGAGCTGTCCAGTTAGTTAGTTGAACTGGCTGGACTATGCTTCATCAAGCGGTTTTCTGTTATAGTGACGGAAGAAACTGATTGAAAATTATAATTCCGTTGGTACAGCTTCATATTGATAATAGGGCTAAAACGATTTTATTAGAGGAATTGTTTTTTAATTTCATCTTCAAACTATTTTCAAATTGTTAGGCCTTGAGGTTGAGGACGTTGACTACAAGGCGTGGACAATGATGGAAGCATTAGGAGTATCAAATTATATGTGGTTTGTTCTTGATAGAGAAAAAGCAGTGGACGCATATCGCTCAGCAAGCCAAGGTCAACACAGGGCTATCTATAGGGCTACGGTAGGAGAAGATGTCTTGATATTTCAGTTCTAGTTAATGTCCTAAATGTAATAAAATGGTTACCAACTGTTTGCCATCCATTCTAACATTCATTGTGAAGTAGGGACTGCTCAACGAACTCACCGCTGAACAGCATCAATCAACTTTACCCAACTCTCTATTGGTATATGGGTGTTAAGTTAAAAGTTAATTATAATTATTGAGCATACAATTGTGTTAATACATTTTTTTATTTTTTTTTTATTAACAATTTATTGAAATTTACAACTGTACAAAAATACATTAAGTAAATGTGTTAAAAACGCTTACAATAACATGGTAAAACTTGAAAGTAACTATTCATTAGTAGCACTTTAATAAAAATCTACACAAGAAGATCTCTAGGCCATCTTCTTTTCAGACGCCTCGGAGGATTATCGGGAATCGAGAGGGAAGAAAGTTGAGAAACTAGTGGATTTGAGTGGTTATGGAGCTTACTATGAAAGGATTGGTATCTGTTTTGGGCTAAATCAGCAACATATGGAACATTAAGATCTTTATGGATAAGTTTATTGGTGACAAAAAAAGGAGCATTGAGGATTTTTCGAAGGGTTTTGGATTGTAAGGATTGGATACGGGATGAATTGGATGGTTTAGTAGAGCCCCAAAGCTCAACTATCACGGTCATGTAAATGAGTCTTTTGTAATTAATTGGGAGTTTTGAACGTTTGTCCAGTAAATGTTGAAGCAGTCTGTAACGACGAGCTGTTTCTTGTCGTTTTAGTCTTGTATATGGATTCCAAGTAAGACGTTTGTCCAAGTGGAGTCCTAGGTAGCGGATCTGTTCAACTGGAATTAGTGGAATATCATTAAAGGATACTGTAGGACAGGAGGACGAAGGAATACAATTTTTTAAGTTGGAAAACATGTGAGTAAAAATCAGTTAGGTTAACGAAGTTAGAACAATGATATCAAAGGTTTATTATCAAAATAATCTCCCCGAGAACTAACAACAACAAAGTACTTCATACTTATTACATCCATTTTATACTCGTACTAGCTTCCTCAGTCGCGGCTTCATCCGCTCTCATAAGTAAAGATAATTTTAACTAATAATTGAAGTATTATTTGTTTATAGATAAAAATCTGGTTATGTAGCATGCAATTAATAAGCATTATTTCCTCAATGGTATTTTCACGCATAGCAGTAATTTGAAAGCTGGTTAAAATTGCACAGATTGGGTGGTTGAACATTACGTAAAAGCATAATTAGACATCCAATTTTTAATTTTAATCTATGAGTTAGTAACTCAGATGGACAGAGACTATTGCTTACAACTAATAGCCTACAAATCATATATTTACACACTATATAATAAAGCAAAGGATCAATATTTTGATTTATTAAAATAATTCTTGGTCGGCAGAAATAATTTGGCAGAAAAAATGATTTCATCAGGTCGGACTTCAATTTCTAACCATAAACGGATATCGCAAACGTCGTTTTGTTCACTCAACATTGTACATTTAAATATTTATTATTGCTAAACCTTCCTAGAACCATTAAAATTGTCCTTCGGAAAAATATGATTTTCCAACACTATGGTGCTCCTCCACATTATTCGAAAGCAATTCAAATATAACCCAACGATATACATGGATAGGTAGAAATGCCTTCCCCTGCAAAAACAGACTCATCTGCCCATAAAATTCACCTAAAAAAAATAGTATTCTTCAACACAATCTGCATTACGACGCTAACGGCAAAATTGAAGTCTATGTTCATTATCATTGGATTTTAAACATTACATTTAAAATCTAATAAAATAAATCCTAAATAATAATAATAAATAGATAAATGTATTAACATAAGATCCTCTGATCTGGTGTCGCTTTTTTGACAGTTTTCCTTTATTTTCAATTAAACAATAATTTTTTTTCTTTGCTTTTTATTCCAATGAAGAGTTTATTAATGTTAAAATGCACATTTTCATTAAGGTAGTGTCATTATGTTTTATTTACACAAGTAACTGATTTGTATGACAAATGAGAACACCATGTTTTTTCGGTATCAAAAGTGAATGTCTCCATGAAATTGAAACAAAATCATTACGTTTAACATATCATTCGAAATCTGACTTAATTTGCAAGTTTTTGTGAGATTTGACGTTTTGTGGATGGTTTTTTCGAAAAACGGTGAGTGTTAAAGTAATAAAAGGCATTGTGACTTCCCCAAATAAGGTGAAGATCAAGCTGTTCTTTAGGTTACTCTGCCATTATAGAAAATTTAATGCTAAATTCGAAAATGTAGTCAAAATTTGAAAAATATTTAAACAAAATTGAGTAATTACAGCTTTTATGGAAAAAAAAATGTGGTTTCCTCAAAAAAGTCTTTGATTTATCGTACATCTGCAACGGATTGGAATAGAAAGGTAAGGTCTGCGGCATTTTGCAACATTTTTGATCTAGTTTCACCCAATTTTTTTTTTTCACACTAAGAGATACTCAGCCTGTATAATATAGGTGAGGAAAAATTGTAAACTAAAAACTGATATTATTTTCAGATTCTTCATCTCAAAAAACATGTAGAAACTAAATTTTGTCAAAATCAAAAATAATTTTTTTTTACCTTTATTTAGTATGATTTAAGAAGGCAAGATGCTGTCAATTTCTGAAAAAATGTAAATAATTTCAGCTATCTCTCATATTTTGCCACAGATTGAGATATCCTAAATTATAGCTGACCTCGTATGTTTTCATTCACATCAGTTTTTATCCACTAGAATCTGGAGTAATCCCAATGTTATATGCATGGATAAAAAGCAGAATGTATGCTGATTCTAGTGATGCTATTACTATTGTAACTGGTTGAATGCAGCAGATTTTATGGCCGTTAGAAATTGTTGATGAAATCTCAACTTCAAATTTTAACCTCCTCGAAAGAGGTAATTTTTTGATTTTGTTAAAATTTCAAATATAAGGGTTTTATGGTGCGTTAAATTGAGATTTAAGGTCAGTTGTTCACGAAAAAAAATTTCCACTGATTTACAGCGGATTTCCTTGGAATTTAGGAATTTCATTTTTTAAGAGTTTTTGAGCACCCTGCTAAAGCGATGATCATAACGAAAGTACTTTTATATCAAATAGAATACATAACTGCAATTAAACGTAAAAGAATCATTTTTCTTTCTTGACTGAGAGCTGTGAAAAAAAATAAAACGTGATTTTCATATTTTATTTTCTTTCTCGGCTCCTAATGTTCATTGGCGGCTATAACTCTAGTTTTGCGCTATTATAGGTCCCTACTACTTACACACTAATCGGCATTCAAATCTGTGAGTTACAACTCCAAACGCCCCCTTGTAAGTAACCACTTATGTAGAATGGCGCCCTCCACCTATTGTTTAATTATCAAACTTCAATGTTATTCACATAACATCGCTTTTTTAATAACAATTGAATTGAAAAATTGTATATTATATTAATGCTAAGCCTTCCTTGAACTAAAACGATGATGTGGTTAATATTTGGTATATTTTGGCCCAATAGTTTTTGCGTTTGTGATAGTATACGAAAAATGGCTTGCCCTTTAAAATAATAATAAAGATAGGTCTATTTTTTTATTATTTTTCAGAACTGTAATGAAATTTTAAACAAATAAGAATCATAAGATAGCCAGATACAAAATCATAGATATTAGAGGTGTTTATATTACAATAAAATAGAATAATGTTGAGTTTTTAAAAGCCTGGATTTTATTGATTCCAACATCTAAAATTTTCAATCAAGGTTGTCTTTTGTATTAGTTCATCTTCAAACTTTCGTGCAGAGTTTTGCTCGAGGATTGCTTTCTAAACAAAAAAAAAAAAAAAAAAAAAAAAAACTTATGTATTAAACTTAAATGATAGGAAACCTCATATTTATGTATGGTAAATAGTCTTTATACGTACGTGCAATAGCCTGCTTGATCCAACTGTTGTAGGCGAACACATCAGTGTTGACCGATGGCCTAGGGTCAGTTCCACATTCGACAGCTCCGTAAGATACCAGAGCGACCTGAGTGTACCTGTTGGTGGCCGGGTCCAGGTAGATCAAAGGACCGCCAGAGTCACCCTGAAGAAGGAACAAATAGGAGCGGTACAAAGAGTTATCTACATTATGAATTTTATATTGTTCAGAAGCTATTAAAGCGATTTATATTTTTAAATGTAATTTTAGAAGTAATTTTTAACCAACGAAAATGATTCTTTAACATATTAGTTACATCAAGACTTTAATTGTTCTGGTTTTGTTATAGATTTATATTTAAAAGCGTCAAATGTAGACACCATTTTGTAATCATAGAAGATTTTAAACATTAACTGCGTAAAAATATTCATTGTTCTAAGATTGAAATAGCAGGTTATAATATAAATAATGAATGTTATCACGAAAAAGAACAATATCAAGAGGAAGCTTTTGTGTTTCGACTCCTGTTTCAAAACTCTATAGGAATCATTTTCTAATGATTCAGGTATTCTGATATCCCAAATATCCTGTTGTCGGTACAAACCTCAAACTGCTCCTTTTACTTTATCATCTCCATTTAAGATCACTAAATCCAATAAATAGTAAGGTAAATAATTCAATTGAAAAGTGATCTTTTCCAAAAATTAATGGAGGCCCAACAAAAATTCGGTGGTACCTGTGAATACTGTGCCAAGTGCAAAAACCGTTTTTTAGGAAAAACACAATTTTTTCCACAATGATTTACAAATTAATATTCGTCTTTGTAATAGCCTCATAACTAAGTTCATTAAACTAAAAAAAAAAATAACAGTTTGGTGTTATATCCCAAAATCCACAAACACACTAAATTCACTAAGTGCAGAAAATTCACTGGTGCCAAAAAATTGTGGACAACTAATCTTGATTCATGGAAACAAATTCTGCAACGAAGTAAGAACGTGCACTTTTCGGATAGCAATCATAAACTCTTAACACCAATCTAAAGTCCTTTGTACTTATGCTCCAAATTATGGAGTCATCAATATGGTGGCACAAAAGCTTCACATACTATTCATCTTCTATTGAAAACCTTCTAAATTTTCAGAACTTTAGTACAAGATTTTAAGGTTCCAAACTTTCTGACTTGATAACTGACTATAAATATAAACTTATATGAGATCAAAATAGCCACCTAAAAGTGGCTACCTATCTGTCAGCTCATACCTATTTATGTTTCAACCTGAAATCAGGTATGATAAAATAAATGCATAGCAAACTTACGTTGCAAGAGTCCTTTTTGGCAGTGTAAGCACAGATCTGAGTTGGACGGCTGTTGAGCAACGGCCAGCTTCTCTTGCAATTCTTGTTAGAAATAACCTTGACGTCTACTTCTCGAAGGACATTTGCGTCACCTGTGCCTTTGGTCAAACCCCAACCTATGAAGAATATCAGTATTAGTCCCAGAACTAATAATATGACTTATTGGTCAAATCCATTGTACTATAATAATACCTGTAACCTTGATGAACTTTCCATCCAAAGCGAATCCACTTGTAGGCATGCAGACAGGGCCGACAAATTGGTTGAACTTTATTGGTGTTGCAAGAACAAGAACAGATATATCATCAAGGGATCCCTCATCACTATCACTATAGCCTCGATGTTGGATGATCTTAGCTACGCGATGCTGCTGTATGTGTTCGTTTTCTGGAATTGCAACAAAATAATAAATATCCATAATAATCAATAACCAAATCACTAAAGATATTTCTATGTTCCATTCACACTTACGTCCATATTGGTAGTGACTTCCAACAGAAACTCTGATAGACGAGGCAGTTTCTTTAGAAGTACAATGCGCAGCTGTGAGGACATGATATTCGGTGATGATAGATCCGCCACACCCGTTGTCCAGAGACGCCATCCAAGGATACTCATTCTTACGGGTTTCCTTTCCACCGACTATTCTTCCCTGAAAAAAAAAATAGTTTTAGGATATGAAAACTAGAGCCATAATGGTGACTGGGCAAGAGATCTTACTGTGTTCCTCCATCCGCAGTTGCAGCTGAGACCGGAGAAGCGTTTCCAAGCATTGCTAGTTTTCAAGCTGCCGGCCCAGGATAGGCATACTATCATCAAACACACCAGTAAAACCTTCATTTTTGACTATAACATAATTTATAAAATAAGAATTTACTTTATATAGAACTTTTTAGTATTAATTTTATAAAATTAACATGTCCGGTGAATATTAACAATTTATGATAGCTAATGAAGTGGTACATTGCACTTTTTTTTATTTTAAAACTTTGAAGCATGCAACCTATTAGTCCAGGCAACGAAGGATTTTTAGAGGAGTTAATTCATGTAGAAGCCAATTTTGGCGCAGTTGTAGGGGGAGGTGTCCTTAACAACATACTAGAAGTACTGGGGGGTGAGGGTGGAGCTAAGAGGGGGCGCTCTAAATGTCGGTTTTTTTCAGTTTTTCGTTAATAACTCGAAAACTCTTGCCTCTAAATATGGAAAATGTAAATAAAAAACACGTTTTTATTGTTAAAATTTATATATTTATTGTTAAAATTGCAATGTTTATTGTTACAAATGAATAGTTTATTATTATTAATTGAATGCTTATTGCTAAAAATAAAATTATTTTCGTTTAGCCTAATATGCTTATTATAGTACAGGGAAATTATCATTCGAACCTTGAAATCGAACTAAAAATAAAAAGGTCTGACTACTGCATATTGTTTACCAACCTTAGCTGTAAACGTGGTTAAAACATTTCTTTGAAATATCTCCGGGTTTGGGCAGGGAATGGGGGAAAGTGTTGAAAATTGTATGTATTTAGCACTTTGATACAATAACTCGGAAAACGTTACTTTCAGCACATTTTGTGTTATATAAATTATTAAAGCTAAGCAAATTAGCAATAAATTTGGTTCTATTCATTTTTCGGTCAGATCAATAGTTTTAGAACTATGGAGGAATACAAATTGGCTAACTTTTCCTCAAAAACACGTTTGTCGGTACTCTTTTGGCTATAACTCCGAAACTATTTGTCTAATCTCGAATTTCTTTATTCATCTTAAAGCTGGTTAAAATTATTATCAGATATCATATATTTAAGTTTAATTAAGATCCGTGAAATATCCACCTCACTTAATTCCGTGTACTGTTGTGTAATCCTAATTTTTTTGGACATTTCTCGTTATAAATCTAAAAATATTTGTTCGATCCTGAATTTCGTTTTTAAATCTTAAAGCTGGTTAAATTTTCTGTTAGGTCCTATATATCAAACTTTGATTAAAGTTTGTAAAACACCCACGCCAGTCCACTTAACATATCAAAAATGTTATGTTTTGCCAAAACATACACATTTAGTGGGTACTAGCATGGGTACTAAAAGTCATAGATTGGACCGAATCGATAATTTAAGTAGCTTTAAAATAAAATTCAGAAATTTGGGATCGGTCAAATTGTATAGGAGTTATAGAGAAAAAATATTTTAAAAAACTAGAATTTTATAACAGTTCGCAGTTTTTAGCTTGCTGGCAAGGATATTACTTGGAATTTTATCAAAATTTAATTTATAGGATCTAATAGAAAATTTAACCAACTATAAGATGAAAAAAAAAAATTCGGAATCGAACAAATATTTTTAGAGTTATAACGAGAAATGTTCCGAAAAAATAAGGATTTCACAACAGTACGCTGAACTAAGCGAGGTGGAATGGATATTTTACGGAACTTAATTAAACTTAAATATATGATATCTGATAATAATTTTAACCAGCTTTAAGATGAAAAAAAGAAATTCCTGATTAGACAAATAGTTTCGGAGTTATAGACAAAACAAACGTGTTTTTGAGGAAAAGTGGGACTTACCGCAACTTAGCCAATTTGTACTCCTTCACAGTTCTAAAACTATTGATCTGGCCAAAAAATGAATAGAGGCAACTTTATTGCTAATTTGCTTAGCTTTAATAATGTATATAACACAAAATGTGCTGAAAGTAACGTTTTCCGAGTTATTGTATCAAAGTCCTAAATACATACAAATTTCAACACTTTCCCCCCTTCCCTGTCCAAACCTGGAGATATTTCAAAGAAATGTTTTAACCACATTTACAGCTAAGGTTGGTAAACAATATGCAGTAGTCAGACCTTTTTATTTTTAGTTCGATTTCAAGGTTGGAATGATAATTTCCCTGTACTATAATAAGCATAGTAGGCTTAACGACAATAATTTTACTATTTTTAGCAATAAGCATTCAATTAATAATAATAAACTATTAATTTGTAAAAATAAACAATGAAATTTTAACAATTAATATATAAATTTTAACAATAAAAACGTGTTTTTTTTTACATTTTCTATATTCCCCCCACTTATATCTTCTTAAGCATTCATCCCAGAAATAGGATAGGTATAGAACCTTTTTTGTAAACAATTTTATATATATTAATTTAGTACATGAACATATTTTCGCTAGAGACAAGAGTTTTCGTGTTAACGAAAAACTGAAAAAACCGACCTTCAGAGCGCCCTCACCCCACCCTTAGTTCCACCCCCACCCCGCAGTACTTTTAGTATGTTGTTAAGGAGACCTTTCCCTACAACTGCACCAAAATTGGCTTCTACATGAGTTATGTCCCCTATTCGGCCTTTTTTGGTCTTTGTTGCCTGGACTATATGCCCACCGAAGTTATGACCTTTTGCACCTATTATGGAAGTCTTTTTTTTTTACCTTGCGTATTGGAAAGAGAGTATTGAGGTGAAATATTTCCACCTTATTCACTACAATATTTTCGAAAGATTTTCACCTTATTCAATACTATTATTATAATCAGTACACTCATTCCAATACCAATGTTACAACAGTTGTATAGTTAATAAATGTTTTCCCTAGCATATTGGGAATTTTTTTTTAAGTTTCTAAGGGGTAGTGTTTTTTTTTAAATATTTTTTTTAAACTAAAAAACCAAAATATTTATAGTCCTATATTATATCATAATAGGAACGACACTTCTGGGTTACTTAATCCTACCAGTAGTGGTGATGAAATGAGAGTGAACTTTAGGATCTTATGTAATAATGTCACCTTGTTCACAAAAAACAAAAATAGTACAAAATCTTAATACAATGAAACACAATATACAAAATCTTGATCTAGGGGCACACTAGATGTTTCAACTAACAACGGGACGTTTTGAGTTGTAACTCATAGATCGGAATGGCGATTTTTGTGTGAGTAGTAAGGACCCTATAAAAGGGAGTTAAACCCGCCAATGAGCATTAGGAGCCAAGAAAAAAAATAAAATATGAAAATCACGTTTTATCTTTATTCTCAGCTCTCAGTCAAGATTTAGAAATGGTTCTTTCACGTTTAAGTGGAGTCATGTATGCTAGTTTAAATAAAAATACTTATTCGTTATGCTCAAAACACGACCCGGCTCAAAAACTTTAGGGTGCTCAAAAACTCAAAAAAAAATACAAAATTCGAAGGAAATGCGCCGTAAATCAATAGAAATTTTTCTTCATGAATAACTGACTTCAAATCTCGATTTAACGCAGCAAAAAACCCTTATATGTGAAATTTTATCTAAATCAGAAAAAAAATAATTTTTACCCCTTTCAAGGATGTTAAAATTTTGAATTTGAGATTTGTTCAACAATTTCTTACGGCCATAGCAACTGCTGTGTTCAACCGATTACAATGGTAATAGCATCACAAGAATAAACATACATTCTGCTTTTTATCCATGCATATAACATTTACTCCAGATTTTAAGGGACAAAAACTGATGTAAATAAAAAAATCCGACGTCAGCTATAATTTGAAATATCTCAATAAGGGGAGATGACCTTAAAATTTGATATTAATCGGTTGCGAAAAAAAGAGGTTGGATAAAAGAAGAAAAAAAATATGAAAATCACGTTTTACCTTTTTTCTCAACTCCTCATGCCCATTGGTGGCTATAATTCTAGTTTTGCACTATTATAGGTCCCTACTACCCACACAAAAATCGGCATTCAAATCTGTGAATTACAACTCAAAACGTCCTCTTGTTAGTAACCACTTATGTAGAATAGTGCTGGTAGAGATCATTGTAGAGGATCCTGTTTTAAATGATCTAACACAAAAATGTGTTGTAAACTAAACACACAATAAATGCAATAAAAAGTTCTAATTTAAAAGAATACTAAATATTATGACTTTACCTTGTTTTCAGATGAACTGGAACTGCTCTTTCACCTCGTATTTTGACAAATATATAGCTAATTATTGTTTGCTAAACCAAAATAGATTGTTAACAGAATTAATTAAAGAGCATTCACAGTTAAATATTGTTTAATCCTTAAGTACATATCCTTGTTTACTTTTTTCTCTTTGACTCCCTTCAATAAATCAATTTACGTCACATATATAATAATAGAGTACTAAATTTAAATATGTTAAACCCAAGAAGAGCGATTGTGTAAATATTGGTTGTTTTACTCTATTGATATGATAATTTAGTTATAATATTATGTTTGGCCAATTTATAAATTATAACACATTTGGATCTTAAAAGGGCTGTACAGAAGTATAAGGAAACCCATCCTGAAATCCATAGAAAGTCTTCAAAAAAGTACTCAGGAAATAATCCTCATGTTAACCGTTTATCTGTAACAAACCACGATGAAAGCTGTTCAATGTACAGCCAGTATGAGCCAAAAACTAAATATGCAAAAGACAAAACAGTCGATATTGGAAAACGGTCTATGTGAAATTGGTGTTATGCAGTAAAATGGACGAAAGCCCTGCCATGTGCTGCTGTAACAGAAAAGTCCAACTTCCTCCCTTTCAAGAATATCCTGAACACTTGCACAGCCTCCTTATTGACGAACATCCTGAGGCTGGGCATTTTCTAAATAATATTTGGAAATAGAAAGGTTGTTTCTAAATGACGTCATTTGGAGCAAAAGAGATAAATGAGGCAGATTTCATACCATTATTTAAAGCGCGAGGACAGGTATATATCACAAATAAGGAGTTTGATCCCTGGACCAAACTGCAACCGTCCTTTATTCAGATAAATTTTGTTGTTGATGACAACCATGAAAGAGGCAATCGCTGTGGTCACTTTCAAAATGTCAAGCCTGCAGTCGTAGGCCAACTACAGAAAATTCTTCATGAACATAGCGAGTATATCAAGGACTTAACTGCTGTTGAGTCTGTTCCCAAAGATCTACAAGATCCCATAAAAATAGTTTATTGTGGCTCTAATCATATGACAAAGATGATCCAATGCCATTGGTTACATGTCACAAACTTCGGGGTCGAACTATTTCCTTTTTTTTTGTTGGCATTTTTCTGAGGTTAGTTATTAATAGATCTAAGATATTTGCAGCCGATTAAAAACGTCTTTAATTTTATGAATTCTAGAAGTCTTCCTATTATATTGTCCTAATAGGCCTTAAAACCATTGTTGCGGGCCTTTAACTAAATTCAAAATTTTGAATATCTTAATTTTGCGCAAGGGAGTTGCACTTTTGCCTTCCCATCTGCTTTTGGGGCATTCTCACAGAAAGGGGCATTTTTGGGTTCACGATTTCAGAAATTTAGAAGTATTCCGATCAAGGTAAAAAAAAATTAGGATGCTCTCCAAACAGCTTTAATTAAAATTCAATGCCCTTCCAAACAACACCGCTTTAATTTATCAAGAAAAAAAATTAATAAGAAGGTACATGACTGACTCTCCCGTTTCATGACGCTACCTATGTCATGCTTTTTTCTTCACGATCATCTTGGCTGTCTTCTGTAATATAATTATTTTTATCTCTCTGCAGGTGATAGGCACAAAAAATAAACAGTAATCGAGTATCTAAATCATACAAAAAATATATAGGTATATCATTTATATTATGAAAAACAAAGTAAAATAATGCTTCGATGAGGTGTATTGCATCGATACCGATGGATCTACACGATACGCTGATATCGTTGCTTTTTCACGAAAAGGAAATTCAGCGGTGATTCTGGATCCCACGGTTAGATTCGAAAGCAACGATCCGGATCAAGCAGGTAAAGTGGAAAGGGAAAAGAAGGGAATATATGACAAATGCATCCCTTTCCTTAAAGAGAAGTTTCGCGAGACTTTCGGCGAGAGAGAATTCCACGTGAAAGGCCTATGGTTCGGAGCTCGCGGAACTATACCTAATAGAACAAGGAGCTTCATGGAGGACCTGGGAATTGACATGAGGGATGTGGCTGTGTTAGCGGAAAATATTATATTGGACTCCCTGGGAATAATCCACCACCACATATATGGTTGATTATCCTAGTTTTTTATATAGTTATTATTATTGTTATTAGTTATTGATATTAGTTATATAGTTATTGTTATTGTTATTAGTTATAAAGTTATTGTTATTTATGTGAATAGTTTTATATTTATTTTATATATTATATTTTATATTGTTATCAATAAGGTTTATATTATCTTGTTAATATTTTAAATTTTGTTTTAATTTTATTTTATATTCCGCATGGATTGATCATTTTAATATGTAGATTCTTATATTTTAAAAATAATGACTATTACGGGTTGTTTTTTTTTTTGGTATGTCATATTTGGATTGATTAAGTATGCTGTGTTTTTTTGCAACCCATTTAAAATGGGCAGCACCACTTAATAAAGTGTTTCTCTCTCTCTAGTCTTTTATTTTGACCAGAATTGTTTAAAATTGACTTAAAATATTGACTAAATATTCTAAAAATAAAAAAAGGTATCAGAACAAACGTGAAAGAAAATCAAAGCGTGTCACCTACAGATTACCGCTTTAAGTTTGCATGAATTTATTTATATTTAATGAGCGGACTTATTGTGATTCCGGCACACAGTAATTTATATGTATTTATTATAAAGTGTAAATGTACTAATACAACTTCAAATGCAGTTTTTTATTTAGTAAAAATGATAAAAACGTTTGGATACCGTCATGATCCTGTCCTCAATTTTACATATGAAGACAGTGCCATGATGGACAGGGCCTTGGCGGACAGGGCTTTGACGAAACATAAATATTTCCAAAATATTTTGTTGTGTTGCAACGTTTTTTCTAAAATATTCAAAGAAATAGAAACCGTTCCACACCGTGAACAAGTACTGTGCAATAAAAAAAAACAGGTTTGAATACTTAAGTTTTTATTGAAGCCAGTAACTTGACGGTGGTTGTTTGGACACTCATGACTTTGCCGATGTTGTTCTTCTCTGAGTGTTCCCACTATACTCCAAGGACTAGTTGGAGTAGTAGTGGGAGACTAGTAATGGGTGATGACTAGTGAGACTAGTAATGGGTGGTGCAACAAGATAATAATGGCGTGAAAATTAAGGCGGGAATACAAAGCTGGCTAACACACGCGTTTACGGGGAAATTTGAGAAATATAATCGGACAGGGCCTTGACTTCGATGGCATGGACACTCTTCTTTTCATTATAATATTGAAATCTATTGGCTCTAGCCCATTTTGGACAATCACTTCTCAATCTCCAGCAATATTATGATCTAGGATTGAATAATCACTTTTGTATTTGAAGAGATAGACCACCTACCGAAGCTTGAAATTGGGAATATCGTGCCCGGATAGGACATGGCCATGACAATTGGTCAAATTTTACAATTTTTCTACACAAAAAAAATATTTGATCGTGAAAAGAAAAATTTCACTTTTAGATAAAGTGATAAACTACAATTTTAAAAAAATTTCAGATCCAAAATCATAAATGGGAAGCCACAAATGTACTGGACACCACTTCTGCCCCTTTCTATGAGAATGACCCTTTTACAAAAGCTTCTATTATCATATCACTATGGCAGTTTTGCAGTTCCCTAGCGCAAAATTTAATTGATCAAATTTAAGATTTAAGAATTTAAATTTTGAATTTCATTCTTAATATTTTAATTATTTATATTTTATATCGTATACCTTCACTTAAACACCACATAGTGTGACTTGGCATAAAAAAGTTTGAAAGAAAAAAAATTAACGTATTGAAATGCGTTGCACTTTACAATCGACTGAATAATTCTGTCTAACAATCCACGACATGAAACGGATTAAAACATACAGTAAACAAACCGAAGTGCTTATTGTTTACGAGTTTATTTTCCATATTATGTAGATTATTTTAGTCACAAACAATAGTCAATTTACCAAAATATCAAAAATAGGGTTTCGAGCGGAGTTACTGAGGGAGATGGCCCCAGTGTGCGTCCCACCGACAGAAAAAATACAAATCCACGTTTTTTTAGTCCAACAGTGCATCATTTGGAGACGATTTATTTCAAGCACAATGTACGTCAAAGTCGATAACATAATTCTTAATTTAAATACATTAATTTACGGAAATATAGAAATATTGGTTGTTTTCCTCTATTGATATTTTAATAATATATATTTGCATCATTTATAAATTATAAAACGTCTGGATCTTGTTGTTCGGAAGGTTGTTTTTATTCTTATCTGGCCCAAGAAATGCAACGGCGTAAATAACACACGCACACCTCGCAGTGCCGGGGAGTGTTGCGGGCCTTGACCCAAGGAGTATGAAAAAAAAATAAAATAATAGAAAAAATAAACCACATTAACATTACAATAAACGTCACAACTTAAATTATTTTACTATAATGTCATAAAAATTAGTTTAGAAGATTATATTAAGTTGTCATAGAAATCAATTGAGATTTGTGGTTTTAAAATAACCATAATAATTAAAGACCGGATTTCGTGTAATACAAATTAGCCAAAATTGCAAAAACGTGCAATATAAATTAATCAAACATGCAAAAACGTGCAATTAAAACAAAACACTGTGTGGAGAGGTGATGAGTAATTTAAAAAATCAAATATTTATATAATTAATATAATATACATATGCGCATACAAATTTTTATACTTTATATAATAATTAAATAAAAAATATATTTCGTAAAACATCAATTTTCCATTATTTTTTTTCTAGCTAAATAATTAAATTTATCAAACAGAAATTTCCAAACTTTAATTCATGATCATGTACATTTCGAGATTATGTTCGATAAAATGATATCGTCGGTCATCTAATACTTATTTCCACTGTGAAAACGCGTTCCACATTAACACTTGTAATAGGACATATTTTGTAGCTACTAAATATTACTAGATCTAGCTCCACATCTGTGTCTTCTCCGCTGAGAGCTTAAGTTGTAGATTTTTATAACTTTCTAAACCGTGTTTTTCTTTAACTAATTTAAATTTATCAAAAATTGTTTTTCCCATTTCGATTTCGATTTTTTTAAATTTTACGATTGGCTGGCTGTCACTTTAGGCATTTTCACTATTACTTGTATAGTGTTTCACTATCTCTATTATTGTACTTGTTTACCGAACTGAACTCTACTGTAGAATGAAATGAAAATATAAGAGTTGGTTATACAGTGGAGAAAATAAAATAAGAAATTATACGAAGCTAGTACAAAGAAGACGTGTCTCAACATAATGCCATTTCTTTAACGAGTTCGAAGAAATAATTGGGAGCCATCGTTTTTTTTTTTTTTTTTTTTTTCTTTTTTTGAAAATTATGTATGTAAAAGTTATTGTTGATAATTTTAGAATAAATCATAACTTTTCTCGAAAAAGAAACATAAAGCATACTTTTAATGAAATATCAAAAAGTGCGCTTTTGGGGACTTAAAACCTGAAATGTGTGAATTAGAGTAGCAACCCCCAAAACGGGCAATTTCGTGCAATTGCACAAAAACTACTGAACCTATCTGTACCAAATTTTCATTACATCATCTTCACAGTTGAAGGGACGCTTAGCAATAATAAAAAATACTGATTTTTAATTATTTTTTTTATTAAAAAAGCGATAAATAAAATAAGAATCTCGGTAAAATTTTAAAATGGACGAATAAATGGCGAGCACTATTCTACCAGAGCTTTTATATTGGTATGGTGTTATATAGAGCTTGAAATTGGTAATAAAATTTATACATTTTTGATTAAATTATTATTACAAAGAAAAAAAAACTCAATTTCTGCCTGAGTGGGAAAAACAATAGATTATGGATATGCCTATCTATAATCTACTGCTTTTGATTAAGAAACTGTCATCAAATTTTCGATTCGAGCAATACCAACAGAGCTAGAGTGAGTCATAAAAGATCAAATAATTCCAAAAATAGGATAACACGTTACTTCTTTTAACCCAAACAAAAAAAAAAAAAAAAAAAAAAAAAAAAAAAATCCTAAACTGTAGGTCCTAGCGACAAATGACAAGATAGCTGATATGGTCCATACCATCCTGATATAATATATGGTCAACCCGTTACTCAGGAACCCTATTTCATTATGCCTTTTACATTAGACAATCTTGAAATCGTTCTGAAAGACACTAATAATACAGCCCCTGAATTGGATAGAAACCATTAACCAATCCGGTCTAAACAATTACTATTAGAAATTTTTAATAACATTTGGAATACTGGCCAGTTTTCCATAACATGGAAATATTATGTTGCTGTTCCAATTAGGATGAAAGAAATCTCACTTTCTTCCCGTGTGCTGAAGACCTTCGAAAGCCTTTTAAAAATGAAATTAGAATGGCGTTTAGAACACCATAATTTATTACCCACTAATCAATATGGTTTTAGGAAAGGAAAATCTGTACAATATTGTCACTCTCAATTAATACCGGATATTCACTCTGCATTCACTTGCGGGAAAATTTTAATGGGATTATTTTTGGATATTTCTAGAGCATGTGACAGTGTTATCTGTAGTCAATTAGAAGTCAGTATGGCGAAATCAGGTCTTAATAAATAATTTACCCATAAAATATTAAACATGTACTATAAACGGAGGGTTTTTATAAGAATAAAAGGGTAACATATTGGGCCACGGACAAGTAGTAAGGGTCTGCCACAGGGAGGAATTCTTAGCTGATTGCTTTATGGTATTTACGCATCCGAAATAAACCGTAACTTAACTGGATCGGGCAATTAATTCAGTACGCAGACGATATCTGTCTCTATTCCTTAGGTGAAGGTTTAGACTCCTGCAAACAAGCACTATCATATAGTATTAATAACTTATCAGCCTGGCTAAATGATAAAGGACTAACACTATCAGTACACAAATCGGAAATTTGTATATTTAGTAGAAAAAAAACATATTCCTTATCCTAATTAAATAAAAATAGGTTCGATCAACTTTCCTTTAAGGCGTCATGTAAAATTTATAGGTTTAATCATTGAACAAAAACTCTATTGGAACGACCATATCCATATCCTGACTAGTTGCGAAAAGTATATTAATGTATTGAGAGCGGTATTTTCAACTAGATGGGGAGCTGAATCATTCATTTGTTTAGTTTTTTATAAAGCTACAATAAGATCTGTAACAGATTTTGAGAGTATGTCCGATGGTATTGCATCTAAATCAAAGCTAGCCGCCTTGGACAAATTACAATCTGAAGCAATTAGGTTAAGCTTAGGTTTTCTATAAAGCAGCCCTATTTGTAATATCCCTATATGCAAGGGGAAGGATGGAGCATTTATTACAAATAAAGTAGCGATCCTTGAAATGTGGTCTAACCATTTCAGCAGCCTACAGGGAAATGTTCAGAATCTTGCCCAGAATGAAAGCTCTAATTCTATCCCATATTATAAAGACTGTGAGCTCCTCGAACCACCAGACGATGAGGAAATAGAGGATGCAATTCATAAACTCAGAAACAGTTGTGATGGCATTGCGGTTGAACTTTTGAAGGCAGGATAAAATAAAGTGACTCAAGTGAACCGCAATTTACTCTATTGTATATAAGGTAAACAAAGTACTTACTAAAGATTGGTATATAGGCATTATCATCCCTCTAAAAAAGAAAGGAGACCAAATGATCTGCGACAACTATCGCGATCACACTCCTAAGAAACGCCTACAAGGTTCTCTCTAATATACATATTACATGAAAGATTACGTCCCCATGCTCTGAGAAAGATAGGCATGTATCAGTGTGGGTTTATGAGTGAGAGATCCTGTATTGATCAGATGTTTTCTCTGAGAATTCTTATGAAAAGAACTACAGAGCACAATATTACAACTCATCATCTTTTTGTAGATTTCAGCAGCGTTTATGATAGCATTATAGGGACAGACTGTATCAAGGTATGATAGAAATGAATGTTCCCCAAGAATTAATAAGTCTCACTAAGCTGATGATGAGCAATTAGTGACTCAGGAATACAGGCGACCGGCACGAATCTGACTGAATCCATTCAAATACTTGATATAGTGGGAAGGGCAGAAAGAGATTTGGAACATGCATCACTTGCCTTAGAGCAAGCTGGACGACCCATGGACACCAAGTAAACCAGTGTAAGACTAAGTACATGGTGGCTAACCCTCCAAGACCACCAGCACCTAATATCACTTTTGAGAGTGATGATGGTTTTCAGTATCTTGGATCACTGATCAAATCTGATAATACAACCAGCCCAGAAGTTGTTGGCAAATTTTGATGCGGCCAAGACCTGTACTGGGTTGTGTAGAGCCCGTGATAATAATAACAATAATTTGCAATATTCTAATGGAAGCAGGTGTACCCCCTTTATCATTAAGAAGAAATATGTTGAGCTAAAGATTTGTATCATAGCTGTTATCTGAGTTGTCTCTGGGTTTAAATACATGTTGATACTGGACTGTTCTTCTTGCATGATATTCACATTATGTTGTAGGTTCCGGTAGTTGGCATCATTTAAGGTTTATACTTAACAATAGTTTCCCTTAAAACAAACAAAGTAGCTCATATTTGTTACACATATTTAGTACAACACCAAATTTTAATAGAGTGATGTTTATAAGGAAATGGAAGAGAAAGAAGTTAGTTATTTTTAAGTAAGTAACAAGTGTTTATTGAGACTTGGCTTCAGGTTACTAGCTCATAGTTTGGTGCACATCTGTAAATTTCCTTTTACAGCAGAATACATGTAACCTTGATTTTTACAAACTTGGGATCTAAAGAACAGCGTGATCTTTACCTTATTTAGGGAAGTTACAATGTCTTATATTACTTCAACGCTTACCGTTTTTCGAAAAAACTATCCACAGAACAGCAAATCTCAAAAAAACTTGCGAATTTAATCAGCTTTCGAATGATATGCTAAACGTAATGATTAAGCTAATCTTTGGGTCACAAGTTCGTAAAATTCAAGGTTACATGTACTTTGCTTTTATAGAAAATTTAATCCTTAAACAAAATGAAAATATTACAGCTTTTATAGTAAAAAACGTGGTTTCCTCACAAAAATCTTTGATTAATAATATTTTAGCAAAGGATTGGAATAGAAAGATGAGGTCTGCGGAATTTTTGTAGATTTTTGATCTAGTTTCACCCAATTTCTTTTTTTTACACTAAGAGGAACTCACCCTGTATATACTTACGAGAAACAGCATCCTTGATCCAACTGTCGTAGGCGAACACATCGGTGTTAACTGATGGCCTTGGATCTCTTCCACAGTCGATGGCTCCAAAGGAAACTAAAGCCACTTGAGTGTACTTATTGGTTTGAGGGTCCAGGTAGACCAGACCACCGCCAGAATCGCCCTAAAAACACAACTGGCGATGTACGAATAGTTATATATAAAAGAATTTGACACTATTCAGAAGTTATCAAGTTTATTTACAACGTCAAATGTTTAACTCATGTTGTGCCAAAAATCAGTTGTATCTTAAAATTAAGAATGATATAAGAAATTGCTTGTTAGTACCTAATAATAAGGAATGAACGAATCGTAAATAATTGACAGTACAACGTGGTTTTGTGTCCTTTTGGCTGTGCTACCACATTTTCTTAGGTAGGCATTAGTAAAACCCCTCTACCGTTCTTTTAACAAAAAATCTATAAGAAGGACTGACATGTTGATTCACGAATAAGAATTCGGAAACTAAGTAAAACATTCGGAATGCAATCATGAACTATTTTTACCACAACAAATAAGTCCTCCAAACTGTTGTCGGTATTTCATATTATGTTACTAACACTACTCGACATAAAGGATTCATATCAGATGAAAACAGCCATAGGCCCTGGTCTTGTAGGATAAGATTTTCGATTATCTAGCATTGGCCACCTTCTCTACTACAGGTCTCCAGCCGGCTCTTACGCCCTTGATTGTGTTTCAATCCGTAATGTTGAAGCAGTGATCGGGTCTAACAATATAAATAAAAAAGAATATTGGGATTAACTTACGTTGCAGGAGTCCTTTTTGGGAGTATAAGCACAGATCTGAGTCGGACGATTGTAGAGTTGTGGCCGACTGTTTTTGCAACTTTTGTTGGGAACAACCTCGACGTCTACTTCTTGAAGGACATTTGCGTCCCCTGTGCCTTTGGTCAAACCCCAACCTAAGAAGAAGATCAATTTTAGTTCCAGAACTAATAATATGACTGTTATTGATCAAATCCGCTGTAGAATAGTATTACCTGTAACCTTGATGAACTTTCCATCCAGAGCATATCTACTAGTAGGCATACAGACTGGGCCGACGAATTGGTTGAACGTTATTGGTTTCACAAGAACAAGGACAGAAATATCATCAAGGTATTTTTTTACATTATAGCTCTGATGTTGAATGATCCTAGCCAAACGATATTCTTGCATGTGCTCGTTTTCTAGAAATTAATCATAATAGTTACTATCTAAATATTTATTGTTAGTTTTATTTTGTTATTTCACTTACTCCCAGATTGGTAGTGCCTTCCAACGGAAACCGTTATGGTCCTGATAGATTCTCTAGCAGTACAATGTGCAGCTGTGAGGATATGATATTGAGTAATGATGGATCCACCACATCCATTGCTCAGAGACACCATCCAAGGATACTCATTCTTACGGGTTTCCTTTCCACCGACAATTCTACCCTGAAAGAAAAAATAGTGTTAGAAAATGTACACTAAAACCATATGCCAACAGATCTTGAAAGCTCCTTACGGTGTTCCTCCAACCGCAGTTGCAGCTGAGACCGGAGGAGCGTTTCAATGCATTTCTTGTTTTCCAAATCTACGTATTTCATTTGCTGAGCAACCTACACCAAAGGAGACGAACATTGAAAACCGTCGATCTGATGATAAGCATTATCGCCTCTAATCTGAGCAATTATATAAGATAGTATGGGCTGATCTGGGTAGGTGCTAACTGTTGAAATAAAAAAATATTAGAAAAAATAAGCATTTTACTTTATTTCCCCAAAAAAAAAATTAGTACTTATTTTCTTCATTAACTTGCAAAAAAATTAAAAAATTGCACCAAGAGTTTTATTTTTCTACCATAGGAAAAAAAAACTTGCTTTTTTTACAATTATCTTGCCATCACTTTTTATAGGTGCATTTTTGGTACCATTTTCTTGGGAAATTTTTTGTTCAGCGTGTACTTATCTATAAGATTTTGAGGGTTTCCGAATTTCGTCCACCTTCACTCTATGTTCGAAGCACTGTGCGACGCTTCAAAATGTGAAAACTCTGTAGTGGGTTGAGCAGTGGTGACCAAAAGCAAAGAACGTCTCTTTAAGTCACCTAGAGTCTGTTCCGTTTTCACTGGAGAGGGAACTGCCATTAAGGAAGCACTTCTGCACTGCCTGAAAGCCAAATATGAGAAATCAATCATTGTCTCAGATTCAATGAGCGTGTTACTGGTCATAATGAAGGATCAGTCTCAACATATAACAATATTAGAAATTCTTGAGCTTCTTTGGAAAATTCAACAGAAACACAAAATGAATATTTTTATTTGGGTTCCCTCCCACTGTGGCATTTTTGGCAAAGAATGAATCAGAAAGATATCCTACAAGATGATTATAAATCAGTGAAGTTATTATTGGAGTTTCAGGTTTTTTGGACGGATGTAGGGAATAAGAAATCGAAGACGAATTGCCAATGACCCTAAAGGGTAGAGGCAAATCAAATAAATAAAATAAATTTAAATTATGTTTAATTTAACTTTGGAATCATTTTTAGGTATGTAAGAATGTTAATTATCAATTTTTTTGAGAATTGGCTGAGCCACCCCCTTTTCCCCCTTTCGTCCTATGAAACAAAATGTTTAGAGCTGTAACTAAACCTTTGAATTTGTTAGTAATTATATAAAAATCTTAATTACCAAATTTTGTGAAAATTGGCAAAATTGTTTCAAAGAATAAATATACCCTGCCAAAAAATTTAATCTAAGCTAGTTTTGACCTTTTAGAATCGTTTGTAAGAATGTAAGGAATCGTTATTAAGAAATTGATTTTTTTTTTTTTTAAATCAGCTTAATTGTTCGAAAGTTTGGTTTACGCCTCTACTCCATCAAAGAAAATTAACTTTTAGCTGATTTTAACCCTTCATTCAAAATAATTAAAATCATGGTTAGGTTTGTGAGAAGGTGATTTACAAATTTAGTAAAAATAGATCTAATCATTCTAAGTATTAAATCATTATCTTAACAAAGTAATAATTACAATAAACGATCATAATAACTTAATTTAGGAAGGTAATAGGGATTTAATGCTGGAAATTGTAAATGATCATTAATTGAATGAATTTATATTTATTTTACAGAAAGGAAGCCCTGTTTTGGCAATTCAACTTGAAAACGCAGTGGCCAACAACTGCCCCAGAGGAGATATTTTTGATCTGGCAAGTTAAGGTTTCCTCATGGCCAACTTAGAAGTCATGAATTCTTGTAATGCTACTTCACTTGAGAAAGCAGTGAGGAAAGATTGTGCATCTTCAGTGAAGGCTCTGTTAAGGGCCGGTGCTAAATTAGACAAACGTTTGCTTGGTGGAGATACCTACCTCCATATTGCTGCTGAAGGAGGATAGAACGCAGCACTAGAGGCCCTTCTGGAAGGAGGAATGGAAGTGAATAAAAAGAACGACATTGGCGAATCCCCGTTAGCTCGAACCGTAAGAGCAAATAACTTTCAAGGTTTCAAGAAATTGCTGGAGAAAGGAGCTGATTCTAGTGCAGTACAAGATGTCAGGTTAGAAAATGGTGACTCCATTTTCCATTCTTTAGCTCGCTCAGGAAACGTCGAAATCCTGGAATTACTTAAAGATCTCAAGTTAGACGCTAATATTAAAAATCAATTTGGTCTCACACCATTGCATGTTGCTACTGACCTTTCTGTTGCGAGAATGCTCCTCAGAATGGGTCTAGATGTGGACACACACAATGACTTTGGAATCACGAGGTGATTCACACACACACACATCATTGGAATTCTAAGGTGGATATTGTATCATTATTATTAACTAACGGTGCCGATTGAATTGGTATCTGCCCTGCTGAATGCTAAAGTGGGAGTAGATGAAAAGAATAATTATGGCCACACTCCAGCTATGATTGCTGCAATTTATAAAAAGCAAGATGTCCTAGGCCTTCTTGTAGAAGTAGGAGCTGACCTGATTTTGAAACTGCATTACGCAGCCAGTATTGGACAGGTGGAGGTAGTGAAAGCGCTACTTGATGCTGGAGTGGAAGTGGATGTGAGAGCTGTGTACCAGAAGACTGCTTTGCATCATGCAGCTAAGGCAGGACACACAGAAATAGTAAAAGTGTTGCTTGATGCTGGAGCGGCAGTGGATAAGGAATGGCATGGCTCGAATACAGCTTTACAAGATGCAGCAAAGGGAGGACACACAGGAGTAGTGAGAATGCTGCTTGATGCCGGAGTGGCAGTGAATAAGAAAGGGCAAAACTCGGATACAGCATTACATTGGGCAGCACAGGGAGGACACACTACAGTAGTGACAATGCTCCTTGATGCCGGAGCAGTAGTGGATCAGGGGGAGTTGACTGCTTTACATTGGGCAGCAGAGAATGGACACTTGGAAGTCGTGACAGTGCTGCTGGACCATGGGGCAGACCTAATAGCCAAGGATGAATCAGACTACACACCTCTCATGTTTGCTTCCTGGAAAGGCCACTTAGCAGTGGTGCAGCTTCTTGTTGACCGTGGTAGTACTCTAAATGATAGAGAGTATTTTTTTGGATATACTGCCTTAAGTTTGACTAATGACAGAGCTATAATAGAGTACCTGGTTTCCAAGGGTGGGGTGGGATGATATCGGCAGTCTGTTTATCTTCTATTGCAGGGCCTGCCATGATTCTTAGCAACTTTATTGTGAATTGCTTTTATTGAAATGATTTTGTGGTATATGAAATGAGTTCTTTTAAGTTTTAAACTTCTTCAATTTTTTCACTAATCTTATTAAATAATAATTTTATTATTTTGTTTTAATATTTTAATGTATACAATATTTGGTAAATTCTATTTTAATACTATATAAACAATTTTATCTTGTACTACATATTTTATTATGTCCTATTACATTTGTTCCATCTTCAAAAACCTTCTCACAATTTATCATATTTTCGTATGTTGAAGTTTTTATTAGATTGAGGTCTGTAATTCAAAATTTATGAATACAGTAAATCATATTATACTACAATATGTTGCTTGTTTATTTATAAAGGATATAAAATTAAATTGTTTTAAAAAATTCTCAGTATAACAAAAGAATAATTTTAATAAATTTATTAAATAATGTAATAACTAAAAACATCTTAAGTTTTGTCATTGTTTTTATAAATAACGAGTCCTCATTGTTTGTATCCTATTGTAATATATTTCATTCCTTCTTAGAAATAAATTTTTTAATGTAATCCTTTTCACACTTTTTAAAAAAAATAAAAAATAATATCTACATTAGATAATTGCAGTTTAACAACTCAATAGCAAACATCAATATTTTTCATCTCTATTGTTTTAGTTAAATATCTACAAATCTGTAGTTTCTGGGAGTGCCACTTTTTTTTTGTAATTCAGTATAGATTATTTAATTTGAAATATGAAATAATTATGAGAACCATCTATGTTCACTATCAAGCTGTTAGGGTGCATTTCACAAATTTAGATTATTAAATTTAAAATGTGGAATATTTGTAAGTTGTTAATGTGTAATTATCTAATGCATATGTTATAGGAAAAGTTGATCTTCCAGCAAGAGTTGACTCTCCCTAGGTAATGTCGACTTATACTAAAAACATCAGTAAAAGTTTATTGAAAAAGAGTAAACATATTTTTCCTAGAAAGGAAAAATCTGTGGTTAAAATAATTGGCCATGATGGAATGAAAGGGTTGAAAGTTCTGTTGCTTCACATTTCAGTTTAAGAAAGATATCTCCTCATTGATGGGTCCAATTGAAACGTTGCCGTTCAGTTTGCAAAAGGTATAGGGAGGGGGTTAAGCATATGAAAACTGCACCTGTGTCAAATGAAGGATTCTTACCTTAATTTTGTTGCTCTTCATCTAAAGTAGCCATACACCTAATCTTACATCCCTAACCATGTAAGGGAACAATGGGGGTGACAATTCATAGAGAAAATATTTATCACATAGAACATGTTTAACTGGTGAACTAGTTGGTCAAAAGTGATAATTTTTGGGGAAGGCAAGAGAGTTACAGTAGTTTGATATTAGGACAGTAGGAGCTCCATAGACGGTCAGCCGGTTTAATTAAGCTATTTAATTTGAAAATTTATCTCCTACAGAAAACTGAATCACAGGTAAGCGACAAAAGCCATAGAAAACATATGAGCATTGATGGTCAAGGGGGCAACCCCCTAAAACATGTCCTATGTGATTTAGTTCAGTAAAATAAGGGTTTGGCATAGAAAAAACTGTCAAACTTTTATTCTCAACGGATTGTTTTGATTATGGGGGGACTGAATCCGAATCTGAAGTTTGCTACCATGGCACACACTGTGGTCAATCACACAGTATTTACGTTCAAAACCTCTCGTAGGAATTTTTCGTCACGTAAATTTGTGGTTCGGTTTGGATGCGATCTTTAAAGTATGAAAAATAATCATAGACAATATGACTTTTATTAATAGTAATTTTTTTTTTTTTTTTCGTATTTTGCATGATGCACATGTTTCGCTGTGAGGTTTGGTGTCAAAGGCCCTGGAGCCATTTAAAGAACAAGGAACTATCGCTATACCTAGTCCAAAATGGAGAAGAGAGAGAGAGAGAGAGAGAGAAGTATATTGAAAGAAAAACAAATCGAAAGTAATATTTTATATTATAATATTTACAATAATTTTTACACTAAACATTTAAAAACAAAAAATTTGTAACAGTTAAAACAATACCTTCATAATTAAAATCCAGCTCATATGGAGCTCCTACTGTCTCCTCCTAACATAGAGGTAGAAGTTTTTCTGCAGTTATTTCTCCTGTTCGCCTTCAAATCTTTGTTTCTTGCTTCTCGTGCTTCTTCCCTGAGCAAGCACCAGGCCAATAGGAATGAAACAGCTAGTAATAATGAGTGCACAATGAATCAGAAAAGTGTGCAAGGTTGTGTGCATTGGCTAACAAGGGTATAACTGTAAGAAAAGCTCTACTGTTTTCTTTGTGAATTTTGAAAATGCTTCAACACGTTGATTTCCTGCCCGCAAGAGACAGTGATAAGGATAGTGTGGGATACAATCAAGTTCTCAGCGTCCTTAAAATCTTTCGAAGTGAGGTCACACAATACTTTGTTTGTTGTGGTGTAATGGTGACAAATTTACTCGTAAATAAATATGGTTTAAGTGTAATAATTCAGTCAAAACTATTTTATGAAAAACTGCAACAAAAACGCTTGACTTTAAGATAAATTCTTTGACATTGACCAAACTGAAATATGACGGCTGAAAAATCTAACCACTGGGATTAAAAAAGAAAGTAATGATATTGGGTTTTTAAGACGCCATGAGATTTAACTGGATTATAAAACTAATAATCGCTGACCAAGACAGCATAAAGAACTATGTTTTTATGAACAGTCGTATGAAGTTCTTAATGAAGCTCATATATGCATTGGTTATGGAAGAAAAGATCATATGATTCAGCAATTAAAAAAAAAATTTCAAAAGACATTTTACTATTGTTAAGCTTGTGTTCCAAAATTGAAACATAAGAAGAAAGGACCGGTTGTAAAGCCCTTGTTATTCAAGGAAATGAATTCAGGGTTTGGCATAATGTAAGTAGGATTCGTTTGCATTTTTTACTTTTTTTTTATTTTAGTGAGCGAAGTATTAATTATTTGGAATGTTTTCATCTGGTGGAAACCTCTAAAATTTGGAGATATACCTAAAATTTTGCAGGATCATGACGAGAAAGAAAAAAGAACCGGTAAATCAAATCAAAATCTGAATATGAGTGAAGAGGTAATAGAAACCGTTCTAGATCATCATATAGAAACCGATGTTGAGGGTAATGATGGAGATGACTCTTTGAAAAAAGTTAAATGAGAACAGAGGAATTATATGTGCCCAAACGGTTTTGGTATAAAAGAGCAGCAATGATCAATTTCAGTAGCTAACGACTGAATAAAAACTGATTAAACTAAAATTGAGCAACTAAACGTGACTCGTTTGAAGGTGCCTTTACATATTGCTGCTATCTTATCCGTTAAAAATTTAAATAGCAAGATGTTTAAACTGTGGCTATTTCGATCCTTCTGGCTATGCTAAAATTCTATTCCTTTCAGTTCTTGGTAAATGGAATAGACTACTCCATAGGGAATTTGAGGTCGAGAAAGGCGAAATACATGTTTCTATCTCGATCCCAGAACTTTTGCATATTATTATTGAAAATATGGTCCTCTGTCTATCGCTCCAAATCGCTGAAACCCCTCTATTTTTTCCCCGATTAAAGATTCCACTGGGGATCAGAATCGGTTTTTCAATACGGCTGTTTACAGTTCATAGACGACTGGTGTGAAATATATATTAGACTGTAAACTATATTGCAATTATTATTATTTTAATAATATTGAAAATTGTCTTAAATGATAAAAAAGGAATAATAGCTTAGGTATGGAAATGTAATGAATAATAATGATCCTGTTTATTAAAACGTGCATTTTATTGATATAAAAACATTTTCAATCCTAGTTATCTTCAGATCATACTTTAGTGCAGACCTGTGCTCCACGTTGTTCTTAAAAGAAAAAAGAAAATAGTGTTGTTATAATACCAATATTTCTAATAGCTTTGACACTAATGAATGAAAGGATTTTATATTATACTTACGAGCAACAGCCTCCTTAATCCAACTGTTGTAGGCGAACACATCAGTGTTGACCGATGGCCTAGGGTCTGTTCCACATTTAATAGGTCCATAAGACACTAGAGCGACCTGAGTGTACCTGTTGGTGGCAGGGTCCAGGAAGACCAAAGCACCACCAGAGTCACCCTTTAGAAGGAACAAATAGGAGCGGTATAAAGATTTAAATTATAAATAATACATGTGAAGTAGTTGAATAAAATAAGTCATAGCTTAAAAATAAATAAAAGTGTAGCTGAATCTCCTTATATCATAATATTCATACACAGATATAGGATGACAATCGAACTTGATTGCTGGGTGAGGTTGAAGCTCGATTCCATCCAAATGAACTAGTTTTTCTTTTGTATGGCTGTAGAACAAGACTTGTTCCCTGTTAACTAAACTTAGATAACGCTCAACAAAAACATCGTCCATCGTCTGTAGTTGTTTCGAATAGAGTTCTCAATTGAATTGGAACGATCTTCAAGTATTTTATCCGTATGACAATTTCGTAATCCGATTTCAAGGCTCTCATCACCTCCATTAAATTAAGCACTGCGGCGGTCGCACCTTTTGAAAAGATTACTTGGTCGCGCTGCTGTGTTTACACCGCACCCATAAAAGTCATTATATTTAACCTTATTTTGTCATAAGAAGTATTCAAAGGGTAGATAAACACATGTTTTAAAAAGGTTATGAGGACCTTGTTTTACAGATCTGCCAGGATCTGACGATTTTTTGAGGCCGAAGGACATCCTTGGCCACTCTCTCCATCCACAATTAGAATTAGCTTTTTCGTCCTAAAGGATTGCTGTTTTAACGGTTTTTTAAGTTATCCGAAGGATAACTTCCGCCATAGTTGTCTTCCAGGATACTGTTTTGAAATATTTAACGGTTTTAAGATGGCGGATTAAAAGGACACTTTTTTAAAAATATTTAACGATTTAACTGTTTTAAGATGACGGAAGGATATAAGGTACACGGTAGCAGATTGAAATACTCAATATACTGCAAACATATCTTTATGAAAATTCGAATATGAAAAAAACACAATAATTAGAGCACAATCTTATTGCCAAGTTGGATTAACAAACGGAAAATAATTACCTAATAAAACATGTAAGTAATGTTATATATCATTGTGCCTAGTTACTTCACGATTTTCAAGTCCATTTCCCTCATCAAGCGTAAATCTTCTTACGGGACTTGTGTATCCTAAAATATGAGTTAGAGTCGAAAAATAATTGAAGTTCGAAAAAAGAAAAGAAAAATAAATGAACCGTGAAAAGATACGTCATATCAAGAGGAATAAGTTACCAATGAGACAAATACGTTAGAATACGTAATAAATAAACAAGAGGACATTTTCCTGTAAAGGAAAAAATGAGTTAATGGTGAACTTACATTATAACTGACTGTCGCGCAGCTGTGTTAACACCGCTAGCGCGACTGACGCAAGGTTAATTAAATACCTCAAGTGTAAAATTTAAATAACCGTACTAGCACCGTCCTATTATTTATAGAATCTTCATCCTGAAATCCACATAATAAACAAGTTCAAACTCAGAGAAAACAGTAATTTCTTTCTGACTCATCCCGTAAGGTTGATGATATGGTATAATTAGTCATATTGTCACTTTACTGATTATTAAATCTTAAAAATTTTTTTTTTTTTTAAATTATAGATCTAAAAACAAAATTCATCGGTGTGGATTTCTGTGATATTATGATTATTGTAAATTTTAGATTTAAATTTTCTATTAAGAAATAGATGAATGATAACAATATTCCTTTGTCAATAAATATTAATCACAGATAGCTCTATGTGGAACAAGAAACAATTCTGGTCTGGATAAGTTAGTGGATTGTGGTAGTATATTTATTCAGAATATGTACATTGTGTGAATTAAAGTTCCTATGTACTACAACAAGGGAAGAAAAACGTGGCTACCAATCTATTATTATCATGGTAGAAAGACAGAATCACTTCCTGGGACCACCACGAAATAAACATTAACATACCCAGGTGGAAATCAGACCCAAGACCTTCCGTACAGAGCTTAGCCTATCGGGCTCGTTACCATCGTCCGCTTCTTTACTTATATATTGATTTTTCAGCAGTATCTTTTTGTATATTTAATACATGCATAGAACATTTACTGTTATTGTGCCAGTTTAGTTATGGTGTGCAGTCAAGAAATCAAATACATCATAATCATTTATTTTGCCGACGTCTCGGCTTACATTCGGAAAAAATAAAAAGATGTCTCAGAAAATTAATTTAAGATAGATAAGAAATAAAGAATAAACTAAAAAATGCAATAGAGGTAAGAAAAAAAAAAATTATTACTACAAGAAAAGATAAATGGATAAAGTACAGAAATAGACATATAAAGAATAACTGATAGCCAATATATAGTATGAAGCGTATATAGTAATATATAATAAAAAAACAGATAGTTAAAAAGCATGTTCATGTTTTTTTCGCTAACTCCTTACTTTTACAGCTGCATTACCCTAATATATACATTAATTTTAACTAGTCTTATCTTATTATGCATTAGCTATCTGTTATCCTTTATATATTTATTTCTTTTCATTAACTTTATCCTTTCATCTTTTGTTGTAATCTTTTTTTTTTTTTTTCTTTTTTTTTTTTAAGTCAATTGTATTATTTTAATTTGTACTTAGTTTATCTTTATTTCTAATTCTTTAATATAATTTTATCTCATTTATTGTTTCTATATTTTTGTAACAGTTATTATTATTATTATTATTTAAAACTTGTTATTAACTACTGATTGTCTCTCTGATTACAAGTTTTACTATCAATAGTTTAAACTAAATTATTTTTCTATTGTATCTCAATTAATACTTTTTTTCTGTTTACGAAGTTAAATATCTTATTTTTACTATATATAACGGTTTTGGATGTGGAATATTTATTTAAATTTCTTATCAATTTTTTGTTGAGGTCAGTCATGCATGTTATTTGATGTAAAAATTTGCTTTTTGAATTATTGAATATAATGCTTTTTGAAAATAATCAAAATCAAGATAAAAAGTTTGGGCCTGGCTTGCCCATAACTGGAGGGACAAACTTGGTCTGGGGTTCCCATGGATAAGTGTTAGTAAATTAATGTTTTTTGTATTTATTTTATTTATATTGACTATTATTATTTTTTTTAATTTATGTTATTTATTTTATATCTAGAAATGATAAAAGGTTCTTTTTCTCATTATCATCCATATTACTCAATGCTTCTAATTAAGAGAGATTGTAACATTCATTTATTAAAAACAGATTTGTTTAAAAAAAATAAATAAATACGTTTGGTGGCGTTGCCAATACTCTGGATACAAGAATTTAACAGGACAAAGTTTTTCATCTAATGATAATTTAAATTATATTCACGACTCACAAGGGGAGGACACAATCAGTCTCTGACGGATCTTGTTGGCAATTTTTTTGGAGGTTCCTGGTAAAAAATGGGCCCTAGAAGCCGAAAAAAAAAATGAAATAGCATTAAACTAATTTATTTTATACCTCGATTTTAAAAAAAGATATCGACACGATTCTTCCACCAAAACTTTAATTTTCAAGGAAAAATACAGCCGCTTCAAAGATTCTGGTTTAGGATAATTAAATTCTTAAAAAAATATTAGATCTTCAAGCAAACTACCTTTTTAGATTTTTTACCCAAAAAATGACTTCAGATTCTAATTCAGCACCCACAAAAACATTGAAAAACGTTAATTCAAAAAATATCATTTTTAAAGCGTAATTCCAATTTTTATTAAATCAAACAAAAAATACCATTTGGTCAGGAAAATTTTGAAAGTTACGATTTCTTAATTGCATGAAATTTCGTATTTAAGTATCTGAATTAACCTAAAAATAAGCCGAGAAAAAAAATGAAATAGCATTAAACTAATTTATTTTATATCTCGAGTTTAACAAATGATATCGACAAGATTCTTGCACCAAGATTTTCAGTTTGGATTGCGGGTTTAAGAAAAAATCCTGCCGCTCCATAGATTTTGGTTTAGATTAATTAAATTCTAAAAAAAGTATTAGTTCTTCAAGCAAACTACCTCTATAGGTTTTTTTCACACAAAAACTGACGTCAGATTCTAGTTCAGCACCCTCAAAAACATTGAAAAACGCTTATTCAACAAAATCAAAAAATATCATTTTTTTCACCCTCTTCGAGGAAAATGAAAATTTAAAACCGATTATTGGTAACATACCTTTAAATCGCCATTACTTCTTACACATTTCACTGGTTGGTATCGCTGGAAACAGGACAGCCTCAGCTTTCTTTTGATTTATATAAATGTAAAATTCGATAAACATAAACCTATTAAAAAAATTGGGAAATCCGATAAACATTTTGATTTTTAACTTGAGTTTGAAACCAGATAGGATGATGAAACAAAAGATATTTCAAGCCCATTACCACTGTATATTTCGTGTAAAATAATAAAGTTAATACGTTTAACTGTCTAAGCGTAATTCATGTTTTGTTTTTTTTCAATTCAAACAAAAGTTGCCTATTTGGTCAGGCAAATTTTGAAGCTTACGAATTTTTATTTTTCTATTTAGATGAAATTTCGTATTTAAGGGTTCTTTCGAATGCTGAATTCGAATCCAATATCGGTTCTTGTGAAAAAAATATATTGAATGCACTTCACATGAAAAATTTTAGCTTTTACACTGTAAAATGTAATAGAAAACTTTTTTAGTCCTAGAATTCCATTTCAGCACCCTCAAAACTTAAAAAACGTATGTGTATATATATATATATATATATATATATATATATATATATATATATATATATATATATATATATATATATACATATATATATATATATTTGTTTTATTGGTATCTATATATATATATATATATATATATATATATATATATATATATATATATATATATATATATATATATAAATTATGAAGTGGTTCTTGTTTAATAAATATTTTTTAAATATATTTTTTTTATTTTTGAAGAGAAAAGATTTGACCCCAGTTGGGATTCGAACCCAAATCTCCACCTCTCTAGCGTGGCGCCTTATCCACTAGGCCACCGGGCTCGTATCCGAACCAGGGAAATCTTTTCTCTTCACTGATCCATACCCCCGGGCACTCGCAATTGCGATGTACAATTCGGGGATGAATTTTTTCAAATTGAACATTACTTTAATTAGATCTATTGACGAGCTGTCATATATATATATATATATATATATATATATATATATATATATATATATATATATATATATATATATATATATATATATTAAATTATGAAGTGGTTCTTGTTTAATAAATATTTTTTAAATATATTTTTTTTATTTTTGAAGAGAAAAGATTTGACCCCAGTTGGGATTCGAACCCAAGTCTCCACCTCTCTAGCTTGGCGCCTTATCCATATTTAATATTTATTAAACAAGAACCACTTCATAATTTAATATATATATATATGACAGCTCGCCAATAGATCTAATTAAAGTAATGTTTAATTTGAACATTCATCCCCGAATTGTACATCGCAATTGCGAGTGCCCGGGGGTATGGATCAGTGAAGAGAAAAGATTTCCCTGGTTCGGATACGAGCCCGGTGGCCTAGTGGATAAGGCGCCACGCTAGAGAGGTGGAGACTTGGGTTCGAATCCCAACTGGGGTCAAATCTTTTCTCTTCAAAAATAAAAAAAAAAAAAAAAAAAATATATATATATATATATATATATATATATATATATATATATATATATATATTTCTAATATTTTTTTACCAGGAACCTCCAAAAAAATTGCCAACAAGATCCGTGAGAGACTGAGTGTGTCCTCCCCTTGTCAGTAGTTAATGGTTCTCCTCAAGATAACTGACCGTTCACACAATAAAATTAGTTCTTTCAAAATATTTAAAATAATTATTAGAATTTACAAAGCCACTTTTTTTTTCTTCTATAAATCTTAGGGTTTAGTAACATAATTATCTTTTTCATCCTCTTTTTTTTTTTTTTTTTTTAATATGCTACCGACCTCCATCTCTATGTTATGGGACCAAAAAATTTATTCATAAGGATCTAAATGTTGCTGTTCCATTCCCAATAATTCTCCGTGGCACCTGAAAATAAGA
Source organism: Euschistus heros (assembly GCA_003667255.2). Taxonomy (NCBI): domain Eukaryota; kingdom Metazoa; phylum Arthropoda; class Insecta; order Hemiptera; family Pentatomidae; genus Euschistus; species Euschistus heros. The sequence goes on from RCWM02000295.1 coordinate 368,236, forward strand.
TGGCCAAGGGACCTCCAAATGTATATGTTTTATAGACGTACTACTAGTAGGTAGGTTCTTTACAAGTTATTAATATATTTCCCAAACATTCACAAGATGTATATATTATATACATTTGTATATATCAATAAATAAATATAAATAATAAAATATGCTACCAATGAAGAGGGGAGCGTATTTCATAAGTATTTGGGAAGCTGTGAGACCAATTCCATTTAGTATCACTATTGGCCTACTTATTGTGTTTTCTAACTTACCAAGTGAACTGGGTAGCGTATATTTTAAGTGAATTGTAGTTAAAGAAACTTACGTTGCAAGAGTCTTTTTTAGAGGTGTAGGCACAGATCTGTGTAGCGCGTCTGTTGAGCTGCGGCCAGCTTTTTTTGCATACATTGTTAGAAACAACCTGAACATCAACTTCTCGAAGAACATTTTCGTCACCTGTACCTTTAGTATCACCCCAACCTAGGAGAAAGATGAATGTTATTTTCCGAAATAATGTTATAATTGTGGTAATTGGCCATATCCGTTGTAGCCTCTGTATTACCGGTAACCTTGATGAACTTTCCATCCAAAGTGTATCTACTTGTAGGCATGCAGACTGGGCCGACGAATTGGTTGAAGGTTATCGGTGTCTCAAGGACGAGGATAGAAATATCATCCAGCGATGCCGAGTCATTATCACTGTAGCCTTTATGTTGAATTATCTTAGCAACGCGGTGTTGTTTCATGTTCACGTTTTCTGGAAACGAATAGATAAGTATTATAAGTATTATAGATGGAAAAGCTTCTAAAACTATAATGTTATTTCAAATTTACACTTACTCCCGTATTGGTAGTGCATTCCAACAGAAACTGTGATGGACGAAGCTGTTCTTTTAGAAGTACAATGCGCAGCTGTGAGGACGTGATATTGAGAAATGATGGACCCGCCGCATCCGTTGTCCAGAGACGCCATCCAAGGATATTCGTTTTTACGGGTTTCCTTTCCACCAACAATCCTTCCCTAAAATAGTAATTTTCATATTCAAGATTAAGTGTTTAAAAAAGAGTAACAAGACGTGTGGTGAAATATGGGAGTGAGTGTTGTGTTCTAACTCGAGAGAAAAAGAGGATCCTTGTGACTTGTGAGAGGAAGGTCTTTAGAAAGATCAGGTAAATAACCACGGAAATTTGAAAATCAAATCAAATATAGAACTAGAACAGATGCTTGATGAGCCAAACATTGTCTCGATGATCAAAGAGGAGATTGCGGTGTCTTGGGAGACAGACTACTTAAAAAAGATGATGTACGGCAGACTAAGAGGAAAGATATTAAGAGGAAAACCAAAGCTGAGGTGGCTGAACAACTTCTAGTGCGTCCTGAGACGACTGGATATAAAATATTGAAAAGGAAGGCGGAAGAAAAACGGGGATTTTTGAGGCCAAGGCCCAACAATAATTAGTTATCTACAGGTAGTATAATAATTATTATAATAATAATAATTTTTAAAAAATTAAAAAAAGAAAAGAATCGTAATGACAACACCGCAATTCTCTAAGTATTCTTACCGTATTCCTCCATCCGCAGTTGCAGCTGAGATCAGAAGAACGTTTTGATGCAGGTCTAGTTTTCAAGCTGCTGGCCCAAGATAGGCAGACTATCATTAAACACACCAACAACACCTTCATTCCTGAATTTTAACAAGAAAAAATGTGAATTAGAAGGTCATAATTTATACATTAAGATAAAAAAGACAAGTGTAATATGACAATTCTTCGTTGCTTATTTAACCTACCTAACTTTAATTATGTGGAATGATTAAATCAGGGTTTAAATTAGCGGTACAATCCTTACTAACGCTTTTAAATTATTGAGTTTTTGAACAATAGTGAGTTCATCAGCTATTAATTTAATGCGTGAATGATGATTCTCTTGACTTTAATAATTTGAGAAGTAGTAGAGAATTGGCATTGAACAAGGACTGGAAGTATTGAACTGGGTAGGCGATAGTAATATAGCTCTGGCTATCGATAGTTATTAGATAATACTCACTGGTGCAATTAATAACTCTTAAAAAAAAAAAATGAATCCAAAATTTAATACTACGAAATACTATTACTAATATAACTATTTATTGACATTCATAATTGATGTATTATCAATTAATTGTAAAATAGTTCTAAAAACTAACTTATTGAAAATCACGGCTGTCTGGAAAGCATGTCAAAAAACGATGCTAGCACCAAAATTGTTGTTTTGACAATTTAAAAATAATTAAATAATACAACTTAATATACGAAATTTTAGTTAATATATTTTTGCATTAGGTTGTGTTTTTTTAAAATCAAGTTTAAATATTAAAACCATAATATATTAAATTATATTAATTTCTCCATCTGGATAAAATAAGTGAAAAATAGTGTTTTTGTCCATTTATTTTTTTTTAAGTAACGGCCACTAAGGACCACTCGAATATAATTGGTTATGCTTCTTTGGGAATCTTGATTTTCTTTCTTCCTATCGCAGTTTCATGATTTTCGACTGCATTTTTTTTCTTTCTTCGGGCCACTTTGTACCTCTCTTTTTTTTTCTCTTGTAATATTGGTGAGATTTTTCAGAGTTTTCCTTCTCTTATTTGCTTGGTGTATCCTCCCATGCTTTTGTAGCTAAAAATTTTGTTAAAGTATCCTAAATCTCTTTGTTCACTCTTTCCTCCTCCATCCTTTTCATGTGCCCATAGAACATCAGCCTTCTAATTCTTATCTCGGTTTCCAGGTCTTTGATTTATCTGTAGATCTTTTCGTTAGATCATCGCCTGTAAACTCCCTGTGTTTTCCTGGACCCATAGATTTTCCTTAAGATCCTCCTTTCTTCTCTTAGCAGCTTTTCCAAGCTGGTTAGGTATGTGGTCTCCATCTCATACAAAATCACAGGATTTATCACAACGCTGCAATGCTTTAATTTTGCATTGGAGGAGAGGTTCTTTTTATTGTAAATTTTACCTGTTTGGAAACTTTAATGTTCTCATTTTGCAATTTTCTCTCGGATGCTCTCTTTCTCAAAACGGTTGTAACATATTACTTTCCCCAAATACTTAAAGTTTCTGGTTACTTTTATTTTCCATATTTGGTGTATACTGATTTTTTTTTTCTTAACTTCTTTCCTTTTGGGAGTGTAGTGTTTTATGAGCAATTTAAGGTTTAGAATTTGTCAGGACCTTCCTTTTCTAAAGTCCCCTTGGTACCCTATCCTGGTATCACCTTGGTCCATAAGCATTTCCATGAATTTCTTTCTGAAGTCGTCATTCGTCAAATTTCTGTTAGGATGCCGTCTTTTAAATTTCTAGTTTGATTTCATTACTTCCTCTATTTCTTCATCATCCAGTTGGTCTGAATCTATATTTTGTGGATAGTCTTTCTGTGTTATTAATTTCTTACTAGGTTTGTCACAGTTAGGTGGTTTTCGAAATATTCTACTAGAATGTCACAGTTTTCTTCATTGTTCAGGGCTAAAGTTCCGTCTTTTCTCTATATTACCAGTCCTGGTGGAGTATAATCTTTTATTTTTCTCTTGAATGCCTTGTAAAATAGTCTAGTTTCGTTCTTCATGAAATTTTCCTCCATTTCTGCCAGTTGTTCAGTATGGATTTTTTTCTTGACGTTCTCATTATTTTATGTGCGTCTTTTCTTACCTTTTTATATTCCCCCTTTTTTTCTTCTTCTTTTTTTTAAATTTTATTGTATATTTATTTTTTTTATATTTTTTTTTTTTTTTTTTTTTTTTTTTACAGTTTTAGATTTCGAGGTGGCAAAATTGATAACCAGATTTACCCTAGTTAATTATTAATTCTTATTTCGTGCAATCGAGTAATTAGGCGCTAGAATGCATTGAAGCTAACCTTTTGATGCATTCTGTTGCAGAGCTACGAAATTAAGATTGCTGTCGATTTCACTGGTCTCGGGGTAGCAGAGCACCGGCCTCTTGCCCTTACAATCTACAATCCAAAGTAAGTGTTTCTTGTCATCTGAATTATCGTTCAAAAAGGTCTGTATTATAAGTTCTTGTTTAATTTATTTAATCCAAACTGATTTATATATTATATACAAAATACAATATTGCTGTTGTTTTTTGTCAGGACTTGACGTACTTATGTAATGAGCACAGAAAGGACAGGTTGCCCTAAAGGTTATTCTAGCCAGAGTTGGAAGATTGAGAATCATTATCTGACAGACAAAAAATAAATTCCAACCTGTCCCCGCCGGATTTGAACTCAAGGAAGCTCGATCCCTACGGCTTCATACAATATTGCAATATTACATAAAATAATATAGTTCTTTCAATAGGAAATAGATAATAAAATTTCACTTACTCTTTTAAGACGTCGGTCCCGCGTTTCAAACTGGCTGTAACTACCATTTTCAGAATTATATAGTCCACTGCTGTTTACCAGACTGAATAGTAAATATAGCTAATTGCAGAAGTTTTAATTGTCATTAGTGTTAATTGATCTCTCTGGTTCTGTGCTGTTTAATTATCGTTACGGGTGTTATTATTAGGTCTAAATTAATACCGTCTAAATTAATACAGTCTAATCTCAACAATATGAAATTAAAGGGACCCTGGAAATCTGTAATTACTAAGCAATCAAATTTATGAACAGTATGGTCTTCATTTTACAAAACGACCATTAGATTTGGTACATATACAGAGTGTACCATGTTAGTATGGTACATAAACGTCATTTTTCTGTTGGTGTATTTAATTTTTTCAAATAATCCTAAATTGTTATTTTTTATATTAAAAAAAGTACGTTTATGTAACATTAGGTAATCAGCATGAATTTGGGTCAGCCCCCCCCCCCCCCCCCCGTCCCCCTGAACTCCCAATAAATAAGATTTTTTTGGGGAGGAGGGGGAGGGGGGGCTTGCCACCTTCACAACTCTTTACCCCTCATGCATATGGACAAGAGATAAAACAACTAACACTTTTATCCAATCAAGTAGTTTTTTCTAATAGGTACGTGAAGCAATCAAGTATTTATTCTCTAGCGTGTTTTTCATCAGAAAAACTTCTTTTAGACTCAAATGTGAAGTGCAATTGTATCATGGGTTACACCACTAAAAAGCTAACTAAATTTCGCAGTTTTTGGGAAATTTGACGGCTTCCAGGGTGCTCCAGTGAGAAGTGAGGAATTTTCAAAAAATATTAAAAATTTTACTTTTAATAAATGCTTTGTGATTTAAAATAACTAGACCTATTTAATCTTTTAGAAAATTTAATGTTGATTTAGAAAATATCATCGTTTTTGTTTCTACGCTAAAATAAAGTAGAGAGAACTGCCATTTTTCAGAAAGAAGGAAGATTTTAAAAATAAAAACAAAAAAAATTCTATCTCCTCAACGAATTGAGATAGGACACTCGTTTCTGTGCCATTCTACCCCGTTTAGCATGCAGTATTACCCATTTTTTTTTTTACACTATGTCTGGGACACCCTGTATAATAAATTATTAAAGTATAATAAACTAGCACCCCCATCTAAGCTTCGCTCGCTCTCATAAGTAAATTTAGATAATTTCAACTAATAATTGAAAGTATACTTGTTTATCAATAAAAATCTTGTATTTAAGTAAGCAATTGAGCATTATTTCTTTAATGATATTTTCAAACATAGCAGCAATTTTTAATCCGGTTAGGTGGTTGAAGATTACATAAAAACTTAATTTAATATCCATTTTTTAATTTTAATGTATGAGCTGGTAATCCAGATGGACAGACTATTTAAAAACTCTTGCGGACAATGGACTGCATGGTATCATGCATATAATAAATAAATGAAGACCCGTGTGAAATCATAGTTTTACGCACAATATCAAAAAGCAAGCGATCGACATTTTGATTTGGTTATAATTTTTATTCGACAAAAATAATTTTATTGAAATCATCTGATTGGAACTTATACTTTTAACCATAAAAGTATATTACAGTGTGGAAAACTTCCTTTCTACCACTCAACATTGCAAATATAAGTTTTCATTATTGCTAAACCTGCCTGGAACTATGAAAATGATGTAGTAAAAATTTGGTATAGATGGGTTAAATAGTTTTACCATGGTCAACTTTATTGCAGAAAAGTGCTAACCACATATCGGTCGATTTTCAATCTTCACTGGGATCCACATGTCGTATCCTATATTTAAATATTTCTTAATAATTTCATTGTATATAAGTAAACTTTATTATCAATTTTCAAGTTCTATAAAACACCGTACTTTAGTAACCCCTCATGTAAAATGACGCCCGCGACATATCAGTAAATATTCAAATTTTATGGATATTTACATATTGTCGCCTTTTTAATAATAACGAAAAAATAATTTTCCTTTGTTATAATAGTATTGATCGATGGTAGAATACCCACTTATAAAGATGACTTTATTTAGTCTTAAGGAATCAATGGTAGATATAAAGGTTTTTTTTTTTCCCCGCCTTCTAATGAAACCTAATAAAAGAGTCGTTTATCCTTATTAATCAGCAGACCACATGCATACAAGCATATTATGTTCTTTATTATTATCAATATTATTAACGCCTTTTGGGGGTGTTAGGTATACATAACTAATAGTTTTTTTTTTTTTTGTTTTTTTGTCGTTGCCAGTCGTGAGTTTATTGTACTCGTTGTTGCTAGATATAGTATATATGTTTTGAATATTTATTTTTTTTGTTGTTCAATTAGCGGTATGTTTAAAAGACAATAAATCATGCTATTAAAAGCTGCGAGTTAATTACGAGATGACATTTTAAATCCTGATTTTAAATTTTTTTTAAAATTAAAATTAAGTTTGTTAAGCTTGAAACGTTTGAAGGGGAAAACAGGTTTAAAAAAATCATCTCAGTTTAGATAAAGGATTAAAGCAAGAAAACATGTTGCATGTTTTCCGGATAACTATATATTTACATTCGGGTAGGATCAATATGTTCAATCATTTTTCAGTTATATCTAACATAATATAATTATGATAAGTGAAGTAGATAGTGTAGTTCTTACTGATGAGGTTGATTTTACGTGCAAACACTAAGTCTATACTAGAACTAATGCGTGTTGTAATGGAATTATTTATATCAATGAGTCACACTAGGATAATATTAATATTAATTTTGGTTATAAATAAGTAACAATAATAATTTTTACGAGATATATCGGACGGTTACACTCTTGAAGCCGTTAGTACCCGTAGAAACATAAACCATTAAAAAAAAAAAAAAAAAAAAAAAAAGGATTTCAAATCGAACGATTTCAAAGTTCTTTGGGTTTTCACATATCAAAATGTTTATTATAAGCTCTATTCTATAAAACGCCGAAAATATACCGAATCACCTTCAAATCCCTCCTGAAACATCTCACTCGAGGTTGGGATTAAAAGATAATTCAGGTACACTTTCGATATTTCATACAAGACTGAGAATTTTACATTTTTGAAATGTAGGTCTTTAAGTTGTGTATCTGTAAAAATAAATGTTCGATATACTCTTATGATCCTTTTATTTATTTTTTAAATATGCTTCTCCCATCATAATTTTTTTAATGAGATAAAGATAATCAATCATAAGATTTTATCATCTAAACTAAATGGTTTTTAAAAATTTTAGCTTATAAACTTAAATCTTTATTGATCTTACAGAAAGTATCTGCAACGGAAGGGAGGATCAGAGAGGAACTGATAGTATCTTCGATGTAGGAGGTGCTAAAGGATGGCCAGCTAGCCATTCGATCATGACGTCATGATTGACGGATACCAAGATTAATCGAAGACTATTGACTATCCTTGGTGGTAGAAGGCCAATTAAGGACTTAAGTCGACCCTTGTGCAAGGAACAGTGAGCACTGGCGATAAACGCTCCACTCCGCTGAAGGTAATGACATAGAAGAAGAAGTAACCTACGAATCCGGTATACTCTGGCATTACCCCGAATCCCAGTGAAGTGAAAAATAAAATTTAGATTCTTTATGAAGCTGAAGATTTTTTTTTTTTTTTTTTCAAAGAGCCACCATCTAGGCTAATCTTCTTGTCCATTGCTGTACAATGTCTTTGTCTGAACAACTGAAGTTGTTTTCTTACTAGAATTACAAAGTCCAGTAAACAAATATTTACATTACATAATAGAACGTTTATTAACCAGAGTATACAAGTTTTACTCAATTTCACTGGAGTACCATTAGAATCATTAGGGTTTTTATGGTGTTCAGGATGTGGTATATACGTTGCCAGTTTAAAAAAAAAAATCTATTTTAAGATGAATATTGCATCTAGTTTATTTATTTCAACATAAATGTTTATTGAATCTAGTTAATAACACTTTTTTATTAATTTTAATAAAAACATTTTCAATTAAAATCTTCACTGCAAATTTATCTTCACACTTTCGTGCAGATTTGGGGTTGGGGAATGCTTTCTAAACAAAAAAAAACAAAACAATAGGTCTTCAGTAAATATCCAATTGTTTAAAACATAACATAACGTTGCAAGAGTCCTTTTTGGGAGTGTAAGCACAAATCTGAGTTGGGCGACTGTTAAGCCGTGACCAGCTTTGTCTGCATACATTGTTAGAAATAACTTCGACATCGACTTCCCGAAGAACGTTTTGGTTACCCGTGCCTTTGGTCAAGCCCCATCCTAAACAGAAACTAAGTATTAGCAGTTTATCTAATATATGGGTAATGGTTGATTGATTCTATTCATTGTTCATTAACGATACCCGTAACTTTGATGAACTTTCCAACAAGATTGTACCGGCTGGAAGGCATACATACTGGCCGACATATTGGTTGAAGTTTATCGGGGTGGCAAGAACAAGGATAGATATATCGTCAAGAACTGCAGGATTGGTGCCATTATAGCCATTATGTTGAATAATTCTAGCGACGCGGTGCTCTGCAAGTTTTCGTTTGCAGAAAATGAAATAGTAGAGTCAATATCTAAACCTTTTGAGTTATTTTTACATTATACTTATACTTACTCCTAAATTGGTAGTGCCTTCTAACAGAAACTCGGATGAGCGAGGGATCTTCTTTATCAGTGCAATGTGCAGCCGTGAGAACGTGATTTTCTGTGATGATGGACCCACCGCATCCATTGTTAAGTGACACCATCCAAGGATACTCGTTCTTACGAGCTTCGATTACACCGACAATCCTTCCCTAAAACATATATTGTTAAAGTTTGGTTTGAAAAGACTAATAATGTCAATACCTTGCCATACCATCTTACCGTGTTCCTCCATCCGCAGTTGCAGCTGAGTTTAGAGCTACTGACCCACGATAGACAGCCTAACACCAAAGGCACTAATAACTTCATTTCTGTATATTGACAAGGAAAGAACATATTATTGATCCCAACCGATAATTTTTAAGTCACGTTGGTGTAACTTTTTCCAATGACCTTTAACTCTGACAGCTACTTAAGCAGACAACTTTATTATTATTACGTGACGCATAGATCTGTCCTCTGTCTATACCTGTATTATTAGATAGGAAAAAGAGAAACAAAATTTAAAACACAATCTTTCTACATATACAATGTATATATACTTAACCTATATATCTCCGTACCAAGCCTGCTTCTTCAGCTGCCTCACTGGTGTCAAAAAAGAGCACAGGGTGAGTGGCAGGGCTATAGCATAGTTATTCAGGGAATGAGTGGAGAAGCTTGGCAGAACTCCAAGATGAACACATATGTACAAAAAGGTATCATGGCCATTACTGTTTTAAACTGCGCGATGGATTGTAAGAATGTGTGGGCCAGAATAATTGAGCCAGATTGTTGGTTTAGTTGGAATGATTGTGATGTGAAATTTTATTGAAGACATAATATGAGCATTCACAATGGTTCGGAGGATCTTGTCTGAAGCTCCAGGGGAAAAAAAACCATGATTTCTCATCCAATTGACCTGATCCTGTCTGACATCTGGATGTGATCTTGTATCTTTGATATCTATTAGTTTTTGTGTAGTGTTATGTTGCTGACGTACCAAGGTGATATATGAGTCTTAGTACTTTTGACTAAAATGTCTGCACTTTTTGTACGTGTGTCTTTTGTTTGTTTATTTTGTTTAACGTCACTTTATGCTGCTATGGCTAATCGGACGAGTACGTGTGTCTTTTTAGCTGTCCCGTAAATTTGTGTGGTTTAGGTAAAGCCACTATGGACGGCTTTAAGAATAGGTCGTATTTGTTTAATTTGCAAGGTTGTTTTATGACCGCGACGGGAGATGCTAGTATGTATGTGTGTGTATATATATATATATATATATATATATATATATATATATATTAATAATATACATATATAATACTAAAATTATTTTTAATACATACATTTTCACTGAATTGAATCTAAAAGTCTGAACATGAAGAAATGCCCAGAGAATCAGATCTGGTAAGATGGCTGTGACATGTGAAGCAGGTAGCTGGGAGGCTTATAGAGGGAAGACCAGGATGAGGAAGAATGAAGCTTGAGATAGAGGAGGCTGGCCTAGGACCCAGGCCATTCAGGGCTGTAGATGTAGTTAACTAGTTTACTCTAAAATTGACATATTTTGATGAAAGAAGAATGTGAATATCATTTTTCAAACACGAGGTGTAAAATGATTTTTTTTAAAGCCCCTATTTGATGAAAAGAGAAAAAATTGGGCCCCTTGAGCCTGTCAGCCAAAAATAGAATAACATGGAACATGTTTTAGGGATTTCCCCCTTGACCGTCGATGCTCATATGTTTTCAATTTTTTTTTTCACCGTTTACCTGTGTGATTTTAAATTATTATATTAAATTAACGAATAATGATTATTCGAAAGAAAAAAAAAAATCTGAGAAAAAAAAATATGGTTCTCAAACGTTACTATTTTCACTCAACCAAAATAACTCCCAAATGGTCGGTTCTAGCGATGAATGTTATAAAATAAAAAATATTCTCTTATAAATTCCTGATGGCGAAACTGTGGTCAAATTTTTGCAACAAGCAACACCAACAGAACTAGAGCGTCTCAAACTACGTGTAACGCCCTCGCGTCCCCCAATAACATATCACTTTTGGCTCCTTAAGTGCGGCTCTGGCACAAATATCCACGGAAGGCACAGCAATATTTTCATTTAAAAATCCATCTCTCATGTCAAAAATCCTCTTAATGCTACTATAACCATATTGGAATTTTCTCCTTTTGAAATTGACACTGGTAGCTTTGAAATACAATGTCTGGATTTAAAAAAACAAGGAGATATGGCGCTCTAAATTCGAACGTCTTTGTGTTGAATTGGAAATATTGGAGAAGAAAAAAAGTGATCTTAGTTCACAACACAAGTGGTCTGCTTTGAATGACCTGGAGAAGGAAGACATGATCATTTTTAACGCTTGGAATAGTATTCCTGACTCTTACGATCAGCTGAAAAAGCTCGCGTTTGCTGTTCTTTCCCTTTTCGGTTCTACATATATATGCGAACAATCTTTTTCAACCATGAACATTATCAAGAGTAAACTGAGAAGTCGTCTTATTTATGAGAACTTGTAATCGTGCCTAAAATTAAAAACAACAACATACAAACCTGACTTACTCAAGCTTTCCTAGGAGATGCAAGCACATTGTTCGCATTAATAAATATTTATTAAGTATGAAATTTAGTTTCATTTAGTGTAATAAAAGTTTACTAAACAAGCAGATTTGGCTCCCAATTTTTTTTTAAATTGTTGTAATGTTCATATATCTCTTTGGCTAATAAGTTTGCCGACCACTGAACTAGGCCACGGGTAAAGTATATATATTACATGTTAACAAATTATGTATCCGACAGATGGGAAGGTACCAGGGTAAATGCGGAAGCATCTATTGGTTAAAATTAACTTTCCTTCTTTAGAGAAACTTCATAAAAAGAAAATTCTGTTTATTTTTTATTTATTTATTTTGTAGAAGAAATGACCTTTTAAAGCTTTTTCCATTTTTACTTTGGTTATAAAAATAGGTTAAAACGTAAAATTAAAATGTGCAAAACTATAATCATCGATATGTAAATTAAAAGTTATATATAAATCCGTAGACCTTCTTTGGACACCCTCAGCTAGCCTCTATGAAGTGGGTATATTAAGAAACCGGGCGATGTAGCGGGGTTTCAACCAAATTTCCTCCTTACACAACCATTGGCCTAGTAACTGTATACTTACCAAAGCTCTGAACCAATCCATTACCCTTGGGTTTTAGTGGTACTGTTTTTTTGTCTTGTTTTCTTACTACAATTTACGTGGAAACACTAACACAAACAGGAACAGAATATGGTAACATAACCAATTCCAGATATAAGTCGATAACGATATGATATAAGATAACGCATATGCGTTGTATAAGATAAAGCATGCTGGAAAAATAGCTGGATGATGGATTTCTTTATTACAGCCTGAAAATACTGAACCCAAGACCCTTCATGGGTTTTATGTGGTACAGGTTTTACAGGAGGTAGTATTAACCCTTAGGTAGTATTACACCTGGAGATTGGACCGCTTATCGCCAACTTCATCATGCCTTATCGGGTCTGTTTGATAAATCTATGTAAAATATATATAAATATATATATATATATATATATATATATATATATATATATATATATATATATATATATATTACGTTTATAAATCATAACATATATTTATTTATTTCATAACGGTTTTATAATTTATCATTTGTATTATAAAGTACTTCGAAGGGTGTTTGATCTAGAAGTCTTTTTAGAGACAATAACGACTTACTGTCCTAATGTATTCTTTAATAATATCCTAACCTAGACAAACGTCTTACTAAGAATCCACTTACAACACTAAAACGACGAGAAACTGCTCGCTGTTATAAATTAATCCAACATTTGCTTGGCGAACGTTCAAATGTTTCAATTAATTATAAAAACTTATTTACATGACACTAATACCTATTTTGACACTCGGAGTTGAGCTTTGGCCTTAACTAAACCTTCCAATTATTCTCGTATTCAATTCGAATTCCTTCCACAAATCCTCAATGCTCCATACTTTGTCACAAATAAACCTATCCACAAAGATCTTATTAATGTTCTATACGTTGCTGATTTAGCCCTAACTATATTCCTATCCTTTCATTTCACTTGATACATGATAAATATCACGAGTACCTAGATGAACCGTTGGCTCAGTACAAATTATGAAAATTTCCTCAGATGTGTCCACTTTCGGTACATTTGCATACATACATATGTGGCGCTACAACCCGTAAGTGAGTAAAGGCCTCCCCGAGTAGCCTTAGGTTCTGTCTTGAGCTGCAGTATTCCCGTTCCGGGTGTCCAGCAAAGGTTCTTACCTCCGCTGCAACACCTCCACCCAACTTGTCCTTGGTCGTCCCAATTTCCTCATGCGGTGTCGTTCCTCCTTTACTATTTTCTTTGGCACTTGGAGTCAACCATGAGAGCAACATGGCCGATGGTGTGTTCCAAACTTTATGACCCAGACTAAGTCTATTTTCTTACAGATCTTATATAGTCCTGTGGGTTTTTTTTTCTCTTCCTCTGGATCTTCTCCAAAAGCTCAACATATTTGGTACATATTCTTTATATAAATTTTTATTATTGGTTAAGGAGACAAAATTATATTATGAACAAAGTTTTGTTGATTTTCTCTTATGAGAAAAAATATCCGAGTTAATTTCGTCATCTCCTGGTGACACCTCAACGATCTGAAACCATGACTTTCACCGACTACGCCTTATCTACATCATGGCATTTATCTCATTAAGATACTTAGATTAAGTTTGATTTGTTAATTAGTAAGATATTAGATTAAGAAATGATGCTTACTTCTAGTTTTAATTTTATACCTATGTCAACCTTATTATCCGTATCCTTTGTTTTTAATTTGAATTGCTTTTAATGTCACTCACTCATCCAATTTATTCCAATAGATTAGTTTTTCTTTATAATTAACATACTTCAATTATTTGGCACCACGCAAACCTCTGAAGAAGAAGTTTAATTAATTAACTATTTTAAGAATTATTTATAATGTTCAGGCAAGTAAGCCCTGACTGACATCCCAATAAATTAATATTGACCCGGACTCAATAGAGAGACGGGGAAATAGCAGTATGATAATATTCTGAACCTAAAACACCCTCTTCCTAGCACCAAAAAACCTCTTCCAGATGGTACAGTGGGTGTAACCGGTGGCGGGTAAAGGTTGACAAATCAAAATACCAGTACATGACTTTTACCTTTCTCCGAAGTTCCTGGCTTACAGTCCTATTTAGCCACATTCCATTACCCAGATCTGGTACAGTGCGATATCTTGGTTTCATCCTTGACAAAAGGCTCACATTGAACCAAAACTCTAGACTTAAAATGACAAAAGAATAGATCAAATACCAATAGATAACAAGCATTTAATTACAAGATCATCCAACCTGGATTTATATAATACGGACTAGCACTGTGGAGAACAGCAAAATTTGTTAACATCAAGCGTATTCAATCCTCTCAATCCAAAGTCCTGAGAACCATAATGAACACTTCTTACTATGTATCCTACAGGACCTTATTCAATTACCTTAATACCCATGTCTTTAAATCAGTTCTAAAACTTTTTTCGAAGTATTATCAAACCATTTCTAATCATTCAAGTCATCTGGTCTAATCCTTCTGCTCACCCAATCCCAAAGGTTAAACTATTAGTTACCTCGAGATCTATTGAGAAATTCGGAATGAAGCTCTGATAAAGGCCAGCTTCCCACATGAGGTTGGTGCGCTGTGGCATAAGCGACCTTAGGCTTGTTTCGCACTTACCTGACTGTCGTTTAAACGACGCCGTGTACACTACATTAGGGACGAATATTACACACCTGGTTTTATTTTTATTTTGTATACTTTATCAATATTTACAAATGTATACAATACAAACAGGGCCGGGGTAGCCAAGTGGACTAAGACATCTGAAATAGATAATAAAAGTCAAACATCGTCGAGTGTGGTCAGCACTTGGATGGGTGACCGCCTTTCAGATAAGTACAGTTACTCAGGCTAATACGGCGAGTTCGATTCCCACATAGGGCTATACATTGTTCTCACCCTGAAAGTCACAGGGAGGTGAGCGATCCCTGTGTCTGATATAGCCCCTGGTCCTCCAGGTTGGGGGTTGGGCATACGACTTATAACCCTATCTAGAAAAATCCTCTCCATTAGGAAATCTTAAATCAACTACAGAAAATCTATGATAAAACGGATCCTGGCTTTAATATGCCAGAAGAATATGCAACAAAGCGGAAGCGATGGCCCAAGATAAGCAGAGGTTGAGCAGGCTGGTTATGGCGGCCAGAGATCTACAATGCCTGTAGAGCCAACCGAAGAAAAAGAATTAAATAATTTTTTTTTTTTAAATGCAATACAATAAAAACATTAAGTAAATGTTCTGTGAAATTAAAACAGTGACATGTCAATAACTTGTTAAAAAATCCCCATTCATAGCACTCCAATAAATGAATAAATGTTCTCCATTAGAAGGTCCATATGCCATCTTTTATTCAGACTGTTCAGGCTGTTGGGAGAATAGTGGATTCGAGTGGGTATATAGTTTTCATGGAAAGATAGGTATCTAGCTTGGGCCGAATCAGCAGCATATGGAACATTAAGGTATTAATAGATAAGTTTATTTGTGACAAAGTAAAGAGATTGATTGTACCTATAAATATTCAAGTATTACTAGAGTGTAGCTCTTTAGATGTCATTGTAATCATTTTTTTCAAATTTACGTGTTGTATATAATGTATACAGTTATAAATATCAATAAATAGTTTTTAAAAAATAAAAAACGTTAAGGAAATAACGAGAAACGTTTGTTGCATAAAAATAAAAATTATTTGTACACAAATAAAAATTGTTTATAAAAGAAGAAAGAAGAAAAAAAATAAACTTTCTTCTGGGACAGCTTGTCCCCTAAGAATAACATATGAGTGCTATATATAGGGCAATCGTCTGGCTATGATAATTGATTAATGATCACATCATGAGTTACAAAATAAATGAGAAATCTTGTAAAAAGATACAACTTACATATACTGTTATAATACATATTACATAAATATTCATTATTTACATTTGCTCGGAAGATTCAAAATTCAGGAAGTAAAGAAATAGATGATGTTTAAAGGAAGTTAGAGAGGAGCATTTTTAAACAGAGATGGGCAATGGATTCCATAAAGAGGAGGTGTAGATAATAAAGGATATTTCGAAGGATGCAGTTAAAACGCAGGAGAGAACAGGTTGATGGGTTGGGTTCTAGTATTTAAGAGGTAGACGGAGGAGCGCAGTGTAAGGAGGTCATGAATATAGGTGGCTTTTTTTGTTTTCAAGGATTGAAATTTATACACCCCCTATTATTTAAAACAGCTGGAATTATTATGTATATTATCTATATTATGATTTATTAAGTATATTATATTATTGATAATATAAATTATAGTTGAACTATTAATTATTATTGATAACATCACTTTTTCCAATGAAATAAATGTGTAAGTAATATTTTATTACTTCATCACTCGAAATCGCGTTTATTTTCTAGGAAAAATGGGCGTCCAAAAAAAGTTTGTGACTTTCGGCACATGAATATTTTTCTATAAATCAGATTGAAAAATAATACCTGTTAAGGTAATGTAATTACGCAGTAACTAACATAACACTGAGTAATTACTGCGTAGGTACAGCCTTTACATAAATGCATAGGGTAATAAATGCACATTAGTAGATAAATATACTCAACTGCTGTAAATTATTCTCACCACCACCAATGGTTATTTCCGGATTGATTATAGAAGTAAAGCAGAAAGTGCCTTATTTTAATGTTACTAGCTAAAATACCTATGGTAGGTGAACTTTTTTTTTTTTTTTTTCCTATGATTTACCGTCTTTTAAACATATCGCTAAATAAGCAAAATTATAATAAAGAAATACAATCCATATAAGCTATAGCCAACAAGGGATACAGTAAAATCACAATTGACAATATTAAAAAAAAAAAAAAAAAAAAACTATTAATAATATATGACTCATACCCCCAAAATACAAACCCTTTTAAGTTTAATAGGATACCTTTAACGGGGTACATTTATTAATAAATCAAAAAGAAGTGTAAATTAATGGGCACACATTTAGGCGCTGCAACACGTTTAAGTACTTAGGATTTCTAATAACAGAAAAAAATGATATGAAATTAGAGATCAAAGGAAGAATAGCGGCTGGCAGCAAATGCCTTTTTGCCCTAAGTAAATTTATGAGGTCTCAAGAAATATCTCGATCTGCCAAAATTGTGGTGTACAAAACGGTAATAAGGCTAGTTGTGACTTATGGAAGCGAGTGTTGGGTGCTGACCCAAGAGAATGTCCTCAGAAAAATATTCGGTCCGGTGAATAACAACAGGATTTGGAGAATAAGAACAAACCTGAAGCTGGAACAATTGTTCGGTGAACCCAGCATTATTTCAATAGTCAAAGTAGGCAGATTAAGGTGGCTCGGACATGTGCAAACGATAACGGAAGATAGACTTCCAAAAATGATGATGAACGGCAGGCCGGGAGGAAAAAGATTGAGGGAAAGACCAAGGCTGAGATGGCTGGACAACGTTCAAGATGACCTACGAAAACTGGGTGTGAATGGTTGGAGGAGAAAGGCGGAAGATAGACAGGAGTGGCTGTCTGTATTTAGTGAAGCCAAGGTCCGACTAGGACTGTAGCGCTCAATTATAAATAAATAAATAAATCAAAATCAAAATAAATATTTTTATTTTAAAATACCCTATATTACGGTCCGATATCCACCCAATTCGAACATAAATTGAGAAAAATAGGATTAAATGCCTCATTTAGAACAGAAATACCATTGTCACCACATTCCTCAAACCCAAATCTAAAAAAATGGTGTGTACATACTGAAATGCAATGGCTGTGAAGCTAAATGCACAATAAAAAATAGGCGATCAGTAAATCAAAGATTAGCTGATTTTATAAAAGTTTATTATTGACGAAGAAATCCAACTTCAGAACTAAATATTAATAAATCATCGTTTAAAAACAATCCAAATTTCTGTTTTAATGACCAGATAAATATTTCAAATATACAAAGGGAAACCCCGACTGTCCTTTTACCTAATTTTTAGCTGACTACGCTATTGGGCCATTCTCAAAAAAATTGCCGTTTTCGGTTTAGAGATAGTATAATAATATTTGTCACCAATGTTTACAATTGTATCTTATGCACAACAAACATTCATATTCGGTGGAAACACTCCATCATAAAAACATTCCTTAGAACAGGTCCTTACAACACTAAATCCTATTAACTGAATGGCCTACTTCTTGTTCTGCCTAAAATATTCGAAAAAAGATTCTTCTAAAACTCCTCTTATCTATACTTGACGCACACATTTTTCACTCTCACCAGTTTAGATTCTGTCTAATTCACTCAAAAATCCAAGCTATCCAACTTCTTGACCACGTTGGACTTGTTTGCTTCTGAAACATAAATTGCTTCTGAAACATAAATTGCTTCTGAAAAGCAATACTACTGGGGTATCTTTTTCAACATTGCTCAAGCATTTGACCGTGTTTGACTCACCGGCATTTAAGCTTAAGACCCAACTACTACAAACACTGTACCTCACACTTTATTCATACGTCACAAATTGATCCTTCCGATTTCGATGGATCTCTCCAATTCAAGCCGATGTCCCTCAAGGCATCGTTTTAGATCCTGTCGTCTACATCCTCTACTTAGTTGGCATTCCTTTCACTCCTGACACGTTTCCTAGCAACGTTCGTGGTTGATACAGCTAAACTATCATGACATCATGATTCTAAAAACGCCTCTTCCGACCTTTAAAGTCACCTACCAGAGATCAAACAATGGTATAACTGATGAAGGATAAAATTTAAAGATTCCAAATGCACACAAATAAAATTTACTCTACGCCTTTGTTATTTCACGACAGTCCTTTTATCTCGGTTTCGTCTTCAGAGTCACATGGGACCTGCAAACAAGTCTTAAAAGAGAAACAAATCAAAGAAAATTGAGCCAAATATACCGTATACTATGTAAGACTTCACTTGCAGTAGACGACAAACTTTAAATTTACAAGACTATCCTAAATCCTATCTGGATCTACGGACTTGAACTTTGGGAGACAACAAAATTCGAACATCAAATGTATATAATCCTTCCATTCTAAATTTCTGAGAACCATAACCAACGTTTCTTACCAAGTATCCTACATAAGCTTGCTATGTTGCTCTTGGGGTTTTTTAGAAATAATATGTTAATCTATACATAGAGCCCCAATTATTAATGTTTTATTATTTACCTTATTGGATTTCTGATCTGACACGTGCAAACCAATTCAGTAAGTGGCATTTAGGAAAGAGAATAATTATCATGAATATTCAACTTACTTTATTTATGAAAAAGATTATATAGATATAGATAAGGTCAGCACACAATTTACCAAAATTAAACTTATTACAGACTATTACAATGGAGTGGGTACTTATCAAAATGGAGTATGGGTCTTCAGTCGGCGTATTGAGTCTGGTCATAATCAGGGCTTCCTTCCTGTCTCTCTGGGCTGGCCATCCAAGAGATCATCGCTGAGAACCTCCAGCATCTCCCCTCGGCCATCTCACTTCCAACCGTCTCTCATCTCTTCGTCCACTCTCCCTCGATCAACTCTTCTACCAAAAACTCCCCTTTTCGTTTCCAGGGCCGAGAATATATACACCTGTATCCCTTCCACTTTTCTTTTAGATTCCTTTGTCATGATATTCTTTTGTAGACAAACTTCTTCCCGGCAACATCCTTCCGAAAGGTTTGACCTGACTTTGTCTGACCCAAATCTCCTCTGAAGGGTTTTATGGCTTAACAATCCTACCCCCGACATCATAGCAGTGCCGGCTCTTTTTGATCACGCCGTCTTATTATAAATTATTAACAAAACATTACTCCGAGTACCCATAATACATTGCAAGCTATTTCTTCAACAATACCTTACATAATGACCTTAATATCCCTTTTGTTGTTGAGTTTATACCAGTCAAATTTTTAAATCATCAAATCCTCTAGCTTAATCCCTATCCAGTTCTATATAACCGTATGGAAGGAAGGAAGTGGCCTCGAGATCTGCGGCAAACTTCGACGACGGAGTCCCGGTAA
Source organism: Euschistus heros (assembly GCA_003667255.2). NCBI lineage: Eukaryota > Metazoa > Arthropoda > Insecta > Hemiptera > Pentatomidae > Euschistus > Euschistus heros. Next base: position 388,472 of record RCWM02000295.1, read on the forward strand.
TGGCCAGCTTCTGCTCTCATTCCAGATACATTTATGGCTCAAGCGTTCTCACTGCGGCTCACGAACCAGTGACGTGGTGGGAGAAAAGCGCTATGGTCTTCTAGAATTCTGCTTAATCCCTTATGAAGTGTTATGTAAATATTTATGAATGGATATGATATTTTATTTTTCTTCGTATTTAATTGTTTATTTTATTTTGTTATTTACTTTATTTTTATCATCATTCTTTTAATTTTTTTTTCTTGTATACATTATAGTTTTATAATATTATCTTATTACTACTTTGATTATGTTGTAAATATGGCAGTGAATTTAAACTTAGAGCAGTGTTACTTATTATCCTGATCTGTGGCAAACCCTTTTATACACATATATATGTGTATGTGTCTCGTGCATGCGTTTGTGTATTTAAATTGATATTTTAACTACCTTGACCTCTTAGAATCCTGCATGTCGCAGCCTTTTATCTGGATACACCAGAAATTACCCTACACCGTCCCACCCTTCCTCCGCTATATAAGACGTATATAATTTTATATCTGATGTTTATTGTAGGTTACACCTACGTGTTGTAGAATATTACTACTGATTTCATCAATTTATCTCACTAATGTTATAGTTTTCAGAGATGTGCCGTTAATCACATTTTTAATTCCCGATGGTAAGACCAAAAAAGGTTTACTCGATTCTTTTAAAATTAACTATCAGCCCCTATTGCGGCTTCGCCTCCTCTCATGATTAAAGAACTCATAAGGTAATTTGAATCAGTTATTGAAGTTTCTTTTTTTTATCGATAAAATCTTGAGATTTCTCTGATGAGGTGTTTGAAAATTACGAGAAAGGATAATTAGACATCCAATTTTTAATTTTAATTTATCAGTTACTAATCCAGACGGACAGAGGCGTAAGAAACTCTTGCGGACAAATGGAATGCATTATCAGTGCTTACAACTAAAGGCCCGTGGATTATATTTTTGCCCACAATATTAAAAAACATAGGGTAAATATTCGATTTGGTTATAATTTTTATCCGGCAGAAATAATTTGATTGATTTCATCTGGTTGGATGTTAATTTCTAACCTTAAGCGTTAATGACAGTTTGGAAAACCTCAATTCTGCCACTAAACGTTGTACATTTAAATTATTATTACTGTACATTTTATTGTAGCTGAACTTTCCTAGAACAATAAAGATGATGTAATAAATAAAAATTTATCGTGAGATTTTCTACAAAATTAAAACAATGGACAAATGAATATCCAGAGCTGATATTTGATGGGAAGGTTGTGGTTAGTTTTTACTGTGAGAAAATAGTAGGACACCACAGGAAATCGCTAATAGACGCACATTGCAAACAATGTAATTTTTTTAAATTGATTTATAAAAAATGATTTTGGCCTGTGTCAAGTTCAGGCACCATCTTTCCGAACATTTTTAACAACCTACACTCAGGAAATAATACCGGACGAAAGTACGCTGAGAAAAAAACTATTTAGAAGTTGTGTTAACTCGACAATTATAGAAAAAATTGGAGACCACTACATATACGCCATGGTCGATGAAACTACAAACGAAAGAGGCCCTTACATTTGTAATATTTTAATCGGGGTTCTTCATTCGGAGATCGAACCGACACCACCGTTAGTTTCATGTAAAGTAATTTTGAGTACAAACCATGAAACAGTTTCACATTTCATTTACTACAGCCTGATAGGTTTTTTTTAAAATACCGAATACCAGAACTAAGTTCTGCTATTAGTGACAGATGCAGCTCCTTACATGATGGCAACCGGTCATGCTCTCAAAATATTTTATGTAAATATGATTCATGTCACATGCGGAGCTCATGAGTTCATTCGGGTGTTGGTAAAAGTGCGAGAAATTTTCCCAGAAGTCAATAAGCTGGTAAAAAACAGAAAAAAAGTATTCCTCAAATCCCCATCTCGTGTGGTTAAGTATCGCACTGAAATGCAGTGTGAACTTCCCCTAGAACATGTTTTAACGCTACGGGGCACATAGTTAAATGCTATACTATTTTAGGCCGATAATTTCCAAAGTTTTAAAAATTTATGAATAAATAAGAAGATAAAATCAATTTTTATAATGTACATTTTCACGAAAGTTTTAAAAACTAATTTATTTTTCAAAAACATTTAATTATATTTTGTTTTCATATAAAAGGAAATTTTAATGAAGATATGGTAATTGTTCGGATCGGCGATACAAACCCCTACACGCGCCCAGAATACCTTTTAACGATTCTAACCTTGTTCCGATTTATTTCGATGTTCTAGTCGCTACTTTTAGAGGGGAAAGGTTATTCTCCTACATTTACTGAGAAACTCTAAATCCCTATTCAAAGTAATATTAACTTCTGTTTACCTTCTAATATTAAAATGAGAAATAAGGAAATAATGAAGTGGAAATAAGAAAATATCGAATTATAAGACACAAAATCAATTTTGAATTACTATTAATTTAATCAACAATTAATATACTGAACCACCAGTAAAGTTAATTCCTGATGAACTTTCTGTCAGAGATGTAAAAACAACAAATTATAAATATAAAAAAGACAGAATCCTTAAGTATTTATTTGGCACAACTCCTATTTATTTAACATTTGTAGCTACATGTTCCATCATCAGGCTTCTAATTTTCTTAAAAAACACATTAATCTATAACATTATACCAATATTTCTACAATTAAATAGTAATATGTCATTTACCTCTTAATCTGAGATTATTTTCACATTGTCAATTCTCCATGCTGTAAGCCATTATATAATATAAGACAGAATCCTAGTTGAGAGTGATGATGTTAATTTCTGCTATATTTTCTCAAGGGAAGTGGAAATAAGAAAACATGAGACCTGTGATATACTTTCTCACATTTATTTATAAACTGATATGTTTTATTGAATTAATTGTACAATCTGTCTCACTTTAGGACAAAAAGTATTATGGATGACAAAGAATCCATTCACAAAATATGTATACCGAAATTTTATCACTGAAATTGATGAAACAACAAATAAAAATATATAAAACACCAAATCCATGTACAAATTAATCTTCTTAAGTTTTGTAACACTTTTACACATAAGATAAGATGAAATAAGAAAACATGAATTGATAAAACACTCAATCCTCGTGTTGTTAACTTCTGTTTCACCTATTTACATTTAAGAAGTCTAAATATCATTATAACAAACTACTAACAACACAATCCAAGTTGAAACTGTAGAAGTGATTGTTTACATGTGAGGTTATAGGAATGAACTATCGAAAAATGTAAACATGAAGTTAAGCTTAAGGATCGAACTGGTCGGTGTAGCGCGGGTCAAGCCAGTTTGGTGGTGTCACCGATCCGAACAATTACCGAAGATATATTTTTTTTAATGAACAATTTTTTCCATATCCTTTTTTCCCCAAATTTTAAAGTATTTCAGATTGAATTAACACTAAAACGAAACGTTTGTCGAAATGTCCTTAAGTTTACGAACGGTTGGTTAAGGTTTGCATGTTTGTGTAAATAAATAGATTGCTGCATGTATTAAGTTTTTAAATGCATGTTTTGAGTTTTTTACTGCACAATTTTGCATATTTTGAGTTTTTTACTGCACGAAAATCTGGCCTCTAATTATAACTATATATATAATACTAGCACCCCCTATCGCGGCTTCGCCCGCTCTAATAACTAAAGAACATAGGTAATTTTAAAAAATAATTAAAGTTTTATTTGTCTTTCGATAAAAGTCTTGTTTACAAGTATGCAATTGAGCATTATTTCTTCAATGGCATTTTCGGTCATGGCAGTAATTTTTAAACTTAGGTGTTTGAAGATTACGTAGAAGTCTAATTGAACATCCAATTTTAAATTTAATGAATTAGTAATGCAGATGGATATAGACCATTAAAAAACCATTGCAGATAAGGGACTGCATTATCAGTGCTTACAACTAGGCCCATGAATCATATTTTTACACACAATCTCAAAAAGCAAAGGATGGATATCTTGATTTAGTTTCTGCTATGCAACAATGTACATCTAAAGTTTTACTATTGTAAATTTGGTTATCACTAAACTTTCCTATAGCTACGAAGATGATTTATTTTAAAGTTTTTACAGATGGGTTAGGGATTTTTCTTATTGTAAACTCTATCGCGGAATGGTGTTACAAAATATCGGTCGATTTTCAAGTTTTATTGAAATCCACATTTCGCACTACATATTTAAATATTTTTACTAATTTTTTTAATAATTGATTTTAATTATACTTTACAAAACAATTAAAGCTCTATATAACACCACACTTTTGTAACCTCTCATATAGAAAAGTGCTCGCCACCTAGCGGTCAATTTTAAAACTTCAATGTCACCCACATAATATCCCCTTTTTAATAATAAATTAAATGATAATCAGTAAATTTTATTAATGCTATACTAGTTTTTTAAAATCAATTTATTATAAAATAATTAACCTTTCTATTTCTGAACCTTAAGAAAAATTGAAGGCAAGCCAATACTTTTTTGACCTTCAGTATGGCTTAAACAGTATCATCCATCACTTCTTGCATACTAGTACCACACCGTATTTTATTTTATTTATTTTTTTTATTTATATTATTATTTATTTTTATTTTTTTTAACTTCCAACATTACTAGTTAAGCTGCTACATAAAAATTTCTGGTTTATCACACACGACCTATTTTTACAGCAATTACCTAATCACTCAGGAGACTTGAATTGTTCTTATATATAAAACTTATTGACTTCTATTTTGGTCCATTTAAAATTAAAAAACAACGTGATATATCTAACCATAACGGTTTTTATTATTGTTTTCTTGAAGAAACTTTTTTCTTTACCAAACATAAAAACCTTTCGTAGAAGCCTCAAATTGCCCAAATATCCAGAAATTCAATAGGAACCCTGAAACTATTTAATCGTTCCCGTCACTTCCTCCCACAAGCCACTTGCAAACTCCTAGTTTCATCGCTCATCTTTCCTCACTTTGGTTATGGCTGCGTAGTGTATGGTTGGTTCTCTATGGGTCTCCGAGACAGGTTAAAGCGAATTATGAATTGCTTCGTTCGATTTGTTTTCGGAACCCCGAGGTGTTCCCATGTTACACACCTGTACACTGCCTTGAAGTGGCTCTTCCCATCAACCTGTAAATTATACTTCCTCGGTTCATTCCTTTATGAGGTCATTTATCACCATCGCCCATCCTACATTTATAATCTGTTGAAATTTAAGTCTTCATTCTACTCCCGATTCACAACAAGATCACGTTCCTCTGACCTATACTTGCCTTTCCATCGAACAGATTAATACCAGCATTCCTTCCTAGCCCAATCCGCTACACTGTGGAACACTCTCCCGCCTGAAATAAGACATGCCCCTTCCTTAAGCTCATTTAAAACACTCCTTTTCCAATATCTCCTCTCTTCCCAGTCACATGCCAGTCAATATGAACAATAATTAACATTAAATTTGGTTAAATCGAATAAATTTGATACCGGTGAACTGGTTGATAAATTTTCTTTAATTTAATAATAATCCTTTATTTTTTCCATAATGGTACATAATCATTTGTTTTATAAAAATTCCAATTTCTTTTCACTTTATATGTTTTTCCTATACAATGAAATATTATGTATTAACTTGACAATTCATGTTTGTATGGGTATATAGGTAGATGTGTGCAGTATATATAAATATATATCGTGGTATCTGTAAATATTTTCTTCATTCAATGTACATATAGATATAGTTCATTATCTCATATATATATATATATATATATATATATATATATATATATATATATATATATATATATATATATATCTTTTCTTATTTTCTCATGGTTATTTTATTCATTATTATTTTTTTTTTTTTAGTTTATTTCATTTCTCCTTCTTATGATATCATATCTACTTAAGTTCTTTAGGCAATTATTTACAATCAACTGTATTTGCATGTCTCATGTTTCTCATAAATAAATACCTTTGTATGAAAATATGCAAGCCTAACCATTGTACTACTTTATGAAACAATTTTGTTATTCTTTAAGGACAATACGTTCCAGAATAAAGATTATCTATTAATTTCATACTTGGCTAAGAATGTGTTGCATTACTAACTTTTAAAGACTTTTATTCTGATTGTTTAAAAAACTTCTCATAGATTGTGCTAATGGAAGACTAAAGAAACAAATAAAATAATTGTATGTTATTAAAATTTAATATTATATAATTTCTTTCTCTTTCACAATAAATTCAAACAATTCTTCTTTTTCCAAGACAATTCATTCTATTTTGCATACCTTTTCCTCAGGATGGCTCGCTGAAAATTTACAGTGATTTTTAAATATAAGTTCAAAATACACATTAATATTAAATTTATATTGTTTTAAAATACTTACTGGCGATGGCATTATTAATCCAATCCATGTAAGCATAAACATCTGTGTTAACACCAGGCTTTGAATCGGCACACTCTGTGGAGCCATAAGATACCAAAGCGACCTGAGTTAATTTGTTACTTTCTGGATCAAGGAAGACCAAAGGACCACCGGAGTCACCCTGATGAAATGAAAATTAAAAATTAAATAAATAACCTTAATAAATAAAAATAATACAAATTAGCCATAAAATGATACAATAGTTTGGCTATAATGATTTTAGAAAATAATTATATAGACATATTATATAGGTTTATAGACATATTATAATTATAAAGGTGTTTCCCCGAATTCAATCAAAATATATACAAACTCATAGAAAATTTAAACAGCTTTCAGATGGAAAAAATAGATTTTGAATCGGAGAAATAGTTCCGGAGTTATTGTGATAAATGTGCCGAAAAATACGAGTTTTTCAAAAAAGTACGGGTTTCTCAATATTCTGCCGTGGGTGTTTTACGGGACTAGATCAAAATTTACTACTTGATTTACAATAGTAAATTTAACCAGCTTGCACATGAAAAAAGAGAAATTTGAATCGGACAAATAGTTTCGGAGTTATTACTAAATGATTACTGACAAACGTGTTATTCCGGAGAACTGCGACTTACCTCAAGTAAAAAATCTTCCATTTTCCCCTCTTCCATAGCTCTAAAATTATGTTATGGGAAAGAGAGGAGTAAAATGACATTTTTTGCAACTTTTCTTTGCTTTTTTTTGTATATATATGTGCTAAAAGTAACGTTTTCCGAGTTCGAGATCGGGCAGCTCGATAACAACATACGACTTTCACCCCCTCTCTCCGCTAAATCCGAAGATATTTTGAGGAAGACTTTTTATCACGTTTAGAGCTAAGGGTGGTGAACAATATCCAGCAGTCAGATTTTTTGATTTTTGTAGCTGAATCTTCGATGCTAAATTTTGTACTATATCAGTGATACAAGTAAACTACAAACTATTATAGCAAAAAAAATGCACTTTGGAAAGTAATAACCTAAAAATAAACGTTATTACATTGTTACTGCATTTCAACTGATTGACCGTTCATGATCATGTACAGCAGCATATGCATTTGTGCACCTCAGCACGGCCCTGCTAGGACCGGCTGAGCGGTGTCCACTGCTCTTTCAACGCTCTCTATGAAGCCATCGTTTTAATGTTATGCGCTATGAGACACATCATTTTAAAGCTAATTATATTATCTATAAGTTTTAATTAACACTTTTCTTCCCAAAATGTAATGATAAAAATCTATAATTTGGTGAAGTTACTTTTTTTTTTGTAGTGGCAGTTTTCTGTATATGATTAAGTATTAAGGCGAAACTAAGCTATCTACATAAAAAGTGTATATAACATAATTTGTTTGTAATATTGTTAAGAGTAAGATAAAAAAAAGAACACTCTGATAGCATAATTAGGTTTTGAGCTGTCGGTATATAACCAGAGTTCCGTACCTGTAATGTTGCTGAAGGGGTGGGGGGAGGGACTTTGTGTTTTTTTAGTGTATACTCTATGTACTAACACCCTGCAAAAATCAGCTTTCCCCTAATTAGTTGCGACACGAAACCTTTATTGACTGGGCTATGAGGATCACCCTACAACTTTGTTTCCTATTATTCTTTTCCATTGCCTTTAGTTTCCTTTGTCTCCAGTACTCCTTCATGCGTTTACTGGCCTAGTTCTTTTAATCTTCTTTCCACGTTCGTCCGCTTCTCTTAGGTCTTCCTTCTGCTCGAACCTCTTCCACTCTACTCCTAAATGTACCTCCTCTTAGTAACATTAGGAGTCTGTAATGTTCAAATGTCCTAGTCTTTCCTAACTTGTTTTATCCACGCTGTAGTGGTCTTTTTCTTTTAAAATTAGTACAGTTACCTAAAATAGCGTTGTCGATAGACGATACTGGATAAACACGTGATAATTGGAGAGTAAGGTCTGAATGTCAAAAACAAGCGCTAACAATTTAAAATGTAGGAAAATGATTTTCTTGATGGTCTTTTAATGCACGAGGAACACATCTCCACTATTTTCCAATCGTCTTCAGGATATCAGCGACTGTCGGTTTGCTATCTGAGGTTTTCTCCGACAGATCTCAACAGTTGTTTTCATCAACCATGGGATTTCATCATCCATAGTTATTTCATCAATCCAGGGTAGAGATCCTACTACGGAGTTGGACAGTCCTCTATGAAACATGGATGGAGATATGATATCTTGGAAAGGTTCATGGTAAGATAAGAAAGCAGAGTCTGAGCAATAACAGAATAAGTGATAATTTTGATAAATGGAGCCCAACATTTTCTGCAACGGTTACCTATAGGCTGCGGAGGCTTACCTATAATGGTTACTTAGAGAGGCTCGAAGGCGGCCACGTGTCCGTAGTATCTTGACAGAAACATGGACGTTTTAAATTTATTATTTTTCTTAAAAATTGCTTTCTTAAACGTTCATGAAACAGAATATATGTTCATAACTTTGACAATAATTATGATTCCAATCTGGCCCAAAACTTAAAAAAAATCATTTATAAACATTGTAAAAATGAGATGCAGTTTCGGAATACGTAGGTATCTTGGAAGGGATTGTATGATGATATTTTTCTTTTATGCTTTAGGAGGGTAAGTAACAGCAATGGAGGGTCGTGTTAAAAGATATAAGAGAACGCAAAAATGATGCATTGACAACTGCAAACAAATCATAACTATTCATAAATATGTTCGGGAGAGTTGTGACGAATATAAAAATAAAATGGCTGCACAGAGATAGGGGGGAAAATGATTATGAGAATTGATCTCACAAGAGACAAATTAACCCTAATAATAATTGTTATTACTCTAGGGTATAACAAAGGCTACTTCTTTTTTCTTTAGAGCTTCTAATAAATGCTTGAGGAGAGGACGCCTTTTCTTATCAATAGAAAAAGATAAATAACATTTTAGTTGTTTGATCGGGGTTATCGTTCTAATGCACTCCAAAAAGGTAGAAAGAACAGGCTATATTACAAGTTACCAACCTATTCTAGCCAGAGTAGGAAGGTCCTTTACACTTGGCATAACGGATGAACATCACGGACTCTTAAATTAAGTCTTTAATACAATAGTTATACTAACATTGCAAGAATCCTTTTTGGAAGTGTAAGTACAGATCTGAGTATTTGGTAGAAGAGATGACCATGTTTGTTTACAACTACTTGGAGTAATCACTTGAAGGTCGACTTCTCGGAGACGATTTGCATTACCGAGTATTATATTGTTTTTCTTCAATCCCCAACCTGCAATCAATCATTATATATATTATCTATTTAATTACTTCTGATTTATACTAGTTTAAATATAATAATAGATAAAAATACCAATGACTTTGATGTATTGACCGACAAGATTTATTTTCCTGTTAGGTAGACATACAGGAGAAACATATCTGTCGAAGTTAATCTTGCTAGCTGTGACCAGGATGGCTATGTCATCAGCAACGCGCCGGTCGTTCTCTCTGTATCCTTTGTGTTGGATTATCTCAGCTATCTTGTATGTTTTCATATGCCAGTTTACTGAAAAAATCGTTGAAAATATGAATTTAAAAAAAAAAAAAATTATTCTTGGACACAATGTCTCCTAAAAACCATCCTCATTCCCACGATACTAAATGGTGTTACAGCAGTTACACATGTGTTAGATACATAGATACAAATTACAGGAAAATAGGGTTGCTTTAGAAATTTTTTACAGTTTTTTATTTCTCATATTAATGCTCATCATGGTTATTCGCTGAAAATGTGGGTTTTATACACACTAGTCTTTCTCTTTTCAAATATGGGTATTACTTCGGTTTAAATTCCCAATCTAAACCCATCATATGGGGAAACATTGGGATGGTGGCATTATTGTTTTGGATGGTTGAAGAATTCTGTTTATACATATAATGAATGGAATTCATAAAATCTGCCAGCGCCGATATCTGGATCATGATTGGAAAATGGAATATGGGAACAATCCACGAACAGAAATTTTTATATGCGGAACATTATCCTAATATCCGACTCGAAAATATAACTACAGCAAGCTCTGGTAGAAATGAAGGAGGAGCTGGAAAAATATAGTGAAGTGCTGGTTAAAGCAAGTAAAGAACAGGGAGATGAACGACTTGTCTGCAATAGGAAAGTGGAGGAATACACTTAATTGGGTACCGAAATAGATGCTCCGATAACTCTCCAGAATCTTCAAAGCAAATCAAGTGTGCTAACATATTACTCACAGTACCATGGTTTACCAATAAACATGACAAACTATTATTAAGATTCTAAACGAATTTTTTTTCAGACTAGTTTCGAATGTTAAGCATTCATTTGCAGTTCAAAAAACATAAAAAATTAAAAGTATCAGCAATTTGATACACTGGTTTTATACAGGGTGAGTATCTCTTAGTGTAAAAAAAACTGGTCGATTATTTTCTTTCTATTGAAAAAAAATTTAAATTACCCCACACCTCACTCTTTGAACGACAATGTTGAAAACTAAGAATGCGAAGCGTAGATACTTTCGGACCTGTTGGTTCAAAGAGTGAGCTGTGGGGTTTTTAAAACCAGCTATCATTGATACTTTATGATTTAAAATTAGTATATACAGTTAAAATGTTAATAGTATATATACTGGGCGAGTATCTCTTAGTGTAAAAAAAAAAAAAAAAAAAAAAAAAAAAAATGGGTGAAACTAAATCAAAAATGTAGCAAAATGCCGCAGACCTCACCTTTCTATTCCAATCCGTTGCAGAAATACGATAAATCAAAGACTTTTTTGAGGAAACCACGTTTTTTTCCATAACAACTGTAATATCTCCATTTTGTTTAAATATTTTTATATTTTTACCACATATTCGGATTTAGCATTAAATTTTCTATAATAGCTGAGTAACTGTAACCTTGAATTTTGCAAACTTGGTATCTAAAGAACAGCTTAATCTTTACCTTATTTGGGGAAGTCACAATGTCTTATATTACTTCAACGCTCACCGTTATTCGAAAAAATTATCCACAAAACGTCAAATCTAACAAAAACTTGCAAATTTAATCAGCTTTCCAATGATATGTTAAACGTAATTATTTTGTTTCAATTTCATGGAGAAATTTACTTTTGAAACCGAAAAAACATGGTGTTCTCATGTGGCATACAAATCAGTTACTTGTGTGAATAAAACATTATGACAATCCCTAAATGAAAATGTGCACTTTAAAGATAATAAACTCTTCATTGGAATAAAAAAGCAAAGAAAAAAATTATTGTTTAATAGAAAATAAAGGAAAACTGTCAATAAAGCGACACCAGATCAGAGGATCTTATGTTATTACATTTATCTATTTATTATTATTATTTAGGATTTATTTTACTAGATTTTCAATGTAATGTTTAAAATCCAATGATAATGAACGTAGACCTCAATTTTGCCGTTAGCTTCTGAATGAAGATTGTGTTGAAGAATACTACTTTTTGAGGTGAATTTTATGGGCAGATGAGTCTGATTTTAGAGGGGAAGACAACTCTACCTATCCATGTATATCGTTGGTTTATATTTGTACTGCTTTAAAAAAATGTGGAGGATCACCATGGTGGTGGAAAATCATATTTTCGTGATGAAGTTGTGGTAGATATTCAATATCTTGGGCAAACTATGATTTTTCAACAATATTCGATAGCAATACACAGATAATCTAACGATACTCCTCATGGAACTTCTCCATGAAATTGAAACAAAATAATTACGTTTAACATATCATTCGAAAGCTGATTAAATTTGCAAGTTTTTGTTAGATTTGACGTTTTGTGGATAGTTTTTTCGAATAACGGTGAGCGTTGAAGTAATATAAGACATTGTGACTTCCCCAAATAAGGTAAAGATCAATGTAAAAGAGATATTACAGTTGTTATGAAAAAAACGTGGTTTCCTCAAAAAAGTCTTTGATTTATCGTGTGTCTGCAACGGATTGGAATAGAAAGGTGAGGTCTGCGGCATTTTGCTACATTTTTGATCTAGTTTCACCCATTTTTTTTTTTACACTAAGAGATACTCGCCCTATATATATACTACTAACATTTTAACTGTATATACTAATTTTAAATCAGAAAGTATCAATGATAGCTAGTTTTAAAAACCCCACAGCTCACTCTTTGAACCAACAGGTCCGAAAGTATCTACGCTTCGCATTCTTAGTTTTCAACATTGTCGTTCAAAGAGTGAGGTGTGGGGTAATTTAAATTTTTTTTCAATAGAAAGAAAATAATCGACCAGTTTTATTCCATTACCCCCCTTATTCCGTTCTATTACTCTGACAGTGTCTAAAGCGACAAGGAAACTGAAAAATGGGTTGTCTTAAACACTGAATGCTGCGATCAGGAGAAAGTGAAACTCTTTTTCTTATCTGAACTTGGAGATAGCAGCATATATCCGATTTAACTGGCAGAGGTCATTGGCAGCTATGTTGAAATGGTGGTTTCCTATTCATAAGCTAAAGAATAAGGAATATCTTGATATTATACCGCCTCTCCCAAAGCAAACCTATCTTTTTTTTTGCAACCAGCTCTCTTTCAAACTTTCTGATTACAATTTTTATGTTAAATTAAATTGTTGATACAGAATTATGAACATATAGTAAAGAATACACTAATTTAGCAATTTACCGTGCTACGCAGTAGGATGTTATTCCTACACGATACAACAGATTCTACATGTTACCTAAAATGCCATTCACACTACAACGGCAACTGTAGTGTAGTAGTAGCAAGATTAGATCATCGGAACAAATATAGTTATAGCAGACTCAGAGTGGCTTAAGAATAACATATACCGCGGGCTAATTTCTGTTTGTATTCTGATTGGAGGTGACAATCGGAGACTTTTGAATGAGGGAGATAATGAGAGAGAGTGGTTCAAGAATGGGATGAAGAAATGCAGCAGTTCCTTAAAAAGGAGTTAAGAGATAGACAGAATAAGTTGAGAGAAATACGCAATAGGAGTCCACAAATCTTACCGAGGGGCCTCGGTAGAACTCGGTAATTATCTATATAGCATGGAAAGAATGAGAAAGGGAAGAGAACTGGAGTTTACTTGTATAAAAAGGAAGAAAACGGAGCAATATTTTACTAGTTATTCTAAAGAAACATTCTTTATAATAGGTATAATAACTTACTTCCTATTTGATAATGTCTACCGACGGAGATTTTTAAATCAGAAGGAGACAGCCCGTCTGTACAATGAGCTGCGGTAAGGACGTGCCACTGTGTGATGATCGATCCTCCGCATCCTTCGTTAAGGGAGACGACCCAAGGATACTCGTTCGGTCGGGTGACCGTTCCACCAATTATCCTGCCCTGGAAACGACACAACCATTAGAATATGAGGGCGTAATATCTCAAGATTGTGTATTTTATCGATGATGTGACTGTATAACTACCAACAGTGTTCCTCTTTCCGCAATCACAGCTGAGGTTACAGAGTCCACTCCCCACAGATAGACAAAGCAATAAACATGCCAACTGTAGTTTCATCTCTAAACAAACAATATTGATAACTATGTCAGTGTAAAAATGTGGTATACAGTATAAGTATCTGTTAAAAGTTGGTGTGCTATAGGAAAGCGTTAGTCATTATTTATTTGGCAGCATATACGCAAAATGTAATTAATCACAACACTCAGTTACATAGGATGGATGAATTATTATCAACACTTATTGGAATTTCAGTGAAGTTTTTTTATAAGTTTCAAATATTCAACATCATCATCAGTTCTTAAGGTAGTTAGTTCTGTTTCTAGCAATGCAGGTCTGGGCGAAACTTGACTTCCTGAACAATCGTCTTCCATTTCTCTCTTTACAAGGACTCCTTTGTCCAATGCCTAATACCAAGTTTTTTGGGGTCCTTTTCTATTTCATCCTCCCATCTACTTCTAGGCCTTCCCTTTTAATGTCATAAATGTCATTGCTAATATTTGGAAATTGGAAAACGATAACAGAATAATGACAGGTGACAAGACTTACTTGCGAAGTTGTACGAATCACAAGCTCATTAAGTCCAAGTTGTTATCTAGAGCAATGAAGATGCAACTATATAAATTGTTTATAGGACCCATTTACCACATATGGATCGGAAACTGAGTCAGTCCCATAGTGACTACCGTAAGCTTGAAATATTTTAGAGGAAAATTATAAGAAGACTTTGTGGCTCAAAGCTGTGTGATAATAAAAAGTAACATTAATATTAAGAACTAATTAAGCAACGAAGATATATTTAATTTTATACCAGCGAATATGCTTAGAAAGGCTTGGATAAAGAGAAATGGATGAGGATTGTTGAGGAGGCCAAAGGTCGCCCAATCTATGCCTGCTCTGACCGTATTCATTCGTATAAATGGGTAGTCCTCCCTCTCATATTCCACCGTAAAAAAAAAGGAAAGGCGCCTCCACTGAAGGCAAAAGTCATGAAAAAATGAATGGCCTCTAAGATACCTTTAAATATCTTATAATCAATCAATGTATCACGGATAGATATTTCAAAACTGATTACAGAAGAAGAAATTTGAAACCTACTTACTGCCAACTTATCACTGGTAGTCAATGATGAAACGAGCAACCAAGAGATGATCTCAATATTTATAGCGGCTACTTATTTACATAATTATGAATAAACAAATTAAATCAGGGGATGTTTATTCAGTTGTTGTTGATGTATTTTGTTTGATGTTCTGCTAATCCCCTATTTTTTTCAATCCTTCTGAATTGCTCAACATCAAAAATCAAAAAGAAAAAAGTATAAAAATTTATTTTAACGATAAAATATATAAAAATGGATTATGCATTATGATGATTCGTAATAGAACAAAAGATAAAGATAACTAACTTAATTTGCTAGTCTGATGAGTTCAACAAGAGATTTTAAAACTTATTTTTTAAAACACTGTGAAGCGGTGCACTAGCACACACTGCCATCACTCCAGACTTAAGATACTTTTGGAGCCCGTTCCGACTGAGTTTAAACTGGTGAAACTTAATTAATGAAATTCACGCTTCGGTATTTTAGTGCAATCTGTATCATATTCCTATGCAGAGACATGTCACACAGGTATCTAAAAATTTTTGTTTTGGAAATGATTAATAAATGAAGTCCTTCAAATAAAGAAACAACATATAACATATAGAGAGGTGATTTAATGAAAATATTAAATAATGCATTAATTTCCAAACAAGTCAATAGGACTTGGGATCTTGTAATAAAAACCAAGGCTTCATCATGATTAGCTCTTTCCTTTTTTAATTTTACTATAGTGTGCTTTTATTTGTTAGTCAATCTCATGTACCGGCATCTTAAAAAGCTGTCATTGGAGGTCAAATTGCAGGATAAACGGAAGATTAATCCCATTTAGAATGATAAAAGTATAGTTCACTGTGAAGATGAATGGAGAAGAAGATAATAAGGGATGCAGTCAAAGAGAAACACCACGTCTAAGTAGAAATACTTTAACGCGTGCCAACGTTTCGACCTGTCTTGCAGGTTTTCCTCAGGGCTATAATGAACAAAATACTAGATCTGACAAAAATAACAGACCTATAAACAGATGACAAAAGGAATACAGAAGGACATGGATAAAAACCTAATACAAAAAAGGCTATAGAAAAGAACAGATACATATCTCAGTAATAGTACAAAGCAGAAAGATAAGGTTAAGAACAAGACAGAAATGATATGGGTAAAAAAAATAAAATAAAATAAAAAAATATATATATATATATATATATATATATATATATATATATATATATATATATATATATATATATATATATGTATGTAAGGGTAGTGAATAAAAGGATAATAAATGAAAAATAAAAGAGGACAGAAGGAAATGTACGTAAATAATGTGGAACGTAAATAAAAATATGGAAATATGGGAAAGAGCGAGGGAAATATAAAGTAAAAGTTCTTATAAAGTGATACAAGAAAAGAAAGGGAGAAAAAATAATAAAGGTGGAGGAAAATAAGAGGAAAAGTGCGAAATGGCACAGAACACTTACCGTGAGTGTTTGTTTGGACTCCGAAGAGAGCAGAGCTCAGAGGATCACCAGAACAGATTAGCTGAAACCAACTATTTCTATTACATTTCATTAATTATTTAATAAAATATCATTTGATTTATTATACTTTTTTTTTGATAAATAGTTATTTCATTTATTATTATTATTTTATAAAAATAATTTCAAAATTAAACAATGAAGGGGACTGACCCACCAAGTCCCAATGTAAAGCGTAGAAAAAGAGGTAGAATGAATTCGCCTATCGATAATACCCCCATTATTTCAAACCAAAAAATTTCCCCAACATACATAGTTTTGATAAGAAAAGACGAGCGAAACTTTAACAATGTATCACCTTTTTTTATTAAGAAATTCATAACAAATATGTAGGTACTACAAAAAATATTAAAAAACTTAAAGATGGAAATTTGCTCATTGAAACAGTCAATGCAAAACAAAGTGAAGCTTTATTAGCAATCAATAATTTTGGTGGACAGTTTCAAGTCGAAGCTAGTCCTCATAGATCACTGAACTATTAGAAGGGCGTAATTAGATGTTACGACTTACAATTTGCCACTATCGAAAAAATAAAAGAAGAACTAAAAAATATCGTTACCGATGTTACAAGAATAAAAATTTTTAAAAAACGGAAATGAAATATATACTCATACGTATATTTTATCATTTAATACACCAAAACCCCCCGAGGAAATTAAAATAGGATTTCTCACAGTAGACGTTAAACAATATATTCCGAATCCGATGAGATGCTATAATTGCTTAGGGTTTTCTCATCCAACGAAGGATTGTAAAAAAATATCAATTTGTTCTAATTGTGGTGAAAAACAACATCCAAATAACTCTAAATGCGAAAACGAAACTAAATGCTCAAATTGTAAAGGGGGCCACAATGCCTTAGATAGGAATTGTCCCGTTTTTAAATTGCCAAAAGAAATCAAGGCGATCCAAGTAAACCATAAAACCTCATATACTGAAGCCAAAAAAATTATCAAAAGTAGAAACCCTAGCAAGTTTCAAAAATCTTTTTCTGAAATTTTAAAAACAACTGAAAAAAAAGAAATAGAAGTTCAAGTGGAAGTTCACTATCCCACAGGTTAGCCTTGTACAGACTTCGATCAAGGCTAATAATCAAAGTGCTGTTGAGCCTAATTTAAATAATAAAACAATCCTAGAAAAACATAGCATCACCCCACTCCCTCTCCCTGCCCCCCTTCCCCCACCATCTCCTATCCAACCCCCTCCCATTCCTATTCCAACTAATCCACTTCGTCCTAAAACACGAAGCTGCTCGGCAGGTACTGCCCCCCCCCCCCCCCCCCCCCCCCCCCACCATCCTTGTCTCTACCCCCCACTCCGTCATCCTCCAGAGACCAAGGAGATGAAGCACCCTCAATCTCTGATAACGCACCCACTTCACCCATGTCTATTGAAGATACGGGCCAGTTGGTCGATGATCAGGGGTTTAAAAAAGTAATTAATAAACGGAATACAAAAAGAGAATCAAAGACTAAAGAAACTGAAAAAACTAAACAATTTACTAACACTGATAACATACATGACAAACAATAATAATAAAATTTATAACATCCGGTATCATATTATATATTCCTACGATAGTTTTCCAATCCCAAATAAATACTTTCTTAATTTTATAAAACCTTTTATTATATTAATTAATTATTCAAATAAAATATATATAAAATTTCCTAATCCTAAATTAAATAGTCTTATAATTATTATTAACTGTTTAAAACTATATATTTGTGCCTTTATTTATTTATGTATCTCTTTTCTCCTCATAATGTTAGTAAATATCACATTATTGTTATCACCGTTACGTACATATATATGTGTCATACACGTAAGTATTCTTTTTATTTACTATATTACTGTTCCTATCTGCTGTTACAATCATTTTATCATTTTCAAGTTATTACTTCTTATCACTAGGCCAGTTGTATCACTACAATGGAAGTACTATATAAATTATATTTTTATGTGTTTTACGGATTTAAGAATTTTAATTTTTTTAATTTTATTTTTTTAAAAATTTTATTTATTTATTTATTCTTTATTTTATCTTTTTTCTTCTCTTTTCCTTTGGCTTTTCAAGTCTGTAATTATTTTTATTTTTTTTTTTTTTCATCTCTTATCAATTCTGTATTACCTATCTATGTACTACATTATTGTGGTTATTGTTAGAATATATACATATTCTGCTACTGTGGGTTATACAAAGCTATTTTATTCTATATTTATTTGTTTATATATTTCTAATCCATTACAAATAATCCTTTATGACCCTAGTTCAATGGCATTGTAACGGCTTAAAGACTCATTTCAATGACCTGATGGTACTTATTCATGATAAAGACGCGTTTTGACTAGCCCTCCAAGAGACCCATCTCTCAACAAATGACTAATTCAATTTTAAAAACTTTGAAATCTATATAAATGATACTTCAAGCTCAAAAAATAATCATCATGGGGTTTTAATAGCGGTAAATAAATCTGTATACTCCAAACAAATACCATTAAACTCCCACCTCCAGACTGTAGCTGTCTCCGTTCACCTTCGCTTCAACTTGACCATTTGCAACATTTATTTATCATAGGACAGTACAATAGATACAAAAAGCCTACTAGACATATACAAACAACTGCCACAACCTGTTCTTTTTGTTGGAGATTTTTATGGCCACAATCCCTTATGGGGTTCACATATTAACGTTCTGGGTAAAGTAATAGAGAGCTTTTTAGACCGCTCAAATCTTCTCCTACTTAACACCGGTGAACCTACCTTCCTCAGCTCTAGCTATAGAACTTACTCCTCAATTGACCTTTCTTTTTGCAGCCCTAGCCTTTACAATATAATAAACTGGACAGTTTCACCAGACCTATGTGGTAGCGACCACTTCCCTTTGCTTATGAAATTCATAAATATAAACCCCACTCTCACTAAACCGAGAGGGGTCCTAGACAGAGCAGTTTGGAATCTTTTTAACTCCTTGATCACACCACCTCAAAACCATCCATCCGAAATGAGCATCGACATAGGGTGCGAAATTATTACTAATAAAATTATACAAGCGGCTACAGTGTCTATACGTATGACCTCGGGCTCTCCAAAAAGACCACTTGTTCCCTGGTTCAATGATGCTTGCAAAAAGACAATTAAAGAACGTCGTAAGGCCCTTAAAAAATTTCAAAAATCAATGACGTCTGAAAACATGACGGAATACAAAAAACAGCGAGCTATTTGCAGAAAATTGTTTAATTCATGTAAATCAGATTCATGGAAGAAATTAACAAGTTCTATAAATTCCTCTGCTACATCAGCTGATGAATAAAGTCCTTTATGGAATAAAGTCCGTAAACTCACCCAAAATCAATCTTCCACACAATACACCATATTAACAAAAGGCCAATTATATGACGATCCCCTAATTGTATCAAACATATTCGCCGATTTCTATGACGAAATTTACAAAACTGAAGACAATAGCAACAATACCGATGAAAAAGAAACAGACTTCATAAAAAATTTTGAAACAGAATATTATAACATCCCTTTCTCAATGTGGGAATTTAAAAATATCCTAAATACTGTTAAAGGAACAACGCCTGGTCCGGGCCAAATCCATTATGATATGGTCAAAAACCTGTCTGCTGATACTCAAAAATGGTTACTTGAATTCTACAATCATGTTTGGCGAACGGGACACTTTCCAAAATCCTGGCGCAATTCAATAATAGTTCCTATTCTAAAAACTGGAAAAGATAAAAGGACCCCAAACAGCTCTCGCCCTATATTTCTGACAAGTTGCCTCAGTAAGATTATGGAGCACATGCTGAATAAAAGATTAATGTGGGTCATAGAAAATAACAATTTACTTCAACCATTTCAGTCCGGTTTCCGTAAGGGAAGATCCACTTTAGATCACCTGGTCATTTTGGAAGCCGAAGCCCAATATTCATTTATCAATTCTCAGCATATGATTGCTATATTCTTTGATTTAAAAAAGGCCTTTGATAACATCAATCACAAAGTTATTCTAAATAAACTATCATCTATTGGAATCAGAGGACATTTTTTACATATATTCAACAATTTCTATCAAATCGCCACTTTAGAGTCAGGATAGGATGCAAACTTTCAGATATGCATAAAAAAGGCAACGGTGTTCCTCAAGGTTGTGTCCTTAGCCCAACATTTTTTTGCCTAGCAATAAACGACCTGGGACTAAATTTACCGAGAGATGTCAAACCCCTATTGTTCGCTGATGGCTACAATCTGTCGCTCAGAAACCATCTACAATATACAAACAAAATTACAGGAAGCCATAAATAGGCTGCACTGCTGGTCTTTATCCGTTGGCCTACAATTCTCTTCCGAAAAATCTAACTGTTTGCACTTAAATTGTAAAAGAAACACTCCTCCCTCTCCTGAACTCCGATTAGGAAACTCCATAATTCCCTACACAATTACAGATTTTTGGGCATGATATTTGACCGCAGACTTACTTGGGAATCAGACATTTCCACTCTAAAATCATCATCCACAAAAAGACTCAAAATATTAAAATATCTTAGTGGCACCTCCTGGGGTTCCAACAGGTACTCATTAATAAAAATCTCTTGAGGTACGCATGATGATATAGAAGGATCAATCCTAATAATAAAAATCTATCGAGCTATAATATGCTACAAATTTGACTGTTGTTGTTTTACTTATGGTTCTGTCCGACTCCAAATACTAAATAAAATTGATTCCATCCACCATGCTGGAATTCGTTTATCGACGGGAGCGTTTCGAACTAGTCCCATTCTTAGTTTATGTTGTGAATCAGGGATACCCCCACTATTGTTCCGAAGAAAAAAGTTAGCAGTTAATTATATCTCCAAAATCCTACTTTATTCCGAACACCCAGCACATAAATACATTTTTAAATCAAAATTCGCTAAATTATTTTTAAAAAAGCCGAACGCAATACTCCCTTTTTCAGGTAGAGTAAATTTAGCTATCTAATTCCTACAAGATATACCAATATATAAACAAGAAGTTCATAACCCTCCATGGACAAACAAACCTCCTAAAACACTGCTTCATTTGCCCAGACTTCCTAAAAATAATAACCCTCCTTCTGTATACAAATCTGAATTTTTCTGTCTTCTTCAAAGCATACCAAAACCTTTCGAAATTTATCCTGACGGATCTAAATCCGACTGCTCAACCGCATCTTCTTTTGTTACCCATAACTCCACTCATAAAATAAAACTACACAAACTATGCAATATATTTACGGCCGAGCTCTATGCAATATCATCAGCACTCCACTTCTCCATGTCAATAGATCAAAGCATCATCGCAATAGTTACGGATTCGTTAAGCTCATTAAAAGGCATCAACAACATGTACCCCAAACATCCGATTATTCTAAATATCCATTACTACCTCAATATATTGGAAAACATGGGAAAGTCGGTCTACTTCATCTGGATTCCGAGTCACACAAGGATTATTGGCAATGAACTCGCAGACATAGCAGCGAAACAAGCACTTACCCTCCCTGGTCGTGGCGTGGCTATTTTAACACCACAAGAAATGAGCCATCCCCTCAAAAATAAAATTCTCCAAAATTGGCAAAATATGTGGAATGAAAGTCCACCAAGCAAGTTAAAGGAAATTAAATAATCAGTAAAGCCATGGAACATATATTTCAGGAATGTGCTTTCAATCTCGCGAAATTAACTAGAATAGGACTTTCAACTAACATTTCGGACACCCTCGGAAATGATATATGTAAAGCCAAAACAGTTTTTAATTTTTTAAAAGAAAATGATCTGCTTAGCAATATTTAATTAATCTTCAACAAAATAATACTTATATAACAAATTTTATCTTAATTGATTTAATATATTATATAAATTAACATATTATATATAATATGATATAATATTTATTCTCTTAATCAATTTTCTCAGGGGTCCTGTGGGGCTGTGGCTGGGGGCGGGGGCTACCTGTGGTTGGGGCAGATCGGTCCCGCTTGGCGGGGAATGCGACACGGCTGCTTGTGCTAGTTTTGCTCCAAACCTCGTGGGGATGTGGACTTTTCCATATAGAATAAATGTAAATGGTTTTTATCTACATTCCAAAAATGAGCTTTGTATATTAAAAAAATAAATAAATAAAAAATGTATATATATACAGATAAGCAAGTCGTGGCGTTTTTCCTTCTCGGCGGGTGCGACTCGTCTCTCCTTGGGGCGCGCCTCTATCCTCAGCACCCATTCCGGGCCAAACTATAAATTAAATTAATCAAAATTACGCAGGCATTGATGACCTTAGGGTTTTATGCCTATAAGCCCAAACAAACAAACTTACTCACCGAACCACACTGGAGAGGAGACGAACGATGGCTGATGTGAAACGGTAAGAATAGCTGCGCTGGTAAAAGGGAGAAAAGGCGCGAGAAACATGGATACAGAATAGGAAAATGAAACAATAAAAATGTTACAAAAATATAAAAGAAAGAGAAACAACAGAGAGACCATAAGATAACAAGTAAATACAAACAGAATAAAAAGAGGTAAATACAATAATGCCAATACCGTCATGATCAGGTGTACAACACAATATAAAATAATGCAGATAAATAACAATATGATGCAAAAAGAAATATAAATATAACAAAAATACAAAATAGAGACGGAAAGGATAGAAGGGAAGGTTATTGTTTTTTAATTATTAGGTTGATGCAAAAATAATGCAGGATTTTATTTCCGTTTCATTATTAATTCCAATTGTGTAAACAAAACAAATCCACAATGCTAAGTTATACACATCATTTTAAAGCCTATTTATCTCGCTTACTACTCGAGAAATACCGGAAGAACTCGATGTGGATCAGTCAGCAATCGTACGCCATCTCAAGGCAATTGGAAAAACAAACGATGTTTTTACTGAATACCAAAAACCTGCATTATTTTTGCATCAACCTAATACGTTCAAAACTTGGGAATAAGTGTGGGAAATGTACTCTTTGTCGATTTTGTGATCGACGGGATTAGGCTCGAAATTGATATAAATGGATTCGGATAATATACGTTTACTATGGTTGGGGATAGTGGCAAGAATAGAAGTTTTTTCGAAATCAAAGGTATGGTTTAAGGATAAGGCATGAAAAACTCAGAGAGTTTGGAGGCTGAGGGATTTTTGGAAGAAATGGGGAGTTAGTGTCGGGAGGTGCGGGTTTTGAGGTGGCTTTTGGTTTGGCCAATATATGAGGTCTGACAAATAGGATTAGCATAGGGTATACAGTAAACAACATTGGATTTGAGTTGGATAGAGATGGGATTTTTGGGTAGTTTAGTTGTAGTTGAGTTTTTTTGTGGATTTTAAGGCCTAGGCGTAGGTTAGGAAATGTAGAGCGGAGAGTTTTTTTAATATTATCAGAAAGGAAGGGAGATATAAGGTAGAGACCTGTATAGTGATAAGGGGGTGGAGGTGTGGGGGAGTTCGAGGCGAAAAGCGTAGAGGTCGAATTATCGAAGTAATTGAAAAGGAGTTTGTTTGTGATAATAAGTGGGAAATCATTAGCCTGAAGGATTTGTTTAATACGTAATATGTTAGAACTATGGTATTGAGAATCAGATAGGGAGAGGCAACGATGGATGATATGTTTGGCGACATTAATTTTTTGATGGTGGGGGTATTGGGAATGGAAGCTCAAAAGTCTACCAGAGTAGGTGGGTTTGGTTTACCGATTGGTGAATTTGGAGTGGTCATGATTTCTGTTTACTAGGAGATCAAGGAAAGGGAGGGGATTATTGTCTTCCCGTTCAACAGTAAAGCGGAGAACAGGATGATAAGAATTAGACGCGGAAAGGATAGAAGATATTTTATCAGGGTTAAGGACACGGAATAGGTCATCAACATATTTTTTGATAAAAGCAATTGCTTTTACTAAGACTAAGACATTTATCTGTAGGGAATAATGGTAAAATCGAGTTAAGGAGGTCATTGAGGAAGATGTTGGCAATGTCAGGTGCAAGAGGATTACCTATGGCTAGACCGGAGATTTGGAAAATTATTAATCCAATTTATGTTTTTGTAAAACATTTGTAAACAATTTGGCTAGTGAAGTTTTGTTCCTGTTGGAAAACTAATGATTTCTGATGAATTAGCATATGTTCTCTTTAATCTTCAATTAGTTGGTGTTTGAATAGTAAACAAAGTTTACTGAAATTTCTAGCTAATATTAAATATGATTATTTACTAAATTAAAGCTTGTTAAATTGTCTACAACTTTTATTATATAAACATTTTTCATATTCCGTACCATTTCCGAGATATACCCTTGGCAAATGTGTAGGACGATTAGTACGTTTTACCAAGAAAAGCTAAAATTGATGTAATTTTTGACAGGCTGGAGATAAATTGGCATATATATGTGTATTTTGAAGGAAATTTAATTTCCAACAATATTATTTATTAAGACTTTTGTCGTAGGATGAAAATTTTAGAAGATATTGAGGCAAGTTTAACAGAAAACGTGAGGTAAAATAGTTTTTTTTTTTTGACAAATTTCACATTTTCCGAGCGTATAGCTGGGAAACGGTACAGAATATGAAAAATGTGGGTAACGGTTCGGATCGGCGACACCACCAAACTAGGTTGACGCGCGCTACACCGACCAGTTCGATCCTTACGCTTCACTTCATGTTTACATTTTTCGATAGTTCATTCCAATAACCTGACATGTAAACAATCACTTCTACAGTTTCAACTTGGATTGTGTTTTTTAGTTTGTTATATTGATATTTAGACTTCTTAAATGTAAATAAGTGAAACAGAAG
The DNA here is from genome assembly GCA_003667255.2 of Euschistus heros. Taxonomy (NCBI): domain Eukaryota; kingdom Metazoa; phylum Arthropoda; class Insecta; order Hemiptera; family Pentatomidae; genus Euschistus; species Euschistus heros. The sequence goes on from RCWM02000295.1 coordinate 413,879, forward strand.
TTAACAAAATGAGTTTCATAAAGGATCAAGTGTTTTATGAATTCATGTTTTCTTATTTCATCTAAGCTTATGTGTAAAAGTGTTATAAAACTTAAGAAGATTAATTTGTACATGGATTTGGTGTTTTACATATTTATATTTGTTCTATCAATTTAAGTGATAAAATTTACAACTTGTAAAAGTGTTATGAAACTTAACAAGATTTATTTGTACATGGATTTGGTGTTTTATATATTTGTATTTGTTGTTTCAATTTCAGTACACATATTTTGTGAATGGATTTTTTGTCATCCATATTACTTTTTGTGCTAAAGTGAGACAGATTGTATAATTAATTCAATAAAACATATCAGTTTATAAATAAATGTGAGAAAGTATATCACAGGTTTTTTATTTTTTCTTATTTCCACTTCCCATGAGAAAATATAGCAGAAATTAACATCATCACTTTCAACTAGGATTCTGTCTTATATTATATAATGGCATATACCATGAAGAATTGATAATGTGAAAATAATCACAGATTAAGAGGTAAATGACACATTACTATATAATTGTAGAACTATTGGTATAATGTTATAGATTAATGTGTTTTTAAAAAAAATTAGAAGCCTGATGATGGAACATTATCTCTGAAACATGTAGCTACAAATTTTAAATAAATGGGAGTTATGCCAAATAAATACTTAAGGATTCTGTCTTTTTTATATTTATAATTTGTTATTTTCACTTCTCTGACAGAAAGTTCATCAGGAATTAACTTTACTGGTGGTTCAGTAGTATATTAAATGTTGATTAAATTAATATTAATTCAAAATTGATTTAGTGTCTTATATTTTGATATTTCCTTATTTCCACTTTAATATTTCCTTATTTCTCATTTTAATATTAGAAGGTAAACAGAAGTTAATATTACTTTGAACAAGGATTTAGAGTTTCACAGTAAATGTAGGAGAATAACCTTTCCCTTCTAAAAGCAGCGACTAGAACATCGAAATAAATCGGTACAAGGTTAGAATCGATAAAAGGTATTCTGAGCGGGTTTAGGGGTTGGTGTCGCCGATCCGAACCATTACCAAAATGTGTATATGATCAAAATTTTAGAGAATTTAATTAACATTAATTTGGCAAATAGTCATGTTTTGCATCGACGCACTGTTTTCGAGATATGAGCGCAAAACCAAAAAAAAAGGGACATTTCGTGCCCCCCCCCCTTCCTGTTCCCAGGCCCGAAAACTCCAGGACATTTAGTATGTTTAATTTCGAACTACCCTGAACATGTTTCCGAAGAAAAACCTTGGATTACAGAAAGCGCAATCTACACCCTATTTCAGGACTTCGTTGACTGTACTATATAGTCAGCATTTTTAGAAAAAGCAACCACAGAATGTTCATTTATTATTCTATATCACTTTTAAACATAAAATAAATATCTTATACTCATTTATTATATATCCATATACTATATTATATTTATCCATATAAATAATATAGTTCATATATTATTTATATAATATTAATCTACTATTAATAACATAATATTATTAGTTTTTAATTAAATCATTCTCACACCTTGCCACTTATTTATAGCTTCTCAGGATTTTTACTATTGTCATTTTATTATAAATTGTTGTTCATTTCATTGAGAGACTGTTTGTAAAAATAATAAATTTAAAAACTTTTATTCATTTATTTTCAGGCTATTTCATTCTCTACTATTAGAATACCATCTCTATTATAACAACAATTTCATATTTATTGAATAAAATAACATTTTAAACATTGTAATACAATTTACAAAAGAATTTAGTGTGATTTCTATTTGCATCTAGAACAGAATCTGAGGATCTCGTGCTAAAAGGAGGGAAATTTGGAAGATTTAATTTCTAATGGCTGCCACTAGAATGCGTGCCGGTTAAACAGTAACTGGTTGCCGAAAAGTAACTGTTAAAAGGGGCACCTCTTCGCAAGTAATACCCATCTTAAAAAATACTTCAAATATCTCAAAAAAGGTAAAGAAATAGGTCTCTAAAAAGAAACTATAACGATGTTCAATGTTGTTACTTTTGTCATAACTAAGTCAACCAAATGGATGTAACCTTTCCCGGTATACCTGACCTTACTTTATTTTTACTGATTAACTTATCTGTAAACAATCTATATTATTGTTGAATAAATAAATGCTGATATATAAACACACATCTCTAGAGACGTTTCTTAGATTATAGTCCCCCCTCCCAATAAAGCTTATTTCTGTATACACATCTTCATGCCTTTAAGATGTACTTTCAAAATTATAATTAGAATTTGACTCTAAAATTGTGTAATTTATTTCATTAAGACTACTTTCTACTTATTTTTACTTTTACGCTTAACAAAATTGAGTTTTTAAAAATCAAATGTACTCTTGGAAGATTATCGATCAAAGTATAAACCGATCTCTTGATAAAATTGATTTATCGATCTATCGATGGTTCACACCTGTAAATTAAACCTTCTGTTGTCATTTTTGAATTTGATTGGCATGTATGATATTTATTATGATTAAATACTGTTTATTTTTATTTTATAAAGAATAATAATGTATTGCGGTATTGTTTTGTTCTATAATATGTTACTTTTATTTTATCTAATAAGCTAAATATTTTGTGTGTGTGTCTTGGTGGACAAGTGTGTGTGTGTCCTTATTTGAGAAATTAAGGTATTAATTTGAGTATTAAAGAAAATAATGACTTGAAAGAAACTACGAAATTAAGAACCAAATTCTCCCATTTACTGATAGACTTTTCTTCATAACATTCAAAAAATTGATGATTGGAACAATACATCTCCAATTCCTAATTAGACAGGCTAATTCCATTTTACCTTATTTTTTTTGTGAAAAGTCTCTTACTCTTGATTGTTGTTTCTATCTAATCTATATTATCCTCTCTTTCTCTCTTATCCCTTACCACTGAAACCTGTACCTGTCAATAGTGTGTATAAAAGTAAAAGTAAAACAGTTCACATTGATTATATCATCACCAAATCATGTGAGAAAATTCTTACTTTAGTGACTATAATTATTACTTAAGACCAGATTTTCGTACAATTGCATGTTGATTTGTTAGCTTTAAATTGAATAAAACCATTAGGTATAGGTATTTCAACTATCCAAGAACAATCTATAAATCTAGTTTTATATTGCATGAAATGGCAATATATGACATTCTGATGTTGCTACACCCGATTTCATGTTTTAAGGTTTTACTATTTGTAATAGTATTTATTTATTTTTAAAATTTTAAATGTGCACTCTTGATGCAAAAGTTGGAAAGTTAATAAATTCATGTTGCGAACAATTTTCTTATAAATTTATGGTGCTGATGAAATTCTTGGTCCCCTTCTGCCTCTAATAAAAGTCCTAACCTATGAGGGTTAGTCAAGGAAAAAGCACTGTTAGCAGTGAAAAACATGAGGTGTTATTATGAAGGGCATAAAACATAACAATTAATTAATTTCATAATTTATAAACAGTCACTTAATTTATAATAAATTATAATAGTCAAGTGGAAAAAAATCTGCTATTTTCGTGAAGCTTATTATTCTAAAGTCTCAACCATGACTGGATGATATTCTTATCACTTCATATGGAAAAGCCTCATATTTCTCTGTTCTTAATCCTTGTTATCGTCATGGAGTAGTGATTGACTGCAATGTAGGTTTAGAACAAGTCTTTTCTCTTTCATAACAGCTGCTTAGTAATGCAAATGATTATAAACTTTTTAAAGAATTGATTTTTTAATTTTATATTACCTAGGTGTTTATATTTTTAAAAATGATTATTTATTTTTCCCGCCAGTATTGGTTTTATTTTTATATTTATTTAGTTTATAAATTTAAGATTTTTTTCTATATGCTCAAAATTAACTATTTTATTTATTCAATATATATATACCAAACAAATTCATGCAATAACTGTTTATTTATACTATAACAGAATTTTTTGCACTTTTTGAAATTTTTATTGCATGGTCCTTATTGCAGAAAAATCTGGTCTTCAATTATTGCATATTTTAGTTAACCTGTAGATATTTTTTCAAGATGCTTGGCGATGATGCACCTATAAATCACACATCCTTTTAAAACACTAACAACATTAATGCTACCAATTATTTTGATTGGTTACGTACTTCTGTAATGGCATTATAATTTAAAAACTATTATCAGTTGTAGTTATTATGCTGTACCATATCAGCAAAATGTAATTGCAGTCTTGAATAAATTTTGTCCAGCATTTGTGTCTGTCATTACTGACTCCCTCCGTCACTTTCTCTTCCCACAAACACTAATGAAAGTTCGCTAAAGCTTTATTCAAATTCAAGGAGAACCTTATTTCACATTTTTAAATATAGCAATATTCTTGACCAATTTTATTTCTATTACATCTTGAAATTTCTATTTCATGTTGCCAGTTTGATGAAATGACACCTATTGACATGGCCCAGCAGCAATTGAAGAGAGTTGCTTCCCTGTGCTGCAACATTCCCTTAACCAAGCTGTGGTCCGGTGCTCTCTATGGTGCGAGGGCCAATATCTTCAGGCCTTCTACTGTCGCTGACATGGAGCTCAGTAGCCCACAGTCCCTTCTGCTGGCACTGCTATACTCTCTTGTGGAAGGAGACATCATGTCTTGTTTATTGTTAGCCGACATCTGCCAGCAGGTCAAAAAACTGTGTTCAAAGCACTACCAACTCTGGCTCCTGGAAGATTTTTCTTTTCCTCAATCTGATATACAAAAGGCTATGGCACTTCTTACTGACCTAGTAACTGCTGGGACTCTCAATTTGCCCCCTCATGTACTGAGAATTATGACATCTCTTGCCAATAATTATGGGATCAATGATGTCCAGCTCAGAACATTATCAGAGGTATTTCTTTTTTATGATTAAAATATTTAGCATTTAAATCATGTTAAACTAATGTATTGTAGCTTCATCTTGCAAAACAACTCTCGTAGGAATTGCTTTTCCCATGCACCCTACATTGTTTTGTTTTTTCTTTTAAGAGATATTTAAGCTATTCTGACCCTATAAGTATGATGTAACTTTGACGATCAGATGTTACAGGTATCCTATAAGAAGTTAGTATGATGATTTTGTTTTACTTTTTACATCAATAAAAGTTTTGGAAGTTTATAAACTAAATAAAATTATCATTTATAAAAGGATCAGTAAATGAAAAAGGAGAATGTTTTTCCAGATTACAACAAAGATTTGATAGCAACAGGTGATGGTTACTCAGAGGTTGGCCTGGGAATCAGTAAAAACTGCCTATTAAAATCATTGTTGCCAGACTATTCATTAGCTAAGTAATAACATCTAAGTTTATGGTAATTTTTTTCAATTAGTCTGTTAGAGACTAGGCAGTGATATAAAACATTCTTCATCTCATATATCTTTACTCCTCATTTTAGAACTACACCCTCAATAACCCTAATAACCCTCAATTATCATTTTAGAGCAACATTTTTGCTTTTTTGGTAAATAGCTCTCTCTAACAGCTGGCAGAATGGTTATTTCAACGCTTAAGCAACCACATGCTTATTGGTCACTTTTTGGCCAAAATTAGTTTGACCTTATCCTTTATGTAAAATTTCGTGCCGGATACTTTTCCAAGGCCAGATTTTGAAAAAACTGATGCCAAAGGCAAAATGGCTGCAGCAAGTTTTGTCCACTTGCCACAAATGGAATCGTTTATCCAGATACTACAACTTAGTTGGCTTCCATATGATACACCAGCGAAATGGGGGCAAGGAATTTTTTCTTCTCATTTTTTCTTGTGTTAATTAAAGCAATAAACTCACTTTTTTTATTTATATTTATGATAATATTGATATAAATAAATTATTTTTATGTGTCTCCTGTAAAGTTTGGGAAGATGGCTTATAGTGGTTCAAGCAACAATTTGTATTTGACGAGTTATGAGACTATAAATTTCAATTTTATTGATTCTTTTCATTGATAAAATCATGTATAATTAATTTTTTGCTTAAATTTACAAGAAGGACTAATTAAAGATCAGATAGGTAATTGAAATAGGACTGGAGGTTTTTGACTTAATTTTAAGGAATCTCTTTTGTCAAAACACTTGGAATATCAACTTTAAGACTAAAGTAAATCATTTAAGATCATTTCTAACTTTTTATAGATGACCTCATAATATTCACACTATTGAGAACAGAAAGTGCTAGGTTTTGGTGGGCATTATAAATGATATGCCTATATGTTGGTTATTCATTAATCATTTTTAAAAGAAACAATCTTAATAATTTCTTAAAAGTTTGTTACATGATAACACATCCTCATACCAATGCAGTATTAGTACAAAATAAATAAACCTGTACCATTTACAACCCATAAAGGGTCTCAGATTCAGTACTAAGGTAGGCTTTACTGTTTCTGAGCCAATGAAGGAGGAAAACAGCCAGGTTTTTTCCCCAATTAAGGGTACCTACTTTTTAAGAGGCTGGGTGTGAAAGGGTCTCCCGACCTCAAATTTGATTCATTTCGGCCAAAATGAGAGAATATAAATTTTCTACCGTCAGTAGGACTCGAACTCAGGCCCAGGAGCATGATAGTCAAGCGCTTTACCCAATGAGCTACTCCACCTCCCATTTATAACTAACATTCCTAATAAATATCTATAACTTCATTTATTATATTTATCTGAGGTTCTACATATTTTTTTTCCGATTGCAAACATGCTATCTCTAGTTGGTGTACAAGTTTATGTGGTTTCGTGTTAATTATAAATTCAATATTGCTTTCAGGAAGGCAGGAGAGATTTGGCAAATCAACTTGAAAATGCTGTTGCCTGCAACAATCCTGGAGATATTATTGCTCTTGCCACCGAAGGGGGTGACATAAATGGTTCAACTCACTCTGGGGACAACCTTATCCATTTGGCAGCAAGGAGAGGCTGCTGTGCAGCTATTGCTGCGCTTGGTTTCCTGAAAGCTGACTTGGAAGCTTTGAACTCCAGAAATGCAACTCCACTCATGGAAGCTGTGAAAAATAATCAGAAATCTTCAGTTAAAACTCTGTTAACGTATGGTGCTGAAGTTGGTAAACGTTTTTACAGAGGAGACACTTTTCTCCATATAGCAGCCGCTGGAAGCCACAATAGAGCATTGGAGGTCCTGTTGGAGTATGGAATGGAAGTAAATGAAAGAAATCACTTTGGTGAAACTGCCTTGCTTCAAGCTGTCAGAGCAGGCAATGTCCAAGGAATAGAGATTTTGCTCCACGAAGGAGCTGATGTTAATATAATACCAGAAGGAAGCGAGAGTCTGATTAATATAGCCTTGGAGTCACAAAATACTGACATGTTTAAAGCATTTGTGAAAAGTGGAGTAGATCTGAAATCCAAAGATGGTGACACGTTACTCCATTTAGCAGCTTGCTCCAGAAATGTAGAACTGTTTAGAATAATTAAAAATCAAAAATTGAAAAATAATATAAGAAATCTAAATGGTTTGACTCCACTGCATGTTGCATCTGATCCTGTTGTTATAAGAATGCTCATTGAAATGGGTGTTGATGTAAATATTAAAACTGAAAAGGGTGAAACAGCACTACATTTAGCTTCAGCCAAAGGATCTCTGGAGCTGGTGAAGGCTCTGATCCAGAAAGGTGCTGCTGTCGACTTACAGGATGACGAAGGTACTTCTGCATTAATGATAGCATCTGCAAATTCAAAGGAATGCATTGTAACATTCCTATTATTCAGTGGTGCTAATCTGAAGATCAAAGACAAAGAAGGTCGGACCTCGCTTCACTATGCAGCTGAAGGAGGCTGTGTTGGTTCAGTTAGAGCTTTACTGGAGGCTGGAGCTGAAATCGATATCAAGAATAATAAAGGCCTCTCGCCAGCTTTTTTTGCAGCTATGAATAATAAACCAGCTGTTCTACAGGTGTTTATTGAGCATGGTGCTGATCTAACTTGGCTAGATGGCAATGGGGATAGTATTATTCATTGTACGGCCTCCAGAGGACATGTTGAGGTCATGACAATGCTGCTTGATATCGGGGTTGAAGTGGACATCAAAGGTAATCATCAGAAGACTGCCTTAAATTGGGCGGCTATGAAAGGTCACACTCCTTTGGTAGCAGGAGCAGACCTAGAAGCTAAGGAAGATGGAGGCTACACTCCGCTAATGAGGGCATCTAATCAGCGTCACTTGGATGTCGTGCAGCTGCTTATCGATCATGGTGCTTCAGTTAATGAAAAAGATAACAATGGTCGGACTGCCTTATACTGGGCTAATGCTGTAGGAAAAAAAAACGAAGCAGTAATAGACTACCTCAAGTCCAAAGGTGGTGTGATGTGATATCAAATGCCTTTTTATTTTTTGAAACCTTGTGATTTTGTAGTAGAGCCCATCAAAACTTAGTTTTTAATGCATTAAATACAATTTATTTGTCTTTGTTGTATCAACAAATCTATTACATTTTATATCTTCATCAATTAGAAGAAAGTTTCAAAATAAAATATATAAAAATTATTTATAGACATTCTGTGTCTTATTTATTATTTTTTTAAATCATTGGAATGGTTAATAAGTTATAACCGGGGACTCAATGCCTGAGTGAGTTGGGACAGGGGTCTCAGCACGCTTGGTACTGAAGGTTGTGGGTTCGAATCCCACCTGGGAAAATAGAAATTTATTTTGTGGCCATTGTGAAGGTGACTATAACTACCTCTTGTGGACGGATGTCTTTAATTCTTAACTTTATTTTATTTTATTTTTTTTATTTTTTTTTTTTTTTTGCCAAATCCTATACAACCAAGTTTACCAACATGGTACCCAGTGCTGGGGGATGTATAGCCCGACCACCCTATCTCCTGAGGGGACATAAATATTCAGGAGGCCAGTTGTCCTAAGGTAACTGGGATAATCACCTGTTGGAGAGAACAATTGATTCAAAGAAAATCAGTGAACAGTCTGGTATTTGTTCAGATTAAAAGGAAACGACCCGGGCATGGACAAGAACATTCGACTAGGAACTTGGAATATAAGATCATTGACTGGTAAGAGGTGGAAATCATTGATGAAATGAGGATATATAAACTAGATATCCTATGAATAAGCGAATGAAGAAGAAGAAGGGGCTGGTGAGATGAGAATGGATAGAGGATATAAATTACTTTACTCAGGTGCCCCACCAGAAAATAGAGCTATGAAAGGAGTTGGCATCATATTGAAGGATGAACTCTCCTGAAAAGTAAAGGAGGAGGAGCCTGTAAGTAATTGATATAGAGATAAGGTCCAGACACTGGAGTATTATTCAAGTATATGCTCCCACAAATGATTCAAATATTCTAGGTAAAGAAAAATTCTATAGTGACTTAGAGTGAATGGTCAACAAAGCAAGAAACAAGAATAGAAGCATTGTAATTATGGGTGACCTCAACGCTAAGAAAGGTAATGATCACCTAAGAGCGCATCCTTCAACCTTTCACCGGTCCCGCCCTTGTATTTTGTACAACACCCGACTTGTTTCCCCTCTCTCTCGCTTCCGGTGAGCTTCTACGAAGATTGGCTTTAGCTAATCCTCAACTCCTCTATTTGACACCAGTAAATTTTCGCTGCGATATGAGGGATAGTTTCCAGCATGGAAAATATTTAGTCCTTAGTGTTGCACAAAGTACAACAAGTGACCGCTCTCCTTTTGATTTTATCTCGTCTCTTTCCCTGCAATCAGCTGGATTTGACATAATGTAAGTAGAATCCTTCTGCATTTTTACTTTAGTTTATTTTAGTGAGTGGAGTATTAATCATTCGGAATGTTTTAATAAATCATTTATTGTTTATTAACCTAAAAAAATTGGAAGATATTTCTTAGGAGCTAAACGAGGAAGAAAAATGAACCGAGCAATAAAATCAAAATTGGGATTTGAGTAAAGAAGAAATAGGAAATGCTCTATATCATGATGTAGAGGGAGTGGTGAAGATGACACGAAGGGGAAAGAGGCTGGAGATTTCTACATTTTATTTGTAAAAATCATTCATAAAAAAAAAATATTGTTTGCAATAATCTATATATAAATTAATACACACATACATGTGTGTATGTCTGTACTCGATAGATTCAAAAACCATACATCCAATCGCCGTGAAAATTTGTGAAATTATTAGGTATATCCTCGGGAAGGTTTTTGAAAAAAAAAATTTTAAATCAGGGTTGGGGTCCTTGGTGTATGTAAATATCAAGATAACATTTATTTTTTATAAATACTACTTCAGTGCAGGTGTTTGTAAACAATTAGCAATAAAACATATGTTCTAAATTAATCTATATCTATTTATTTATTTATTTATTTTACAAGCATCTACCCTAGAGGGTCATTAGCAACTCTATATCTATACTATTATATATAAATTACGTATCTTGAGCCAGGCTGACACCTAAACTACTGAACCGATTTTAATTAAATTTGCACACTGTGTGTAGTTTGATCCAACAACAAAGATAGGATAGCTTATATTTTAATTTATAGTTGCAATATTATTTGTATATTATATGCAAGTCTAGCTCTATACGATTCTAACATATGGCGGTATAAGGTTATACTATTATATAAAAGGATAAGCAATTTTTCGTTTGTGAACACTAACTGCCAAAAACTACTGAACCAATCTACCAAATTTTGACTGCATCATCTTTATAGGATGGTTTAGCAATAGTAAAATCAAATGATTTTCAACTAATTCTTTATTGAAAAATGAATAATAAGTGGATAACAGTGAAGTACATAAAAATAATTTTTAGAAAAAAAAAAAAAAACCGACTTCAAGATTAAATCTACATATACAAACTTGAACTAAAAAATAAAAAAAAAAATATTTTAATTGCATCAAAACAAAAACCATTAAATGAAAATCAACGAAATTATCGATACTTTTAAACCTATTCACAATTTATAATCAGTTATTTTTGGAGTCGGTGCCAGTCAAGAAGGGAAGTTTAATCCTGTCTTGCAGGAAGAAATAAACTGTCGAAGGGCCGGAGACAGCGGTGTGGCGGTGATGAAACAGTGGAAGCATCTTTACAATTACCATTTCTTTTCAAATTCTGTTGTTTTGTTTTTTTTGTTGTCACCGACTCCAAAAATAACTAATCATAAATTGTGAATAGGTATATAAGTATCGATAATTTCGTTGATTGCCATTTAATGGTTTTTCTTTCGAAGCAATTAAAATATTATTTTTTATTTTTTAGTTCAAGTTTGATTATATAGGTTTAATCTTGAAGTAGGTTTTGTTTTTTTCCTAAAAATTATTTTTATTTTTTACTTTTTAGTCGTGAGTGTATTTTTGTTTATACAGTCAATTCTCGATCTTCAAGCTACCCTGAAAAATAGTTCGACTTACTGAACAAAGAATTGTCGAGTTTATCATTCCACTTATCTGCATGTAAATGGGAAAATTGAACACAAAATTGTAGTTGAAATCATACGTAAATTTTCATTAGTGGGAAAATTGTTTGTACCAACATATAAAATCATTGATACAGAAAATTAAATACCCGGTACCAATTTATCATATAACTTTCAACTGAACTGCGCTTTCTGAGGGTGCCTATAAGTAGACTTACCGCCTTCCACCAGTGGCGATCTTTTTTTTATTCTTTAAGATGGTTGAAAGAGAACTACGCGGAATTCGGAATTCACTAGCAACAAACGCCCAACTTCTTCCTCATTTCCCCCCACTTTGCAAATCAATTTTAACTTTTCGTTAATTGAAAGAATTTACAATAGCCGCTGTAAAATTATTCACTCGAGTGAATAACTAATAATAAGTGACTGATGTAACTATGAACTGGAAAGATAAACAAAGACGGGAAACCGGAGTATAAATTACACATGAAATTCTTTTAATTTGAGTTCGAGAGGCGATGACTTCTAATAGTTCGTTTCATAGAGATGGTCCTAGAAGTTCTTTCTTTAGAACCCTATTTTCAGTTCTACTTATTTTCAACACGATTTTCACGTTCTTTGTCTGAAATCGTTTCATTGAGGTAGACCGCAGATTTTGTTCGACTTTAAGAATTTAGCTTATCGAAGTACAACACATCGAGAGTTGACTGTATGTGTAAATTATTTTTATTAATAACAAGCTGAAAGTACCCTGCTCCGCTACGGTTTAATATCATTAGGATGAAGGACAACTTAAATTAGTAAAAGTTAAGCTTAACGTTGATAATTATTATTACTTAAATAAACCTAAAGAATGCCATTCTTAGAATAATTTCAATAAGTAAATTTGACAATTTGCAAAAGTTAATTTTATATTATTTTGATAGTCCTCCAGTGAAGCTTCGAGGCAGCACTACCATCTTACCCAGCTCTGATACCAGACCATCAGCTTTTTATGGCATACTTCAAGAGAATATAGTCTCAACTTCTCAACATTTTTGATTTTTTCGAATAAAGTTTAGTCTTTCTGTTTCTATTTTTGCTTAAATATCAAGCATAAATTGGTTGAGGAGATTACGAAATTAAAGTAAATAAGGTTCTTCACCTTCTCGCTCCATCAACATATAGGCGTAAAAATCAGCTGCAGAAACAGTTTTCTTAAGCTGAGGGATGTTAATACTGTACCCGTCTTCTCCATGGCAGAACCTAAGACGATACTGAAGAGAATCATATGCTGGATAGAACTCACTGATTATCAGTGTTTTGTCCCTACATCGAGCTGGCCTTACATGTCATCACCAGAGAACATAAGTCTTTTAACCTCCTCTTTGTTTACAACTATAAGGAACTTAATCGGTGGTCAAAGTTTGTGGCTTAAAGATCTAACCTATTTTTTAACTTAGCTTATATCGAAATACCATATGATAATTAATCTTTTATTATTCACCCAATAAAAATTGAAATCGCATTTTTCGCAAATTAGCCGCGATCCAGGCCGATTTTTTAAAATTCCTTTCTTAGCGAGCACCTTCGGCCCTAGAGGAATCTACATATCGAATTTCATTCCAATCCGTTCGGTGGTTTCTGAGATTTCGTGTTAAGTGAGTGAGTGATATTTGACAAATATATAATAGATTTAGATTTAGTTACCATGGAGATTTTAGATAATCATAATCATAAATATGTTTAAAATGTAAGGTTATATAGCATCATAAATATGTTTAAAATGTAAGGTTATATAGCATTATATCAGTAATGTAATCCCGGCCGGGATTACAATTACAAGTGTAATGTAAGGTTATCAGAGTCATTTTTATTAACTTGTTTTTTGATTTTTCTTAAAAAGTGCTACGTTAATTTCAAAATATTTTTTATGGGACTACCTCTGAAGTATGCCCCACCGGCCAAAAAAAGAATCATCAAAATTGATTAAGAATTGACGGAGGTTCTCTCAACTCATCTGTATTTTTTTTATTTTTTTTTTTATTTTATTTTTTTATTTTTTTTGTATGTTACGTGATTACTCCGTCAATTCTGAATTAATTTTGATGATTATTTTTTAGATCGGTAGGGCTTTTTTTGTTATAAATAAAAAAAAACAGTTAATAAGTGATTTTATTAACTGTTTTTTTAATTTTTCTTAAAAAGTGCTACTTTGATTCCAAAATATTTTTTATGGGACCACCTCTGAAGTATTCCCTATCGATATAAAAAAGAATTATCAAAATTGATTTGGAATTGACGGAGTAATCGCGTAACATACACACAAAAAAAAAAATACAGACGAGTTGAGAACCTACTCTTTTTTGAAGTAGGTTGAAAAATGGCGGCAATTGCCATCTACATGAAAGGTTAAAGGGTAGTGTTACATAGAGCTGGACATTGATAATAAAATTTACTTTTTTCAATTAAATTGTTATTAAAACAGCTAAATGGAGTGAAATGTGCCAGATTTTAACTAGATCATTTTCATAGTTCTAAATTTAGCAACATTGAAAATTTAAATGTAGAATGTTGAGTGTTAAAAACGGGTTTTGCCACACTATCACATACTTTTATGGTTAGAAATTAAAATCCAACTAGATCAAATCAATAAAATTATTTCTGTCGAATGAAAATTATTACAAATCAAAATGCCGATTCTCAGCTGTATAATATTGTTTGTAAAAATATGAATTTTGAACCTTTAGTTGTAAGCACTGATAATGCAGTCCATTATATGTAACTGTTTCTTAATAGTCTGTCTATCTGGATTACCAACTCATATATTTTTTTTTCACTTTATTAACTATATCCACACCTGTCACACAATTCGTGACAATAAGCGGATGTGATATAAAAAAAAAAAATTATCTAAAAATTGGCATGTCAGGCATGAGGGAGTTCAGCACCCAGCGGTGCCTACTCCAGTGGCATTTAAAAAAAAAAAATTTATCTTAGGAGATCTCTTAACCAGCTACACTTCAGCCTTCGTCGTGTTGTCTCTGGCATATCCAAAGTCGCCATGTTTTGTATTAGTTTGTTGTAGTGTCCTGGAAGTTTGTCATAAAATCGTTTGTAGGAAGTGTGAATATGGTCCTGTACAGTGGGTATGTTCAAGTCTGTATGCAATGTTCTGTTACTGACGTACCAGGGTGAGCGAGTTATGATTCTTAAAACTTTAGATTGAAAAGTTTGTAATTTTTGAATGTGAGTTTTTTTTTTTGCTGTCCCAAAAATTTGTGATGCATAGGTCCATAAAGGTTTGAGTAAGTAAGTATAAGTATTTAATCGTTGTCTGATTTTTAGAGTCGATTGTTTGTGAAGAATAGAGTATAGTAGTCTTAGTCTTTCAATCATTCAAAAACGAAAAATGGCTTGTCCTTTTATATAATAGTATAAGTTATTATTATAGTAAATTTTCTAATTGTAAATTTTTCAAGAACTATGAAGATGATGTAGTTAAAATTTGGTTCAGATAGGTTCATTAGTTTTACTAAAATGCTATTGTCGCTTGCCACATATTCGATTTTTAAATTTCACTGGAATCCACACGTCACACCACATATTTATAGCTTTTTGGATAACAAATTAATTTAATTTAGTAATTTTATTATCAATTTCTAGCTATAATTAACACTGGATCATTGTAACCTCTCTTGAATGGCGCTCGCTTTACTACCCACCACATATTTATCGCTTTATAAACAGTAATTTAAGAGGAAATATGTAAATTTTATTATTGCTAAACCTTCCTTGAACTATGAAGATGATGTAGTTATATTTGGTACAGAATAGTTCTATAGTTTTCGCGGTTAGTGATCACGAACGGAAATGGCTTGTCTTTCTATATATAACTTCATCATCCCCCGTCGAGGATTTTTAACTAATAATTGATTTTTTGTTTATTGATAAAAATCTTGTATTAAAGTGAACAATTGAAAATTATATTTTTGATAATATTTTCACGCATAGCAGCCATTATTAACTTGGTTAAATTTAGATTGATTAGGTATTTGAAGATAACATAAAGCATAATTAGACATCCAATTTTCAATTTTAATATATGAGTTGGTAATCCAGATGGACAGAGACTATTAAGAAACTGCGGTATAAGAAACTGCATTATCAGTGCTTACAACTAAAGGTTCAAAATTCATATTTTTACACACAATATTAAACAGCTGAGGATCGGCATTTTGATTTTTAATAATTTTCATTCGACAGAAATAATTTTATTTGATTTGATCTGGTTGGATTTTAATTTCTAACCATAAAAGTATGTGGTAGTGTGGCAATACCCGTTTCTAACACTCAACATTGTACCTTTAAATTTTCATTGTTGCTAAACCTAGTACTATGAACATGATGTAGTTAAAATTTGGTATATTTCACTCCATATAGCTGTTTTTATAACAATTTAATTGAAAATAAGTAAATTTTATTATCAATGTTCACTTCTATGTAACACTGTACCTTTTAACCTTTCATGTAGATGGCAATTGCCGCCATTTTTTACCTTCACTGTTATCCACTTATTATTCATTTTTCAATAAAGAATTAGTTGAAAATCATTAGATTTTACTATTGCTAAACCATCCTATAAAGATGATGTAGTCAAAATTTGGGAGAGATTGGTTCAGTAGTTTTTGGCGGTTAGTGAACACAAACGAAACATTGCTTGTATAATAGTATAACCTTATACCGCCATATGTTAGAATCGTATAGAGCTAACAGATAATTGTGACTTACAGATAATACACAAATAATATTGCGACTATAAATTAAGATATAAGGTATCCTATCTTTTTTGTTGGATCAAACTGCACACGGTATGCAAATTTGATTAAAATTGGTTCAGTAGTTTAGGTGTTAGCCGGCCCCTAGGCGGCGACACGTAATTTATATATATTAAGATATATATATATATATATATATATATATATATATATATATATATATATATATATATAAATCAATGTATAATCATGTAGCATTATTCTACAAATAAAGATTTCTTATTATTATATAACCTGAACCTGGGAAATCTGATTTTTTTTTTTCCTAACTTGGTGGCCGAGCTGTTATATTCCTGGTCTCCTTCAGGCAGTCACAAGTCTCGCATTTTCCATTTGCTTCTATTTTCTTCAAGTTGAGATATTTCCTTGCACAGCCATGATTTGTCCTAAGCCTCGTTATTTTCACAACATGGTTTCTATCGATATTGATATGGATGGTATGAAACCATGGCGTTAGACCGACTTTGGGCTGAACTTGGTAATAATTTCTGCCCTTTGATTGTTAATCCCAGTCATATCTCTCCTGCAATTATTTTATTGCCTGCTTCTTTATAGCTAGCTCTGTATAGCTCTTGTGTTGGAACTTTAGCATTATCCCTTTCTACCTGTCTATCCAGTGCACTATCCGCCTTCTTATTTTCTCCGAGAGGCCCACATGAATTGGGAGAAGTGAAACTGACAGTTTCTTGTTTTTCTAAAAACCATTCTAGTCTAGATTTTATAATTATATTAAAAGTTTTTGCTAAACAGGATATTAAAAAAGGTATGGTAGGAAGAGATTAGTGACAGGTCTTTATGGCTGGTTCCGGAATAGGTACGGTCTGGATTATTCGCCATTTAGAAGAAATTTTAGATTTTTGCCAAACATTGTTATTTGCTTCCAGTAATTTATTAGGTATTGGGTTGGAGATGAGTCTTATTATAATCTAATTAATTTCATCAACTCCCGGTGCAGTGCCTTCCTCACCCTTAAGTGCTGTTCCATGCTCGGTTTCCTGGATAGGTTTTGCCAATTGGTCGATTGTTGGCCATGGTGCTGTTTGCTTGACTATTGGTGAATGCCTTGTTTCGAATTTATTGCTCAGTTGTTGCAGGAATCTAGTCTTTGATCAGTTATTGAGGGAGCTAGAGGAAAGAGGGAACAGCAACAGATCTAACATGACACTTTGCCCAGCATAAACATTTAGGAAAACAAAATAGTTATTCTTTTTAAATTGTATTTTTATATATATATATATATATATATATATATATATATATATATATATATATATATATGTATTATATATTTTTTTTTTAGTTTAGAGTTTGTAAGAAAAAGCATACGTTATATTCGGAAACGCAGCCATAAATAAGTAAAACCTTAATTTTTGATCATAATGTTTGGAACTAATAAGCAAGTATGTTGTAGTGGTGTTGATATTTACGTAAAACTAACGCATAAATCACATGAATCCTAAAAAACACCATTTCAGGAAGGTTCGTGGACATGATGAATCATTCCCAAAATGATTTGGTTGTTCCTGATATGACTTTTAAATTATTTAAGCAATAATAACTAAACATTGAGAAGAAATTGCTGTTTTTTTTTTTTTTGAATATGGAACCGAAATTAGAAAGATATTAAAAAATATACATAATTCTGCTTATTTTCGCCAAAGCAAGAACAAGAAAGTTATTATTCGATCTGAATGACAAGTATAAATTGAAGGAACTAAAGATAAGGAGTACTACTAGAAAAAGAAAACGGAAAACAGAGATTAGGCAAGACCTACCTCTGGGTGTCAAGGTCAAAAGGTATAACTTAATGATGAAAAAATCGATACGTCGATACTTATATCTTAATACACCTAACTTTTTATTTTAATACTAAAAAGTTGTAGGATTGGTGACTGAATTATTAGACTTGTTTATTTCAGAATCATTTTTATTTTATTATTGCTAGTGTAAAATATCTTGCCATTGGGTAATTTTATATCTTCGTACACATCTTCGCTTGGGGCTTACTCACTGTAAAAAAACAAAACAAAAAAACATTTAAATTAATGTTGACCATGAACTGTATTTAAATTAATTATAAAAAGGATACAAATACATACAGGATATAGCCTTATCGATCCAGTCATAGAAATGGGGAACGTGAGTGTTGACTGAAGGTAATGTACTGTTCCCACAGTCGGAAGGACCATAAGACACCAAAGCAACTTGAGCGTACCTGTTCGTCTCCGGGTCCAAGTAGACCAAAGGTCCACCAGAGTCACCCTGTTTACAAATAAACAAAATTTCAGAACCAATTAATATTGTTACATTTGTAATTAACTTATTCGGAGCAAACAGACCCTACGTCATCGAATCATTTTGATGTAATGGTTACGTTAATCAAATAAATGACTCAAGTCCTGAAACCAATTGACGCTTTAATAAAGCATTGATAGCGAATGGTCAAATGTTTTACTGAAGAGGGCGCTTTTCCTTATAGGGGGTCTTCATAGATATTTTGGGATCGATCAAATATTTGAGGAGTTAGAGCGACAAATGTGCCAAAAAACACTTGGATTTTACAACAGTACGTTTTTATTAGCGGGTTAGCATGTACATTTTACGGGGTTTGATTAAAACATCATTTATAGATGCTTATAATAAATTTAATTAGCTTTAAGATGAAAAAACGTAATCTTGTATCGAACAAATACTTTCAGAGTTATAGCCAAAAGAGTATGACAAACGTGTTTTCGCGGAGCTGTGGGACTGATGGCAAGTTGGCCAATTTCTCCATTTTTTCCCAATAAGAAAACAACCTTTCAGTGCAATGGAGTATAAGCCTTACTCGTTTTTTTTATTACAAAATATGGCCAACCTAGTAATTTTCATGGTAAAGGTAGATCATTCATCGGTGGTTATATCCTCTCATAACAAAAGCAGAACGAAGAAAAATGTTCGAAGATCTAACTCAAAAATATGAAGTTTTGGTAAGCTATATTGAAAAAAAAAAAAATTCATAAGCTGAAAAAACGTTCTGTCTAAAGTAATATTTATCAGGATAGGATCTTCTTACGACATCTTCTAACATTAGGATTCTAAATTGAATAACAATAATTGGTTAATAATAATAATATATTTTTTTTTTTTACATCTAAAAACGGTTTTTAAACTTCCCAAAATACATCCCCTTCGATTTTTTTTCGAAAAAAATATAAGTGATTCATACTATAACTGACTAAATGCGGGCAAAACTTCAGAATGGGATAGAAATGTGTTATTGATTACAAAAAAAAAAAGATTTTGCCTTTTGATTTCAAAATTGATTTCAAACACATAGAAACGTAGTAAACAGTAGTTTTTGGATTTTTAAAAGGTAATTACTCAAAAACCAAAAGACAGAAAAATGTAATATTTTACATTTTGAATGATCTTGGTAGGTACAACTTTTACACAAAGTATCACAGAAATTTGAGGGGTCAAGTTGCAAATCCTAATGTAGAATTGGTTGATTTGACACAAAATAACCCAAAACCTGAAATAGGAATGAGGAAAAGTTTCTCAATAGCTTTTTAGCTTTGTTGATAACTTTAAAAGAAAGGATTACTGTTCTTCATCATCGATAGCATCAACTTTTAGAATTTTTTATGAAACATTTCGATAGAATTGATTTATAGATTTTAAAATAATATTATCGATTTACTTACATTGCAGGAATCTTTTCTATCCTCATAGGCACAGAGCTGAGACCCTGATGTATCTAGATTAGGCCATTGCTTTTTGCATTTGTCAAGAGGAGTTACCTTGAGATCAACTTCTCGTAGGAAGTCGCCTTCAGCTGTGCCCTTTGTCGTTCCCCAACCTGTAAAGAGAAAAATAATTGCTCTTCGCTAGTTTAAAATTCCTGATCCAAATTGGAAAACGAATAAGGAAACTTACCCATTACTTTGACATATTCTCCGACCAGATCGGATTTCTCTTTCCACATACATATTGGACCGACTTCTTGGTTGAATTTTATTTAAGTGCTTGTTACGATAATAGAGATGTCATTGAGAACCTTTCGATCGTTATATGATTCATGATCGATGATCTTTTCGACACTGTAATGTACCGAATTCTTGTCGTTATCTGAAACAATAATTATAAAAGTGACCTAACCTTTAGTTGATGAAAATGGAACATCTTCGTGTGTAACGTTTTTTGAGATAGGAATCGAATCACTTAGATATAGAGAAAATGACGGTAGAGGATTAAATTATTCTGGGAGCTCACAAGAGAGTATATCTAGAACACTAAGATCGCCATTGACCATGAGCCTTATATTAACGATAGTTATAAACTACGCTTTAACAGTTAATAACTTACACAGCTGATGACGGCCGACCGAAACAGTGAGTTTGGACGGAGCGATGCCAGCTGTGCAATGCGCAGCAGTGAGTATGTGCCATGGAGAGATAATGGATCCACCGCAACCACTGCTTAGTGATACCATCCAAGGATACTCGTTCTTGCGGGTCTCCTTTCCACCGACGATCCTTCCCTGAAACGAATAGTTATTATTAAAACGGATTATTTGTATATATCGTCACATGATCGTTTTAGATCGTTGCTTCTACTCACAGCGTTCCTCCAACCACAGTTACAGCTGAGATCTCGGGATGTATTTTCGTTGGCCTCATTGTAAAGGTAGCCCCAAGATAGGCCTATAGTCGCCACCAATATCAGAAAAACCTTCATTGCTGTAACATTTAAAATTTGGATTACTTCAGGGGGCCACATTAATGTTTGAGTGTAATATATGATGCATATTAAGTAAACAAATACCTGTAGTTTAATTAAATAGAAATAACTCCTCAATATGGCAGGAAATAAATAACTAAACTCAAATCTGTAGACAACAAAAATATTCGAACTTCGAAACCTTGCATTATATTTGTCTAAACAAAAGTAATAATAGATAGGTATTGAGGTCATTATGTTGAATTTTGTTAGAGGGTATACGATGTTTATAGAAAGTTTATGATAGTTCTTAGAACTATGGATTGGAAAGAATGAATACGATTAATTTGGGATCGTTTTTCTTTCCATACGTCCATCCTCACAGTTGTAGTCCATAGGTCCGAGTAGGTTTCATAATGGTCACAGCTTACAGCATTGTATATGATAAGTCAATGGAAAGGTGAAATGCCTTATTCCGTAACCTATACAATTGGTTGAAGCGTTGAAGATTTTTTCTACGAAGAAGCTACTTTTAAAGATACTTTTATCTGAGTAATGGGATATATTGATAATCACAGTAGGGCTGGATTTGCGGTAAAGGGTAAAAGTTCCGTGCTTGCATTTAATTTTATTGTCTTTAACTTGCCATATGTTGCACCAAACTTCAACCTAGAATAAATCATGTAGGTGAAAATAATCCAATTAATGGCCATGACTGGATTATAAAATTGTTGTCATTAGCGGATGTTGCTGGAAGGGTATCGGGAATGGAGGGATATCTGCAGATAAACAAATTCATATCTTAGCTATCGGAAATAATCGTGCTATATTAACGAATCATTATAAATAATAAAATCGTTTAAATTAAAAGTAATTTAATTTCCTTCTTAATTTTACTATTTAATTATTATTTTATTACTAACTCAGTTAATATTCTATGCAAAAGTATAGTTAAATTATTTTTAAGAAAATACATTATCAAACTAAATATTATATATACAGGTCTACTTACTTTACTGAAAGATGCGAGGAAGTAGAAGAACTGAATTCAATGGTAAAGCAACCTTTCATGCCTCGAGCTTTTATAGGAACGATAATTTGGTTATTAATAGGCAATTAGTAGTTGGATATGCCTGGAATATTTGTCCAGTTGGTACCTGGCATACTTGGCTCCAGGGTCGCTTACAGTTTACCATGGAAGGTTTCCTGGAAATCAATTATACACTCATATTACGAATGTCTTACCCTGTTACAAAACTGCTAATATAATAGTCATTATGTATTATCTAGTGTAGTATATAATCATTTTACTATATACATTTTATCATATTCAATATTTGAGCTCCATAGGCAGTGTGAAGAGGAATCCTAAAGAACCTTGTTCCATACTTCTAGTCATCACCAGCTCTTCAAAAGTAAAATATATATAATATATTTACTGAAAGTTAAATATATATGTTTGCAGCAGTATAAAAATTGAAAAAAAAAAACCAAAATGAAGAATCTATTATTTTTTCAGTAGTTTATGAATGTGACATTTTTTTAATATATGGATGTCATAACGTGAAGGCAACATTACAATTTACAATAGAGCCACTTATATTTATATATTTTTTAAAAGTTTGTTTGTTTATTTTTTTATTTGGGCTTAATGTCTTTCTGTACTCCAACTACGGATTATCCTACATGTTACCAACCTTTTCTAGCCATGATAGGAAGGTCAAGATTCATTTCGTGGGTCCTCCACGAAATAAATTTTAACCCACCCAGGTGGGATTCGAACCCACGATCTTCAGCACTGAGCCCCAACACGCTCGGCAATCGAGTCCCATTTTTTAAAGAATTATTATCTGTACCCAATTTTAACTACATCATCTTTATAGTTCAAGGAAGGTTTAGGCATAATAAAATTTACTGATTTTCAATTAAATTGTCATAAATAAAGCGATAAATATGTGGACTCCAGTAAAGTTTGAAAATCAACTAAAAGAAAGGTTACAAAGTTACCATGTTATATCTGACATCCCAGTGAATAAGTGGTTTAGTCGAATTTTGGCAGATTTTATTCTATCATTATTACATTATGAATCGTAAGCGCACTTTCGATTTAGAAAACCCAGACGATATTGAAATGATTCGCAAAATCATTCTATGTAATACGGAGAATAATAGTGATGTAGAAAATTTTGATAAAAGTGAGATAGATTCTGAAAGTGAAACAGAAGTTGAATAAATAATTGAGTATTCAGGTACTGAACCCAAATATGATGTATCTAGTGATGAGAAATGCATTACCAATAATTAATTTATAGGTAAGAGTTTGTTGATGTTTCATTTATTATAGAGAAGAGGATGCTCCACCTGAAGCCATGTAGGACGCGGCTCTATAAGACTACGTGAATAATGTGAAAAACGAATGCTGACTAAATACTTTTGCGAACAATGTAAAATGTATTTATGTATAGAACATTTAAAAATTGTCTGTCAAAGCTGTATAAATAAAATTAGTGAAGTAAATAATAGTTAAAAAGTTGTGATAACAGAAAAATAGTTAAAAGTTGTTATAGATCCGGAGGCCCGGACCCGGCAACGGGTTCTAGCGCCGAGATAGATAGATAGATATAATAGATACATAATATTTGTATTACTTATTTTATTATTGTGTATTATTATGAGCACTCCTTTAAAAATCAAATTAAGTAAATGAGAAAATAAAAGTGATGAAATCATCAGTATAACGATTGGATTTCAAGAGGTGATCTGTCAGATCTTTGCGACTATTGGTGTTAGTCCTAGGATTGCGATCACTGGAGGGTTAAAATGCCTAACCAATTATTCACTATGAAGAAAAACCTCCACAATTTATTTGGTCACTTAACTAATTTTGGTCACTTAACTAATTCGACATAATCACTTATTCGCCGGGATGTCAGATATTACACGGAACCTTTGTAACCTTTCTTTCAGTTGATTCGAAACTTGTAATTAAATTTACCTATTTCATATTAAATTGTTATTGAAAAAGATATAAATATGTGATACGACATGTGGATCTCAGTGATGTTTAATATCGACCGATATATCGCTAATAACATAGTAAATATTATTTGTCCATCTGGATTACCTTAAATATTTATATACTTTAAAACTAATAGTTGGACGTCCAATTATGTATTTACGTGATCTTCAACCACTTAATCTGTGCAACGGTATCAAGTTAAAAATTACTGCTATATTTGGAAATATCATTTATTCCTAGACTCTTAATAATTCCTACTGATCTGCCACATTAATTAAGGATTAAAATTTTAAAGTTTAAAGTATTGAAGTTTCTTTTAATATTACAATTAATGAATTCTTGCTATTGCAATGCCAGACTTAAAAAACGTTGAAATACATCTTCGAACTGACTTTTTATTTCATGGTCAATTATATATAGGACTTTCCAAAACTGGAAACTGTAACAAGCAAATCATTCTCATAACTTGGAGGTATTGTAACCCTTCAAAGGTACAATCATCCTCCATAAAGTGGCTCTTATGTCACCTGGAGAAAAAACCAGTGGTTGAACGTGTCATTATTTTACTTTTATCTTTATTGTATTCTTATAATCCACATTTATCAATTACAAAAAATGACGAAATAGAAATGTGCTAGTTGGCATGTTAGGCATGAGGAGAGATAATAACCCAGTGCCACCCCTCCTTTTTTCTTTATTTTATTTACTTTAATCTGAGTCTCTCTTCTGCTTTTCAGTCTGCTTTGTTTGGATGTCCATTTATTGTATAATGATAGCGTTTATATCCTTGAATGTTAATTGACTGTTGGCATGTGTATGTTTAGTTTTGTTGTTAACGTACCGAGGAGCTTGTGTCTCAATGTCCTCAACTGAAAATTGAATGTGGATGTTACCATCATTTTTTGTAACTTTTGGTCATATTATTTCTTACCCAGTACTCACTGGACCTGAGACCCTTCATGGTTTATACTGCCACATTTTTTTTTTTTTCAAACTGATTAGTATCTAATTTAATATTAAATATAAGCTCCACAGTATTCAGCGTTATTAAATTAATTCTATTCTGTGTGTTATATATTTATATATGTGTTTCCAATTCAAATAACACCGTCAAGAATTAAACCATTGGGCTTAATTTATTTGTTTTTACTAAATTTTCGAACTAATTGTAAAAGATTGTAAAGCTATTTCATTTCAACTCTAAATTTGGTTTGATATTTTCTATTATTTTCATAAAATAATTTTTCTAGATTATCATTCACTGCACTCTTATCTATGAAAGCGACGTCAATATTCTTATCAATTATAATTATGTCTTGGCAGCAATTGGAAATCATGTGATCTGCAATGATAAAGAGATCCCAATAAATTTATGATTATTTATTTTTTATCAGGTATCAGAAGTAACTTCTATTTCCGAAAACAAATCATGGAAATATACAGGTTATTTCATTTTTCGTTAACCCATATTTGTTCTAAGCTCATGCAGAACCTCATTCTTTGTTTGTTCCAAAATCTGAGGTTCAAGGTCAAGATCTTCCATGTTGCTTCAAAACAGCCAGTTTTGTTTTATTAAAAAAAAACTGAATTTTTTTTTTTTTTTCAATAGTTCTGTAATTAACAGCCTAAAAGTTGACACAAATTTAATTTTAAAAATATTAATTAGATCGAGGGTAATTAATTAAATTTGCTACTAATTGGAACAAAAGTAATTGAAAAATAATAGATAGCCAACCTGATCAAATATGTTAGCTCTGCTAGCAACTTTCTCCAAGTTACGAAAAATTCTCAGACCAAGGACCTGTTGCTCTCTTCCTTCGTCGATTTCATATCAAGGTAAGATTTTCATTTAGAAATGTCTGCATCAATTTTTCTGTAATTAATATCATAGGCTAAATGGAATGTAAATATATGATTGATGAACTTACTTCTTCTTCTTCTTCTGCGATCTTCCCTTAGATGGCCAGGTTAAGATGGATAACCAGGGGGTTGAGATGAGGAATTCAGTGGTCCTCTTAAGGTCCTCCAGGTCACCATGGAGCTTGATCCGCACATCAACTTACTTAAATGATACTTTTAGTGTCAACATAGGAACACAATAATCATGCTTTTCTTTTGCCATTTCTAGTGTTACCTCTCGGAAAATGGCTTCTTTTCAATATATTCCTTAATTGAAGTGGTGTATTTGTTGACTGGATGAATATATATGTTGTCAATTTATTTTGTGTTTATTTTTATTTCATAACACAGGAATGTTTTAATAAAAGTGTTGTGATTTAAATCCTTACTAATCATTGCGTATGAGGTTGTGTAGACTTGTGTATTTTAGTATTCTTGTTAGTAGGTGTTTTTCAAATATTTAAAATTATATTTTTGGTAGACTTATTTGTCTGCAATTCTCAGTTTCTGCCAAGTTTTATTTTGGTTTAGGTGTGGATATGACTTTTGCTATTTCCAGGAGGAGCGGGTAGAATCATAAAGGGACAACGCCATTGTAAACATTAGTTAAAAATGACAAGCTGCGCATTTACAGAAATAAAAAATATAAAACAACTGGCATCTTAGGCATGAGGAGAGATAGTGCCCAGTGGCACCCTCTTATTTGTTTTTATTTAGAGGGGTTAATCAAAGGTATAAACAAATAAGCATTGTTCATATTAACATAACAGTAATTTCTTTATTTCACTAACATAAAATAACGGTCAAAAAGAAATAACACGTTTAAGTAAAAAAACTTTAATTGAGTGGCAACGTTCCAACCTGCCTTGCTGATCTTCAGAGTGAAGTACACCGGAGAGAAGAAAATCGACGACGATAGAGTCATGGCATATATATACAAAACTTAAACGACAATAAGTATTACTTCATTTATTGACAAAATACATGACGATTGACAACAATGATTACATTCATATTATGAACAACAAAATAAATAATTCTTGAACTTAAATATTATAAGTACAAGCAAACTATATATGAGGCACCTAATTGCAAAACGTTGCAAACCAACCGAAAACCGAAATTGAGTTTTATATACCGTTCGATCCAGCCCCTTGCCACGCAGAAGTCTGACTAAGTTTTAGGTTTAAAAACGATTTACAATTAAAAATCACGTACTGTTGCAAAATGGAGTAAAACCATGCTTAGTAAAAAACCAAAAGGGAGTATCTCACAATATGGCTGCCATTTTTTTTTAAATTCTTCAAAGTAGAGTGATGGCAATAAATTATTTAAAAAACCATTGTGGGGACCATTGGAAAGAATTAAAAGAGTTAGAGATGTACAAGAAAATATTTGACGATATAAATATTTATTAAACGAGGAGGAAGAAACACAATTAGCTGTTTAGAAAAGTTAACTGTTAATGTGACCGTATTACTATTGACTAGTCCATTTTTCAAATTATATTTCGTTCTTCTTTTACCAAACTAAACTAATAAATGTTTTTAAACATTTAAAAAAAAAAGTTTTTATTTATTTATTTGATTACTGTTTTAGGTGCCGTGTACAACTAAGGCTAGAGGCACCATTACATAACATTTGTCGTTAAACTTCTAAATCAGTCGATACAAGTTGTTTTCTTTGAGTACGGTAAACAGTTTTTTCTAGTTTTCGGGTTTTAAAGCCTCGGAGTACCCTTGAAAATGCAACGAAGATAAAAGTCGGGTGCAATCCTTGATAATGTGCCCCGTTGTCAGGAGGCAGTTACAAGAGCTGCATTCTAGTGGAGGATTGCCTTCAAGTTGATGCCGATGAGTCAACTTATTGTGCCCAATTCTGAGTCGCGTTATTACTGTTTGTTCTCTCCTGTTTATTGGGAGAGGTGTCGCCCGAAGAAAGCTTTCATAAATCCTTTTCAGTTTATTGGCATCAGGTGCTTTTGCCCAGATGTTAATCCATGCTTCTCTGCACAGGTTAAATAAATATTTATGATAGTCGTAGAGAGTGACATTGGTATTTGGAAAAGGGAACATGGTTCTTGCTTCCTTTGCGCTTATGTTTGCCAGTTCATTCCCTTCTATATTGGTGTGACTAGGGACCCAAACAAATGTAATGTTTTTATTCACGTTTAGTGCTGATTTCATAATTTTCATAACGATAGGATTGTCGATTAAATGAAATTTTTGGATTGCCTGAAGGGCGGAGAATGAGTCACTGTAGATTAGAAATTGCCTGCTGTCCAAATTTTCAATTAAATTCACACACAGGTATATTGAAAATAGTTCGGCGGAAAAAATGTTTGGAAGACAGTATCGGAGGGTTTCTGAAGGAAGGATAACTGAACATCCAACACTCTCTTTATCTTTTGAGCCATCCGTGTAAAGGCAGACATTATCAATGTAACCTTTAGAGAGTAAATTTAAAAAACTTTGCCTTAGGGCCTCAGGAGGACTGATTATTTTCTTAATCCGGTTTAAGGAAAAATCAAATGATATTTTATGAGTTGTCCACGGTGGTAGTGGGTTTGGAGATGACATATAAAACGGTGGGAAAGAAAATGAGTCGGATAATGGAGGATAGATAGAGAGACGAAATGGTAATTTGTAACGCGAAAATTCGGAGGACTGTGTACTAACTTTAATACGACCTACTATTATTAAATAAAGATAGTATCTGCGTAGTTCAAGAGGCCACTCATCAGCCTCCCAGAGTAAACTATTAATAGGACTGGTTATAAACACTCCAATCGCCCTGCGAATCATTGAATGGTGTACTGGGTCTAATCTTTGTAAAGTTCTTTTAGAAGAATCTCCGTAAATTTCGCAACCGTAATCGATGACAGGTCTAATCAAGCACCTATAAACCCTCAATAAGGACGTTGTGTCACAGCCATAGGTTGAGGAAGAGAGTATTTTTATTACATTAGATATTTGGGATATCTTTGATATTAGCTCGTCAATATAGATTTTCCATGATAACCTTGAATCAAAGATTACCCCTAAATATCTGATAAAAGTAGGTCTATTTAGGATTTGATTACCAAGATATACAGTGAAAGGTTGCGTGCATTTTCGAATTCTGCAAAAGTGAACTGCAGAAGATTTGGAAGGGCTGAAGTTAAACCCGTGACAAGTGGCCCATTTTTCTAGATTCTTGGGGGTTTCCTGTATTACCTATTGGCCAAGGTTAATATCGGTTTTAAAATAAATTAAAACGTCATCAGCGTACAATGAGATTCTAACGGGATTCGGAACAAATCTTATGTTATTAATTGCGATGTTGAATAGTGTGGGGCTTAATACTGATCCTTGAGGCACCCCATTATATAAGTCAAATTCCTCGGAAAAAACTGAGCCTGAGTGTATTATAAATTTACGATTTGAGAGAAAATTTTGAATGAAGTACAAAATGTTCCCAGGGAAACCCCATGACTGTAAGGTGTTTATAATTTTGGATATCCAACATGAATCAAAAGCATTTTTTAAGTCCAGAAAAACTGCGAAAACATGTTGATTTTTATTAAAAGACGACTTTAAATATGTGCTAAATTTGAAAAGGAGATGCGTTGCTAATTTATATTTGCGAAATCCATATTGTTCGTTGTCTAGTAATTTAGGAGATTCTAATTCCCATGAAAGGCGGCGATTGATCATTTTTTCTGTTAGCTTACACAGAACTGAAGTGAGAGAGATAGGTCAGTAACTCTGAACCAATCTTGGGTCTTTATTGGATTTGAGTAATGGTACTACAGTTGCCGTTGACCATATTTTAGGGAAATCTCTGTTCATTCACATATTGTTTAGGAGTTTTAGTAACAAGATAATTACTATCGGGGGTAAATGTTTTATAAATTCCATGTGAACATGATCTGAACCTGGAGATTTGGAGCAGGAAAATCGTATACTGTATTTTAGTTCTTCCACCGTAAAGGAAAGATTGTATGACTCATTATCATGGTTTGAGTTAGTACTCAGAATAACTTTATGTCCCACATTATTTTTCGTGATACAGGAAAGATGTCCAAAAGCATTGACAATGTCCTTGGGTTCAGTAAAAGTTTTATTGCCTACCCTTCATAGCTCTTATTTTATTTCAAAAACTTTTCATTGATACGGGTGAGGAAATGAATTTAGTCCAAGATTTTTTTTTTGCCTGATTGATAACCCATCGAGCTTCTGCTTTAGCTTTTTGGTAATTAATATGGTTAGCTAACGAAGGGTGAGATTTTTAAAGTTTTAGAGCTTTGTGTATTTTTGTCACTGCGGCGCGACACTCGTGCGACCACCAAGGGACCTTCCTCAGATGTTTAGATAGCTTTTGTTTTTGGAACAAACTGTTCAGCAATTTCCACAATCTTCGATGTGAATGTTTCAATATTTTCACCGTGATATGGGGTAATCACATAATTATTGATAAAATCCGAAGAAGCTTGCGAGTAATCCTCCCAGTCAGCTTTATCTATCCTTCATTTCCCAATAGTAGTTGGAAGAAATGGATTAATTTGCAGCGATAGAAATAGGGGTAGGTGATCACTATCAACGAGGTCAAAGTGAAAATTTCTTCCAGTTAATAAGTGATTTTATGAACTGTTTTTTTTTCTTAAAAAGTGCTGGATTGATTTTAAAATATTTTTTATGGGACCACCTCTGAAGTATGCTCTACCGATCTAAAAAAGAATCATCAAAATTGATTCAGAATTGACGGAATAACATACACAAAAAAAAAAAAAAAAAAAAAAAAAAAAAAATACAGACGAGTTGAGAACCTCCTCCTTTTTGAAGTCGGTTGAAAAAAAAAAAAGAATTAAAAGAAAGGTGGTGAGTAAAAAAAGAAATATAATACTAGAAATAATAAATCTCCTATAGTGAGTACAATTTAAATATATGCGTAAAAATAATAGAAATTGTGGTGAGAAAAGTGATATAAACTAGAATAAAAAAAATGTCTTATGATTATGAGCAGAAATTGAAATTAAAAAAAATTAATTAAAACTAATTTTAAAACTATATTGATAATTAATAAATTGAGAAAATAACAATATAACAGAATCTGGTTCAAGTTACGTAGTGAAATAATGGTTGTAAGTTTTTGTTTTTACAGCCATTCAAAGAGCTGGGACAGCAAATTGCCATTTTATTTTAGTCCCTATGGCTCAAACAATTCCAGCAATGGCACTGAAAACAGTAACGCAATTGTTAGAATATAGACGCATTTTCTTTTGATAAGAGCTTCTAAGGGATTAAGGCAATGAATGATATTTATAAAATCCTCTAACTAGATATTGTTCTTTTCAACAGTAAACGGGATTCGGTGATATGTAATTTTTTGCTATGATTTATTTCCACTTAAAATTCATTTTTCGATATACTGTAGAGGTCAACAATGTAGTTGAATCTGGAAGAAAAATCGATATAACTACTAAAATGGCAGTTATTAGCAGCTGATTTTTGCTGGAAAAAGTTAATATAGACACTAGTGTCTGTAATCAAAAAGGTTTGAAGACGGTGTCACGCGGTGGCATTTCAAAAATATATTAATGAAGTTAAAATTAAGCGTTAAATTTTCTTATTTAAAACAGTATCATTCGTAAATATAGTTAACTATTACAAATAAAAACCACTACTTATGTGCAATTATATCGTTCATCCATAATATTGGATTATATCGTTGGATTTCCAAAAAAAATTATTTCAGTCACACTGGATCTGGGTACTATTGGGTCTTCATTTATTTTTCTCTGGAGCTGTAGAGCGATTAAGCTAATAATATTAATGGAATCCTTTAATTGAACATCGTTCTTATTAACAGTGAACCGAAATTGATGATTCGTTGACATGACTTTTTTCCACTTAAGATACGTTATTCATTCCACTGTGGGTCGGCTTAAACGTACCTGGCCCAGAGATTTCTTGTTATATTAACTTTTATTCTTCTTTCGGTATTGCTTCGAGTTAAATTTCACCGATATAATTTTGAATACAAGATATTAAAAACCGAAAATTGAAATATACCTCATTTACTACATACTGAAAAGAAATTCTGCCGTTGTGAATGTAATTTAATAAATAGATTATGTATTATTATAAGTTTTATTTTTAGAATCAATGATTGATCAGATCGATCTATCCTTTATCAACTTAGTATAACATTGAAGACATTATGTTGATGGCATTCATTATTAATATTCATGATGTGAAGCCTGGAATTGTTAAAACTGGATAATAGCTAATTAGGAACTTTCTAATTATGATTCATTTGTTGAACAAAAGAATGAAGAACAGTTGCTATGTTATAAGTTTGTTTTAGGTGGGTATAAGAATTCAACTAGTTGGAACGAACTTTTTTGGTAGGCAGCAATAGAGCTTAGATTAATGTATTATAAATAGAAATATATATGTATTTACATATAATGAAATTTTAAAATTTCTTAGACCTGCGTAGAAGAGTCACTAGTACATGAATGACCAGTTACCTAGGAACCAGTGAACGCGTTGAGGCGAGAGTCTTAGCCCGGTTCAGAAAGGTGTATGTTTGATTCTCACTCGGATCGGTCAATATGTAATTAGTGACATTCCTCCGAAATGAATCTTGAAAATCCCGAAATGTTTGAAATGTTTGAGACAGGCTTTTCAAAGAGCCAACCAGCTTTCTCCACCACCCCCAGTACATTCAATAGTATGAGGGTCGTTTTCAAATAAAATGGCAATTTGCTGTCCCAGCTCTTTGAATGGCTGTAAAAACAAAAATTTACAACCATTATTTCACTACGTAACTTGAACCAGATTCTGTCATATTGTTATTTTCTCAATTTATTAATTATCAAAATAGTTTTAAAATTAGTTTTAATTAATTTTTTTTAATTTCAATTTCTGCTCATAATCATAAGACATTTTTTTTATTCTAGTTTATATCACTTTTCTCACCACAATTTCTATTATTTTTATGCATATATTTAAATTGTACTCACTATAGGATATTTATTATTTCTAGTATTATATTTCTTTTTTTACTCACCACCTTTCTTTTAATTCTTTTTTTTTTTTCAACCGACTTCAAAAAGGAGGAGGTTCTCAACTCGTCTGTATTTTTTTTTTTTTTTTTTTTTATGTATGTTATTCCGTCAATTCTGAATCAATTTTGATGATTCTTTTTTAGATCGGTAGAGCATACTACAGACGTAGTCCCATAAAAAATATTTTAAAATCAATCCAGTACTTTTTAAGAAAAATCAAAAAAACAGTTCATAAAATCACTTATTAACTGTTTTTTTTTATTTTTCTTAAAAATAGCTGCGTTGATTTCAAAATATTTTTTATGGAACTACCTCTGAAGTAGGCCTTACTGGTCTAAAAAATAGTAATCAAAATTGATTCAGAATTGACCGAGTAATCGCGTAACATAAACAAAAAAAAAATAATAAAATACAGACGAGTTGAGAACCTCCGTCAATTCTGAATCAATTTTGATGATTCTTTTTTAGATCGGTAGGGCCTACTTCAGAGGTAGTTCCATAAAAAATATTTTAAAATCAATCCAGCACTTTTTAAGAAAAATCAAAAAAACAGTTAATAAAAATCACTTTTATATAACCTTACATTTTAAACATATTTATGATCATGATTATCTAAAATCTCCAGGGTAACTAAATATAACAAAAATAATTTATATATAGAATCAACTCTCGATGTGTTGTACTTCGATAAGCTGAATTCTTAAATAAGTCGAACAAAATCTGTGGTCGGAAGTACATTACACTTAAAGGGTTCAAAAGAGAGAACTTCTAGGACCACCTCCATGAAACGAACTATTAGAAGTCATCGCCTCTATAACTCGAACTTAAATTAAAAGAATTTCATGTGTGATTTGTTTTCCAGTTTTCTGTCATTGTTTGTCTTTTCAGTTCATAGTTACACCAGTCACTTATTATTAGTTATTCATTCGTGTGGTTTTACAGTGGCTATTGAAAATTCTTCCAATTAACGAAAAGTTAAAATTGATTTGCAAAGTGCAGAAAGAAGAAATAAATTGGGCGTTTGTTGCTAGTGAATTCCAAATTCCGCGTAGTTCTCTTTCAACTGTCCTAAAGAATAAAGAAAAGATCGCCACTGGTGGAAGACGGTAAGTCTACTTCTAGGGACCCTCAGAAAAAAGCGCAATTCAGCTGAAAGTTATATGACGAATTGGTGCCAGGTATTTAATTTTCTGTATCAATGATTTTATATGTATGTACAAACAACATACACATACCCATTAATGAAAAATATACGTAATGGTTTTAAGTCCGATTTTGTGTTCAATTTTCCCAGTTACGTGAAGGTAAGTGGAATGATAACTCGATAAGTCTTTGTTCAGTAAGTCAAACCATTTTTCAGGGAAGCTTGAAGATCGAGAATTGACTGTATAAACAAAAATACACTCACCACTAAAAAGTGAAAAATAAAAATAATTTTTAGAAAAAAAAACAAAACCGACTTCAAGATTAAATCTATATATACAAACTTGAACTAAAAAATAAAAAATAATATTTTAAATGCTTCAAAACAAAAACCATTAAATAAAAATCAATGAAATTATCGATACTTATAAACCTATTCACAATTTATAATCAGTTATTTTTGGAGTCGGTGCCAACCAAAACAAACAGAATTTGGAAAGAAATTGTAATCGTTAAGATCCTCCCACTGTACTGTTTCATCACCGCCACACCGCTGTCTCGGCCCTTCGACAGTTTATTTTTTCCTGCAAGACGGGATTAAACTTCCCTTCTTGACTGGCACCGACTCCAAAAATAACTGATTGTAAATTGTGAATAGGTTTAAAAGTATCGATAATTTCGTTTATTTTCATTTAATGGTTTTTGTTTTGAAGCAATTAAAATATTATTTTTTTTTTTTTTAGTTCAAGTTTGTATATGTAGGTTTAATCTTGAAGTCGGTTTTGTTTTTTTTTTCTAAAAATTTATTTTAATTTTGTATATATTTATATCAGTTTTTAAAAATATAATTATTTTACAAGTGGTGTTCCTCTATAATGGTTTTATTTCCTTTGCATTTCATTGATTTTATTTCAGGTTTCCCAATTTTCAACTACAGTAAATTGGTAAAATTCTTTTGTTTTTCTCCTCTAATTTATAATTGGTCATCATTTGGCTGATAGTAATGTTTTCACCAGCGCACAGTGGGACGAATGGCCTATCTAGGAGGAAAAAAGTCATAATGAAAATTAATAAAACTATTGTAATACGTGTATAGTTCAGTAGTTTGGAGGTGGATTTCAAGGTAAAAAGAACGATCAAAGTAGTACCTAAATCGACAGGTCAAATTTCGTTAAAACTATTGATTCTTTCAATATAAATTTGTGTATCATCCTATTGATATTTTTTCATTATTATTGTATAATTAGTGAATATAGACGATCGTTATACCAGGAAGCCATGCTCAAAATAAGTTTTTTTTTTATAATTTGACCTATTATATAATTTTTTTAAAAAGTGCCGTAAACTAAAGCATTTTCTAAACTAAAAAGATCTATTACTAAAAAGTACCCCAAAGTACCTCTCTGAAATTCATGGTACAGGTGCCTTAAAATTTATGTGAAATAATCATGAAACATTTAGCTGCTTTTATCTGCTTTTTGGTCTGAAAACGAATTTTCAATTTCGCGAAGAGAGTTATTTCCTATTTGGCAAAACTGTAAGGGCATTGATTTAATATGTATTACTATATTTAAAACACTTAAATTAGAGGATATTATACCAACATAAGAAAAAATCATTTTACATACGTTTATAAAGTTACAATACATACAAATACATAAGAATGGATGTACATATATGCGTGTATTTACTGTATGTATTGAATTTTCATTTAGATAAAAAATCAGTTATGTTAGTTTGTTTTTTACTAAGGGGAAAAAATGTGTAATCGGAATTAATGAAACTGTTGTAATAGGTATAAACGGAAGATGTTTATAGAGCAGTATTAGGGTTTTTTTTGGTTTTAGCTGTGGGATTACTAAGAAAAAACAAGGATGTAAGTAGTATCTAACTCGACAGATCACATTTAGTTTAAATTATTGATTCTTTCAATTGAACACTCTGTATAATCTCGTTGATATTTTTTCATCGTTAGTTTATAGCAAAAAACCAGAAAAAATAAGAAAACATTACACATTACAGACATTATCGCAGCAGACCTTTTTAAAAGTCCAGATAGTAATTATTCTTGCTCCTCATCCACTGATGATTCCTCTGTGGACTCTTCAGAAGATGACAACATGGAGTGATAGTGAATGTAGCACGAATATGTCAAGTGCAATGTCAAATGTTTTCAGATTTAAGGTTTACAAAAAAACAAAAAACAGTTTTATTGTTTCAAGTTTCGTCTAATATATTATATTCTTTATTGTTGTTACTTATGCGCTTTGATTTCACCTTATTTTAACTCTATTGTTTATGTAAATCAGGTAGCTGTGTCTATTTAAGTAAGTCAGACTTTCTCCTCCTAGATTGGCCATTCGTCGCAATGTGCGACCATACAAAGTCGGAAATATCTTCCATATTTTTAAAAATATCATGAACACTTTGATCATCAATTCTTAATTCAGCGGATGACACTTTAACACTTTCATATTTTTCTATTCAGTTTTTATGGTTTAATTTTTGTTTAAGCATGAAAACATTTTGTATTTTTTGTATTACATTTTGCATGTACATTTTGTATTATTATTATTTTTTTTTTTTTTTTTTTTTTTTTTTTTTTTTTTTTTTTTTTTTTTTTTTTTTGACATTTCGATAGTCTCCTATTTAAATGGAGACTAAATCATAACTGAGTAAATAGTTTTGCTTAGTAGGCAAACAGATCAGTAATAATATCACTGAAAGATTTGAAAACAGTATCACTTCATAATATGAATTGGATCAATACACCGGAAACATCTCATTTATATGATACCAGCTTGACGTATTTTTTCATTCATTATTTTTTTAGGATAATTAAAAATAATTACTGTATAATAATAAGTATAAATAATTACCCATTATGTAATCGTTAGAAACGATCTAACTATTTTTTGTTTGTTTATTTCGTTTTACGTCACTTTATGCTGCTATGGCTAATCGGATGATGCTACGGTGGGAGTCCTAAATTTTGCCTATCCAGGTATAATTAGGATAGGGATCTTTAACGAGTACCTGACATCGCACAGGCTCGGGACCCCCATTTTACGTCCCTTCCGAAGGACGGCATAGCTGAGGATTTTTTACTCCCTTTAAAAAATCCTAAGGTCATCTGCCGGGTTGCGAACCCGCGATCTTGGGTTTAGTAGGTTGCTATGCTAACCACTACACCACAGGTGACCCCTAACTATTTTTTATTAAATTAATATGATACAAATAAAATTAATGGTGAAAAATTAAACACTATAAAAATAAAATCGCAACCACGGATAATGGGGCCTACTGTATAGTATTTCCCTTCATAGTCGTGACTTGAGTGGTTTTATTTTACCTTATTTAAAATCAATTGTTTATGTAAATCAGGTTGCCAGGTATGCTTAAGCGATACAGACTTTTTTCCTGCTAGATTGGTCATTCGTCCCACTGTGCAGCATTCAGTTGAGGTGGTGATTGTTTTTCAAAAGAGAAATGCCCCCTCCCCAACAGTAACCATAACGTATGTTAAAATTTTGGTAACGCACGTTAAATCTGTGGTCCCATTTGTTAAATTTATGGTAAAAACAGAGAAAGAATTATGCAATAAAGCCTTTCCTTTTTTTCTCAATATATACATATACAATGGAAAAGACTGTGATAGCTAGAAATTAAAATTAAGTACTAGCATTTTGTAGGGTTGTTGATTTCGCTTGTTGAAAAGCCATTTTCATTTTGAATCATTCATTAATTTGGCTGTTACAGAGGTTCACACCTCTAAAAAAATATTATAAATACTTTTAATATTGTTTTTTAAAGACATTTTGTTAATTTTCAGTTTTTCTACATGTTTCTCTTAGTCACCATTAAGTGTGAACTTATTTTTGACATACGTTACCAGCAAATAAAAATAAATAAATTAATCAGTTAATAATAATTTTTTGGTAGGATTATTGAAAGGGTCTAGACATTTTTAACAGATGTTACTAACCTTGGGGGAGGGGGGGGGGAGCAGTAATAAAATCCAAGAACTTTTTAATAAAGTGAAAAAAAGAAAATTGGTAACGTACGTTAAATTTTTTGGAAAAAAAAACTTTACTTTTTCACACAAAATTTATTACTATTGCTCTTCCTGGAAAATCACTTTAAATTAGTGACTTTCAGAATCCTTTAACAAAACCTGAATAAAATTAATAATTCTGACAGGGTACAAACCCGGTATCATACGTCAAATTATTAATGGTTTTATTTCTCTTAAAATTCATTAAAAATCAAGGAAGTGAAAATTTGACGAACCAACTCAGAGATATATTCTCAAGTAGTCTTCCAACATCATAGTATGCCACAGAACATGAATAAATAACTTTTTTTAAAGAGGTTTGGTTTTTCTAGAAAGCTAAATTGCCATTTTATTTTTAAATGGCCCATGAATGTATGAGAAAAAATAGGCAGAGGTTAGGATGAACGATGTTATTTTTTTTTTTTTTAATATTTATCTTGATCTTGAAACCTATCAAAATGTATTAATTTCGTGTTACATCATCGAAATTTTATTATGACGGATTGATTCTAGAATTTAGCCTCTTGCGGAATTTTATTAAAAAGCAAATAACCTAAAACAGACAGTGTCAATTGTTTCTTCAAAGAAATTAATAGGAAATTCGATCCATAGAGCAATTAATAGGTTGGAATTTTAAAGTATTTTTCGGTTGCAGGGGCTAACAATTATACCCTTATTATTAATTTAGATTCGGTGTCGATTGCTGATAACGGAAATTTGAAGAAGGTATTCTAAAATTGCTTTAATAAACACAAGACTGTATTAAATAATCTTATTATAGTAATCGAATTCAATAAATTCAATATTATTTCTTTATTCTTTTCTTTAGCATCTCCTTTCAATTTCTCAAATTAATAACCTATTTTTCGATTACTTTGTTGCATTTGTTAAGTTTAAGTTTCTACTTAAAATAATTATTTCAATGATTGATTCAACTTATTTCATTAGGGCCACTAATGTGTAATATTCGAAACTTAAATTTGTC
The DNA here is from genome assembly GCA_003667255.2 of Euschistus heros. NCBI lineage: Eukaryota > Metazoa > Arthropoda > Insecta > Hemiptera > Pentatomidae > Euschistus > Euschistus heros. The sequence continues at coordinate 452,972 of RCWM02000295.1, forward strand.
AAAATTGGACTGAAGAACAATCGACATATTTTTATATAAAAGGAGCCGTTAATTACTCTATTACTATAGTTTACAGCTCTTCATAGCTTATTAATAACAAGTCTTTTAACTTTTCTAATGAATTAGATAAGAAATAATGTAAGGGCAGTCCATTCAAAAAGAACCCTCTTTCCTGAAATTGGGAAAGTACCGTAATGATCATTTAAAATTTAATTAGTCGTTGAGTGACGTTTTAATCATTTAATAAAAATTAAATTCTACATAAAATCACCGTAAGCAAAATATGATCGAAAGGTAAAAAAAAATGTTAGTAAAACATTATTGAGGATGACACGAAGGTTAGATCTAGTCAACAGCAATCAGCTTGAGAATTGGTTACCACCGCGAAGGTGACAAAGGTAATCTCGTAGTGCTACTTTTCTGTGGGTTCTTAACGATTTATTGATCCGTTATTAAGATTTGTAAATAATTTTTCAGGAAAGAGCTTGCTAATATGACTTGTAGAAAAGCTGCTCATGCTGGAAGTTGGTATTCAGATTCAAGTGAGTTGGTCCGAAGTATTATATCTCGCTTTGTTTACATTATTTATTTTTGCTCTCGGAACGATAGATTTTTTGTTTTAGAAGATATATTTAACATATAGATAAGTAAAAGAAATATGTGCTTTAAGTTAAATATTATTAATGCGTTTTAATGTTGTTTATAAACATTTCTTGTTATTTGTCACTTAAAAGTGATTAAGCCATAGTTTATGAAAGGATTTTCACCTGTATACTCTTATTACAATTGTATTAATTTCATATAGTTACTGTAGGTAACGTGTTTAGATTAGATAATCAAGATTCTTGTATTGTTTCAAATTTATCACTCTTAAATATAAGTATATGCAAAAGTTTTTTTGTTTTTTTTAATCTTACAGGCACGGAACTGAGCAGACAGTTAGACAATTGGTTAAATGCTGCAGACCTTACACATGGACCTGCCAGAGCAATTATCGCTCCGTAAGTACCTTACCATGTGTTTATATTGCTTAAAATATACATAGTTATTAATATCTTTTTTTGTCTGTAGGCATGCTGGATATCAGTACTGTGGAGCATGTAGTGCTTTTGCTTATCGACAGATAAGTCCAATCGTTGTGTAAGTTTGATTCATAACTAATTCTCTTATTTTATATTTAAATTAATTGAATTAAATCATACTCTAATTAAAATTTGGATTTTAATCATGCTGAACTAGAATATGCCTGATGAGAGTTTGGTTGGCTTTCAACTTAATAAGCACAAATGCATTTCAGGAAGAGAGTGTTCATTCTCGGGCCATCTCATAATGTCAGACTTGCAGGGTGTGCCCTCTCCACTGCTGTAAAGTATATTACCCCGTTTTATGATCTCACTATTGACACACAAGGTCTGTTTCTCTAAAAATTTATAATTTAGTTTATATATTATCCTCCATTATTGGTTATTAATAATCAATCAATATCCTATATTAGGCATCAGTCCATTACCAGTGCTTCAGCCCCATCTTCTGAACAAAAACTATGCCTATAGTTGTACGAGGTTTCGTCCTGCAGTCGATAAATACTATCATTAGGTTTTAGTTTTTTGCTCTTTAACTTACTAACTTTATTGATAAGCACCTGTCTCATATGAAAAATACTCTTAAGGGGCTTGTTTATCTAATGAGCAATCTTAACAAGCAGGAGCCATAACTGTGATATGTCTTAATTAATAATTAGGCCTTAGTATTTATTACATAATGTTAATTGTAAATCCACTGAAAAATAAAAAAAAAAACATGAGCAACAGCTGTGTAAGATTAAAACAAGGTCAATGAGACTTTCCAGGATATTACCAAAAATCGGTAAGGTAATGGAAAAAACACATAGATAAATCTTAAAGTAATAACCTTTCCCAGAAATTTATAGTGTACGTGCAATGAGGAATCCTACTTTTGGCTGGAACGTTTGTAATGAACTGACTCCTAACATTATTTCTTATCTTCAAGTATTAATCTGATTTTATCATATTGTGAATTTATTACTTCTGTATGCAAACACCTAGTATTTTTAATTAATTGTATGCGATTATAGTTATTCCTCAAGATATATATCCACCTAATTAGACAGATTTTTATTTTTAATTTTTTTAGTTTACTCTGAACTGGAGGCTACGGGTCAATTTGAGAGGATGGATATGGAAGTTGATGAAGAAGAACATAGCATTGAAATGCATCTTCCTTATATTGCCAAAGTCATGGCGGAGTGAGTCCTCTTATAATGAAAATAGTAATATTAAAGTTATTATTTATTTTATGTTTTAATTATTTAAGTGTGCAATAAGGCAGTAATTCTTATTTTTATTTAGCTGCATACATTGAGTCTGGAAATAATTAAAATATTGCTGTGTTAATATAATTTATTTATCAATGAAATTAATTTTCTTTGTAAATACAGGAGAATCCGTCTGCTTGGGCTTAGGTCAGTCTCTTTATTCATCTGATTGGTTCATCTAAGATTCCCATGAAAACCCAATGCTCTTGAAAGCTTAATGCTTCCAGACACACATACACATATTTTTTATTCTAAAAAAAATCAATGATTTTTAAATACTTTTGTTAATGAATTGTTTTATGAGTTTTTATCGTTTTTCCTTGGTCAAATTAGAATGATGCGTAGGAGCATTTTCCTAGCATGCTTGGTTCCTGTTGATAAATGCAGGCTACTCTGCACTCAAAATTGCATGAACTCTCTCTAGCTGTTCATGGTTATGGTTTTTAGTCCACAGCCTGACCATCAAGAAGAAACTTATATGCAAAGCGCCTTCAAAGTTTTACAAAACACAAAGCATCTCACTTTTTTCCCAAACCTATCCAAACGAACTCAAATGCAGCATTATTTCAGTGGGTTACTGGCTCTCCTTCCAATAATGTCTTACAAGATTGTGAATCACAGTTTGTTTTTCTGACATTGAACTTGCATTTTAAAACTGATCCTATAAAGTCAACTCAAGTCCATAAAGATTTAAAGGATTAGTTAAAGTAAACATTGCCATAAATATTGGGGACGGGGAATTTTTTACCTAGAGATGTATCAGATTTCATCCTTCAGTCGATAAATACTATCATTAGGTTTTAGTTTTTGGCTCTTTAACTTACTAACTTTATTGACAAGCACCTTTCTCATATAAAAAACACTATTAAGGGGCTTGTTTAGCTAATGAGCAATCATAGTGAGCAGGAGCCATAACTGTAATATGTCTCAATTAATAATTAGCCCTCAGTATTGCAATTAGCACAAACACTTTAGTAACAACCTAGTACATTTGATTTTCTTCATCAGGTCATATATTTTTCTATGATGGGCGATAGCTAGAAGAAATTATTTACTGACCATTATAAAAATTACATCTTTAATTTTTCACATTTTCCAGTATAGTCAAGTATTCATTCTCACACCTATGTTAATGTTCAGAGGGGTATCTAACTTGTGAACTTCTTCCTTCTTCTCCAATGAACCCACCGCAACAATAATACCGTAAAATGGGGTAACATTAGTACGGTGGGGTGAAATTAGTACACAATTGTTTCTGTGGTGATTTCCTTCTGGCAGGTTGTTGTGTCGACTTTTACCAAATGAGAGTGTAGAATGAGTCGTTTCATGGGCTCTCATTTGGTAAAAGTCGACATAACAACCTGCCAGAAGGAAATCACCACAGAAACAATTGTGTATCAATTTCACCCCACCGTACTAATGTGACCCCATTTTACGGTATATTGTGCACTTTATGTTGGCTTACCTTGATTTATTTTTTAAGAACATTCTAGGAAAATCCCACTAAACAATCAATTTTTGTGTTCCCTGCCAGCTGTTTTAAATACACTGAAAGAGGAGAGAAAGAAAAACTTAAAACATTTTTCTATATGTGAGACAAGTTAATCCTTATCAAAGATACAGTTTTTATTATGGCCATTGCTTTTTAGGAAATAACTCCCTACTTTGTATAATTAGGAAGAAAAGTTTGGTCTGATATGGTTATTCTGTCCAAGATTACAAATTAAGAGATTGGTAATCAAACAATTGTACATTATGTGCAGTCGTTACCTAGCTAGTGGGAACCAAAGCAGTTTGTTGTTGAGAGGTGGAGAAATTGATGACAAAAAGTGATGAGCTCAACAGTTTTTTCTTTGAATGAGAAACTAATCTTTATCACCTAGAAAGATTCCTGCCAATGCAAAGATGGTGAAAACGCTGATGATGTCTAGTATAATATAGGTGATGGAAGAACAGAAAAACTGTTGAGATTGTACTGCGTTATGTTGATTGAACATTAAAACTTCCATTGCTTTAGATTTGATAAATATATGAAAATGAAGAGACTTTGTTTTAAAGGTAAAATAGTACAGGGAAATTAGCATCGAATCTTAAAGTCCAAAAATAAAAAGGTCTGACTGCTGGACATTGTTCATAACCACAGAATACAGAATATAATAGAAGCGGTGGGTAGGTGGGGGAGATGGCTCCTGGCAAGGAGTGCTATCCCCATTACCTAAACCCCGGCTGCCCCTATCAGTACCACTGTCTTTCCCGTGTTTTTTTTTTTTTGGAACAATTGCTACTTGTTAGGTCTCTGTTGTGTGTATGTGTTTTTTATTTTTTTATTTCTCTATTGGATTAAATAATGCCGTGTTGTGCTGTGTTTGGATGTTCTAGGAAAGAGTCCAACAAGGATTTAAACCCTCCAATAACCCTGCACCAGTACATTTTAAACGTAGACAGTTTAGTTTTTCAATAAATTGGGAAACAAATCTTCTTCCCTTTCGCCACAGTAAAAATATGTTCATTGTATAGCTTTTTTAACTTTATTGTTAAACTCCCCTATATTAACAATAGTAGATATTATAACCACATAATACAGAATATTCTGTATATTCAGTTAGGATTGATAAATTGATTGCTAATTCTGTTGAAATTATTTTTATTTGAAAACTAGTTTCGAATGTTAAACATTAAACCTTAAGAAGATGTTTTACATCAATAATATAGTTTTAGATTTGAATAAATCTTTAAAAGGTAAACAGTTCCAATTTTACCTTTTATCTTTTCCTTAGCTTCCCTTCAGTTGAAGAGGAACAAAATAAGTGGGTTCAAGCCCTGAGACAAGAAAAATGGAAGCCAACAAATACAAGTGTTATTTGTTCAAAACATTTTAAAGAGGACGATTTTGATAGATCTTCATTTCGAGTAAATCTAAAGAAAGGTGCAATTCAGTCGGTTTTTTGATTTCCCAGATCATTTGAGACAGACGATTGTAAGGGCATATATAACTTTCTATGCTTTCTCCCTGCTTTACCAACACACGTAGGTATTTAAACTTAAAAGTTTAATGTTTAATTTTTTTTTTTTTAGGAAAGGGGGCCACTAAAAAGGCTTGCGACCCCCTTTGAAAAATATTAGGTCTCAAAATAAAAAGAGATTTAAAAAATGTTAGAGATCACTAATAAAAACATAAATAAGCTCAAAAAAACAACTTGATGAGAGATCTGTACAGCTTCGAAATACAGCTGATTCATTAAGTTTCACTGAAAATTCACTTTCTAACCACAATAAAAAATACAGGTTGAAAAGAAAAAACAAATTAAAAACCTACGCCGAAACGTTTTGTGGTATAAGAAGAAAAACAGTGCCTACAAATACAGTCTACAAAAACTGTGTGAAGAAAAAGAAAATAAACTAATTAAATAGAGAATAGAAAATTTGCTTTCATTACTTCTAAAACAATACCTTGGGTGAAACTTTTCTTGATTTTCACATTTTTTAGAAGATGGCTCTCATTACTCATTATTAATAAGATCGATTGGAATGATATTTTTTAATGTCCGAATCCACCATTTTTTGAAAAATATCAATAATAATATTCATAAAAATAAAATAAGATCGAAAATTAGGAAATTAGTAATTTTCTTTTGATAATATTCTGTTTTATTTTTGTTCTTAAACCACCTATGCATGAATGTGATAAATTTCTGAACAATTAGATGGAATCCAATAAAATTCGTAAGAGTTGAAGCCTAAATATTATATGATAAAGTTGTAAATAAGCCTTAGGTGGAGCAGCACGGGGTGGAGGTGGTGGGGGGAGAGCCGGCTGAACTGGAGCCACGGGACCCTTACGGCATTAGTCCCTCTGACCCTTCTACTATATTCTGTATTCTGTGTTCATAACCCTGAGCTTTAAATGAACCGGTGAGAATGAAAGTGGTGTGTCAAAAAAACCCCCAAAAATTGGGATTATTCACTATTATTGCTTCTTTATCACTGCTCTATTAATTGGTATTGTCAATTTTGTTTAACTCTTTACCTAAAGCCTATAAAAACACAATATCATTATCGAATTTAACATAATAGGAGATCTGTTGAGAACGAACGTGGTGTAAGTCAATAGATACAGTCTAGGCGTTGAGTATACAGAAATAGCGCACTGATGTTTCTCTTCTGATTATTGTTCAGGGGGTCCTACTGACCATGAAACTGCATGTTCCTCCCGGGAATGAGGTAGGTTTAGGTGGGAGGGGAGCGGCAATAGTCGATGTGGTGCTGCTCTTATAATCTCTATAAGTCAACTACTGGGTGTCATAAGACTCAAATTCGGTGTCAAATTATGACATATTTTCATGTTGAGAAATTGTTATTCTATCATCTTTTTTTTATCAAGTAAGGGAAGCGAGCTAATCAGGGGACAAATTCTGCTGGGTATCCCTCTAAATTCTAATCCCCATTTATTTTTCTTATTTTATGAGATAGAGCAAAAGTTTATCATGTAATCCCCCTTTGACTATGTAACCTAGCATCCGCTATAGATGTGCAAACTGCAAAAAATGCATTTTAAGAATTTTCTAAAACACAACATGTGACACATGATTTTTAAGTATTTTTGCACGCTAGATGTGGTAGGATTAGTTTTTCTAGAATCTCTCTTGCAAAATATTGAATATTTAAATAGGAAACACTTTTTATATTTGTAGATATATATATGTATATTTATAGATATATATATATGTATATTTATAGATATATAGATGTATATTTATAGATATATAGTTGTATATTTATAGATATATAGATGTATATGTTAATATACAAATAAATGGTCCTTATATGGGGATACCATATAAGGAAAAGAAGAAAAAAAATATATATATATATATATATATATATATATGTATGTATATTTGTTTTTTTCCCTATTTATACATTTATTTATTTTTTCTGCAATTAACTGTAAAGCCAACTAAATTTGCTGGCATTATGATAAAAGTTATATAAATTAATTTTGTTTGATGTAAAACAAGTACGTAGCGCTTTAATAAACCTAGTAAACCAGGTAATATTCATTGATAACAACTTTGGCAAATAATTAAAAGTTATGTATAACATAAAACAGTCAAAATATTCTACCTAAAACTAATTAGTCGAGTTATATAATGTGTCTTGGGTTTAAAGCAATATTAGGATTTAGAAGAAGTTTGCCACATATGTTGTTTCAAACCAAGGATGGTTAAAACAATTTTAATTATTGGTGGTTCCTTATCTTTCTTTGTTAATTAAATTTAATTTTGTTATTGCATTTGCCGCTTCGAAAATACTTACTTAAAACATAACATTGAGTTGTGTTGGACATGCTTCCCGATATGAAAAAATAAAATACATTAAAAAGTTTGAAAAAAAAATTAAATAAAACCCTCTAAGCACGTCCGTGATTTTTTTTTTCTTTAATTTATGATTTTTTTGGGTGTAATATGAGCAATTACAAAACATTGATTCTTTCTCAAACCAAAGGAAATTTTACCTACACCACTATCACTATCAACGGATTTTTATTATGTTTACTTAATGTAAATGGTATACTGGATTTTAGCCAGTAAAAACTAATTAATAACTTAATATTAAAACTTGCACCACCCATTTTTATAAACTTTAAAGCATTGTTGTCTATAATTGAAACACAGTCCATTCTATCTTGCTTATGTAATTTTTATTTAGAACATTTGCAAAACCTTCATTTTCTCAAAATAAAAGAAACTTGACTTGAATCACTTTCATTCTCACCGGCTCAAATCTAGTAAAAAGTCTTCCTTGAAATAGCTTCGGGTTTGGGCAGGGGAGAGGAAAAGGGTTGAAAATCGTATGACCTTTGCTGTTTCATCAAATAACTCAGAAACCCTTACTTTTTTTAATTTTGTGTCTGTACATTATAAATGAGAATCAAATTTTGGTTCTATTCATTTTTTTTTGTCTGATCAATAGATATTTGTTAATACTCTTTTGGCTGTAACTCCGAAACTATTTATTCGATCCACAAATTTTTTATCTAAAAGCTGGTTAAATTTACTATTAAGCCCTAAATATGAAATTTTGATTACGTTTCGTAAAAAAACCATGCGAACACAGGAAATACCATGTACTGTTGTGAAAAACTTGTTCTTTTAAGCACATTTCTCAGTATAACTCCAAAAATATTTGTCCGATTTCAAATTTCTTTTTTCATTATTAAAGTTGGTTAAATATACTATTAGATCTCATATATGAAATTTGGATTCAATTTTATGGAATACCCACGCCAGGACACTAAATGTGTATGTTTTGGGAAACTAAGATAATTTTGACTTGTTCAGTAGGCTGGCGTGGGTATTTCACAGAATTTAATCAAAACCTCATACATTAGATCTAATAGTAAATCTTACCAGCTTTGATATGGAAAGATAAATTTAGGATCAGATAAATATTTTTAGGGTTATAGCGATAAATGTGCCAAAAAAAACGTAGATTTCACATCAGTATGAGGTATTCAGCGTTTTGACATGGGTATTCGATGGAATTTAATCCAAATTATGAGATATATATGAGATCTAATAGTATATTTAACCAAATTTGATAACGAAAAAAAATCGGACAAATATTTTTGGAGTTATACCGAGAAATGTGCTTAAAAAAAACAAATTTTTCACAACAGTACACGGTATTTCCCCTATTCACATGGGTGTTTCACGGAACGTGAACAAAATTTCATATTTAAGGTTTGATAATAAATTTAACCAGCTTTCAGAAGAAAAAAAGTAACTGTATCCGAGTTATTTGATCAAATAGTTAAGAGCATACGTTTTTCAACCCTTTCCCCCTCCACCACCCAAACCCGACACTATTTGGAGGAAGACTTTTTATCACATTTAATTTTAAGGGTGGTGAACAATTTCCAGCAGTAACAACTTTTTATTTTTTGGACTTCAAGGTTTGGGCATTTTTTGGTCTAATTTCCCTGTACTAAAATACAGGAAAAAAGAATAACTGATTTTTAAAAATAGTGTGTGTGCAAATACATTGTCTTATTTGAACATTTTTTGATATATAATGATATAGAATTTTTTTTTTTTTTTTAATGAATATATATTTTTCATGGGAATATTTGTTTTGTTTTTTAGTTTTTGGATGATCATAAACCATAGTTTTTTGGTGATCTGTATAATGTTGAAGAAGTTTTAAATCTATTCCATTAACTTAGGACATTTGATGAATACTTTTTTTTCAATTGGTTAATTTCTACATTGTATTGTATGTTATATTATTGTAAATAGTTTTTGCAGAAGATATCCTGAACTTTAGTAGAGGAAAGAGAACTTTCTTTTCAAGACTGTAGAGCTGATTTATAAAAAAAAGTAGTCGATTGTACAATAATTCCTTATATATTCCAGCTAGGGAAAGGAGGTTTTTCTTACTGGTTACCATCCTATTATAGTCAGAATAGGGTTAAGATTCATTTCATTCCATGCTTTTCTCTCAAAATAAATTTCAACCCCGCCGGGCTGGATTCAAACAGTAGCTGCACTAGTTTCAAGAATGCCAATCTGCTTGACTCTATTAGCAGTCTTTTAAAAAATGGTTGTTGCAAATATTAAAGCCATGTTTTTCTTAAGTTCTAAAGTTTGAAAAAAAAAAAGTTGTGCCATCTCTTTTGTCAGCTTGAGCTTTTGCCACATTATTACTTCTGTGATGTAGGATTCAATGGTCTGAGCATTGATAATGAAATAAATAAATATAATTTTAAGTTTATAATTATTTTATGTAATATTATGATTATATTATAGAGTCAAATAATGAATGATTTATTCTGTTGTATTCATAAATTCATCAAAAATTAAATTTTTGACTGTTTACTTTGTTTTTATGATTAGTTGATTTATTACTCAGAATAAATGTATACTTATATATTATTAGACTAATAAGTGCTTCAAGATGAATTTTTAATTTGTTTACATATTTTACATTCTTTGTAGTAAAATATAAAATTTAATCATATAAGTACGTAGCTATTTGATTACATGTGTTCTACTTTTGTCCAAACTTTGTTTTTTTCTAAGTTTCATTTGGATTGTTGAACAAGGTAACCTTTTTATCTTTTTTTTTAATAATAATATAAATGTGGATTGGTGTACAAAAGAAAATATGCATTTTGTTTTCTTATTCCTTTTCCTAGAGCAATTTGTTCATATCCCGATAGCCTTACATAAATTTTGGATGGAAATTTTTTTTTTGTCCTCATCTCAGTTCAAAATGTGTGGAGAAGCTGGAGTTTCTAACATTCATCAATTAGTAACAATGGTTTGGGAAAAAGAAAATATGTACGAAGAATGGAAAAAATCTATACTTATTCCGATTTACAAAAAAGGTCCTAGAACAGAGTGAAGCAACTATCGTGGTATTTTACTCCTGACATGTTATAAAATATTTACATAAATTCTTATGAACCGAATTACTGATAACACGGAGGAAATAATTTGAGACTATCAATGTGGTTATAGACAGAGTCGTTCAACTATCGATCAAATATTTTCCCTTTGTCAAATTTTAGAGAACAAATTGGAATTTAAGGGCGTAGTGCATCAGGTCTTATGTTGATTTCCAAAAGGCTTATTACGATTAACCGATTAAGACGATTCGATAAACACCAGAAACTGCTTGATATTTTGATTGAACTGGAGATACCAAAGAAATTGCTTAATCTAGTAAAGATGTGCATATCCAAAACATTTAATAGAGTCTGAATTGGTACTTTTTACTCTGAAATGTTTGAGGTATGTTTGGGTTTAAAACAGGGAGATTCTCTTTCTCTGATATTATTTAACTTAGCACTAGAATATGTCATTAGGAAGGCAATGCTTATGGGAAAAGGATTAGAGATAGGTGATAAATTTCCGGTTCTTGGTTATGCTGATGTATTTTTAGGTGAAAACGAGGAAACTGTTAAATTAAATGGAACTATGCTCATGAAAACCAGTAACGAAATTGGTCTAGTAATTAATACTGATAAAACAAAATGTATGGTTAGTAGTAGAAACGGTGAATATTTTAGTGATGTAGATATTTCCGGGATAAAGTTTGAACACGTTGAGCAATTCAAATATCTAGAGTCCATTATATCAAGGAAAAATAAAATTCAAGAGAAAATAAGGGCTAGGTTGAAAGCTGGTAATGTTTGTTATTTCTCGGTTGCAAAACTAGTCAGTTCGCACTTACTTTCCAGAAATTCGAAAATTAGGGTATACAAGACTATTATACTACCAACAGTTCTCTACAGATGCAAAACATGGCCGCTTATATTAAGGGAGGAAAAACGCCTTAAAGTTTTCGAAAATAAAGTACTGCATAGAATATTCGACCCAAAAAAGGATGATGAAACAGGAGAATTTATAAGGCTTCACAATGCAGAACTGCATGAGTTATATCGGGTAAACGACCAAGGAGTAGACTGAGAGGAAGATGGGAGGATTGTGCCATGGCCGACCTGGGGGATTTGGGTTTTGGAGGAGTGGGTTGGAGGGAAGTGTGCGGTCAACAGTTGGTGTTGTCGGCATCGAACCTTCGGGTTTGCTATGCCTATATTTATTTATTTATTATTTCATGTCAGTTCATTTACCTATTATAATTATTTTTATCTGATATAGGTATGAAAACTTTAACTAATGAATAAATGGCCTTACTAGATAGCCCTCTACCTGTTTTATTCTTATAATGAAAATTAAAAATTTTATTATAATATTCTTTTAATATAAGTCTGTCATTGTTACAGCTATAGGGACAGCTTTACGATAGTCCCTGTCCTTGTTGGCTCACTGACATGGGAGAGGGAAGCTGCTTATGGACGACTGTTTTCACGTTACTTAGCTGATCCACACAACCTGTTCGTTATCTCATCAGACTTCTGCCATTGGGGCCATCGTTTTAGATATACATTCTACGACCCTGCTTATGGTGAGATCCACCAGTCAATTTCCAAGTTGGATAAAATGGTAAATATTAAATATGAGTCCATTGAAAAATATGTTTATAAACTTGATATTGATTGAATTTAAATGGCCATTAAATTAATTGAATTCTATATTTCTGAAAAAACTCAAATGAGCTTATTTAAAAGATTGTGTTGGGCCTGGTAATTCTTCTTTGTCTTTGTACCTTTTTGCCTTTCAGTGTGGGGGTACATTAAATCAGAACCTCCCCCCCCCCTCCCCCCCAATCCCACCTAATTAACAGAAATTTTATCTCCTAATTTCTATTAATGTTTTACCCTTGTCTTCTCCCACTAATTCCATTTGTTTGATAAATGTCACTTTTGAATCTCTCTCCTCTTGGTCTCTTACTGGATAAACCATATTCCGTCATCTTAAGATGTTTCATGTGTTTTACTATTTTATAGACATGTCTAAACCATTTCTTAAGTGGTCTCCCCTTCATTTCTCCTTTGTGATTTCACATCATCTCATTTTTCCTCTTTGGCAGTGATGTATTTCTATATTAATTATAGAATCTATGAAGATTTTGTTTTTTATGACTTAATGTCTTTACTCAAACTGGGGCAGAAGGATAGGTAATCTTACTGGTTATCAACCAATTCTAGCCAGAGTGGGAAGGTCTAAATTCATTCCATGGGTCGGCTATTTTGACCTTAGAGTTACACTTCATCTTTCTTAATCAATTGTTTTTCCATATGTAAAACATCATTTGTAGGAGTAATGTAATATTGAGACAAAAATGGACTTATGCTTCCTTCATTTTTATATTCTAGAAAACAAAGAAATTTTCATTGGTCACCGATTTTATCCATTCTCATTAAATGGGTGAACTACTGATGCCTCCTGGCTTCATTACTGTATAAAATATGTTATTCTGTTTTGGACGTGGTATTAGAATAATTAAATAAGTCAAGAAAAATGGCCGTTTTATATGTAAAAATCAAGATTGTTTTTCTACTTTTTACATGATTTTTAATAATCAAAATATAATGTATTGTGCTCAATGGTTTGACAGTAAACCAGCTGTTGAATTCCTTGATGACTATCCAACTTTATGTATTTTTAATTTAAGAACTATTGAACCTTGCTTTCAACCTCAACTCAAGTTAGTGAATGTTTTTCCACAAAGGAAATGAGCCATTATTACTAGGTTTGGATGATGTGTTGGGTGAGGGATAAGCTTGATTTCCAAATCAGCTGGTTTTTCCTCTGTATGGTGACAGTTGTTGGGGCTTGGCATTGTCTTGTTGAAACTAGACTTGATTCCTCTTGATTGTACTTGGATATTGCTAAACCTAAACATCTAACATTCTCTACAGTTGTTCTTTATGAACTCTAAATTGATGGAATGATCTTACAAACCCGTGGTGTATGACACCTTTGTAATTCCAAAATACAGATCACTGTTTTATTTATTTTTTGTTTTTAATTACTCTCCCTTGGCGACAGATTGAGCTACCTGACCACAATCGAGCAATTAAAGAAGCAACTCACAAATATCCACACAATGTTAGGCTTATAGTGGCTTTGGCAAGTAGGGGACCTCTCAGGAAGCCTGTTTGGCTTTTTCCAACTCATGAGTGCTTTTCGAAGGATCTGCTGCAACAGCAGTGTGTAGAGCCTTCTCATTGGCTACTGAAACATACCCTTATCGTGATTTCCATTTAAAGATTTTTCTTCCTAAACTTCATTTATTAAATGACCTCAGCTGCTGAAAACGTTCATTTCATGTATGGAGTAAAATTGCAGAAATTTTGTACTTTAATATCATTGTGAATAATGAAAAGCCAAAAGTATTGAAACCGGATAGGGGACATGTTCCATTCCATATAATTCAAACGGCATCTAAAATAAATTTACCACAACAATTTGTCCTGGAAAACAAACAAACCCGAAAAACAACACGACTTGATAGCTTTGAAATTTGGAACTCTATAAGTTATTCAATAATGCTGTTAGTTATTATATTTAATTATTTGTTATTAGTTTTATTCTCATATTTTTATTTTGCAGGGAATGGATTTGATTGAGACATTAAATCCATCTGCATTTACTGATTATTTAAAGAAATTGGGTAATACAATATGCGGTAGACACCCGATCGGTGTTCTTCTTCAGGTAATTCTTTATATTAAATTTAATAATTGCTATGTCTGAAACCTTGTAATATATCTATTTATTTGGAAAAAGTCTTAATATTTATATTTATAAATTATTATTTACAGTTAGTATTAGCATTAGATTGTTTCTAGCTGTTAATATGCAAAATATAGTGATTGTCTAAAGCGTTTTTTTGATCCATGGCAATGTCTTATGTAGAGATGTTTGGTATAAACTATAAACATCTCTTGTTTATATCTTATATTATATTTTATATTATTGTATAGAAAGGTCACTGAACTCCAAACTTGATAGTTATTGCATAGTGAGTATATCAATAGCATATACAAGTATTTGCCCCAGTTGAGGATGCAATACAGTTATTGACAAAGTGCAGTTCTATAAGTATCTCCAGAGGACAGTTGATAGAACAAGGAGCAAGAATAGAATGATATCGATCTGTGGTCGGCAACTCATCAAACTTTGCATAGAAAATAATAAGCAATTCCTGGTTTAATCCCAAAATCATCCATAAAATAACCTTTGAAAGTGAAGGAGAATCTTAAGGAAAAGTATCATAGACTACTTCTTCATGGATCTAGATCTTCGGAGGTTATTTATGATATCAGAGTTATTAGGGTTGCAGAACTTAGTACAGATCACCAGTTACTTGTGGCTGATATAATGGTCATCAAGCCAAGGAAGAGGTTCAGCAAAGTATTCAGTTGAATAGATATGAGCAAGCTAAAGATGGAAGAAAGTATATTTCTGGTCATTGAAAGCCCCCTCCAGCAAGTAAATGGAGATAACGATTCGTATATTCTTTGGAAAGAAGTGAAGGATATCATTATGAGATTCTGGAATATTACTAAGTCATTAAGAAGTAAAGAGTAAAAGCTGTTATGATATGATATGATACATAAAAGATGCAGGCTGGAGGCTGGTGGCCGATGATATGGAAGTTTAGAGGCAGTTCTTTCAGAAAAATACAAAATGGAAGAACGCTGGCTGCTGGAGGAGGATAAAAGTTGATTATATATATCTTAAAGATATGGATGATGCAATTGGGGAGGATGAGGTAGAATTGGCAGTTTCCAAAATTCAAATGGGAAAAGTAGCAGGACCGTATGGAATTTATAAAATATGGTGGTTAACGAAATGGTGAAGTGCCTTCAAACCCTATTCCAAAGAATATGGAGCTTTAAGAGGTTACCACAAGATTGGGAGAACAGCACCATTAGTCCCCATACACAAAAAAGGCAGTCGAAGTGAATATGGTAACCATAGACCAATATGCCTCTTCTCAGTTTTGTACAAGAATTATACTAGGATATTGGAGCAACGACTCTATCGCATAGGATGATGAGGAAGAACAGATATAGAAGAGGAGCAAGCTGCGTTTAGACCTGGTAGACAGACCCAGAACCATATTTTTTATGTTATAATTAAAAAGGCTTCGAATCATGGCAAGAAAGTCTACATGTTATTTAACGATTTGAAGGCAGCTCTGCCATGAGGCAGGATATATGGGATGCACTAATAAGAAGGGTACCTGCAAACCTGTTGAGCGCCATAAAATACGCATACTAAAATCCAAACAGGATTGTACAACTCATATGGTTAAACATTAGAACCATTCTTCATAAAGCAATAAAGCAGGGGGATAGCCATTCCACCCACAATGCATCAGCATAAAGTGCCTGACAACGATGTTTTAATCTACTATAGAGTTTAGAAACACCTTTTCTTCCATCAATTCATTTTTATCAATGAAAAAAGGCCTAAATATTTTAATTTACTATCTGACTAAAAGGCGAAGAGACCTAGTTTTATTTTTGAATACGCCATTCTTCTTGAGGTTTTTATACACAAAACTCTTATTGACAGTTGTACAAATTAACTTGCTTCAGTTTCAAAATATTAAAAAACAGCTAAGAGAGCTTATATTGATCTCACTGATAACATATCATCAGTATCAGCAAAATACTGAGAAATTTTGTTGTACGTGATCCAATGAAAAAAGGCCTAAATACTTTGAGTTTTAAGTTTTACTATCTGACTAAAAGGCGAAGAGACCTAGTTTTATTTTTGAATACGCCATTCTTCTTGAGGTTTTTATACTTAAAACACAAAACTCTTATTGACAGTTGTACAAATTCTTTGGTAAAATGAAATCAGTATCAGCAAAATACTGAGAAATTTTGTTGTACGTGATCCAAATGAAATTTATGCGATTGAACAAATGGCTCACCAAAAACAAATTGTCAAATTGAAAAGATTTAGCGACAATGGGTCTCCTAGTCTTAAGCCATCCTTCTCCGATTGAAAATAATTTGGACAACAATCCTCATATTTTGACTTTAAAGAAGGTATGTGGAAGGGGTATTCTTATTAATGTAATAACCTTTCTAGAAATTATTCAACTTTCCATTGCCTTCATCAGTTCTTCTTTGTCAATATTATCTAGATCAGAGTTCCCCAAACTTTTTTGTGTCGTAGACCCCTTGCCATGTTTTTCCGTGTTGGGTAGATCCCCTACTTACCTGATATTGATTTCCTGTAAATTTCTAACTGTAGTGAAGTTTAGTGTTAAAAACTTAAAGTAAAAACACATGTTAATTTATACATTTATTAATTGAATTTAAATTAAAACTACTCAAAATAAAATTTCGTATCTGTTATGTAAAATATACGTAACATTAAATAAACATAAAATAATCTATAAATAAAATAACTTAAGCAATAAGTCAATATTTTTAGTGAGAAGGATGAACCTGATGCTTTAATAATAAATTATCATCATTTGGCGTCAATTTTGTAAGGGTTAATCTTAAATCTCCTTGGCTAATGATGTCCAGTCTGTTTCTTTGTTTCGTTAGGAGATTGGTAACAGCGCTGAACCCCCTTTCCACTAGGTATGACGATGGAAAGGAAATTAAAAATTTCCTCGCTATATTCCATAATACGGGATAAATTGAACCTTAAGTTCTTCTATTGTACTTACTTCAGTCAGCTCCTCTTGTCCTAATGTATATGTTTTGATATTATAAGATAGTATGATGTAAGTAAATAGTTACTATCAGTGTGTGTTGAGATCCACTATCGTGGACCCCCATTTTCATTTCATAGACCCCAAATTTTTTTTCGCTGACGTAGACCCCTTGCAGGTTGTCATAGACCCCTAGGGGTTGATATAGACCACTTTGGGAATCACTGATCTAGATAATTCAGTGCATACATTATCAGATCCTTATGAATTAATGTAAGAGCTTTTATTACTTCTTGAAATTCTTCAAAATCCAATCATTTCGCATCATCTTCCTCAGATCACCATGGAATCGTCCCTCTGCTTTTAATCATTCTTATGGATAAAATTTGGAAGGTTTGTAAAAGGAGAACCTAAGAGCTGTGTTAGGATACTGGAACTTGACCTTGGTGCTCCCCCAAACCATGATACATGCAGATGATATAGTCCTGATAGCTTATTCTCAGGAGACACTCCAGTCATCATTGGTTGAATGGCTGGAAAAATTGCAGCTAAGAGGACTGACTATCAATTCATACAAAAGTAAGGTCATGTCTGTTGGAAAGGACAATGTGGAGCCTACAGTCATATGGAGAACCCCTAGAATAGCTAATACATACACGTATCTGGGAACAATCATAAGCAAGAATGGTAGAATAGACCAGGAGATTGTAAATCGGGTGATGAAGGCCAATGGACTTTTCTATAAAATATCAAAATCTATTATAGGCAAGTCAGAATTAAGTAGAGGCCTAACTTTGGCTCTTTAAACCGGTGTTCCTTGCAGCGCTTCTGTATGGATCGGAAAGCTGGACAATCTTTGATAAACGAATAAATAAGATAACAGCGTCTGAAAAGAGGTTCCTCAGAAGAATAGTTGGAAAGACCAAGAGGGACTTTGTCTGAAATGACAGGATATGTGACCATCTGGGAGTGAAGTCTGTACGCAGCATCCGGAGAGCGGCAATTAAATTGGTAAGGCCACATCTGCAGAACAGCAGACTCCTATAAGACTAAATGGTTCTTTATTGTGTTAATATGCCATAAATGATTTTTATCCAGCATGGTAGTAAGTTATTGGCTAATTCTTTATTGGGGTGTCCTTATCCGTTCAGGTCAGCTAGGTGTATATTAATGCAGTTTGGGTCAGAATGGTGTTTTGATGAAACAATTAGTTGTCAAAGCTTGAAAATGTAAAATTTATCGCCAATTCTTTCCTTTATTAGGGTAGGCAGTCAAAGATATTCAGCTGATCAAAATAAAATGTTTATTTTATTTTGATCAGCTGAATATCTTTGACTGCCTACCCTAATTATCTACATCTCCTATATACATCACAGTCAACTATACCTTATGATTACTTTCCTTTATTATGTTAGGTTTTGTGGTGGGATTTCCCTAGAAATTTAATTTTTGCCAACTCTACCTAATATATAATATATATATATATATATATATACAGTGGACGCCGCTTATAAGACTCATGGGTTATAAGGTTCAGCCGCCTATAAGACTCAGAATCGACTTGAACGGTCCGGACGTATCCAAATAAACACAAAAAAAGTCGGTTTATAAGACTCGCCACTCCGGATATAAGACTCAGTTTCCCCGAAAAAAAAAAAAAAAAAAAAAAAAAAAAAAAAAAAAAAAAACAGTAACGTTTCACAAACTGTATTGGGCAGGATTTTGAAAAATAGACCAGAAATCGAAAGTGAAGCTTTACAAAATAAATCTCAGAGTCGGAAACAGAAAAGGGGTGGAAAGAACTCTAATGTTGAATGCTCGTTATAAGAATGGTTTCTAAAAGTTAGGGATAAAGATGCTCCCGTTTCAGGAACATTGCGTATCGTATTTTAGGCAGTTGAAATTTCACTAAAAAGTATCATCATCAGAACTATGGATTCATATGAATGCAAAGGTGAACCATTCCTTTCCTCATACTTGAATATGTTTACAATTAAGACTTGATGTTATCAATTTTATTTCAAAACTATCTAAAATATTCAGTCCGAATTTACGACAATGAGGCGTATTCTGAGGACCTGATCTGTGAGTCTGTCATGCCGGGAGCAGCAGTTCGTCGAATGTCACGAACGGTGACGAAGTTGACAAGCAAGAAACTGATGAAGTGACGCTTCCACCTTCACACTCGGAGGTTCACACTCTAGGGGTGTTGAGGAGAGCTGTCCAGCACCAAGGGACCAATTTTGAAAAGCATTATGATAACGAGCGATACATTCTTGAAATACTAGAAAATAATAAAAAACAAACATAATTTTTAAAACCAGCGTAAATTATGTTTGAGCATTATCTTCAACTCATACACGCTATATTAAAGTTTTTTTTTCGTAAATTAAAGAAATTTTTATTATTATTTTTTCCTTTTCGCCTATAAGACTCATCCGCCTATAAGACTCACTTTTTGTTGGTCCCAAAGTGAGTCTTATAAGCGGCGTCCACTGTATATGTATTTATATATATTTATTTTTTTATTTATTTCCCTTCCATAGTAACCCCATGGGAGGGGAGTGTATTTCTGATAATTTTACATGTTCCATGCAAATTAGCATACTACCTGTAATTAGCAGGTGTAACATTTTTTTTTTAATTAGATAAATTACAAAAATAACAAAGTTCTTAATTGAAGTTAAAATAAACACTTAGGGAAAAGAAAAAGAAAAAAGATAGCAATAATTTAAATACCAAAAGGCAGTAATTCCATAGTTAAACAAAAAGAAATTAGAATCAAATAAAAATACAATAGATTGATAAAATAAATAAAAAGAAATAAAAAAATAACATGCAGACAAGTTGATTTTTCAACAGACATCTTCTATTGTTCATCTTGTTTTTGATGCGGGGTGGTCCTATTTTCCAATTGCTAATGCGAATTCTGCCAACTGTTTCTTGTAAGTTTTGTATAGTTTGGCTTCGGTGGAAGGCCAAGTGTCCCCATTCATCAGTACTGTTTTTATTAGTTTTGATCTTTTGTGTTCATAAAGAATGCAGTCATATAGTAAGTGATGAAATATTTGTGGAGTCCGTCCGTCACATTCGCATGTATCTGTATTTGTCAAATGAAACCGTTTCAAGTAGTGGTTAGTCTGTCCATGTTCCGTTAACATTTGTATAAGTTTGTGATGAGTACGGTTGTCCTTTTGTCGAGTTGCTCCAAAGTTTGTTCAGTAAGTGAGTCTGTTTTGATACATTTTTTAATAAATGAAACGGGAACGTGGGTGTATTCTAAAGTAAGTTCTAAATCATGAGCAGCCGTTTTTGCAAGTAGATCTGCTCGCTCGTTACCTTCGATGCCACTATGACCTTTGACCCAAGTTAGTTTTGTTGGTGTTCCGCGTTCCATTATTTCAATTAAATTTTTCTTAAGTCGATGTGTCAGTGCGTCGTTGGATTTGATGTTATTAACTGAATCTATTACTGTCTTATTGTCCGTATAGATGTTGTATGTATTTTGATTAACGTATGTCTGTCTAAGAATATGTTCCATGGCCTTAACTACAGCTAGTTTCTCAGCCTGATTGTTTGAGCAGTTTTGGCCAAGTCTGTATAGTTCGTCGTAGTAGCAGTTATTGTGATATAGAGTTAGTGCGCATCCTGTGTACTGTTCGTCTTTGCTTCCATCCGTGTAAATGTCAATACTTGCTGAGTCTGTATCTGCAGCTCCTGTGTCTGTTATGTACTGTGTTAGTTTAGCGTGTATAGCAGGATGTATCCAGTGTTTGGTGGTCAGTTTGTCTTCAATGTCCCTTGGCTCCATGTCCTTGTAATTTAGTCGTTGTTTTTTGTTTTGTATAATGTCGTTAGTTCATTAATTTTCAAGTGTTTTGGTTTTATCCCTGCAAGGACACAGGCAGCGTCGTAAGAGATAGTGCGATATGCTTTACTTATCCTTATTCCCAGCAATCTCTGGACCCGCTGAAGTTTTTTCAGATTGATTGGTTTAACAGCTCCTGATTCCCAGATGGGTATGGCATAAAGGAGTTTTGGAATGATGGCTCCTTCGTAGATAACTTTTAGTGCCTCTGTCTTTAAGCCCCATGTGTTTCTTGCAGTTATAGTGAGTCCGTTTACTGTTTTCAGTGTTTTGTTGACAACGTAGTCTGTGTGTGCTTTCCAGTTTAATTTCCTATCGTATGTTAGCCCTAAATATGTCATGGTTTCAGTTTGTTCAAGTGTTTTGGAATAGAGTCTAATGTTTAAATTTGAAGTAATTCGTTTCTTGCTAAATATTATGTATTTTGACTTGTCAGTGTTAAATTCGAGTTTATTATTTTTAGCCCATTTTTCCAAAATAATTAGTGTGTGATTAGTGATTGATTGTAATTGGGAAAATAGTTTTTCAGTGACAAGGAGTAAAATGTCGTCTGCGTATGTGATTATTTCTACATTCTCTGGAAATACTAAATCGAATAACGAGTTGATCAAAACATTCCAGAGTGTCGGTGAGAGAGAAGAACCTTGGGGAGTGCCAATAGTCAGTTTCTTTGAAATTTTAAAGTTGTTAGATCTAACCTAGACCTGAGAACACTACAAAAACAAGAATATTTGGACAGCTAACACAGATATCAAGCACTTATAAAAACTTCGAAAATTGATTCTTGGAAAAATTACTGTAGAACTGTTAGAAGAAACTAACCCCTGGAATTGGACTTATAAATACGCAACAAACAAACTGAAAAACCAAGACATTCTACGAACTGTACAAACAAACAGTAACGAACTAACAAAGGACTATAAGGAAACAATCAAACACGTATTAGACAGGTTGATACACGAAGACAACTCCATTGACAATACTCAAGAACAGATTACAATTAGGGCAAACGTAAATACACCCCCTGATTCAAATAATGACTATCTCCTGGAAACGATCAGAAATCCTATACTGTATCGAGAACTTAAATAAAAAGAAAACACCGGGACATGACAAATTCAATACAGACATCATACAACAAATGACAAACATATATCCAAATTTAATTACTAAAATTTACCAACTGTTTGTCTTAAAACTGAAATTCCGATAACCTGGAAAAAAGGACTCTTATATATAATACCAAGGAGAGACTCTAACAAGCTACGTCCAATCACAATCCTCCCAATAATGAGCAAAGTCTTAGACATACTAATTAATAACCGACTCACTCACTTTTTACTACCAACAACGTACTCAACAAAAACCAATTTGGATTCATTCCCCAAAAAAGCACTGTCGACACTCTCTACCATACTAACTTGATCATAGATTCAGCAATGAATCATAAAAAAAATTGTTTAATGCTGAAACTTGACATATCGGGAGCATTTGATAATACATGGGTACCTGTCATAATGTTTAATCTGAGGAAGTACCAGTGTCCAAGAAATTTATTTCAACTAATATCAAGCTTTTTTCAGGATCGATCAGTTGAAATTATATATATATATTATATATCTTAAACATTATGTATGTATATTATATATTAGGTAGAGTTGGCAAAAATTAAATTAGCAGGGAAATCCCGCCACAAAACCTAACATAATAAAGGAAAGAATTGGCGATAAATTTTACATTTTCAAGCTTTGACAACTAATATATATATATTGGGTATATACATAAGTATATACATATACATATGTATATACATATACATATGTATATATACATATATACATATACATATATATATATATATATATATATATATATATATATATATATATATATATATATATATATATATATATATATATATTGTTATGATTTTCTTAATTCATAAATTTTTAATAAAATTATATGTCTATAATTAACTGACTTAAACTCATTATTAGGGTTCTGTCAATATTCTTTTGAATTATGACTGGATATTTTTTTAAACAATGTTTTATGCATACTTTTTATATTTATTATTTTATATATAAACATATTTAAATTTACCTTAATTTAATTATAATTAAAGTCCATTACTGAGAGAACCTGTAAACACTTTCACTTATTTTGGTTCCATAGTCTTCTGACTCCTGACACTGGTTGCTCTAAGGTCCATAAACAACTGACCCTGTCTTCTTTCTTCTCTGTCCTAATACCAACTGCCTTCCTTTACCTGCCTCAAGGGCTGAACCTTGCAGGTACCTCCGGTGTCCCTAATCCAAGGGTTCCTACCGTTTAGACCCTTACACTTTCATCCCTTGTCCTATATAATTTTCAGTTTTAAAATATCTCAACAATATATATATATATATATATATATATATATATATATATATATATATATATATATATATTATTTTATTTTTGAAGAGAAAAGATTTGACCCAGTCGGGATTCGAACCCGAGTTTCCACCTCTCTAGCGTGGCGCCTTATCCAACTAGGCCACCGGGGTCGTATCCGAACCAGGCAAATCCTTTCTCTTCAGTGATCCATAACCCCCGGGCACTCGCAAATCGCGATGTAATTCCGGGGATGAATGTTCATATTGAACATTACATTTAAATTTGGATCTCTTGACAATCCGTCACCGTTTTAAATATATGTAATTTTTCTTGATTTTACTCAATATTGTTAAATATATTATTTTATTTTTGAAGAGAAAAGATTTGACCCAGTCGGGATTCGAACCCGAGTTTCCACCTCTCTAGCGTGGCGCCTTATCCAACTCAGCCACCGGGGTCGTATCCGAACCAGGCAAATCCTTTCTCTTCAGTGATCCATAACCCCCGGGCACTCGCAAATCGCGATGTAATTCCGGGGATGAATGTTCATATTGAACATTACATTTAAATTTGGATCTCTTGACAATCCGTCACCGTTTTAAATATATGTAATTTTTCTTGATTTTACTCAATATTGTTAAATATTTTCTCTTCAAAAATAAAATAATATATTTAACAATATTGAGTAAAATCAAGAAAAATTACATATATTTAAAACGGTGACGGATTGTCAAGAGATCCAAATTTAAATGTAATGTTCAATATGAACATTCATCCCCGGAATTACATCGCGATTTGCGAGTGCCCGGGGGTTATGGATCACTGAAGAGAAAGGATTTGCCTGGTTCGGATACGACCCCGGTGGCCTAGTTGGATAAGGCGCCACGCTAGAGAGGTGGAAACTCGGGTTCAAATCCCGACTGGGTCAAATCTTTTCTCTTCAAAAATAAAATAATATATTTAACAATATTGAGTAAAATCAAGAAAAATTACATATATTTAAAACGGTGACGGATTGTCAAGAGATCCAAATTTAAATGTAATGTTCAATATGAACATTCATCCCCGGAATTACATCGCGATTTGCGAGTGCCCGGGGGTTATGGATCACTGAAGAGAAAGGATTTGCCTGGTTCGGATACGACCCCGGTGGCCTAGTTGGATAAGGCGCCACGCTAGAGAGGTGGAAACTCGGGTTCGAATCCCGACTGGGTCAAATCTTTTCTCTTCAAAAATAAAATAATATATTTAACAATATTGAGTAAAATCAAGAAAAATTACATATATTTAAAACGGTGACGGATTGTCAAGAGATCCAAATTTAAATGTAATGTTCAATATGAACATTCATCCCCGGAATTACATCGCGATTTGCGAGTGCCCGGGGGTTATGGATCACTGAAGAGAAAGGATTTGCCTGGTTCGGATACGACCCCGGTGGCCTAGTTGATAAGGCGCCACGCTAGAGAGGTGGAAACTCGGGTTCGAATCCCGACTGGGTCAAATCTTTTCTCTTCAAAAATAAAATAATATATTTAACAATATTGAGTAAAATCAAGAAAAATTACATATATTTAAAACGGTGACGGATTGTCAAGAGATCCAAATTTAAATGTAATGTTCAATATGAACATTCATCCCCGGAATTACATCGCGATTTGCGAGTGCCCGGGGGTTATGGATCACTGAAGAGAAAGGATTTGCCTGGTTCGGATACGACCCCGGTGGCCTAGTTGGATAAGGCGCCACGCTAGAGAGGTGGAAACTCGGGTTCGAATCCCGACTGGGTCAAATCTTTTCTCTTCAAAAATAAAATAATATATTTAACAATATTGAGTAAAATCAAGAAAAATTACATATATATATATATATATATATATATATATATATATATATATATATATATATATATATATATATATATATATATAATTTTTTTGTTTTTATTGTTAAACACTTTTGTTTGGTATTATTTTTGTGTTTTGTTTGTCCCAGGCGGCTAGTCACCTCATGAAGACAGGAGAGCACAAGATCTCTCTGAAGTTCCTCAAATATTCTCAGTCAAGTCAGTGTAGGAACATGAACGACTCTAGCGTCAGCTATGCCTCTGCTTCATTAATTTTCGAGTGATAACATGGGTTTTATTATGGAGCATGTCGCTGAAAATATAACATTAAAAATACACCGACTGGCAACAGGCTATATTGTATAACCCAAAGTGCCCTTGAACCAAATGGCAATGACTTGAATTAGGTGAGATAGCCGCTAAGTGCTCTTTTCATATTTGTTAAGCGACAACTCAAAAGTTTTATTATGTATCTTTATTCTTAATCATGTAACAGCTTTCTCTTTTAAAAATATTTTTAATTAGTGTTTTTACTTTTTTTAAATATAAGTATTTATTATTTTTTAATTATTTTTTTTTTAGATTTATTGAAATATTAAAAGAAATATTGTCTTAACATTTTAAAATGAAGTTATATTGTGATTAGATGACTGTAGATATATTGATTTTTTTTTTTTTTTTTTAATATATATATATAATCATATGTTTAGGACGATTAAAGTGACTGGATATTGTTTATATATTTTTATACTTTTCAATACGAACTCTGAAGGATGAAGGTTGTACTAATTGACTAAGAAGGTGCCTTTAATGGCTCATTAAAAACTTAAATACTTAATTTGGTTGCGAAATCTCTGAATCAACACAAAAAGTAGACAAGCCACTTTGAGCTATGAAATATTTGTTCTTAAATATTAAATACAATACTGTATTTTGTCTAGAGAATGTGTGGAAAAAATATAGGCTGAAATGTAATATGTTAAAAGCTAAAATGTTTCGATATTGTTATCGGAGCATTTTACACAGTTATGTAGTTTTTTATACCTAAGCATTTATTTAATGGAACCATCTAATTATATATTGTAATCCTATTTAAATGACAAGTATAATTATTATTGTTGAAGTAATGTTTTAATTTTGTTATCATGGAAGATGTAGTCAGCTATTGAAACTAATCAAGATGGCGTTGGAAATGAAACATTCAACAGCTGTGTATTGTTTATTGTCTACTCAATTTCTGTAAGCTTGATACAAAGATAAAATAAAAACCCTATTTAAGTTTACTGATATACTTAAATATCAAGCAATGAGTATGGTATAAGAAATTTTAATATAAACATAAATATTACTATAAGGCAAGTTATTTGCTTTCATTTATAGCATGTTCAGATTTTTATTTTTTTTATTCCTGAACCAGTTCTCATTGCTTCTATTAATTTTATTCAGATTTTTATGTATCTATTTCTCTGTTTATTGACATAATAAAATCTCCAAAAGAGATAAAAATGTTATTAAACAATAAATAGTACAAATTTGTTATAAATAGGTATTAGATATCACAGATATCAGTTATTTTTATTACCTTGCAAGTGTCATTAATTCCAGGACCGCCTTAGCACTGACTTCTTTCTGGCACTGATAGTGCTGTAAACCGTCTTCTTGAGTCTTATGTGATGGTATTAATAAATTTTAGAATTATTACTGCTTTAGGTAAATCAGCACATCATAATTCTACCTTATATGCATACCGAATGATAATCTCATGCTATATAATTTTTCTAATACATCATTTATTTGTAATATTTATATAAGATTAAAAAAAAAAAAATTGTCTTTTCTTCATTATATATTATTCTACCAACTTTCTTAAAATTTATAGGTTCACAATTGTTTCTCATTTATAAAGACCTGTTGACGTTATTAACTATTAGAAAAGTAACAAATCATTAAATTTGTTGCCGGTTACTGTAGAAAATGTTGACAAAGTGCTATCTGTGCCATAAATAGCCAGTTTAAAATAAAAGATACTTGTATCTAATGGTAACAGCTGTTGTGTGTTTCATTTTGCCCTTCCTTCCAGGTTATCCTGTGGGTGTTTTTTTTTTTTTTTTTTTTTTATGTAAAAATTGATGTGAATAATTTAAATTTTCTTCTTTTAAAGATAAATAAAAATATAATCTTTCTTCACATATAGTTTGATTATTATTTGCTTTAATTTTTATTGTCAGGGATTTTTTTTTTTAATCCTTTAATATATCTGTATTTTATGAATTTATTACTATGTTATAAGAATAGTCAATTTGAAGAAAGAAAAAAAATTGTATAATAGATACAAGATTTTTATTTATATTTTTTCAAAAAGGTTGTGCATTTTATTTTAAAATAGAATATTACCTGTTCGTTCCTATATTTATATATGTATTTTTTTAATCAGAAATAACTGACATGTTAAAAAAAAAAAAAAAAAAAAAAAAAAAAACAGCTGATTTAGGTTTATTAAATAAACAGCTGACTTAAGTTTATTATATCTACAGTGAGCTTTTGGTGTATTGACAGGGTAGTTCATTTATTGATCGTTCTTCAAAGAAATAAGCATACTTATTTTCTCCAATTTGTGTGAAGTTTTTTTTTTTTTTTTTTTTTTTTCTTTTTTGTAGTAACTATTTTAGAATTTTATTTGTTTATCGTACATCAATTAAGACCAAATATACACTCATTATGTTTGATATAAGGACATATTTATTAGTACCTAAAACGTTTATGCAATCGCGTTTGATTTGGTGCTACATCTAATCATATATATATTAAATGTTTCAAGACCAGTTGTAGATTTTATATTATCTTAATATTCCACATGTTCATTTTAATCAATCCCATCTTGCTGCATTCAAAGGACATTTGTTATTATTTGCTATTTTTCCTAATCAACCCAAAAAAAAGTCGTCTGTTGTATACCTATGAATAATACATTTCATTTATTCAGTAAAAATAACAAAATATTCTGTATTTTAAGTATGTAATCTTTTCTCATTTATTTCTTGAAGAATATTTTTATTTTTTGTTAATCAGAAGAGTCCTTAATTATTACTTAAAACTGGATGCTTTTTCGTATTTACAATTTATTGCTTAGGTTTACAATAGTTTATTTCTGGACTGTCAAGATGGCCACTGTCCTGTTGATTGAAATATTTTGTAGGTATCGGGAAACAATGGCTGCTTCTTGTGTTTTTTAGTGTGTATAACCATTTGTTTATAAGAACCCAATACCTTTAACACTTTTACACTTTCTATATTTTAAGTGTTCATTGTTCAGTTTATCTATTTCTGTTCTTTAACTGTCTCTATTTTTATTTTGTTATGATATTTTTGTCTTATTTTTTTACCTCATATGTATTATATCGTTTGACTTAATTTTTAATTCAATTTTGTTTCATATCTCTATATTTTGGTTTCTTCAGCACCTGATTAAGGTTTACAGTGTTAACCGAAACATCGGCACAGTAAATTAATATATTGTTATTTTTTTTATGTATGACTGCTCATTCCAATCATCTTTCTTATGTTATTATGGTCAATACTATTGCATCATTGATTTAATTGAATTTCAATGGTTACTATACAAATATCAATAATGCTCTGGTGATTTTAGATGATTAAAGAGATGTGTTATGAAATGGTATCCAATTTTTTTCTTTCATTTATATATAAAAAAAATTAATTTTCAATTTAATGATAATGTTATATTGTTCCTAAGCTCACTGAATTCCAGTGCACATTGTTTGTTGAATGGGGAACAGATCTTTTAGCTTTTAAATTGTTAAAAGTTTTTTTTTTTTTCTGTTGAAATGAAAATGTTCTTTGAACTTACTCTAAAATATTCGAAGGTTCTTACTAATCAAAATTTTCAAACTGATATGAAAGGTGTTTGTTGTGAATTAATCTTGACATAGAAAAGTATTACTTCTGACCATTGAAAGACAGTTTGATTTATTGATTCACTTTAATTTTTAATAATTTAATTATATGGAATTAATTTTTTTCCCAATGTAAAGGTTTTGCTTTTTTTTCCCCGAATAATATGTAATAAATTGACCAATAACTATTTCATTAAACAATACTAATAACAATCTGGCATATTATATTTCTGAAGTATATTTGGTTCCTGCTTATTTCATTCCCGTTGTTATTGGAACATCACTGGTCACACCAATGTTTTAAAAAATGTATGTAACTAATTTCATTAGTTAACTATAAAATTGTATATAAATTAAAGGATTAGGAAATTAGTAAAGCAAATTCTTGTTATTTATTATTTTTAGTTTATTCATATTAATTGTCACTTATTACATAATTTCTTCCAAGAACTATGGCCTCTACTAGTGCCTTCTTCCATTCCCCTCTGTCGCCGCAAAGCACCTGCAATGTCGAATGCCATTCTACTTCACATCCCCGTCCACCTCGTCCAGCCATCTGAACCGGTGCTTTCTACTCCATGGCCTACTATATAGTAATCTTGGTTTTATCGTGTGGTCCACCCTTGATGTCCTCGTGTACATGCCTTTACCAACATGAATTTCTAAGCTCAGATCCTTTCCAGCCCTCTCTATAGGTGGGATTCCACATGGAGCAGCCAGCCACCGCTGTTGCAGCTGCTGTGTTCAGAAGCGAGAGAGGGTGTTTCCACATGTAGCTTCCAAACGCTGCGGCTAGAAGTTTATCAGTTCGTTTTCTGGCTTCAGCGGAGCATATAGAGAAGAAAACTGGTGATGTGATTGTTGATGGAGGAAGAGGAGTTTCATGTTATGAACAGATCAATTGACCCTATGTTTTCCCCAAGAAGAGAAGAAGGTTTTCTCTCTTATTTCATTGAGCTGCACCTTCAGAATGACGAGGAGAAATTCAGAAAGTTTTTCCGGCTGAACTTCATTCAATTAGATTTTATAATTTCTCTATAGTTTTTGGTCAAATATTGTCATTCACATTAATTAATAGTTAACAGTTTTTTAGGACAGTCTTTTTATGACAAGCTTGTCAAACTCACATCAACCCTTCTACATCCATTCTTGGAACTGGCAATGGTCCTAGCTAGGCTATTTCCATTGGTGGAGTTATATTAATTTATGTAAATATATTTATTATTATTATTATTATATGTAAATGAGCCCATTGGGACTACGCACAGTACTCAAGCGGTATGCATTTCCTATATTTATTATAAAATATATCAAGTTTATATTTAACTAATAATAATAAGAGAGTTCTTGTAGCTCAGTGGATTGGGCACTGAACTCCTAACTCACTGACCCAGATTCCAAATGTGGCAGATAATTATTTAATCTTTTATTTTTATTTTTTATTATTCTTTTATAGTGATAATTATTTATTCTTTTTTACAACTAAGGACAGACACAGCCTCCATAATGAGTGTACCCTTAATTGGTGAAGAAAATAGTGATCCGGATTAGACACAATAAAAATAAAAAAATTTTTTTTGTTGAAAATTAATATCTTATCATTTAATATTATCAAAGAAATGATTTCTCTTTACTATTGTTTGTAAATGTACAATGTGATTCCAATCAATAAGCTCACAGTGAGGTTCCACTGATCTAGAATAAATGGGACCTGGTCCCATTAGAATTAAATGTATTCTCCTTCAAAAAATGCTTATGATGAATATTTTAGCAATTTTTTTTCTCATAAAGACATTCTCATTTTCTACTTAATTTTATTTTCAATACTAAACAATTATTACTTAAATATAAATTTTGATCTAGGATTTGTGATTGGTTAACAAATATGAACATAGTGATTAATACTCAAAGTTGTTTATTGTTCTACAGAAGAAGCTATAATACATTAGTACTGTAGAGTAGAAATAAAGAATTGTAAAGTTAAATAAACAATAAATTTTGAATAGGAATTTAAAATAAATCATACATTGAACAATGATAACAAGAAAATTTTTAGAATCACTGATTAAAGTCTTCAATGTTCTTTTGCTTTAAATTTAGATTTAATAATTAAAAAATTTTAATTTTTTCACATAGATTTTTGACATTTTTTGCCTAATTTTTATATAAGATTACAAATATTCCACTACCTGTTTTGGGATGTATATCAGGCGTTAAGTAGATCTAAAATTTACCATTTAGTTACATCATTAAAACTTACCTCCATAATTGTAGTTCATTTTTTTATTTTTAATTTTTTTTTTATTTTATAGAAATCTCTTTACTAAATGCTTTATCTTATGTACATCTGGAAATATGTAGAATATTGTTTGTAATCTTATATTAAAATTAGGCAAAAAAAATGCCTAAAATATTAGGTAAATTTACCATTTTTTAAATAATTTTATTTTCTTTTTTAACATTGCAATGATTTGTATATCACTATGTTTTTAAAAATATATCTTAGGGATCCTGATTGATGGTTGTCAACAAGAAATGATTTTTATTTCCATAATTAAATCAATTGATATTTTGCTTGCTGCTCCTTTGCTCCATTGAAATTCTATAACTAGTGGTTCAACTTACAAATTCGTATCATTCTAATGTGACAATATGTATCATTGTAATTGGAATTTTTACAATCCATTATTAATTATAATTATGGATGATTAATAATACAGTTATAAAAATTAAATATTTAGAAAAAAAAAAATTTCCTATAATGTTCAATATTTTTATTTGATATCATCAGTTCAATTGCTATTCATTTATTTTGTTAATAGCTCTGTTGAAGTTGGCAATTTTATCACAACTTAACAAGAAAAATTACTATTCAGAACAAAAATTACTTTTGATGTAATATAATTTATACTTATTGATTCATTATCCCATGGTTTTTTTTTTTCATTTAATTTTATGTAAAAAATTCTAATAACTTTTAGTAAACTGATGATGAATAATTGGGGTATTAAAATTTTAATTTTATTGAATGAATGAAAATAAGCTAATTGTACAGAACAAAATTACCTAAAGAAAGTGGGTAACTTGTTTTGATCGTTGTATGTTTTACAATAAATGTTAATATAATGCTCTTGTTTTAAAGGGTTACGAAAGGCTAATTTACATGTTTCATAAAGTAACGATGATCAGGTAGAGAACTGCCCGAACGGTTCTTATATCGGAATACTAATACAGTACTAACTTTATATTGATGTAATGCCTGTATAAATATAATAAACTTTATAAGAACAGCTGGTATTTTATTTTCCTATTTGATAGTAATCATGTAATATGCCTACTAGCTGCATTTAATGTTCAAAACTTAATAAAAAAATTTATCAATTTACAGTTTCATCACTGGTTATGAGACATTTTATATTAGGTTAAATCGGAAATTATAATTATGTTAATTATAAAATTTAAATTAACAAATATTCAATGGAATATTTATACACAGACAGCAAAATGAATACTTATTCTGCTCTGACTCTCCCTAGTATTTACAACAATCATGACATAAACTGTATAATAACCGAAATAGTTACCATGATTTATATCATTTAAATTTTTTTAATTTCATGTGGATTCCAGGTAGGTCATTCAGGTATAGAAGGTAATGTGAAAGCAGATACAGCAACTAAAGAAGCGTGTTCCCTCTTTCCTTTACCCTTAACTTCCTGCCCATTTGCCAGATTTTAAAACTATCATAAAATAGCATGGTATGACAGTTGGCTCTGAATTGACATTAACAAACTTAAAACAATTAGACCTACAGCAGGACCAGGGATTGAAAATCAAGACCAAAGAAAAAGGATAACAAGACCACGAATTGGCCACTTGAAACTCGGCCTCAACTACTTACTGGAAATTAATGCAACGAATATGAATTACATCTGACAATAATGCACATTCTTGTTGAATGCAATAAATACAAGCAGACAAAATAATGACCTAAAGAATCAAAATGTTGAAAAATTATACACCTTCCCTCAATCAATGAACTATTTAAAAGAAATCAATGCTATACTTCAAGTTTTTGACATGTAAAAGTTGCCTCTCACCAAATGCACTACATGGTACCATAAATATGTAAATAAATTGGATTTAAAAAAAATTATTAATGTGTAAATTAGATTCATTAAGAGAGAAATGCTTTATTAAAAACAAAGCTGCCGAACTATATTGGGTTCCTTTAGACACAAAATGTTTACCAATCTATTAAAAGATAATAATTGATAATAACTATAAGTTTTAATAAATAGGTACTTGTCTGTTATGGTATCATAAATCATTAATAGAAGATGAAAAGATGGCCATAATGTTCCTCTAAGACAACTGACTAGTACCTAACATACAGGTATGCTTTTGCCAAGAAACAAATGAATGATTTTTAGAATTGGTGAAAGATGGATCAGAATCGACACTGTTAGAAGTAATAGAAAGTTCCATGATAGAAATAGAGTTCTATCTGATTGCTGGAAAGGATATATGAATATTATGTACAGGTGTTATAGACGTTAAACAATGAACCACAAACATTTTTTTTTTTTTTTAATGGGCTCTGCAAAATGGGGAAATGAATGAAGAAGAGACACCAATTTCTATTTTCTGAAGTTTCATTGCAGATAAATCCATTTGTCATCAGTCGTATAGCCATGTTTTGACCAATTCATGAGTGACTTTTCAAATTTTTTGGTTTTTGAAGTTCTTTGGAGTGCTGAATCCAAATTTAAAG
This sequence comes from Euschistus heros, assembly GCA_003667255.2. Lineage (NCBI taxonomy): Eukaryota > Metazoa > Arthropoda > Insecta > Hemiptera > Pentatomidae > Euschistus > Euschistus heros. The sequence goes on from RCWM02000295.1 coordinate 487,187, forward strand.
TTTTCCCCTTGTAACAGGTCATCCCCTTAACAAACTTGCAAATTTTTTATTGCTTTGCTTGTTTATCAAAAAACTTTTATCTTTTTTTTTTTAATTTTAGGGGCTTTGTTTGGCATACTGTAGGTAGCTCTGTTGGTTTTGCTCAGATTGAAAATTTGATGACAGTTAACTTGTTAGAAATTTAATCAAGAAAGTTTTTTGTCTCTAGAGCCTAGCGTTTAGAAGCTATTTTGATTCGAGAGAAAAAAAGTCAAGTTGTAATGTTTTTGTCACCCTCAAAAATGTAACATTTCAACATGCTCTAGCTCTGTTGGTGTTGCTTAGATCAAAAATTTAACAACAGCTATGTTCCCTATCTCCTACCAACTATCTTCTTAGTCCCTTTACAGGTGAGGTGAGCATGACGACACATAAGTTATCAAGTCCCTCTTATTTCAAACCCTTGACTTCGTGTCATCATTGGTTCTTTTAAATAGAAAAACAAAGTCGAAAGGCTTAGCAGTCAATGTGTTAAAACGCTTTACATTCCTGAAAAAAATTTTTAATGTTAGGTATAATTTAACATTTTTCAAAACAACGACTTAGTTTTCATTGTAAACAATAACTCCAGGCCAAGGAAAAAAAAATAATAATAAAGAAACTATAAGTTTAAATTAATATTTATTTTACATATACACAGATAAATAAAGATTATATACATGAAATAGTTAAGGTTTAATATATATTTGTATAATCTCAATATACACTGGATTATGTAACACTTAAATTAAATTTAGTATACAGATATAAAATTAAGTATAAAATAAGAATTTAGGCCAAAAAAAAAAAGAAATAAGTAAAAGAAATAAAAATTCTTTTTAAAAATAAAACAAAATGATGGTAATATATTGAGGTCTGGTAAGTGGAAGAAAAACATTAACAATGAATAATTACACGGACGGAATAATTTCAAATTAGGTAAAAAAATACTTTTTCTTCAACAAACAAGTAATTTTTTTTCATTCATCGTTAGTGCTTACCTCCAATGACTAGGATAGCCACATATAAATAAATACATAAGTACAGCATCTTTTTACAATTCTGTAAACTATAATTTTTTAAATTATTACGTTATATAAATTTAAAAAAAATATTCAGTACAATGCACATATTGTTTCAAACTTTGGTAATATAAAAAAATAATAAATTAAAAACTGTGAAATTAAAAATAAATATGCTCACTCTAGGCACATCACAATCACAAGCATCTATATACTACCTGTAGATATTGACAAAATCGGAGCGGCATTTGGTAAATATATGAAATGGACTCAATGAAACCATTTGTCTTAATTATCTGTCGTAATTAATATCACAGTTATATAACTTCTAATAGTATATATAGACTCATTGCATCTATATCAATATATTTAATATAAAGATATAGTAATATAGTAAATATTTAGTCATTAATTATTATTAAAAAGATTTAGTTATAATTTTGTGTTAATAATAAATTAATACAGACATTATAATGGACGGATTACATTGGAGAGGGTGGTGTGCTGTTGAAGACTACTGAATATAAAATGTCATAACTAGCATTTCTAGAGACAAATAGTAATTTAAAAATAACATAAACACACTTTAAGCAAATATAAAATATAAAAAAAAAAGAAAGAAAGAAAACACACAGGAGCACAACAAAATTAAGTAATTTCTTCAAATGGAGGGAATCTTAACTAATACTAGCAGTATTTAAAAATAAAAAAAGAAGGAATACAGGACAAAGAAACTGAATATAAGAAAACTTCCTTAAATAATTATAACACAACTAGTAATTAATCTTAAAGGCGTTAGTTAGGCCGAAAACCATAAGAAGTTAATCAATTCAATTTTTTTTTCTTTAAAGCATCCATGGTACGGTTACTGACTCAGAAATTTTACAAAAAAATATTGAAAACAAAAAATATCTAGTGTTTTCAGCAACATCTAAGTCCTGTTGATAGTGTAAGGTTGAGGCGACTGACCCCCTCGGTAGTACCTGTGCTGAGGGAGCGGTGAGCAAGGCACAGAGTTGCTCTCATACGGCCTTCTGCGTGCAGGGCCCTGAGGCGGTATACCACACCTGTCATCAAACAATCATATATTTAAAAAAAGGTTTTAATAAATAAACAGGAATCATTAAGTGAAACATAAGTTCAAAACTCTCAAACATTAAATCCCAGGCTGTCATGAAGAAGTTAGGTAAGTCAAAATTTTGCACTTCCCATAGGAGTAAAAAATCTATTCTGTAATTACTCAAAAATACCTATTGTACAAAATTATAAATGTAATTTATATTGTATAAATAAAAGCAAAATGAACAAAAATTGTGTTATAAGTGCAACCAACATCAGATCTGACCACGATTTAAAATTAAATATAATGAATTAACAAAAAAAACTATTTGTATAAAAAAAAAAAATTAATAAATGTAACTACAACTTGCTAAGATTCTATTATTTTGTTCGTTATGAAGAAGTGGATAAGTCAAATTACTTTTAAAACAAGCTAACTATCGACCTTCAAAACAGGATTTTTAATATTTCCGTTGTGAAAAATTGATTAAGTTGTGCTTCTTAATCAGTGTTGCCTGACATAAAATATTTTCCCCAGTCTAAATTCTAATGTGAACTAAACATATATTATGTAAAAATATCAACAATAATTTGTAAAAATATTAACAATAATTTGTAAAAATATTAACTATACTTCTAAAAACTTAAGCATAGAAAAAAAAAAAAAAATATTAATGATAACATTATAAATGTAAAATAATCTATTATTATTCCTCAGAAAAAAATATCAATAAACAAAATAAAACATAAAATTAAGGAATATACAAACAAAATATTAAATTTGGACAAGAATATTCAACACAGAATAAATTATCCATGCAAATTAAATTTGTAATGTAATAAAACAAATTAAGTAAAATAATTTATATAAGAGTTAAAAAAAGTTACAAAATCTATTGAATAAATAAAACAATAATTACTCAATAAGTATATTAGTAACCAGTAACTATCATTTATTATCAACAACAAGCAAGTTAATTGAAATTCATTTTACCAATTCTTATTAAAGAAAATAAATATTCCCCAGGTTCAGGGTTTCATTTATTACTTAAAGCATCAACAATGTTACTATAACCTTTCATTAAACATTGTTGAAGGGAAAATTTTTTTAAGAAAGTTGTTTTGAATTGGGTGTAATAAAAGTGTATTGGGGTTCAATAACCAGTAAGGACAAGTAAACTAATGAAAAGAATCTGTATTCTGTATAAGGAAATTTCCCCTAAGAATAATAAAAATGCATGAATAATTGCTGTAGTCAAGCTACTCTTAATGTTTGCATTTAGATTAACACTTGATTTTTTAAGAGAATTGTTATAAATTTTGTTTCTATCAGTGTTAACCTAGTACAATAGTTAAAAATTATTTGTTATTAAACTTAAAAAAAGTCAGTTATTTTTTTTTTTTTTATTCATCGTGGAGAAGAATCTATGTGTAAGAATTACATAACAGGGTATCACAAAAGTATCGTCAAAGGCAGCCGTATCGATCAATTCCTAGGAATTGACACATCCCTATTTTATAGTCTCTAATGATAAGACAAAAGCAGTGCAACTGTTGATGGCACGGAACATTAGTTAGGTACCTAAAATAAGAGGGTACAAGATTTTAACATATAAAAATAAAGATTCCATTAATTAAACATTTAGTATACCTGTGTAGGCATGGTGACATATTGAAGTTGATAAAATTTGGTAAGTCAGCCTCGGGGACATTGTTGTAAGCGATACGCCTGAGGAGGAGAGGAGATACCATTTTATTGATCCGAGGAGGTGGTTCTGGAGAGGGGGAGGGATTAGTAATCCTTGATGGCTGGTGATCTTCGAGTCGTAACCGTTTCATTTCACTTAACAGGTCCTTTTCAAAACTGCTATCCATTGTGCCAAATCTGGGTGTCGGAGAGATGGAGGTTGATCTGCATTAGTAAAACAATATACAAAAAATAAATAATAGAAAAGTACAGGTACAGTGTTGAGATGGAAAAAGATTTACCTAAGTGGGACTTGATCAAACTAGAGCAAGTTGATTTTTAGCACTAGTAAATCATCAAAATAACTACTGGTCTAAAAACATCGTAAAAGCAGTAAACTTAAGTTGCTTCGAAACCATTTCTTTAGATAATTTTATATCAAGCATTTCAAGATCATTAGTTAAAACATTGAAGTATCAATATGTAGTGCTTATATGTATATACTTTAATACAGAAAAAATAAATAAATAAATAAAATGAACATCAACAAAAAAAAAAAATATAACTTAGAATAACTTCTGCAAGGTATATGAAAGTCAAAACATTTTTAGATATAACATTAAGTTTTGTTACTTATTATCTACTAAGGATTTCAACAAAAAAATAATTTACAAGATTCATTTTAAACTTAAAATTAAATCATTCCCTCTTTTTTATTTGATTTTACTCTTGGCTTATGGGGACTTTTGCTCAACGATGTATCAAGGCAGCATGTTCTCCTATGAGGAAGACATTGTTAATGTTATCAGTGTCGCTGACAGAATGGTTATTTCCATTATCAATATTGTGCTATTGAAAAATATATCTATGTGAGCATGAGTATGTATGTGAAATATATTTTTATAGTTACTTAATCAAGTATTTAATGGAATAGAATTGTTTCTGTATATTTTATTTAAAACATATGATGATATGACAGTTATGAGGAAGATGTAAGTAGAGTTAAAAAGTGTTATTTTCATAATCTATGCACGATAATGTCAAAATATATTTGGTACTGTAATACGTGTTCCATCCAAGCTATAAATAAAAATTCTGTTTAGTTAATGAAGTTCTTAAAATTTTTAACGTAAGACAGGTAGTGTAATTGGTTTATATTCTAAAATTTGTTTTTTTCTCTAAAAAACATAGGTAAATCAATAAAATGCTAGATATAAGCAGTTTATCCAAAACTGATGTTTAATAACAGAACTTATCATACTCGATAAAATTCTTTTACCCCTTATGATATGAGAGAAACCTTACTTCCTCCTAAGTATTGTTACGCTTAGATTAAGGTCAACATTTGTAAAATATGTTTTATGCAATATGGAAATAAAAATTCTAAAACATTTGTCAGCTTTGAAAGAAAAAGTTGAATTAATCAAGATAAGTGAAAGGGGTGGTTATTAAAACAAAAGTGGCAAATGCTTTAGTTAACATGTTAGAAAATAAAAATAAAATTCTTATCTAAAAACTCTTTATATGTGCATATAGTATTTCATTTTCCAGGTCCAATTCCCTTTTTATTAGAAGTTGTTATACATTTCTGTCAGGGACATATCTATGCAGTGGTGTTCAAAAGTTTCTGGCCATCCCATAAGTTTATCGTAACCTCTGTTTCATATGTTTTTTAATTTTAACTTTGGTTTAAGTTAGGATTTTATTATGAATTAAAAAGTTTCTAAAGAAAAATATTCATTAATTTATAGGAAATTAACAAAAACGAATAAATGCTAATGATTTTACACATTTTTCAACTTATAACAGTTTTAGGACATTGTCCCACAATTTATTTCCTATTCCTACAGCTGAACTTGACAGTTGGTATTTGGTATTGAACATTGTTCCTGTCATCTTTAGGCCACCTTACATACTGTCTCCCATCACTAGCCATAAAATTGAATTTTGTTTCCTACAAGACGGCCACATTTTTTAAATACTCAAGAGCAAATTCAATGCTCTCTGATTTTTCTTGCTGATAAATGGTTTCTTCAGAGCATCTAGGCTGTAAAATCCACAAACATGAAGGTCGCATAACAGTTCCTCAATTAACATTAGTAATTGACACATAATACATCAGAGATGTCACATGCACTCCGCTCAGGGTTTATTTTAGAAAGTCTGCTAATGGCTCTACCCATATGTTTTTAAAATGTTTTCCTCAACCTTCCTTTCCTTAGGCGATCTTGCCTGTCCTTTAATGTAGGAAGTCATTTACTGATAATTTGCCTATCCCAAAAATATTGATAGCCACAGTACCCAGCATAAACTGAATTTGATTAGCTCGTATTTGATCCTTTGCGAATAGTCACAAAAAAAATGGCCTGAAACTTATGAAAAGTCTCAACTGTAGGTAAGAGATTGCTCACAGCTCAGATAAATGTATGTTGACAGAAATGCACCTGTTGCTAGGATTAGCCACTATATTCTCATTTCAAGTGGTTGTTGATAGAGACTAAATATTTACAATTTCTTAAGAGGGCAGAAATCTATGAATACCACAGTAAATATTTCCTTATTTCATAAGAAAACACATTATCAGTCCATATCTCATGAAGTCCATTTGAGAGAAGTTCTACTGTCTTAATATAAATGCATGGATTACAAATAAAAAAAAAAAAAAATTGTACCTGTGAACTCTCCTTAGACCATTAATATGCTGTATCTGTTGGTGGAGAAATCTTTGGAGGACAATTGGACTTGTGTTACCAGGCAGGGTGGAAGAATGCTGTCCACTGGATTGTGTCCCTTGGAAGTTGTTGTTAGATGACTGTTGAGATGTGATGCAATTATCCACAGATTTTTTTCTTCGATTAAAAAAAGGTGATTTCAAAATGGAGCTCCTATTAAAATACATTTTATGAAATATAGAAATTGGTTTAAGCTCTATTATTATTTATTTATTGACACTGTATAATTTATTTATTTATTGACAATGTACTGTATAAAATACATAAATTTAGTAAATTTGAGGAATAATTATTTCAATAACTTGTAAAGCCATTTGTACCCTTTTTTCAATAAAAGTTCTGAATTAGCTGGTACCTAAGCCATTTTCTTTTCTGACGCTTCAGAGGATTATTTGAAATTGAGTGGGAAGCAAGTTGGGAGGCCAGTGGTTTTGAGTGGGTATAAAGCTTACAGAAAGATAGATACTTGGATTGGATGAAATGAGCAACATATGGATCATTTAGATCATTATGAATAAATTTATTTAGGAATAAGGATCATTGAGGATTTTACAATGGATTGTAAGGATTGGATACTAGAAGAATTGGATGAAATAATTAAAATTTTAAATGTTACAGCAATGAATGAAGGAATTTCAGATAATGGTGGCGATTATAGGCTTATCCTAGGACTACCTATACAACAAAAACACATTTAAAGATCTCAGCTGTAACTACAGTTCCAGGAACACTGAGAGCAGATGTAATGATCTCAAATTATAATGTAATGATATTTACAAGTAATCTTTCCTAATTATAACTTTTAGTTTCAGGGAAGGATCATCGGTGTAAAGGAGACCCAGAGGAACTACAGTTATTAAAACTTAATTATAACTATTTTTTTTCTTTTTTCCTAAATTGAAAAATAAAAATGAAATTGTAAAAACTATGCTAAAAAAAAAAAATTCAATCGAAGAAATTAGCAATAATTGAAATAATTATCATAGCACAACAAAAAAATAAGCAGGTAACCAAAATTGATAACTTAAAATAAAATTAAAAGTATTCCTGAGGCCAACATGTGTTCTCCCTCTTTGTTTTTTATGAACATGGGGTTAGGTTACTAATTACTTTGGTTCAAATTAAGATTATATAATTTTTTTACCTCATGTACATTAAAATTAGTTATAAGGATTAAATTATTTTTTTAGTTTTCTCTATTGTATAAATTATAAATTAAGGGACATAAACTGTTATTAATGAAAACAACAATCATATGTTTTTTTTAGAATCCATGCATTATGTCCTAAGATGTTGGAGGCAAAAGTCACGTCGCTCCAATTTAAAATAAAATGGCATCTTATGAGAGCCTCAATAAGATGAGGTTATAGTTATCTCAGGCACAATGCTAGTTAAGCCCACGGTCCTAGGGACCCAAGATTTGTGAAACAACATTGAAGAAAACCATCTGGAATCGCCTTATCAACCACGGGTTTGTGAATTGTGATTTATAAGTTTCTATCGATATTTGGATGCTCGCTAATGACACAATTTCAGTATAAATAGTGATATATTGGTTGATAAGTATAAGTTATTATTACATTACATTTCTTTGAATATATTCATAATTAGTAAGTAATTTATTATTATTTACTTATTTCTTAAGATTAAAGAAATGATTGACTGTATTAAAATTTGTTTGATATTGTTAAGGAATGAAATACAGATTGTCAAACAAATTGTTTAAAATAAATATTTAGCTACCAGCCCCATAAAAAAGGGATTGGTTTTCAGCTGAGTTCACTATGAACCCCTAACCAACGCTACAAGTATTATTATTAAAACAAAAATTCTGTCGCTATCAAAAACTATTTATTTATTGTTAACCATATTAAAGAGCAGTGAACACTGCTGCGGATCAGAGCACAGTGTATCAGAGGAGATTATGAGGCAGCAATCAGTTAATTTGGTTAGAATTGGATAACCCATACTATATCGGAAAATCTGCCCAATCCAACCTCGTGTACATATTCTAATGTTGAATACACTGATATGATTTTTGTGTATGGTTTCTATAACGATAATGCTTTAGAAGCGGTGCGGGAGTATGCGTGCCGATTTCCAAATAGAAGAGTGCCTAATCGACAAGTCTTTTCGTTAACTTTTAATAGACTACAACAGACTGGGTCATTCTTAATACGTAATGAAGGCGACCAATTCCAGGCAGCAATAAGAGCAGATTATCGAAGAAGAAATTTTGTCCAACAACACTTCGATAACAATCCTGAGACTAGCATCCGAAGAGCATCTGCTGCATTAGCAATATCACGGCGAACTTTAAAAGGTGATAATCACCCATACCATCTTCAAAAAGTTCAGAATTTATTACCTCAAGATTATGTCAAGAGATTGAATTTTAGTAACTGGTTTCTTGACAGAATTCACGATGATAATTTATTTCCATTAAAAATTATATGGACTGATGAAGCTACCTTTACAAGAGGTGGAATTGTTAATCAAAGAAATTATCATATATGGTATCTTGAAAATCCCAGAGCTATTAGAGAGAATAGGTTTCAGCATGAATTTGCGATTAACGTTTGGCTTGGAATTTGGAATGGATTACTGGTGGGACCATATTTTTTACCTGGAAGATTGAATGGTATCACATTTACACATTTTTTGGATAACGACTTTTCTAATTATTTAGATGACATTCCCTTACAGCAGGGGATTGAAATGTGGTTCCAACTCGATGGATGTCCAGCTCATTATAGCAGAGTTGCTCGAGCTTGGCCGGATATAAATTATCCACAACAAGGGATTGGACGTGGAGGAGTAGTACCTAAGCCACCCAGATCACCTGATATGACACCCATGGATTTCTTCGTATGGGGAACCTTGAAGCAGAAAGTTTATTCGGTGTCAATCAACTCAAGAGAGCAATTAAAGAGACCGAATCATAGATGCAGTGCACCAAATATCATCAGAACAATGTTTAGCTGCAATTTATCAAGTGAGTGCTAGATGTAATGCTTGCATTGGTGCAAGAGGACAACATTTTGAGCAATATTTACATTAAAAAGAACATAACATAAATATAAATGTAAATAAATAAGTATAAAAATGAAAACGTGTTTTATTTCTTTTTTTGCGATTTTCTCTAAAACTAAGCAAAAACGAGCAAATCTCTAAAGAACTTTTTGTCTTAGTTTTTCGGTCCACTATAAGTTCCTGAAGTTTTGCCATTTAAATTCAGGACACCCTGTATATTGTAATAATATTTCGGAGTCAATGTAAATTTAATTACAAAGATTTAATTTTGAATTTGGTGGTGGCGAGAGTTCACCGCCGATCTAATAATTTTGAAACTTTTACAAATAAATTTATTAAAGTATATTAAATAGCTAAATGTAATCTCCAAATAATTGTTAAAATATTATAATTTAATTTATATTTCATTTATAATGATATGTCCTTAAGACGAAGGCTGTAAAAGTTCTAGAACTTTCCAATGCATTGGTTAAGCATTCGGTTCCTGTTTGGAAGCTCTCTCTTCCCCGGATCCTTCTTGAGTCAACATGTCTCCGTCCTCATACAGTGAGTCACATATGTGAAGAATTTAACTTATGATTAATTTAATATATTAATCCAACTAACTCACCAAACACCTTTGATTCGATCAGATTCTGATTTTGTTTTTGGCTGTTCAGTAGACACAGTGTCTATCGCCACAGGGCTTGGGTCACGCTTCTTCTTGTCACCAGACCAGAACAGAATGCTCCGCTTTCTCCCTGGGTTTGGGGTCAATCTAAACGACACAGCACATAAAACATACTACAAACGACCAACAGGAGATGATAACTTGAACAGATTTAAGTGTAAGATTAAAAAAAATTTCAAGCTAGATAATCAGAATTTCAAAATTCAAAATAACATACCTGCTTTAAATGTTATCAAATTCTAGTTAAAACATCATATCATTTAGCCTCCACCAAATTGCACAAAAAATAAATAAAAATATTGTTAGGTTCAAGTAAATTTTATTAAAAGATTAAACAATATGTTATACAAAGTTAATTTTACAATAAATATATAAAATATTAATAGAAATAAACTGTTAATTAATTTTAAAACATTGGTATGTTAACAGCCTTTTTCTTAATTTTCTTTTAGTAAAATATATTAGGAAAATAAAAATATTTGTATTGAATTAATATTAAAGATCAAAAGAACTTTCATTTTCCATACCAAAAGAATAAGAAACATGAAAATCATCAGTCAAAAGGTGATACATTGAAGTTCATAATCACGCTGTAATATCAACATAGCCAACCACCAAAACTGTTCAATTTTAGTATAGTTAAATAAAAAAAAAAAAAAGAGTGACTAATCTCTCACAGACATTGTATTCTTATTCATGCAAAGGTATAAAACTAAAGTACAGATTCAATCTCTTAAAAAAAAAGAAACTAAAGTACTCGTAACATTTAGCCAATACATATCTTATGAATATAATAAAAATCACTCACTATCTTAGAAAGATATAATATAAAATATTTACATAACTAATTGGACGGAATCAACAATAATAAATTACATAATAAGGAACATCTACAATATATTATACAAATTTTACAATTGTCTAGTCTCTATAAGCGTTAAGGCTGAACTAGTAATTTTTTTTCTGATTATCAATTTAAAATTTCTACAGGAAATTCACAAAATTGAGGGGGGAGGAAATAAAAAAGAAGATACAATTGTAAAAAGAGCAGCAACCTGTATCTTTTTACTACATTTAAGTAGATAAATAAAAAAAAAAAAAAAAAATACATTGGCTCATTCTGAACCCTCAGTGAATAAATAGTCAAGCCAAACATTCTGATGTTTCAAAGTAGCAGTTTTAAAATTTGAATATTTTATGAAAATTGGCTACAAGTTTACATCACAGAGAAGCCTTTTACACTTTTTTTTTTCTTTAGGAAAATTATTTTTAAAGATTCTAAAAGTGATTTTATAATTCATTAAACTTCCTACAAATTTATTTTTCTGAAAACCAAGTTAACCACTTATTCACCAAGACCACAGATATTTCATTAACATACAAATTATTTTTTAATAAAATAAGAAAAACATGCAAAAATAAACCAAACAAAATTGGGTAACAAACGGGATTAAGGAGGGTCGGCAATCAAATAGTCTAGAAATGTAATGTATCTACAATGCACAAAAACCTCAACCCATTCTTGGCATAGCATACAGCGACAGTTCGCTCATGTCAGTTTGCTACCTTGCTGGCTGGGCCGTTGCTTCCGCATACCAAGAAGCTACATCAACATATTTTGTTTCATAGCGGGTCAGAAATGGATACTGGAGCAGTCTCTTATACTTTGGTCTGTGATGGTAATCTTTAGTAAGGCTGGAAAACAATTTTTTTTTTTTAAAAGGATATAATTTCTATTTGCTGTTTTTCATAAGTTTTGGGTAATAATTACATATTATAGGTAAAAAATTTTTAGTGTTAGCACAACAGCATTTATTTACAACTGCATAGGACAATAAAATTATAATGCCACCAGTAATAAGTAATAAATAAATAAAAAGTAAGTTTCACTGAACGTGGTATAGCTATAATGTGCAACTCAATCAGGTAAAATAATAGTGACCTTTTTTTTTGCATAATGTAAGTGTTTAAAACGATATAAATACATAAATTATTTTCCTTTCTTCCTACAATTGGAGCGATCGATATAGCCAAGCATAATGAATAATAAATTAAAAATAGAACTGGACACCTAACAGATGTTCTGTATAAATAAATATATTATATCTGTTAGGCATATTATATTATGACAATCTATAAACCAGGTCTGTAGAAAAATGAAGGTAACTTTTAAATCTTTGTGAAAAACATTTATTGATTCATTAATATCTATTATGCCCCATTTAAAGTAATCCCATTCAGACATGATACAATGGTGCCAGAACTCTTTTTCTTTTATTTCCAAAAGTACTTCTGATGTACGAGTTAAGTAGGGCCTTGAACTCTTCCAGTGACAAGGACCTCATTCTCTTAAATCATGACAAATTTTCTTCCTTTCCTGGATCTTTTCAGGTTTAGATAAAGGAAAAAGTTTCACCTAGATAAAAAAAGGTGGCTGAGGCATAATAATAAGGTGTTTTAGCAAAAAAATCATAGGCAAGTAACAATGAGTGAGCAGGTGCATTATTGTGATGAAAAAACCAAGAACTGTTTGGCCACGAAGTCAGGCATATTCTACATTTTGCTTAAAGTAAACAACGTATAACTTCAAGGCAATATTCCTTGAAAGAATTTATAATGCAACAATGACATGCTGAGGTGTCATGGGCTAGCACATCATTAATATCTTCTTGGCCTTCTGTGACTAGCATGTACCACTTATAAACATTTTTTTGGCTCAAAGTATACTCAAATAAACAGTCAAAATCTCAAGAGTGGTAGAGCAACTTCATATTTATTTTTAACACAAAATTGAATACAGGTGATTGAATTGAATAACAAGCACATCAAAACATATCTAACCTTTATATTTGTAAAAAATGAACTTAAAATGCAAAATACTGATATCAGCATATCGCACATGTATTTCAGAAGTGACACAATATGGTTAAGTTCAATAGTTTTCTATGAAATGTATCAAATTAACTTCAAATATCACCTGATACATCTCACTTGCCTAGTACCCCAAGTAAACGTATTCATATAGTCCAAGAGCCAAGGCCAAATTTCGTGACTTATTTGAAGAAATATTTTAGACATACAGCCATAAAATGTCCACCCTCAGCAATCAATTTGCACTTGTCTGCCAACTCAAAGCAGGGGCGTTTCAAAAAGGAAACCACCGAAAGGGGGTAGCAAATATCAAAATATGGTATTATTTGAAGATGATTTATTTAAAGCACAAAAGAAACTGCATAATTCCTAGATGTCAAAAAACGTCTGCCAAAATTTGGAGGGGGCTAAGCACCGGCAGACAAAATTCAAAATCCGCTTTTTTTCAGTCCAAAAGTGGACAATTTGAAGACGATTTATTTGAAGCACACAAGAAACTGCATACTTCCTAGATGACAAAAAACGTCTGCCAAGATTTGGAGGGGGCTAAGCACCGGCAGACAAAGTTCAAAATCCGCGTTTTTTCAGTCCATAAGTGGACAATTTGAAGACGATTTCTTTGAAGCACACAAGAAACTGCATAATTCCTAGATAACAAAAAACGTTGTCTGCCAAAATTTGGAGGGGGCTAAGCACCGGCAGACAAAATTCAAAACCCTTGTGAAGGTGTCACACCGGCTGACATTGTTCAAAACTCACATCCTTTTCGTCCAACAGTGAACATTTTGAACATGATTTCCTTTTTTATTTGATTTATAAGTAGTTTTTATCTAGAATGATTTGAGGAAATTATATTATATTGCTTCCTACGTATGGTACAATAAAATTATTTTAATATAAAATAATCTTGTTTTAAAATTTTAATGTAAAAAATACCAATTAATATATATGAACAGTAATAATATAAATAGCGGCGATATAATTAAGAAATGAATAATATTTCAACTTATAAAGTTATGAAATATGTACTACCCTGGAACAAAATACATGGAAAACATGTAGTTCTTCGTAAACGTATGTTCTTGGAAAATCGAATGTTCTTAGTCGTTTGATCGAATAACTCGGAAACCGTTCCTATTAGTATATTTTGAGCTATGTACATTATTGAAGCAAATCAAATTTGCAAGAAATTTGGCACTATTCATTTCTTTTGCTCTCATCTATAGTTTTCAAACGGTTTGGCCACCAATGATTGGCTAACTTGTGCTGAGTAACTGGCTAAATTTCCTACCATACTGTATATATGAAATTTATATAAAGTCATGTAAAATACCCACGCCAGCATTTTTTGGTACATTTTTCATTAAAACCTTAAAACTATTCGTTCGATCCAAAATTTATTTCTTTTCAACTGATAGCTGACTAAATTTGCAATCAGACCCCATATATTAAATTGATATAAAGTCATGTAAAATACCAATGCCAGCACACCAAAACCTCGTACAGTTGTGAAATCCAAATTTTTAGGCAAATTTTTCGCTATTACTCCAGAAATATTCTTCCGATCCAAAATTTATTTTTCTCAACTGATAGATGACTAAATTTGCAATCAGGCCCATATATTAAATTGATATAAAGTCATGTAAAATAGCAATTCCAGCACACCAAAACCTCGTACAGTTGTGAAATCCAAATTTTTAGGCAAATTTTTTGCTATTACTCCAGAAATATTCTTCCGATCCAAAATTTATTTTTCTCAACTGATAGATGACTAAATTTGCAATCAGGCCCATATATTAAATTGATATAAAGTCATGTAAAATAGCAATTCCAGCACACCAAAACCTTGTACTGGTGTGAAATCCAAGTTTTTTGACACATTTTCCGTTATTACCCGAAAAATATTCTTCCGATCCAAAATTTATTTTTCTCAACTGAAAGCTGACTAACTTTTCAATCAGACCCATATATTAAATTGATATAAAGTCATGTAAAATACCAATGCCAGCACACCAAAACCTCGTACTGTTGTGAAATCCAAGTTTTTTGACACATTTTTTGTTATTACCCAAAAATTATTCTTCCGATCCAATATTTATTTTTCTCAACTGATAGCTGCCTAAATTTTCAATCAGAGCTGCCCCATCAGACCCATATATTAAATTGATACAAAGTCATGTAAAATACCAATGCCAGCACACCAAAACCTCGTACTGTTGTGAAATCCAAGTTTTTTGGGCACATTTTTCGCTATAACCCCCAAACTATTTGTTTTGTCCAAAATTTATTTTTTTCAATGAAAGCTTACTAAATTTACAATCAAATCAAATTATATAATGATGAATGAATCCTGCAAAATACCCACGCCAGCCCACTGTAACATGTAAAATTGTTATGTTTTTACCAAAACATACACGTTTAGCCTGCTAGCATGGATTTCAATTAAATATTCATGTATAAAATGTCATATCAAATTTAGTCAACTTTCAGTTGAAAAAAGTAAATTTTGGTTTAGACAAATTGTTTTGGACTAATATCGAAAAATAATCTAAATAATTTGTATTTAACAACAGAGCTTGTTTTTAGCATGCTGGCACGAGTATTTTACAAAGCTTGATCAAAGTTTCATATATGGGGTCTGATTGCAAATTTAGTCAGCTATCAGTTGAGAAAAATAAATTTTGGATTGGACGAGTAGTTTTGGGGTTATAATGAAAAATGTACCAAAAAACTTGGATTTTACAACAGTTCGGGGTTTTAGCGTGCTGGCATGGGAATTTTACATGAATTTATATAAATTTCATATATGAGGTCTGATAGAAAATTTAGCCAGCTATCAATTGAAAGAATAAATAAATTTTGGATCGGACGAATAGTTTTGGTGTTATAACGAAATATGTGCCAAAAACTTTAACTTTACAATAGTACGGATTTTTAGTGTGCTGGCATGGGTATTTTACATAACTTTATATACATTATATAGATAAATTAAATTATATTATACAAATAAATTTAATGTATAATGTCTGAAAGGAAATTTAGTCAGCTATCAGTTGAAAAAAATTTTGGATTAGAGTTATAACCGACAACGGAAAAGTACCAACTGCTTCTTTACACGAAGACGTGCGACTTATATCTTTGGTGGCCATACCTAGGAAGCAATATAATATAATTTCCTCAAATCACTCTAGAGAAAAACTACTTATAAATCAAATAAAAAAGGAAATCATGTTCAAAAAGTTCACTGTTGGACGAAAAGGATGCGAGTTTTGAACAATGTCAGCCGGTGTGATGCCTTCACAAGGATTTAGAATTTCGTCTGCCGGTGCTTAGCCCCCTCCAAATTTTGGCAGACAACGTTTTTTGTCATTTGGGGAGTATGCAGTTTCTTGTGTGCTTCAAATAAATCGTCTTCAAATTGTCCACTTTTGGACTGAAAAAACGCGGATTTTGAATTTTGTCTGGCGGTGCTTAGCCCCTCCAAATTTTGGGAGACAACGTTTTTTGACATCTAGGAAGTATGCAGTTTCTTGTGTGCTTCAAATAAATCGTCTTTAAATAGCCAACTTTTGGACTGAAAAACACGGATTTTGAATTTTGTCTGCCGGTGCTTAGCCCCCTCCAAATTTTGGCAGACGTTTTTTGTCATCTAGTGAGCATGCAGTTTCTTGTATGCTTGAAATAAATCGTCTTCAAATGGTCGACTTTTGGAACGAAAAAACGCGGATTTTGAATTTTGTCTTTCGGTGCGAGGCCCTCTCCAAATTTTGGCAGACAACGATTTTCGACACCTAGGGGGTTTGCAGTTTCTTGATTGCTTTAAATAAATCATCTTCAAATAACACCATATTTTGATATTTGCTACCCCCTTTCGGGGGTCACCATTTTGAAACGTCCCCGCTTTGAGTTGGCAGACAAGTGCAAATTGATTGCTGAGGGTGGACATTTAATGGCTGTATGTCTAAAAGTTTTCTTCAAATAAGTCATGAAATTTGGCCTCGGCTCTTGGACTAATAGAACTACACAGGCATTGGCCGTAGGGTTTTATAGTCTATAAACCCCAACAAACAAACAAACATCTCACTTGCTGTTGGGATTAAAAGATGATTCAGGTACACTTTCGATATTTCATACTTAAACTGTGCAATTATACATTTTTTTAAGGCAGATTTTTGAGTTGTGTCACTATTGAAATGCATGTGTATTATTTGGGGACATGGATACCAACATTAAAAAAGAAAAAAAAATGAAGTCACCTTATTTTTTGCACAAACCTTGTATGATTTATTTCTGAATACAAATGCCTAATATTGATAATTTATTTACACTGTTTTCTTTGTTGCACATAGCTTCTAATATGCGATGCACAAATTCAAAATATTTGATAATTATCAATTACAAGATTTATGATTTTTCAATAAAAAAAATATTATGTATTCTTATAACACTTATAAAAAATCATTTAAAATTGATTCTGAAGAATAATAAAAAATTGGTAACAGTCTCCAACTAAAAGGTAGATCCACACAATACAGACGTTATAGATTTCTTGAAAATGATATACTATCACAAGATATACCAACTATAATCAAATTATTCAAAAAGATTAGAAATTTTTAATCATAAACAGTGGGCCTTGATTTCAAATTCATATAACAACTGCTACTCATGTTTTGTTAGTATTTCAGTGGTTCCACTGTTAATTTTATGTAATATATTAAATATACTAATTACAGTCAAAACTCAATAAGTCGAAGTTGAGGAGTGAACAAATTTACTTTGAGTTATCAATTTTTCGAGATATCGAGTTCACAAAAAATATTTTTTCAAATTATCGAGTTTTTCCTATAATAAATATATATCTACATAGGGCTTATAGAGCCTCTCACCTCAGAAAATTTGACTCATAAGAGTCTCAGGAATGTGTTGAGAAAAATTTTACTTTGAGGTAAAAATTGTTGGTTGAAGTAAACAAATACAATTCTTCATATAAACGTAATCGGGAAATGGGATTCACTTTGACTTAACGAGTTACGACTGTACTGCAATTAACAGTCACACCTAAAAAGGTAAACCCCAATGGGCCCTTTTCAGTGAAGACTTACATTTTTAGCAAGTTCATCACTTAAAGAGGCAAAGGTGAATAAAGGAAAAATACTAAATGCAGGTCGAAATCTGATTCAACTCAATTTAACCCTTGAATGGTCGCGCGGATGACAATAGTCCTCGTTAAAATCGCTATATTGTATTTGTTTTGGCATGGATGAATATGACGAGCCTTGAGTCTGCAAAGGGAGGCTAAGGGGATAGTCTCAGTACCTCTGTTAGTTGCTATTTGATATTCCCGACCTGTAATTCCCATTTGTTTTGGTTGGCAAACAATTGCCCTCCACCTTACCTTTCAATTTATTTTTCTAGATTAGCAAAATTAATACAATTAGAGTTTGTTATAATTACATTGAAGGCCCTCGACTGATATTTTTGAAGTACTGTGCTATTTGAGTGAATTATTTCGTTTGTCATCCACGCGACCTTCCCCGTAATTATTATTCTCAACTTGGTATGTGTTGATAATGATCTACATACTTTTATTATATTTCATTATTTTGAGTAAATAATTTATTTCTCTAATCCTTTAAAGAGTATCTTTGAATATAAAGGGATTAAAAAAGATGCCTATTGCTAAAACACCAGAAATCTTAGTGGATGACTATAGTCATCCGCGCGACCTTTCTTGTAACTGAGCCATACACGATCACTCGAGGGTTAAAGAAGAATTGACTTTAGTACTCATAACGGACTGATAACAACTAAAACTATTAAGAGAAAATAATAATAATAATTACCAACTATTGATGAAATAATGGAATTCAGGAGTAAAGTTACTATCAATCGGTAAGGAAGGTGGGTCATCTTGGAGCACCCTGGACAATACCGCAAAGTCGGAATTACAGTCAGTATATGGAAATTGACCCGTAGCTAGCTCAACTAATGTGATTCCCAAAGACCAGACATCTGCTCTAATATCATAGTCTGGGCTTCCATTTGGTGGCTGGATCCTTTCGGGCTGAAAATTAATACACCTTGTGTTAATAGCAATAAACATAACTCTACTAAAATTCATGGTGTCACATATAGTCAGTCTAAGCACTGGCTGATTGCACTTAGGTTAAAGTGGAGGGAGGGAGGTTTGGTTGGTCAGGGCCAATAAAAGTGGTGCAGGGTTGCCGATTATCTTCCCACTTACCTTGATAGGTTTATTACAGTTCAGCCTCTCATACAGGTCACAATGAGTTTTCGTTTTTTATGTTTAAATTTTAAGTTAGTGTTAAAAAGTGCCAGGGGAAAGCAGCACATCAAATTGTAAGCTGTTCACATTGCAAGATCGCAAAATGGTTCTATGCATCCGAAAATAAATTATGTGACAGTGTTTCCACAATTTAGAGAGAGAGAAACACTTTATTATGTGGTACTGCCCATTTTTTAAATGAGTTGCTACATCACAGTATACTTATCAATCACAATTTGACATTCAATATATTCAAAAAATCAACACTGATACATTTTTTATTTTATTTTTTACTTTAAATAGAATAAAGAAAAAATTTTACTATGGGAATAAGTCCCTTAAGAATAACAATAAATAGAAAAAACAAAAATCGCCTTTCTCTATGAGACCTTTTGTGTACATATTAAACTGCTAATAAACAAATTAAAATTTATATTAAATGAAAATTAAGAAAACAAAATACATTGTTTTAAGATACGACAAAAATATTTAAAATTCCTTAATTAGATGAATGAAAGAAATAGATACATGTACTCCATAAATTTTCCTATGTAATTTTTTCTTATGTATTTTCCTCACTTTTTGGGGGTCTCGATTAACTGAGGATTTTGTTATCTAGGCCTATTTCAGTCCCAGACATGTTTGTTAATTAAGTCCAAGTATAGTAAATAATAATTTCTAGATTTCTGAGCATTACCAGAAAAATTTAATTAATATAATATAAGTTCATTCTACAATGGTAACAAACAATTTTGGCAATTTCTTTACTCTAAATGTTTTATTTTTACTCTCTGGAGGCTAAATTAAACAGAGGTTTAATTACAGTAGAATTACAGAAGAAAATTATACTCAAAAATATAATGGAATTAATTCAATAACATTTACGTGGAATGATTTCTAATATTTGAAATGCAGCATCAAGACAAGAATGCATTGATCAACTTTCTACCACTTTTGTTGATAAAGCCTATCTTCAATAATGTTAATCGCTGGTTTAACAAATTTCTTTGTGATTGTAAATTACTCAATGACAAAGAAATGTCATTAAAAATTAGATGTGTCAACAAATATTGATTCTGTTTACGAACTAATAATCAATATTTATTTGTTAAATTCTGATTCAGGCATCCCTGGGTGTCAGTATGAGTAGCATACAAATAATGATAAATCAAAATTTGGTCATATAAAATCTTAGGCTGGAGGCCACAAAATTTGACAAATGCGCTCATACAAAATGATGCAAAAAAAATCCTGTAAAAAAATTAATCAACGGTCGTCAAATGATGTTTATAAACTCCATTATTTTTATTAATGATTTAAGCCTATCAAGGAGCGCTGGTGACCAGTTCCTTTAGATGCTTTCTTATGTTCCCAATACTTCCTGAGACCAGCCTATACTACTTGCATAAACTCTATTCTATTCTTTTACATATATATATATATATATATATATATATATATATATATATATATATATATATATATATATATATTATACTATTGTTTAATTTTTTAAGAAAAGTGGTAATGTGGCAAATATTGCACTAAAGAAACAAAACTATTAATTCAGAATGGTAGATAAACATTATTTTGCAAGAAGTCTTCTAAGAAATAAGGGAAAAAGTAATAAATAATGATGCTGACAAGATCTTACAGACATATATGCAGCACAGCCAGGATTACCAGACTTCGCTTTAGAATTCACAAGCCTCCCGGAAACACCGAAATCACATAGTTTTACATTTCCATGAGTATCAAGCAATATGTTCGAAGGTTTGATATCCCTGTGGATCACATCATGCCTCTCCTTCAAGTAGTGCAGAGCTTTAACGGTCTGGAAAAAAAATAAATATAGAATAAATAAAAATTAATAATTCTTACAACAATTAATATTTCTATTTTGACTGTAATTCACCTACACCTATTTTCATAATCCAACATAAAATATAATATAACGAAGAATTAAAAATATGTATTAACAACTTACAGCCAGTGCAACCTTGCCCAGAATATCCTCAGGTATTGGAGAAGAGAGACGTTTGAGCAGTTTGTCAAAACATGTAGCCATCAGTTCCATACAAATCCAAACATCGGCATCGTTAATAAAAACACCATAACAGTTCACTATATAGTTACAATCATGGGATTTGAGAACTACATCGAGGTCCATTGTGATTCTTTTATTCTCTTCAAGATCACCAGACCACCTCATTTGCTATCAGACAAAGCAAGACACAAAATGATAACCAATATGTAACAAGTATTTTAGAGATATAGCATTAGCAATAAACTATCTTACCTTAACTGCCATAACACACTGGGTCGGTTTATGAAGCATTTTCACTACATGGCCACAAGTTCCACTACCCAACTCCCCGAGAGGTTCCAGATCTTCAATGCTTGTTTTGTACTTCTATTATCAATTAAAAGGGATTAAATTGATATTAAACAACTTAAATTAAGTTTAAATAATCTAATACATAGAGAAAAGTCTATGTTAATTATATTACAGTCCCAACGATAAAATATGGTTTTATCTGTACACTCATGGTTATCAACAATTACATATAACATACCGTTGGTAGTTATTTCAGTTACCATAAGAGGATTGGAATTTTTTATTTGTTCTAATACCACATCGTATTACTAATAAACATTGCTAACATTTAGTCAGATAATTTAGAACACTTTGTTTTATTCTGTTTTATTTGAAGCAATGTAGGATAAGTCAAAAGATGGAATTCATTTTCTTTGCAATATCCACCACCATTATCAGAATAACTATAGAATATACATGTATAAAATGATATTTTATACAAATATTTTCACTATACTCTAATGTTAGATCTATTCCCTAATGAGCATACTTCATACTTTTGTTGAAAACAATTTAAATTGATCTGGTTATAATATTAAGATATAAAATTCAAGAAAAAAGAAATGTCATAATAATGAACACTGTTTGACAACGGTTTATGGTTTAAAGGGTAAATAATCATTGATTATAGCTGTCCATGTTTCATATCATGAAACGAGGCATCAAATTTCACCAATGCCAAAAGACATTGGAAGAACTTCCTGTTGGAACAACTATTAAATACTGAGAAAGAAATGAATTTTTCGACATCAAATAAATTTCTTCCACTAACCAAAAGAAATATCTAAACTATTTTTTAGTTCCAAAACCTGCACCAGATTCACTTAATACCATATAAATAGTTTATTACAACTTTTGTTAAATACAGTACCAGAAATCCCGATCAACCAGAGATACTGTACTAGAGAAAAACGCTAGATTGTTAAAGACACAAAAATATAACAGTACTTATTCTTAAATTAAACTTCTACAGTATAAATGAAATTTGTTTTTTAATTCCATTAAACAGATAACTGAAGCAATAGATATACATTTATTTAAAGAGTTATAAGATCTTTAAATAAAAAGGATAGGGTTTATATGTAATATCTTTAGAAGTGTCTCTGAAGTGAGGTAGCCAGATCACAAATAGAAGATAGCACCAATGCCTATAAACCAAGTAGATATGAGTTCCAATTTTGGATAAAAACAGAAGATTATTTCCAAAAGGGTAAAGTATAAAAAGATCATTCAATTAAAATCACAGTTCAAAATTAGCAATAAACATTTTAGTAAGCAATGAACTATAAATCAAAACTAGTAATAAACATTTCATCAACTTATAATGATAAACAAATCAGGATATCCTCAACAGAGGTAGCAGATAATACTGAAAAGAAATTAAACAGTAGTCCAAGATATATAATTAATCAAATCACACTAAAAATGTAAATAAACTGAAAAAAATATGAAATAAAGTAAATCCATTGAGAACTTAAGGAAATGGTAAAACCTTCAATAAGATAGCCTACTAAACATTAGGCTTAAAACATCAAACAAAGTAATTACAATATTTCCTAAATAAATAACACCAATAAGAACATACTTGTCCATTTATGCATATTACACCACTCATTTCCATTATTTCTTTCATTTTATTGTCAATTTCGATGTGGTCAACAGTTGGATGAGGAACGAAGTTGGATCCTGGTATATCATATGGTTTTCTAGTTCTGGTTGGAGTACCAACATTTCCTACTGTAAATCATATTAAACAATAATTACAATAACTGTAAATGTCAATGTCAAAGGTGTTTGGTTTAATAACATTACATTCTATTGCCAAATAATCAGTTTTAGGTTATAACTAATAAGTTACTGTAAACTATGAAAGTCAAAGGCACTATGTATCTCATAAATAAAATGAAAACTTCTTAATTAAGAGAAATTAGTCTAAATATAACTTACATATCTTAGGTCTTCTACCAGACCCCGGGCGTGAACCCGCAGCAAAAGGATTTGCCTGATCAATTAATGAATTATCAACGCTGATCATCTCATTTTCTTTCTTTAGCCTTTCCTGAAGGTCAGAAATCTTGCTTCCCAGATAGGAACTACTCATTTTAAACCTTTTATAATACACCTGTTAAATTCCAATCACCTGCCATCTTTAACAACAATCTTTCAATCTTACCATCTGTTAGGACATTGGTCTCGGCCTACTCTATCCTCATCACATTTCACCGATTTGTAACAAAAATAACTAATTCGGATACTGAAAACTAAATAAATGTTTTTTTATATTACAAAATAAATAAAAATTACGGCTAATAGTGTATCTCGATGAATTTCGAATCAACTTATAGCGGGAATTTCAAATTCTGTTGAGGAGGTTACGAATCATTGTGAAGACAAATATTTCTTTTGTACCATACGTTTTCTTTTATTGGCATATGTTACCCTAGATTATACAAGAATCTTAATTTTTATTTTTGATACATATAAAGTAATAAAACCGAAAGAAAGGAAGAAACTAGAATAAAATTCGTATATCTGATTTCTACTATTCTCGAGGTTCTTCATAGACCTCTGAAGTTTTGAAAGAAAATGGGTGGAAGTTCAGTTGGGATGAAATATAAAAAAAATGGCCAAGTTTTTAGCCCTTTAAATGACGAAGAGGTAAAGCAGAAGGTAAAACATTGACATTGTTTTATTACATTAAATATAACCAATAAAATATATATTAATAAAAGTAAATTAAAAAGCTCATTTTTTAATTGCTGTGTATCTATTATGACTGCATACCCCAACAATCTACTTCTCTAAATACTTAACTGTCAACTATACCTTATCAATAAAATATAGACATTAATATGTCTATATTTTACTATTAATTATATGTTTCATTCTCGAATCCTCAAAAAAATCCTTTACAGAAGTTTCGATTCCGCTCAAGCTTGTTTATTTGGGCTTAGCGTTCTTATGTACTCCAACTAAGACAGGAAGGACGGGATATTTAACAAGTTACCAACCTATTCTAGCCGTAGTTGGAAGGTCAAGATTCATTTCGTGGGTCCGGTTCCGCTCAATTTCAATGCCCATAGAATTAATTTTATATTGGGGTCACAGTGCTCTCGGTAAATGTCGGGGGTTAGATTCCCATTTGGATCCGCCAATATTCATTTCGTGGCGATTTGGAGATATGAATTCTGACGCTCCTACTCGGGTTAGGACTGGTAGCAAACTCTTGGTAGCCGTCAGGAATTGGCGTAAAAAACAGACCCATTTACCAGATTATTTCCTCTTATCAATACTAGTGTTAGTAGACCCTCCAAAGCATTCCTTAATTAGATGTGACCCGGAATATTTGAACATTTATTTTGTAGAAGCCATTGTATTTTAACATTTATTTTATAGAAGCCATTGTTCTCTAATAAGGTAGCTGGTTCTCTAATTTTTTTTTTTATTTTTTATCTTCTCCATTGCACACAACCTTACTACTCCTGATGACCCATTTCCTGAATTCTTGACAAATGACACATGCTTTCTATTTCCTTTTGTAGACTTATTCTTTTCCATTCCATTGCTACATTTCTGCACCATTTGGGAAAAACTAGATAAGTTGATTTTTGTCCACTATAAGATAAATACTTTGGGCAACCCATATTGGTGTCCTACACTTCTTGTAAAAGTAGGCAGGCAAGTTGTAATACCAATGGTATAAAGGGATACCGTTGTCATTCCAACTTGCCAACTTATACATGATGCTTAATACTCCAAAAATCAACTTATCTAGTTTTTACCCAATGGTTCAGATTTGTCTGTCAGTATCAAGTGTCGAAACTCAGGCCATTTCCACCACTAATTTCTTACTTTTGTCATAGGGGTCGTCTGGCTTCAGGCCTTTCCTCTTGTTTTTCTTAATCCTTCTAGATATTTCATTATGTAAGTCCCACTGAATTTCTTGTCTTTTAATTTTTCTTTCATTGTTACTAAACCTAATTTGCTGCAATGAAGCTAAATCGTAATTAATATCTCAATTGTCAATGTCTTGCATTATTTGTAACAATTGTTCACAGGCGAATCATCCTTGCTTCGGTTTTTCTGGAGCAATGGCTCTCTAATATTTTCCAATGTTTTCTCCATTCAGTAACAGGCAGAAATCTAATGTCAGCACTAATTCATCCTCAATTACAAATAAATCTATTAAAATTAAAAGGTAATGTCAGGTTTTAAATGGTGAAGGACATAAAAATATTTGAATATCAAATACAAATATTTGGTGGATTTGAACAATATGGACTCTTAACCTAGGAGAATTCAATCACCTGGTTATCGGGTTTGAACTGTTATTACTTCTGTTTTGACTACATTTCCGAGGCTATGCTCTTTATTATAATTATTATCTAAAATAGATTTATTTCTGCTATAGACAGTTGTTGGGATAAATGAACCCCCCAACAGCAGGGTCGGAACTAGGAGATTTGTCAGGGGGGACAAAGATCAGTTTGCCGCCCCCATCACCCCTCCCTACTCCACCCTTAAAATATGTCTAATAAGAATTAACTTGGTATACAGTAGAATAGAATGAAACTATGCAAAAATATCAAACAAAAGGTCAATTTCCTTCAAAGTTTATCAAATGTTCCATATCATATTTCATACAGTAGCATACGTAATTAGTTCATTATACCTTTAGTCCACGACTCACAAATCATACTAAACCATTGCTCCAATCATTATCATCAAATGCCACTTCCACGTTGGCATGTATTAAAGTATTTCTACTTAGACGTGGTGTTTCTCTTTGACTGCATCCCTGATCATCTTCTTCCCTATTCATCATAACAGTCAACTATACTTTAATCATTATGAATAGAAAAAATTAAAGTTTGATTTTCAATTGACTGCTCTCTAACCACCATCTTTTTACATATTACATTACAGATGAAGTATTTCGTCAATTTAATAAGCGAACTAGAATGGAAGAGAATTATATTTGACAAACACAGTGAAGATGAGAGAAACAGAGATAACAGAGATACTAAAAATGAAATCAAAAAGATATCTGACCATTATAAAAGAAAAGAACAGCTAGTTGCCAAAGATAGTCATATGTAAGTATCAACACTTTGAATTTTTAGAACATGTATTATATATTATCTACTGCACATGCAACAACAAAATATAAAACAATACCATAATATCTAGTATACTGCTAGTGCAGTCAAATGGTTTTTAAAAAAGGCTTGAAGTGGAAAGTTTATGGGTAATTGTTTTTTATGGCTTACTTTATATTTTTTGGGGTGCTCAACACGAATCTGAAGTTTTCCAACAAAATTTCCATCGGCAAATATGAGAAAAATTAAAAAAATGTGAAAAATCTTTAATGTTTTTCATTATTTTGTTTGTAACTTGTAAAGTAATCATTTTAAGTAAAGTACCCTTCTATATTAAAATAAAGAGGAGAAAATGACCTACAATTTTTTTTGTTATGTTTTTTTTTGTCAGACGTAAGGTATCCACAAAGGAATTTGGCCAACTGGGGACCAGTCCCACTTCTCAGCCAAAGAATGTTTGTCGTACTTTTTTGTCATTAACTACGGAACTATTTGTCCAATTCAAAATTACTTTCTTCCATCTTAAAGCTGATTAAATTTGCTATTTGTCTATCAAATATGAAGTTTTAATAATATCCCTTAAAAGCACTGTAAAAAAATCCGTACAGTTGTAAAATCTATGTTTTTTTGCACATCTGTCACTTATACCTCTGAAACTATTCGTCCGACTCAAAATTTCTTTTTTTTTATCTAAAAGGTGGTCAAATTTACTATTGGACTCTATATATGTAATTTATATTAAATTCCGTGAAACTAGTCTAATAGTAAATTTAATCAGCTTTAAGATGAAAAAAAGCAATTTCGAATTGGACAAATAGTTTCGGAGTTATTGACAAAAAAGTACGACAAACATATTTTTGAGGAGTTTTATTTACTTTTTCTCATATTTGCCGATGGATTCGTGTTCAGCACCCCAAAAAATATAAAATAAGCCTTAAAAAACAATTACCCACAAACTTTCTTGTTCAAAATACCTTTTTGCAGGACTATACGCCACATAAAGTATGATGATATGCAACCAAACAGTGCTAAAATATTGAATTTATAAGGTTGGTTTGTATCGAGAGACGAGGTTGAGAATCTGATAAATGTAAGTTGCTACCGTGATCAGAATAATTTTCTTAAATTGCTAATTATTGGTAAACCAGAGTCATCCAAATGTCAATCTAAGTTTCTATAACTATCTTGTTTTGGATGAACATTTTCTCTTGTTTAATCATGGCAACCGATATTATGATAATCTTACTTATATCTAAAACTAACCGAAAATCAATCATCACTTTTCAAATAATTATTTTAAGTTAAAGGGTTGAGTCAGAAAAAATAACCGTCTTCTTTGTGTTTTAACTATGGATCTTAATTCCTTTCTTATGTACCCGTCTAAATAAATCATTTGGTAACCAGCATGTCACCTGTCCGTACTTCTTAACTTTCTTCTCTTTTTCCGTTCTTCTTAGCTTCCACAATAACAAAGAAGTACGAAATTTCCGTGTTTGTGCTCCATTATTTGAAGCGGAAGTTTTTAGCAGCTGAAGCCACTTGTTAAGTGAGAGAATTTTTGGACGAAGACTCTATAAATGAAACGTAATTCAAAAATTTAATTAAGGTGATGTGAGCCATTAGATGATGATAAAAAATTAAATGAAAGTGGGCAATGAACACTGCAAATTCATACCTGAAGGTCTTTTCCATTAATTCAGAGATCTGCAGAGAATGTACGATATTTTGGTTCAGCTTTATTTAAATTTAGATTAAGTCAACTGAAAGCAGGTCTCGTCTCAACAAGATAACGTTAAGCTCCACTCCTCTTGCAATAGAGAATACAATCGAGGTTCTCTCTCACTCAGCATACTGTTCATTGCTCAGGCCAATGGCTTTTTTCTTTTTTGAAGGAGTATTCAACCAATTTGAATGAGGTTGAAAATAGAGTTCGGGGAACAGTTGAGTTATTTATTAAGTTAGTAAATTAACAGGATAGCTCAGTGACAGGTGACAGGCGGATAACAGGTAGCTCAGTGAGTAGGGCACTACTAATTACCAAGCTTCCGAGCCGGAGTTGGAGTCCAACTATCTATCTATCTATATTCTGGATCTACAGCTCATGCAGGACCTTGGCCTCCGAAGCTATCCCTCATCCACTCGTCCCTGTCAGTAGCATACCATCTCCATTTTCTCGCTCCCATCTTGCGCAAGTCACCCTCGACGTCATCGAGCCATCTCAAACGTGGTCTTCCCTTCGTTCGGCTTCCATCCGGCATTTGGTGGACGATCTGCTGGCATTCTTTCTACATGGCCAAGCCATCGTAGTAGTATTCATCTATTCTAGCCGCCTTGATGAATACTACTATATCGGGTTCACCATACATGACCAGTAATGTTTGTTTTTTCTGGGATGTTATTGTCCTGATTCATTCACTGGTTCAAAAATCATTCGTAGGACTTTTCTTTCCCACACCTTTAATAATTTTTTTGTGTCTGGACCCACGTTTCACTATCATACGTTACTACTGGCCGGATGATTATTCAATGTATGATACGTTTGGCTTTACGGGAGCGCCTTCTGCAGTGCATACAAACATCTACTACCAGCTGCCAGTCTTGATTTTATTTCTTCCCTCATATCATTTATTGCCGTGACAACCGACCCTAGATATCTAAAACTGTCGACGTTTCCAAAAACTTGGTGGCAGATCTCTATGTATGGATCTTTTTGTCTTTTATTTCTAGAGGACCTCATGTATTTGGTCTTTCCTCTATTGATATGAAGGCCAGATTTACGCGCAGCTTCCTGGAAAGCACCAGACATCGATGAAAGAATTCTGTCTAAGATAGCCACATCATCAGCATACGCCATGTACTGAGTTTATCTATTTATTATAGTCCCTCCTGGGTTTGTTCCAATTAAAATTCCAGACCTAGATTAAACAGGGTGGGAGACAGTGTATCACCTTATCTAAGACCATTTGATACGTTAATAACCCTGGAGACATCGTTCTGTGTTTTCACTCGGCACGTCGCACAGTGCTTCGTCAATGGACAAAAATCAAAAATCTTAAGTATTTTTTATCGAGCTGTTTACCTTTTGGTATTCTTAGATATACCTTAGACAACTGTTTAGTATGATTATTTCATTGTTTACATATTCGCTTAAGTCAACACAATCGAAAAACTTCAGAAGTATTTTCGTTTTGCGATTAATAACATATTAGCTGCAAATAATATTTTGCTTCATTCACATCTCATTGGATAAATAATACCTATTGTTAACGATGCAATATACAGGTTAAGGTATCTGTTTTAAAATATACTACTTTAATTGGTAAGCTCAGCACTTATTATATTCGTAGCATGCGTGTAAAGTTTCGTTGGCCAGTTTGAAAATTATTCAAACTTTGAAGAGGCTTTCAAAAAAATCCTCAAATATCCTTTTGTGTAGTTTTTGCATGTTCTTGTTACTTTATTTTGTTAATATAGGCTTTGATTTGCCATGAATTTTAACTGCGCCGGGACTGTTTTACCTTTTCCAGGTCTACCTTTATGTATGGATTTATGTATTTCCGAAAGAAAGTACGGTATGGTTTGAATGAGGACTGCTTTCCTAGCTTCTATTCTATAACTTTTACGAAAAATTCCCTACTTTTTAATAGTATTATCGCTGGTGAAGTTAGCGCTTAAATACATTTATAATAAATCCTACAACTAACAGTAAAGAGCGTATTGAAAATGGCAAGTTTAGAGATAGGGTAATGAGTTCAAACTTAAATGTAAATGGGTATTCAATAACAGTTTCGGTCATAACCATTATAAACAAATGTTTAAAAATGCATCAAGCACTGATGAATATCTTTTTTTAATAGCTATGGCTCTGAAATTGTTAGAAGTGAGGAATTAAAATGTTGCTTGGAGGTATATCTGCGTTCATCGTCGACCATACATTGCAAACCCATAAAATTAATTTTCAAAAAAGGAACTGCCGATCTAATGCGTGACGAGAAAAAGCAGTGAAAGATAAAATTTGCCACCTCCAAACCTTTGAAATAAAAATCTGAAAGCGATCAAATTTACACGGTTAGTTTTAAAATGTTCACAATGCTGAATGGTATTGTTAATAAAAGCAATAAAAATAAAACCAACATTTTATCTGGAACAAACGCCATGTACATGTGTTTCATTTGCTGGGCTAGCCCAAAGAAAACGAATATTAAAAACTGCTAGATGATGAGCAATATCGTCTCTAATCTAAGCAATATTATAATGATAGTATGGGCAGATCTGAGTAGGTGCCTACGGTTGAAATAAAAAAAATATTAGAAAAACTAAGCATTTTACTTTAATTAAATATATATATATATATATATATATATATATATATATATACAGGGTGAGTATCTCTTAGTATAAAAAAAAAAATTGGGTTAAACTAGATCAAAAATGTAGCTAAATGCCGCAAATCTCACCTTTCTATTCCAATCCGTTGCAGATATACGATAAATCGAAGACTTTTTTGAGGAGGAAATCACGTTTTTTCCCATAAAAACTGTAATATCTCCATTTTGTCTAAATATTTTTCAAATTTTGGCCACATTTTCAGATTTAGCATTAAATTCCCTATAAGAACAGAGTACACGTAACCTTGAATTTTACAAACTTGGTATCTAAAGAACAGCTTGATCTTCACCTTATTTGGAGAAGTCACAATGTCTTATTTACTTCAACGCTCACCGTTTTTCGTAAAAACTATCCACAAAACGTCAAATCTCACAAAAACTTGCAAATTTAATCAGCTTTCGAATGATATGTTAAACGTAATGATTTTGTTTCAATTTCATGGAGATATTTAATTTTGAAACCGAAAAAAACATGGTGTTCTCATTTTGTATACAAATCAGTTACTTGGGTAAATAAAACATTATGACAATCCCTTAATGGAAATGTGCATTTTAAACATAATAAACTCTTCATTGGAATAAAAAGCAAAGGAAAAAATGATTGTTTAATAGAAAATAAAGGAAAACTGTCAATAAAGCGACACTACATCAGAGGATCTCATGTTAATACATTTATTTATTTATTATGTGATTTATGGCTAGGTGAGTCTCATTTTTACAGGGGAAGGCATTTCGACCATTCATAATAACGATATACATGGATTGGTAGAAATGCCATCCCCTGTAAAAACAGACTCATCTGCCCATACTTCAAAAAGTAGTATTCTTAGACACAACCTGCATTCAGTAGCTAACGGCAAAACTAAGGTCTATGTTCATTATCACTGGGTTTTAAACATTACATTGAAAATCTAATAAAATAAATCCTAAATAATAATAATAAATAAATAAATGTAATAACATGAGATCCTCTGATGTAGTGTCGCTTTATTGACAGTTTTCCTTTATTTTCTATTAAACAATCATTTTTTCCCTTGCTTTTTATTCCAATGAAGAGTTTATTATGTTTAAAATGCACATTTCCATTAAGGGATTGTCATAATGTTTTATTTACCCAAGTAACTGATTTGTATACAAAATGAGAACACCATGTTTTTTCGGTTTCAAAATTAAATATCTCCATGAAATTGAAACAAAATCATTACGTTTAACATATCATTCGAAAGCTGATTAAATTTGCAAGTTTTTGTGAGATTTGACGTTTTGTGGATAGTTTTTACGAAAAACGGTGAGCGTTGAAGTAAATAAGACATTGTGACTTCCCCAAATAAGGTGAAGATCAAGCTGTTCTTTAGATACCAAGTTTGTAAAATTCAAGGTTACGTGTACTCTGTTCTTATAGGGAATTTAATGCTAAATCTGAAAATGTGGCCAAAATTTGAAAAATATTTAGACAAAATGGAGATATTACAGTTTTTATGGGAAAAAACGTGATTTCCTCAAAAAAGTCTTCGATTTATCGTATATATGCAACGGATTGGAATAGAAAGGTGAGATTTGCGGCATTTAGCTACATTTTTGATCTAGTTTAACCCAATTTTTTTTTTTACACTAAGAGATACTCACCCTGTATATATATATAAGTTAAGTTCCTTCGAGCATAAACAGCAAAAAAAAAAGGAAAATAAGGAACGAAATAACACACACGGCTACTGATAATAGACTGACTTTATTGCTCAGCAATCCTCTATTTATACATTTGGTGGTTGTTTGGGATTAACTTTGGGGATTAGGATGTATATTATCCCCTATACATCTTAACTTATATATATATATATATATATATATATATATAGAAGAAGAAGAAGAGAATGAACTTTATTCTGGGACTACTTGTTATGTATATATATATATATATATATATATATATATATATATATATATATATATATACATATATATATATATATGTGTGTGTGTATATTTACTACTTATCTTCTTTATTAACTCAAACACATCCTAATGTAGCTCGATACGCAACATTTACTGTAGTATTAAAAACTTGCACTAAGAATTTCATTTTGCTACAAACAAAAAACAAAAAAAAAAATTGCTTTTTTTCCAATTATCTTGTCATAACTTTTTATAGGTGCATTTCCGGATCCATGTTCATAGGAAATTTTTTGTTCAGAGTGTAATTTTCTATAAGATTTTAAGGGTTTGCGAATTTTGTCCACCCTTACTCTATGTTCGAAGCACTGTGCGTCGTGTTTAATACGGTCATCCTTGCAAGCTGTACAATTTTTCTTGGTACTCCTAATGTTTGCAAGTTATTCAGCAGAGTCCTACTGATGGCAAAAGCAATATTTCCTGTTATTTCAGCTGTGGATCGACCTCGGATACAACCGGCCTCTACAAAGTGAGCACACTTGGTGGTTGAGCCTGATTTCGGACCAATGTTCTCCTTTTACAACCATTGGCCTAGTATTAGCACATACTTACCTTAGTCCAAGACAATCCATGGGTTTTAGTTTTAGTTGAAGAGGTTTTCATATATATATATAACTATTTTGCAATAATCGGGTTATAGGTCCTTTATATTTAACAATATTTTGTTTAAAAATATATTCTTTATTACATTTTTATTTATCTATTTTATATATATACATTTCCTTTTTTTTCTTCTCCTCTCTCCTCTCTTTATTGACTTTTCGACCTCTTATTCAATAGTATCCTCTTCAGAACTGGAAATAATACCATTCTTAAACATCTTTCCTGACATTGGCACCCATCCAGTTATTAATAATATAAAATTTGACAGATACATACCAAAACCGGGCACCCCGAAACTCAAGGCCAGTAAGCCCACCGACTCCTGCAGCAAGTGCTTGCCAGCTCAGACACCAGGGTACTGAGCTGCTCGGCGGACTACCCGGCCAAAGAGTCCGAGGTCCAATGACATAATTTTTCCTTTTTTGTAACTAAAATATAAAATCTATAACTAAAGAAAAACAATATATAAACATTCACACACACGACAATACACACAAATATATAGGGGATATTTCCCTTTGTTAAAAACCAATAAAACAACTATGCTAAAACAATACACAATCAAATATTTAAAACTCAACAATCTATTTTCAATTTTTAATATAACAATTAATATAACCTAAAAAACCATTTTTACTAACAACCATAGCCAGTCCAATAACCCAAAAACAACAACAGTATTTCGACTCTTTTATATATTAAACAATTATTTTCATAGTTATCGACCAAATATAATTTGGATATATATATATATATATATTAGTAAATCACCATTTAACACTTGAGTGGGGAGTCTTGTTCCTCACATACAGAGTGACATCTGCCAAGCAAAATTAATAAATAACTACTCGGTATGAATTTTACACTTACCCCTTTCCTATTCAATCACATTACTTTAGTCTTTCAATCTCCAAGTTTTTGTTTGTAACAATGGTTCAAAATGTTTGTACTACTACTACTTTGTACTGTACTACTTTACTGGATGATAATCCAGTTTTTAATTGTCAAAATAATAGTAAATTTTTTAAAAGTGTATTTAGTCTTTTCTTCGTGTGCATATATAGTATATAGACATTTATTCCTTTAGTCATTTAGATAACTTGAAACACTTTTAGAAACAGTAAAATTAAGATTATTTTATTTTATCATATCGATGGCAGGTTCGAGAGCAGAATGGCAGGAGCAGCAAGACTGCTAATCCTTCAGGAAAAAGACAAAAATGTTACAGACGTAGTACTCGCCGTCCACCGACGCCTTGGAAGGGTGGACCACGCCGCTCACAAAAAAGCATACCGAAGGATCCTTTACGCTCTAATTGTCCAGGGTTTATGCAGGGTAGGTAAGTTGTCCAAGCATGAGGGAAGCATTAACCAACTAATTGTTTATCAATCTAAGAATGGCTGTTATTATAACTTCATGTTTTAGTTGCTGGAAGAAGATGTCATTCTGATTTTCAGAAAATCGGATGTTAAGTTGGGTAAGAGCGTTATCAGCCGAGCTAGGGAGAAATATAAAGAGATCACGGGGATGGATGTAATTATTAATAATAATACAGAATCCATTATTAATATCTTATTAAATACTTAGTATTATTTATTTTTATCTCATTATTAATTGTTTAGAGTGAAAAAGAAGTATCTGACCTTACAAATATGAAAGAAGTATACGTCAATTGTCTCTGTGGCATGGAGAGCAACCTATAAAACCTTTTGATTTGTAAGAAAGAACCTTTTGGATTTTTTTATGAGTTCTAGAAGGGGCGACCATTTTATCGATGAATTCTCATTGGCGTCTATTCTACCCTTGTTTAAGATGGTGTACCCCAGTGTTGCGAATCGACAAAATTCTGTTAAGTAGCGTATCTCGGTCTCTTTTGCCTGTTAGTACTTCGGTCAAAAGCCTATACTCGAAATTAATGAAGGTTCCACCTAGGCGGAATGAAATATATTTCATGGTGAACCCATGGAATCAATCTAGACCTTTCCACTCTGGCTAAAATAACCTGGAGGATAAACTGTCCCTCCTGGCCTAATTTGAGTACATAAGGATGTTTAGCACAAAACAACAAAACAAGTAAACAAATCTGTATTGTAACACTTCAGTGGCCCTCGACGGAAATATAATGTTGGGAAAACGTAACCCCAACAGTGTGTCTTCGGCGGTGCACGTCGAGATACTAAGGAGTACTTTCTTTATGCAATATCCGATAGAACTAAAGCAACATTAATTAGCGTGATTAAAATTAAAGATTGTTCGACATTGAATTATCGTTATTTTGTATTGTTCGAGAAGCTACAGTAGTGTACCTAACCTTTCTTTTGACTGAGAACCATTAGTAGAACTTCCTTGATCTTGAAACAGGATTGGGCTCTTGCTAAAAAGCGTAACAATATAGAATGTGGGACCAGAAGGAGTTACTCCTATTTTGACTCTTTTTTAAGGCGGCAGAAATATATTGATAATAATGAAGATCTTTTTGAGAGGATTAAATCTATTCTTGATTATTATTTTTAATTATCTTTAATTATTAACAGCTCTTGGGATCACATGCGATAGCAAGGAATATTTTGAGCTCCGTGATTTTTAAATATCCTAACCCTTCAATTTGCTTGTAAATGACCACATCTTCTATGAAAATAAATATAAAGCCACCCCGGGTACTCCAGCAGAGAGCAAGTTCAACCGACACGCCCGTGTTTCTGATGTAAGGACAGTAATTCCTTCAGCAACAGCATCCCGACCAAGGTGAGCTATCCTCCATTGCGTCTACAGCCCTCAAGTTCCCTTCCCCCCGTTCATAATTGACCACGAGGACGAGTGTGAGTCAACCACACAGCCATCCAAGCAATCTGCCAAAAAATTGCGCACAATGACCACTCCCCATGTCTCGACCATCAGTAGTTTTGACGCCCTACAGACTTGCCAGGAGAAAAGACGTAACTACCCACGAAACAAAAAAATACCACCTATATATTTCTCCTAATCGACGACCCTTTCCGTCGATCCCAGACCACACAACCTCCAAACATTATACAAAAACTATCCTTCAGTTACTCAACTAGGTCTATACCACGAAACAAACCTGTGAATAATAATAATAATAATCTTCCTTGATCCGAACCTAGTACATATTCTCAGGATGCATCTATCACTGCTCCAGGTTCTACTGTGCCCCCAAGACTTTCCAACATATTTCAGCGCAAATCACTTCATCATCAGCAGAGCTCAGCAAACCCATTACGCAAATTCTAGCGACGTTTACAATCTAAACTTAGCAAACATACTGAATAACCTCTTGAAGCCGTGAATATCATAAATTAAACAGTTTTTTATGCAGTTAATTTCTCAGTTGTTTTTAAATGAAAATGGGCAATCTTAATAACCTACTGAATCACATACTAACACTACTCAACTGAATTGCTAACGACAAGTACCTCGGTATGTACTAAATTTCTTTAGCAAATCGGAATTTTTTAAAAAATATTTTGACGGCTCCATCGACTTCGGACGCATTGTGAATCAATATGAATAAAAAATGTGTCAACTTTTTTTATTACCAATTCCTGAGTGTCCTCATCAGTTCCTCATATCGTATGAACTCAGCCAATTTTTCTTTTTCACCAGACAGTGCCATGGCCACTCACACATCAAATACAGCACTTTTGAGGAGGGAAATGATTCTAAAAAATAATAATTATTTTGGCTCTATGGATCTGAATGGGTTAGATTTCAATTGTCAAATATTCTGTAGATGTAATACTTTAAAACCATGCCGTCTAAAAGGTGAAGAAACTTCGAGAAAAACAATACTATTATTTCAAATACGAAAATCTGTTAACTTGGTAAATACGTTTAATTACCTCAACTATTGTTGAGACAATGGGTCGAATAATAAGACACATTTTTAATAATTCAACAATTGAATTTTTATTGAAAGTTTTATTAACGAAAACGTACACACAAGGGAACATATATCTGAGGTTATAATTGGATTAACATATGTTACACATGCCACCTATACCTTCACTACAGTCTCCCCCACTTATTTAAGGAACAAAACGTATATTGGAGACATAATCCTTGAGGTACGCAGGCTTTTTACGGTTCCTGGTGCGCCTAGGTGATGGAGGCTGACATGGACCAAGCAAGTCGAGCTGTGCATCTGGACCATTCACATGATACGGAGGAGTTGTTGGTAGTGATTGGTGGTCTAGTGGCAATCTTACAGTTTCTATTATGGATGGCACTCCCATTCTGAGCTGTGGATCCAAGGGGATGAAAGAGACTTTTTTCTTCGGAACTAAGGTGGAAATTAACTGATTAATAAGCTATTTCATGTTGCGACCAGTGTCTAACTCAACGATATATTGGTACTGACTGAGATACCTCATGATGGTGCCACACTGCCAAACGCCTTGGTTTCTTTAGTGAATCTTCGCCTGCACTCTCTCCTACTTAGAGACTACGAATTCGCAATGCAATCGGCCCAGTTGGAGCCAGAGGTTTGCTATTGGAAAGCAGAGCGTCAAGACGAGTACGGGTCCTTCTCAATAGGATATTTCCACGCACAAGCAAAGTATGGGGGCCTGTGTATCCCGTGTCTTCGGACAACGGTGACCAACGCCCTCCAGTGCAGGATTGCGGCTCGAGCTCAAGCCCGCTCGCCAGGGCGGCTTGTTGTCTTGTCTGTGTGCGGAGGTGGCTCGCTTGGGCAAACAAAACCTTGGATAAACAAGGTGTCCCATTGGATTCTAGCTCCGGCTATGACTCCTATTGGGACAACAAGCTCCACTCGTCTGCGGACGGTGGAGACCTTAAGGAAAGCTCGT
Organism: Euschistus heros; assembly: GCA_003667255.2. Lineage (NCBI taxonomy): Eukaryota > Metazoa > Arthropoda > Insecta > Hemiptera > Pentatomidae > Euschistus > Euschistus heros. The sequence goes on from RCWM02000295.1 coordinate 525,814, forward strand.
CGGTCAGGTCATCTACCCAGTGGATCTCTTCGGGGACCACAGGTATACCTGGCCGCGACTTTATCCAGTATATTCGAGTGCAGTCAGGATCGCTGCCTACTCGCATGAGGACAAGTCGCGACACACGTCGTGCTAGTATGCAAACGTTATGTCGCGCTGGCTGCCAGGCCGTCGAGACGGCGGGATACGTGATTCAGCAATGCCATCGCACCCATGGGGGTCCCATACTGCGTCATAACGCAGTAAGTAAACTCATTGGGAGCGCTTTGGCAACCAAAGGCTGGCACGTGCATTACGAACCTCACGTTCCGTCTGAATCTGGCCTGCGGAAGCCCGACATTGTTGCATCTAAGGACGGTGCTGGTCTCATATTGGACACTCAGGTTGCATCTGGTCGTCCTCTGAACAGGGTTAATGAGGATAAAAGGGCCAAATACGATTGCAACGAAAGCTGCATGGCTTGGGTTGCGTCCTATCTTGAGGTTCCGCGGGATCATTTGGCTGTCTCGACAGTCACGATCTCGTGGAAAGGTGTGTGGAGTCCTCGTAGCTACGCGGACCTCATCTCCTATGGTATCCCTCCGGGGATACTACGGGGTGTAGTCACCCGCGTACTTCAGGGCTCGAGCATGAATTGGCATAGATTCAACCGGATGACCACACGAATATGAAGTCATATGGTAATCGACAGTGCTCGCTATCTCCCATTCTTGTCACTACCAGGCGACGGGGAGGCGGATCGGAGACGTTCTCCCCGTCTACCCTGATTGTACTGAGGCGAAATGGCGCTCGTCCTCTCTACGGGCCCGAGAAGCTTGCCACTGATGTCGTGAACCGGCCGGTGCTCAAGAGTTACAAGCCGATAATGTGGAAGTAGATCTGCTTGATGGTGACAGGTCGTGGTCGACGTGGGAGAATGTCCTCAGCGTGGACAGGCCTAGCTGGGGGCCATCACTGCAAATGATATGGACTAGGTGTTTTTTAGTGGGTAAAAATCCCACACCCCTGGTTTTAAGTAATGATTGGCTTTGATTACATGGCTATAAACTTAAACTACTGGTTCTACAGGTATAAACTAGACCTGAGGCTAAGGGTGTTGCTCTGCAACGGAACATGTTCTGTTGCTTGGAACACAGCGGAACGGGATTATCAGCAGCAGCTTTGAGTCTTCTTTTCAAGGTCTGGATGCTGCGTTCAGCTAGACCATTTGTGGCTGGATGATTTAGCGCGCTGAACGTTTGAAAAATCCCACGTTCTTTGCAATAGTTCTGGAACTCCTCACTTTTAATGATGGTAGCGTTGTCTGAAACGATCAATGAGGGTTAACCATGCACCGATATATGCCTTCAAGCAGCGTGATTGTAGCAAGAGAGGACGGAGCATGACGGATCATGCGAACTTCCGCCGCACTTCGACTTTGCAACCACACACATAAAAAAAAATGGTCATCGAAAGGTCCAGCATAGTCGATGTGCACTCTTTCCCAATTTTCATCTGGTTGATCCCAGGGATGAATTGGGGCTTTCTGCGAATTGTGACGGACTTTGGCGCAAGGTTCGCAGCTCTTCACAAGACGCTCTATGTCCTTGTCCAATTCTTCCCAGTAAACGCATCTCCAGGCGAGTTGCTTTATCTTCGTTATTCCTTTATGCGATGCATGAAGCTCTTGCAGAATGGCAGTTGGAGAGACTTTGGAATTACTGCTCGATCGGAACGGAATAGCATGTTGCCCGAGACAGTGTACGAACTATCCTTGCTGCTAGTCTTGAGCTCCTGTAGCAATGCTTGTAACTTTTGGTCTTTTGCAGTTTCTTCGGCAACTGTATCTGCAGTAATAGATAAACTTGAGATCAGGAGCAGTGTTTGAGCATACAGCACATTGACTTCTTGATCAATTGACATTTCTTGTGACTCGCTTTTTGTCGAGACTGGTACCTGAGACAGTCCTCTCTTATATCGCACCTAAAGTGAGGGAAATAGATTACAATAGGAAAAATTGTAAGTGAAATAAGATTAAAAAAAGACTTCTTATGTATATTTTCACTATTCATATTAATGTGATATAATATTAATCTATATGATGATATATGATAAAATGTTCGATTTCAAAGTTTAATGTCTAATATATAATATAAATTTAAATGTATAATATAATGTCTCACCATTTTAATTTGTTTCTTTCAAGTTTTATGTTTAAATTCTTTTATTCGACTAGTTGATATCATGCTCATTAACAATTGTTTTGTACTATAAACATTTTATTATTTGAATTGCGAATGTTTTCTATTTCCCTCACACCCTATTAGTTTCTCTTACTCTCATGATTTCCCTCATGATCATAAATGTGCAGATAGGCTATATTCTATGAAGGAATTTTTCGATAGTAATATTAGTAGACTTTTATAAAGATGTTTATGGAGAAAAAAAATATTTTTTTACATAACTTATTTCTAATGGAATCAAAATGTCGAAATTCCGACGAAATGGCAAATGACCCATATGCTGTTTTTACCAGTGCGAATTAGAAATTACTCAATGTACAGGACTGACAAAAAGTATAGGTTTGAAGGAGTAGTCCTTCTTATTGGGACAGACTTGGAGCAGTCTGAGAATCTTCAACCCCGATTTCAAAATTTAGACGCAGTATTGGCTGGAATTAACTGACAGACCACAAATTACTGAATATTGATTGCAAGAAAACGGACTGGTAAACTTCCAGCCGCTGCGTTCGGAAGCTACATGTGGAAACACGATCTCCCGCTTCTGAAGGCAGCAGCGGCGGCTGGCTGCTCCATGCGGAACCCCACATTAAGAAAACCGTTGCGCTGCTCTGCATTATATAAAACGTTTGTCTTTTGTTTGGTCACTACCCATATTCTTGAAAGAACGCAGTAGAATTGCTTTTTTACAAACGGAAGAAGCCTAGGCACACCCGAATAGCTACCGTCCAATAAATCTCCAAGTCACTTCTGGATCTTTGGAATACGCCCTTAGGACATCCATCGCACGAATATCATACTCTAGGTCTTATCAAGAAATTCCTGTAGGATTTTCTTTTCACTTTTTTATTCATTATTCTAGTCAAAATTTAATTACCTATTCCAATTTCCTATTTTTTTTATTTTTTTTTTTTTTTATACACCTTGTTCACTAACTTAGTCCACTACCTCTTCCAATTTTCTTTTCTTTTTTTTTACACACCTTGTTCACTAACTTAGTCCACTACCTCTTCCAATTTTATTTCTTTTTTTTTTTACACACCTTGTTCACTAACTTAGTCCACTACATCTTACAATTTCCTTCTTTTCTTTTCTTTATACACCTTGTACACTAACTTAATCCACTTTTACACAATTTTTGTTTATGCTATTTATGTTTATCGTTTCTTGTTTGACGCATTTCATTTATAACAATCTATACGTTGATTCGAAAGTTTAATAAAATTATTGACGAATGATTGATTGATTTGTAAAGACATAATTGATTTCATACTCCCAGGGTAAATATTGTAAACACCATTGATAATTGACCTTGAACCTGGTTAATTACTGGTGACCATATTATGTATAAAATCCATAAATTCTCTTCATAAAATCCGTGCTCTAAAGAATATTCTAAGCTTTTTGTTTTGAAAATGAACCATTCCATATTTTCCTCAATTGTTTTCAGATACGTATGACAGTGTCAGAGACGAAGTACCTACCCGTGGAGTCTTGTGGCGGAGTGGACATAAGTTCGACCGTCGGGAGGCACATGGTCAATAACTCTTTGGCGGTGCGGTTGGACCAGTTGCTCCAGAAGGCCTGCCCCATGATACGGATAGCTCTCTACGGCCTCAACAAAAACCGAACCTTCTTCGATCTATCCAAAATGAGTGGTTCCCCGACTCTATTCGACTTCCCCATTTCTGTCTACAAGAAAGACTCTCAAGAGAGCTCTTCAGAAGAAGATGAATATTCAGACATTGATCATGAACCGAAGCAGGGCATTTCCAGTAGGAACGTTTCATCAGTCCTGTTGTCGATTAATAAGCCATTGAATGAATTTGGAATAATAGCATTTTCTTAATTAAAAAAAAATATCGGTTATTTAAAAAAAAGAAAAAAATTGTTGATTATTTTTTAAGTTATATTTTTTTTACATTTGGTTGGGAAACATTGATTGCTTTTCGATTAACTAATGAAGATGTTGTTACGGTGTGCACTCATGGAAACACAAAACATAAATTTTAATTTATAGTGCTGACGTTTTGGTCTTCAATGTAAGCCTTCATCGGTGTTGAAGGAAAAATCCACACATAGTTCATTATCAACTTCTTATTTTCCTTATCCACTCAATAACCTCAATTTCTTCATTAGACATTCATCAGTTAAATTACCCTTGGTTTTATTTTATTTTAATTGTTATGTATAGTTTACGCTAACTTTAATTTATTACAACTGCTCCCTTTTTACTTTTCCTTTTCATTAACTATGTTCTTTCAAGTTTATAATACTAGTACCATTGATGCCTTAATTTTAGTCATTCCTTTATTGCAATGTACTGTTATACTTTATGTATTTATTTATCAACTTTATTAATCATCAACCAACTGTTATACTTTATTTATATGTTACTCATCAACTATATCCACTTGTTTTTCATAGTAATATATTTTTTATTATCATAAAAACAAAATATTTATTTTATTTATCTTTAATATTTTTTAACATATTTTTTAGTTTTCATACTATTTTTATCTCATATTTTTTTAAATTAACTACTTTTTGTTTGTTTTTCTTCTAACACTGATGAAGACAGTGGCCGAAAGGTCGGCAAAATAAATTAAATTTAGATTTTAATTGTATATGGTGATAACCTAACTGTGTAAAGTGTAACTTTTTTGTCTCTTTATAAAGTATTATTTATTAGTGAAATTCATGTTTTTAGTTTGTAAACAAATAGTGTAACTGTTAGTTTAGAAACCAGACAATTATAACAGAGTGGGCTCCAGAGCCAGAAATGGCTGAGTCTCTTGAAAAACAGGCAAGTGATATGGAGGCTATAAACAGTGATACTGGGGATTGTAACGGCTCATGGCAACTAGTGGTAAGTCGAAAAAGACCTATTGATGCAGATAGTGAGCCACGAAAACCAAAACGTATAGATAAAACAGCCCCCATCCCAACTTTCAATAGTTTTTTGGCTCTCACTCAAAATCCTAACCTAGATTCAGTAAATACAAGTACGCCCGCTCAAAATGACAGAATCCCACCAATTTTTATAAACGGGGTTGAAAACTTTCCCTGCCCTCATCTCATTCTTAGAAAAGGTAGCTGGTCCCAAAACATTCGACACTAAGTCAACACCTAAAGGCGTGACTGTGTATCCAGCTACACCAGATACATACCGAAAAATTAACACGTGCCTTCGATCAGAAGGAGCGGATTTTCATACTTTTCAGCTTCCTCAGGAAAGATGTCCTAGAATCGTCATAAAAAACCTACACCACGCAACACCTTTGAACATAATCAAAGATGAATTAAAAGAATTAGGTTATGAAGCCACAAACATAGTCAACGTGATTTCAAGATTCAAAAAGCCACTACCTATGTTCTTTGTGGATATAACAAAAAATACATTTAGACAAGAAATATTTAATACAGAATACATGTATTACACAAGAATTAAAATAGAAGAACCACGCAAAAAGAGAAGCATTCCCCAATGCATTAGGTGTCAACAATATGGGCACACTAAAACGTACTGTAATCACCGACCAAGATGCGTGCGATGTGGTGAATTCCACGAAACCAGCTCCTGCATCAAAACCAGAGACACTCCCGCAACATGTGCAAATTGTGGTGGTCAACACCCAGCCAATTACAGAGGGTGTCAGACGCTGAGAGACCTCAGGGCTCAACGGAGTTTGAGAAATTAGCGTTCTTCAATCAACACTACTAGGCCTACTCAAGAACCTCCGAGAATACATGAGTTCCCTCCAATAAGGCAGCGCCATCACCGCTCGGAACCAGAGACGATTCCCGGACCTAATCAACCTATGCCACTACCTCAACCAGCTCCGGTCGTCATCCATCAGCACCAGCAAACCTGTACAGGTATGAGGAGGGGTATTAACCAGCCTACACCTCCAGTTGATAATAATTTATATACCATGATTCATGGAATAAATAACTTAATCCAGCCTCTTTTCAGTCTCCTTCAACAGCTATCCCAAGCTACACAAGCCTTGTGTTCTGTTTATGGCCCACAGCAGTAACTTACAGTTGGCTCCCTATCCATAATCCTATGGAACGCTAACGGACTTAAACAACACTGCACTGAACTAGACTTTTACTTACACGAAAAAAGAATTGATTTAGCACTGATAACTGAAACTCACCTTACACCACAATCAAAAATTTACATTCCTGACTACACTATTTACAGAACTGACCACCCTGACAAAACTGCACACGGAGGTACAGCTATAATTATCAGGACTAATCTTAAACACAACGCTATAGACTTACCCATTACACCACATATTCAATCCACAGGAATCACATCATATACCAAACATCATACAATCACATTCGCTGCGATTTACTGTCCCCCTAGGTACACCCTGACATCTTCTATGTTTTCGGATTTCTTCAAGCGGTTAGGAAGATGCTTCATCGCAGGCGGCGATTATAATGCTAAGCATCAAGCTTGGGGCTCGAGGTTGTGTACTCCAAGAGGCAGAAATCTTTCACATGCCCTCCACGAACTTTCCTTAGACACTATAACCCCAAATTCACCGACTTATTGGCCTACCTCTAGACGGAAAACTCCTGACTTACTAGACTTTTTCATCACTAAAGGACTAAGAACCGTACGACATACCATCAATACTAGCCCTGATCTTTGCTCTGACCATTCTCTTGTACATATGGTTCTCTTCGAAGAGCCACCTGAAGCACAAAAAAGACCCACACTAATAAGAGGTTATATGGACTGGGATTCGTTCAGAAATTATTTGAACACCAATCTCTTTGTTCCAGTCTCGATCAAAAACCAAGAAGAACTAGAAGAAGCAGTGGAAAAATTTACTCAAAATATGCAAGATGCCGCATGGTTCTCGTCTGTACCCAAGCCTTCAAAACCAGAGAACTTACCTAATTATCCAATGTACATTAGGGAGTTAATCTTCCATTGGACAAAAGAACGTTTAACCAACTAAACAATTAGCTCAAAAGGCAAATTAACAAATTTAAAAACACAAATTATGAAAATTACATGAACAAACTTTCGGCTGACGATGGAAATTTGTGGAGGCATACAAGAAATCTCCTAAAACATCGTGAGGTGTCAGCTCCACTTCGAAATGAGGATGGTTCTTGGGCTGTGTCGGACGAGAAAAAATCTGAACTTTTCGCTATCTATCTCTCTTCTGTTTTTAAACCACATACTGACTTCACAATATTGGAACACGACACTTTAGTACAAAACACATTAGATACACCTTTACAACTCACTCCACCACCGCCTTCCTTCAAACCTTCACAAGTTGCAGAACAAATAAGGCAATTACCAAGAAGAAAATCCCCTGGACATGACTTAATTAATGCTGAGGTGCTCCGGCGAATGCCTAGAAAGGCTCTAGTGTTCCTCACGACGATCTACAATTCAATACTTAGGACCACAAAATTCCCCATACAGTGGAAATATTCTCATATAACCATGATCAAAAAACCAGACAAAGACATAAGCAGCCCTTCGTCTTACAGACCAATAAGTTTACTTACTACATGTTCCAAACTATTCGAAAAATTATTGTATCCAAGATTGTTAGACATACTAACTGACAACAAAATAATTCCCGACCATCAATTTGGATTTAGAAAATTACACTCAACCACTCAACAGTTACACAGAGTGACTGACTACATTTCGACGGCACTAGAACAGAAATTATATGCAACCGGAGTGTTTCTGGATGTCACTCAAGCGTTTGACAAAGTCTGGCACCAGGGGCTTCTCTTCAAGCTTAAGACTACTCTACCACCTACCTATTATCTTATTCTTCAGTCTTTCCTCTCTGACAGATTTTTTTTCTCTGTTCGATATGGTTCAGGGATTTCATCTATTCACCCAATTCTGGCAGGTGTACCTCAGGGATCGATACTAGCACCACTATTATATATACTATACACACATAGCATTCCTCAAAGTTCCGAGACTCTTACAGCCACATACGCAGACGACACAGCTATAATTACTAGACACCAAAATCCAATACAGGCATCATTGAATTTGCATCACCACCTACAAGATATACAAGACTGGTGTAAACTTTGGAAGACACGACTAAATCACCGTAAGTCCCAACACATTACGTTTACTCTAAGACACGAAACATGCGCTCCCGTTTACATTGACAATATCCCAATTCCACAAACGGACAAAATACAATATTTAGGACTAACATTCGATAGGAGAATGACATGGGGCCAACATATTAAGAAGAAACGGACATCATTAAATATGAGACTGAAACTGATGTACTCACTTTTCAGGAAAAATCAAAACTACATACAAGACAAAAATTAATGACCTACACACATCTACTAAAACCTTTATGGACCTACGCATCACAAATTTATGGATCTGCTAAACAGACACACATAAAAAGATTACAAACTTTTCAATCCAAGACATTAAGACTAATAACACAAGCACCATGGTACGTTAACAATACAACTATACACACCGACTTACAAATACCAACAGTTATTGAATACATACGGACCCACTACCGACTGTTCCATGAAAAATTAAAGGGGCACCCAAACAAATTCATCGATAGTATGGCCACACCTCTCATGCCGGAGAATACCAGGAGGAGACTGAAAAGAAACTGGATGAGAGACTTACTTTTATAGAAGTAAACCAAAGACAAGGAAGGTGTGCCACTGGGTACTATCTCTCCTCATGCCTAACATGCCAATTATGTTAATATCATCATTTCAGCACATCCGCTGATTGTCAATTTTCTTTTTTTGACAGGTGTGGATTCAAAAATAAAAGTGAAAAAAAAAAAAAAAAAAAAAAAGATTTTAATTGTGTTTCCATGACTACACACCCCAATTACCTATATCTTACTTGATTAATAAATTAATATTTCTAAACATTGTAGTTCCGACTGAAGGCAGAAAATTTATTTTCTGTTATTTCGGTTGTAGTTCGATTTCGAGTTCGGGAGACCCTCCTGGGGTACACCGAGCCTCTACAAAGTGGGTACCCTTAAATGGGGAAAAACCTGGTGGTTGAGCGAGATTTAGGCCAAATCTCCTCCTTTCACAACCGTTGGCCTAGTAACATTAGATCCTTACCTAAGTACTGAACCCAAGACACTTCATGGGCTGTAAGTGGTACAGGTTTTATTATTTTAATCATTATAGTAGATACTAATGATAAATAACGTCATTAAAAGTAGATACTAAAAACAATAAAAACGTCATTATTGATAACATTACATTTCTGTAATTCAAGTTTAGCCCTAACCCCTTTATCTCTTCATTCAGAAAATATCAATCAATTCGGTTAAATTTGGCCCTTTATTTAGGGTTTCAACATTTATAATTCAATTTAGTTTGAGTTGTCTCACTTTTCTTAAGAGGTGTTTCTAAATAGTGCAGTATAAATCTGAAGAGGATGCTCGATAGTACTCAAATAAGATAAGATATACAATCGGTTTTCGTAGCGATAACATCATTGTTGTTTTGTTTTTGGAAACGAGAACTCGCTTTGAAACATACTTTCAGTAAGTAAATAAAGTCAAATATATATATATATATATATATATATATATATATATATATATATATATATATATATATATATATATAAGAACCTTAGAATATAACATTAATTATAATTAATTGAACCTGTAAAATGGTCTTCCAGAGCTATTAACTATTTAAGAGGCACCGTATCTTGTAATCAGTCCTGGCAGGTGTAATCTTGAAGGACAAATGGAAAATTTCGATGCTTTTACATTAATTTTTTTATATTAAATTAATATTTTATACATATCCCTCGCTGTCCTGAAGAAGTGAAAGTCAAATTGCGCTCCTAAATCCTGTAAATACTCCTAAAATATCATTTGCGAAAAAATAGATACTTTATTAAGAAGCATAACTTAAATTAATTTTTCATTACACAAATATTGTCTTGCTTTTTGGTTAATAGTTAATTCGTTTTCAAGGTTATTTGACTTACCCACTTCTTCACGACAACCACAGGTGTGTTTTACGAGCTGAAAAAGCGTTTGCTACACCTCCAATAAAAATGAAATATCAAGAAAAATACTAGTAAATGGTAATTATCAGTAATTCTGAAAAACTGATTTTGCATATATTTATTTATTTTTTTTATTTATTTTATTTTTTTTTTTTTGGCATTTCACGAACAGTGGGTTGTTTATTGTTCACCAAAAAATAAAGCTTAAGCAATTAGAGATCTACATCCTGTATTCATAGATTCGATTCTGCTTGATATTGATTATTTAATACATCGCGTACGATATTTGTTCCACTGAACGGTCTTATTTGGAAATATGGGTTACCATACACCTGTTTTGAAGAAATCTTTCAATTTGTTTTTGTTGTCTGATACGAATATTGATGGTTTCTTTTTTATTTGTATTGATTATTTTATTTTAAAGCTGTTATATTTTCATTGTCGGTGTCTAGGAATGACAACTAAGGATATCCGTCAACAGTTATTGGAGCGATTGGGCTCATCCTGTCACAACACTATGCTCAACACAATTTGGGCTGGTGTTGGCTATGGCGCAAGAGCTTACATCTACAAAGTCCATACCGACGCTGACCTGGAACTCAGCAGCCCACAATGTCTCCTGCTAGGGCTGCTGTACTCATTAGTGACAGAAGAGATCACGGCTTGTAGTATGCTGTCTGAGGTCTGCCACCAGGTGGAGCAGCTGCAGTCCGATCACCTGAGGGTCTGGCTAGCTGGGGATTTCCTGTTCCCTCGCCAAGATATAGAGAAGGCAGTGGCTCTAGTTGCCAAGCTCTTGAAGTCTGGTGTACTGAAGTTGCCTGCCCATGTGATCAGGATAATGTCCTCTCTAGCCACTAAGTATGGGATCGATGGTACCCGGTTATTAGTAAGTTTTATAGATAGTTAAGAATATTGATGGCAATAGAGCGAATATCTGGGTTGAATCTTTGGCAATGATAACGAAACGATAATTTTTTTTTTTTTTTGCCTTCTTTATTTATTTTAACAAGTGACGAATCTTAAGAAACCATTTATTAGATAATTAATTTACGTTGATAAATTTATCTTTTATTTTTTCAAATCCTCAATTTCTCTTAAAAATAAATAATAATAAGTATTTCCTCGAATTTTTTAGTACTGTATTATTGTAACGAAATTGGTGAGAACAGCCGTTGCTCGGCGATCATAGCGCTTATATCTTCTAGCTTCTAGTTGCTATGCAACCTATATTTAGTATAGTCAGTATAATATAAAACTTTGTCTGGTCCAGTTGAGTAGCAAGTGTAGTAAAGTAAAGATTTTGATGTGAGATATAATAATTGTTCTAGTCTGTTTATTTTTTTAGTTTTAATGTTGTTCTGTATGTGTGTACGTAATTGTTATTCTCTTGTTCTTAGTGATAATAGATGAAACAAGCAAGCTAACAGGTGGCGATGAAATCTGAGTTTCGATTGTTTTGGGCATTAGTTCTTCTAGCCTGTTTCATATACAATTTGTGTGTCAAACTGTATTTATTGTGTTTTCAGAACTGATAATGAATGTTTTACATTCGAAAGTAATCGTAGTGTAGTAAATTATCTATGAACCCTAATTGCATAGATCCTTCTTTACCATCATCCCTACAGAACTGGGGGGCACCCTTGGTCTAATCTTTAATCTATAATGATAACTAAACTCTTATCATCTTAATCGTCCCGCAGCTTTACATTCCCTTGCAATTGAATGATTTGATCACCTAACGATTCTTTAGAAACTATGTGTTGTATTTTTAATTTAAGTTGGTAAATTTGTTATTTATTCTCAATTTCCCTTGATGATTGTAAATAATAAATATATTAGAATGTAGTTTTCCGAAAAACAGGCAACAAATTCCATCCAAATGATTTTTTCATTTCCTCGGCTAAACGGTTTATTATTTTTTAGCAGTTTACCTTCCCATGTACTTTAACAAAGGCGTATGAAACGTACTAGAGTTATTAAAAAATTAGTAAAATAAAAGAAAACCGTAGGTAAAAAAAATAAATAAATAAATAAATAAATAAAAATAAAAAAAAAATACGAGAAATGTTATATTTACGAAATTTTTAATTGATAGGGTAATATATTCATTAACCTCTTGCGTCCATTATGTCTTGAATTCGATGTGGTATAGGTAAAATAAGATTTAGAATAAATTCTTGAGTGATATGCCACACTTAATAAAAAACTAAGAGAATCATATTAATCTATAATTTCTTAATTCTATTTATTTTTTTTTAATACTTAAAGTTTGTTTTTTTAACTTAGTTTTCAGTAATTCTAATAGGTTTCATATGCCCTGATAATAAAATAAGATGATGATGATGATCCTCGGCTCTACAGCCCTGTGCGGGCCTTGGCCTCCCTTAGAAAATTCGCCCATTCCTCTCTGTTCAGCGCCATGGTCCACCACCTAGTTGCGCCTAATCGTCGGGCCACAGTACCTATTTGGTCCATCCAGCGGGCCTTCGGTCTTCCAACCTTCCTCTTCTCCATAGGCATGTGGTTAGCGACTCTTATCGGTATCCGATCTTGCCTCATTCTTTTTAGGTGTCCTACCCAGCGAAGTCTGTTGAGATTGGTAAAATCCACCACAGGTATTTCACGGAATTCTGCGTAAACCTCTCTGTTGTGACGCCTTCTCCAGACACCATTCTCCCATACTGGTCCATAGATCTTTCTTAATATCCTCCCCTCAAATACGGCCAGTCTTTGCTCATCAATCCTGTTGATCACCCAGGATTCTGATCCGTATGTGAGGACGGGTCTGATCAGTGTCTTATAGAGAGTGACTTTTGTGGTTTTGGTTATTAGCCTGGATTGGAAGTGCTTGAGAAGGCCATAGTAGCTCCTGTTTGCTGCTTGTATTCTTCTTTCAATCTCTTTAGAACAGTAGTTATTGACATCTATACGGGCACCTAAATACACAAAATCCTGCACCGCTTCAAAGACATAGTCTCCTACTTGTAAGTGCGGATCTCTCCGGTCGTTTCCGACAGCCATATACTTAGTTTTATGCGTGTTAATGACTAATTCCATGTTTCTCGCGGAAGTTTCCAGGGCCGCAAATGCCTCCTTCAGGCCAGCTTCTGTTCTTGCAATCAGATCAATATCGTCCGCGTAGGCCAGGACCTGGATCTGCCTGTTAAATATGTGTCCCCCTACCTGTAGGCGAGAATTGCGAATCGCTTTTTCTAGAGCCAGGTTGAAAAGTAGGCAAGCCAATGCGTCACCCTGTTTCAGGCCATTCTCTGTTTCTACTGGGTTTGACAGGTGTGACTGTACTCTGATTCTGCATCTCGATCCAGACATTGTGGCCTTAACCATTTTTATCAGCTTTGCGGGAATGTTGAATTCCTTCATAGCCTTGTAGAGCATCTTCCTGTTAACCGTATCATACGCCGCACGGAAGTCTATAAAGAGATGGTGGGTGCTGAGTCTATATTCCAATGACTTTTCCAATATCTGTCTCAGCGTAAAGATTTGATCTGATGTTGACCTATCCTTCCGAAAGCCGCATTGGTAATCTCCAATAATATTCTCAGCATATGGAAGTAATCTTGTGAATATTATAATAGAGAGGAGTTTATAGGCGGAGTTCAATAGGGATATTCCTCGGTAGTTTTCACATTTAAGCGTATCCCCTTTTTTATGAACCAGGCATATCAAGCCCGTCTCCCATTCCTCGGGCATCTTCTCTTCCTCCCATATTCTACCCAGTAAATGCGTTATCTCCTTTATGTATGTTCCGCCAGCGTTTTTTAGGAGCTCATGAGGAATTCCGTCTACTCCTACTGCTTTATTATTTTTCAGCTTTTCCAGAGCCTCATAGACCTCGTCGTAAGAAGGTACTATATTTTCATTACTATCATCTTGTTCCTCCACTACATCAAAATCAAAATTCGTTCCTCCTCCCTGCGAGCCCAGCAGTTCACCAAAATTCTCATACCATCTATTCAAAATGCCTGGAGTGTCACTTATAATTTCCACAGTTTTACTTCTGCAAGCAGTTGTTCGTGGTTTAAAGCCTCGCCTGGTGTCATTCACCTTCCCGAACATTTCTCTGCTCAAATTCCTGCTTTTATATTTCTGTATCAGTCTCATCTGCTCCATCATATGCGGCCTCTTCTTTGTCCGGTGCATCTTATCTTCCTCTTTCCTTGCCCTCCTGTAGTTCTCTGTAGCCATTCTGGTCCGTTTCTTCTGGATCATTACCTTATATGCTTCATTCTTGATTCTAGTGAGCCGTTCACAGTCTTCATCGAACCATTCCTTCCTTTTGCTGTTCATTCTCATTCCAATCGTTTCTTCCGCTGCCACAATCAGGGCTCTTTTTAGCCTGTTCCATTCCCCGTTTATGTCATCACAGACCGGCCCATTTATAATCTCATCTGTTTTGCGCTCAAAATTACTCTTTATTTCTTCATCCTTTTAACATGTGGATATTATATGCGGCAGTTTTAGCCCCTTTTTTCCATTTCTAGAGTGTGAGATTCTAGCTCTCAGTCTAGCGACAAGAAGGTAATGGTCACTATCAATATTCGCACTGCGGTGCACCCTGACATCTAAAAGATCAGAACTGTGCCGTTTGTCAATGAGGACATTATCTATTTGATTGACCGTACGCCCATCAGGTGATGCCCATGTGCCCTTGTGTATGTTCTTGTGGCTGAAAATAGTTCCCCCGACTAAGAGGTTGCGGCTTATTGCAAAATTAACCAGTCGAAATCCATTATCAGAGTGCTCCTCATGCAAGCTATGTCTACCAATATTACTGCATGTTGGGTCCTTACCAATCTTCGCGTTCATATCACCTAATATAATTTTTATATCATATTTTGGGCATTCCTCATAAGCTTTCTCCAGAAGGTCATAGAATTCATCTTTTTCATCATCAGTTTTATCCTCAGTAGGTGCATGAGCGTTTATGAGGCTATATAGTTGAAAAATTTTCCTCTTATTCTGAGCCTACAAAGCCTAGGCGTGTAAGGTTGGTAGTCCATTACACGAGATTTCATTTTCCTTCCAACCATGAATCCTGTCCCAAACAGATGGTTTTTTTCGTGGCAGCTATAATAGAGGGAGTAGTCCTTTCTGTCCATGATACCAGTTCCATTCCATCTCATCTCCTGAATTCCTACCACATCAATACCATGCCTAGATATCTCATCTGACAGGACCTTCACAGCTCCGGGCCTATTTCCAAGTTTTGCCGTTTCCAAGTTCCAGTCCGCTTTCCAGAGTTCCGTCCGGGTTTATTTTCTTTATTGGGTTTCGTAACAAGTAATTTTTCTAGGGTGGGCTGTTAACCCTACGCCAAACCCCCAACCTGGAGGGCCAGGGCTTTTCTGTCAGGGATTTCCTTCCCTTAGCCTCTGAACTTTCATTCTAACCCCAAAGGCAGTGGGGGGATTGGGAAGTTAGGGAGTATAGGGGTAGGATATGAAAAAACATTGGAAGTGATGGGCGGGATGGAGGTAAGAGGTCAACGAGCAGTTGTCCCTTCAGTCGCCTTTTACGACAAGCGGTAAATACTGTGGGCCTATTCTTTCCCCGAACCCACAGGGGTAAATAAAATAAGAGGACGTAAATGAAATTTTGATTGAAAACGAAATTTTCAGCCTAGAAAATGAAAACAAAATATATTGGGTGGAATTTTTTGCCTGTCATTATATTTTAGTACTGTTTCATTATTTTAAGTTATATAAAATACGTTGTGACGAGCTTTGGGTTAGATTCCGAGCTATAAGTGTTGTACAAAAAGGGCTCAAGTTTTGAAGCTTTGAGACTCGAACCGCAGCCTGAAGCCATGAAGGCTATAACCTTTTAGTCTTCAAACTTCGAGCTCAAGACTCGTGCTTTCAGCTCAAAAGGTTCGAGCCTTATAAAATTTCATTTTTAGGTAGTGAATCTTGGAGTCCCCATCAAAAAAATCATTATTTTCCTGGAAATTCCGTTGATTCTACGAATTAGCCAATGAAAAATAGAAAACAAAACTCAAATGAAAAATGAAAAAAAAAAAAATCTTTGAAAGGGTACATTGTCAAACCAAGAACCCATCTATTTGGTTTTTATCACAAAAATCTCAAAAACAAAACCGCTACTTAAAAACTCCAACTTCCCGTTGAATGCGTTAACAGTGGTGGAATGTCTTTCCGCCATCTTAAAATCGTTAAATTCTGGAATATTTCAAAGTAGTATACTTAAGGAAAAAATCTAAAAGGACAACAATGGCGGAATATCTTTTGGATAAATTAAAAACCGTTAAATTCTGAAATATTTAAAAATAGTATCCTTAAGGACGAAAACTAATAAGCGGGGAAGGAGAGAGGCCAAGGATGTCCTTCGGGCACCAGAAATCGTCAGATCCTGGCAGATCTGAAAAACAGTATCCTTTGGGATACTGTTTATTAAACTCGTTTTAACTTAAGTACTTAGTTATTATTCATTTGTATAATTTTTTATAATTTGTTTGTTTTATTTATGATGAGTAGAGACCTGATTTCTGTGTTATTGCACATTTAGTTCGCTTTGATTTAGCGCTCTCTAACCCAAGTAGTTATCTCATTTATATAATAAGGATTCTTATTCTTAGATTTTATTTTGCAAGAAATTGCACAAATTTGACTTTTTGAGCTTAATTGCACGAATTCGGGTTATACTGCACGAAATTGCACGATTGAACCAAATTCATCTAATTTTATTCACTTAACCATTAATTTTTTGAAAATTTTACTTAGGATTATTAGGCAACATATATAACAATTAATTATATTAAATAGGTTAATTAGTTCTAAATTGAAAGCAAAAAGTCGCTTAAATAAAATCTATTTGAGACCTACTACTTTTAAATGATCGTAATGAATTGGGAGCTTTGAGGATTTAGGCAAACATTGGAGATCGACGTACTTCCTAGAACTAAGACGTTTCCTCAGAAAATTTTACTCCCCGTTTCCCATTTCTGATTTAGCACAAAGGGCTAGTTGTTAGCATGATTTTAAACTATCAACTTTGAAAATGCCAAAAACGTCCACGAGTATTTCTACAAAATTAAAACAATGGACCAATGAATACGTAGAGCTAATATTTGTTTGAAACTCTCGAAGAAAGCTTAAAACGAATTGAAAATGAAAAAGGAAGATGCTTGTTTTCGAAATTCGAGCAAATCCTTGAGAAAAACTACGGCTACATTCGTTGAAAAAAATTAAATAATTGTAGGAAAGGAAATAGAAGCTGATAATCTGGATCCATCCACAATCGCATGCTACAGAAATTGTCCTGTTACGTCCATAGATGTAGAACGTTCCTTTTCTTTGCTAAAGAACATTTTAGGTGACAGGCAGCATAATGTTACTGAGAAATATTTTGAAATTTATAATGTCGCTAATTTTCACGAAACTTTTAAAAACTAATTTATTTTTCAAAAACATTTAATTATATTATATTTCTAGGTAAAAGAAAATTTCAATAAAGATATTTATATTTCTTTTAATTAACAATTTTTTTCATATCCTTTTTTCCCCAAATTTTTAAAGTATTTTAAATTGAATTAACACTAAAACGAAAAGTTTGTCGAAATGTCCTTAAGTTTATTCAAGGCTGGTTAAGTTTTGCATATTTGTGTAAAAAGATGGATTGCTGGATGTATTAAGTTTTTTAATTCACGTTTTGAGTTTTTTACTGCACGATTTTGCATATTATGAGTTTTTTACTGCACGATTTTGCACATTTTGAGTTTTTTACTGCACATTTTTTTATTTCTTACTGCACAAAAATCCGGTCTCTAATGATGAGGAATAGCAGATTATTAGTTGCATTCTTTTATAACAAATAATCAAATTAAATTTTTTAATTTACTGTGAGGCAGGTTTCCTTGAGGAAGTATCATAGGACTCATCCTAAATACGATGCATACAGCTGATAACCCGACTCATCCTATTTAGTACCGTCCTCATCACGGTCGCTGATCAAAATAAAGAAAAAAATAAATTAAAAAAAAATTCATCAAATCACTTTTAGGTAAGGCGAATATTGCGGCGCGTGCTGTACAGCGCAACGCGAAACGGTACAGCGCGACATTTTGCAACATTCAGAAATGAATGGATCAGCGCATATTGGAGGGATGTGTGGGGAGAGTTGGAAGGAAATGATATTCGCGTGGTCTATAAGGCCGTTTCGTGTAAAAAAAAAAAAAAATAATAATAATAAAAATATTATAATTTTTAGCATTCTCCTAAACACAATTAACTAATCCTAAACTCAAAAAACTGATTTTTGAAAGTAATCTCCCTGAAGAAACACAGATCTTTGCTTATGCTGATGACATTCTTTTACTAACAAATAACAAACTATTTTCAAAATTACAATTACTGACTAACCAATCACTAAACATTTTGGAGAAATGGGCAACCGCTAATAAATTGATTCTACATAGACAAGACAAAATATATGATATTTACAAAAAAACATAATCTACCAAATTTAAATACAAGAAAGTGTCTATTCTAGAACAATATACAAACAAAAACAATGACTTATCTAGGACTAACCTTTGACAGGTGACTGACCTGGAACAAATACACAGACAACGTAGGAAACAGGACCATAAAACCTGTGAACGCAATAACTATTGCGGCAAGTTAACTTGAGAACTGGGAACGCATACTAAAACGTTTGTACGATGTGGGAATCGGGAGCCAAGAACTGGCTAATCTCACAAAATTACAGAGGCTACAAATGTTAATGGCAATACGAATTTGCAAGGCTTTCAAAACCGTCTCTTACGATGCTGCTCCTGGTGTCCTAGCAGGTATATATGTATATATATACCTAATTATATATGTATATATAATTTCATCAATCTATTTCTACGTGAGCTCTTGATAACAACACCTCATGGGATTAAGTGTATGAAATTGTTTGAAAAATTTATAAATTCGCTTGAAAAAAATATGAAATCGGTTGAAAAAATTATGAATTTGTTTGGTAAAATTATGAAATTGTTTGAAAAAATTATGAAATTGATTGAAAAAATTATGAAATTGGTTGAAAAAATTATGAAATTCACTGAAAAAAACTATATTACCTGTAAATTATACAATTACAGAACTTGCTACACTATATAAAATTAAAAGACATACAATTGTATACGAAGACATAAACTATGGCTATATGGAACGTGAAAAAACTACAGAACAACGTTCACACCCAGCAATACACGCAAAACCTTTACAATATATGGACAAACTAGAAGAACCTACTTTAGAAACGGATATAATGGACACATACACATTGAAGAATTAATTATACAAGAAGGCAATGAAGGTATGCCTTTACGACTGAGCGAAACGAAATTTCCCACGAAGAATTGTACAAACTAGGACAGAACTGCTCGAATAATCAAGCTGAAAAACTGGCAGAACTAAATGCAACTGACATTATTTTAGGGCTAACAGATTGCCCAAAAATTTACTTACAATATACAGGGTGTTCAGAAGATCGTTGGCCAAAAAATTATCTCGCGTAGGGAGGTTCATTTTGAACCTATTTAAGGTCACTTACCTATATACAAAGTCTTACGGGTTTTTTTTTTTTTTTATGAATTTTTTTGTAAAAATGGCCAAATCCAAATATTTATGCCTTATAACTCCGTTGTTTACTGATATATCAACGCCATTTTTTTCCCCTGTAATTACTAATACATTGTCCATGTAAAATAAAAAAGAAATGGTGCAAAAAACAAATACCAAAAAAACGGGAAATCGTTAAATCTTGTCAAAGGCAAAAATAAAAATTATGAACTTCAAGTTTAGGTTCAATAAAAAAAAAAGTAAGCGCAACAGCCAAATCCAAATCGTTTTAAAAACTTCTCTATTTAATACTCTTTAAAAAAATACCATTTGCAGGCACGCAGCACATCTAGTTTTTTTTATTTTTTATAAAGTAACAAAAGGGTGCCACCACCGCACACTGACAATAATAATGAATCGAATCATATTTTTTATGCAAAACGTAACAAATAGTTGTGTTTCTTTATAGCATAGGTTAAACTGCACATTTTCTCTTTCTTTCTCGGAATTTCGATTTTATCAGAGTAAACTTTATCTACATTTTTGTAAACAATAATCAGGGAACAAAATTAAACTAATTTTAAATTATTCATAAATTTAATTTGTAGAGTATCATAGGTATTGCTCAAAATGATCTCCACTATTTCTAATACAAGCACGATATTTTTTTCTTATTTCTGTGGTAGTTGTTCTTAAAATAAATTCTTCCTTCATTATGGTAAACGCGGCATTGATTTTTTGAATAAGTTGTTGTCTTGAAAACAATTCTTCATTACAAACCAAATCTTTGACACGGTCCCAAGCGTAATAATCGAGCGGCGTGAGGTCTGGAAACCGTGCTGGCCACTCAATTGGAGCCCGTATTCCTATCCAGGATTGTGGGAAACAATTGTTTAAACATTCTCTTACAGGAAAGTTGTAGTGGACTTTTTCAAAACAAGAACTTATTTAAAAAATCAATGCCGCGTTTACCATAATGAAGGAAGAATTTATTTTTAGAACAACTACCACAGAAATAAGAAAAAGATATCGTGCTTGTATGCTGACAATAAACAAGCGATAGACTCGTTAAAAATAACCAAATTCAAGACATACAGTGCAAATTAGAAATAATCTAATTAAATTAATGGACCATGACATTAGAACCATTTTGATTTGGATAAAAGAACATAGTGGAAGTATAGGAAACGAAAGAGCGAATATATTGGCTGAGATAGCTGCTACTGATAAAACTTAACTTTAAATACAATACAGTTATTTTTACGTATATAAAGAAATACATACTAACTGACTTGATTGAAGACTGGAACAGTCACTGGCAACGGTCTACTAAAGGACGACTATTACACAAAAACATTCCAAATATAACCCCACAAAACTATAAAATACCAAAATTACTAATTACAAACTAACTCAATTAATTACAGAACACGGATCAACTAACCATTACCTGAAAGATTTCACTTACAAAACTCAGACGCTTGTAAATGGGACGGACAAATTCCACAAACATTCTTGCAAATTTTAAATGACTGCCTCTTATACGAAGACGAGAGACACAAATTAATTTGGGTTACTTGGTATCTCTAATAGGAAGCTTTGTACCAGAAGTATAAAAAGGAACTACTGGAATACATCAATGATTTAAAACTGCAGTAAAACTACTTGAAGAACTGCGAAGAACTACCTAATTGTGTATCTAACTATTAACACAAAAAAAATGTCTTTATTTGTTCTCATTTTATATACTCTTTTCAGTTTATTAAATTTAATTCAGTTTTTGTTTTTCTTCTTTTTGTTGACAGTTATTGATATTTCAAAAATTTGATTCATATTAGAAGAAAAACTATTTGAAACATTGTGTGCATATAATATACTTTTTACAAGGTGCATACACAATTTTTAAATATACGCTTCTTCTGTAGGGTTATTAAAGAAGAGAAAAAAAAAATAATAGAAATATTATATTACATACATATTACATTAATTAAAACTAATTAAACAAAGAATATTATTATAATTTTTATTTTATTTTCCAATGCAAAAGTAAGGATTGTTAATGAAAATAATCATAAACATAATTTCTTCAACAGTGTAGAGGTTGAGAGATTGAAATCAATTCTTGAAAAATAAAAAAATGAACGAATACTTCACTTCACTATGTGAATTTCATAAACACTGGGCAAGATTTATTTGCCAATAATATCAATTGTTTTTAAAATTTATCAAATAAAAAATAATAATTTCTATTTTGTTTTTGTTTTTGTTTTTTTTGTTGTTTTTTTTTACATTGTTAATAAAAGTGTTTTGATGTCAATAATATTGGTTTCAGGGAGGGTACAGTGATTTGGTGAATCGACTTGAAAACGCAATAGCAAACAATAGTCCTGGAGATATTATTGCTCTGGTTGCTGAAGGAGGAGATGTAAACGCTTCTACTCAGGCCGGAGAAAGTCTTATTCATTTCGCTTCAAGGAATGGTTGGTGTAGCTCAATCACCGCACTTGGATTCCTGAAGACAGACTTGGAAGTCGAGAACTCCAATCATGCCACTCCACTAGAAGAAGCTGTGAAAAATAACCATGGACCTTCCGTCAGGGCTCTGTTAATTGCTGGCGCTAGAGTTGACAAGCGAACCTTTAATGGAAACACATTCCTCCATATTGCAGCTGAAGGAGGATATAACGAAGCAATGAGTGCTCTACTGTGGAGGGGATTGGATGGGAATGTAGAGAACAACTTGGGTGAGACACCTTTATTTCTTGCAGTCAGAGCTGCTAATGTTCAGGGTATGGTGATATTACTGGAGAACGGAGCTGATGTCAATATAATCTCTAAAGAAGGAAAGAGCCTTCTTGAGATAGTCTTGGATTCTGGAAATCCTGATATGCTGAAAGCGTTTCTAAAATGTGGACATTTTACATCCAAAAATGGTGATACGATACTTCACATAGTGGCTAATTCAGGTAAGCCTGAAATGTTCAAAGTAGTTAAAAATCGTAAACTGGAACTAAGCATTAAAAATCAAAATGGTTTGACACCACTACATGTCGCTTCTGATCCATCTATTGTAAAAATACTCATCGGAATGGGTGCTGATGTTAATATTAAAACTGAAAAGGGCGAAACATCTCTACATCTAGCAACAGACAAAAGTTCTCTGGAGCTGGTAAGGGCTCTGGTTCACCAAGGGAGTGCTATTAACGCACAAGATGAAAGGGGCTCTACTGCTTTACTGATAGCGACAAAAAAAACAAGCTTGGACATTATACCATTCTTATTACATAAAGGGGCCAATCCGCATATAAAAGACAAAACCGGACGGACCCCGCTTCACTACGCCACTGAAGGAGGCTGTGTTGAGTCAGTGACGAATTTGTTGGATGCAGGAGGAAAAGTTGACGAAAAAGATAATAACGGCGAGACCCCAGCTTTCATTGCAGCTGTGAATAATAAGCCAAATATCCTACAGTTGCTCGTCAAGTATGGTGCTAACCTGACTGAGAGTATCCATGATGGAGATAGGTTATTACATAAGGCCACCCAAAGAGGACATGCCACTATCGTGACAGAGCTGCTTGTTGCTGGAACGATAGTAGACATAAAAGGTAAGTTCGAGAACACTGCTCTTCACTATGCAGCAATGGCAGGTCACATAGAAGTTGTTAAAGTGTTGCTCGGTGCTGGGGCGGTGGTGGATATGAGAAATCAATCCCAAAACACTGCTTTAATTATTGCAGCATCAGCAGGCCACACAGCTGTAGTGACTGAGCTGCTTCAAGCTCGAGCGATGGTGGATTTAAAAGATGCCTTCCAGAAGACTGCCTTACATTATGCAGCACAGGAAGGACACACTGCAGTAGTGAGAACATTATTGGACTACGGGGCAAACATAGATGCTAAGTCAAACGCAGGCCAAACACCGCTAATATTTGCATCAGGTTTTGGAAACTTAGCGGTGGTTCAGCTACTCGTCAATAGAGGTGCACTGAAAAATGAGGAAGATAATGAAAGACATACTGCCAGGTACTATGCTAAATGCAACAAGAAAAAAGCAGTATCAGATTACCTCAAGTCCATAGGAGCATACAATATGTAGAGAAATATGTTTATATATTGAATTTATTATTTATTTAAATGTTAAATCCTGTACCACTACATTATAGAAGGTCTTGGGTTCAGTAACTAGTAAGGTAATACTGTTTCTTGGCCAATGGTTGTTCAAGGCATTGTATTTAGCCTTAGCCCACTCAACCACCAGATTTTCCATATTTAAGAGTACCCACTTTATATCAACCTCGCGCCTTTTCTCTAAATCGTATAATATTTTTATAGGTCTCTTTTTATAAAAATTTATGACGTGCCTAGATGTACATTTTACAAAAGCTTCAAGAGCAATCTGACGAGGGGAAAAAAAGGGAGAACATGCACTGGCAAATCAACGGAGTCTGATACTTCTGACTGAGAATATAAAATTATAAATCATTCTAACCCGGAACGTAACAGTGGAACTGAGCAAGAAACCTCTGAAGATGAAATGGAAAAAGAACTTGTTTTTGGAAATAATGATACCAAATGTTTAAATTCAAAAAAATAATTAAATGTATAGACTGAGAAGACTAAGGTAATGAAATGTTCGATGAGGAATTATAACAGTAACGTTAGAAACAGTGTATACTTTGTCTTATAAGTAAAAATGTTCTTTTCTGATATGTTTTTTAGCGTATTGTTATTTTTCGTAATGCAAAATGTAAAGCATTTTTCAAATTATAAAAAAATTATTAGATCTTCAAGAAAATGTCTTTATACATTAATTTCACACAAAAATGAGGTCAGATTCTAATTCGGTATTCAAAAGAACCCTTAAATACGAAATTTCATCAAAATAAAAAATTGTAACCTTCAAAATTTGCCAGATAGTAAGCAATTTTTTTTTTTTTTTTTATTGACAGGAATTCGAATTACCGTACGAGGTTCAAAAATATCAATTTTATATTTTTACCCAAAATATAGGGTGCTAATAAGCTTGAAATGTCTTTGATTTCATATTCCTAACTGGTTTCAAACTCAAATTAAAAATCGTAATGTGTTTAAGATTTTTCAACTTTTCAAATAGGTTTTTGTTCATCGAATTTTTCATTTATATACATCAAAAGAGGGTCTCCTCTTTTCAGCCAACCAATCAAGTTGAATTGCGTAACAAATTAATGGTGATTAAAAGATTATTGGTAAAGGGTTTAAAAATTTCATCCTCTTTGAAGGGGGTCAAGAAATGTAATGTTTTTGTTTTTATTGAATAAACGTTTTTCAATGTTTTTGAGGGTGCTGAATTAGAACCTGACGCCATTTGTTGTGTGTATAAATCTATAAAGGTAATTCGTTTGAAGGTCTAATCGTTTTTTTAATACTTTAATTACCCTAAACCAAAATCTGTGAAGCTGTAGTTTTCCTTAAATATGCACTCAAAAATAAATATTTTGATATAAGAATCATGTCAATATCATTTTTTAAACTCGAGATATAAAATAAAATAGTTTAATGCTTCTAGGGCATTTTAGTCGGAATTGTAAATTACGTGTATACTAATATTTTATGTTCAGAAACCTAAAAAAAAATTGGCAAGGCGAATTTTAAAAAAGAAAAGACGTTATAAAACATAATTGAAGGACCTTAATTTATGGAAACGTAAGTGAGCTGGAACTAAAGTAGGACATAAATCGGTATCGTAATCCGATCACTATTCTCATTCAGTGGCAGCTTCTTTAACACAAGTTTGTTCAAATTTTGGCTTCTAAAGTCTCAACAAGATCTTTACTACAAGATTGGTTTTATTTATTTTAGGAGTACACCATTAATTTATGGAAACGTATGTATATGTGTATAGAAACGAATGTGTCTTATGTAGAAACTGCGTGAGAGATTGGATAATGGAATGATGCTAGAAGGAAAAGTAATAAAAGAAGTGAAATAATATTCCAAAAATTTGAACAGATCGAGAACGATAAATTAATCTGACTAAACAATTTTAAAAGAAGCTAATACGATCGAAAGTTCATTAAAAACAAGGAATGAGGACCTGGAAAAAATGAACTGGAGGAGTTCCCATAGTAGCGATTTATCAATTTTTATTTATATATATTTTTTGTTTGTCTGCTCATAAACTTGATTTCATATGAAAATGCTGATAGGTCGGCCAAGTAGAGAAATAGGCAATTGAATCGTTTATTTCAGAAACCACCTAAGGGACAAAATATCAAAACATGATTTTTTTGTGGTACTGTACAATTTAAAGATAAATACATATTTTAGTGCACAAATAACTTATGTTCCATACCAGCAATGCTTTTTGCCAGCCTTGAAAATAATCGGTTTATTTCAGAAAGAACCTAAGCGCAGTTTTTTTTAGTTTTCCGAAAGTTGAAAAAAGCGCACTTAAGTGGTTTCTGAAATAAACGATTCAATTACAGTTCACCTATAGAAAAATATGTATAATGGGAAAATATGCACAAATATGCAAAATAACTAAAATTGATTCCAAATGCCCCAAAACGTATACATTTTGATTATTTTAGATATTTTAGTTGGCTAGCAGAAATATGCAAATGCGTATACTTCACAATAATTTTCATATATAGTATTACAAATATATCTCATTTAGTATTAATGAGACATCAAATATTTATTTTAATGTATAATTTTTTTAACTAACACATATAACTTTTTCTGTTTTTTTTTTTTTGTTTTTTTAAATATATAATTTGTTCTATTTTACCAAGCTTTTAATTAGTTGTTTATCTGAATGCTGTATTTATACCTAAACTTTAATATTTATGTTTTGTTTAAAATATGCTTAAACATTGATTGTTTGCATAATATATAGTTAGGTAAATATTTAATCACTAAACTTTAAATATTTTAAAAATCTATATGCTAATGGGAAGCTTTGTAACAGGATACATATCTGAGTTTTCATTTACTGCAATTTATTCAATCGAATTATCGTAATCACCTGACCTGAGGTCGAATTGATATTTATTGTAGAAATGAATGGCGGAACTCAAAATCAGAGCAAAACCCGCCTAATGCCCAATGCATTCAATACTTCTGAGGGTGACGTGAGTATCAGTACAACTTTGAACTCATTAATGTAAGTTTAGTTACATCAACTATAACCTATCTATTTCGACTAACCTTCTAATGATCAACAGTAAAATAATTATATTTAGGGTTACTTTTTTAGTTTACGAAAACGGTGTTTTTTGGACTGCCGAAAATTTACCACTCCTCTCTTAGAAAGGAACTATTTAACACTGCATGCTGGAGGGATATAGTTAAGCAAACTTACTAATTACATTAGGAAACAAAAAATATACATTAATTTCATGCAGGTTATACATTTTTTAGACATTGATTTTTAAATTATAAACTTACTTTTATGCCGAGCCATTTTGTATCCCTTATTTTTAGATGTTGTTTTTACAACAGTATAATTCGGTTTGGTTTTCCAAAATCTTTCCCTACGATTAATTTCTTATTCGTCCAGTAGTATACATATATATATATATATATATATATATATATATATATATATATATATATATATATATATATATATATATATATATCGCTCATAGGTTGCAATAGTGACAGAACCCTAAAAATCATTTTTTGATATAAGTGGATTTAAAGTTTTCATTGCAAAGAAAAATGCATAGGAAATGTATTAGGAAACGAGAGAAGGTATAACTTGAAGGTAAGCAAACTAAAGCATTTCCTATGCATTTTCCTTAGCAATGAAAACTTTAAACCTCTGTTCTTGCTTTTTAAACCTTTTTTTTTTATTCATTTACATATATTATTCAAACCTCGAGAAATCTTAAACAGTTGATAGAAACACTACAAATCACAGTTAAAAATGTGGTTCAGCAACACCCTAGGCTCAAGATTCTTGTAAAAATTTATGTTAGTACAGACTCTACGCCTCATAGCTTGGAATGTTTTGAAAAGTGGATTATAACTGATGCCGAGAGATCCGCAACGAGATTATTCCAACGATAAAATAAACAAGACTGATTATGAATATCGTACCTTGAATTTGGTGGTTGTTCTTGAAAATTGCGGATAGTTATTAACTTTCTAGAACATCAATACGCCTCTTAGGCGTACAGTGTTATCTACAGGGTTAAATATTACGCATTAAAAATATAAAACAAAAAAAAACAAAAAATTCTTCCATCATTATGTACCTTTAATAAATTAAGATTTGAAATGGACAGAGGATATGTGTCTTGTGTATACCGTCATCGAATGAAGATACGAAGAATTCAGTTTGTTTTGGCTCACTGATGATCTTGCCAAATTAGATTATTTTGCTGATCTAAATTACGTAGATCCAACTTTTCAGGTATGTGTAAGGAAAATTATCCTGAATATCGCTTATAATAAATTCTTTAGATTTAAGGTGCCGCGGGGGACTAGAGAAGATGAAAATATACCAGGCTCAATATTTGGTTCATATCACGAAAAAGGTTTATCTCATAGAAACTTACATTCTCTCCGAAATTAAGGCTTACTGAATTGCCTAAAAAATCGAAAGAAAAGTATTAAGTTTAGCAGTTTTCTTCCCTCTAATAGTTCCTCAAGGTAGAACTCTTGTGGTTTTCATTAAATTCCTTATGTTTAAAACATGCAGTGTATTTATTAAAACCATATTTATAAATGAAGGGTGTTCGGCTAAAAGGGCTAATATAAAACAAAATTGAAAATCGCCACCTGCTCGTCCCATGTACTACATCAAAAGATAGTAGCTACTTAAGGTAGTTTAACGGAGGTCAGAAAGAGGATTAGGAGTTTAAGAATCCGTTTTCAAAGAGGAAGAACATATACTTTGTAATTTTCATTTGCGATTTATTCGGAACTATGGTTACTGGACATCCCCCCTACAGCCTAACATCCTTCAAATAATATTAATAATTATTGTATATTGAAAACTTAAGGAGGAACGGCAGCTTAAAGTATATTTATCATTACTATGAGTATTAAAAGCTTAAGGGTGTAGGTCACCTAAGGAGGTTGCCTTTCAGCAGGATACCCAATTAGAATACCATAGATCCGGGGCCGGCAACACCTGGGAAAAACGTTTTCAAACAAAGGAGTCAAAAATTCAAAAGAAAAAATGCAAATGTTAGATAGAAGGGATATAACCCTTATTTAAGGTGTGGCCTAGAAATAAGATAGGTCAGCTTTGGAGAGCTTGGCGTGGAGGAATAAGAGTCATAATCGACGAGAAGAGACAAGGCAGGGAAGGATGTTGCGGTGCCGGCTAAACATAAGTACCATATATTGTACAGAGCTTAAAATAATGTAAATTGTAAGCTGACACACGAGTAGATCAATTTTTAAAAAATCTATAGAAACCTTTCAATTTATAATCTCATTAAATAAAAACTATTCACAAATATTACTAATTATGAACCTCCTATTTACCACTACATATAATAAAACTGGTTTGTACGATAGGATAGTAAGAATCCAATAAATCAAATAAGTCAGACATCAATAGATGGGAGTTATTTTGTGATAAGGGACGAGATCAGTTATTGATAAAGGTAAAAGTATTTAATAAATCCCCCAAGCTGTGGTAACAACATAGCAAATGTAATACATTTTCTGAATCTTTCAACATTTTTATATCCACACCCTTCTTCAGTGACGCCTGACTGGGCTAACACTTAAAATTCGTCTGGTAATTTAATATTAACGCCGTTTTGTTAAACATAATGATAATATATGTTGCAGCTGTATAACATTATATTACACATTCAGCAAGATATGGCCGAAAAAGTAGAAGAAATAGAAGTGAAAACAGAAGAGGAATTCCTTCAGGAAAGGAATCGAGAGTTCCGTATGAACGTAAAAAATATTGACAGCCATTATCAAGAGAAAGAGACAAGAGCACATAGGTCCAGTCTAGTGTAAGCTATTTCGAATCCTTCATTGGTGGATTATTCTATAATAGTATTATTATTAAATATTTACTAGATTTACTTAATTACTTAATATAAAATAAAATAAAGGTACATATAACCACGACTCGACTCCTGTTCCCACCCAAAATACCTTTTATGGAGTTCAGTTTTGTGAACAACCATAAACCAAAATTGACGATATTTTCTATTCTATCACGTTTTATTCTCTCGATTTTTTTTTCCATGTTTTCTTCGATTCTTTAGGGCGGTAAGGTTACTCCCCTCTAACTTCCACCCAAGAGGGAAAATAAGCTTTTTCAGTTTTATGTCATCACTTAGCCCCTTTTACTAACTACACATAAGGGTTTTAAGAAAAATCAGGAAGATAAAAATAATTCTTACATCTAATTACTTCCACATTATTTCGAGAACTGATATAAATTGATTAACCATCGTCGAACCTCTTCATAAAATGAGCCCTTTTGTTTCATAATATAAATATGAAGATAATAATAATTTCCTGCTCTGTATCGTTTTTTCCATCATCACAATAGCCATTACACCCATGTGTTATTATGTTTGAAAATTTTCTACTATATGACACATAAATATTAGTATTTCAATATCATTTTTTGATTTACACGTCATATTGACATGACAATGAATGCACACTTCCGCTAATTTTCTTTTGTATTATTGTACAATTGTAAATATAACACTAGTGTAAGCTTATTAAGTCATATTAACTCCCTGCGAGGATAACCTAAAAATACCAAACATGATTTTTTTACTTGCAATGTAATTTACTTGTTTTTAATGTAGAATGAAGATCGAAAAGTCCGCACGGTCATTGGCCACTTTCTTTTATACAGTATTACATAAATAATAATAAAAAGATTTTTAGAAATAAATCAATTTTAAGCTTTATTCTGTGCAGCTTTCATCATTTCATTTGCAATAAAAAATGGACTTGAGCTAAGCATTATCGCCATATAATTTTGTACCATTCCAGTTAAAAGCACAAGCCGTTGAAACGTCTTGCAGGATTTCACGAACATATGAGCCTGATACCATAAACAACGTGCTACAAAAAATGTTTACGCACTTCTGTGATGGAAATGTCGACGTTAAAGACGCCGAACAGTCCAGTCGCCCTTTAACCATATATTAAAAAAAAAAAACCTCTTTAGTGGACACAAACCCCATCTGAGGATACAGGATATTTAATATATTCTTGGTGTGTCACGTGGAAGGTGAACAGCTTTCATCCAAATCTCTTTACGCACTCATGAAAAGTGTTTGGAGTTTGCCAGAGATGTTTTGCCACACGCTCCTTATAGTTCTGACCTTGGTCCGTCTGACTATCATCTTTTTATGATACTGCTTGACTGCTATGTTTTTTTTATGAGAATCCTGGCGGAAGACTACCTTTGATCTTATTACTCGTTGGCAAACGGTAATTGAACAAAATGATGCGTTCACCGTTTGGAAAAATTGGACTTTCTTTTGGATAAAAAAAAAAACACTTGGACTTTTTGACCTCCCTAGTACTTTTTAAGTATTTTAATTTAAAAACAATATCTTATTATCAAATAAATAAAAAAAATATTTATTTAATAGATTATCGCTGCAATGCATCTAACATTCTCCAACATAGGAGTTAGCTTCATGTTCCTGTATCCACCAGAGTTGCTAATTTTTAATGATTATATCGATTTCGTCTGATGTTTACAGGGAATGGATACTTACAATCAGTAACGATCCGTTATAATTACAAAATATTGACTTTATAGTTTTGCTAGAAAGTATCCCTCGTTTTTATTTAAACGTTGAAGAAAATTAGTTTACTCAATATTATAATGTACTCTAAGCATTTTAACATTCATAAATTTTAAGTAGTGAATTAATATTTTCAGGTATGAGAGTAAATTGAAGAATATGAGCCGACTTGAAGTGCTGAGTAACAAGTATTCACATGTTTTAGACACAATTAATAGAGCGCGCCATAGGTTCTCGAACAAGGACAAAAAAATCCACGCTGCCACCTACAAAGAGATACTACGAGCTCTTATTATGCAAGGACTTTGCAAAGTATTTCTACTGAGGGTTCTAATTTAATTTTCAAAATCAATTTATTTAAAATTTATGTTAATGTATAATGGGCTGTAATTGTACTAGTACTAGTAATATAGAATTGTAAAAGATTGAAGGATTGAAAATTTAATATTAAGAAATATTTTAGCTTTCGATTCATTCTAAATTCCTATCACATAATACCAGATAATCCCAGTTTGAATTCCAAAAATCACATTCCTCTATCCAGCAATGTCATCGTGTTCCGCATTGGAGCACGGAATGTACTGCACGGGAGCCTTTCTCTTTATAGAACAAGTGTTTGACCGTTTCTGGCACTCAGGACTGCTCTACAAACTGTATAAATTTCTATGTCCAGCATACTTCCTTATTATCCTCTCCTATATCAGTGATAGAACTTTTAAAGTCACATCTTTTCCTATTCTTCTCTCTTTACCCAATCTGCCGGTGTTCCTCAAAGAAGTATCCTAGGTCGAATCCTCTACACGGTGTACACAGCTGACATCCCGACGCATCCTAGCACCATCCTCACCACGTATGCTTATGACACCTATGTGCTATCAGTAAACAATGATCCCTTCATTGCCTCCCAGACACTCCAACAATCCCATATCATAAACCTTCAAGAATGGTGTCAAAAATGGAGAATCAAAATAAATCCCATTAAATAACCTTTACACTTCGTCGTAAACCTATGATTTCCTGTCCTACAGTATACTCTAATAATGCTCCACTAATCCCCGTTGAACAGATCCGCTACCTAGGATCCATCTGGACAAACGTTTTACTTAAAATCCACACACAAGGCTAAAACTACAAGCAGCTGCCCGTCGTTTTCGAGTCCTTCAAACATTTACTTGACAAACGTTCAAATCTTCCAATTAATTACAAAATACTCATTTATATAACAGTAATTAGACGAATTTGGACATACGGAGTTGAGCTTTGGGGCTCCACTAAGCCATCCAATTCTCTCGTATCCAATCCTTACAAGTAAAATCCTTAGAAAAATCCTAAATGCTCCTTACGTCGTCACAAACAAACTTATCCACAAAGATCTTAATATACCTTACGTTTCTGACATAACTCAAACCAGATGTCTATTATCTCATAGCAAACTCCACAACCATTCATATCCATTAGTATCACAACATGCTTCTAATTCCGTTCCAGATAACCCAGAACAGCTTTATTCAGAAACAGCTTTGCCGATATTTACTTTCGCGAATTAAGGACATTTTAGAAGACACGTGAGGGAATATAAATCATGAGGTTAGGGATAACTTAATAAGCATACTTCGATTACTAAGGACTGAAAGCCAGGGGTCATATCCCGTTCCAAACCGTATTTATGGTTATCTGAATTTTTGTATCATTTATTTTTTTTTTCAAATACGTTTTGGATTTTAACATCATATTTATAGCCCATTATCATAGAAAACATTTAAGATTATATTAAAATTAATGAAAAGTTGAAATAATTATAGTTGGGGATTAATTTGAATTTTTTTTTAAGTTACAACTATTTCTACATTGTTCGACAGTGTGGTCAAGTAAAACATTGATACTGAACAAAACATTATTATCAAAATGACAGAAATTAATTATATGTTTTTAATTATATTTAAAATAATTTATAATACTTAGTTTGGTTCGTTTACTTTGTTTTTGAAAGGCTTCTTTATCCACAGGGTTTATTATTTTAATTGTTTTTTATGGTTGTATGACACTAACAAAAACTTTGTATGACACCAATTAAAAATAAAGTTATAGAGCTTTTTTTACTTCTATTACATTTTAAAATTGGTTTTCTGGTATTTTAATCTTCAACTGATATAAATCTTCTGTGACGTGTAAACTTAGTTCGACGTGTAAACTTAGATTGCAGCACTGAAACACATGATCTTCGGACGATCATCACTTACTGTATTTTTTTAGTTTGAAAAATGGAGTGAGTTCAAAAACGATAAATCAAAAGAGATGCTACTTTATATTATTTTTATTTTGCTTACTTATTGAATATTTCGATCACTTCTATGAAAAAAGGAAAGAAAAAATATATATATGAGTTGCTAGACTTAAATGGAGGTTATAAATTCAGTGTCCCAAGTAAAACGCGTGATCCCAACTGATCTTCCTTTTTAAAATTTCTCCTGAAATGATTAGCCGACTTTGAAGTTTAACGTGTCATTCGATTTAGTATTAACCCCTTTAAGTTTTAAAGCGGTCGTATTTCAAAAAGTACCAGTCGCGCGAACGTTGTAACGGATAACCTTTAGAAAATTCAATTATTTTCCCTTTTATTGCTGTTCTTCCGTCATAAGTCCGTTCTTCTCAACGGAATAAGTAACAATTCCCAGTAGGATGTCATTTTAAAGAGGATATACCAGGTTCCATTTCGGCCTCTTCACAATTTAGCTAGCGGTTTTAGTTTGCCAAAAGAAAATAATTCGAAGATTCACAGAGGTGTTTTCCGATTTCGTATTAAAATAGTTGAAATAGTAAAACTAGTAAAGCTAGATCTATATATATATGTTCGAACGAAATGTAGCAGGGTTATCTAAAATATATCTTAGATTTTTAATTAAAGTTTAAGGTAAAGGTACAAGTAATGGGCACATTTAATGAAATTCGCATTATTTTATCTGACTCTTCCACTAGATACATCTGAGATTTATTCTTTATCGCTTCATGCACCAACCGTTTCTCTTTAAATTCATGGTCAGTAAAATATAAATTGAATCAGTCATATTTTTTTCGTAAATCTCATCTTTGCACTAACAGTAGACTCACCGAAATCTATAAAATTCGACTCATTGTAAAATACTTCAATATTTTTTTTACAACCCTACCTGATCCCCAAAAAGCATTAAAAATTTGTACCTACCGCCTTGATGAAGTATTTTATTCAACAAGAAGAAAAACAATTCCAGAAGATGTGATAATTTGGAAACACTAACAGTCTCCCCTCCTATAGTAAACAAATCTAAATCTAGATAATAAATCTAAATCTAGGGGTATAGGGTACGGTAGGGTACGTGACGAGAGTTTTATTACCCCATCCCAATAAGTGCCCAACGAGTCAAGAAAAGTTTACACTTCAAAATTCAAGTGGTTCAATAGTTAAAAATGCACCGTTCGATTATATACGACCCCGTTGTAGATAAGAGATAGGAAAATGGAAGAGATTACTGTCTAAAGCTCATATTGTAAGTCGTCACTTCCAGGGCCACTGGCAAGGGAGGGCACGATCCCGTGGGACCACTCAAAAGTGTTACTTTATATAACCAATTTTATGGCGATTTATGGTATTAGGAAATTAAACAAACATTGTACTTTATAAACAGTTTAGTTTAGTAAGAAAAAAAGAAATCGTATTTTTTGGATGTTGGGAAAGAGGGGGAGGTCAGGGGACCAGATAAAAAATATTTGCCCTGGGTTCCGGATTGGCTCTCGACGTGTCTGGTCACTTCTCACAGTTCAGAGCGTTCCACTAGTGTAAACACGAAAGTGGAAAACATAAATAAACGTTAGAAATGGACTGATTAGAATTAAGAAGGTTAAGTTATCTGCAAGGCCACGCAAAAGCCAGCTTTTAAAGTTTTGCCCCTTAGCGAGATTTTTTTTCAAGGAATGAGGTGGAAATAGAGATTAAATCAATAAATTAAGTTACCAAAGTTCGAGTTATCGAGTGTAGGCTGTAATAAGTATTGTTAAATATTTCAACATGTCTAATTAAAAAAAAAAAAAAATTAACAGCTGATGGAGCCAACAGTATTAGTGAGGGTTCGGCCTGAAGATAAGAAAGTGGTTAGCAGTCTCCTAAAACCACTTGAAAGTGACTACGAAGAGATAACAGGTCTTCCGGTGAAATTATACCTGGATGACGAAAACGAACTGCCAAAAGAGTCTGAAGGTGGAGTGGTGCTGATCAGCCAGGATTACACCGTGTCACTGGACAACACCTTAGCCTCCAGGCTTGAACACACGTCCTTCCATCTCCTGCCTGAGATCAACCAAATGCTCTACGGCGATGAGATTTCTTTAAAAGACAAACCGAATATAAAGTTGTTCCCCTCCTACCTGCCCTCCGTGGAGGTTGTGAGGCACAGGATAGAAAATGCGGAGAAAAAGCTGAAACAAGAAGACATCAACCTTGACAATACGAGTATAGGAAAGCTGTCAGTTGATGAAACTGTCAGCAGAAGTCAGATGGTGTCAGAGGATGATGATATCAGTATCGGCAGCCTGTTTAGCTATGAGAAATGGAAACGTGAATAAAATTAAAATTAAAACCTTAATAAAATAAAATATTTTATATTCGATATTACTCAAAAATATAAATAAATGTGGAACAATTTCTGGTAATTAATTTAACAATATTAATTTATCATTTTTTCACAATTTCTCTAAAAATTATTATTAATAATAATTATTGATAACTAATAAATATTTATTACAATAATAAATACCTTAATTAAGTACT
The DNA here is from genome assembly GCA_003667255.2 of Euschistus heros. Taxonomy (NCBI): domain Eukaryota; kingdom Metazoa; phylum Arthropoda; class Insecta; order Hemiptera; family Pentatomidae; genus Euschistus; species Euschistus heros. Next base: position 562,218 of record RCWM02000295.1, read on the forward strand.
GTATTCTAAAATGAGAGTTCAGTATAATATGAAATTTGTTGGGGTTTGAGTGAGGAAAAATAACTGTGTTGATGAAAAAAATGATAATGTCCGATGCGAAAGACTCGCCTCGGCCTCGAGAAAATGGACTGTATGGGAAAATATCAAAACGAGGTTTCGCACCTTTGGGGAGGTATTATTGAGAAGGTAGCATAAACAAATAGTACATAAGAAACTTCTTACCTTATTACTGCCACCGACGGTCTGTCCGGGGGCCCCCGAATCCTTACGGTCTGGCAAATGCTTCTCCTAAGCTGCAATATTTGTCTAGGCTCTCCTCCTCTTATGTCACCACTCATTAGGGGAAGAACTAAATCTTTAATGAACGTCACAGGAAATAAGATCACTTTTAAAAGAGGATTAGGGTCCTGGAAGGCAATTTCACCTTGGTCATAAAAGCGATGGAAGACCATGAGGTCTTGGGCAATTTTTAATAGGTGCGTACTGGAGCACAGATGCTAGAAGAAAGAGGAATATTCATGTGGGGATTGACGCAGATAAGGGCTAGTTACCTAGAGGTCTATAGAGTGCGTCAATATACGGAATATTAAAGTTTTTCTCCTTTCCCCCCCTCACATAAGCGCCGATTGGCGCGAACATACCGCCCACCAAAATTGGGATGTTGCCCAATTTTATTCCAAAAGTTATACAATGAAAATGGTGGGCAGGCAGCAACAAATTTATACAATAAATAAAGGGAAGGGAAGGAAGCTCAACTTGAGTAAGCAGTAAGATAAAGACAAAAAAGTGAGAATATTATAACATGAATGGGAGCACAATTATACAATGTAAAGAAAAAGAATCAGCCCAACCGGGCAACAATATATAATGTAAAGAAAATAAAACATTACTCCTGGGTAAACAATTATACATAATAAAGAACATGAACTAGCATAACTGAAAACGATTATACAAAGCAAAGAGAAGTCATTCCAGAAGCGGAATGAGCTTGTTCACAGATCTAGTGAGAGTGCGGGTAGAGGTCTCAAAGGTGGCTGCTCGTGAAACACCATCAGGCTTGAGCTCGGAAATAAGAGCTAAAGGCCGGGAGAGTGAGGAGCTGTTCTGTCCATTGCTCACAACAACGTTGCCCTGTTTCAGCGGCTTGGACTTTGGGGTCCACTTACAACGTTGTGAATTATAATTTAGACCGGTGTTGTCAAGCATGCCGCCCACCCTGAGGACCCCCCAGGCTATCGAGGAAAAGAGTACGGCTGTAGAGCGGCTTTGCCGGCTTATCGACACGGATATTAAGGAGAGACCCAGAAAAATGTTTAAAGGTATGGTCAGGTTCATTTGCGATGAGCGCAATGGGAGTAGACTTAAGATCCGGTAATAGCTTAGTGCTTAAGTCGGTGTCACGATAAGGAGGAGGCCAATGCTCCTGGCAATTGGTCAAAGAGGAGGGATCTTGAGTCCTCTTATGTCACCACTCATTAGGGGAAGAACTAAATCTTTAATGAACGTCACAGGAAATAAGATCACTTTTAAAAGAGGATTAGGGTCCTGGAAGGCAATTTCACCTTGGTCATAAAAGCGATGGAAGACCATGAGGTCTTGGGCAATTTTTAATAGGTGCGTACTGGAGCACAGATGCTAGAAGAAAGAGGAATATTCATGTGGGGATTGACGCAGATAAGGGCTAGTTACCTAGAGGTCTATAGAGTGCGTCAATATACGGAATATTAAAGTTTTTCTCCTTTCCCCCCCTCACATAAGCGCCGATTGGCGCCAACAAACTGTTTTCAGTTTGTTTGAACTTTGAATAGTAATGCCTCTATTCTTTACACTCAGGAGCTATAAATTATAAAAAGAAGTTCATGTTTGATCCCTCCGAATCATTTGTATCATTTGTAGCTCAATACTTCTTTAGCTTTCCTTATTTCGTGTTCAAAGTTCAAACAAACAGAAAACGGTAATTTTTCCTTACTCATCCTATTAATGAAATATTCAAATTTATTATTAAAATAAATAAATAAACTATAGCCTTAGGAATTCAATAGCTAAAATTAAAGCAAAGATAACAGTATATCCTGAAGTCTCAAGTATTTACAGAATGAGGCCTCATATTTTGTATCCAGTATGAAGAATTTCAGAATAAGATGGCTAAGACAGCAAAAATTTATGAGAAAAATTTATGGTCCCTAAATTGATGATGGAGGGTGGAAGAAGAAGGTGGGGGTAGGTCTAAACATTGGCAGGAAGTTGAGGAGGTGACTTTTTGATTTTGGGCATTGTAGGATGGAGAACAGCCAAGGTCATGTCTGAGAGAAGCAGTCCAAGGTTCTAAAAGAGATATTTAGTGCCATCTGATGATGTTAAGACATAAAATATTTATCAAAATAATCAAATTGACTCAAAATTTTAGGTATACATATCGGCCTATGATTGTCCTTGGTTTATATTCTATATATTTAAGGACTTCATTCTGACCTGGATGGTATCATATATCCATTACTCCAGTTATAAGCTTTCTGTTTGCATTGTAGTTTCTGGAACTCCATCCCAACCATAATACACCACTTTCCCTCTTTCACCAGTTTTTAATTTTATTTTCATCTTTTCTTGCCATATTATTAAGGGCACTATGGTGTTATGAAGCCCCCAATATTCATTTCAAGCACTACCATTTAGATTAGGATTAGAATGAGAAGTACAAAAAAGAGAATATATATATATATATATATATATATATATATATATATATATATATATATATATATATATATGTAGAATAGAATAGAATAGAAAGAAAACTTAAGAATAACATTAAATAGTACAAAGTAAGATCATAACTGGCCGAGAGGCTGTTAAAAATAAAATAACATAGGTAAATTTAAATACAAATATGTATGAAAAAAAAAAATATAGAGAAAAACTAGAAAAAGAAAAACTATTAATAAAAAGAGAGTGAAAAAATAAATATACAAAATAGAGGTTAATATTGTAAACAAAATTGCAGAAGAGAAAACAAACAAACAGAAACTTAAAGAAAAATAAAAGATAGAAAATCAAAAATTATCATTACAAGAAATCAAAACATTATCATAGTCAAACTATAATTTTTGCTAATGTTTAATGTCTGAATGTCTTAGTAATTAAATTCGACGATTATATAAATAGTACATACATCCTTATAATTGGAGAGCGTCGGGTTGGAGGAAAAGAAGATGGTGAAAGAGTAGCGTTTTGAATGTTCCATGCGAAGAAGCGTTGCGGATACAGCGGGGGGGGGGGGGGGGAGGGAATTCCAAAGAGTAGAGGATCGGACAAGGAAGGAACGTTGGAATGCAGTACTTCTGTGGGATGGAGTATAGAGATCGGAAAGACGAGATCATGTATGCAGTGATTTGATAGCGGACTTGAATTTCAGGTTACTGTAAATAAAGGGACGGTGACGGGTGTTGATAACTTGGAATAGGTAGGTGCCTGGGAAGTATTTTCTGCGGAAGGAGGGGAAAAGCCAATTTAACTCTGTGTAGAGATGCGAAACATGGGAACATCTCGAGGTTCCATAGACAAACCTTATGAAGCAATTCATGATGCGTTTTAATCTGTCTTCAAGAACCGTCGAGAACCCGCCATATATCACGCAACCATAGTAAAATTGGAGGAAGATAAGGGAAGATACTAGGAGTCGGCGTGTGGGTAGGGGAAGGAGGTGACGGGAGCGATGAAATAATTTTAGGATACCCATTGACCTTCGGGAGATTTGTGCAATATGGGATTTCCAGGAGAGGGTTTATTCAATGGTTAAGCCTAAATTTTTAACAGAGGAATGGAAAGTTATTGTATGACCATTAAGGAATAATGTGGGAAAGTTGGCACTTGAATGAAGAAGGGAATGTGATCCTATGGCAATTGCTTGAGTTTTAGCTGCGTTTAACGTTAATTTGTTCAGATTTGCCCAGGCACAGATTTCGTCTAGGTCTTCCTGAATTTTGGCAAACGCAGCTAACATTTCAGATGGAGGAAAGGAGAAGTAAATTTGGAAGTCATCGGCATAAAGATGGTGGGAACAATGGTGAATTGAATGGGGAAGATCATTGATGTAGATATTAAACAGTAGAGGGGAAATGCTCGAACCTTGAGCTACTCCTGACAGTAGAGTGAGGAAAGAGGCCCTGGTTAGGAGTGGCGACTGCTTGGGTGCGGTAGGGAAGGAAAGATTGAAACCAAAGGAGGGAGCTGTAGGAAAAGTTCAATGATTTCAATTTGGAAAAAAGGATATTATGATCTAAGGAATCGAATGCTTTAGAGAAATCAAGGAGGATCAGGATGGTCAGTTCTTTTTTGTCCATCGCTGTTTGGATATCAGTGATAATTTTAATCAGGGCAGATTGTGTTAAGAAGCCGGGACGGAAACCAGATTGGAAAGGATCGAGTAACTATATATATATATATATATATATATATATATATATATATATATATATATATATATATATATATATATATATATTTTTTTTTTTTTTTTTTGTTTTGGCTGTTACTATTAGATGTTTAATAAGGTTCTTGATGTTCATTCAATAAATAAATACTAATAATTTTGCCAATATTTCGAGACTATATTGTTCTCATAATCATGCCCTAAAGTGAAAATAACAGGTTGCAATAAAATTATATATGTTATACCGGTTATTTCAAATCATAAAGTTAGTTACAATATAAATATATAAAAACATGCATTAAAATAATTAATTACATATAATTACAAAATATGGAGGAGAAGGAAACTACTTACAATGTTACTGGTTGGTGGATATGCTATTGGTATTTACTACTAAATTATAACAATTCTAGTACACAACTGAACTGGGGAATGTTCGAAAAAAGGTAAGGGTTGAGTGGATTGGTATTTCCAGAACTGTTGGTATTCCTGGATACAGGTAGAAGGGATTTCTGGATTCCTGTGTAATATCTGTGTACTGAAAGGGGTTACTTTCAATTTAATGAAAAAGTTTACTTTCAAATGTATAGGTGTCCTATTGTACCCCCAATCATTCCAATTTTAGCAGACATATACTTAGAGGATCTCCTAGATTGAGTTGACCTCAAAATCCACTTTAACATTTCATTTCTATTTAAATATGTTGATGACATCCTTACCGTTGTACCTACAGAAGACAATAAAAACAAAATAATTTTAGCCAATTTTCACATTTAGTAGTAGATACCAATAGCATTTTGTAAGTACCAACAGTAACATTGTAAGTAGTTTCCTACTCCTCCATATTTAGTAATTACATGTTGTTAATTATTCTAATGAATGTTTATATATATTTTTATTGTAACTAACTTTATGTTTTATAACCTGTATAACTTATATAATTTTATTGTAACCTGTTTTTTCACTACTGTGTTTGTATTATATTATTGTACTTGAAGTAATAAAAAAAAGTTTAAACATTTTATATAAATATTATTTATGCCTTTTAAAAAAATATTGAGTATCATGCTCCCAGCCACGAAAAGAATTGCCGGCTCATACCCGGCATATGAGTTCTGTGCCAGGCATTGGGTTAATGGCTTCGAAGTGCAAAGGGTTAATCATCAAGAAAAACAATAAATATCAGTAAAGTTATGATCCAAGGAAATATTGTCCATGGATAAAAGGTAAGAGCAACCATAATTCTGAATAATAATTAGAAACATGAGAGCACCACAAGGTACTAAAGACATACCTAACAAAACAATTTATAATGCATTTCTTTTTGTCTCGACCACCATTAACAGTGCTTTGTATAATAAAAACGAATAATCAAGCGGGAGTGAATTGCTTTAATTTATGTAAAAACTATGGAAGGAAATGGTAGAAGTGATAGAATAACTTAAGTATCTAGAGATTTGAGCGATATGGATTTCCCATAAAAGGGTTTGCAATGGTGATACCTAAGTTTTTAATAGAGAAGCAAAAAGTTAAAGGATGGTCATTTAGATAAAAAGTAAAAAAATATATTTTAGATTTTTAATTAAAATTTAAGGTAAATGTACCAGTAATAGAAACATTTAATGATATTTTCATTACTTTTTCTGAGACAAGGGTTCCTCAAGATACTTGTGAGATTTATTTTATATCACCTGCTTACACCAGCTGTTTCTCTTTGAACTCATGGCAAATAAAATATCAATTGAATCTGTCTTTTTTTTCGTAAATCTCAACTTTGTATTAACAGTGGACACATCAAAATCTATAAAATTTAACTCACTGTCAAATATTTCAATATTTTTTTAACAACCCTAACTAATCCCCAAAAAGCTTTAAAATTTGTACCAACCGCCTTGATGAAGTATTATATTCAATAAGAAGAAAAACCATTCCAGAAGTTGTGATCATTTGGAAACACTAACTGTGGTTATTACAATAATCTTAACACACTGAATGCCCATAAACTTATGGCACTTTATAATGGCACCTATATTTACTGTAACTTCAAACCTGATTCAAATCCTAACAACCTAATTATCACAATTTAATTATCCTATTGGCTACAGGATCCGTATTTTCTACTCGTACCTTTACATCATTTATATATAATGTCAAGTTCAAATTGTCATTAGTTAGTTATATGTTTTAATTTTACCAAAGATTGTGGCACAACAAAATCAGTGAGTACATTTTATGATCATATTTTTACAACTGGTTTTTATACCAATGGATGAACTCTAATGGATAAAAATTAATGTTTCTTGAATAAAAAAGAAACAGGAAAAAAAGAGCAGGGAAAATTAAAACACTAAATCAGATAACAATTCTGTTTATTACACTATTTACATTTTAATTTATTTTATCCAAATGCTGTATATACAAATGGTGAAAACAGAGGCACATAGTCAGTCCACTTACTGTGATTATTTATACAAAATATGGTGTTTTTTTTTTTTTTTTGTTTTTTATTGTTGTTTTTTTTTTTAAGGAATATTTACCCTGAAATGTTAGTGTAAGAAGTGTATTTAACAGTGTTAATTTACATGCGGAGACAATGATTAGGAATGTTCAAAATAAAATAATCTTGTAATTAAAAATTATTCTATTAAATGATAAATAGGTTGTCCTCAATTCAGTGAATTTACTAACCATGTCATTTATTGATAAAAATGTTCAAGCCTACATAAGTGACTCATTTTTGAAGATTAAATGTACAAAAAAAAATCTAATTAGGTTGAAACTTAATTCATACCACCATTTGTGTAAATCAGTACAGTTTTAAATAACACATTTTTAATATAAACAGTAATTAAAACATGATACACATTTATTTCTTTAGATACTAAAATCATATTGTTTTATTTTTTAATATAAATTTACTCTTTTGTAGTGGTTGATGGTGGCTAATCTCTAAAGCATACAAATTATTAGGAAAAAATAAATAAATAATTAAAATAATTGTATTAATACATAAAGCACTTAGATTCCATTCTTTATAAATTGTTGATGTCGATCAAATGAATCGATCAAAAATACACAACAGTTTAAAAATACATAATTTCAATTTAATTTAAAGTAATAAACATGAAACAATTATAAACATTTTGACTAATAAAACACTACTTTTCCATTTTACTTCACTAAGTAAAAGGAAAAATCATTATACCGGAATCTTACAATATGCCACTATAAAAATCATTTTTATCACAGTATTGGTTATTTTCAATTAATTATTACTATTTTTGAATTCTAATTTTACAATGGACAAAATATCAGTTCAATTATACTATTAAATACACTCTATAATGAAAATGACCAGATGTCCTGTATGTCTACATTTATATATATCAAGAATTATATTGTCGACACCAACAAATATTTATACATATTTTCTATAGTCGGGCACTGGGTCTTTTTAATTTTTGTTTAACCCAGATTTTATAATATGAAGACTTATTTAGTTAAATATAAAAAGAAATAACACTGGAAATTAGAAAATATGTTAGTAAAAAATCTTTCCAGAAAAGTCAAAATCAGGCATTACGAAACTGGTGATACTCTAGGGAGTGGAGACCATGGGATTTACATGACAGAAAGAAAGACACTGAGAATATTGTATTTGAGAATATGATTAAAAGTTTAATGATTAATATCACAAATTTATTAAATAAATAAATATAAATGTATTGAAAGTCCAGGTACATCAGTGAGGGAAAGGAGGTCTTTGGAGATATCAAGAGAATGATTTGGGATAGGTAGAACAAGCTAATATTTGATTAAGTGGTGGGGTTGAAGATGCAGAAAGATAAGAGATGGACAGAAGAACGAAGGAGATAGATGGAAGAAAAATATTAGCATAAAACAAAGCCTAGAAATAGTATATGCGTGGTTGTTAGTTGGCCTGCATCATGATAAAATCTAAAAAATACACATTTTCTATATTACAATATATTTTGTATGTTCATTCCTTTTCATTCCAGGCTTAAGAAGTAATTTACTTGAATACCATCACTATATATTAGACTAACAATTTAATCAATTTTGTGATATTAACAGAATTCAAAGAAAATTGTTACGTATTTTAGATTCAACAGAACAAAAAATTTCTTTCATTACCTTAAAATGGGATCACATTAGTAAGGTGGGGTAAAATTGGTACACAATTGTTTCTGTGGTGATTTCCTTCTGACAGGTTGTTGTGTCAACTTTTACCAAATGAGAGCCCACGAAATGACTTATTCATGCGCTCTCATTTGGTAAAAGTCGACACAACAACCTGCCAGAAGGAAATCACCACAGAAATAATTGTGTACCAATTTTACCCCACCTTACTAATGTGATCTCATCTTACGGTACTTTAATTTAGTCATTTTTAGATTATTAGTTTTATGGTAGTTTTTGAGAATTTTTTTTTTTTTTTAAAGATCTGATTTCACATACTGGGGATTGACATATTACACCCAGAAAATCTGGTCACTTTATCCGAAACACAACAGTCTTTTATCCAAAGTAAATTTATTATAATTTGTTTTTCACAACAACTCATTATTTTCTACTATGATTTTTTCTTTAAAAAAAATTCTATAACCTTGGTAATTAAGTGGTCAAGTCAAAATTCAAAGAAGCAGTTTTAAAATTTGAATAATTTCTAAAAATTGGCTACAACTGAATATGTTTATAACAAAATGTTTCACACTTTCTTGCTACTTTTAATAAGTAATTTTTCTGAAATTCGAGTTAACCACTTATTCATTTGGACAGAATTTAGATGCTCATTATAAACATACATGGATGAATTAGCTAAGACTTCAGATTCAAAAAAGGAATAATAAAATAGTTTGATTTTAATGTCTTTTCTATAATGCACCATTTGGTCCTTCAATTTTTTAATGTTCACAGTTTAACACATTCAAACAATAATGAAGAGTGTTCAAAAGTTTCTTTTTAAAAGTAATGCTTATAACTTAATATATATATATATATATATATATATATATATATATATATATATATATATATATATATATATATATTTCTGTTTTTTGGCTTAGGCAAAAACTAATATGTCGTTTAGTTAAAAATAATGATTTATTTATTTTTTGTGTTTAATAATATGACAAAGTCCTATTCAAGCTTTGTTTTATTTAATTTTTGGGTCAAAGATAAAATGTTCCTTAGGGGACTCGATAGCCAAGTGAGTTGGGGTGAGGGTTTCAGCACGCTCGGAACTGAAGGTCGTGGGTTGGAATCCCACCTAGGCGGGTTAAAATTTATTTCGTGACGAACCCACGAATAAATCTTGACTTTCCCACCCAGGAAAACAAGGGCAGTATAGGACTTCAATGGAAGTCTTGGGCCAAAAAACATTATTTAATTTGATGTATATACATATATTTATAACTATTTATGTAAATATAAATTTTTGAACAATCTTCAGTGATAAAAAATTACAATGTTTTTTTTCTTGTTTTTTTATGATGGTTTAAATTGAATCTGAAATTAAGACCTTGATTTTGAAAAAATGAGATCATGATTGTTTTTATTTTTAATAACGAAAATGTATAATATATATATTTACAGATATTTTAAACAAAAGTAAAATTTCAGTTTTTGGAATAATAAAAAAATATTTTATATAATGATTTATGAATATATACAGTCTGTTAAATGAAAACATCATACATATATATATATATATATATAAGATGTTTATATTTATACAGCTTAACTGAAACCGCTAGAATCTATTTTTAACATTTCCTATTTATATAATTATACAATACTGATATTAACAAATAAAATATAAATGATAAAGTATAAAAGGGGGGCTTTTTTTTTTTTTTTTTTTTTTTTTTTTTAGCTAGCAAACTACAAATGACAACTTTATAAAATTTAAATGACTTTAACCTATACATGTACAAAATCAATCGATAGCTGCCTTTCCCATCTACACAGTGATTTAATTATACATTTCACACAACTGCAACATTCACTAGCATTAACATTATCACATGTTATCACCACTAAGAAGCATTTTATTCAACATTGTCACTTATATTTACAAAAGAAAAGAAATTATAATTACATTTCAAATTAATTAGTCTATATTGACATAATTAGTTTAATTGTTGTATATAAAAGGATGGTCACCAGCACTTAAGTTGTATTAAATCCTTTGGTGTTATTGTGATTACTGAACAGACCTGTGAAAAGAAGTGTGTAGAACACAAGAGGTTGTCTACTAACTTGAGAAAGAAGGGATGACCCACCATGTTGGGTGTCATCATGCCTGCCTCATGAATAAAGCTTATATTTATTTTTGTTATATTTTATTTGTGATCCTCATATAATTGCATCTATGCTGTAACAGCAACAAGGACAAAGGTTTATTGTTAAAAAATAAATAAATAAATAAACTATGTGCTCAATAGGTACATTCTTATATCAAAGTTAATTTTTTGATGACTACCTGTGCAGAAATATTGTCTATCAAAATTTTAAAAACAAAACCTTCCTACTTTGGTTTTTACTGCAAAAAATTTGTTTTCTTATTGGTAAGGAATTTCTAGACTTGGGATTGATATTACAAATAATAATTGAATGATACAATTGAAAATAATATAAACAAATTATTTAACTTTTTGCAATATGTTTTTTCATTGCTTCATAAATCAAAAAATTAATACTATAATTATCAATAGTATCAGTAATATTTCCAACTGCAGACATCATGATCTAGATTGAATTCCTGAAAGTTTTCGGATCGGATTTTCATATGTTTCAAAAACTGTTTCAATGTATTACTAGCAAAACAACTAAACTGTTGAATATTCAGTCAAAAAAATAAAACAAATGACATAACACATCACCAACTTAAGAAGTTGAAGATAAAAATCAGTCTCTTATAGTTGGAATAGACATATGACCAGCTCATTTGTGAGCATGTCTCCTGTTTTTGCCCGAGGCTGATTGGGACTTTCCTCCTGTATTTTTCTGTGGAGGCATAGGTGTAGGAGGAGGTAGTTCCGGCTGCCAAACCCTTCTTGGCTCTTCTCCCCTCCAGCCATGAACCCATGGATTATAAGGCTCCAAAGTATTTACATATTCACGCAATGTCATGGGGCCCATTGGAGTTCCTCCTTCCTCGTTTCCATCTTCTGTAACAACATATTTTAATTAGATTCTGGTAGATTAAATTAATTCTGTAATTAAATATGTTTCACAACTTAAACAATTATTTCTTGTTTAAAATTATATTTGCCTTTTAAAAAAATAGCAATCTTACAGATCTCTTAAAAATTATAATTAAATATCTTTTGATCCCTACCTGATAGCAGGGATATAGGTTAGAGACAATTTTTGTAGGCATAAAAAAGAAATATTTGTTAAACATATCTTCTTTGACTTATCCTTCATTTATATACTAGTCATATTTACTTACCGTCAATAAATCATATTTTTTCCTTATTATTACTTTCAAATTTATTTATTTCTATTTCTTATATTGTTACATTTTTTTTTTTTTTTAATCCCATTCTTTACTCCAAAATTCAATAAAAACTACATTACAAAAACTATTAACCCCTACTCCTCCCTTGACGAAATTGCTAAATATACCTCTATGTTCCCATAGACAACATTTTTTTTCTTAATATCTTGTGTTCTTTTTTGTAGCATTGTTCTATCTCTATTATCTACATACTGCACCATTTTATATGTAATTACTTTGTAGTATTTAATATTTAAAGTGTGCTAATATTATTTTAGTGTCTGTTTCGTTTTTTTATATTTTTACACGTATTATTGTAGTTTTTTACACCTGACATTGTTTGTATAGGTAGTTTTATTTTCTGTTAATATGTACTTTACGATCCGTTATTGCCTTTTTTTTTTTTTTTTTTTTTTTTTTTTTTCCTTTCTTTCTTTTTTGACCAAATTGCTTTGTCATTTTACATATAACCTACTTACATCTGTCCATTTTTCGAATGTCAAGATAATTATCGTTATTTTCTAATCTCAGCATAATCACTAATATTTAATTAAGTTTCCATCAACTTTTATTTATATTAACATCTTTTTATAAGCTTATATTTAATTATTTCATATTATTAATTTATTTATGAAAAATAATAAGTATTATTATTTTCTCTGAAAAAGATATAAACAATTGAATATTTTGGTAGCAGTGAATAAAGTCTATATATTCCCAACAAGCTCAAAATCGATTTTACATACTACCCAGGATGTGAAAGAGAGGGGGTTGTTTACAAAAGGGGTTTCTCTAACCATTGATGTAATCAAGTGCCTCCGTCAAGAGCTGACACTAAGCACAACACCTAATTCAAAATAATCGCACTAAATGTTTTTAAAAAAAGCTTTATTGATTTATTTCCAATGACCCTGTTCATCTGAAATATAAGAAATCCTAAATCTTAATAAAATGCAAAAAAAATTAAATGAAACTAACTTGTTTTAAATGTAAAATCTGTGCATTGAAAATAATTGATGGGGGTCACCTGTGGTGTAGTGGTTAGCATAGCAACCTACTAAACCCAAGATCGCGGGTTCGCAGCCCGGCAGATGACCTTAGGATTTTTAAAGGGAGTAAAAAATCCTTAGCTATGCCGTCCTTCGGAAGGGACGTAAAATGGGGGTCCCGAGCCTGTGCGATGTCAGGTTCTCGTTAAAGATCCCTATCCTAATTATACCTGGATAGGCAAAATTTAGGACTCCCACCGTAGCATCGTCCGATTAGCCATAGCAGCATAAAGTGACGTTAAACGAAAAAAAAAAATAATTGATATAAAAAACAAGTGAATACATAAGCATTTCTGGCTATCGATTATCTCTATCTGATTTTGCGATGTTTGTATTGATCATGTTAATAGGAACAAGACATTCAGTAATTAGTTTGGTTTTTTGTTTTAGTTTAATGTCCTTCAGTTCCCCAACTAAGACAGGAAGGACGGGCTATCATACAGGTTGCGAATCCTGCCAGATTGGGAAAGTTGAGATTCGTTCTATGTTAGAAAAAGCGGAAGTGCTTTACACTGCAACACCCACGGTCACCATGCCTTCATCTTGATTTTTAGTTTTAAATCTTAGCTTAATTACAGCATTAAAAATTTATCGCTTTTTTATCTTACCTTATTTTTTTTATTATTGAAAATTGAGGAAAGCTTTTTAAGATTTTCGATAATGGCTCTAAGAATTTACCCACAATAAATACCCTCCTTCTTGGCGCCATTAATGTTAACCTTTCAATCGGTCACCATGGTTGAGAAGCCCTAAGTGAATCACTATTAAATGCATCGAGTTATAGTACTATGGAGAGACCCTTCCCGTATATTGTTCCGTGAGGGGCGAGACCAAAATATAACTGGCCACGCCCACTATGCCCAACTGACGACTTGCATTCTATATAGCCTAGGGCAATTTAAAGGGTTCGTAATAAATAAAATAAGTAAATCACTAGAGTAAATAAATCACTAAAATAAAATAACAGCAGTGTAAAGCCTAGGAAGCCAAAATTTGAACTGATAAGAGGTTAATATACTGATAATACGGTTCACACCAAAATGGCTGCCTGCCCTGGCTATTGAGAGGTAAGCCGCCTCTACTTATCTATAACTCCATGATTAAATGTAATAATGACGCAGTCATCAATGAATGCAGCTGAAAGTATATGTTGAAAAGAGAACACAAAAAACTTCCCCGAAACCTAAAAGTCATCGAAGTACTGCCAATGAGCAATATAAGTGAATTTTATATTCATCTGCCTCAAGAAATTGACTTCTATTGTTGTAAATACAATTATAATTAAATGAAGAGTAACAAAGTTTTGACATTGAATCATGAATTTTTTTTTCAAGCAACTATTTGTTCTCTTAGTTATAATATCGATTTCTATGAACAACCCTTGAATGAAACCATTTTGTGCTTCTTGAGTCGAGATATTTATTGACTTTGGGAACAAATTGTTCATTGACCCACTCCTCAAGAGATTCACTTGAACTGCTTTGATGCCCGTGAAGGGCAGTTGAGCGTTACCCTAGAATTGATCAATGCTCGCCGCTTTGTAGACTTTCTTGTTGCTATTCTGTGGTCCTCTTAACTTAAAGGTGACCCCAAGTTTTTTCTCTTAAGCGTTTTATAAATGGAAATCTCTTTGAAGTCGGAAACTCATTTTATTAAGTTTATCATTAATTTCCACTTGATAAAATTGAACCCTATGGTTTTGCTTTCTCAAATACAAGTAAATATATATTTACTTGTGTTTGAATGATCCTAATTTACAAATTTCATCTGAAGCTACAACATTCCCTCAACCTTTTTGTGATACTTTACGGATTCGTAAACGAGAATCATATGGAAAGACCCCTTTGGTGTAAATTGAATCCAAGGCTAACAAACTAAATGGATTACACTGAACACAATATGCGTATGGAACTTCTATTACAAGGAAACCCCAGCTCGAAACACCTTTGGATTACCGACCAATATAGCCGATATCACCAAAAATGTTAGGAACAATTGTTAAGAGGGATTTTAGAACATTTCTTGAAGACAAAGTGATACTATCCCCTCATCAATCAAGTTTTAGACCGGCGCGGTGCATACGTACTGCCCTGCATACAGTTTTGTCAGATTTACTAAAAACAAAGTATGATTTCTGTTTTGGTTTAGTTTGACTTATTTGACCACAAAATGCTCCTTGAGAAATTAGTAAGCTTATGGAGAATAAGTTCTGCAGTGGCTTAGATCGTATCTATGCGGATGGACCCAAAAAGTGAAGCGTTACAACACTATTATTACATCACTGGTGTGCCTCTAGGTTCTCTTCTCGAACCATGCCATTCCTCACTAACAAGTGCATCCATCACTAGAAAATATATATGAAGAGACCACGGTAGAACAAGATGGTAAAATGTATCAGCTAGAAAAGGGGATTGTATGTTAGTTACAAGAGGTTAAAAGATATCTTATACACGGAAGAAAGGGGGAACGTCTAGGACTCTCCTCCTTCCTTCCGTGATTAAATTGGAGTTTTTCACTAAAACTTTAGTTCTTAGATTATTAACAATCCGTTTCGGCCAAATTTCATATTTTAATTCGCAAAATAAAAAATAAAATGACATACTACAATCACAATTAAAATGATGAAAACATACTGAAGTAAGGTAAGGTCCAAACCTTAAAACTTAATTTCCTCGAAATGCATTCCCAATGACATCTCCCCTTTCTCCCGTGGTCTCTTCATATATTTGCTGATGATGTGGTCATCTGGGCGTCTGCGTTACAAGAAGATGTAATTACGACCACGAAGCGGTCAAACAAAGAACTTAATGGTCTTAAGTCCTGTTCACTCTGGTATCCACTTTATAATATAACTCCAAGAATATTGGATGTTGTTCGACAGACTAGACCTTTTTGCAAAAGCAGAACGGGAGATATAAGTTATTCCTCCATAGATCATAGTTTACTTTAACGACTTTATAGGAAAGATAAACAAATAGGTAATATATTATACTTCATACTCAAATGATAAAAGTTTATGCAAAATTATTGTCCAGTATTTTAAATGTAATGATTAATAAATAAAATGAAAAATAAAAAATTATTTCACTCCTACTTCGCCACGGCCTCGTAGTTAGCTAGAATTATCAGGTACTGTCGAATTTCCCTTGTGCAAAGGTATTCAGAGAAATGGTAGGCGATGAGAAGAAAAATGATTGGGCAGCCAGGAATAGACATTGATGAAGATGATATCATTCCGTTAAAAGTGCTCCTCTCTATTGTAACCAAATGAGAGTGGTGCGGGTCCTCTCAACTCAATTCAGATGGCGTGTGCTCCTTTTCAGATCGATGCTCTGCAAAGGCGAGGAACGACGCGTTTGTGAATCGATATATCTTTTTAGCAAGTAGTGCCAAAATCAGTTCAAGAATGTTATCACTAGTTTCTTAATAATAGTGCGTGTAAAAAAAAATACACGTTTGCCTTTCGTCAAATGCATGAATCCTAAGAACTATCAACACGTGCATCTTAATCGTTGTTTACCAACAATTTATTTTCTCTCTAAAACATAATCTAAGCTTATTTATCAACAATGGAATATCTAGATATAGCGTTAGTTCAAAAGTTTCAATTGAAAAAGCAACATGACGATGTCTTAGGGAATTCTTTTATTTTGGGAGCATTTTTTAAAAATCTTGCTTTGCCGCCGATTCTGTTTGTAAAACCAATACAACTCAAGAAGAAGCTGTCCTTGATGATCGAATCGCGCGGCATTGGTTTCAAAACTCTCATAGTGGAGAAATTTCTTTGGACTGGATGGAGGATTTTTATGAACTGCGAAAGAGTAATCCAGCATAAATTTGTCCTTGATCGAAGTACATTGAACAATGACCTCTATTACAAAGAGTTTGATATGGTATCTAGCTTTGGTCAACCGCATAATAGTTCTGTGCCAGCAAAACAATATCCGGCCTCAAACATTCTATCAGACCAAGGAAAAGTTTAAAAATCTTTAAGGTTCTTTATTCTAATAGCTTATTCCACAGCCACCACGTAGTTTAGATCTCGCTCCATTGGATTACTACATGATTCGAGCCATGGCATATTTTCTTCAGAAATATATTAATTAATTATGATGAAAGCGTGGTCCAAGAGCCCTTTGACAGCCATCATAAAGAACGGTATCGAGCAATTGCCTAGCAGATGGCTAATAATGTTAGATAGCAACGGACTATACTTTGATTATTACTTGCAATTTACTCGTATATAAAATATATATTTGGTTTATTATTATTATTTTATTTTAATACCGCATTAAAACTATAAATTGATGAGATAAGTCGACACTTCGTTGTGTTTTTATTAAAAAAAATTGAAATTCTTTAAATAGTTTTGAAATGCTTAAAGTTTTTTCGACGACTTTGAGAATGTAGCTGCAAAAAGGACCCTTAGTACCGTAGGCCCTATTTGTTAAAACGCGTTAATCTTTTTTTAATCAGTTCATGAACGTTTGTCATATTGGATAAAATAATAGAAAGGTTTATAGGTCATTCCTGCTATTATAGCATAACTGCAAATACCTAAATATGAAACTCATTTATCCTGACATTTATTTATATTAATGCCTGAAGGATTTACACTCAGGGGTCAATTCACAAGATATGTATGTAATAGAGGAATCTCATTCCCTCCTTTGATTGAATACTAACTTTCCTACCTTATTCCTACACATTTACCCAACAGCTGTTCACATCTCTGTTAAAAGTTTAAATCCTAGAATCAAGTTTTCTTTCTTTCTATGTGCAATGGAACTATTGCTACTTTAGGCAGATCATATTTGTTAATTTCCCCTTGTTATGTTCAAGAGAAAAATCATCCCATGTTGGTTCTTTTCACTGGATTCAAAGCCTTTTCTCCGTAGTTCATAATTTTAAATGGGAAAAGTTGATTAAATAGAAGGTTATGACTAATGATAAGAAAGTATCGATTGTAGATCGAAACACATGATAAGGTGTTTAGTGCGAGAGCAGAGGCTAGAGTGGGGTAATGAACGGTTA
The DNA here is from genome assembly GCA_003667255.2 of Euschistus heros. Lineage (NCBI taxonomy): Eukaryota > Metazoa > Arthropoda > Insecta > Hemiptera > Pentatomidae > Euschistus > Euschistus heros. Next base: position 580,258 of record RCWM02000295.1, read on the forward strand.
CTGTTTGGTGAAGGTTGTTTCGTATCTCAAATGGTCCCTTCCTTCTTATTTCCGTTATAAAGAAATAGCTTCATGCTCATGTAAGATTCATAACTAGCGGTTCCACAATTCAGCTGCTGTTTTTCGTTTTTCGAATTCAAATTCACAACCAATTATTCAATTGCTTATTTATCTTTTGTGACTGCTGGTTCTCAGTGTTTCTCATCACGTCGCGATCAATTTATGGGAAGGAAGTAAGAATATTTGTAAATCTTCAACTGTTAAAAATTCAAAAAACTTACCATCAACCTCTTTTTACTTTAAGAGATGATTGGTGAGATCATAATTTCAAGATAAGATAAAGGAAGGCACTTTATCGTGTTCTTGTTCATCCCAGATTTTCCTAATTCCTTTGTGATTAACTCAAATTTTTGAAATCTTATCATTTTTAACTTCAGTTAAATTTTAGCCATTTTCTTATTCCGTTTATGAGTCACTGTAGGTGATTTGTTGCAATTTCAATTTCATTTTTAAACCTGTCCCTTGTTCTAACTGATCAATACATACATATATGTATATATTAGTTGATTACCATCCACCAGTTTCTATGAATTTATATCATATCTTTAAAAATAAACTTATCGATGTAGTAGATTATGGAAGAGTGTGGCCTGACTCGGTGGTAACGTACTGTGAAAAAAAGTGCGTTACCCAAGCAAAATTGTTAAAGCGAACTTCTTATGTTCGAATCTGGCTGGCGCACCATGACGAAGAATAGAATTAATTCTGAGTAATTAATGACCCACCCTTACTCTTCCAGTCATGAAGACTGGTTTTGCCATGACAGCGTTTCCTGAGATCAAGGAAGGGGAGTGATGAAAAAAAAAGTAGTAGGTAATGGAAAAAATATTGTCATATTTGGAGTTACGTCATTTTAAAAAATAAAATTTCAGGTGAAAAATATAACATCTAAAATACAAAATATAATCACTTGTCCAATATTCATGTTGTTTTCAATAATAATAGAAAACAACTTTTTATTTTTTTAATGATTTTATTTATTATTATTATTTTTTTTTTTTTTTTAGGTAAGTTGAAAATGATCTAATATCTTTGACGTAAAAACTTTTTTAAATAAACTTGAATCTTGCACTTTTCTGACGTGAAATGTTACGTGTTTGGAAAATGAAGTGCCCAAGTTGGAGTAACTTTTAATGGTTTTTGTTCTCTTTATAGTTGAGGGAACCCTAACACGCTTTGCCACCCAACCTGTTGTATTTAGTATTTGGATCCTACTTACTTGTTTTCTAAGTATTTTAATTGTTATTGCTTGCGATGTTTCAACTGAATTTTATAATTTTGATTTTGATCGATATATAATAATATTGAATGCCAGTTACATTTTGTCTTGTTTGTGAACCATTTTTTACAGGAAATCTGAATGGATAATATACTCATAGAATTACCTATTTTTTTTTCTTGTCAGATATGATTTCTGGCATCCATTTACGTTTTTAGGCCTGCCGCTGCTCCACGAAATACCTTATTACGAAGACCTGACCTATACATAATGTCTCAGAACTAGTAAGGTTATGATATCTCGTGCTCAAAATCAAGAAAATTAGTATTGCCAATCCAGCCCGTCAGAGGAGCTAGTGACGTAAAAGGAGACCAGACTTTTCTATGTAGAAAGGATAAGGAATAGTAATAGATCAATTCTTTAAATATCATATTCGATACGTCACAGAGCATTACCAACGTATCAATATACAGGTTGTCCCAAATTTAAATAGCAAAACTTCAGGAACTTATTGGGGACCGAAAAACTAAGACAAAAAGTCCTTTAGAGATTTGCTCGTTTTTGCCTAGGTTTAGAGAAAATCGCAAAAAAAGAAACAAAACAAGTTTTCATTTTTATACATATTTATTTACATTTATATTTATGTTATGTTCTTTTTAATGTAAATATTGCTCAAAATGTTGTCCTCTTGCACCAAGAGGTGCCAGCTAAACATTGTTCTGATGATATTTGGTCCACTGCATCTATGATTCGGTCTCTTAATTGCTCTCTTGAGTTTATTGACACCGAATAAACTTTCTGCTGCAAGGTTTCCCATACGAAGAAATCTATGGGTGTCAAATCAGGTGATCTGGGTGGCCAAGGTACTACTCCTCCACGTCCAATCCATCGTTGTGGATAATTTATATCCAGCCAAGCTCGAGCAACTTTGCTATAATGAGCTGGACATCCATCGAGTTGGAACCACATTTCAATCCGCTGCTGTAAGGGAATGTCATCTAAATAATTAGAAAAGTCGTTTTCCAAAAAATGTGTAAATGTGATACCATTCAATCTTCCATGTAAAAAATATGGTCCCACCAGTAATCCGTACCAAATTCCAAGCCAAACGTTAATAGCAAATTCATGCTGAAACCTATTCTCTGTAAAAGCTCTGGGATTTTCAAGAGCCCATACATGATAATTTCTTTGATTAACAATTCCTCCTCTTGTAAAGGTAGCTTTATCGGTCCATATAATTTTTAATGGAAATAAATTATCATCGCGAATTTTGTCAAGAAACCAGTTACTAAAATTCAATCTCTTGACATAATCTTGAGGTAATAAATTCTGAACTTTTTGAAGAGGGTATGGGTAGCGATTATCACCTTTCAAAGTTCGCCATATTGCTAATGCAGCAGATGCTCTTCGGATGCTAGTCTCAGGATTGTTATCGAAGTGGCGTTGGACACAACTTCTTCTCCGACAATCTGCTCTTATTGCTGCCTGGAATTGGTCGCTTTCATTACGTATTAAGAATGACCCAGTCTCTCGTAGTCTATTAAAAGTTAACGAAAAGACTCGTCGATTAGGCACTCTTCTATTTGGAAATCGGCGCGCATACTCCCGCACCGCTTCTAAAGCATTACCGTTATAGAAACCATACTCAAAAATCATATCAGCGTATTCAACATTAGAATATGTATGCGGCATTGTGGCTGATGCTATTCACACAAAAATATCTGAGTGACTGACTGAAGACTGATTTAGGAATTATAATCCTAGAAGGAAGCCAAAATGTAAACAAATAAAAGAATGTAAAGGATAACGGTTCATGAAACGCTGTGTGCACCAACCTAAGTTAATCATATCTATCTGTTGCAAGCAACTTCATTTTCACGTTTCAAGAAACCAGTTTCTCCCGGTGCACACTGGCCTTATTGCTCCTTTATCACTACTCTTTTAATGACGTTGTCAATGATGTTGAAAACTTCTTTAATTTTATTATAAATGTGTTTTGTTTCTTTGTTTGCCTAAGACGCAAATGTATATGCCGTAGTTTCTTTATAAAGGTGACGATTTCCGTTGATAAATCATGGAAAATACACAAAAGTTATCCATATTATATTAGCACTGGAGGCGCAACAGGAAATAAATATTTTTTTTGGGCACAACCGAATGAGGTCAGTAGGCAGCAGGCAGCGCATAAAAATCTCATACTAAAGAAGATGGAGACATTTTTAAATAACATTCAGATTTCAACAACCTCTTCTCCTGAATTTCTCTTAAATATTAAATTAAAAAGTAACTTATGATATTGTCTTACATAAAGTGCCGAATGTTTGTTCCTGTTTGATGAAGCTTTCAAGGAACTCCAAGAATGACAAAAATATATATCAGAAGAGAACATCAGAATTTCGATCCATTTTAAAAAGATTCGATTACCCGTGAGTGAATCTCATTTTCATAATCAGTTAGAGATTAAAATAATGTGAAATATTACGTGCGAAGGATTATAATTTGCAATCCTATTTATTGTTTTTTACTTACAACCGGGAAATATATGTATAATATATATATATATATATATATATATATATATATATATTTCTTATATGTCTATTTCTAACCATATAAATTCCAAATTTGATCTCAACCTGCTTAAAAAGGTGCTATCAAATCACCATACGTCTCAACGTATTGACCAAATGGAATTGATGATTTATTTCCTACTAATATAGGTATTTTATTAGTTTGAAGAATAGCTTCAAATGTTCAAAACATCTATCATCAGTTCCAAAAACACAACAATAACAAGACGCAAAATTCCAACTTCGCTATACATCTAAATGAAAATAAGCATAAATTCAACGAATCTAAGCACTGAAACTAATGCATAATATATGGAATCTTTACTAATTTACGGATCATTAGAAATTATAGAATCTTTTGAATTTGAATTTTGTTTCCAGCTGGAAAAGAAAAACCAACCAGCCATAGGGAAACCCTGAAGGATTATGTATTTACCTGACTACCCCCTCATCCTTCTTTTTATCACCTCGTAATATGCTCTTTGAGCCATAAACTGCAAACTACCCTTCCGCTTAGCTTCCATAGGTAGGTACAACTAGTATTTCATTTCTTGTCTTTTATTATTAAATTAATACTTATAATCTCAATATAAAATAGCTGATGAATTTAGTTTGATATGATATAATACCGATTGAAGTGGAAAATACTTTGTCAAATCTTAATCTTATTGATCCTTATTTAACATCATGACTACCTCAACTAGCATTACTTTTACTCTCAGACAAGAAACGTGCCCTCCCGGTTTATTTTGACAAAATCCCATTTTCACGAATGGACAAAGAGCAACAACTAGGACTTAAATAAAACAGGAGAATGAAAGACTAGTAAAATTTAATCTAACAAGAGATCTCTTGGCCTGGTACATTTGAGCCGGGGTGATGATTGCCAGGTAACAGGTATGAAGAAATTGTCGTACAAGTAGATTAGGATGTTGTTGAATAGAAGTGTGAAAATTGTTGTATTTTATGTTAATGTAATGTAGGTACTGATGACATGTGTAAATCATTTAATGTTGTGTCTGCAATAGTTTTTAGTATTTTTGACTCTACTGTTCTTATTTATGGAATGTGTATGGGATTTGCAGAACCTGGTTCTGGTCCGTAGTTCCAAATAGGTTGAAAAATTAGGTTTATTAATAATGATATAATAACCACTTTATTTGTTAAAGAAAAAGATCTTGTACAAATATTTCAAAATATAAACAGTTTAGTACATACTTCTTATGAGTAGCTGACCGCACTTCTTAGTAAAGTTTGCATTGTGAATAAAATAAAATATTACTCCTACTATATACATACTACACATTATTAGATTCTGGTATAGTTTGCTGCATAGTTTTACATAATTAAAATTTAATAATTAGTATACTTATATACATATATATATATATATATATATATATATATATATATATATATATATATACATATATATATACATGAACAAAAATTAAATAAATAGAAATACTGATATATCATATCCATAAAGCAAATAATAACATCAGAGCAAGTAACTAGTTAATTAGTAATTTCGGGAACAGTGTATATCTTAGCAACTGATAATAAAAATAAGTAAATATAATTTTCTTTTTCAATACTGTCTATAATATTAGGTTTATTAATGTGTTACAAATTAGTTTTTTGTTTTGTATGTTTAGAGCTTATTGTTTGCCAAGTAAATACCTCAGTAATATGTTGCTTTGTTGAAGTTTCTTATATATGTTCCAAGTTAGATCTTAATAAAGATCTTATCGTTCCATATGTTTCTGATTTACCCCAAATATATATGGTTAAATAACCAGATACTCTTAATATTAAACTCCTTAACCATTTAAATAATATAGTTTCCTAACTTGCTTCCCATTCGATTACCGATGAACACCCGAAGTGTATGAAAAAAAATATGACCAATTCTTCTAATATACAATAGAACTTAAATTCAAGTTTTTTTGATTGGTTTTTGTTCTTTAGATTAATATAACTTTTAAAGATTTTAAATTTTATAAATAACTGTCAAAGGATGACACGTGCATTCTGTGGTAGTCAAGCCGATCTTATGGCTTGACAACCCGAAGTAAATCGAAACTAAAAGTCGTTCGATCTTTCCCTCCTGTCCATTTCGCTGATGTGAGGTAGAAATTAGGACCTGAACCCCTCCCCCCACCCGAGTGTCCTCAACTAACGGTCAAGGGTGGAATCGATTCTGTTTATTTATATCGTTGGCTTTCTAGATCATCATGGCCGGCCAACCCAGCCATTATGTCTGAACAGTGTATCTTTTATTAACTCTTTATTCAAAGATGATTAATCTTAAATGTTCAATTATTCTTTGAGTTTAAATCACTTCCAAGTTCTCCAAATCCTTTCTTTCTTTTCTAGAAGGTTATTCACTGGTTAGTTTTATAAATGCCTTCTATAGCGGTGATTGATTTTCGGTTACCTCATGGTTTGATTCTTGCAGCTCTTTTATACTTAATCTCCATTGATCATCAACTCTTAATTGCTTAATGAAACGTCAGGCCTGTATTTGGTATTCGTTTTCTATTCGATCCTTTGTGCATATTTATGATTATAGCTTTCATTAATAATAAAAAAAAAAGTACTAGTAATATTTTATTTTATGGGTACCAATAGCTGACAGAGTTAACACTTAAAACGTCATTACCAAAACAAATCCCACTGATGCGGCCTAAGGGGTGAGGGTCAGTATCCTGAAGTATCTGGGAGCATACTTGGTAGAGGTGGGGGGGGGCAGTTTCACATGGCGTGTTAGCTCCAAGAACTCTGTAGTATTTAGAATAGAAAATAAAAGCTGTTCTTCATGGTGTATGGATAAAAGTAAACTGTATTTAAATGTTAATATTGTCCGGCTGCATATATTTCAAAAAAACAAATCAGTAGATTATAAAATAATCAATTTATAAACGCAAAAATTAGATATTAAAAATAAAAACAGATCTTCGAGCACAAAAAAATTATACTCATGAGTTTTGATATATTAGTGAAAGATTGATTGTCTAAAAGGTCAAAGGTGAAATCAATGAAAGATGTTTGGAAGATGAATTACAAATAGGGATGTGTGAGGAATTCCAGCATGAATTTCTATGTGAAGAAATTTACAGATTGCAAGTTTGGAACCTTGTATACAGGAGGTTGATGGAAGAATGAAAAGTAATTAGGTCAAAAATATAGGAAGATTTTTTAGTTTTAAATGATTGTAGTAGAAAATCACTGAATATGTTGCCGTCGGAAATAAGTAAAAAGCCACTGTAACTCAGAATGATAATTTAAAATTCATTATATATTGTATGATTGTAGTTTGTTTTTGGGAGCGTAAAGTCCCTAAGAACTCCAATCAGAGCCGGAAGGATAGGAAATAATATAGTTTACCAAGCTATTCTAGGCAGAATGGAAAAGCTGGGGTTCATTTCCCGGGTAACTACAAAATAAAATAACCCGACCTAGGTGGGAATCAAACCCACAACACTCCGTACCGAGCGTTCTGAGGCCCTCGTCCCAACGCGTTGGCCATCACGGTCCCCAATGTTGAGTAATTTGAATTGATCCATGGTGTGCATACTTTTGTTTTAAGTATTTTCAACTTTATGATTCGTGTATGCATTATATGTGGTAATTTTTGTAGAATCTCAAATTTCTGCTCAGTAAGATCAAAGTAGTTTCAGTTGAAAGGGGTAAATTCATTTTTCGTGTTTTAAGTTTCTTGGCAATGGGTAGCGGTGTTCGTTAAATCTAATCGTTTAAATCTGATGTGTATGTTTTGGGTGTCTACAAATTACAGTTAAAAATATTGAACAGCAGTTAGTACTGTCTTATTGTGCAGTGTAACGGTTGTAAAGTTATTTCTTCTTATCGTTAAAACCATGGGAATTCTGAGAGCATGGACTTATTTTAATCGGTAATTTAAGAATCAATTTTGTGGTATCGGTACGTAGACGATTCAAAGTTAGAGTCCCCTCAAGCATAAACTTACAACAGTGAGAAATTAAATTCATAAATTCAACGAGCAAAAGTTAATGTGAACCGCATTGCAGTCAGATCAAAACACGCCTGAACGATCTGAGAGGTTAGCGTAAGCAGTAAACATCTTTCGAAAAGTAACTGGATTTATATGTTCTATTAAACCATATCGTCTTTAAGCTGAATCAGACTTTGACAGGAGTTTCCCCCTGAGCGGCCAAACTGGACTGGAATTAGGAGAATCGATATGAGGAGGCTTCCGCCATGCCTCCAGGACATGGTGACGTCACTGCTGGCCATCGACCCGGCTGCTCACCCCCGCAAATGACGTAGTGGCAGTGACGTCACGGCTAGCCACATGGTCTCCACTGCCGCCTTACTATCGAGCAAACAGTGCCTTTTACATGTATCAACAACAGGCTCTTCTGCTTTATTGATTTCTAATTTTATAATTTTACTAATATCTGTTATGTGTAGAATTTCATATTCAATCAACTAATCAATATTTTATTATTTAATCGGGATGGCTATTTTTATCTTCTAGATAGAAAAAACATATAATAAGTGCTATGTTTACTTGTTTGTTGTTTAAGTACTGTATTTACTTGTTCCTCTTCTAGATTAGACCATTCCTGGAATATTTTAATAACTTTGTTTGTTTATTTGTATTAGAAATTAAATCATCCAAAAAATTAAGTTTTTTGAGATTGTTTAAACCAGTTACCTTTGTTTTTTTCTGTTTCTGAAATATGTGTATTCATTCTATCAAGCCATCTGTTTTCGGCCTCCCACGAGGTATCTTGCTAACTACAATGACATTGATAATCGTGAAGAGGTGTCCTAGTGGGTTGCTTAGAGATACATGCCCTGTCTTGCCTTCATTTCATGGGTTGAATCACTGCACTTCTTAGTGGCTTTTCCTCGATCATTCTTCCCCCTTTCTTAAGACCTTCATCCTAGATCGCTACAGTTATCTTGCCAAGGAATTTTCATTCAAATTTCTCCTTTTTATCTTCCAGGGCCTATCACACAACCGTTTATCAGAATTAGCTTTATAACGGTGATTTTTACTCTTCGCTTAAGCTTTTTGAAAATCTTACGGGATGTCGACATTCTTGAAAATAAGGATAGCTCTATTTTCGATTATCATTCCCTGGTCTATCTCGAACAGTTAATGGTTGGTTGAGAATATTGTGAAGCTACCTACTTCTGGCAATGATTTACATCTTCTGAATCCTGCAAGTCGGTTGAACATTCTGCTTACCATAATCTTCCTTTTATAATTACCTATGTATTCATTTTTTTTTTTTTAAGAGGAAGAAAAATCAAGTCCTTAAACCCAGATTATAAAATCGGTGATTTTAATATCATACTTCTTAATGCTAGGCTTAAAATCTAGGGTGTTATATACTAGTGGGATCCATTTTGAGTTTATTAATTGGTGATAGGTGCCCCAAGGACATAAATAAGTAGCAAGTAGCCAATGAGAGGATCGGAGAGAGAAGGTCGGGCGGTGATTGGCTGAGAGAGACCGCCCTGGTTGGAGGTCAGATAATGACTGGCTGTGATTGGTAAATGGCCTTAGGAAGTACTCTATCAGGGCCTCAATCTTATAATTAGCCTCCATTAGCATTAGTAATCTACTTCCTCTTGCAGTTATATGCAACTTGACTCCGTCCCAAGCCGTCAACACTTCGACAGCCAATTGCCTGGATTGGTGATAACCTAATCAGGTGAGCGAACCAATAAGTTCAAAATCAAGATATATATATATATATATATATATATATATATATATATATATATATATATATATATATATATATATATATGTATATATAAGTTGATGAGAGTTAATGAATATGGGCCAAGTAAAAGTAAATAACTTGATTATAATTGGTTTTCAATATGGAGAAAAAGTCAAATAGGAAAAACTAGCAAATGTTTTTTAAAGTTCAAAAAAGACCAACATTTTTTTCTTTTTTGTAATAATCCCAAAGGGCAGATTATAAAGGATCAAGAAAAAAAATAAAAACATAAATAAGCACTATCCAAAACGCACCTGGACTTTTGTCTTTTTTCTATAATCTGAATTTTTAATGACCATCAATATTGTGGCCGAAACGTCGGTATAAAAAGTAAAGATATGTTGATCTAACATTTGTTATTTTTCCCATTTGGCTGGAAATAAATCCCTCAAATTTGTATGACAGTTAACAAATCCACTTTTTTTTCTATAAACGGCAATGAACTTCATCAATACTGAAATTTTAAATGTGGTAATGCAGTTTTTAAAAAAAATTATGTGACTTCTAAATGGTCGTTAGGTAAGAATATTATCGTCAAATGTGGATGAAGAAATAGCATCGAGGCTAATGACTTGTGAAGTTACGTGCTTCGAAATTACACCGAGGTACGAAATACTTTTTCAGCATTATCTTTTCAAGTCGGCTCCTGGAAAAATTACCGAGTCATTGGCATGCGTGCCGTGACGTCAGTGCAACACCCCTCTTGATAACAGCAATTGCCATGCAACCTTTCTAATAGATTTCTTCAAATACAGTATATCGTCATAGATGTTGACGTTTTTCACGATTTATCCGTCCTTAGCATTTCCCACAATCAAGTAAACTGTGGTGTAAATCATTTTAAGTTTGATCATTTTAAGCTTTTGATGCTCATCGCGTCAGAATGATATGAATTATACTCAGGATTCGAGGAATTAGACAAGAGTTAATGGAATAGTTTGTAATTTCAATGAAAACTAGTACTATACTAATGTACTAACATCAGTACACGGTCAGTTGAAAATACTCAGAAACTCCATTTCCTCCATTAACCCGGCGTTGGTCGCTAGCCGATCTGGTACACCGTTAGTCGCTAGGTAAGCATTTCCCTTCTTTGACTTCCTTTGATTTTCATATAAAATGTAATTTTATCTTGCCAAATAAGTGGCTATAAATGGTAAATAAATGTCATCATAATGTATCCATAATTGTAGTATGGAGTACAAGGATTAAAAATATATTTTTACAAAGATTTATTGTAAAACAACTAAAAAACAAACAAAAATTAAATATTTTACTATTTATATAATACTGTATTTTTCATTAGCTAGATCATTTTCTTCTACTTCTATAAAATTATTACAAGTATATTTAGTATGTTCATTGTGAATTGGAACATTGCACTTTTTTACGATTTTGTTTCGTTTTTCTTATTTTATTTCTTCGGCACACCTATACCAGACCTATTTTGTATTGCCTCGAGGAGCCACGAGCTATAAATCTGGATTAGTAAAAATTTCAGATTCCTAGTAAATGATTGAAAAATAATATAAATACAATTCAAGACGGTTTATCAACTAATTACTTACAATTTATCTTATCAACTAGCTTTTTATCCAACAATTCAAGTATATTAGCTTCACAACTCATTTTGAACCCAAATAATCACAAATCAATTGAAAGAAATTAGAAAACTCGCTCCGTAAAATGTCACGAATAATCTGCACGATTGATAATCTGATACTGAGGAGTGTGGACATGGCAATTTTCAGTAACAAACTTCCAATATCCCGGCCACCTGCATCCGTTTTACTTAGAAACCGAATATTCTTATTCGCAAAGGTCCTAAACTAAGCTATATTGAGATTCAGCGATGAAAGTTAAATTCTGACGAACTTATTAAATATTTTTTAGAAGGGTGAGGGAAATGCTCACCTAGCGGCCAACGCCGGGTTAATTAACGACTGTTTAGAGTATAGTGGGATCTCTAAGGAACGGGATCGGAAATTAAAACTTTTAATAAACTGTTTAGTGAGATTTGTATTCGGACCTCTGAGGGACATTCAAATAGTTCTTTCTCCAAATGAAGGTAATTGTCGTCGCCCACACAATATTTCCTAATTTTTTCTATTGCTGGAATCCATGGAAAATATTGGAGGATATCTTGTTTTCTTTCCTCACTCTCTCTGTGTAATAAACTGTTTATATTTAATACGTTATATTGCATGGATATCAATATTTATAAGTCCTCTTCTAAACGAATATGTTTTTTTACCTCTTGAATTATTTTTTATTATTTGAATTATTTCCAAGTAGTAAAATGCTAATTTGGGTTTGAGAAATTTCGAAAGGGTGTCTTCAGCCATGAAAACAAGGAGGTTCATGGCAAGACATCTTCTCTTGATGACAATATTCTGCGAGCTTTGTTGGATAAAAATTCCATAGCTCTTCGAAAACTTTGAGAGAAAATAGCAGTGCAACCGAACGATACTGAACGCCTCAATTGAAAAAGTATTAGAATATATCATAGAAGGTCAAATAAAAATAAATTATCAGAGCTTAGCTATATAAGACTTTGCCTCAACCGTCATTCTCTACAGACCTCTAGCCTACAAACTAAGGAACTGGGCAATTTTTTAAACGATAAAAATTTATTGATCAAAAGTCGATAGAAATCAGAAATGTTTAATAATAAGAATACAAAATTCTATTTGAAGGAGCCAAAGCGTTTGAGAGGAATAAAGCGTATTTTGACAAAATAAAAATGTTTCCTAATTATTCATTTTATAGTTTTATTTTAAAACTATTTATTATTATTTTAATTAAAATTTCTCCCTTAATTTTAGGAACTGTTACCAGACTATTTCTTCACAGACTTTTCCTTTAGCCTCCTCCTTCATATCTTATATGTCACTTGAAATCCACCAAAGCCCGTTTTTCCTGTATTTCTCTTCCATGAGACCTGAAGCATACGATAAATTCTTCAAAATCCGTTTCCTATTCCTATGGAATTTTCTCACTCTGAATATTCAACTTGTTCAAACACCTTTAAAAAATGTTCCTTTAATCAAACTTACATCAGTCTATAAGTTTTATTACTTCGGTAAAATTGGTCTGCCTCTTCATTAACCTTAATTCTCAAGCTTGATGGAATCCGATCTAGTACTATGTTCTTAGGATTGACGAATTAATTGCCACTTCTATTGGATATATTTTGTTTGTCTCCTTACAACTGATGATGAATGTTTTACATTCGAAACTGGTTTCCAAATAAAATAAATCCAATAGAAGTGGCAATTCAATCCTAAGAATATAGTACTTGTTCGGATTCCGTCAAGCTTGAGAATTAGGGTTAATTAAGTAACAGGCCAAGTAAAAAAAGAAGCATCAGTTTTGTTACTAAATGAAAATTCTAATTATTCTCCTTCAAACATATGACAGGATAGAATATTATGTCATAATGACGTTGTCCATCTCTGGAAAATACCAAAGAACAAAAAATATTAAAAATTGGTTATACCGAAATAAAAGGTTGTTGTTATTCACGAACAAGTTTTCTTTGTAACAGTTGAGAAATAGTAATAACAGCCAGACTGGGAACAGGCCACTCATTCTATATACACGGATACAATATAGCTTCTGGAGAAAGGCTGTTCGTGACTTATGCATTATCATCATCAACCGACCCGTCCAAATAAGCGCCTTAGTTAACCCGGTATCGTAAGTTCCTTCGAGTCCTTGTGAAATGCTATTCTCAAGCTGGTGAATTCTGCAAAGTATATGGGTATGTATTTAAATCTGGAGAATACTATGTATAGGAGAGATGGATCTGGAGAAGAGACACCAGGAACATAGCCCGTGGTATGGACCTCTTTTGGGTAGTCCATAGAATCTAAATGGACATATTAGAGGGTTGCCTTACAATACAATACACTTCACGAAAATGGACGGAAAAAATATTACCATATTCTCACTAACTGCATAACTTTATAGCTTTACACTATGCCTTGACTTCCCTGACAGTATTACATCAATTCTTTCTGAACAACATTTTCGTCTTACAACTTTGGTGACCGAGATCTGCAAAGTCCTTTTTTACATCCTGGATCTATGGTCTCAAAGGCCCTCTTCTTCTGGTGCCATACAGCACTTCAAAAAGAATCTTTTCTGGAGTTATGATGTCCTCGATTCTTAATACATGGCCCGACATTCTGTCCTTCTAATTATAAACTGGAATATTTTTTTCGGTCTCTCCATTCAGCTTCAACTAGTGCAAGCCCATATATCTTCCTAAAAAATTGTCTTTCTAATATTCATAATATATTCATTTTAGAAACACATAGTGCCCGTGGTTCCGTTGAATATGTCACTATTGGTCTTAATAACGTCTTAGATAATCGTATCTCTGTGGCAACAACGATGAGCGAAGAAGTTTAGATTTGTTCAAATAAGCTCAGTTACCAACCGCAATCGGTTTTTTTATTAACTATACTATACTAGGCAACAAAAATTATAATATAGAAAAGAATGTAGATTTTTTTAATAAATATATTTCGTACGAAAATGTTTAATCAAAATAAAATGAGGCAAATACAACTAAATTGAATAAAAAATTACTTAAAAGATTTGAGTTGTTGAGGGTCTCAAAACAATTTTATTTCACTTCGATTGTCTCAGGAATGGTTGCCAATAATGGCCTTTTGAAAAATATGATGATACCAGACTAATATACCCATTCTTAATTTTTTGTAAATTTAATTTTATACATAGAATATCTTTTTGAAACTCTCGCGTTACGTTACACGAGGTCTAATAAATTTAAATCAAATTTTTTTTTCTAACGATTAGCAGGAGAAGAGGAGGGACAGGATACAGGTTATGATTAAGTATCGATTGGCCTTAATTGAAGATAAGATAAATAAAAAATTGAAGGAGGCAGTTATAGGATATGATATCGAGAACGGCCTTCCTCTAGCAACTACACTGTCCCTGAATATTAAATGGGCTCTTGTAATTTTACCCAATCGCAGCCGAAGCTCATAGCTTTGTTAGATCAACTTAAAACCGATCAAGGAGGCCTTGGATTATCTTGATTAGAAATTCCGTCTGTAGGTGGCTTCGTGCTGAGGTTACATTGAAATAAGGTTAGGATAATTAACTTAAGGATTTCATTCTCTTCAAATATCGCTAATTTTGTAGGAATGGATTTTTTATTGTAGCGTGGTGGGAAAGGAAAATTTTCCTTATGATTCGGATCTATATCAATAAAAAAAAAAAAATAAACTATATAAGAAAAAGGGCAGTATATAAATGAGATTTTAGATTGCTTGTTGATACTCTTGAAATACAATCATAATATTAAAAAAAAAAAAAGTCCCCATACCACTACAACCCATGAAAGGTGTTGGGTTCAGTACTTATTGTTAGGTAAGGACATACTATTGCCAGGCCAACGGTTGTGGAAGGAGGAAATCTGTTCGAAATAACGCTCAAACGCCAGATTTTTTCCCAATCAAGAACAACCACTATATAGAGGCTAAGTGTGCCCCAGAAGGTACTCCAGACCTCGAAGTTAATACAATCCTTAAATAACAGAATATGAATTTTCTACCTTTAGCCGGACTGGAACCTGGGAGCGGGTAATACTCGTAATACAGTACTAAATTTTTATATATTAATAGTTTTCTAAAGAGAGGGTTTAATGAAAAAACGTTTAGGTAATCATGGCTACAACAAAAATGTGTATCGGGCTATCCGGAAATTAATGCTGGATTTCATTAAATCAACACATTAGATAATCAACTATTTACATTTTAAGGATTATTTCCTTCTATGGATGTCTTCATTCATTAATCCTCTTCCAAACAAAAAATTTTGTTTACCTCTGATGTCGCTGCTTGGATATAATCCAGTTTATAGTAAAATGTCTAATTTTATTTAATGAGTTTAAACTCGGTCGGAACGGCCAGAAACATTGACGAAGTCTGAGGAGATGGCAGTATTAGTGGGTGCATCGTTCGCCGGTAGTTTAAAAAATTACAGGAGGGAAATTTCAGCCTTGAAGACAAGGGAGTTTGTGGAAGGACTCCGCCCCTTGATGAAGATCTGAGAGCTTTTGTTTAGGAAAAACCGCAAGACGACTGCTGGAGAACTTGCAGAGAGCCTCTGCTAGCAATTCGACCCTCGCTGACCACATGGCGAATCACATAGCAATCAGAACTATAAAAATAATCTAAACTTGAAAGGCCCTATTCCGTTACACGTTCCACATATGACTCACGAAAATTGTTTGAGCTAAATTATGAGATATCCCATCCACCCTCTCCCCTATCGACTAATATTTATTTAGACACAAATAACACTTTTTAAAAGTTAAAAAATTTCATGAATAAAATTTAAAATGCGTTTTTAAAAATTGTTAGTTTCAAAGACTCAATACTTCTATTCACATTGAATAGAAAAAAAACATTAAATCGTAGGCAGAAATGTATTACGAGTAATGGAGAGTATTTTGACTAAAAAAAAAATGTTTTACATTATTTATTTTATTTTTTATATTCTAAAATAATTAACCTGCTTTAATTACCTACATTAATTTTATTAATTAATAAAAGACAAAAACAGATATGAAAATTGACAAAATAAAGAAAATTATAAAAATAAGTCAATAAACTTTGTCATTTTGATGATAATTACACAGTTTTCAAACATTAATTAACGATAGGTTCATAGATTTATTTAGAAACAAAAAAATTAATTATGGTTAAGTATGAGTATGAGTTGGGATTAGAAGTTAATTCGGTAAACGATTTCTGGTCCGTCAGAGTTCAAAGTAATTTTAAAATATTTATGAAACATCTTTAGGTTCCCTATGTTCTTGTGGGACATGAATCCAAATTTTGTATTCCCTGGCTATTAAGAATTCGGCTTTGCACCGAAACTTCTTTGCTCTTTATATTCTTTATGTTGAGTATATTCCCAGATTTAAGTGAGATTTGATATATTATTTTTTTTCGGACTCAAAGAATAGAAATTCAAAAGACAGATACTCAAAGATTTCTACTTAGCTGTTGTAATTGAACTGAATCATAGAAGATTTAAATTCCTCATATAATAGGTTTCCCCTGTAACGAAATAAATGTGACGAATGCGAAAGATAATTTAAAGGTAGTATGGTACAGACACATCTACCCATAAAATTCACCTCGAAAAGTGGCATTCTTCAACACAATCTGCATTCAGAAGCTAACGGCAAAATTGAGGTCTATGTTCATCATCATTGGGTTTTAAACCTTACATTGAAAGTCTAATAAAATAAACCCTAAATAATAATAATAAATTAATAAATGTGATAACATAAGATCCTCTGATCTGGTGTCGCTTTATTGACAGTTTTCCTTTCTTTTCTATTAAACAATAATTTTTTTTCTTTACTTTTTATTCCAATGAAGAGTTTATTATGTTTAAAATGCGCACTTCCATTAATGGATTGTCATAAAGTTTTATTTACACAAGTAACTGATTTGTATGCTAAAAGAGAACACCATGTTTTTTCTGGTTAAAAGTAAATTTGTCCATCAAATTGACAAAGAATTATTACTTTTAATATATTATTCGAAAGCTGATTAAATTTGCAAGTTTTTGTGAGATTTACATATTCGTCGATTGTTTTTTTTAAAACGATGAGCGTTGAAGTAATATATGACAATGTAACTTCCCTAAATTAGTTGATCAAGCTGTTTAGGTCACAAGTTTGTAAAATTCAAGATTATATGTACTCTGTTCTTATAAAATTTAGAAAATTTAATGCTAAATCCGAAAATGTGGTCAATGTTTGAAAAATATTTAAACAAAATGGAGATATTACAGCTTTTATAGTAAAAAAAAAACGTGGTTTTCTCTATAAAGTCTTCGATTTATCGTATATCTGCAACAGATTGGAACAGAAAGGTGAGATATGCGGGCGGCATTTTTCTACATTTTTGATCTAGTTTCATCCATTTATTTTGTTAACACTAAGAGGTACTCACCATGTATAAGAACTTTGTTAAATTATTTTAACTAATAATTAAATTTCATCTGTTTATCGATAAAAATCTTGTATTGAAGTATGAAATTAAGCATTATTACTTCAATATTTTCACGCATGGCAGTAATTTTTAAACTGGTTAAAATAGCATTGATTAGGTGATTGAAGAGTATGTAAAAGCATAATTAGATATCAAATTTAGTAGAAATAATTTTATCGACCCATTTGGTTGGATTTTAATTTGTAACCATAAAAGTACATGAATGACAGTTTGGTAAACCTCGTTTCTGGCAATCAAGTAGAAATTTTAATTATTATTATAGTAAATTTTATTATTATAAACTGTTATGTATAACAATTAACAATAATTGTTGATATATGTTTTTTTTTTATCATATGTTCAGTTTTACTTTTAATAAACATTCAATCAAGTTGTTCATATAAGGCTTTTTATTAAACATAACATTGGCGCAGTCGAATGGTTGAACCAATGCAGTTAGATTAAATTTTTGAAGATGCCAAGTTGGCCAAGGCAGCAATAGTGCTGCCCCAGTTTGATGGAGAGTCCTGCAAGTGGAACACGTATGTAAGAAAATTAAATAATTATTTTTATGTTAGCCAAGTTGCAATTGAACTTCAATCACGTATAGTTCTAAATGGAATAAATAATGGAACGTACGAAAAACTTTGTGACTTGTGTGAACCAGCACAACCTGAGGATAAATCGGTGGAGGAATTGGTTAAAATGTGAAGTAATTTCTTTTGCTCTAGTCCTAATAAGATTGCTGAACGTATTAAGTTTCAACAGCGGGCGCAGGCTTGTGAAGAATCAATCCAAGAGTTCGGATCTAATTTAAATAGATTGTCTGGATATTGTAAATTTCCAGAATCGTGGCTTCAGGAGGCATTATGCACTCAATTTATTGCAGGGTTACGTAGTGACGAATTACGGATGTTATTGATTAATACCCCTGATGTTGATTTTAAAAAGGCCATTGAGATAGGATCATCTTATGAAATCAGTAAGGTAGCTGTATCAACCTCAAAAATTCCTAGCAATATTGGGAACATTATGTATACTAAGAATCGAGAAAGGGGAACACAGCTAGGGCGTCGGTAAGTCAACGGGATCCATGTAAACATTGTGGCCGACGGAATCACAATGAGAATACCTGTAGGTTCCGCGAGGCGGTCTGTTTTAGGTGCAAGTCTAAGGGTCATATTGCTACAGTTTGTAAGCGTAACCAAGGGAAGGTTCATGCCGTAGAAGAGGGCATGGAAGATTACCCCGAGAAATTGAATGAATGTACTCCTATTAATACAGATCAGACATCGTTCAGTGTGGACGATGGCCCAGAGGAGTTACTTTGGCACGTTTCTTGTGAATTAAGGAAAAAATTAACAATGATTGTTAGTTGTTATGTATAACAATTCCAGGAGCCAGGAGGAACGTCAGAGGGACAGTCCAGACCAGGGGGGAGAAGCAGCTAGAGCTACAACTGGACAGACACGTGCCTCTAGGTTCGGCCGTCCACTGAAGATCCCGAGACGTTATTTATGAAATAAGAAGAGAGGAGTTGTATAACAATTAACAATAATTGTTGATATATGTTTTTTTATCATATGTTCAGTTTTACTTTTAAAGCCTAGTCCAGACTGTAAACAAATGTTTCGGAACATATTTGAACATGTTCCCAAATTGTTTATGAACAGTTCAGAAACTTTGTTCCGAAACAATGTTTCGCGTCCAGACCTGAGTCAGTGTTTTTGAACATGTCGAGTGAGGCTATTGCTGGAATTTGTGCTGCCAATTTATTTCTTTTTACTAAACAGGCAAAGGAATAGAATAAGGAAAATAAGGTGGTGAATAAAGCCAAGTCCAAACTGTAAATAAATGTTTCGGAACATTTTTGAACATGTTCCCGAATTGTTTATAAACAGTTAAGAAACTTTGTTCTGAAACAATATTTCCCGTCCAGACCTGAGCCAGTGTATCAATCAATCAAAAAATATATCCATGAATTCCTCGTAGAAGAAATCAGGCGAGAATTGATCTTGCTACAGACAAGGATTACAAATATCCTTCAAATGGATAAAAGCCCATGCCGGCTTACTTGGAAATGAGCAAGCCGATATAGAAGCTAAAAACGCGGCGAAGGATACAACTCTTCAAATTGTATTCAATAAAGCACCAATTAGTGCAGTTAAGCACATTTTGAAAACAACGACTCGACAAACTTGGAACGAAAGATGGACAAATTCGACAAAAGGAAGACATACTTATGAATTCATTAAAACTTTAGACGACAGAAAAAAAAAAACCAATAAAAAACTGAATTACAAACTTACCCAATTATTGACAGGACATGGCGGAGCTAAAAGTTACTTACAACGATTTAAACTTATGACAACAGCATTTGTAACTGCGACAGAAACAGTGAACAAACTTACGATCATCTTATTTATGACTGCAGAAATTTGAAATGACACTGATACAAACTGATATCCGCAGCCCTACTAAAAATGGCCACCTTCAAAGAAGGATCTCATAGATAAATATTGTGATGGGTTTGATGCATTTGTGGATCATGTTGATTATATGGAACTCAACAATTGAACAGTTTATCTATAATTTTGTGACTGGTTTTGACTGGCCACAAAATTCTACCTCAATTTGTTTTATATAACAACAACAATGGCGCTAGACAATGGCGCTGGTCCATGACCAGAACCTTGGCCTTTTCCACGATTCCTCCCCATTTGTTCCAGTCACCAACTACCTCTCCTCCAGTACCTCACACGAAATGTCTTTAGGTCTGCCTCAACGTCTTCCCTCCAGCGCAATCTAGGCCTTCCCCTTTCTCTCTTCCCTCCTTCGGGGCGCCCATTCAGCATGATTTTTGGCATTCTGTTGGGGCTCATTCTCTGAATATGGCCCAGCCATCTTAATCTCCTTTGCTTTATTGTAGCAATCGAATCTGGAGCTTTTTACATTTCTCTTAGTTCCTACTTGCTTTTTATTCTTCATATATTTCCATCTTTAGTAGGGCCATATATCCTCCTCAAAATTTTTCTCTCCCATCTATTTATAATGCCTTCATTCTTCGCAGTGAGCGTCCAGGTTTCACTCCCATTCAATACGACTGGATTAAGAATGGTTTGGTAAACCCTTATTTTCAAATTTTTAGGGAGCATTTTTTTGCCTATAATTTTGCTGAGGGCCCAATAACACCTATTACCAGCATTTATTATTTCTTTTATTTCTTCATCTACTTCATTTCTTGAAATAATGACGCTACCCAGGTACTTGAATTTTTCGACGCTTTCGAAGTGGTATCCTGCCCCTTCTAGGTTTTCCACCATATTTTGTTCCTTCAACGTCACTAGATATTTCGTCTTTTCTTCGTTTATCTGGAGGCCCACTTCTCTTGCTTTTCAGCTACACTCTTCAAATGCTCCTAGTAGGGAGTTTTCTTTTCTGCCAGTGATTACGACGTCGTCCGCAAATGCTAGATGCTGAGTCATATGGGTATAAATGCTTCCAGGGTTCGTCCTTATTGCCCTAATGACTGTTTCTAGTACTAAATTAAACAGTACCGGTGACAGTGGGTCTCCCTGCCTCACTCCCTTATGTATATCAAGCGGTTTAGTCACCCCTCCTTACACTTGGACAGCTCCTTTGCTATGGTTTAGAGTCATTTGGACTAGTCTTATTAACTTTGAGGGAAAACCTATTATTTGTTTTATATATATTTTTTTATTTATTTTTTTAAAAAATTTATTTCATTTTTATTTTTATTTTTTTAATTCATTTATTAACTTTTTTTTTGCTCCATTTTTCCCCTTTTAATTAAAAAAATTTGTATTTATTAATTAACTTCCAATTCCATTAACTAATTATTGTTTATATTTCATATACACTCAACAATAATTTCTATATTATTTTAAGATATTTTTGCATTATATATTAATAAACATGTTTGTACAAATATTAATGATAATATGCGTTATGTCGAGAGATCGTACGCGTGGAAATACATGCTCCCATTGCAGGGTTACTGCAATGTGGAAAACTAGAAAAAAAAAACTAAGAATCAATATTATTATCACAACACTAGAGAGTTGTAAGGAAATGAAGTAAGTTAAAAAATGATCTGTCCTCAGGAACACGTCCAGACTTGTCGCAACTTGTTCTATGTTCCCGTGTTTTCCATCTCGAATGGGAAACAAGGAACAGGGTTGATTTTGTTTCGCAACATTTTTGAACAGTTCCGAAACAAGTCATAAACAATTTTGAGCTGTTCAGAAACATCGGGAACAAGGTTTCTGAACATTGTTCCGAAACATTTTTTTTCAGTCTGGACTAGGCTTAATAAATATTCAATCAAGTTGTTCATATAAGGCTTTTTATCAAACATAACATAAACCTTCCTAAAACTATGAAGATGTAGTTAAAATTTGGTACAGTTGGGTTTCATAGTTTTACCATTGCAAACTTTGTTGTAGAATGATATATCGGTCAATTTTTAAACTGCTCTGAAATCCACATGTCACTCCATATATTTGTAACTTTATTAATAGCGATTGAACTGAAAATAGGTAAATTTTATCAAAAATTTCCAGCTCTATATAACACTGAAACTTTGTAACCTCTCTCGAATGGTGCTCGCCACCAATCGATCGAATATCAAATTTCACTATAAACACCATTCAATATTTATCACTTTTCTATTACAAATTATTTGAAAATCAGTCGATTTTATTATTACTAAACCTTCCATGAACTATGAAGATGATGTGATTAAAATTTGGTACAGATTGGTTCAGTAGTTCACGCGGTTAATGATCACAAACAAAAACTGGTTTGTACTTTTATACATTGATAGAGTAAAATATGAATAGCATGTAATAAATATAATGTATTCACATTAGGGATGTATCGATTCTCTATTTCTACGATTATTGAGAAAAGAATCGACATTGAGAAATGATGATCCAAATTCGATTCCTAGGAACTAGTTGTACACAGAACTGTTACAGGAAACCAAGCATTACTACTGCAATCCATAATTCATATTTTCGTAGATTTGTGATCGATATTTGAAAATGTATACATAATATAACTATCGCCTACTGCTAGAGAAGAAGCACCGTTTAGTGCACCGTGAATTGTACTTTTTTCGTTATTCTTAGAGAATTGTGTTATCCCAGAAAACAGTAATAAACTCTTAAAACAACATCCAGTTTTGTTCTGAACGTTCATCCATCTACAGTGTTCAGTGAAATTTTCTAAAATCTTTTGCGATTCCTTAAGTAATAAATAAAACCTTTAGAATATTTATCTACCGAGGTATGGGTATCTAGAATCGAGAATTGATCTTTTGGTAGCACCAAAATATACAATAAAATACAATGAAGGAGTTATTATAAAACAATGACATTTTTATCTTTTTTTAGTAAAGATAAAATTGAATAAGTATAAATATATTGTAAAACTCACGATATTCAGCAAAAATGTTGTGGCCAGTGTTCAAAGCTTGGTTCAAAAGTATCAACATGGTCTCACTTCCAAATATTTTCGAGGCAAAGTCTCATTTTTAATTTAAATTAATTACTCAATTGAACCCTCAATCCTTGACGTAGCATTGACCTATAAAATAAATAGCTCAATGTTCGTAAAGAAGGCGCTAGGAGAGAGGACAAAGCCATAGAGTGGATTGGATACCATAGAAGAGAAGCAGAGTATACAATATTTGTGATGATGAGTCAACTTGTAAATATAAACAAACGGAAAGAAGAGCAACTTACACCAAAGGGAGGCTCACTCACTAATGAAATTTGTGTATTGCTTCCACAAGAGGGGCTATATTTCAAATATTTCACTTTCTCTGACATTCCAGAAGGCTATGTCGCACGCTACCATAGCATTTCAGTTACCTATATTATCTAATGTAAAAATATCATTTCTCCTGTTCAATCATAACAAATTTATCAATACTTAAACTATTTGAGAAAAAAAAATCTATATTAAACGTATTGTAATCAACAAATCATAAATAAAAACTATGATCATAGTCAAACCATGAAAAGTACTGTATTACAATTCTTTGTGAAACATATGATTTTTCTTCGTATGAACGACTTCTGTCAAGGGTTACTCAGTAAATCATCATTATGCTTCGCTTTATAGAACGCCAGATCGACAGTTCATCGCTGAACCGCAGAAGTCTTTGACATAATTTGAGGTAAAAGACAAAACAGACCCTTTCCAAAAAAGCGGTGTATATGAACTAAAATGAAATGACTGTGAAGCTAATCGATATATCAATGATTATAACAACATCTAATAGCATAAAATCCATAAGACACAAAAATTTAACTTCGCAGTAAAAATAATACATCAAGTACAAAATAGCCCAAAATAAAATATTTATGAATCATTAAAAATTATAAAATTGTTCAAAACAATCCAGATTTTTGTTTAAATGACGAGATAAACATTTCCAATAGCGCCATCAAATTTTTTTTCCAATAGGAACGGAAAATTCCAATTAATCATAGCGGAAAACCCCAAGGTGAAACCCCCAAAAAATTAACCTACCTGGCCCTTCCCCTTCCACTATGGATATTTCAGATATCTGTTAGATCTCCTCAGGTGAGTACCAATATATCTGATTTCTTGTCTTACTTTTTTAAAAGTTTTAGTATATATAATGCATGTAACAAAGTGCTGATGTTTTGAAAATTCTGTATGTTTTACAAATGATTATGAATGTTCAACATTCAAAATTAGTTTTCTAATAAAATAATTCCAATAGAAGTGGCAATTAATTCATTAATACTAATTGCCTATGACATCTTCAACAGAAATAAAATCTTCGAAGATTTGACAGCTAGATAAAATACTTCCACAATAAACAACTCAACAAACATAAATAATAATTACTGGCACAAATTATACTATAATAAATCACAAGGATAAAAAAAAAGGAATCAAGAAAAAAAAAATGGTTCAATCAATGATTTTAGTGATTTCGGATTGCTTTACCTGAATGAATGAAGCGCTCCAAAAAAAAAATAGACTAATAGCTTATAAGCTTTTAATATTTAATTTCATGTTTCTTTAAAAAATGTAATTTTATTTATATTTTTCCAACTAAAGACTAAAGCCTAATTTATTATTTAATAATTGTTATTAAATAATAAATACATAAAAATATTTATTAGGGAACTCTTTGGGAAAATGTGGGGATATAAAGGGGTTGGTGGGTACATCGGGCAGATGAAGAAAGAAACGGGGAAATTGGGGATTTCAAGTCAAGACTGTTTAGAAAACTAAGGAAATAGGGAAAAATGAAGGGAAATAAAGGTCCTTGTGGGTACCAAGGAGGTGAGGGGGAGGTGAGTATGGAGCGAGGAAAAAAGAAGAATGCAGTCTGAAAGAATGAAGAAGAGGTGGGAGGAGAGGGAGAGGGGGGGGTGTGGGGAGATTTGGGAGGAAATGGTATTCACGTGGTCTATAAGGCCGTTTCGTGTCAAAAAAATAAAAAATAAAAAAAAAATTATTAAAATTAATTATATTGTATTTTTCAACATTTAAATTAGCATTCATGGTCTTTTTGTTTTTTTTTTTTTTCAGAACGCTGCACTTTTTTGGTGTGAGAAGTTAATATTTGGAATAAGCTTCCCTTAAACAAATAAATAATTCGAAAATGAAAATTATTTTTTTGTCTAGTTCCATTCAAACCTCATCACTGGATGGTAACTAACACAAAATACTGAGAGCTCCTAAATAGGAAATATTAATGAAACACTGTAACAAGGAAATGTAATGTAGTTATTTTTTAAAAGATGTTTTGTGTGCCACATTCTTTTACCATCCAGTAACGTGGTTCCTAAAGAAATAAAATAAATCCTATTTATATTTTAGTTTAGGTTTAGGTTTAAAATAAGCAAAAAAGTCCAATTAACACTAATTTGAATGTTGAAAAATACAATACAATTAATTGTAATAATAATCATTAAATAATATTTATTAATAAAATAAATAAGGCTTTAGTCTATAGTTGGAAATATATACATAAAATTGCATTTTTAAATGCAAAAAAGACTAAATTTTATTTTAAAAAATAAACTACTTTAATTTTCCTTCCTGCTTGATGTTCTAATCCACAATTTTGGCAATTGAACGGTCTTTTTCATCCATATGAAAATGTATACATTTTAAGTTTGAAAAATATATAACCAAACTAAAAAAATAAACTACATTTCTATAAATTTTATATTTTCCTTGACAACTATTGTTCTACCTTTTGGATATTTTTTAAAAACGTTTGAAGCAGCACTAATAGCTTACGGATTGCTAGACTCAGCCTGAATTAATGGGAACCAAACAAAACCCGCCATTCATTTTTTCGAGGTGACATTGGAATGTTATAAATATGATTATAGCAATCAGAGACATAATTCTAAGGAATGTTGATTTATTATTTTTATACTTCTTATTAGAAAGTTAAAGTTTCTACAAACAAGACTTAATTTACAAGAAATCTTCGTACCAAATACCTATCCTTCCAAAAAAACTTTTAACACAAAGTACTCAAAATTGTATTTTGTTAAACGACTTCTTCAACCACCAAACCCTTCAAATGTATCTGTGAATAAATATATTTTCAAAAAAGTATTTGAATAAATATTGTTATTCTGATAAGAGATTTTCGGTATAAGAATAATTTTATAACTCGCATTCAAAATCACAGTTTAAGTCGCTATAATGGAAGATTTACCAAAGTGTTGCACTTCAGATTGTTGCACATTAACTATTTCCGAAAATATATCATTTCTTAGTCATATATATGAAGATATCAGCTTCGAAATGATGAATAATTAAACAATTAACTTTAATTAATAAGCATTTATCAATTTAAAATACTCATTAAAAGGAAATTATTAGAATAACTCACGATAATTTAGTTTTATCGCGATATGAGCTAATAAAATAAAAATCAACCTTTTTCTCTAATCATTAACTGAGTCATTAAGAGATAAAAACGATAAGCGACATCAATAAAATCAAGGAGGCTTTCTGTTAACTCATCTTGCGATAAGTTTTTGATCATAAAAGTTTTACAATTTTTTTTCCATGAAGACATTATTTCCAGAAATATTTCTCTCTTTTAAATACATCGTTTTAAATTAGAATATTTCTACACTTGCCGTTCGTGAGGAACTCAAACAGATCAGTTTTATGATGTATTATTCATTAAAATATTCATCATCGTCAAACCACCGTATAAAAACAACAATATGAGTTGAGGCGGGGAGATGCAAAAGAGGGTAAATCCACTTTTAATAATTTTTAATTTTTTTAAGTTAGCTTCCTCAATAAGGTGGTACATCGTCCACCCTTCAAAGTTTGAACCCATGATGATTTTGGAACACACATACAAATATGTAAAAATTAACTACATATATGTACTACATATATGTACAATACAAATGCGGAACACTCGACCCAAACTTTAAAGGGTGGGCGATTTACCACCTTATTGAGGACGCTTAATAAAAAAATTAAAAATGATAAAAAGTGGATTTACCCCCTTTTGAATCTCCACGCCTCAGTTGTAAAGAGGTCTGAGATGCCTAGTGTGTAGAAAATCTTTAAACTTAAATAATAAATTTGACTTCTTTCTGGTGTACTCTAAGTATACTTCAAAAAGTATACGTCAAAAAGCTGAAGATATAATAACTTTGCTTAGTTATCCTGGTGGTTTGTTGGGTGAAGATATCGAAATTTTTAATTTTTTAAAAATGACTCTCAAAAAACCGGTAAAGGAATTGGTTTTGTGATAAATATTAATCAAACGAAATATACGGTTGGTAATAGGAACGGTAATAATATTATTAAAAAAAGATATATCAGGGATTGAATTTAATCTCGTAGTGAAGTTTAAGTACCTAAGGTAGTATATCTAGGATTATAATATAAAATTTATAATATATAAAATCAAATAAATAATATTTATTGAGGACATAAAAGCAAGATTAAAATGTAATAAAAAATGGTTGAAAACTCATATTATTATCGGTCGTATAACTACTTCGCGCAAGCTGTCCAGGAACTTAAAATATTACGGTTTACAAAACTACTAAATGCGTACAAAACTCAACGGATTATGAACATATCCTCTTACGTTGGGGGAAAAACAACGCCTTCAAGTTTAAAAAAAAAAGAAAAAGTATTTCATTGAATATTTGGCCAAAAAAAGGATTAGTACTTTGGAAATTTGTGGTACATTAATTTTGGAAATATAGTTGAGATAGGAGGAGTGGGACGGTTAAAATAGCGATGTAAAGTCGTTGGGTTAAGTAATAACAGAATTAAAAAAAAGTAGACTAATTCCGAAGGATAGGATTCGGGTTCCGATGGGGTTCGTTGAAAAAGGGTGTGTGGTCAGAATTTAGTGGTATCGGCATCGAGTCTTCTGTTTTGCTAAGCATTTTTATATCGTGATTTTTGTAACCTGTTATCTATCGTCAAAAATAACTACTTATATCTGCTGATAGTTAACATATATTAATCAACAACTTATCTCTAATCAGTTAATCAGTGTTAAAAATAGGCGGTTTTGGAACATAGTTGTGATAAAATCTTTTTGGTTTTTCTCGACGTTTTCAATTTTTTTTGGGGGTGCTGGATACGAATTTGAGGTTGGGGACTTGATGCGCGAGGGCCTCAGCACACTCGGTACCGAAGGTCGTGGGTTCGAATCCCATCTTTTTTTTTTTCGTGGTGGACACACGAATTGAATCTTGGCCTTCCCACCCTGGCTAGAATAGGAAGGTAACCTGTAGGATAAGCCGTTCTTCCTGCCCTAGTTGGAATACATAAAAAAGTTAAGTAGCAACAAACAACAGAACAACTACGAATTTTAGGTTTGCTGCCTTGTGGTAGGTCGAAAAAATAATCAAAAAATTTTCGCATTTGATTCAGTTTTTCTCTTATATCTATGTTATTACCTACACAGACTAAAATAGTCAAAATATTCCACAGAATGCACGATACGATTTCCATTTTCTAATGAAAACCATCAGGCCTGGTTTTATTGTTATAATAAAGTCCCCTGTAACCAATGCGGAGAATAACAGTTTGTTTATATTAATTTGTTAAGATTAATGATACTAAATTTTTCATAATAAATTAACCTAAAAAATATGTACAACAAATCAATAGAGACCTTATTCCAGTGTATAGCACAATTACATCATTCAAAGAGGAAACAACGGAACGCACAGTTTATGTTGGAAAGATGTTAAAGATCATTAAACAAACTGCTTAAAAATGTTTTTAATATAGTTCTGTAAACTAAATTGCATAATATAGTGTTTAGATAAAGTAATATAAAAGAAAAAAGGCTAAAACAAATATTTCTGAATGCGGTCAAGTCATCAAAATTCCATTGTACCATATATATTGTATAAATGAGTATACATGTTTAGCCAGATTGTTTTTTGAAAATCTAACAATCATGACCAGTATAAATTCAGTAATATAATAATCAATACTAAAATTTCTATTTGATTTGATTAAGCAGATATATCTATTTTTAATAACAAACAGAAATAAAAAAATATTACATTTTCAAATAAAATCCAGCCAGGGTGATGGTACATATAATTTAAAATACTCATACATGGCATAATGCACTGTTTTGAGAAAATTAATAAATGTAATTTAAGTTAAAACTATAAAGATCATAATATTTTAATAATACGGATTTTCTCTTCGTTTTAAAACCCAAATCTATACCCCTCAGAAATAAACAAAAGAAAAATTAAAACAGTTTTCACGTTTTTTTATAGCTAGATTACAAAATTACACGAAAACTTTTTTTAATATTTCATAATGTTACTGGCTTTTTAAGAAAGATGGCTATCAAATTTCATAAATATCGGCCGAGTCGTTTTGCGTTCCATAAGTCTTCCATTATTTTTAGTAATTGAGCGCGTATTATCTTCATGAATGATTTATTAAATATCATCCTAATCAAAATAAACTACTTCATTGTTAAGTTATAAGCTTACCTTCTGCATTATTATCTCGTCTAGCACTGCATTTTGAAAAGCAAGAACCCATCTTGCCGTCTGATCGGTGGACTTGCGGAATCTGAGCACCACCCTTATAACCCCCACCATACTTTTAGGAACTATTTTTTTGATTATTTACTTTAGTGTAACATATATCTAAGTTCCCACAATAACTAAAACAATTTATAATGAATAATTGCTAATAATACATAAAATTTCAATATGACATTGAGAAAAAAAATATGAAAAAAAAAAAATTGGACACCTTCAGCCGAAACCATTGGTGTTTTAGAAACATTAAGTTCCTTATTTAAAATATAAGTTGGATAGAAGTAAAATAGAATTGGAGTAATTGGATGTAAGAAATAGTGAAGAAATCACTCAAAACGTTCATGAAGTATCAAAATACAACACATAAATCACCCATAAATTTTAGTGATTTATTGTAAAATATCTTAATATTTCTTATATTAACTATTATCTTAATCTTAATAAACAATTTCATTGTTTAATTATCAGCGTACCTTCTGTATTATCATATCCCCAAGCATTACATTTTGAAAAGCAAGAACCCATCGTGCCATCTGATCTAAAGACTTGCGGAATCTGAGCTCCACCCTTATAACCCCCACCATACATTTTAGGAACTATTTTTTTATTCGCCTGCTTTATAAAGTCATAAACAACAATATATAAATAAATATAGTTAGTTTTAATGAGGGACTTTATTTTATTAATCAGATATAAATATTATGTTAAATATTAATCAATAGAGTTAAGTTTAAAAATCTTGATTGTCACTAACTCCCCTCTAACTCTCTTTTATACAATGAATACAGAATATACTAATAATACATAGGAATATTTATAGAACGCGCGTGTGTATATGTGTGTGTGAGTGTGTCTTTCTATATTATATATCTAATTGCCCATAATAACTAAAGCAGTTTATAATGAAACACCAATAATATTCCTCGAAATCCCAATAAGTTTTGAGAAAAATCTTCCCGGCTGAAGATTGAACCCATTTTGAAACACCTTCATCTGAACCCATTTGAATTATAGAAACATTAAATTCCGTATTTAAAATATAAATTGAATAGAAGCAAAACATAATTAAAATTAGTTGTAATTGGAGCAAAGAAATAGTGGAGAGATCACTCAACACGTTTCATGATGTATCGAAATACAATCCAAGTCTTCTATTATTTTATATCTTGATGTTTGATTTCCTGAATATCGTCCTAATAAAAATAAACTATTTCATTATTTTCATTCTAACCTTACCTTCTGGATTATCGTATCTCCTGCATTTTGAAAAGCAAGAACCCATCGTGCCGACTGATCGGAGGACTTCTGGAATCTGAGCACCACCTTTATAACCCCCACCATTATTTTTAGGAACTATTTTTTCTTATCTTTCGGTTTAATACCAATAAAGCAATTAAGTAGATTGTTTCAATGCATATAGTTTGTTTTAATAAAGTATTTTATTTTATGTAATACAGAGGATGATTCCTTCTTAGTGTAAAAAAAAAAATTAAGGTGAAACTAGTTCATAAATGCAGAAATAAGCCTCTGACCGCACCTTTCTACTCCAATCCGTTGCTGATGTATAGTAATTAATTTTTTTTTTGAGTAAACCACGTTTTTTGCCATAAAAGCTGTAATGTCTCCATTTTATCAAAATATTTTTCAAATTAGAACCATAATTTCTGATTCAGCATTAAATTTCCTATAAGATCAAATCACATGCAACATTGTTGAATATTACAAACTTGAGATTCAAAGTACAGAACTACAGATCTTTAACAGTCTTTACAAATTCTTATTATACTTCAACGCCCACCGTTTTTTGAAAAAACAATCCACTAAACTGCAAACATTACAAAAATTTAAGCAGATTTCGAATGGCATGTTCAAATTAATGATTCTGTATTGATTTCATTGAGAAATTTACTTTTAAAACCGGAAAACGTGGTGTTTTTATTTGGCATACAAAGCAGGTACTTGGGTAAATAAGACATTATTATAATCCCTTAATGAAAATCTGCATTTTAAACAAAATAAACTCTTCATTAGAATAAAAATCATTAAAAAAAATATTATATATTAGAAAGATAAGGAAATCTATTATTAAAGCGGCGCCAGACCAAAGGAGTCCGTTATTTTATTAGATTTTCAAAATGTCAGCCATTGTTTCGAATGTAGCTTCATGCTCTCTTTCTCACAGCCCATAGGGTCACTCCTAATGGCAGACGCTGCTGTAATTTGGCTCTGGCTTCTAGAATCCATGTTTGTAAAATCTCAATGTTGGACACTTCTGTAGTATACACTTCCCTTTTCATGTAGCCTAACACATAGAAGTCCATTGCAGTTAAATTAGGCGATCAAGCTGGACAATGTATCCCACCATTTTTACCTATGTGATGCGTGACAGAAGAAGAAGCTACATTCGAAACAATGGAGGACATTTTGAAAATCTATTAAAATTTTAATTTTAATCGAACTCCTTTGATCTGGCGTCGCTTTATTGATAGTTTTCCTTAATTTTTGTTACTTTTACAGCAACACTAAACCAATCGGACTAATATCATTAGAGTCCATTGGTCTTGTCCAAAATCCAACCCCTAACTCACCAGTTCATAGCCCAGTCAATGAGTGCTGAAATGAGGGGTGTAGAGTGCATGGAATATGCGATAATTTTTGAGTTCATAGCTTCATTAGGAATAGTTAGAAGGTAAACATACTAAAAGTCCCCACCACTAGGGGGTGGGCTAACGGTGGGGGGAGGGGAGAAGTTCAATTTTCTTGTTTTTTCGATAATATCACGAAAACGGATAAATCTAGAAAAATAGATTTCAAATAAACATAAAAGCTAATTAAATTTCCTATAAAATTGATAATATATAAATTTGTCGTAGTTCTAACCGTTTACGAGATATTCGTTATTAAAAATAGATGATTTTCGGAAAAAACATATGTCACCTCACTTTTTGTCAAACTTTTGTTTCTAGTACCTACCACAATCCTTTCTCAGAAAAAAATGTCTAAATCATAATTGTAGAGTATTAAATTCACTTTAATTTCATATATACATTTCTGGTATTTGAACCAAGTGTTTAACAAAAAGTGAGGTAAACATTTTGTTTATTTCTAAAATTATCGATTTTTAATAACGTATATCTCGAAAACTGTTGGAATTTCGACAAAAATGTATATAGTTAATTTTATAGGAAATTTAATGAGCTTTAATTTTGATTTGTAGCATACTTTTCTAGAGTCCACCGTTTTCGAGATATTATCGAAAAACAAAATTGGGACGTTCTCCCCTCCCCCCACCCTTAGCTCACCCCCCAGGGCCGGGGTCTTTTAATATGTTTACCTTTTAACTATTCCTAATGAAGCTATGAAGTCAAAAATTATCGCATATTCCATGCACTCTACAAAATACTTAATGAAGTCATCTGTATTTTTCAGTCCCTCAAAATACAAATAGAACCCACTTCTGTTGTACAGTATTCACCCAACCAATCTACCTAATACCATTTGAACCTATCAGTGTTGCAAGAATGCAGCAAATTAATAAATCTTGACCAATGAAAAAATTTCAAGGCTGCCCCCATAAGACACAGGTGCCGTTTAATTAATAGAAGCTGGGGTCGTTTTCCGATCCTAGCTTGAACAAATAGCTGATATAATTGAAAATAACCTATACTTTATATACTTTAGCCTGTGATAGGAAGGCAAGAGTAACTTTGCCCACTGAACCGCCCTCATCGACAAAGCTAGAAACGTATTATACAACACTATTTTACTAAGAAATACTTTCATTATATTGCTGTATTCAGTGTTTCAAATCCAAAATCTTGAGTAAAATCCTTAACGCTGAGTACCATGTTACAAATGAGCTAATCCGTAAAGAACAACATTTTGCCAAATAGCCACGAAAGCAGATACGTACCTATTCTTTTATAATCAACTACATACCCACCCAAATACAAATATAAACTTCTCAACTTGCTACCTACTTCTGGTGATCTTCCAAGGAGTCTGAAAAGAAGATGTCTTTGGGATCTTGCAATGTTGAACCCATTGTTATTGTACAATGTATAAAATTGTCAAATTTTAAAAACTTTTTTCACCTCATTCATCGAAGCAATAATTATCAGATGAAGAATAACATAGTTCAAATTGATTTTTATGCATTATTCCTTTGAAAATGATCTTTCGAGATTAGACAAAATTATATTGATTTTAATAACAATCCTCCAGCATTTCTATATTAAAAAAAAAAAAAAAGAACAGTAGTTTTTTTTCATCGATTCCGTAATAATCCGTTAATTTAAAAAATAAAAAAATCAAGTGTGAAATAGTCTGATGAAAAATCAAATTAGTTTACTATACAGGGTGTCCCAAATTTAAATAGCAAAACATCAGGAACTTATAGAGGGCCGAACAACTAAGACAAAAAGTCTTTTACTAGAGATTTGCTCGTTTTTGCTTAGTTTTCGAGAAAATCGCCAAAAAAGTAACAAAACAAGTTTTCATTTTTATACTTATTTATTTACATTAATATTTATGTTATGTTCTTTTTAATGTAAATATTGCTCAAAATGTTTCGGTCTCTTATTTGCTCTCTTGAGTTGATTGACACCGAATAAACTTTCTGCTTCAAGGATCCCCATAGGAAGAAATCCATGGGTGTCATATCAGGTGATCTGGGTGGCCAAGGTACTTACTCCTTCACGTCCAATCCATCGTTGTGGATAATTAATATCCAGCCAAACTCGAGCAACTCTGCTATAATGAGCTGGACATTCATCGAGTTGAAACCACATTTCAATCCGCTGCTGTAAGGGAATGTCATCTAAATAATAAGAAAAGCCGTTCTTCAAAATATGTGTAAATGTGATACCATTCAATCTTCCATGTAAAAAATATGGTCCCACCAGTAATCCGTTCCAAATTCCAAGCCAAACGTTAATAGCAAATTCATGCTGAAACCTATTTATGCTGAGCCCATAAATGATAATTTCTTTGATTAACAATTCCTCCTCTTGTAAAGGTAGCTTTATCAGTCTATATAATATTTAATGGAAATAAATTATCATCGCGAATTTTGTCAAGAAACCAGTTACTAAAATTCAATCTCTTGACATAATCTTGAGGTAATAAATTCTGAACTTTTTGAAGATGGTATGGGTAGCGATTATCACCTTTCAAAGTTCGCCATATTGCTAATGCAGCAGATGCTCATCGGATGCTAGTCTCAGGATTGTTATCGAAGTGGCGTTGGACACAATTTATTCTCCGATAATCTGATTCTTATTGCTGCCTGGAATTAGTCACCTTCATTACATATTAAGAACGACCATGTCTCTCGTATTCTATTAAAAGTTAACGAAAAGACTCGTCGATTAGGCACTCTTCTATTTGGAAATCGGAGCCCATACTCCCGTACCGCTTCTAAAGCATTACCTTTACAGAAACCATACACAAAAATCATATCAGCGTATTCAACATTAGAATATATATGCGGCATTGTGGCTGATGCTATTCACACAAAAATATCTGAGTAACTGACTGAAGACTGAATTAGGAATTATAATCCTAGAAGAAAGCCAAAATGTAAACAAATAAAAGAATTTAAAGGATAACATTAAGTGTTTACATATCTCACTGCCTAGCCTGACGAACTTTGAAAGGAGATCATCGCTACCTGTAACATTTTTGTTTTGTTTCTTTTTTTGCGATTTTCTCTAAAACCAAGCAAAAACGAGCAAATCTCTAAAGGACTTTTTGTCTTAGTTTTTCGGTCCCCCTGTAAGTTCCTGAAGTTTTGCCATTTAAATTCGGGACACCCTGTTTAACCCTGGTCTCCATCTGTACATAAATATATATATTGAGCTCATATTTTTAAACTTTTAATACATTACACAATCACAATCGATTATACAAATCAATTTTGTTTTTGTTTATTTTTTTGGGTCCCAAACAAATGGAGTGATTGAATATTATATTATCTGAGAAAATCAAACTTATATCTTGGATCTTAAAATACTAAAACTATAGTTGTAAAGAAAAATATTATAAAACTATTTATAATACAATAAAGAAACTTAATAATTAACTTATATACGAGGTTTTCAGTTCCAAAACCAACCAAATCCAAATTTTCATATCTTTATTATTTATAGTCTTTTTTGTCCAAAGTTTAGCAACATTTTGTATTGTTAAAAAAATTTTCTAGGAATACTGCATTTGCTCTGATAAAAAATCTTTTTAACTGATCCAAATGTAGCTAGGGCATGAAAAAAAGAAC
The DNA here is from genome assembly GCA_003667255.2 of Euschistus heros. NCBI lineage: Eukaryota > Metazoa > Arthropoda > Insecta > Hemiptera > Pentatomidae > Euschistus > Euschistus heros. The sequence goes on from RCWM02000295.1 coordinate 616,313, forward strand.
AATAAAAAAAACACTGATGAATATTTGGGTTTGATTGGTTATGGAACAAGATTTCTTTAAAAATAAGATGAAATATTTAAGCTCTGAAAAAATATTTATTTATCCTTCAATATCTATTTTGTCCTCTTCAAAGTAATCCCCTTCAGATACAATAACATTTGTGTGAGTGTTTTTGCCAATTCTCTGAGCACTTCTCTGATGTGCACTTTTTGTTATGGCCTTGAGTTCGTTCACTTATGTGGTCTTAACCTTCTCAATCGCGACAAATCTCCATCCTTTCAGATTGGGGAAAAGGTAAAATCGTAAGAGACCAAGTCCAGTTTGGCCAAAAATCACGGACAATTAACGACATGTGAGCAAGTGCATTATCTTGACGCTAAAGTCATGAATTGTTTTGTCACAAAACCAGATGTATTCTTCGTATTGCTTCTCATAATTTCATGATTATGTTTCTTACGACCTTATAGCAAGAACAATGCCTTACACCATTGCAATCGAAGAAAATAATGAGCATAATCTTTACATTTGAACGAGCTTGGAGCTCTTTTTTTAAATCTTGGATTTTCAAGCCACATTCAGTAGATGACTGAACCGTGGTTTCGATGTCATAATCACATACCCATGTATCGCCGCAAATTGTGGCGCTTTTGAGCGATGAAACTGCGAAGTTATTGACTTCATTCAGCAGATCCAGAGCGATGCAACGGTTCATTTATTAAAAATTAAGTATTCCGGAACGAACTTCACTGACACACTTTTCGTGCCCAAGCCATCTGGAAAAATGAAGTGGAATGAGCCAATCGATATGCCAACATCCTGAGTAACTTTTCTAATAGCGTTTCGACGATTCTCCATCACAATTTTCTTAATTGCTTGAATCTGCTTATCGCACGACGTGCTGGAGTGAACATCTCGACCTCCTGTAAAGAGCATTTTTTTGTCAAAGTAGGCTCTAGAAATGCCTTAGCCAACATTTCACGTGCGGTAGAACACGTAATTTTATTTTCACAAAAATTTAATACAGATTCATAGATCCATTTTTTCGATAGTAAAAAAACGCCAAGCACCCAAAAGCATCTGACCTTATTTGTCAAAAACAAAAAAAAATTAAAATACTAAATGGCTGATATTGTCATGAAAAATACAATCAAATGTAAGTAGCCCGTAAACTTTAAATATGAACTCTTTTTTTTTATATAATACAAAACATTTATGGTTCTTGTATTCAATATCTTGGATTCAATATTTTTAATTAACGTTACAATGTCTGTGCACGATGAAAATTTTGAACGATTATAGATTATAGATAGTGTGTGAATAAAATGATTTTATTTAGTTATCACGTGGATCTATAAATAACTAATAAATATATGTTTTTTTTCTAGCATCAAGCGCAGTTGAAACTTCTTAGAGTTTTTCCTAACATGAATGTTCAATAGCAGTGATTAGGGGAGCTAAACATGTCTTAAATGTATATAATAGAACATGTAATACCTATATAGGGGTCAACTGTGGTGTAGTGGTAAGCATAGCAACCTACTAAACCCAAGATCGCGGGTTCGCAGCCCGACAGATGACCTTAGGATTTTTTAAAGGGAGTGCAAAATCCTTAGCAATGCCGTCCTTCGGAAAGGACGTAAAATGGGGGTCCCGAGCCTGTGCGATGTCAGGTACTCGTTAAAGATCCCTATCCTAATTATACCTGGATAGGCAAAAATTTAGGAATCCCACCGTAGCATCGTCCGACTAGCCATAGCAGCATAAAGTGACGTTAAACGAAATAAACAAACAATAATACCTATATAAAGAATATATAATCGTAATTACATTTTAAAATCCATTTTTCAGTAAATATAAAATCAAAAATCTTTAATTTTAAAATTAAAAATTGGTGCTGAGGAAAAACGGTTTGCTTGTTCTTTTTTTTTTAGTTATGTTATAATATATTTGTTAAACTTTAAAACTATATTTAATATAAATACTTTTAACAAATATGGGGAATCATAGATTTAACGATATGGCTATGACTTGTGGCGCTTTTGAACAGCTACCATTAGCTGCACTTCAACAAAGTTCTATATTAGATCATAAAGCCATCTTCTTTTCAGACGCCTCGAACGATCGTTGTGAGAGAATAGTGGATTATAAAAAGAATTATATTACTGTCATTGTAAGATGCATTAAGGATTTCGGATCATAAGGCTTGAATATGAAATGAATTAGGTGGTGAAATGGAATCTCATTGCTCTATTCCTTATTATTAAATAGGTGTATTTGAAATAAAATATAAATGTTTTTTTAATAATTGTATATTGCAAATTGAATTAATGCCTTCAGATCAAATCCTAAATTCACTCTCGTGAAACACAATCCACCATTTCCGATCAATATGCCCCTAGTAAAATTGTCTCATCTCGCTGTTTTATGTTATGTTTTATACCCATTTCTGCTGCACCGACTGGAGGAATTCCGGTTTCCCGTCGCCCTGTGCCGACTGATCGGAAGCTTCCTCAGCGGAAGATCATTCGTTGTGCGGGTCGGTGGGAGCCTGTCTTCGCCAGTCCCCACCACCTGTGGTGTACCTCAGGGGTCAGTGCTGGGCCCAATCTTGTTCAACATCTTCACGGCACCAGTCGTATCCATAAAGCACCCTGAGGCGGTAGTGGCTGCATACGCTGACGACATCGCGGTCTACGCGTCCAGCCTCAACCCCGGCCGGGCCCTTAAGATGGCTGAGAGGGCGACCTCCACCATCGTCGAGGCGCTGAAGACATGCGGCATTAAGGTGAACTCTAGAAAGACTGACGCCATAGTAATGTCCTTCAGTAAGCGCGGCAAATATCAAAAACTGCCGAAGAGTTTTACAGTGGATGGCATCGAGCAGACCATCTCCAGCTCCATCGTATACCTTGGCGTCAGTATCGACAGGCACCTCACCTTTTCAACGCATGTTAGAAGCAGAATCAAGCTGGCCCGGGCGCGGACATACCGCCTCCATCACCTCCTTACCTCACCCCAGATATCCCTGAGGCTGAAACTCCAGATTTATAAGTTCATCATCAGACCCGCCCTCCTCCACGGTGCTCCACTGCTGCGTCATATGTACGAAACTACACTACGCGCCCTCCAGACGTTCCAGAACATCGTCCTTCGGCGAATCGTCCGCGGCACCAGCCCTGAGAGGGCCAAAAACACCCGGATCCTCGAGGAGCTGAGGATGCCCACGATCCCAGCCTTCATCAGTCGCCGGCACGTCAAATTCTTTGACGGGCTGAGCTACTGTGCTAACCCTCTCTTCAGGGACATAGCCTCGCCTCCCAGGCCTGGGAGGTGGCAAGGCAAGATCCCCTTAGCGTACGTACTCGCCGAGGGAAGGGGTTCAGACCATACGGACTGACCCGATATGACCCATCATCGCCGGCAAAGTGTATCCTCCGCACTCGACATGTAGACGGATTGCCTCCAGCAGACAGAGACCCTCCAGAGATGGCAGAGCTACAAATAAATCTTAAAATGCCGAAAGGCAATAAAAGATCCAATACCCTAATTTCCTTTGTATTTGTATGTATTTATAATAAAGTCGGAGTTTAGAAAAAAAAAAAAAAAAAAAAAAAAAAAAAGTCAAACAGGATAAAAAAATTCCTGAAGTTTTGAAACTTGACATAGTCTTTCATTTGAGTGTACAGTGCATGCTAAAAGGCACAAATTCCTGGTGATGAGCATGGGCGGAGGTAGGCATTTAGAGCTCATTTTTTTAGATATTTTCTGCAACATCTCAAGAAATATTCAACTTAGAAAAATTAATATTATATATGTTTATTAATTTAATAATAGAATAGAAATAATAATAATAATAGAATAGAAAAAAAAATCGTTATTCTGGGACAAAGTCAAAGCAATATTTAATATGTTCAAAATAAAAAAAAAAAAATTTGGATTTATGTTACAATCTGAAACAGTTAAGGGCAATCGGAAACATCTCTATAACTTCACATAACGTATAATGTATTTATTCATACCAAATCAATAAACAATAATAATTATTTTATATATATTGAAAGCTTGTGATAGAGACAAGGGTGTACTTATCTCTTCTATGAACATTAAAATCTTATGGGTGAGTAGTACATAAGGGCTGAATTTAGGTGGGAGTGTACTAACACTACTAGGAACCCTGACGAATTTTAGTCCGGTGCCGACAATACCTGTTGAAAAAGTTTTCAAACAAATGGAGTCAAAGATTCAAAAAAATAATTGCAAAGGTTAAATGGAGGGGATATACTTATATTTAAGATGTGACCGGAAAATAATAATGCGTCTTTAGGAGGAGCTTGTGGTGGAGAAAGTAGAAGCTGAAGGGACAAGCTGCCCTGGAGGAAGCAGAACACGATGGGCGAGGAGGGGCCAAGTAGAAGGTATCTCACAATGCCGACATTGAATCTTAACACCATAGATACCTAACAGATAATGTTAATAGTCTATAAATATTGGTATTGATGTAAACTGTGTGCTGACCCATTAATAGAATAATTACAGTGTCATCCATAGATTCATACTTTTAAATATTATTCAATCCATTTATAGATAATATTATAATAATATTAAATAAAATATATTTACAAACATTATTAACTTATCATCAACTAATTGCTAGTACTTAAAATAGAATTGGTAAACAGAATCTCTTTTTCAAATCACAATAAGCAGATGCAATGCAATAAACATTAATCATGGCACTAGGGAGACAGGGAGACAGGACCCAGTACATACCTACTCCTCACCGTCAGCTAATTTGATGTTTTCCCTAAATCTCTTATTCAGCTCCTCCTTAGCCGACGCCGTACTAAATTGGGGATTTCTGTTGTTGCCACATTTTGTATTACTCATAACATCGTTTGTAGCTATTCTGAATGTGATTCGTAACTGACTTGCCGTTGTTTATTTTTAATTTCCATTGTTTAAACCAGTTATGTATTTTGTCCAGGTTGTGTTGTAATGTCAGGGTGGCTTGTATAGAGTTTGCGTTTCTGGTTACTATAACGGCGTCGACAGCATACGTCGCTGTTAGTATGCCATAGCCTGTCGGTAAGTAGAATTTAATCATTAATAAGGGAATATATTGTGTTAATTTTCATAGCCAAACTATTTGTCCAAGGTACTGAAAATTATTCGAGGATTACATCAGCCTCCTGATAGTTTACCAATTAAAAGCTCGGGTAATAGTTTTTAATCTATTTATCGGGTAATCTTGACTTAGTCTGAATTTCTTAATGCACTTTGCATTACTAGTAACAATTTGTAATACATACTAACATTCATTACCTGCTTGTAATTCTTATTCCAAGATGATAAATATTCAAGATTAAAATTAAACAAAACATTAAGGAGTTATTTTAAGAGATTTTTTTTTTGTTTTGTTTTTTTTCAGATTCACCGAGGTACTAAATGGGAGCATTCCAAAGGATGACACGAGCGCTTCGTTTTCCCAATTTACGAGACCTCTTTAAGATATTGGGGCGATTCCAAGACTCATATTTTCCATGGAATGACTTTGTAGCTCTTGAAAGATTTGCACCTCTTCTTTCTCTTTAACGGACACATCACTTAACTGTTGAAAATCATTTTCCGTTCGACGGGAATTTCTCTTTGATGTGAACTGTTTGACAATACTTGCACAACTATTACCGCTGATATTATAACGTGTAGTGAGAAATCACATAAGTAAATTTCTTTCAATAACAGTCTATTCAGTCTATTCAGACGAGATATGAGGGTAACATTATTAGTATATAAGAATAAAAATAAAATGAAATATATCCTGTAAAAATGAGGATCGCGTGAAAGAATGGTCAGATTTACGTTGTTCAGAAACTACAGCAAACTCTCGCTTATCTGGCATTATATTAACCAGTGCTCGCAAACAAGGAAAATGCACACAGACTAGGAGGCAGTGACACATTTATTCAACGGAGGAACTTATAGCTACTGATAATCTTAATTGATAGTTCTTGTTAGGTACAATTAGGATCGCCCAGTCTTGCAGTCCCGAGCGGGAGCATTTCTGGTGAAACTGGAAGGATTAAAGGATTCAAATTGGCCAAATTTTGATGTCCCATTGAACAGAAACATAAAAAGCTGAAATGTATACAACAGTTAAATTACACCCAGTAGGTCATAAGCCTAAGTGAAAACTAACGATATTGGGTGCCTTTTCAAACATTACGCGCTCAAACACTTCTTTAAGTACTTCTCCGCGACAAAGCGAACAATTCCGCTTAACAGTTTTCGAACACCCCAATAATCGGCAAATGACTAAAAGTTGGGAGTTTGTGGATAAAAAAATACGCCAATTGGGAAAATTATTGCTGTATATAAAATGAAAAATGAAGGACAATTAAATACGATTTGAATTGCCCAACTTGGCAGATGAAAGAATGGATAGTTTGATGCTGTTGAGGTGAAAAAAAGATATTAGTGAAATTTTGATGATATTAGTGACACTAATTGATATTATTCCTCAAAAAAGCTTATTCAACAATGGCAAGTTTGGAGAAAAGATATATTAGCATTAAATAGAAAGACCTTTGATATTTCAAAGTATATGATATGTCTTATTACCATCTTGTTCTTGTTCTATAAAAGATCCAACTGATTCAACCATACTTAATTCTTTCCTTTTATTGGTTTTCCTTTGCCTTTGGTACTTGTTGCTTGTATTTTATGACATTTTTTATTAATAAAATTAAATGTCAAAGTGTGAGGGTTGTGCATAAAAAGCATAAATAATAATACGTGATACAACTTTATTTTAAATTTTTGTAGACTTGATAACATAAAGTTTAATTTTTAACTTCAGCCCCCAAAAAATATTTCTAGTGACGGCCCTGGTGGACTGACAAGGGTATTTCACTGAATTTAATCAAAATTTTATATACAGGGTCTAATAGTAAATTTAACCAGCTTTGAGAAGGAAAAAAGGAGTTTTGGATCGAATAATACTAATTCTTTCGGACTTTCAAAACAGTACGCGTTTTTTAGCGTGCTGGCAAAGGTATTTCATGGTACTTGGTAAAAATGTCAAATATGAGGTCTGATAGTAAATTTAACCAGCTTTCAGATGGAAAAAAAGAAGTTAAGGATCGAACAAATAATTTCAAAGTTATAGCGGAGTCAAGCGTTTTCGCAGAAAAGTGTTTGAGCCTGTCAGGTTTGAAAACGCACCGGATTACGTCCATTTCTACTTAGGCTTATCACCTACTGAGTGTAATTTAGCTGTTGTTTCATTTTCATTTTATATTTTTATCAATGGAACATCGAAACTTGGCCGATTTGGATACTTTAATCCCTCCAATTTCAACAGAAATGCACCCGCTCGGGACTGCAAGACTCGGCGATCCTAATTGTACTGAACAAGGGCTATCAATCAGGATTATCAGTAGGTTTACGTTCCTCCTTTGAATAAATGTGGTATTGTCTCCTAGACTATTATTTGGTTTAGATTTGTCAAAAACAAAAACTATTTTTTAAAAAATTTACTTATCCGTAGCAAAGAAAATGAAATTCACTACATTAAAATTATATTTAATTAATAGTTTATCTTTAAGATTGATGAATTATTTGCCACTTCTACTCGATTTTTTTTATTTTAAAGACTAGTTTCGAATATTAACCAATCATCACCAATTCTGAAAATAATGATAACAATTTCAATTTTAAAAAGTACGGAGGCAAAATGAAAAATGCTTCTGAAAGATATCAGGACCTAGGGCAGATTGGCTTCAATCAGACTAAGGGTCTGCTATGGATGGGTTGTCCTTTCAGTTTTCCCTATGACTGATTGATTGTTTTTTTTTTCTGTTTTTGGTTCCTACAAGAAACAAATTTAAAATGTTACTATACATTTATCTGGTCATATAAACAAAAATCTAGATTGGTTTTGAACGATTTTTTTATTTCATATGATTCATAAATATGTAATTTTGTACTATTGTGTGATGTATTAGTTTTACTCCAGACTCTTTGTTGAATTTATGATTATTTTCATTTAAATGAATAACTAAGTTGAAATTCTTATTATTGTATCTTCTTTCATATTTCTTACCATATCCACCAGTAACATTGGAATGATTATGAGGACAATATAGTCTCGAAACGTCGCACAGTGGGGTAAAATCCATTTTTTGGTGGACAAAATTATTTTTTTGTGTTGTTCAATGTTTTTGAGGTCACTGATTAAGGGAAAAATCTTAAAAAAATTCTTAAACCCATATTTTTCAGTATATTCAACAAACTAATGTTGTACACCCCACATATATTTGGACAAAATAGATAAAAATTGGGAAAAATCTTTGTAAATCTATAGAACATTTCAGTAGTAACTTTTTTAATTTATTATTAATATAGAATTAATACAAATATTCATAAAAAATAACACACATATGAAAACAAAGGCTATATTACGAAAAAAATGAACAAACATATATCAACAACTACAGAAAAATGTTATTGTACTGATTTTTTTTTTTTATTTATAACAAATATATACATTTATACTATTAACTAAAATAAATTGAATGCCATTAATCATCGTCTGATTCAATACTGCTACATCCTTCAGTATTTTCTTCTGACGATTCAGTGTCGTTTGCCTCATTTTCTAATGACAGTTCTTGAAGCTGATCATATGGTAAACTGCACTTCAATAGGTTAATGACTTCTACATCAAACGGCTTGGTTGCTTTTTTTTCGCCAACTTTTCCGAAAACTGGCGACAATCGGGTCCGATGAAACTAAGAGCATCGTAAGAAGATCTTTGTTTGCGGCCTCTCTTGAACATTTTCTTGTGTTATGTACTCTAAATCGACGGGAATCTTTGTTACGGGCCTCTTGTGCTTCTTCACTCAGCATACCTATTGGCACTAAATGATGACGAATGACCTGAGCACTGTGCTCTAGTATCTTGTGAACAGTCGGAGACATTTCAAACCATGGGTAGAGATTTAACAATATGTTTTTAGTTTCAGCAGCATACTTTTCAAATTTGTCAGCATCGATTTCATATCCCGACGAGAGAGTTTGTAATATAACTCTGAATCTTGTTATTAAAGTTTCATTTATCCCAGTAATAGAGGAGCTGATACTTGAATTTTCAAAAAATCTCCTTGCCGTGTTGCCATCATTGGTGTTGCCGGATCCTTGTTTTGGCTTATCTACATTTAGGCCTAGTTGGGTTTTGAATTCGTCCTGCACTTTGGATTTTTTCCTTTCTTTGGATAGCTTATCTTCCTCAGTAATAAGTCTTTTTTTTTTATTTCTAGCCTGTACGACAAATTAAGAAGGAATTCAAAAGTCCGAATCCACGCATGCAATGTAGATAAGCCAAAGCTGTAATTTTCAAAAATATCAGGAGGAAGTGGGAGATTACCTTTTAAATGCTTTGCTGTGGCTTGACAAATAAAGCAGGTCTGAGTGGACTTTGTATTAGTTAAAGCATTAGCCACTTTACCATCGACCATGGTTAAAGCCAATAGATGCTTAATGAATATTTCTTTACCATCAATAAAAACTGTGCTCGGTGTTAAAGCTTGAATCTGCGTTTTCACAACTTCGGTTTCTGACAGTATACATTGGGTTGTTTCTTTTTCAAAAAGAAATTTTATAGGTCGACAAAACCTAGTGGACCCAGGAGCACCATTTTGCCAAGCGTAGTGTTGTGAATCTGTTGTACAAAGATGGATCGGTACAAACGAAAATATAAACAAGTATTCATCCGTCATAGCTGATTCACTAAATTTTTGTTTACACCTACTATGTCCTCCACTTCCATCAAAACCCCATTTGCTGAACAACGTAAAATTATTCTTTCCTGTATCAATGAGTTGTTTAATGACAGGATATTATGCTTGACATAATCTTTCAGATGTTAAATCTAGAATGGCCTGCATTGGCATCTCAGCCCTTGTTTCGCTAATAATCAGATTTGTTTCAGACACACAACAGGCTTTTTTGACGCTTTGGATTTTATAATAAGGAGGATATAAATGGTGACCAGCCATCAACGCATTTTCCCTCAACAAACAGTACGAATTCCTAGTTAATTTACAGTCAATAAATAAGGCCAAACTTTCTTCGGGAGATAACGAACGCACGGAAATTTCCGTTTTAGAAATATCAGATGTTGATGAAGACGGACCTAACATTTCTTTTAAATTCTGGGCAGCGATTCGGTTCCCAGACGCGTGAAAAGAGACTTGTGCCGCGAATGTCAGTCGTTCGCAGTCAATTTTTAATAAATTGCTAATTTTCCTTTTTTTTATTTTAAAGCTAGAGTCGGTAAAACTTTTTTCCGGACGACCAGCACCTTGACTTGTGGACTGTCCTTTCACCTGTGACAAAACAAATTCAAACTCAAACTCCTTCCCTTCAAGCCACGCGGAAAAGTCCTTAAAAAAAAAACATCAGCTCTCCGATGACATTTTTCCCACCTGTCACTATTTTTTTTTGAATAATCTTTTATGGCATCTTTAATACTTTCTATGTTTGTTATTTTATCTTCCTCGTTATTTCCAAGTTTTAAAACATAAATTAAGAGAAGTTTATTCTTATCTTTTGATCCATATTTTAACCATTCAGATACAAATTCTTTTCGTGGAATGGTGAGCACGAAACCTGAAATCCATCTTAAATTAGTAAATATTTCTCAAATCGCAAAAAATCGCAAAAAAAACTATGTGAATATGAAAAATATATGGTTTGAGTGAAATAATGATAAAAGGATTAGCTTGGCACTCCTTGGCCCTCTGCAAGTAATTCACTATTGAAATATGGAAATGTTCTATCTAATGATATAGTTTATTATAGGTAAAATTATATCCATGCAGCACCCCGAATAGTGAAATATTAATGCTTACTTGTCTCTGTGGTATCCATTTAACATGAAATTATAATAATCAAGTGAAAAATCTGTTCAAAGAATGGCTAAATAATTATAAGAACAGCACTGCAATGAACACTGAGAAAAATGTGGCCTTTGTTACAGAGGGATTAATAATCCTCTCCGGCGCTTGTCGATGATCCCAGAAAGTAAATATTTACCTTTTCCCTTCTTCCAACTCATACTAGACAATATTTAGTGGGTGATTTATAAATTATTTTATATGAATTTTGTCCACCTAAAAGGTGATTTTAGCCCACTGTGCGTCGCCAAAATAGTTGTTTTTATTTATTTACTGAACTTCAAGAACCTTACTAAACATACATGTCGCTCAACAAAATTTAGGCTGTACAAATCTCTTATCAAGCCAGTTAGAGCCTCCGCACACGGGTCGACGCTCGAAGTGGTCGACTCGAGAAAAATCGCGTTCGCCTCTCCCCTCCACTCAACTTCCTACGGGGTTGCAGGGGTCCGCAGACGGGTCGTTTTGTGCTCGTCAAAAACCGAGCAGTTCCTCGTCCTCTGCGTTCCTCGTCTCGTGAGATTGGTAGTGCACGGGATTTATCGAGAGGATCGCGCGATTCTACGTCATAACTAAGTTATAATTTTATTTTTATTTATATTTTTTTATTTATTTTTAACTGCTAATTATTTTTACAGATTACATCATCCAGATCCTTCTCCCTCCATAGAAGACAGTTCATTTTAAGTTTTAGTTTTTTCTTTATTTCCTATTTGTATTATATTTTTCTTGTCTTAAATTCTATTGTATTATTTTTTGTCTATAATATAGTTTTTATGTTTTTTCTTACTTTCTAACAGTATTTTAGTCTATTCTTTTGTATTATATTCTTTTTTTTCTTACCTTAAATATAAAACGTACCTCGAAGTTATAATTATGCGTTCCTCGGAACCCAAACATTCCCTCATATTGGTATCTTCATAATGAATAGCTCGGCTCACAATTCTCACTAGAGTGGTGTATGAATCTTTAGACATTCTATAAAATGCTAAAAATTTAGTGTTACTCTTTTCCAGTTCTTTTGTTCCAACAAATAACCGAGCATTAAAATTACATTACGTTCTGGGTTTAAAAATGCGGAGGAGGTCAGTTCTGGTCGCGAGATGCAAACAAACTGAAGTCGACTAATGTGCGAATGGCAAACGCCGCAGCCGCAGATATCGCACTAGACGAGAGAGACGCACGAACCTCTCGACGAGTCAACAATCGACCTGTGTGCGAAGAACTTTAGGCTGCGTATGCGTGCGAGACCTGGAAGATCAGAAAGGCATCTTCAGAACGTTTGTATCGTTCCGAAAGAAAAATATTAAGACGTGTGATAGGGCCTAAATTTGAACATTGATTGCCTCGCCTTGAGAACCAACAAAGAAATATATCGTACACCGAGAATGAAAAGGGTTCAAAAGTTGGCATTTGAATGGAGAAGGGAATGTGATCCTATGGCAATTGCTTGAGTTTTAGCTGCGTTTAATGCTAATTTATTCAGATTAGCCCAAGCACAGGTTTCGTCTAGGTCTACCTGAATTTTGGCAAACGCAGCTCACATTTCGGATGGAGAAAAGGAGAAGTAAATTTGGAAGTCATCGGCATAAAGATGGTGGGAACAATGGTGAATTGAATGGGGAAGATCATTGATGTAGGAATTAAACAGTAGAGGGGAAATGCTCGAACCTTGAGCTACTCCTGACTGTAGAGTGAGGAAAGAGGATAGGCCTTGGTTAGGAGTGGCAACTGCTTGGGTGCGGTGGGAAAGGAAAGATTGAAACCAAAGGAGGGAGCTGTGGGAAAAGTTCAATGATTTCAATTTGGAAAAAAGGATATTATGGTCTAAGGAATCGAATGCTTTAGAGAAATCAAGAAGGATCAGGATGGTCAGTTCTTTTTTGTCCATCGCTGCTTGGATGTTAGTGATAATTTTAATGAGTGCGGATTGTGTTGAGAAGCCGGGACGGAAACCAGATTGGAAGGGATCAAGTACCTTGGAATCTTCTAGGAAATAGGAAATTTGGGATTGCACCAATCTTTCTAGGGGCTTAGAAAGGTTGGAAAGTATGGATATAGGGCGGTAGTCCTTTGGGGATATAGGGTTTGGGTTCTTGTTGATGGGATGAATTAAGGCCTTTTTCCAGGAAGTGGGAAATACAGAGTTTTGGAGGGAAAAATTATATATGAAGAGGAGAGCCGGAAGGATTTCAGGAAGGCATAATTTCAATAATTTAACGGGAATGCCGTCTATACCAGATGAGTTGGATTGAGACTTCATAATGGAGGTAATTAGATCGGAGGGAGTGATATAAGAAAAATAAAAATTATTATCGTTATATGCAGGCGGAGGTAAGGGCTGGGAGGGTCGAGAAGGAGCAGATGAAGTGGAAGAAACGAAATAGGAGTTTAACTCATCCGAAGTGACAGGAAAGACTCCCGAGGGAGAGGAACTAGGAGGATCACACAAGGAAAGTTTGCGGAGGAGCAGCCATTTGGATTTAGGATCGGGTTCAGATGAAAGGGCTTCGTGGAAGAAATTGGATTTAGTTCGCCGGATCGTGGATTTTGTTAAATTTCTGAGAAACTTAAACGCTTGATAGTCCTCTTCTAGCCTGGTGCGTCTGTAGCAACTTCGGGCAGCCTCGCGTCTTCTTTGCAAATCTTTAATGTCTTGGTTCATCCAAGGAGCAGGGCGACGCCGGCGAAATGTTGAAGTTTTAAGAGGAGCATGGGTATCAAGGATAGATAGGAGATTGGAGGTGAGTAATTCAACCATGGTATCAATTGAGGAGCAGGAGTAAATTGGATTCCAGTCTATGGTTTCGAGATCGGATAGAATCTTATCTCGGGTGAGGGAGTCGATGTTACGGAAGGTGATTGTTTTAGGAAGGAAACGAGGTGTTGGGATATCGTATGATATTTGTATCAAGTCATGAGAGGATAGGAATGAAACAGGTCGTTGACTTGAGGAAAGAAGGTTTTTTGGAGAATCTATGACATGCAGGTCCAACCAAGTGTCAGACCCGCGGGAGTGGTGGGTGGTATTGAATGGTACAATAAAAAGGTGGAGGGAAAAAAAAAAGGTTTTCAAGGTAGATTTTGTCATAGGAGTCAGATAGGAGATTGGTATTCAGGTCACCGGAGATGATTATATTGGAGTAGAGAGGAACATAATGGTAAAGGTTAGATTCGAATGATTGGTCAAAAGGAACATGTGGTGGACAGTATACCACTACGTATAGGAGAGAATGGGCATTAATGGATATTTCAACAAATAAGGACTCAATGTTTGGGAGATTTGAAGGAGGTGAATGAAAAAGGACACGAAACTTCAGGCAATCATGGACATATAGCGCTACTCCACCGCCGGTCCGGTTAACCCAGTCATGACGAATGACGGAGTAGTTAGGGAGAGAAACCGAGGAAGAAGGAATGTAGGGTTTAAGCCAGGTTTCAGAGACTGCAATGATGTGGTAAAAATTTTGGGTGAAAAATTCTAGGAACTCATCGTAATGGGCTGGTAGGGATTGTGAGTTTATGTGACAGGCGGTTAGGATGTTAGTCATAATGGGAGGGAGTTAGGGAAACATAGGACAGTAAGTATAAGGATGACGCTGAAAATGAGAAACAGTAGTAGACGCCAAGAAGAAAAAATACATATTGATGATAAGAACAATGTAAAATGATATGTAAAAAGTATATATAGAAGTAGAAATATTTACAATAATGGAAGATAAAAGTATTAACAGGTGAATATATAAGGATAGTATAGAACGAAAGGGCGCGGAGTTGGCAAAGAGGAGATGAAAAAATAAATAAATAAAATAAAAGATAAAGATACATAAACAAGTGAAAATAGTAAAGAAAAATGAGCGTTAACTGGTTAAAAGTAATATCATAGTGACACCTATAAATTAAAAACTGAAAACTAATCTGGTAAGGATAAATAATAGAAAAAAAAAAAAAAAATAACGAGTACACTGGTTTCATTAGCAAAGGGTGTAGACCAAGGAAGTGCTGATAGGAAAAGAATTCCAGAAGGTCAGGCGAAAACATCCAGGTCCTGGGGCTGGTCTATGAAGATTACTGGATGGCCATCTTCTTTATGGCACCGCACACGCCCTCCCGAGAACCAAACATATTCTAATTTGCCGGCTGATCTCTTCTGACGGGCGAGCCAATACAGATGCCTGTTGGTCGGGGTCATCTCCTCGCTAAGATATATCCGGTGGGAGTCATTCTCCTGCCAGCCGATATCGCGCGTCGAGAAGTCCCTCTTGACTTTTCTCCTCTGTATTAGATCGTCCCTTAGAGATTGTCTGACGAATCGTGCGATTACAGGCGGTGGTCGCGCATCATCCTTCCTGGGCCTTCGGCGCTCCACTAGGCCGAGACCGGCACCAATACTTGTAACCAATGCCGTGGGGGTCTCTCTTGGGCGTACCGGGATGCCCTGAATTTCTATTGATTTGTTCAAAAGTCCCTGCTCTGCCTTGTTTATCCTGATTTCGAGCAGGCAAACTTTTGTTTTTAAATTACTGTTCTCATCGACCAACTCTTCTATACGTTTGGTCTGCCCTTCTAGATGAGCTTCGATTTTTCCCAGTCTCTCACTCAATTCGAAACTCAAGTCCCCGTATTTATCCAGTGAGGTTTTTAGGGATTTAACTTCCTCGTTTACTGTATTTACAGCAGCTAGAATCTCGGAACCGGATGGCTCCGAAGGTTTTCTGTGCTTGAATTCTGCTTTTTAGTGTCACAAATGTGACAAAACCATGGTTTTTTGGAGATTTTCAGCGCTTCAATGTCTTTGTCTAAGAGGTTGAAACATCTACCGTGGAAAATCCCTTTACATTTAGAGCAAAATAAACTATTTTTGTCGTCTCTAGTAATTGAATTTTCACACTTCGCGCATTGAACCATTTTGACGTAATTTAGTTTTATCACCTGATTCGGTAAATATGAAGGTGAATGAATGTTTATTTACTTACAGCAGTGGTGGGCAGGTACTTAATACTGTGAGGATTAGCCGCTTGCTCCGGGTGAGTGAACTAAATACTCCGTTTTTTCTATTATTATGAAGTAATCGTACTGGATTACGATGTGACACTTCACTAATGAGGTTTATAAATATGCAGATAGAGAAACAAAAAAAAAAAAAACTAAGAAAACTAACACAAAATAAAGAAGTTAAGGGAAAAGAGTAACGAGATGTTGACTGTTTGCCGTCTCTGGCCAGACTGTATATATATATATATATATATATATATATATATATATATATTATTTTATTTTTTGAAGAGAAAAGATTTGACCCGGTCGGGATTCGAACCCGAATTTCCACCTCTCTAGTGTGGCGCCTTATCCAACTAGGCCACCGGGGTCGTATCCGAACCAGGCAAATCCTCTCTCTTCAGTGATCCATAACCCCCGGGCACTCGCAAATCGCGATGTAATTCCGGGGATGAATGTTCATATTGAACATTACATTTTTTAAATTTGGATTTCGTGACAATCCGTCACCGTTTTAAATATATGTAATTTTTTCTTGATATTACTCATTATTATTAAATATATTATTTTATTTTTTAAAGAGAAAAGATTTGACCCGGTCGGGATACGAACCCGAATTTCCACCTCTCTAGTGTGGCGCCTTATCCAACTATTTGCCTGGTTCGGATACGACCCCGGTGGCCTAGTTGGATAAGGCGCCACACTAGAGAGGTGGAAATTCGGGTTCGAATCCCGACCGGGTCAAATCTTTTCTCTTCAAAAAATAAAATAATATATTTAATAATAATGAGTAATATCAAGAAAAAATTACATATATTTAAAACGGTGACGGATTGTCACGAGATCCAAATTTAAAAAATGTAATGTTCAATATGAACATTTATCCCCGGAATTACATCGCGATTTGCGAGTGCCCGGGGGTTATGGATCACTGAAGAGAGAGGATTTGCCTGGTTCGGATACGACCCCGGTGGCCTAGTTGGATAAGGCGCCACACTAGAGAGGTGGAAATTCGGGTTCGAATCCCGACCGGGTCAAATCTTTTCTCTTCAAAAAATAAAATAATATATTTAATAATAATGAGTAATATCAAGAAAAAATTACATATATTTAAAACGGTGACGGATTGTCACGAGATCCAAATTAAAAAATGTAATGTTCAATATGAACATTTATCCCCGGAATTACATCGCGATTTGCGAGTGCCCGGGGTTATGGATCACTGAAGAGAGAGGATTTGCCTGGTTCGGATACGACCCCGGTGGCCTAGTTGGATAAGGCGCCACACTAGAGAGGTGGAAATTCGGGTTCGAATCCCGACCGGGTCAAATCTTTTCTCTTCAAAAAATAAAATAATATATTTAATAATAATGAGTAATATCAAGAAAAAATTACATATATATATATATATATATATATATATATATATATATATATATATATATATATATATATATATATATATATATATATGTATATATATATATATATATATATATATATATATATATATATATATATATATATATAAATTTAATTTTAGTTTAATTGCGTAATTGCGAATTTACTGCTCCAGTAATGCTGCATTACTTTCAGCATTACTTCATGCTTTACATAATAAACGAAGATCGACTTATTAAAGAATTTGTAATGTAATAAGCTCAAGCAAATTAAAAACTAATTCGCCAAAAGAGAGTCAAAATGACTTAGATCAATGCAAAATTGGAGGGGAAGATAGACAAGGATACTGTAACATAATTAAAATCGTGAAACAAGTTTAAAAAATTACAACTGGTTAGAAATGAACTGGAGAAGTAAGATTCATTTCGTTTAACGTCACTTTATGCTGCTATGGCTAATCGGACGATGCTACGGTGGGAGCCCTAAATTTTGCCTATCCAGGTATAATTAGGATAGGGATCTTTAACAAGTACCTGACATCGCACAGGCTCGGGACCCCCATTTTACGTCCCTACCGAAGGACGGCATAGCTAAGGATTTTTTACTCCCTTTAAAAAATCCTAAGGTCATCTGCCGGGCTGCGAACCCGCGATCTTGGGTTTAGTAGGTTGCTATGCTAACCACTACAACCCAGGTGACCCCTGGGAGAAGTAAGGAAACAGCACAGTGCGTTGATGAAGAGGTTTTGGTAAGAGAAAAGGGACAAGAATGTGAAAATTCAATATATAATATATATATATATATATATATATATATATATATATATATATATATATATATATATATATATATATATATATATATATATATATATATATATATATTGAATTTTCACATTTTCATATTATATATATATATATATATATATATATATATATATATATATATATATATATAATATATATATTGAATTTTCGATTTTAACAGGAAAATTTTAGAACCCCATCCCAATTAACTGCTCTTTCAACGCCAAGACACCGATTATAATTGTTTAAGAAGAAATGGCGTAATATGTATATTGATAAATTATCGATGCCGAAATAACTCTTCTATACCCTGCAGTTATAAACAAAGGGCTTTTTACTGCTTCATTCAGCAGCCGTGGGATTAGTTCGGTTTGCTCACTCCAGAAATATACAAACATCCCAATGATCATTTTCCCTATAAACAGAGGTTGTCAGTTAATTTTGTAACAAAATGATGGAAAATTATCGATGGTAAGTAGAAAGCCAACACAAATCGAGATAAGGTATCTTGTGCGGAAGAAGGGTTGGATAACTGGTAATGGGTAGTTACCTACTTTTTCCTTGTCTATTTAGCTTTCAGTATGACCAAAGTGTCGTTCATTAATGCATCTTCAGTACATTCCAATGAGATTAGAATATATTAAGCCTTTTAACCCTTGAGTAATCTAATCCCCAACTTTGATTAACGAGCATCATTCATTTTCGCGGACTCATTTAGATCTATTTATTTGGCGGACTATTATTTGTTTTCCCTATAAAACAACTCCCCTCAGGTTGATTTTATTAGCGAGATGCCTGAAATGATGGACGGCGGAGGCGATCTAGATTAGCGCCTTCGCTATTAATCAGTCTGGTCCTACCAGGGCCTCTCTACCTTCGACCTTCATCGGGTCAGAAATCGTAAACATCTCGTATAATGTTCATTTGATTTTTTCGATATCGCCGATTATTTACTTTGGTTATGTTAATAGGTGTCATTGTTTACGAGATTTGGCAGGAGAAACAGCATTTGAAAATCATTATAGCAAAAAATGTATACACTATACATCGTGCTGCAACAAAATTCTTTCTCATTCACCACCATTACCTTCATAATATTTCTAGTATTTCTACACGTAGTTTTCTAGTTTCATTAACATTATATATATTTTTGTTTTAAATTAGAAACCTTCGATGTGACATTTTAAATGAAACGATCAACTATTATTGAAAGAGGAATTTGATTAGAAACTATAGGGGATGTAACAAAGAAAACTGCATTTTTTAATGTGATTGGAACCACACTGCACGTATTGCCCAGTTCGACAGAAAATGTAGAAGAGGACACCCACAATAAAAAATAGCACAAGATATTCAGAGTATGCATTGGCCGGTGGTTAAACCGCTTCTTAAATCCTAAGATTTTATTCATTCTTAAGTTTTTAATTTTAATAAGTTCATTTAATCATAATTTTTTTTACTAAACTTGAAGCAAATGTTAAAATTTGTTTTAAGCCTAAAGATGACAATAAACGATCTTATCATTATTGTTTCATAAATATGTGGTTCTATGATGACGCTAGTATAATGAAAAACCTGATTGAATGAAGCTATAACTGGTGTAAATAAATAAGTGATGACACTCATGAACCTATTGCTGGATGATTTGCTCAACAAATCAATGTTCAAGAAAAGCTTAAGAGGCATAGTCAATGATTTTTATCAACAACTTTAAAAGTTTTTTATTGTGCTAATTCTGAATTTCAAGTTCAAAGACATTTTAAAATATGTATAAATCCAAGAACATCAATTTCTAAAGAATAACATGTCCTAACCAACAGATCGATGTAATTCTGAACGATTCATTTGTTAACGGCAGCAAATATTAACATTCAATATGACCTTGATATCTATTTTATTCGATATGTCTGGATGATTACTTCAGATAAGGATCCCATTGGTACTCTTGTTAGTAAAGACAACACCAATTTTCTTTATATCGATTCTTCAGTCGATTTCTTTCTTATAAACATATCATTTGACTATGATTGCTGAAGAAAATTATATTTCCTCAGAGCTAAAAAAAAAAAAAAAAAAAAAAAGAAATCGGTGAAAGGAAGGCAATATAAATTTGAAGGAAAGTCATCTAATAATCACAATCGTCAAGTGTTCATGACCAAAATTATATTTGGCATCAAAGTAATCAAGGATAAAAATTAAAACACCAAATTTCAAAATTAAAATAATTATAAAAGGGATTTGCGCTGGCTGGCCATAATACATTCAACCAATAAAATAAATTAAAATACAAATAAAGGAAAAACAAAATCAAAAAACATTTTTTGAAACGAAATTCTATAATATTTTATATTATATATAAATAAAAATATTAAATTATAATGAATCGCCCAGGATGTAATGCGATCCTACAGTAATGGAAACCATGTAACGAAAAAACGTTGCCAGCTGGATGAAATAGAGATTAAATACATTATTAAAAATATAACGTAAGGTCAAATTCCTTATCGACAATGATTTCAAATATTATCTATAATTCTTTTAAATTGATTTCTGTAGATATGGATTGCCCAAAGTGCGAACATAATAAACGAAAACGAGATGATACACCAACTAATGATTAAGTATTTTTTAACCGATTTAAAAAAAAAAAAAGAGGTTATCAGTTTGACATGGATGTATGTGATATTGCTGGAATTGGATAATATTTAAGTTTGATGATCCATTTAGGTTGCCAAGAACGTGAGCTTAATTTCGTAAGTGTATGTTTGTAGGTATGTTTTTTTGTATGTTTGTCCACGAATATCTCGAAAACTAAAAGTCATATCGAGATGATTCTTTTTGATTTAAGTCAGGTACACTTCAACTTAGAGAACAGTTTAATTAAATTCCGTCCAGTAGTTTTAGAGATATGGGTAAATTAAGATAATATATGTAGGTAGGTATTTGTATAGCTATCCCAGTAGGTTTAAGAAGGAACTTTACCTTTGCTTAAATTATTATTACATCTATGGCAAGCTGTTATGTTTCCCTTGTCTTGTAATTGATTGGTAAATGTGGAACAATTCTTGGATTGCTTGTATTTAAATTATGTCGTTGCTTTTTGTATAGCATTTTATATGACATACGGAGGACAGATTATCAGCAAAGTCTTTAATATCATTCAGAAATTCTTCTTCACCTTGTACCCGACGACGCACAGTGGTCCAAGACGCGAAAAAACTCCGATTTCTCGAGGTTCAAAATACAACTATTAAGTATTTTATTTGAAAACAAGAATAGTAAACGCAATTATTTCGATGAGTTAAATAGTCGAGATCTGATTATTCGTTTACACAAGGACGTTGAAAGTATACATATGCAATGAAACAATGGCTGTAAAATTTGACTCGAAATTTTTAAATATTAATAGAATTCCTTTGAAATTCGTTTACAAATCCATATTAGATTCATGTTATAATTCATATTAGTATTAATTTATATTATATTAAATTAAATTTTATACACAGATTATATATATATATATATATATATATATATATATATATATATATATATATATATATATATATACATACACATAAGTATTAATTTTATAAATGCAAAACATCAAATCAAACCTAATGAGGCAAAATGGACTTGAAGCTGTCGATTCAAACTGAGGAGTAATAGAATGAAAGTAATTAATTTAACATTAACATGTATTTTATTTTCTATTTCATTTTTTGTGAGGCCCTGATGATGGCAATTAAAGTTAGCAACGAAAATTCAGAATAAAAACAAAGATTTGTTACTGTAACAATTCTTATAGACTGGTCCTAAATTGTATTCACAGTCGTATTTACTAAAAGTCTTAAAATCAACCTCTCATATAGAAATTAATCTATTTTTTTTATTTATACTTACTTTCTTTATTTATAAAAATATGATATTTTTGTTTGGAAACTAAACAATAAAAAATTACCCTTTTTTTTTTTTTAATGGGGAATATTCATTTTTTAGAATAGGAAAATTTACTTCGCAATACTGCTTAGTTACGAGTACTACACTTTAGCTGAATACTCCACTGCTGTTGCATGAAGGTGTTCAGGAAAATTCAAATGCCCAAAATGCCTATATTTAGTTATCTACATTGTTATACTTTAGTGAGATATATTGAATTCAATAGTGGCTGGGTGTGCCCCAGGAGGGTCTCCATACTCAATAGCAAGGAAATATATTATGCAATATAAAATTGGCCAGTTTTTAAAGTGGATTATGATATTTTAAACAAAAACAATTTTTTTTTTTTCAGAAATCGTATACAAATTATTTTATTCAAAAAGGATTAAATCCAAAAACCTATTAACTACAAATCTGAGATGTTGCAGAGAGAAAGTTGAATATAATTAGGGAAAAAACTATAGGTGCAGACCCGCAATGGGAACACACGATCTTGGTTACACACACGCCCTATCGATTTGTATAATAATCAACATGGCCAAGAAGACGGTGTAGAGAAACTTGGGGGGAAATGAGCCACTACGCCACAAGACTAACACCCGAAGCTTCCGAATCACCATATGACTATGATGATATCAATTAGGAGTTACGGTATTGAACGTTTTGGTTCCACCAATAATAATAATAATAATAATAGCTCCTTTATTTCCACATAACATAATTACAAAATAATAAAAGAAATTTACATTTTTTTTTTTTTTTTTTTCAAGGAAAAGTGGCCCATCTTTGGGCATAAGCCTCTCCCAGTTTTTTCCAAATGTCTTTATCATTTGCTGACCGGTGCCATAGACACCCCAGAAGATCTTCGATGTCGTCCCGCCATCTCGAACTAGGTCTTCCTCTCTTCCGTGTTGAATGGACAGGATACCAATCTGTGGTTCTTTTGGCCCATCTTCTACTGTCCATTCTTGCTATGTGGCCTGCCCATTTCCACTTAATTTCTAGGAAGGTTGACACCGCATCTTTTGTCTTGGTTATTTTGCGGATCTTCCTGCTACGGATTTTATCCCTTAGCTTTATCCCTAGCATGCTCCTTTCCATCGCTCTTTGGGTAATAGCTAGGCTATTAATTATATGTCTGTTTGCAGGCCAAGTTTGGCAACCGTAAATTAGGGAAGGTAGAATGCAAATATCGAAGACTTTTTTCTTCACGGCGATAGGCATGTTACTTTTGAATATATCTTTGTTTGACCAATATTTAGACCAAGCTATTTTGGTTCGCCTTTTTAATTCTTTTTTAAATCTTTCTTCAAAAGATATATATTGCCCGAGATAAACGGTTTCTTCTACCCATTCTAACTTGCGATCTTCTACGTAAATTTCTTCCTTGTTTCTGTTTGTCATTAGGAAAGATTTGTTATAGTTGATTTCTAGTCCTGCTTCTTTCCCTTCTTCGTTTAGTTGCTGTAGCAAGCAATTTATTTCTTCAATAGATTCCGAAATCAGGACAATATCGTCCGCAAATCTCAGATTCGATAGTTTTGCTCCATTGATAGTTATTCCCATTTTTTCCCAGTCCAGTTTTCGAAATACTTCTTCTAGAATACAATTGAAGAGTTCAGGTGATAAAGGATCTCCTAGTTTTACTCCTCTTTCTAACGGAAAGTCAGCTCCAGGTTTTTCGAGAATTATTCGGGCTTTACTATTGTTATACCAATGTTGTAAAATACGAATTATGTCATTGTTGATAGCTTGTTTTTGAAGACTTTTGAATAGGAAATTATGCTTTACGGTGTCAAATGCTTTGCTGTAGTCAATAAAGGCAAAATATACTGGTATTTGATATTCGTTGGATTTTTCGATAATTTGGTGGATTGTGTGTAAATTGTCAATTGTGGAGTACCCTTTGCGGAATCCAGCTTGTTCTGGAGGTTGGTTTTCGTTTATTTGGTTTTTTAATCTCTTCTGGAGGGCTTTGGAAAACAATTTTGCAAATACAGGAATTAAACTTATAGGGCGGTAATTGGTTAGGTTTTGTCTGTTACCTTTTTTGTGGATTAATAGAATGTCTGATTCCAACCACTGTGAGGGTAGTTTATTCATTTGTATAATGAATTCCACCAACGATGAATGAGTTCCACCAAACCAAATCAATTCCTCTGGAATCCAATCCTCACGATCCAAAATCTTCCCTTAAGTAAAATATCCCGGAAACAGTTCCAGAAAGTTATTTTAAGCATGATTAAATTTTTTTTTTTTTTTTCACTATTATAATAATAATTATGAAAAAAATTTGTACTGTTTCTAGACTGACAGTGAAATATATCTGTCCCACTTATAATGTATTATTTTTAGTGGTCGTTTTGTCGATAAAAACAGAAAGTGAAAAAGTCCAGAACAAACTTTTGGATTAATTATTTTAAAAAAAAAGTGTTATTGATTAATAAAAATATGAAAAACAAAATGCTATATAATATTTCAACAGAGAAGTATTTTTTTAATGTTAAATCACGTATTAGATTGGACAATTATTGCACGATTGCAGAAAAAAAAAAGATAAGGTTCACAGGTTAAAATAAAACCTATTCGTAGTATCCTGAGAGCCAAGAGAGAGATCGAATGGTAGGACATACGGATCCCACTTACTCTGAAATCAACCAGTGCACTTTAGACACTACACTTTGGTACAGGTAAAAAAAAAATATTTTCCCTGTGTCTAGGAGTCCTGCAAAAACAAAATTAGAAATTGCTAATATTTTATATTATATTATATTACAACAATAATATTAGAAACAATGTGAATAGAATTGGAAAGGTCATGGTGAAAACATAGGAGATATCTTAAACCAGAATTCGGGTAGTAGTTACGGTTTCTAGTCTAGGAGCCGACGACACTAAACCTGTCATGATATGTCTCCCAAAAAAAGTCAATGTTTATCAGTAAGATCACCAAGATCATTTTTGTGTAAGAAAAACCATTGCTGCCGTTTCCAAATACGGTCAAGATAGGAAAATAAGGTTCCAGAAGTCCATTTTCAGGAAATAACTGCTGGAATTTTTTTTTTCAATCACTCTTAATGTTTTTGGCGTGCTGAATTCCAATATTGGTTTGCCACCACGGTAGCTGTCGGCTTCATACCCAAAATCGCAAAAAAAACGCCCAAAATTAATAGATTTAATCACAGTTTTACATATGGAATCTAATTTTAACCTAAATTTAACCTAATTTTAACTAAATTTAACCAGCTTTAAGATGGAAAATGAAATTAGGGATCGGACGAATAGATTCGGAGTTATAGCGAAAAGAGTACCGATAATCGAGTTTTCGCGTAGAAGTGATACTGACCTCAAGTTAGCCAATCTCCAAAATGTTCCCAAGGCCATAACTTCGCGAAAAATGGTCTGATTTCGGTATTGTTTTTTTTTTTTTTTAATTTCTTACGTACTAAATCCTATTACAATTTACTATATCAAGACATTATTTGAAAAACCCTTTGTCGTCTTGTTATAGGTAAGAAACCTAGCTGTCACGAACAAATCAGAACTGTGATAAAACCTAAAGATAATAGGCAGAATAATAGGGGATTTAATAAATTAGAAGGAATTAATGAATATTAACAAAAAATTTATTTTTTTCTAGAAAATAAGGAAGTTTTCATCAAATATTTTCAGATTCAGCGCCCCAAATAACATTAAGATCTGTTGAGAAAAAAAGTTCAGCAGTTATATCCTGAAAACGGCCTTCTGGGACTGTCCATGCTGCTGCCATCTTGACCGTGTTTAGAAACGGTAGCAATGGTTTTTATTACACAAAAATTTATGATCTTTCAGATAAACGCTGATTTTTTTGGGAGACCTAAAATGTCATGACAGGTCTGGAGTCGTCGGCTCCTGTACTATTCGCTTTATGAGAGGAGTTCTATTTGAAAACTGTTATATTCCTCAGATGCACTAGATATATACCGTGCATATATATACCACAATTTTCCTATATTAATAACATATAAATGTGAAAATTTTTATTCAATATAAAATACAAAACATTTTATAAAAATACAACCAATGGGTATTCATTCCTTAAAAAGAAAAATAGGCTTTTGTAGTCATTAGATAGCGCATTACAAAACTAAACACTGTTTTAACCATTAAGGTAAGTGCACTAGTAGTAGACACTTTTATAAAGATTTCACACGTTTTTAGCAATATTTCCTCGGTTGATCATGTGAAAAATTTCTTTCTCCCCTCCTCAGATACGTGCGAATCCCGTCCGTTATCCTATTTTTTTAAATTTAAAATATTATTAATAGAACGTTGAAAAAGTGTTAATTTTTTAAATCACCTTTTTGCATTAGTAGTTGCCAATTTTTAGTGGTTGACAGGGTACTAGTTTTCGAGGTGCTCCGTTGCTGCCGCTTCAACCGAAATTCCCCTTTAGACGTCATCAAGGGCCTTCTCCATTTGCTGAGGCTCATAATTAAGTTGTTTATTTTGTTGGTGCTATTTTAAAACTGGAAAAAAAAAAAAAGAGGGACCTAATACCGTGTTGTCCTAGTAGTTGATGGATGCTGCATTAATAATTGACACCCCACCCCCTGTCAACTACTGAATTTTAAGCTCTAAATTAGCCAAATCTGGTTCTTTCCTCTACCCCTGATTTTTCCTCTGCACAGAACGCACATTCAATAAAGAAGGCGAGAAATGAGAAATGTTCTGGTAGTTGACAGTGGTGTCAAGCACTAAACAACAGGTTATAAATATCTTTTAGTAGCTGACACCCAATAAAATCCTATTTATTTTCATCTATAACCACAAGAATCTAGTAAAATGTAGTACAGATACCTGCTATTCTAAAGTATATTCATAAGTTGGACAGATATAAGCATTTGATAGAGAAAAAAACAGAATCCATACCATAGCATCTTGAACTACCCGCCAAAATTTAAAACGAAACGAAAGTGAAAACAGAAACCTTATTATAAGACATTCATTATCAAACTGTCAACTACTAGTGCACTTACCCTACATTACAAATCAACAGTATTTACAAATAAAAAACAAAAGCATATGGTACAAATTCCTTATAAAAACATCTGACAACCTTTCACTTTTACACACACGCATATCGGTTGCTGTAGTGAAGAAGTGAATATGCCAAACTACCTTGATAGTTAACCCTTCAAAGTAGGTTTTTTAATATCTGTGTTGTGAAAAATGGTTAAGATGTGCTTCTTAATAAGGCCTAAAAGTATCATTTTTAGTGCAAATTGTATTTAAAAGGGTGGTTTTACATATATATATATATATATATATATATATATATATATATATATATATATATATATATATATATATATATATATATATATATATATATATATATATATATATATATATATATATATATATATATATATGCACACATGAATTTTACACAAAAATCTCGTATTTTGATAGCCGAGTCTCGATTTACATTAAAATGCGAATAATGAATTATCTAGGAAATAATTACCGACAGTATATTGAGTATTAATATCTGCTGTGACAGAAGAAATATTAATTTTAAATTCTTAAAGACTTATGTCTTACAGGTAATCTAATTTGTATTAAAATTGTTTATAAAAAAAAAATCTGTGATTAAAACACCAAAGCAGATTTGTTTCACTTTTTAAAAAAATCGATCATCAGCTGAGCGCTGCCTATAGCTGTTCAGCGATATGTTTGATTCACCAAGAGGGGACTTCCCTGTTATATATACGAGTATAGGTATATATATATTTATACTCCGGGAGTTTGAGGCCGTCAAAAAGTGTGACTGCCCCCCCCCCCTTCCTCCATCTATTTTAAATTCCAACGGTTTTATATTCCTATTTCAACAGTTCGAAAATAAATGCAGCCCGTCCATTCCTTAGCAACGAAAAAGATGGAGTCCCACAGTTTATGAGATTAATTGCAATTTAATATGTAAGGCATTTTATTGAAATTGTAGTTTTGTTCTTCCTAAACTTTATTAATATTATTTATTTATTTTTTCAAGTTAAATAAAATTAAAATGAATTGCTTTAATTGAAAAATGAACAAATCCATTGAAAAATCACTCTGAAACCATAATTTTATTGTAATTTCTAAATTAATTGTGGAGATTTTAGTTATTTAGCAATTTTCTTACTAGTAAAATAAAATATATGTATATATATTGGCTGTCACGAAAAATTCAGAAATGTGATAAAACCTGAAGATAATAGGGGGTTTAGAAAATAAGAAGGAATTAATGTATATTGACAAAAAAGCAGATTTATTTTTTGTTTTTGGGTATTCTAGTAAATAAGGAAGTTTTCATCAAATGTTTTCAGAAATAACTTTCTTTCTTTTTTTTTTCGAACCTCCGGCTTTATTAAAATCAAATGAAAGAAAAAGGAATAGGTCACTAAGGTCTTGTTGTGACAATCGAAATTTGAAGATCTGCCTTCTTCGCTATTCCTAGAGGGCCTATGCCGGCTGAAGGTACTCCTTCCTCCTACATGACGAGTGTGGAGTTCAACTCTTGGATACTTTCCTGAGTTAATAATAAACATTAAACTTACAAATTTTATGGGATTGACAACTTCTTTTGCGCAAAAAAAAAGTCACAAATAAGTTCCACTGCGTAGTATTTACTTTCAGAATAAAAGTTTGATGTACCTTAACAGTTTGAATTTTCAAGTGACATTTTTCATAAAAATTACAATAACCGCCGAATCTGCAAGAATGTACAGATGGATATGTAGGGATATTTTCTTCGATACATCCCGATATTAATGCAATAAACACTAACTTAAAGTGGGTTCACGCGTGTTCTATAATCTTGCTTAAACTTTTTTATTCAGTTTATTTGGTTTTCTTTTTTTTTAATAGTTTATATTCGGCGGCTACTGTAATATATGTTAACTTCTACATATTGACATAAATGCTATAAAATACTAATCATTTAAATTTACAAGAACAAGTGTAAAATTATATTAAAAAAAAAAAAAAAAAAAAAAAAAAAAAAAAAGGAAGGAAGATTAAATTGACAAAGAATCTCATCCATATTTTCATTTTTAAAAAATATCATTTTGATCTAGGAGAAGGGTTTTAATTCTCCGGCTATTCCACTTTCAAATACAATAAAAAATAACTCCCGTCAATATGGATTACATTCAACAATGTTGGATTTTGAATTTTTTTTTCCGCACTCACCCCACTGTGGGTCGCGGCTTCGCCTCCTCTCATAAACAAAGAACAGATTATTTTAACGAATAATTTAAGTTTTGTTTGTTTATCCATAAAAATCTTGTATTGAATATTAAAAATGAGCATTATTTATTTAGTAATATATTCACTCATAGCTGCAATTAGCCTGGTTAAAGTTGCACCGATTAGGTGTTTGAAAAATAGGTGAAAGTATAATTGGGCTTCTAATTTTTAATCTTTATGTATGAGTTAGTAATCCACATGGTCTGAGAAAATTAAGAAACTCTTGCAGATAATGGACAGCACTATCAGTGTTTACAACAAAAGGCCCATTGATCATATTTTTACACAAAATATAAAATAGCAAGGGATCGATATTTTGATTAGGTAATACTTTTTAGAGCGGGAGATATAATTTTTTTGATTTCATCTGGATTTTTATTTTTAACCATAAAATTTAATGACCGTTAGTTTAGTGAACCTCATTTCTGCCACTCAAAATTGTACATTTTAAATTTTTACTATTGTAAGTTCGGTTATTGCTATGAAGTTATGTATAGTTATGAAGTAGATGTAGTTAAAATTTGGTACATTTGGGTTTTACAATTGAATGACCAATAACAATCCAATCGCTAATCCATTTATTGATCAGTTAATTTTAATATGGCTAAACCTTGCTTGAGATATGAAGATGTTGTAATTAAAATTTGGTACAGAACTCCACATTTCGCAGATTCAAAATTACCACATATTTGTAACTTTATGGGGGGCGAGACCCAACCAAGCTTCGTCACTGACCCCACCAAAAGTGTAAAAGAGGTTCTCATAAAGTTCTTCCACAGCCAACTTACTCTCCATACTAGTGCTCAAAAGATTTTTTCATTTTTTTTCGTTAACGCTCTCATCATTTTTCTATTTTTCTTTCATTTGTTATTCATTCTACACATATAACCCCACAGATGAGAACTCGACAGAGCTTGATGCCAAAAACACACCACTGCTCTGTCTTCATTTCTGTTTCAATAAGTTTACCTTAAAAAGAAACATAACTGCGTCTACTCCAATCCCGTTCCCCAAGGCTCTAACAACACCATGAAGAATCCCTATTTTTTGGACAAAGTGATTTACAGTCGTGCTGTTGTTATTATTGCATTTTGAAGGTACATCAAGTATTCTTAGCTGGATCGTTTTTAAATGTCTAATCCGGAGACTATTGCAGTTGCAGATAATAGAAGATCTTCAATGCATTAGGTATGTTTTTGTAAATGCATTTCTTGGCTTGGGAGGAGGTGTTGTGCCACATATCTTGCTATCCTGTTTCTATTTTCTCTTTCAGCCGACGAGCAAATTATAGTGACATCAGAAAAGCCCTACCACGAGCTATGAGAAAAACTGCCTCTTTTGTTGACTTATCGGCCATATTTTCCTGTATGCTAATGTGTCCAGGAACTCCATTCCTGATGTGACTTTCCTATTTCCAGAAATATTTGGATAAATGGATGACTTGAATACATGTTTATCTGTGTTTTTTAAGTACTAAATCCTTATTTCCTTATTTTTTACTCGCACATATGAAAATACAACCAACGAATGGTATGGTAGTACAAAAGTAAATGGTATGAGTAGACATAAGGAAACAGCACCCACCGGTTCATACTCCATACCTTTATTCAATTGATAGATATTAGGCAAGACTTTCATTCAACTCCTTTCGAGCCTTCGCTGTGTACCTATATTTTTTTCAAGTCCGTTAATATGCCCCTGTAATTTGTCATGAAAGTGAGTATAATTATTCCAAATGTAATGTTTAGCGGTTGGGATACGTAAATCCGTGTGTAAGATCTCGTTAGAAACGTAGGGTACTGAGTTATCATTCTTAATAATTTTGATTGAAATATTCGTATTTGTAATGTATATACATTATAATTGTATTTCATAAAAATCAACAGTATTAATCAAAAGTAACTACGGATTTGATAACTTAAATGGTCAGTGAAGATGTGCAATATATGAATAAGGATGTGCGTTCATGAACGAGCGTTCATGCGGTGGACGAATGTTGACTATGATTGAACAACAAGATCGATGAGTTAATTCGAGCAAGTCCTTGCTGGCCAATTGTTCGCTGCCTCTCAGTTCCGCTAACTAATTGAGGGCGACACGTGAGCCTTCTTGTCGTCGCCATTATCTCTTATCAGACCCTCGTACTGCATGGACCTCCCAAATCAGGGAACTGATATTTTCTTTAAGTAATCATAAAAATTTAATTTTAAAACTTTAACCATTATATCATATTTACCAACAATTTTTATTTCAGGAGTTATTCTCGGGACGGAGTAACTCGACTATCATTCAGAAGAAGAAGCATTCAGAGGGGAGGGGGTAAAGTAAAGTAAAGTGAACTCATGAGTTTAAATTCGATCGCAATAATATATATATGTGTGTGTGTGTGTGTGTGTGTGTGTGTGTGTGTGTGTGTGTGTGTGTGTGTGTGTGTGTGTGTGTGTGTGTGTATATATGGATAAATTTCTTGACTGTTACTATTAAATGTTTAGTAAGGTTCTTGAAGTTCAGTCAATAAATAAAAAATAAAAAACAACTATGTTGGCGACGTTTCGAGACTATATTGTTCTCATAATCATGCCAATGTTACTAGTGGATATGGAATAGACTAAAAATTGTGTACTAGAATCACACATAGTACACACTAGTTGTGTACTAGAATTGTTAGTCTATTCCATATCCACTAGTAACATTTGCATGATTATGAGAACAATGTAGTCTCGAAACGTCGCCAAAATATTTGTTTTTTATTTATTGACTGAAACTCAAGAACCTTACTAAACATATATATATATATATATATATATATATATATATATATATATATATATTATTGCGATCGTTCGAATTTATATATCGAAATGCCCAACAGGATAAACGAAGACCCGATGCTAAATGTGCGTCATGATTTAGGCAAGGACCTTTGTTCGGATGATTGCAGAGGAGTTTGAAGTAACCTAAGCAATCGTTCATCAAATCTTAGCATGAGGAAAGTCTGCTCGAAAATGGTGCTACGCA
The DNA here is from genome assembly GCA_003667255.2 of Euschistus heros. Taxonomy (NCBI): domain Eukaryota; kingdom Metazoa; phylum Arthropoda; class Insecta; order Hemiptera; family Pentatomidae; genus Euschistus; species Euschistus heros. Next base: position 648,702 of record RCWM02000295.1, read on the forward strand.
TCCTGACGCGTGAGGAGAAGAAATAGAGTTAATTGTGATGCCAGAAATTGCATGAACGCTAAGATACGGGCCCATTATATTTTGACAAAATTATCACTGAGGACGAGACGTGGATTTTTAGGTATCATCCTGAATCAAAGCGTCAGAGCAGCGAGTGGCACATAACTAGGTCTCTTCGCCAGGGAAAAGCAAAGGTGAGCATATCGCGAATCATGGTAATGCTTATTGTGTTTCGGGTAACATCCTGTAACCCTCATACCACAACACATACATACCATAGTATCTATTGAAATGGTTAAGTTGGAAATAAAGTTGAAGTAATGTTATTGACTGGATTAGCAAAGATTCCGTAAAAATCAAACTAGTGCTCAACAGAAGAGAGTGGACCGAAACGTAAGCGAAATGAATGAGATATGTCTGACCTCGAAGAGCTTGGACGGAGCTCCGTAGAGGAAAGCATTTGGCAACCATTGTAGGTCTCAAATTGTATATTTAAAAATTTTATTCATGAAAATTCCCAATATTTCTTTTTCTTTGACTGTTGAACTAAACGTAATTAAAATCCAGTTTTAATAAAACAGGAATATCAAAGTTTGCTTGATAAATAATTTATGAATAGTATTTTTAAATTTCATTTTATGCGGAAATTGTCAAAAATTGTCCTTCGTTATGCTCGATACGCCATGATTATGTACATGTTTTCCTCAGATAACCTGATGATTGGACACCATTTTAACAGGTGTAGATAAAGAAATGAAGTTTTTAAAAAATTATGAACTAGATTAATACTTCTTTTCTTTATATAATTTATTGTTTTGTTTTTTAATAAATGAATAGATGAATATTTATTTAATAACATTATTATATTGAATATTATATGTTATTATACCATTGATAAAAAAGGCAACCAAAAATTGAGTTAATTTCATAACTAGTCAAGAGTAACTGAACCACTGAAGAAGGGACTACCTTAACTGTCCGACGCGTTAAATTAATTATTACGCCGATTTTGATTAATTATTTTTAATTTTCATAAATCGAAAAAAAAAAATAAAGCATATTTTTCTTTTCGTCCATTGGGCTCTGGTAGCTGAAAAAAAAAATGTAATCCTTATTTCCTATCACGAGATTTAAATATGATATCCTCATGGTTTTTTCACTTTCAAAAAATAATTTCTATTAGCTGTTTCTAGGAGGGTCAATATTTAAAGAACATCAATATATGTTTCATTTTGTTTCTTGTCAGTCTGTTCAATTCCCGACGTTTTTTAACGGGCTTGAAAAATATTAGGTAATAGGTTTAGGTAATAGATCCTAGAATAAGTTCAACGCGGTCCTACGTGTATCAGAACTTACGTTATCAAGATTACAATTTTGTTATTAATTTTTGATGAAGTTTGTTAAAGTAGCACAATGACTAAATATATATGAAAAAAATAAGAGAATTGCTTCTACCCAACCAGTCAACAATCATTGAAACCGAACAATAATTGTAAAATAACTGAAGCATTCTCAATATAAAATATCTTTTTTTTTTTTTTTTTTTTTTTTTTTTTTTTTTTTTTCTTTTTTTTTCTGACACTATTTTATAGTCTAATTGTCTTATTATTTCCAAAAAACAAAGTCGTGATTTTATGTAAATCAATATTTTATATAATAAATAACGGTATAAATTATATCGTTGTATAAAAGCGTTCAGGGTTTATTTAGCGATTAATTCAATCGCTATATGAATACACATAAAAAAAAAAACTTAATCCCTGTACACAAGACAGGGGCACATTTCTGGCATTATCTCTAAGAAGTGAATAAATTAGTTTGTGAATATACTTTATACTTTTTTATGTTTTTCTTATATCTATTAAATATCTGTCTACTTTTAGTAATTTTCCTATAACATACACTTTATAACATTAACCATAATGTAGTTTTTCGGTTATAATCGTTATTAAAAAAAATAATAATAATACACATTTCTTGTCGTAAAGGTAGTAGACAATGAGTTAAATAAACGACTGCGGTCAGGGTTACAGTCGGTCTTGTCACTGCCCTGCCATGTACAACATTGACATTATCATGGGTTTGGATGTAATACCGATCAAAGGGTAATATATACCCTTTTTTTCATATATTCGTTTTAATTTAATATAAAGTGATTAGTGATTAGAAAAGGGTTAGGTTATAAGTAGTTGTAGCTTTAAAAAAAAAATTAAAATTAAAATTACATATTTAAATTATTTATTTTTTTCCCCCTAAAATATGAGTGTCATTAGTTGTCTTTATGCATAGTTTTTTTTTTACTTAACATTAGGAAAAGTTTCGTTTTTCTTTTAATTTAAACGGTTTAAATTTTAGCTCAATAGTATATTTTATATTAATTTTTCAAATCTCTTAATTATATTAACTAACTAATGTATTTACTTCAGTTATCGGTTAGGCTTATAGATCTTGATATTACAAAGCTCAGAAAATTTAAGTAGGAAATAATTAAATAAAATTTTTAACCACGGACTAACGATAATGTTTAATAAAAATGCTCATTTTAAGACATTACAACTTAAAAATCTTTTCCTGAGCCAAAACATTTTTTCAAGGAGCAAACCTCTATAAGTCGAAAAATATTTTAAAATATATGAAAGTTTTTTGGAATCTATACTATACTAGATTTAGTAAAAATAAAAACTGCATATTTCCACCATCAAGGGGAGGCTATGTCTGATGAGTCACGAAACTATTCCAAAAAATATTACACACGTGTGCACCGGTTTATGTGAATAAGCTCTTGGAGCCCATTGAAAAATTGCCAATTTCTTACCAAATAGACTAAAAAATTGTATATATTTTTATACAATCCTTAAAGTTGGTTGATACATTAAAAAATCATAATATGTTGCAGGATAAAATAAAAATGTATCCTTAAAAAAAACAACAACATTGGAAAAGCGAAATACTATAAAAATCACTTTTATATGAAATAATAACAGCGTAAGGTTTCTAGCTTGAAACGAATATCAAATTCGAGCTCCTCACAATAAATAACAGCATTACAGAAATTTTGGATAGTTTAAAAAAATATGAATTTTTAACACTTGAGTAGTTAAATCGCTCAGATTTTCATTTTTAAATATTTTATATCTTGTTGACAACTACAGCTCGGATGATTTAAATGTTGGAGTAAACCCTAAAAGAGATCACTTTAGTATTTTTAGGGGTTGTTTCACCCAAAAAAGTTTCTACTAAATAAATCGTAGATAATAAATGACAAGTGATTTATCCCATCAAACGTTCTGATGTAAGTTAATTATATTTATCACTTTTATCAACTGGATAAGTGGATCTGAGGCAGTTTTATTACTCTATTAAAATCACAAATTGTCAACACTACTTGAACACCTGATTTTCGACGCCAGATCGCAGTTTTCTGTCCCGAAATGAAAACTAATACGATGCAACTACTAACTACTAATAGGGTTAGACGAATGAGGTACTGACCGTAAGATGAGGCACAAGAGTAGAGGAAGCAACAGAGGATGCGAGGCAGGAGGTACTTGAGGTGCCGGGACCTGGGGCCAGCAGAGCACATGGCCCCCCTCGGCCGCTCCGCCACACTGCTCTCGTCCTCCGCAGGTCGGCTTTCTTCGGGATCGATGTCGGCCGCCCGCTTCGGGGCTGGGGGGACCACTGGGGCACTTCCAACCAGAATCTGCGTTCCGACATCCCCCCGGGTGACAAGGACTGTGGCAGGGGGCACACATAGAGTGTTCTCGACGAATATGGTGCCCCTAGGATGTTTAATTAAGCCCGGCGATGTAGGACAGTCACAAATATTTTTTCTGCCGATCGACTCTTAAAAGAAGACAAGGAAAAATATTTATACTAGGTATTAATAATGCAGGATTAAATGCGAATGCGTTGAGCAGATCCAGTGGATATAAAACTAAGAATAAAAGCTGGAAATGCTTGTTATTTCTCGTTCACAAAACTAATCATTTTGCGACTACTCTAGCAATTAAAAAAAAAAAACCTGAAACACTTAATAAACATGAAGGGTTGGGTACTAAGGTATAAACTTAGGTTACGTACTTAGGTAAGGACGTACTGTTTCTGGGCTAACGGTTTTGAAAGGGGGAGATTTGGCTGGAATAGTCGTTCATCCGCCAGGTTTTTCCCCATTTATGGGTTCCCACTTTAACGAGGCTGCGTTGTGCAATCCGAGCCACAGCCGAAATAACAGAAAATAAATATTCTACCAGAGTTGGACAAAATTTAATCATAACTAATAATTTGACAACTAATTAGTAACGATTAAATTTTGTCCAAGTCTGTTCTACAGCAATGTAAAGATTAAGATGTATAAGACTAGTACACCATATGGATGCGAAACGTGCAGCTCACGTTAAGGGAACGACACCTTAACGTCCGAGTGGTAGAGCGAGACCCAGTTTTTCTGTTTTCCTATGTTCTGGACAAGAGATAAAATTTTGAGAGGAAAATTGGAAGGCTAAACGCCGAACTTCTATAGTGGTGAGACCGTAATTTAGGGATGCGCTTTTTAGAATGTAATCTAACAATTGCTTTTCCTGCTCTGCGCTGAACACCAGATGGACATCGTCTTATGGTTTGTAAGTAAAAATTTCTGCACATGATAATTTGTGCTGTTTTAGTCTTATGAACAGAGCAGATTTCGAAATCCAATACATATCTGATGCACTACGGATGGATCTTCCTTTGCTAAGACCATCTTCCACAACATTCTTAAATGCAGTGGCATTGGGAAGCGGCCTCTTCTTTTGATCTCTGGATCGTGGCATGTTTAATTGTTTTTTATCTATAAGTAAAAAAAAAAAAGGTTATACGAATAGTAGATATCCATATTCAGGCATTTTATACCACGCATAAGCCCTACAAACTTTTCCGCAATATTTAAAATTGAGATAATCAATTAATAAACAAACAGAAAAATCTGTTGTACCGGTGGAAACTTTAACCATCTGTCCACAGGTCCATCTGGCAATGGTGTCCACAGGTACAACTGAATACCATGTTGTGCGGAAAGCTCTGTTTCACAAAACCAGTAAGCGATAACTGATATGAAAACATGAAGTTATGATAAATTTTTTTTTTTTTTTTTTTTTTTTTTTTTTTTTTTTTTTTTTTTTTTTTTTTTTTTTTTTTTTTTTTTTTTTTTTTTTTTTGGCTTCAAAGACTTGCTAACACAAGTCCTATATTGCCAATATAGCACTATCTTTATTTAATTTTGTGCCCAGTTGAATTTTCTTTTTCTTTCTCTATTATATGAGAGCTTTGGTTTCAGACAGAAATTTAATTAAACCTTGGGCCTTTACTTTCGTCAAAGTTCTTAAGAATTCAGAGACGTCTTGAACAGTCAGTGTACCCAGCGTTCTTATCCTCTCATTCACAAACTTTTTGCACTTAAACACGATGTGTCTTGGATCTTCCAGACATTGGCATTTAGAACACATGCCACTTTGAGTTAGGGCCATTAAATTGAGGAATTTGTTGGTTCTGCCATGGTTAATCTTCAGTCTAATAAGTTTTACTAAACTTGGGCGTTCGAGATTTAGCCTTTGAGTTACAAACCATGGAGTCAATGCTACCTTTTCTTGTACTGCGTAGTGGTCCTTTCCTTTCAGTGCACTTTCCCATTCGTAAAACCTTTGCCATTCTTCGATCGCATTATATTTGATTTTTCTTATTAGGTCTGTTGTTGGAATCTTGATATTTATCCGGTGATGCTGGCGTTGGTTGGCAGTTTTATCTGCCGTTTCATTACCTGACAGCCCTACGTGTCCCGGTACCCATTGGAAGAAATAATGTTTTTTCGGCATGTACAATAATGAAAGAATTTTAAAAGAAATGTAATTATGTGATTTTGTTTGGTGTAACAAATTTAGATGTTGGCATACAGAGGCTGAACCAGTTAGGATGACTATATTAGTATTTGAGTATGTTCTTTCGCAGTAAATAATGGAATGAAGGATGGCGTAAAGTTCTGCGCTGAAGATACTAAGATTCAATGGCACAGAGAACGAGAATTTCTGGTTGTTCTGGGGGTCAAATACGGCGATCGAAGTGCGAGTTTGTGTTTTTGAAGCATCAGAATATATTTGATGGTAACTGGGATATTTTTGAGCTATTGTTTCCAGTGCTGCTAGTTTTAGATGCAATGAGGAGTAGAGAGATTTATTATGAGTTTTACCGATTAGATTTGGGTTGCTATTTACTTTGATTAGACATTTAGGAGCTGGTGTTGTGTATTCCTGAGGAGCTTCAGTTTTATGGAGTGATTTAAGCAGTGGTTGTAGTTCGGTGATGATTTCTACTAGCTTCTGACAGACATTGCCTTTATTAATTGCATTCCCAACCGGGTGGTTAGAGTCCGAATAAACCTTGAGGAGGTATTTTTTAGCTAGCCACGTCTTTCTAATGTTTAAAGGCATTTCTCCGGCGGAGGCCTGAAGTGCATTAATGGGAGACGTTTTGAAAGCCCCTAGGCACAACCTAATGGCACCTGACTGCAATGTGTTTAACACTTTGATGTAGGGGGAATTTGATTCATTATAAATAACAGAGCAATAGTCTAGAACGGACCGAATAGTTGTTTTGTATAATGTAATTAAATTCCGAGGGTGAGATCCCCAGGATACTCCGGCTAAGGATTTTAATATGTTCATATTATGAAATGACTTTTTTTGAATCGTTTTGATATGTTTTCTGCTTTTTAATTTTCTGTCTAATGTTACTCCCAAGAATTTTAGATTTTCCTCGCTTCTTATGGTGAATCTATCGTTAGACAGCTCGAAGTCTTTCAGAGTAAACTTCCTTTTCCTTGTAAAAGGAGTTATGCTGCACTTGTTGGGATTTATTTTTAGTTTCGTGGCTAGAAACAGTTGGTTTAATCTGTCTAAGGCTGTACCTATTATTTCTTTGCCTTCTTCTGCCGTATTTACAGAAGTGTAAATTAAGAAGTCGTCTGCAAATTGAATAATTTTGCAATTATTAATTTTTGTATTAGAAATATGTTCGGTATGAAGGTTGAAGAGGGTCGGGCTCAGAGGGTCTCCTTGGGGGAGCCCACTGTATGGTATGTATCAAAAGCTACACGTCCTTCCCAGCTGTCCACGAAGTATGTCCGGTATGATAGGTAATTTATTATCCATTAAGTTAATTTTATTGGTAGATGAAGGGTTTTTAATTTGGAGAGTAAAACTTGAATTTTTACGTTGTCGTATGCTCTATCTATGTCTATTCTTAATGCAACAAGGATTTTTTTTTGTTTGTAGGCTTTGAAAATATCGTTCGTTAATAGAAAGATTGCGTCTGTGGTGGATTTATTTTTTCTGAAGCCAAAGCAAAAAGGGCTTAAAATATTTTTTGTTTCTATGAACTATTCAAGCCTGTTTTTTACAATGACGTTGAATACTTTTGCTAAGCACGAGATGAGAGCGATAGGGCGGTATGAACTTATTTTGGATGGGTCTTTACCGGGTTTTAGTATTGGGGATAAGATAATGTTACGCCAATCAGGTGGGATCATTGCTTCGTTCCAGAGTTGGTTATATGCTGTGAGCAAGTGTTGTTTCATCGTGTCCGGTAAGAGTTTGATCATTTCGTAATTGATTTCATCCATACCAGGGGCGGTTCCAGTTTTTCCACTCAATGCTGCTTCAAGTTCTGTTAGTTGGAAGGGTGAGTCCAAGAGGTGGTCACCACTTGATGCGCGGAGTAATGGTTGCCTAGGATCAAATATATTAGACAAATGTTCAAGAAAGGCAATCGCTGAAGTTTGGCTTGTCAGTACTATATTCTGCACGTTGTTCCTCTTGCCACGTAGAGTTTTGATTTTATTCCACATGGAACCTATTTGATTTGGATTGATGCTCTCAATATATTTCATCCATGATTCCTTTTTCGCTTTTTTAATAAGGGATTTGGTTTTGTTAATTTTTGATCTCATCATTTTGTAGTTGTATGTCGTCATGTTTCTTAGGTATTCTTTTATTGCTCTTTTCTTTTCCCCATATGCCTTGCGAATTTCTGCATTCCACCAGCATTTCGGCACGAATTTTGGATGGTATTCTGAGCATTTCCGAGGTATAGCTAATTCTCCTGCCAGGTTTATTATGTTAGTTAGATCAGTTATGTTGTATCTGGAGTTTGTTTTTTCTAATTCTATGACTTTATCAGTGTATACTGTTTTATTTAATCTTCTGAAATTTCGTTTAGGTAGAAATTTGTAATTCATCTGAGGTTTGAAATTGTTTATTTCTATTAGAATTTGTAGGTGGTCGCTCCCCAGAGTTTCTGGTAATGCGGTCCAAGTGAGGTTATGGAATAGATCCGGTGTGGCGAATGATAGATCCAGTATGGAGGGTCTACTAGTAGTCGTTCCTAATTTTGTAACGGTTCCTATTTCATTTAATAATAATAGAGAACTGTTTTGTAATGCTGTAATTAGATCTTCTCCTCTGGGTGTATCATATTCCTGAGAGCCGAAAAATGAGGAGTGCGTGTTGAAATCTCCACCCAAGAGTAGACTACAGTTAGGGTATTTATTTTGTAAATCAAATAAACTTTGGATATTTTGAGGCGATGGTTTCCTTGTATCATCTGGTGGGATATAAACTGATATTAATATGATGGGGGGTTCGGTATTGAGAAGTTTAACCCCTACTGCCTCAATCGTGCCCAGATTATTTAATTCTATAGTTTCATAGGGTAAAGACTTATGGAGAAAAATTCCCACCCCTCCGTATCTATCTCGTCTGTTTCTTTTAATTATATTATAATTTTGAGCATGATATGTCCTTTTATTATTGAACCACGTTTCCTGCAATAAAGCTATCTGTATTTATTTATATTAAGATAATTTTCGATTTCAGCGAATTTATTGTTAATGCTTCGGCAGTTATGTTGTAAGATTTTCAATCTATAATTATGGATGTTAATTCTATTATTTGTCATTTTGGAAAGGAGGTAATAGGAGGGGTATCGTGTGTGTTATGTCTATCGTTTTCAGTTTAATGCCGAGACTTAGATGGTTTATATTAAAAAGTTGTGATAAATAGTTAGAGAGATGTTTGTTAACCGTAAGAGGGATCAGAATTATGTACTTTGTACATATATGCAGAATGGAGCTGCTTGTCTTAAGTCTTAAGTATTTATTAGTTTTAAGTCTTGAGCATTTATTGAATGTATTAAGGTTAGTGATTAGCGGGCACATTGTCATTATTTTGTAATTCTGAGATTGAATTGATTATTTCATTATTTTCCTGCACAAAGTTGTATAAGGGTTGTCCTATAATATTTACTGTTTCCTCTTCATTTTCTATAGTTTTAATTTTATTTATTAAAGAAATCAACATATTGATATATTTACTATCCGAATTGACTCTATGGGGATTGTTTGGTATTAAAGGAATGGTAGTTGATGGTTTATACATTGGGGCTACTTTGGGCTTATTTTGATAATCAATAACGGTGTCATTATATTTTTTGCGTTTTATATTATCTTTATTAATTTGAGGCGAACAGTTTTTTTCCAGGATTTTTAGTACCATCTGTTTCGTATCAATAAGAGTTAATAGCTGAAAAATCGCTATTTAAGGATAACTGAGGAAAATCTAAGGCGGAGAATTTGCTGTATGTAGGGACCGGAAATAGACTGTCTGCCTCTTTAAAACTAATAGGTTTGACTGCCATTGCCTCTTTTATTTTCTTTTGTCGAATTGCTTCAGGGCATTCTTGGTTTGTTGGAAGGTGGCCGTTTTCGCAAAGTATGCATTTTATCTCATTGCCGCAAGAGTCTGATTTGTGTTCATTGGAGCCACATTTTAAGCATCTCTCTTTTCCTCGACATTTCTCTTTTGTATGCCCATATCTTAAACATTTTTCACAAAATAGGGGTTTGAAAATATATGGATGAACTTTCCTAGGTGCTAAATTAAGTGTGATGTTTTCAGGAAGCTTCTGAGCATGAAAGACAATTTGAACGGTTCCCGTAGCTACTGTTGTTACATTTCCATCGGGATTTTTTATTCTTCTGCTAAAACGGCGAACTTTAATTATTTTTTCATTAGAGTGAATTTCGCTGAGAATTTCTTTTTCTGACGGGTGAACATCTCTTATAACTCCGTATTTTAAAACGTTGGTATTTGGAATAAACGCCCTGAGTTTATTGGCTTCAAGAAACTGATTTTCTAAGAAGCGATTGGCAAGTTCCAGCATTTTGAAGTTAATTTCTATTTGGAACCTATTTTTCTTTTTGACAGAGAAAACCTGCGAGTTGTTTAGTCCTAAAGTTCCACCAATTTTCATATCATGAAAGCATGATAGATTTTCATCGACAGATTTTTCAACTATAACTATAAACGGTCCTTTGAAGTGTTTGAGATATTTGTTCACTACACGGTCCTTATTTCGAGTTAATGGCATATTTATGTCAGGGGGAGTAGCCCCCTGGCTACTTTCTCCCATAACCTATATGACTTTAATTTATTACAAATGAATAAAATGGATTACTAGCCTGTAAACAGCAAGCTGGAGGTAGCAAAGGATTAGCTAGAGCAAAGTACTTTGGCTCTTATGTCACAGATAACTCACAAATGTGTCACTAAAAATTAAAACTTTTTCACAATATCAAAAGTTATACTTATAAATTTATCGGACAATCCAATGAAATGACACTGCCAAGAAAATTTCTAAGTACAGGTCTTACAAAATTTCAAATAACTAGTTGGATTGGTCAGGATTTGGAAGAAAAATAATGAAAAATAATAATTTCTCCTAGCCTGTTGATCTGATAGACTTAAAAACAGACGTGCAACTGCAGAGAGATGTTTGCAGCACTACTGACTTAACAATTTCAATTTCCCTCCTCCCACTCTCTTTTAATTAAAAATGTCCACTGGTACAACTGTGCTTTGGGTACAGAAAATTGGAAATCCCAGCGAACGGTAGGATTATTGCAAAATATTAATAGCGTTTTGGAGAATAAAAAGAAATAAAATAAAACCGTTCGTACTCCGTAAATGGCAGAAATCAACAAGATTAGATTCTCGGAAAAAAGTGGTCGATAATATAAAAATGCAGTCCTGACCGCAGGACTGACACTGGATAAAACTGAACGGTAAACTGAAAAATGGATGAAACCGAAGATATGGTCTTGGTAAAAAGTGTAGGAATTGGCCAACTGGCACTTCTTCAGTCCCACTTCTCCGCGAAAACATATTTGTTTTACTTTTTTTTCTATAACTCCGAAACTATCTGTCCGATTCAAAATCACTTCTTTTTTTTTCATCTTAAAGCTCATTAAATTTACTATTAAGCCTAGGGGCCACCGCGAACGGACTTGACTTGACTTGAGTTGATATGACCGGACCAGACTGGAGTGGGGGTGCGCCACCGAGATTTGACTTGACTTGAGTTCAGTCAGTGTAAGACAGTCGAGATGTACGCAGTACACTGTTTGCTAAGTGAAGAATCGGATTCGTCTGATTCGGAGTACGATTTTATTTAAACATGTGTAGCAGCATCGAATGTTCTCGATAGGAAGTGGCTATGCGAATATGTGAAGTATCCCAAACTTTTGATTTTTTAATCTTATTGCTGTAATTAGCCTCTGAAGTATTATATATTATTGGCTGCTCCCTCACCAATTCTATGAGCTTCTCCTCAACACTCATTTTTTCTGGAATATCACTAAAAGCTGCAATGAAAAACTGTGCACAGAGAGAGAGGTTAGATTGGACTGGCTGGTGGTAGGGGAGGGGGGACCTGAGTCAGGTCCCAACCCAAACCAAACCGGAGCCGACCGAGTTATATGAATAAATATATCGACCTGCAAAGCTCAGCATGAAATACCTCATCTCATCACATCATCATTAGAACACCATACGTAGTAGTTGCTATAGTTCTTAATTAGTTAACAGTTTTATTATTGTAATTTGTATTTGTTTTATAATAAATTGTTTTTTAAAAAAGTAATTTTTGTGTCGAGTCACATAACTGACGCCCGAACAGGGACTCGATTTGACGATCATTTGTCCTCAAGCGAAGATATGTTTTCTTCATTACTATTTACCAACACGAAGATATGTTTTCTTCATTACTATTTACCAACACAGCAAATGCCAGAGATACCAGCCGCCGCAGCTGCAAGATATAGATAACTGTAAGTTAGTTCTATAATTAGAATACTAAACCATCATTTGTTTCGCTTTTTACTTTTATATAACATTTTATTGTATTTTTTTTTTTTTTTTTTTTTTTAACACTTAAATTCATCATTCCTCTAATTAAACCAGCCAAATTAAAAATGACTAGCACACAATCTCTTAATATTAGTCATGAACTTCGAAGAGAGGATTACGATCACATTCCTACCTTCGATGGAAACGCTAACGACTTACTTTACTTTGTATCCACTGTTGAAGGTGTCTATAATATTGTCTGTAGTATCCATTTCCAACAGAGAGAGTTAAATCATTTACAATTATTAAACAAAGTTAAGAGTAGATTAGTAGGATCAGCTCAATCCCTCATCTTGACTCAATCAATTACTACACCTGGACACCTGCATTACTGGACATATTAAAAAGAAATTTTTCAGATAGTCGGTCATATGAATCCTTAAAAGCGAAAATTTACGCGTCAAGACCCCATAATAAGGAAAACCCTACAGAATTTCTCAATCGACTCGAAAACCTGAGACACTTACTTTTTGCTAAACTCAAACTTGACGGACTTAATGACCAACAGCTAGAATCAGCTGTTTCTTACGTAGAAAAATAAATAATTTACCTCATGTATTCCTGCCTACCTTGGCAGCTTTCTAACCACATTATGACTTTTGATCCCAACAATCTAGAAGATTTCAGAAGAATTATCAATATGCGCTGTTCATTTATAATCGATCAATTGTACAAAAACAAAAACGAACAAAGGAATCATCAAAATTATCAACAACCGAGATCATTCACGAATTCCTTTAATCAAACAAAACCTTTTCATCAAAACAATTTTCCTAATCAGCAATTCGCGAATAACCAACAAACAAAACCCCCTTTCAAACAACAATTCCAAACTGTTCAACCTAATTTCTCTAAACAACAAAATTTCAATCAACAGGTTCCCCAAAAAAATCCAAATGACCCACGTCACCCTTTTAATAATCGCCCTATCCCTAATCCTAAACCAGACTCCCAAAAAACTGTTTCTATGAGAACATGGAACAGATCGAATTTCAAAAATTTTGCTTCCCCCTACAAACTGACACATATTAAAAAAAAAACCTAATTTGATGAGAAATAATGATCAAGACAAAGATGAAACCATACGAATTTTAACAGAACGCTTAGGGCAACTGGAAATGCAGTTGCAACAACAAAATTAAAATACAGACTCAAACAAAGAAATAACTAGACAAGACGCTTTTTTAGCCGCAGGCAGCGATCAGATGAATTGCGTAAGGCCGGAATCGTCTTATCATTCGAATTAAATATAATTAATAGAACGTTGCCTTAATGTAAAGGTTACACCGAAAGAATTTGGATCCTTGATACAGGTTCTTTAGAAAATGACGTTAACCCAAAAATTATAGCCACTCATATCCCGCGTATAAAAGAAGATTTTGTAGTATCCACTCCAGCCGGACAAAAAACTGGAGAGGAGTATATATTAATAAATTTAAAACCCTACTTTGGAATAGATGACTTTTGGAACGATATGACTTACTGTTAGGAAGCGACACAATGCTTCAACTCGGAATGCATATAAATTTCGAAAAGTTAATTTTAATTTATAAGGATAAAAAACTACCTATTTTTAAGCAAATAAGAAATAAGACAATACAATTAAGAAAGAGTTTAAATATAGTAGAATTAGATGTAAAAAATAAAACTAATCTTAAAGACGGATTAATCAAAGAATTAAATAAAGATGAATATACCGTACATGAAGGTTTACATAGGATAAAAAAATAATAAAGTTAAATGTCTAATAGATGCCAAGGAGCTCATGACCATTTGTCCCGAGCCAATGGATATAGACGAAGTCAGTATACCCAATAATGATTTAAATAGTGATTCATTAGAAATAGATAAAATCAATAATATACCTAACATTATCAGAACAAACCACATGAATTTGGAAGAAAAAGAAAAAATAATAGCACTATTGCAAAATTATCCGGAAATTATTAATAAAGAGACAGATGAATTAAGTTCCACACCTTTAATAAAACATACTATCAAAACAAGAGATGAAAATCCCGTATATACTAGAAATTACCGCTATCCCCAAATTTTTAATGAAGATATAAAAATAGAAATAGAAAAATTATTAAAAAATAAAATTATTCAAGCATCCACTTCTCCCTACAATTCGCCTATTTGGATTGTCCCAGAAAAATTAGATGCCTCTGGAAAAAGGAAAGTTCGATTAGTCATAGACTACAGAAAACTTCATGAAAAAACTATAGATGACAAATTCCCTTTATCGAATATTGAAGACCTATTAGGCAAAATTTGTAGAGCTACTTATTTTAGTGATCTCGGCTTAGCTTCAGGATTTCATAGAATTAGACCCTAGCTCGATACCGAAAACAGCCTTCAGAACTGAAAATGGGCACTACGAGTTCTTACGTATGCCCTTCGGTTTAAAAAATGCTCCAACCACATTTCAAAGAGCTATGAATTTGATATTCTCCAATATACCGAACGTCCTTTTGTACATGGACGACATAATAGTCTTTTCGGATAGCTTAACTGAACATCTAAAACATCTAAAAACAGTTTTCGGTTTATTAAAAATTCAATTAGACAAAACCGAATTCTTTAAGAAAGAACTTCTCATTTTAGGACACATTATCTCTAAAGACGGCATTGGACCTAATCACCAAAAACTAGAAGCAATTAAGAATTTCCCAATACCAAGCACACAAAAACAGATCAAACAATTTTTAGGACTAACAGGTTACTACCGTAAAATGATTCAAAATTACGCTAAAATAGCTAAACCAATAACTAGTAAATTAATACAAAAATAAACATAAATGACCCAGAATATATAAAGGCCATTACTACTTTCAAAACAATACTTCAAAACAACCCTGTTCTTCAAATGCTAGATTTCGAAAAAGTTTTATAGTAACGACAGACGCCTCAAACTATGTAATAGGGGCAGTTCTATCACAAATAACAAACGGAAAAGACTTACCCATTGCTTATGCCTCTCGAACCTTAAACAAACATGAGGAAAACCTCAGTACTATAGAAAAAGAACTGCTTGCCATTGTATGGGCATGTAAATATTTTAGGCCATACATCTACGGACGCAAATTTATTATTCAGACAGATCACAAACCACTACAATACCTATATACTATGAAGGAACCTAATGCAAAAATTATACTCTGGAAATGTCAACTATCGGATTATAATTTCACTATAAAATACGTAAACGAAAAAACCAATCATGTGGCCGATGCTTTGTCGCGAAACCCTCCGTATGAATTAAATACTTATCAACTCCGATCAAAATGTCGAAATTTACCCTAATGTGGCTATTGACAATTTCCTACAATCCAATCATAATCCGCCATTACAAACAGACGAGATTGAAGAATTAAGTAGGGCTCTTAACATCCAAATCCAAGAAACTACCCCAATTACAAATACGATAGAAGAAGACAGTGAAAGTTTAATGACAGCCCACTCTCAAATTAGCTCTAACGAAGAAATAGGTATAGTAGACAATCCCGACAAGGTTGTAAACTTAAAAAAATTACAAATTATTCTTCAAAGAGGAAACAAATCTAAAAATCAATATAAGACACCATTTAATTCAACAAAGAAACGTTTTATCTGGCACACGGCTTGGCCCTATAATTATGGTTTGGAAGAAATATGTATTGAACACCTTGAACCTAACAAAACTTACGGAGTATACTGTTCCAACCCCAATTCAGAAATAGAAAACAAAATTTTAGAAGAAATTTTTAGACAGTTCCAAAAAATAATTGAGGAAAAATTCCCTACTGTAAAGATCAAAAGATACCTTAAATATGTTCAAGACGAAGAAAACAAAGACGAACAGACCTTGCACATATCAAACTATCATTGCGGAAAAACTTGTCACAGAGGAATTAATGAAGTTTATAGAGCATTACGAAAAAACTATTATTGGCCCGGAATGTTCACAGACATAACTAAATACGTTAATAATTGTGAAATACGTAAACAAATAAAATATAACAGAAACCCCCCTAAACCGGAATACCAAATTACCACCACACCTAACAAACCCTTTGAACAACAGATGGACACCTTATATTATGGTAACACCACCATCCTAACAATCATTGATTGCTTTTCAAAGAAACTTTACGGATATACCATAGACAGCAATAATAGAAATAATAAACAAATTAAAATATTCTCTCAGTTTATTTCCTTCGCACCAAAAGATACAGATGGACAATGGGCCTGAATTTGGAAATAAAGGTCTTGAAAACTTCCCACAGTATAACAATATTCAATACCATTTTATCCCCCCCAATTACCACAATTCCAACGGACTCATTAACAAAGCTCATTCCACATTAATCGAGTTAATAAACATCATTAAAACCCAAGAACCTTCTCTAAACTTACTGACAGGACTCAAACGGCCGGTTGATTATCATTTGTAACACAACGTCGAAAATCAACTAGCCATAAATAAATAAGTTATTGATGAATTTAATAGAGACATGCGTGCAATAAAATATAATACCAATAAAATCAGAAAACTCTTAATAGAAATGTTACTAATGTAATGGAAACTAATTATCATAATGTTTTATTGTATTCAACACTAGAATTCATCATAAACAAACTTAATGATCTAGATGTATGTCTAGAATTCTGTAAATTAAATTTAATTCATAATAGTATTACATCCTGTAAAGAACTCACGATCTTACATTCCCACAATAATGTCCAACTTATCTCTAACATTCCTGAAATTCTTTGGCAAACAGGTAAATTACAGTGTTTCTTAACTCCCACACATATTCATTATTTTATCCAACTCCCTTTGCAAACACCTCTTATTGAAACTTACTCCTACTCTCCTATCCTTACGTGGATGATACCCTTCTTAAAACTGCTCATACTCACCCTTCCCTGGTACTTAAAACTGATCCCCTTTATATTGGAAATTGTAATCTTATTTTATCTAATTATTATTGTACTAATATTACAAGTATTACCAATCCTTGTATCACTAACCTTATTGTGAATAATAATAATCACCAATGTATATCATATAATCTTGATGTAATCAAACCTTTTGTAAAATATGTTAGTATTATTAATCAATATTTAGTTTATAATCACACCTAGTTAACTATTCTAAGAAATAATGTTACTTTTAGTATTAGCCTAAGACCTACAACTCTGATTCAACTATCACCCAACGAAGTACTATTGGACTATCCACCTTCTTTTACTTTTGAGGAATCAACCCCAGTACGCATTACTCACGTTCCGGCCCTCACCACCGCCGAACTTAATATTTCTTTTGAAAAACTACATTTACTAAATATCCAAATGAAACCTCTGGAATTACCTGATGATATCGCAACTACCGATCACCTATCCATCATACATATACTTATAGCTATTGTATTCCTGTTATTACTATTTCAACAGTTCAAAACCTCGATCGCCACCTACTTCAGGAAGAAATTTTGCTTTTCCCACTCTACTTCAAACAATGACGACACTTCTGAACCAATGGAAATTTCTGACGAACATGCTTCCTTTCAACCTACTTTTCCACCATTCTCGTGAGGACACTCGAACTTAAGGAGGGACGAGTTATATGAATAAATATACCGACCTGCAAAGCTCAGCATAAAATACCTATATATTTCCCGGCTCATCTCATTACAGCATCATTAGAAGATCATACGTGGTAGTTGCTATAGTTATAAATTAGATAATAGTTTTGTTATTGTAATTTGTATTTGTGTTATAATAAATTCCTTTTTAAAAAAGTAATTTTTGTGTCGAGTCACGTAACTCACGGAGCAAGCCACCTCTTCGCAAGTAATACCTTTTTTCCCCTCATCAAATAATCGATTATGAACTCATTCGAATATCTCAATCACTCTAAAGGTTGTTTTATATTATCCGGCACGACACGTAGCGGACCGTAACGTTTCAGACAAGACAAATATTAGTTATAGGATATATTAGTTAGTTTTATAGTCCCTGCGTATATATAGCGGATCGGATCTGGCAAGACACGGCACGTTTCAGACAAGACATTAAGACATTTCTCGAAAAGAATATTTGGTCGGAGCCAAAGTGTCTTAAGGTGTCTTTTTCGTAGTATACTTTACTTTCCGACTCCGACAGTGCAGTACTGCACTGACTTTGCCCCGTTCCAGTTCTTTTTTTGTATTTAAATTTGATTCCATTTTTTTTTGCAAAACTGGATGTTGAAAAATTAATTGAGTTTGTAAGGAGTAACACATTGAATATTTTATATTAATATAAGAATATAAAAACAGAAATTTAACATACGCAATTATAAAAAAAAATCTAATCAAAACAATTTGTATAAATTTCTACTCGATGTTCAGGACATGTAGGTTTTCTACATTTAGTGTATGCTTTCTTGACTTTTTTTATCTTTTTATCTTGGACAAATATCACATCTGGACTTAACCTAATGACTAAACACTAGTATGAAGTAATATACTATAAACAAAAAGTCAATAAAAAAAAATCTCCGCTACGCCTGTGCTCCCGGGCCGTGCTGGAACCCGCTGTGTCTGATAATATAAATACACCATGTATTTGTCTGACCGTGCCGTGTCTGATACGCTACGTGTCGTGCCGGATAATATAAAACAAGCCTAAATAGGACCATTCGATTATGCCCATCCCTACGGATTATCATACAGGTTACCAACCTATAATAGACCGAGTGGGAAGGTGTACGTGAAAGTACTTATTTCTAGTGACAATAAAATCCTGGAATAGTAAATCCTATCATGGGCGTGGAATCCTGGGAATCACAGAGGTTTCTGTAGTTTACAGAATGTTAAACTAACTACGTGGCCGCCACGTATATCGAAGTATTCTAGGGTTATTAACAAACTTTGCCGTAATACATGAATTTAATTAGGATTAACTTTTCCTAAATATCATTCAAAAATAAATATAATTCTTGATTTTATCAACTTATTCTAGTTAGCATCTGAAATTAATCTTAGAAAACCGACAGATATAAAAAATGTTAACTCAATGCTTATTATTTATTCTTATTCATACAAACTTTCATCGAATTACCCAGGTATTTTATGTTTATTTTTTATTTTATTAAGATTATTGGTATGAATCACTATTAATATAATACTGATAATGTAATAAGTACCGTATTTTTGTTTTAATTTTTTTTATTAAATGTTTACCTCAACCATCTGTTGACTCACTCCACCTGGAGTCGTTAAGTTTTAATTTTCAACATTTTTCAAAATGATTTGATTCATTTTGAATGGAATTTCTTTTTTTTAACTTGGCGATTAGTCATAGTTATGTTAACATGGTCTTTAGTGGCTACTGGCATAAATCACATTTTGTTGTTACATGACATCATATATAACATTAATGGACTTATAAACAATAATCTGATAAATATATTACATTTTCAATTATAGGTTTTATTATTTTTATAAAGAAGATTATTCATTCAAGCCTTTTCCTTTAAAAAAAGTGTCCTGATTCTAATGGTAGTTATATTCTTTAACATTTATTGGAAACCTCTGCACTGTCATAAAAATAAATATAACTGGCAGGCATAGAAACACATTATTGTTTAATCAACAATACTTTTATGCTTGAATGATCTCTCTTATATGTTCTTGAAGTTTGATTTAAAATATCTGGTTTTCAAAGAGATGTAGACAGTTCATTTAGACTTTTGATAGACTCGTCCTTCTTTTATTTATCTATAAATAATCATTTATTTCAATCTCTGGAACACCAAATGCACATAGGGCTGTTGGGTGCACCAATCAACCCAATAAATGGATATTGCCGAAATCTCTCTAGGAAGATAAAAAATCTAAATAAAAGAAGAGATTTGAGAGGGAAAAAAAAAAGAACAAGATAACTCAACAAATTAATCAGGAAAGGAATTGAGAACTGGTTGAGAGAAAAGGAGACAGGAAAAATTAAGGGAGCTTTAAAAAGGCAGGAGGAAAAATGAAAGAGGGAAGAATTGCTGAAACAAAAATTGCTGTTATGTTAAATGAAAAATGACAAGAATTAAATGATAACTTGGAGATAATTAATAGAATTAAAGAATACTATGAGGAACTATATTATGACAGAAGAAGTGATAAAAATCTGGAGTGGAATATAGAATGCTGGGACCCAAAAGAAGAAATTATGATCGAAGAGGTAATGAGTGTAATTGGTAGCTGCAAGGAAGAAAAATCAGAAGGTTTTGAGGGTCTGTCAATGGCACTTATAAAAGCTGGAGTACAAATCCTAGGGCAGGCCCTCACTCACTTTCCTTATACATTTATACTTTCCTCAAAAATGCATACTTACCCAAAGAATGAGAAACCGTAAAAATCATTCCAAAGAAAGGAGTATAATTATCACTTATTGTAGTATTATTAATAATTATCACCCATGAAGTTTGCTCTCAGTTGTGTACAAAATATTCTCTAAAACTATACTTAGAATGGAAGACAATTGAATATTGAACATAAAAAACACCAAGTAGGCTTCAGGGAGAACTATTCAACTGTAGACCATATTTTTGTTATTAAAGAAGTAATTAAGAAAGCGAATGGTTATAATCTGTCAGTAGGTTTTCTTCTTTTTCTAGATCATGAAAAAGCATTCAATTCTCTAAAAACCGATTGCAATTATTAATATGTTGAAGAAGAGGAACATCAGTCCAAGAATATGCATGATATTAGAAGACATATATTCAAGATCCAATGCAGAATGTAAATTAGGAAACAGAAAAGTAAAAATAAAAATTTGCAAAAGTGTACGACAAGGTGATGCCCTATCTTCTAAAATATTAATATCAGTTCTCCATGTTTTGATGCAAACTATGAATTGGCAGAACAAAGGAATAGAAATTCTTGGGGAATGGATGGACCATTTAGAGTTTGCGGATGATCAAGTACTAATAGGAAAATGCAAAAAAGAAATCCTAACCATGGCAAAACCATTGATAGCAGCAGGAGAAAACATACAGCTCAAAATAAACTATAACAAGTGCAAATATGTAACAGTAAAGGCTGAAGGAGATTTAATAATAGGAGAGCATCTTATAGAGAAAGTTGAAACATTTCATTACCTTGGGCATCTTATTTCTATTAAAGGGTAAGTAGAAGAAATAAGCAAGTGATGTACTCAAGGATGGCGCACACTCTTCAAGTTTAAGGACATATGTAGATCCTCTGTGAGCCTGGAAATCAAGAGGAAACTCTAGATGAGCACTGTACTTCCTGTCATGACCTATGGTTGTGAAACATGGATAAAAGAATAGACAAGAAGACTAACCACAAGTTGAGAGTAACAGTCAGAGGTCTGGAGCGATATCTCCTCGGAATATCAAGACGAGATCAAAAATCAAAAAAGTGGATTAGATCAAGGACTGACCTCCCAGATATTATGGAAAATGTGCATCTAAGGAAGTGGACCTTGACTGGACATGTCATCAGGAGGAACTATTTGGTATCCAAGGAAGAGAAGACATCCACCGACAGACTGGGACTTAGAGATAAAGAAGAGCTGCGGAGGGGCAGCTCGCAAGAGAGTAGCAATGGATAGGATAGAGTGGAAACGGATGGGACAGCTACATTATTTAGTGTTGTTGCAAGAGTAAACTTAATGTTGATTTTGTTCATAGATGAATAGATATAGAAAAAATAGAAAGTTTTTGTTTATTTTATTAAATTTTATGAACAAATAAAGATTATTATTATTATTAATCATTTATTAATTACTATTTACACATGAAACTGAATCTTAGCCACTTTTATCTTCTTTTCTTTCCCAACAAGCCCGAGACTAGACCTTGATTATTTTCAACAATAATGTTTCGTCGTTGTTCTGGGATGGATTGTATTATACTGAAAGAATCAGTCATCACTATTGTATTAAAATAATTAATGTCATCAGCTAACTTTATTGCTTCATATTCTGAATAAAGTTTATCTCTAAAGAAACTTGTTGAAAAGTTTAGCTAGTTCTATTGGCCAGCAGTTTTACAGAGGAATACACAGCCAATGCCTGTTTATTATTACAGATTACTTATCTTAGTTTCCAAGCATGTTCTTTGTTTATATTGAGTGGCTTAACATGGATGGTGATAATACAATTTATTTCTTGTAAGGTCAGATCCAGAGCCTTTTTTCTAACAATGTGTGGCTTATATATATGTCCCTGATCCTATAATTGCTTTAATACAGGAAAAATGATTTGGTGAAGCAGATGTTCAGGGTGTCTACTAGTCGGGAAATTCGGGAATTTCGGGAATGTGTCGGGAATTTCGTGTGGTCGGGAAAAATTCGGGAATAAGTCGGGAATTTACAGAAAATTTGCGAAAGTCGGGAAAAAGTCGTCGTTAATGCTAAAATTTTCAGACTTTTTCCAGTTTTTGCTCAATATGTGAGTTAAGTAAGCGTCTGATTGGGATAGTCACTCCACATACTTTTATAGTAAACTAAATTTAATACAATTTCAGATCAGGGTGAGCTCTGTATAGCAATTGATTCCCAAGATACAGGGATATTATCTTCGAAAAGAGGCATTTTTTTTTCCCCAAAAATTGATGTTTTTTCGATACAGTCACTTATTTTGTGAAATATCTCCTGAAATACATTATTTTAGACCAGAGTGGTTACCTGTGGGCCCAGCGGTTCTCTCAAATACGGCAGATAACAAAAAACAGTCAAAAGTGGGTTCTGGGGGAAAATACTGTTCTGTTTTTTTATGGTTTATTTATAAATCAAAATTTATTTACTTTTGTTATTTTTAAAAAATTTAGCATAATCGGGAATTACGCCATCATCGAACATTGTTTTATATACCTACATACTAAAATGTTTAAACAAACATATATATATATATATATATATATATATATATATATATATATATATATATATATATATATATATATATATTCATATTCTATACCTCAGGTTATCGCATGGGGGAGAGGGAAAAGGGTTGAAAATCGTAAGTTCACAGCCGTTTGATCAAATAACTCGGAATACGTTATTTGTTGTACATTTAGAAAAAAATTGATCCTATTAATTTTTCCCCCACCAAATCAATAGTTTTAAAGCTGTAGGGGACAACGCACTACTCCGTGAAAATACGTTATTATGTACTTTTTTAAATCTAACCCCGAAACTATTTGTCTGATTAAAAATTTATTTTTATGGATATGTTAAGTAGCAAAGTATGCACAGATTGATTTGTTTAGATTATTATTGAAAAACACCATTCAAATATCAATTGGCTAGAATTTCTAAAAAAAGTTTTGAATAAGTCGGGAATTTCTAGAAAAATTCTTGAAAAAGTCGGGAATATGTCGGGAATTTTGATAGCTGAAATTGGTAGACACCATGATGTTGCATGGTAATTTTAAAGTAATTTATTTTCTTCTAAAATCTGGTTTCTCAAAGGATCGCTGTGTTAATATTTTAAATTTTATTGAATTTATATTGTTAAAAATGTTTCATATGTTGAAAGCATTTTTTTTTTTTTTTTTTTTTTTTAATTTATATTTTAAAAGTATTCAATGTCTGATTTTCTCCTACAAGAAAGAATCCACCGCTAGTACTCTACCAAAAAGTCAAACCCACTTAACATAAATCTATAGATTTCTAACCAGGTTATCACTTTGAGATTTATTTATTCCTTCATCTACCTTTCTGCCTTTATTCAGTTTATTATTAAAGATCAAAATTTTTGGTAATAGCCTGGAAGGCCTCAGCGACTTTGCATTTGAGATTGTAGAACTGTTACTGATGTTTTGTTTACATTGGATCTATTGTTTTCCTTTTTGTTTATAAATTATAGAAATTTTTATATTTTAACAGTTAGAGACTCCTGATAGTAAAAGTAATTTGGAATACTGATATAATCCTTTTCTTACTGTTCAAATAAAAACTTTATTTCATGTTTTTTTTTTTGTTTTTTTTTTTTTACGAGGGTAGGGGAAATCTTCAAAAGACATTGTTAGGCCCGTACCTAACCATGTGTGGAATTCCTACCCACTAAAACCACCTCCCTACACCTGTTTTCCCTCCCCACGGAACAGGTGGGCACAGGCATTACATCATGGAGAGGAATGGCTGGGTGCCGCCTCATGGTAGTAGGCTACATCCTGCTGCGCCTATCTCTCTCTTCTTGCCTGAGCCGCTTGATAGTCTCAACCGCTAACCTCTGGCCCGCCATCCAGTACTCCTCAGAAGCCAACATCAATTGCACTAGACCATCAACAGTCGGAAAAACTCCACAGACCTGTCGGAACTCTTCTCTTTCTTGCTGAAAGCGAAGGCATATGAAAAACACGTGCTCTGCACTCTCATCCACCGCCGGGCAGGCTGGGCATTTCCCTGTCACATCTAGTTTGAACCTATACTGATAGGCTCGGAAGGCTCCATGTCCAGTGAGCAACTGAGTTAAGTAGTAGTCTACCTCTCCGTGCTTCCGGTCCACCCAGTGTTGAATACGAGGGACCAGCCTGTGTGTCCATCTCCCACTTAAAGCAATGTCCCAACGCTGCTGCCAAGCTACAATAGTTTCTTTCCTCTCATTGGCTCTGGGAATGCGTTCACTTCTTTGATATGACCTCTTCCTTTCTTCAGCTATTAGTTCGATAGGTGGCATCCTGGCTACCACTTTATTTCATGTGTGTGTATGCGTGCGTGTGTTTGTTTATTAAAGTTCTTGAGGTTCAATCAATAAATAGAAATAACTATTTCGGCGACGTTTCGAGACTATATTGTTCTCATAATCATGCCAATATTACTGCTTGATATGCTATTGGTATCTACTACAATCTTTATTTATTGACTGAACTTCAAGAACCTTAATAAACATCTAATAGTAATAGTCAAGAAATTTATCCGTATATGTATATATATTTATATTTTTTTATTTATTCATCATATTTTTTTAAGGGAGAAGCAGTCAATACTACTGTGATTAATAGTGAAAGTGATGTAATGAATATTAGCACACCTATTGTGAATGATGAAAACAACTCAACTTCAACTGCAGCTCCTCCGCCAGATAGTATAATTGTTAGTATATAATCAGATAGTTATTATAAATTTATAGATATTAGTGTCAATTATTAACCTTATAAATTTAATAATTTATTTTGTTAATATTTTCTGATCAAGCCACTGGATAATATATTAAAAAGTAACAGGGAGTTTTCGATTGTATCCTTGGGAACCCATAGATATCTTGTAGATTTGTTGGACATTAGAAGTAAACTCATTTCATATTCATAAATGATTCAACCTTCTCCTGCTTAAAGATAAGATCAAACATGATTATTACAAATGAGAAGTTTCATTATGACTACTAGAGATTCTCTCAGGTAGGATTGAAAAATAAGCAAGAAAATGGAAGGGAGCATACCATTGATTAGTGGCATTGATGGTTGATGTGTAATTAAGTACTTACCTACTGTACTTGCACGGCTGCCAACTAGGTCCTCCCGATCCAAAAATATCACAATCCTCATCAAGTTATCTGAGGGATATTCCGCCATTGTTGTCCTTTTATTTTTCATCCTTAAGATATTATTTTCAAATATTCCAGGATTTAATAGTGTTTAAGATGGCAGAAGGATATTCTGCCATTGTTGTCCTTTTAGTTTTCACCCTTAAGAATACTATTTTGAAATATTCCAGGATTTAACAATTTTAAGATGGCAGAAGGATATTACGCCACTGTTGTCCTTTTAGTTTTCCTTCTTAAGAATACTATTTTGAAATATTCCAGGATTTAATGATTTTAACTTAGCAGAAGGATACTGTCTTATATATAATATAAATAAGAATATAACCGACAACAGTCATCTGATTCAATACATTGATGGCAAATGTTTGTATACCATAGGTAAAGATGCTAATGATTGTTTTCAATCCCTATCACCAAAAATAGACAATTTACTTACCTGGGCGATGATGAAAGGCCCTTCAATATTAACTGAAAAATCGACAGTCTGTATTTTTAATTAAAAAAGAAAACAAATACACAAAACACAAATTTTTCACCATCAACAATCATAAATTTCCGATTCATAAGGAGTTAAAATTTTTAGGTCTCATCTTGGATCAGAAATTGTGTGGGCACCAACATATTGTCAAAATAGTCCAGAAATGTGAAAAATACAACAATGTATTAAGAGTTCAACTAAATGGGGGGCTGCCCCTAAAATTTGTATTGATTTCTATTAGTCAACAATTAGGGCTATAATCGATTTCAGTTGTGTATTTTATGGGAACGTGGCAAAATCTAAATTACTCAGTCTTGATAGATTATAGTATAGATCTATCAAAACAAGTTTAGGCTTAATTAATAGCAGTCTGAATAATAATATTTTAGTCAAAGCTGGAGAACCTCCTTAATAATCAGAAGGGAATTTTTTACTGGTAAATTTGTAATAAAATTGCTCACTGAGGACAAGTCAAATAAACTGGTTCAATTAACAACAGAAACCCTAACTCACAGGTATTGGAAAAATAAAACTCTCCCCCCATTATTGGCTGCTTTTTTAAAGTATCTAGCTATATACTTTTACTTTTACGTTTTCGACGGACTAGACTTCAGGACGACTACACTCTGTTTAAATCCCTTCGGAATCAGACACAAACTGCCATTCGAAAAGCTAAATCACAATATTTTCATGAAGCCCTCTCCAGTGCCTGTGATCCAAAATCAAAATGGAAAATTTTATCAAAACTTTCCTTTAGTAAATCCTCAAATGCTCCGCTTTCATACTCTTTTACTCCTAATGAAATGAATTCCTTTTTTGCTACCTCATCATCAAACTCCTCATCTCTTTCTGCCAGCTACGCTCCAAGCGGTCCTCCTTTTAACTCCTCCAATTTTTATTTTTCCTATATCACACCCTCAGACCTCATTGATGCCATTTTCCAATGTAAAACGCAAGGTATTAGACATGATGGTATTCCACTAAAATTAATCAAACTCTGCCTTCCTACTATCCTTCCAGTCCTCCTACATATATATAATTATTCTTTGCAAAATTCCACCTTTCCTTCATCCTGGAAGAAAGCTAAAATACAACCCTTACAAAAGAAATCTAACCCATCTTCACTTAATGATTTCCGTCCCATATCAATACTTTCCAATCTGTCCAAACCCCTTGAAAGACTAGTTCAATCACAAATCTCCAATTTCCTAGAAAACTCTCATCTCCTTAATCCGTTCCAATCTGGGTTCCGACATGGTTATTCAACTCAGACATCCTTAACAAAAATTACTAATGACATACATACTGCCCTTGACGAACGAAAAGTAACTGTCCTTATCCTTCTAGATTTTACCAAAGCCTTTGACACCCTAGACCATTCTATTCTCCTCACGAAACTAAAAGCCCTATCTTTTTCCTCAAGCTCTCTCCTCTGGTTTCATTCCTTCCTCTATAGTAGAACTCAAATAGTATCCATACCAAACCAGCCACTTTCCTCTTCCCTTTCATTGACATCAGGGGTAGCCCAAGGTTCCAGTGTCTCTCCTACTCTTTTTTGTGCCTACATAAATGATCTACCAAATTCCATTCACCATTGTTCCTACCATCTATACGCGGATGATTTCCAGATATATCTATCCTTCCATCCCTCTGATTTAATTAAATCATTCTCCCTTATCCAAGAAGACCTTAATAGCATTTGCAAGTGGGCCTCTGACAACAAATTAAAATTAAATGTAGAAAAAACGCAGGCTATTATCATAGGTTCTAATACCCATCTGAGATCCCTTCCCCACCTCCCGATACTGTCAATGAACTCCCAACCTATTCAATTCCACCCCACAGTCAAAAACCTTGGTATTACCTTTGACCAAACCCTTTCATGGAAACCTCATATCTCCCAAATTTCTAGATGGGTTATATCCATCCTTAAGCTATTCCATTCTTCCCAGGACTCCCTTCCGAAACCTACTCGTCAACTCTTGGTTTCTTCCCTTATCCTACCCCATTTTGACTACAGCTGTGTTGCATATGGTGGCTTGACGGCGGAACTCGAGAGTAAACTAAGGAGACTAATGAACTGTTTCATTAGGTTTATCTTTAGGGTTCCTAAGCCTCCCACACATCACATCTATATACAGAGTTAAAATGGCTTTATCCTTCATCCCGCATAAATTACTTCCTAGCCTCCTTCCTCTACCAAACCATCAATTCTCGGAATCCCTCCTACATCTATAACATCTTCCAGTTCAGATCCTCGGTCTCCTCCCGCACTACAAGATCTCGCTCCTCTGACCTGTATACTTCTTCCCATAAGAGTACATCATTTGACCACTCCTTCATTTCCCGTGCTACTTCCTTGTGGAATTCACTACCCTGTAATATCCGTAATGCTCCATCTCTGTCCACATTTAAATCCCTTCTCTTTCAATACCTCCTTTCCCTCCAGAATGATACTGACTAGCAAAACTTCACTAAAAAAAAAAAAAAGAAGTGCATTCAGTAGATGTAAATAGGTTTTTATTCTTTCTCCTGCAATTATTGGATTTTGTAATTTTTATTTCTATTTTTGTTCTTTATTTGTAAAATTGTAAATAGTTAACCAGAGTGTTAATTTATTTTATTTCATCTTATGAAAGCTAGACTCATTGTATTTATTTATGTACATTATATTATTCTTAGGGGACATCGTTCCAGAATAAAGTTTATTTTCTATTCTATTCTATTCTATTCTATATAGATACAATTCATATTATGAAAAAACATCCTGTATTCAATTATATATACGATAAATTTTTACTAAACATAGAAATAATTCCGATTCCTGACCTTGATACAAATCCAGAAACCCAATGCGATATTAAGTAATATTAGTTCTATAAAAAAAAACTTAAATGTGACAGTGTGGAAACACTGCAAATTTCAATTAGGTATTAATCGTTGTTAAAATGTATTACACCTATATGAAATGAAATGAAATAGCCGTTTATTTATGCAAAAAAATTCAACAAATAAATATTCAATATATATAAGAGAACAGAAAAATAATTTTATTCTGGGACCAAGTCCCTTAAGAATAACAAATTGTACAGAAAGAAATGATATTAGTTACATCTGGTCAGAGAAATGATGAATAAATAAGATGAAAAATAAAAATAATAAAATAAAGAAGAAATTACAATATAACAATGATAATGTATACAAAGATACTAATGTAATATATGAACAGGAAAATAAAAAAATATTTTACAAATCAAATAATAAATAGGTTATTTTGCTACAATGCTAATTATATACAATATAAGAACCCAAATGTTGTATTCGGAATGAGAAAAAATTATTTTAATTGGTAACACTGAGTGTGTTTCAGAAAGACTTAGTACCGTTTAATTGAGAAAATATATTGTTAGTAAGCGACACCTTGGATTAGGAGGAGGTACTGGAAATAGAGGAATTTAAATGTTTTTAGAGATTTCGCTTGTCTAATATGAGAAGGAATGGAATTCCATAGGATGGTTGAGCGGAATAGGAAAGAGCGCTGGAATGTAGTAGTTCTATGGGATGGGGTATATAGATCAGAAAGACGGGATCTTGTGTTCAGTGATTTGATTGCAGATCTGAATTGAAGTGTATTGTAAATATAGGAAGGATGAAGGGTGCTGATGATTTGGTAAAGGAATGATCCATGGAAATATTCTCTACGGAATATGGGATAAAGCCAGTTTAATTCGGAATAGAGTAAGGAAACGTGGGAGGGCCTCGGTTTATCGAAGACAAATCTGGCAAAGCAGTTCATAATTAGTTTCAATCAGTCTTCGAGAACCGTGGAGAGACCACCATAAACTAGACAACCATAATCAAGGTAAGGGAATATTAGGGAGGATACTAGAAGCTTACGAGTTGACTGGGGAAGAAGGTGACGGTATCAGTGGAATAATTTAAGTAGACCTATAGAACGGCGGGAGATTTGGGCAATCTGAGATTTCCAAGAAAGGGTCTGATCAAAAATAATTCCAAGATTTTTAACAGACGAGTAGAAAGGAATAGGATGATCATTTAGGATTAAGGGAGGATAATGGGTGTATGCACTAAGGATGGAGCTAGATCCTATTATAATAGCCTGAGTTTTCTGTTCATTTAATTGTAATTTATTTAAGGTCACCCGGCACTAATTCTATTCAGGTCTTCCTGAATTTTGGCGAAAGCAGAAGGAAGCTCGGAAGGAGGAAAGGAAGGAAAGATAGATTTGGGAATCATCTGCGTAGAGGTGATAGGAACAGTGCTTAATTGAATTAGGTAGATCATTGATGTAGATATTGAAAAGGAGAGGAGAAATGCTGGACTCTTCAGCAATACCAGAAGTAATAGTGAGAAAAGTAGATAAGGATTGGTTAGGTATTTTAACTGCTTGGGAACGGTAAGAAAGGAAAGACTGAAACCAGCGGATGGAACTGAAGGAGAAATTTAAAGATTCTAATTTGGAAAAAAGGATAGAGTGGTCCATGGAATCAAACGCTTTAGAAAAATCCAGAAGTATGAGTACAGTCAGTTTTTTTTTTCATCTATGGCAGTAAACATGTCATTTGTGATTTTGAGGAGAGGGAATTGTGTGAAGTAGCCGGGTCGAAAACCAGATTGTAGGCAGGGTGTCTACTCGTCGGGAATTTCGGGAATATGTCGGGAATTTCGTTTGGTCGGGAATAAGTCGGGAATTTACTGAAAATTTGTGAGTCGGGAAAAAGTCGTCGTTAATGCTAAAATTTTCAGACATTTTTCAGTTTTTGCTCAATATGTCAGTTATGTTATATGTCATTGGTATAGTTACTACACATACTTTTAAAGTAAACTAAATTTACTACAATTTGAGATCAGCGTGAGCTCTATATAGCAATCGGTTCCCAAAATACAGGGATATTATCTTCGAAAAGAAGTCATTTTTTCCCCCAAAAATTGATGTTTTTTCGATATGGTCACTTATTTTGTGAAATATCTCCTGAAATACATCATTTGAGATCAGAATGGTACCTGTGGGCCAGCGGTTCTCTCAAATACGGCGGATTAGAAAAAACAGTCAAAAGTGGGTTTTGGAGGAAAATACTGTTCTGTCTTTTTATGGTATATTTATAAATCAAAATTTATTTACTTTTGTTATTGTTAAATAATTGATTGATAAAAAAGAAAAATTTAGCATAATCAGGAATTACGTCATCATCGAACATTGTTTTATGTACCTACATACTAAAATGCTTAAACAAACAGCATATATATATATATATATATATATATCGTATACCTCAGGTTATCGCAAGGGGAAGAGGGGGAAAGGATTGAAAATCGTAAGTTCACTGTTTGATCAAATAACTCGGAATCCGTTATTTGTAGTACATTTAAAATTTAAAATTGATCCTATGAATTTTTTTTCCCCCAAATCAATAGTTTTAAAGCTGTAGGGGACAACGCACTACTCCACGAAAACACGTTTTTCTGTATTTTTTAAAATCTAACCCCAAAACTATTTGTCTGATTAAGAATTTATTTTTATGGATATGTTAAGTAGCAAAGTATTTTTTATTATTGTACAAAATATAAGTATTATTATTGAAACACCATTAAAATATCGATTGGCTAGAATTTTTAAAAAAAGTTTTGAAAAAGTCGGGAATTTCTAGGGAAATTCTTGAAAAAGTCGGGAATATGTTGGGAATTTTGATAGCTGAAATTGGTAGACACCATGTGTAGGGGATCGAGGAGATTGGATTCTTCAAGGAAGTTGGATAACTGAGATTGTACTAATCTTTCTAAGGGTTTAGAGAGGTTAGATAAGATGGAGATCGGGCGATAGTCTTTAGGTGATGTGGTATTCGATGTTTTATTTATAGGATAAATTAGGGCTTGTTTCCAGGGGGTAGAGAATACTGAATTTTGAAGGGAAAAATTGTATATGTATAAGAGGACTAGTGTGATTTGGGGAAGAGACAGTTTTATCAATTTTATAGTGATTTCATCTATGCCAGTAGAATTAGAATTGGACTTCATTATTGAGGAAATAAGTTCAGAGGGGGAGAGGTAGGAAAAATAAAAATTAGCATCGTTGTATGCAGGAGCTGAGGTAGAATGGGAGGAAGGGTGAAGAGAATCGGGAAGATAAGGAAGAAACAAAATATGAATTTAGTTCTTCAGGAGATACAGGATAGGTAGATGAAGATGTGTGTAAATCAAGAAGGGAAAGTTTACGGAGGAGATGCCATTTCGATCTGGAATCAGGAGAGAGCTTCATGGAAATAAGTGGATTTTGCTCGACGAATCGAGGCTTGTGTCAAGTTACGAAGCATCCTGAAAGTTTGGTAGTCGTCAGTCATACTCGTGCGTCTGAATCGTCTACGTGCTGCATCTCGATTTCATTGGAGCTGTTTGATTTCTGGACTTATCCAAGGAGCAGGAGGACGATGAAAGGAGGAGGATTTGAGAGGTGCATGGATGTTAAGGATATTTAAGAGGTTTGTGGTGAGGATGTTTACCATGGAGTCAATCGAGGAGGAGGTATAAATTTCAGTCCAGTTCTGAGCTTCAATCTCTGGAAGGATCTTTTCACGGGTTAGGGATTCTATATTGCGGAAAGCAATAGTATTCGGGCGGAAAGAAGGTGCTTGGATATTTTAAGATATTTGGATTAGATCATGGGAGTATAGGAAAGGAACAGGTAACTGAGAAGAAGCGAGGAGGTTCTTTTCTGAGTCAATAATGAACAAGTCAAGCCACGTATCAGACAACGAAGTGTGGTGGGTAGGAGAGAATGGAACTATAAAGAGATGTAGGGGAAAAAATAGGTTTTCAAGGAACAACTTATCACGTGAGTCAGAGAGGAAATTGGAATTCAGGTCTCCTGAAATATATATATATTTACACATTTTGTTCATATATAAGCTTTTGTTCTATGAAAATATAAAGCTTTATTTTCTTCATTCTTTCTTGGATAGGCACACCTATATAGTAATGGTTAATTGTTGAGTTGCATTGATTTAGTGTTTTAACCTGAAGATGGGAAATGATTTTTTCATGAAACATGTATGATGTTAAATACATTAATTAATTAATAAGGAGAAGAATGCTAAAATTTGATTATTGATAATTTACAAATTTTTGTATTTTATGCCAATGTTTCGGCCACAACATTGATGGCTATCATTTGAGCAGCTTATATATAAAGAACAGTAAAAATAAAAAACAAAAGCTTAAATCTATGTCCAAGGGACCTTAGAGGTACAGTAATGTGATGTGATAATGACTTACTATTTAGTTTTTATCTGCCATCAATGTAGTTGCCAAAACATTGGCATAAAAAATAAAAATTTGTTTATTTAATTTTTCTTAAAGTTCTGTTTTTGACTGATCCATCATATATCTACAAGTCATATTTACCTACTGTCAAAAAATTAATTATATGATATAAGTGCAATGCTGACCTCACTGCTTCAGTATAATAACATAGTATTTCAAAACAGCCACCTTCAACAGTGCTTTTCGATTTGGTATTATATTTTATTTAAACATGGTAAATTGTAAAGCAATTATAATTTTAAAATAATTATTGTGATAATACTAAAGATACAAGAACAAATATTTTTTCAATAAACAGAAAATATAAAAATTTATTACTTAATTTCATAAGAAAAAACTGAAATTATTCTTCTTATGGATCTTTGCCCAACATAAGTAAGTATTAAATGAATGTTAGTTGTAATTTTTGCGACTATTAAAGTAATTTTCCAATATTTTCTAGGAATCTGTGCCAACTTGGGCCTGGGTTACAGTTGGGATCATATCGGCCTTAATGCTTTGCTGTTTATGCTGCTGCCCACAAACTCTTTGTGCAATATTTTGCTGTCCTTTTCTTTTTGCCATAGATATCATTTTATTACCAGTGAACTGCTGCCTCTGTTGCCTGGGATTTGAATCAGTTGGTCCTAGAGGTGGCTCCCTCGCTGCAGCATTCCAATCTTGTTGTTATGGTGGTAACACACCTTCAGGATCTTGTTTTTCTTGTCTCCAATCCTGTGCTATGAAATAATAAACCTTGTAAAACTATCCTCAAACATTAAAGAATCTATATCTTATAAGAATTATATCCATAAATTTGTGAATAAATAAAGACCTTATAGATGTAAAATGTCTATAAATTATGTAACATACTAAGCACCATGTCACCTGTGATGATGGATAAGAATTTTATATTTATCAACCATTAAGAATCTCAGAGATGCTATCACCCCCCAACTTCATAGCATTTTTTCTTGGTAACCAGTAAGAGCAACAAATTCGTGGTTATTGCTATTAATTATTAGGAAATTATGCTCCCTGTTTGAAACTGTTCTTTTTAGGTGGGGATACTTGCTCAACATAGGTGAAAATGTGTATTACTGAGAGACAACAGTTACAGAAACCCAAAAATTTATAATTAGTGAAATTTAGCACAAACAATATTTTTAGTTTTAGCTTCATCTCTATGTGATAAAATTATATAATGATTTTCTCCTCAACCTAATCTAGTCAACATATATTTTTCCAAGGGCAAAAAAGTATTTTCTTCAGTCTATCCAAAAGTTAGTACCGTAGTATTATTTATAGAGGCTGCAAAAGAAACCTTTTGGGGGTATTGTATGTTTTTAAAACTAAATAGCAAATCTTTGGATACAATATTATTATTACATATATTAACATCAGAATTCTATCATTGCTTAGATTTGCTGGTTAAAGTTTAACCTATAAGGATTATGTTTAACATACTCCGAATGACAGTTTTTATTTTTAAAATCATTTGGTTTTGAAGAATTTTGAATGTCTTGAGGCATTATGAATCTTGTTGATTCATGAAAGTATTAACGGCAAGGTTTATTGTTTTGTTGCTTGGTATTTTAGTCATTATTTTTTTATTGGTGGTGTCTATGACACATTGATGAGTTTTTAGTTCAATGTTGGTCATATTTTAACCTTGAATTAAAATATCATATTTATCTGTATTAATTTTAATGTGTTTGCTTAGAGAAGAATTATGATTAACTAATATCAAATAAGATAAAAGACAAAATCGAACCACTCACACATCTGCGTTATATATACTCAGAAAAACTTATTTATTTATTTATAATCAGAAATGAAAAATCACATCAGGCTGTATAAAGAATTACCTGCATAAATAAATCATGGGAAATGATTAATGGTTTGGATCAGCCTTGATAATTAGATACATTATTCATTAAAAAAAGGGTAATCATGGATTGCTTTCAGG
This sequence comes from Euschistus heros, assembly GCA_003667255.2. Classification (NCBI taxonomy): domain Eukaryota; kingdom Metazoa; phylum Arthropoda; class Insecta; order Hemiptera; family Pentatomidae; genus Euschistus; species Euschistus heros. The sequence continues at coordinate 684,280 of RCWM02000295.1, forward strand.
CATGATTATGGTACCTTAATCCATATTACATTATTTTCAATGAAATGAAAACTGCTACTTTTCCTCACAGTTTAATAGTTTAAGCTCATGATTCATGACAAATTTTTGGCTCTATTTGAAAAGTAAAGTCCACTAAAATTTTGTCTTTTTAATTGTTTTAAAGAACTTAACCAGACTTGAAAATGCAAGAACTTTGCATGTACCCTGTTACAAAACTTTTTTTCATAATTTTGATTTTGTCTTATTCGATGGTTTTGGCTCAGGAAGTCATCTCAATCAAATCACCGTTTACAAAAGTCATGAACCTTATGAAGTAATTTTTGGTCCTTTTTTGAATATCTGTACATCTTACAATGCATTCTAAATTTAATAAGCAATTTTTAAAAATTACAAAATTAGATTTTTTGGAATTATATTTCATAGGAATTATATATATATATATATATATTTGACATAGTTTCTTCATTCACTAAACTGATTAAATGCATATTAAAATGATTTTGAAACAATGGCATTAATATATTAATAGCATAGGAATGGGTAGCACTTAATACACAATAATGAAACAATAACTAAAAACAAAGGAAAAATAACATTAAGTAATAAAGATGGTGGAAAAGATTAGGTGATTAAAGAATTAACTTTGGTTATGCATTATTTATTTATTTTATTTTTTTACTTGATTACATTTTCATTTTTAAAAGTAGAAAATTAATAAATTATAACATTAAATTTCAAGTCTCCATTATATCTAAAAATAGTTTTGACAAAGTATCATCCTACTAGATGTTTTTACGTGATTAAATGTTAGTAAGGCATTTGTGCTAAGCATTAAAGAGAGTTTCAGTCGCGGTGCATCTATATGAGATAGTTTGAAATAAACATGATCACTTGGACTTGTAACCGTATGATGTAATAATTGTTATTTGTAACCGTTATTAGTTATAATTGTTATTAGTAAAAAAATTAAGTATATGTAGTTCAGTTATGTCCCGCTGAAGATATTATAAGCGCTGTCTTCAGTATGAATAGTATTTTGTTTTTACGTACCTTAATCGATTATTCGGTGATCGAAATCGATTATGCCAATCTTTAGAAGGTTTCTTTTGGTTTTAAAAGCGGAGCTGTTATTACCTCTAAACGTGAAATTTTGTTTTCAAGAAAAGAATAAGTTATCAAAGATGTAAGTAATAAATGATTGGTTTATTAGAAATATAATAACGAAATATAGTCATTATGTGCCAGTATTTATTCATTTATTTATTTAGTCATTATATGACATAATTACTAATGATGGGCAGCGGAGGTACTTGTTGGCTAGATGATTTTTATAAAAATTATTTTTATATATTTTGTTATCTTATTGCTTTATTAATATACCAGTATTACTGTTTAGCTACTAGCGTAAGATCTTATTTATTATTTTAATGTCTGTTAAAGTCAATGAATTTGTAGTGTAAATTTAATGTTATCATATTAAAACTTATTGCGTAAAACTGAGCAATATCTATGGCTCTGAAAACTGAGCAATAGATATAGCTGGCAATAGCCATGTGCAATATCTAAAAAAAAAACGATTTTCTTGTGAAGAATACCATTAGTGTACAGAAAATAAACAAACATTAACAAATGAATTTATATTGCATTTAAACCGAAATATTTTTTGTTTATTCTTTAAAAAGTAATATAAAAAAAATTAAACCGACTTCAAATTGGTACATATAGGTAGTAAAAAAAATCCGTGTACACCCTACTCGTATATAACGTTAATGTAATAATTATTAAAAGAGGACTATAATTGGGGAGAAACGGCTGTTTTGCTTAGTTTTGGTATTAAAGAACATAAAAAAAAAAAAAATTTCAACAAAAAACAAAGTGAATTGTATAACGATAAACAAGAAAACATTTATTTTCATACGCAAAAAAGTCTGTGTACACCTGAATCATATTACAGAAGTTTTTTTTTTTTTTTTTTTTTTTTTTTCTCTTTATTTGTTTAATCCACACCTGTCACTTAACATGTGACAACAAGCAGATGTGATAAATTGTTGTATAAAAGATAATTGGCATGTCAGGCATGAGGGAGGACAGCACCCAGCGGTACTTACTCCTAACATGAACATGATATTTAATTCGTTTTAACGGAGTAGATCCCTCAACCAACTCCTTTTTAGTCTCCTTTGGGTATTATCTGGCAAGCTTATGGAGGCCATACTTTGTATTAAATTATTGATATGTCCGTGAAGTTTGTCGTGAAGTCTTTTATATAAAGTCTGGATGTGATCTTGTACCATGGGTATGTGTAAGTCTGTGTGTAAAGTTTTGTTATTGACATACCAGGGTGATTGTGTAATGAGTCTTAAAGTTTTGGACTGGAAAGTCTGTATTTTTTGGATGTGTGTTTTTTTAGCAGTTCCGTAAATTTGTGAGGCGTACGTCCATAGAGGTTTTAATAAGTAAGTATATGTATTTAGTCTTTGCGTAATTTTCAATTTAGATCGTTTATGTAGAATTGGATATAATAGTCTCAGTCTTTTGTTAAGGCTTAGGCGTTTCTGTTTCACATGTGGGCCCCATGTCATCCTTCTGTCGAACATTAGTCCTAGGTATTGAACAGTGTCAGTCTGTTTAATTGGAACATTGTTGATGTAAACGTTGGGGCAGGTGTTATGTCGAAGTGCAAAAGTTATGTGCTGTGATTTGTCGTTATTTAGTTTAATTTTCCATTTGTTGAACCAGTCTTGTAACTGTTGTAAATAGTGTTGGAGAGTCAGTGAAGCCTGATTTATGTCTGAGTGTCTAGTCAGAATTGCAGTATCATCTGCGTATGTTGCTATTATAGTGTTAGGGTAAGTGGGTATGTCGTGTGTGTAAACAATGTATAGCAGAGGTGCAAGAATCGATCCCTGCGGTACTCCAGCCCTAATTGGTCGAACAGAAGAGATATACGAACCTTGTCGAACAGAGAAAAATCTGTCAGAAAGGAAAGAGAGAAGGATAAGATAGTAAGTGGAAGGAAGGAATGATTTAAGTTTAAATAGTAGTCCATTGTGCCAAACTCTGTCGAATGCTTGAGCTACACCCAGGAATACCCTAGTAGCATATAATTTTTTCTCCAATGCAACTGAAATGTAGTCTGTGACTCTGTGAAGCTGGTGTATGGTTGAGTGTTGTGAACGAAATCCAAACTGGTGTTCAGGTAGTATGTCTTTGTTCGTTAGTATGTCTAGAATTCGTCTATACAGTAATTTTTTCAAAAAATTTTTGAGCAAATTGGAAGTAAACTGATGGGTCTGTACGAAGAAGGAGAGTTGGGGTCTTTATTTGGTTTTTGTATCATTAATACGTGTGAATATTTCCATTGCAATGGGAATTTAGTTGTCCTTAGTATTGCATTAAAGAGTTTTGTAAGAAAGACTGTAGCTTTTCTGGGCATATGCTGGAGTAGCTCAGCAGTAATCAAGTCATGTCCTGGGGCTTTTTTTTTTTGGTAATTTTTGAATTTCTAGAATTACTTCAGATGGCTTAAAGGCTGGTGGAGGCAACGTTAGTAGTAAGGGGTTGTCAAGGGTATCTTGTACGTTAATTTCGTGTTCATTGTCAGTGAGGTCTGTATGAGGTATGAAAACAGTCGATAGATGATCAGCGAAGAGTTCAGACATTTCGCTTTCCGACTCGGCCCAAGTGCCATCTTCTTTTCGGAGTGGTGCTGACACCTCACGATGCTTTAAAAGCTTTTTTGTATGCCTCCATAAGCTTCCATCGTCAGTATTGAGATTTGTTAAGAATGTATCATAGTTAGTCTGTTTGAATTTTTGGATTTGTCGTTTTAATTCGTTATTTATTTGGTTGTATGTATGTTTGTCCGATGGTAGTCTGTTAGTCTGCCATACCTTACGAGCTCTTCTCTTGATTCTGATCAAATCCCTTATATACTGTGGATAGTTTGGCTGGTAACTTTTCTTGGTTTTGGGAACTGATGAGGACCACGCAGATTCCTGAATGCATTTTGTGAAAACGTCAACAGCGTCCTCTATTTCTTTTCCTGTTTTCAATGAAATTGGAACTGAGAGTTTTTTATTAAAAATTGTTTCGTAGCAGTCCCAATTAATGTTTCCTTGGATGAGTGTGGGGCGTTCTTCTTTCATACATGGCTCTTCAAACAAGATCAGTTGAATAAGGGAATGATCAGAACAGAGGTCAGAACTAGTTCTAACTGTGTAAGGTACGGACTGTAGTCCTTTAGTGATAAAGAAGTCTAGTAAGTCTGGTGTCTTACGTCTCGATGTAGGCCAGTACGTCGGAGAATTTGGAGTTATAGTGTTTAAAGAAAGCTTATGGAGAGCAGAATGAAGGTTTCTACCTCTTGGAGTAGTTAACCGTGACCCCCATAGTTGATTTTTTTTTTTGCATTATAGTCACCTCCTGCTATGAAACATCTTCCAAGCTTTTTAAAAAAGCTACAAAATATGTCAGAGGTCAGCGCATACCGAGGAGGACAGTACACCGCTGCTAATGTTAGTGTTATTTGTGCTGTGTAAAGAGTTATGGCTGTTGCTTGGATGTCTGGTGTAATTGGAATATGTTTTAGAGTGGTGTTTGAGACATGTTTTGATGATGATGGCAGTCCCACCGTGCGAAGTATTGTCTGGGTGATCGGTCCTGTAGATGGTATAGTCCGGTATGCTTATTTTATGACGTGAAGTGAGGTGGATTTTTGTAATAAAAGCGATGTCGGTACGTTTCTCGTGTAAGTAAATGTCAAGTTCTGTTTTATGTTGAAGAAGTCCGTTCGTATTCCAAAGAAGGATGGACAAGGAACCCACAGTTAAATAATTAGGGTCCATAAGCTGGGTTGAAGGCTTGTCTGATTTGTGTAAGTTGTTGGAGGAAACCAAAAAGGGGTTCGATGAGGTTATCTAAACCATTTAACAAATTCAATATTTGGGGAGGATAATTATTAGCTGGGGCTACCGGCTGGGCAATGTTCTGCCTCATACCTGACATGAACGCATTCTGTTGCTGTCTTCCTTCAGGAGCTGGACAAGTGTGTGGAGGTCCTTGCTGCTGCATTCTTGAAACTAGTTGAGTGGGCTGAGGTTGCTGTGGGTCCTGCTGCATTCTTGGAACTAGTTGAGTGAGCTGAGGTTGCTGTGAGTGCTGCTGCAATGGAGGAGAGTCTTGTGGCCCAATTGAGATAGAGGTAGATTGAGAGGGTGCAGACCTTCGATTATGGAGAACTCGTGAATTTCTCATGTTTCTTAACTCCTTCAAGATTTGACATCCTCTTACAGAAGTTAATTATTTAAAATGTAAAAGTTAACAAAAAGTAAGGTTAATGGTCTGTAGGATCTCCCTTGTTCTGTATTACTTCCCTTAGGCGGGTGATCATTACTGAGACTAACTTTTTTGTTACTTATGCTGAATATTTTCTCACTCTTCGAATAATGTTTCCTTTAGCTGTGTTTTATTTTTAATTTTCCTTTTCTTTAGACTTCTTTTCATTTCGTTCCATAAATGCTGGATAGAATTCATATCTGGAGATTGTGGTGGCATTTTTAATTACCTTGGTACATTATAGAAGAGCTATTCTTCGACTTTTCTCGGTCGATGTTTCGGATCATTGCCTTGCTGAAAGACAAATGTTGATCCAAGTTTTGTCGCACTTGATTTTAAGTTGTATCTTAATATGTCCACATAAACATATTGATTCATAATTCCATCAATCACCTTAAGTTTTCCCACCCCAGATGCACTCATACACCCCAGACCATGATTCCTCCTCCTCCATGTTTAACAGTAAACTAAAAAATTTTAGTTACTAGGGCTGTTTTAGATTTTTCATCTTAACTTTTCCATCAGATAGAAAAAGGTTAAATCTACATTCATCACTGAATAAAACATTTTCCCCGAAACTATTTGGCAAGTTATCATATTCTTTTGTGAAATTTAGTCGTTTCACTCTATTCACTTTACTTATAAAGGGTTTCTTTCTCGTACACCGCGAGTTATATCCTGATTTTTTAAAATGATATTTTGCACTGTTTAAGTTATTACTTTAATGTTATGATAATTTTCTAATATACCTACGATTGAGGTGGTCTTTGTAAATAATTTTAAAAATTTCTCTTATATGAACCCTTTGATGTTTTTCTGGACGTGCAGATCTTGACCGACTGTTAAAGTTTCCGGTTTCTTTATATTTGTCTGTGATTTGTTGGACTGTTGAGTGATTTTTAAAAAAAAATCAAATTTCCCTCAAAGATTTTCCTTCTTTTCTTAAATTGATTGTCAATTTTCTTAATTATACAGAAATATACTTTTTAACTAACTTTCATGCAGGACAAAATATAACATAAGACTAAACATAGCTGAGAAGAATACATTGCTAGCAATTTTTCAAGGGATTAACACGTTTTGATTGGCAATTTTCTGATTAGGAATAGTGTACACAGACTTTTTTGGCATATATTTTCTTAATAAATTTCTGTAATTCCGTGATTACGCCAACAAAAAAAATTTGGTTGATATGTATGAGTTGGCAATTAAATTGTAATTAAACCCATCAATTAATTTTCAAAATTAAAAAAACATGAATAAATATTTCAATAATGGGTGTACACTGACTTTTTTTTACTACCTGTAGGTATACAAAATTAGAAACAACCAGTGAACTCAAAAGGAAAAAAAAAATTCAAAAGCGGATTTGTCTAATTGTAAAATATACCTAATTCCGTATACACGCCGACAATTTGAAAATGAGTTAGATGTGGTTTTAGATAGGATTAGTGCTTACTATTTTCAACAGAAAAGAACCATCTCTTGATTCAGGTATTTTAATCAACAAATCGAAGTCGGGAAAACTTTGAAATAGAATACGACGTTTCTATTTCAAGAAAAAGAACCAAACTTAAGATTTTCAGTGAGGATTGGTTCCCTTCTGTCCATTTTTTTGAGATCGGTGCCAGCCACCACAGTGGCGGACTTAACCAGCTCCTGGCTGGTACTGACCCCAAAAAAAAATTGTCGGTGTGTGTACCGAATTAGGTATATCTGAGAAAAATCCACTTTTGAATTTTGTTTTCCTTTTCCGTAATCCCTAAAAAATATTATTTTTTTTCCTTTTGAGTTCACTGGCTTTTCTAATTTTTTATACCTATCTACCATTTTGAAGTCGGTTTATTTTTTTTAAATTACTTTTATTTCATAGTTTTTAGTGTACTAAGCTAAGATAGAAGTAAATTGGTAGTTATTACTTATTATAGGTAATTAGGGGCGAATGTAGCCGAGTGGACTAAAACATATGCAATAAATATTAGAAGTTAAGCACTGTCGAGCGTGGTCAGCACTTGGATGGGTGGCTAATACGGCATGGTTTCGATTCCCACGTGGGGGCAATACACTGTCCTCACCCTGGGAGTCGCAGGGAGTTGAGCGACCCCTGTGTCTGACATAGCTCCTGTTCCTCCAGGCTGGGAGTTTAGCATAGGGCTAATAACTCTATCCTGTAAAATCCTCCCTATTACGGAACCTTGAATCAGCATCACCAAAGCTGTCTTAAAAAAAAAAAAAAAAAAAAAAGGTAACGACCCCGCCTTTGTACGAGGATACCAGAAGAACAACAGGTTTTGTAAGTTGAAGCGACAGCCCTACATAAGCAGAGGTGAAGCAGGCTGATTAAGGCGGCCAAGGATCTGCCAAGTCTGTATTGCCAACCGAAAAAAGAAAAAATGGTAGGTAATTACGTTTGATTATTAGTAATTTAAAAGTCTAAATTACTTCATAACAATGGTGAGATCCTTATGGAGATGTTCTGCTAAAAAAATGAAGAATTGTGAAACAGTGGTTAGCATTGAAAGGACAAAGAGAGAAACAACGCAGAACTCGAGCTGCGGAAATTCAACCTCAGAGGTCTCAGCGAATTTGAAGACGAACGAGCTTTGCGTCTTCAGAAAGCCGTTGAATATAAGCAAAATACTCGCTCTGAAATCAGAAGACGAGAGAGCACGCTCAAATCGCACTTTCCTTTGATGAATCTGAAGACGAACGTGCCGTGCGTGTTAAGAAAATGATTATGGCCACTTTTGAGTACTAAATAAGTAATTTAGCATTCACGCCATGCAAAGCCTGGAGAGGTTGACATTTATTTTGTGAGAGACTCGCTGGATGAATCTCGTCCTTCTCACTCTGTGACCCAGATTACAAATTACCAACCTATTTTACCCTGTGTCTGGGTGGAACAGGTTGGTAATTTGTAGGACAGGTCACCATTTCCGCTTTTTTTTTTTTTTTTTTTTTTTTTTTTTTTTTTTTTTTTTTTGTGTGCATATAAGGGCGATAAACTTCAGCGAACAAACAACAAAGATTCCTGCTCCGGCAAGTTTTGATTATATTCTTTACAATTCAATAACTGTGACCAATGTATATAAAAATGTATTTGTATCCGTAGGTGTCTTCTCACAGAAGTATCGCCTTAGCTAGCGATTTCTAGTGTCATTTATTTTGTTCCTGGTTGTTTAGATGTTATCGACATTAATTTTAGTTGAATCACAGCTTTTAGGAGCTCACGAATATGTTATATTGTTATAATTCTAACAAGAAATAAAAAAGTTAAGTATTTTTTTATTATTACTATATACTATACGGGTATAGGTAATAGTGCCTTTCTTATTAGAAGAATCTTCGATAAATACATAGTTTTCAATATATATATATATATATATATATATATATATATATATATATATATATATATATATATATATATATATATATATATATATATATATTTAGTGAAAGATAAAGATATTTTCCGATGCAAATTCGCACCGGCCTCTGGAAAGTGGACTGTATTAAAAAATTATAAAAGCGAGTGTTCGCACCTTTGGGGAGATCTTGACCTCCTAATCAAGATCTCCCCAAAGGTGCGAACACTCGTTTTTATAATTTTAAATACAGTCCACTTTCCAGAGGCCGGTGCGAATTTGCGGAGTCGCATCGGAAAATATCTTTATCTTTCACTAAACAGTTTGGTCCGACCGGCCCGTATATTGTGCCACATTAAAACGAGTGTTTTCGCGGTTTTGGGGCGATTAACCATCTACTCATTTCCGTGTTTTATTTATATTACAGATTTTTACATTAAAATTTCCATAAGTTGCAAAGTTTTGCCCATTTTTTGTTCAAGTTTCATAACTTCCAGTAATTATCGAGAAAAGGAGTACGGCAACAAGGCGGCTTATCGGCACGGGTATTAAGGAGAGACCCAGAAAAATGTTTAAAGGTATGGTCAGGTTCATTTGCGATGAGCGCAATGGGAGTAGACTTAAGATCCGGTAATGGCTTGGTGCTTAAGTCGGTGTCACGATAAGGAGGAGGCCAATGCTTCTGGCAATTGGTCAAAGAGGAGGGATCTTGAGTCCCTAAACAGAAATTGTTGGTCTGCGCGTAATGAGTAGGGGTAAGGCCCCTAGAGTCAATATGGACATGATTAGCGACAAAAGAAACATCAGCAAACCCTACTGGGGAGAATTTGTCGAATATTGAAATTTTAGAGCGTACAGACCCTTTGATATCTACAACTGGTGGTTTTAAAAAAGTAGGTTTAATAGGATTCGAGACCGGAATTTTACTTGTTGCTCTATCTTGGTTACTATGTATGTATACTGGTTTCTTATTATTTTTATTTTCAACAGGAAGGAATTTTGGACAATCTTGATTGGCTAAAGAATAGCGGCTATTTGAGGATGAGATGTAGTTATCCTCTTCTGTAAGGGAAGCAAAAAACCTTTCATCAGATGAATCACTAACATGTATCAGCACCACCTATTTTATCGAAGTAAATAATTTTGAAACTTGATTTAAGTTTAAAAAATCACCCTGGTTATTGATTTGTATTTCCTGGGGAACGTTAAAATTATTTAATCTGTGATTACATGTATTAGTCCTAATAAAAGGGTCAATGTTTACTGGAATGTCAGAAACATTTGAGTCTTTATGGTCTGTACTCAGGGGTTGTTCAAATGGGATATTTTCAGTTTTCGAAGAATCATGGAAATCTTGGGAAATTTGGCAAACAGAGATTAACGAAATGGCTGATCGATTTTGTGATAGGGTTTGGATAGGGCCTATGATTGTCCAACCAAAAATAGTACTGACAGCAATTGGACCAATAGAACTTGGAATAAACGGATGAGGCAATAATAATTACGGGTATACATCGGCACCTAAAAATCTGATGAAAGTCAGGATCGGCCAAATGCAAATGTTCAAAAGCGCTCTTAATTTCTGGAGTAAGGTTCTTGGGAGGCAAATGGTTAGCGATGTGAGGAACCACGGACGGGTTGGCAAGAATGTGCCTCTGAGAAAATTTAGAAAAAATGTCGCATGCAACTGTGCCCGGGGAGTTGGATACGCGCCCACCGATACCCGATACCGTAATGGGCATATCACGTATTTTTTGACCCAATTGGTCAAAAAGCGATTGGAAAATAAAAGAGAGTTGCGACCCCGGATCAATGACCCCTCTGACAGGAACGTAACCTAAGTGATTATCAAAAATACGTCCACGAAAGTTGCCTAGCATTAAAGTCACGTGATTTGCGGAGGTACTACAACTAAGAGATAGTGAAGAATCAGCTGGTGATTGACCAGCGGAAGAGGATGCTAGTTCACTCGAAGTGTGACTAGCATGATCTGATGCGCGATTAGGCGCGGAATTCAAATGCACATTTGAATTTACAACTTTGGAAGGATGCAGAAGTGTGTGATGTTCACGAGTTATATGAAAGAATATACCGACTTGCAAACTCAGCATAAAATACCTATATAATCCCCCGGCTCATCTCATCACACATCATTAGAAGATCATACGTGGTAGTTGCTATAGCTTTTTTTATTAATTAGTAGTTTCATTATTGTCATTTGTATTTGTTTATAATAAAATCCTTTTTAAAAAAGTAATTTTTGTATCGAGTTACTTAACTGGCGCCCGAGCAAAACAGGAACTCAATTGACGACCATTTGTCCTCAAACGAAGCTCTGTTCATTACGATTTGCCAACACAGCAATTGTCAGCGATATCAGCCGCCGCAGCAGCAAGAAGATATAGATAACTGTAAGTTAGTTTTATAATTAGAATACTAAGTCATCATTTATTTCGCATTTTATTTTATATAACATTTTATTGTATTTTGTAATTTTTATTTTTTTGTAACTCTTTTAAATTCATCATTCCTCTAATTAAACTAGCTAAATTAAAAATGACTAGCACACAATCTCCTAATATTAGTCACGAACTCCGAAGAGAGGATTACGATCACATCCCTACTTTTGACGGAAACGCAAATGACTTACTTTACTTTATATCCACGGTAGAAGGTGTCTATAATATTGTTTGTAATATTCACATCCAACAAAGAGATTATTTACAGCTATTAAACAAAGTTAAGAGCAGATTAATAGGATCGGCTCAATCCCTCATTTTAACTCAATCGATTGCAACTATACCTGCATTACTGGACATTTTAAAACGAAATTTTTCAGACAGCCGGTCATATGAATCTTTAAAAGCAGAAATTTACGCGTCAAGACCCCATAATAAGGAAAGTCCTACAGAATTTTTAAATCGACTCGAAAACCTAAGACATTTAATTTTTGTCAAACTTAAAATTGACGGACTTAATGACCAACAGCTAGAATCAACTGTTTCTTACATGGAAAAAGAAATAATTCACCATATGTATTCCTGCCTACCTTGGCAACTTTCTAACCACATTATAACTTTCGACCCCAACAATCTCGAAGACTTAAGAAGAATTATTAATATGCGGTGTTCATTTATAATAGACCAATTATATAAGAACAAAAACGAACAAAGGAATCATCAAAATTATCAACAACCAAGATCATTTCCGAATTTCTCTAATCAAACAAAACCTTTTCAAAACAATTTTCCTAATCAGACAAAACCTTTTTATCAAAACAATTTTCATAACCAACAAGTCGCGAATAACCAACAAACGAGACCTCCTTTCAAACAACAATTCCAACCTTTTCAACCTAATTTTCCTAGACCACAAAATTTCAACCAACAATTTCCCAAAAATAATCCAAATGACCCACGTCATCCTTTTAATAATCGCCCTATTCCTAATCCTAAACCAGACTCCCAAAACACTGTCTCCATGAGAACCTGGAACAGACCGAATTTCAAAAACTTTGTTTCCCCCTACGAACTGACACATATTGAAGAACAACCTAATTTAATGACGAAAAAGGATCAAGACAAAGATGAAACCATAAGACTTCTAACAGAACGCTTAGGGCAACTGGAAATGCAGTTGCAACAACAAAATCACAATACAGACTCAAACGAAGAAAGATCTAGACAAGACGCTTTTTTAGCCACAGGCAGCGATCAGATGAATTGCGTAAGGCCGGAACCATCTTATCATTCGAATTAAATATAATTAATAGAACATTGCCTTACTGTAAGGATTACACGGAAAGAACTTGGCTCCTTGATACAGGTTCTTCAGAAAACTACGTTAACCCAAAAATTATAGCCCCTCATATCCCGCGTATAAAAGAAGATTTTGTAGTATCCACTCCAGCCGGACAAAAAACTGGAGAGGAGTATATATTAATAAATTTAAAACCCTACTTTGGAATTGATGAATACATTAAACTATACATACTCCCTTTTTCATATAGATATGATTTACTGTTAGGAAGCGACACAATGCTTCAACTCGGAATGCATATAGATTTTGAAAATTTAATTTTAATTTATAAGGATAAGAAACTACCTATTTTTAAGCAAATAAAAAATAAAACAATACAATTAAGAAAGGGTTTAAATATAGTAGAATTAGATATAAAAAATAAAAATAATCTTAAGGAAGGATTAATCAAAGAATTAAATAAAGATAAATATACCGTACATGAAGGTTTATATAGAATAAAAAACAATAAAGTTAAATGTCTAATAGATGCCAAAGAGCTCATGACCATTTGTCCAGAGCCTATGGATATAGACGAAGTTAGTATACCCAATAACGATGTAAATAATAATTCATTAGAAATAGATAAAATCAATAATATACCAAACATTATTAGAACGGACCATATGAATTTGGAAGAAAAAGAAAAAATAATAGCACTATTGCAAAATTATCCAGAAATTATTAAAGCAGAGACGGATGAATTAAGCTCCACCCCTATAATAAAACATACTATCAAAACAAGAGATGAAAACCCCGTATATACTAGAAACTACCGCTATCCCGATATAAAAATAGAAATAGAAAAATTATTAAAAAATAAAATTATTCGAGCATCCACTTCTCCCTACAATTCACCTATTTGGATTGTCCCAAAAAAAATTGATGCCTCTGGAAAAAGGAAAGTCCGATTAGTCATAGACTACAGAAAACTTAATGAAAAAACTATAGATGATAAATTCCCTTTACCGAACATTGAAGACCTCTTAGGCAAAATTGGTAGAGCTACTTATTTTAGTGCTCTCGACCTAGCTTCAGGATTCCATCAAATAGAATTAGACCCTAGCTCAATACCGAAAACGGCCTTCAGCACTGAAAATGGGCACTACGAGTTCCTACGTATGCCCTTCGGTTTTAAAAAACGCTCCACCAACATTTCAAAGAGCTATGAATTTGATATTCTCCAATATACCGAACGTCCTTGTATACATGGATGACATAATAGTCTTTTCTGATAGTTTAACTGAACATTTAAAACATCTAAAAACAGTTTTTAATCTATTAAAAAATTATAATCTAACAATTCAATTGGACAAAACCGAATTCTTTAAAAAAGAACTTCTCTTTTTAGGACACATTATCTCTAAAAACGGCATTCAACCTAATCCCCAAAAATTAGAAGCAATCAAGAACTTCCCAATACCAAACACACAAAAACAGATCAAACAATTTCTAGGACTAACAGGTTACTACCGTAAAATGATTCAAAATTACGCTAAAATAGCTAAACCTATAACTAGTAAATTAAAGAAGGACACAAAGATAAATATAAATGACCCAGAATATATAAAAGCCATTAATACTTTAAAAACAATACTTCAAAACAACCCTGTTCTTCAAATGCCAGATTTCGAAAAAGATTTTATAGTAACGACGGACGCTTCAAACTACGCAATAGGAGCTGTTTTATCACAAATAACAAGCGGAAAAGACTTGCCCATCGCTTATGCCTCTCGAACCTTAAACAAACATGAGGAAAACCCCAGTACTATAGAAAAAGAACTACTTGCCATTGTATGGGCATGTAAATATTTTAGGCCATACATCTACGGACGCAAATTTATTATTCAGACAGATCACAAACCACTACAATACCTATATAATATGAAGGAACCTAATGCAAAAATTATACTCTGGAAATGTCAACTATCGGATTATAATTTCACTATAAAATACGTAAACGGAAAAACTAATCATGTAGCCGATGCTTTGTCGCGAAACCCTCCGTACGAATTAAATACTATCCACTCCAATCAAAATGTCGAAATTGACCCTAATGTGGCTATTGACAATTTTCTACAGTCCAATCATAATCCGCCATTACAAACAGACGACATTGAAGAATTAAGCAGAGTCCTTAACATCCAAGTTCAGGAAACTACCCCAATTACAAATACGAGAGACGAAGACAGTGAAAGTTTAATGACAGCCCACTCTCAAATTAGCTCTAACGAACAAATAGGTATAGTAGACAATCCAGACAAAGTTGTGAACTTAGAAAAATTACAAATTATTCTTCACAGAGGAAACAAATCTAAAAATCAATATAAAACACTATTTAATTCAACAAAGAAACGTTTTATCTGGTACACGGCTTGGCCCTATAATAATGATTTGGAAGAAATATGTATTGAACACCTTGAACCTAACAAAACTTACGGAGTATACTGTTCTAACCCCAATTCGGAAATAGAAAACAAAATTTTAGAAGAGATTTTTAGACAATTTCAAAAAATAATTGAGGAAAAATTCCCTACTGTAAAGATCAAAAGATACCTTAAATATGTTCAAGACGAAGAAAACAAAGACGAACAAGCCTTGCACATATCAAACTATCATTGCGGAAAAACTTGTCACAGAGGAATTAACGAAGTTTATAGAGCATTACGAAAAAACTATTATTGGCCCGGAATGTTCACAGACATAACTAAATACGTTAATAATTGCGAAATATGTAAACAAATAAAATACGATAGAAACCCCCCTAAACCGGAATACCAAATTACCATCACACCTAACAAACCTTTTGAACAATTACAGATGGATACCTTATATTATGGCAACACCACCATCCTAACAATCATTGATTGCTTTTCAAAGAAACTTTACGGATATCTCATAAACAGCAATAATAGTATAGAAATAATAAACAGATTAAAAGATTATTTTAATTTTTTTTCCGTCACCTCAAAAGATCCAGATGGACAACGGACCTGAATTTGCAAATAAAGGTCTTGAAAACTTTTTGCAGTATAACAATATTCAATTCCATTTTACCACGCCTAACTATCACAATTCCAATGGGCTCATTAACAGAGCGCATTCAACATTAATCGAGTTAATGAACATCATTAAAACCCAAGAACCTTCTCTACACTTACTTACGGTACTCAAACTAGCATTAATCGCCTATAATAACACCCCTAACTCTCAATTAAAACTGACGCCTAATGAAATCACATTCGGAATAATCAATCCATCATCAAGTAGTGAACAGTTAATTTTTGAACAACAAACTAACCGATATCATACCGAAAAACTAGTAATACAAAAGGCTATTAAAGAAATGATAGATTCAGAAAAACAGACCAGGACAGAAAAACTCAATAAAAACAGAGAAAACGTTGGAATTCCTCACGGACAGATATACATCAAAACAAATCTCAGGAATAAAGCAAAACCAAAATTTAAAAGGGCTATATACAATCATAATACCAAATTAGCTTCAGCCCAGACTGACATTTTAATGGCACATCTATCGTATGCCCAAACCAAACTTGATCATATCATCATCAATCACCCCAACTCTTCTAATAACCGACAAAAACGAGGCTTAATTAATGGATTAGGAACTGCAATATCATGGATAACTGGAAACATGGATGCAAATGACCGTGAACGCTATGACAAAATAATTAACAATATAGAAAGAAATGATTACCATTTGGAGCACAACATCGAAAATCAACTAGCAATAAACAAAAAACTTATTGATGAATTTAATAGAGACATGCGTGCAATAAAATACAATACCAATAAAATTAGAAAAATCTTAATAGATAATGTTACTAATGTAATAAACACTAACAATCATAATCTTTTATTGTATTCAGCACTAGAATTAATTATCAATAAACTTAATGATTTGGATGTATCTCTAGAATTTTGTAAATTAAATGTAATTCATAATAGTATTATATCCTATAAAGAACTCACAATGTTACATTCCCACAATAATATCCAGCTTATTTCCGACACTCCTGAAATTCTTTGGCAAAGAGGTAAATTACATTGTTCCTTAACTCCGACACATATTCATTATTTTATCCAACTCCCTTTGCAAACACCTCTTATTGAAACTTACTTCCTACTCTCTTATCCTTACGTAGATGATACCCTTCTTAAAACTATTCATACTCACCCTTCCCTGGTACTTAAAACTGATTCCCTTTATACAGGAAATTATAATCTTATTTTATCTAATTACTATTGTACTAATATTACACGTATTACGAATCCTTGTATCACTAACATTATTGTAAATAATAATAATCACCAATGTATATCATATAAGCTTGATGTAATCAAACCCTTTGTAAAATATGTTAGTATTATTAATCAGTATTTAGTTTATAATCAAACCTTGTTAACTATTCTACGAAATAATGTTACTTTTAGTATTAGCCTTAAACCTACAACTCTGCTTCAACTATCCTCCAACGAAGTACTTATGGACTATCCACCTTCTTTTAATTTTGAGGAATCAACCCCAGTACGCATTACGCACGTTCCGGCTCTCACCTCCGCCGAACCTAATATTTCTTTTGAAACGCTCCATCTACTCAATATCCAAATGAAACCACTGGAATTACTTGAAGACGTCGGTACTACCGATCACCTGCTTATCATATACTTCCTTCTGGCTCTTTTATTCCTGTTATTACTATTTCAGCACTTTAAAACCTCAATCACTACCTACTTCAGGAAGAAATTCTGCTCCACTCCAACCACCGCAGACACTTCTGAACCAATGGAAATTTCTGACGAACATCCTTCCTTTCAACCTACTTTTTCAACATTCTCGTGAGGACACTCGAACTTAAGGAGGGACGAGTTATATGAAAGAATATACCGACTTGCAAACTCAGCATAAAATACCTATATAATCCCCCGGCTCATCTCATCACACATCATTAGAAGATCATACGTGGTAGTTGCTATAGCTTTTTTTATTAATTAGTAGTTTCATCATTGTCATTTGTATTTGTTTATAATAAAATCCTTTTTAAAAAAGTAATTTTTGTATCGAGTTACTTAACTCACGGGAATTGCATTTACGACAGGAAAACTTGGAATTTCAATTACTTTTTAAGTGCGGACCTAGACAACTGAAACACCGTTTATGTTTCTTCAGGATATCAATTTTTTGATCTCGAGTGAGATGAGCAAACTCGAAACAGGAAGATAAAGAATGCAGCTTACGACAAAAAATACATTTAAAATTAGACGAATTGGATGGTACCGCCAGAGTTTTATCTGATTGTGGTGAAGGAACAGGACTAGTGTTGACAATTAAAGAATTAACTTTAGGGTTTCTATTTTGATTGATAGGGGGAGAAATTATCTTCATCGTTTTAATTTGCTTTGTAACTAAATTTAGCAAGTCATCAAACAAAGGGACCGATTTTTCAGAATTTTGATCCTCAAAAGCTTTTGAAGTGCGGGAGTCCAGGTTGTTTAATGAGAGGGTTAACAAAATAAAATTTGCTAAATCATCGATAGGTAGCCCCTTGATAGTCTGCACCGAATTTTGATGTATTTCTAGGAAAATTCAGGCCACTGTTCAATATCGCCTGAGAAAGTTGGCAAGTTAATTGGCGGTAATGAGAAACCACCCTGAGACAATTGACTAGGGCTGGTAACAGGTGTGGAGGTTATAATGGGTTCTTCTTTTTTCAATTGAAATAATTTAGCCTTTATTTTATGCGCTATATCATTGAAGGCTATAGCTGGGGCTTGGGTATCTACTTGATTATGCTTAGATAGGAGAACATTCAGGTCACTGATTTTTTCATTTACCGTTTCAAACTTGCCTTGAAGGGAGGGTAAATCCTCGTAAAGAGCTGAACAGAAAAAATATCCTCAACAGAAGAAGCTTTTATTTGGGCCCAACTGCTAGTTATATCAGCAAACACCGTTTCCCTCTTTGCCAATAGTTGTGCTTGAACAATGATATTTTTGTCTTCTACAGGCATTGTGAAAAATACAGAATATACAAATACAGAAATAAAAGGAAAGGAGAAAAAGTTGAAAAATTGATTACACTAATTATTACGTAAATGTAAATGACGCTTGAATAAAACAAAATGGCGTGGGTTGGTACGAGATGAAGTAACAAGTACGTCACTAGAGAAGTGTGACGTCAGATCGCAGCTGACAATACGCACTTGTTGAAAATGGCTGACTATATAGCGTCGGTTTTAAATATGTAATTACTGGAAGTTATGAAACTTGAACAAAAAATGGGCAAAACTTTGCAACTTATGGAAATTTTAATGTAAAAATCTGTAATATAAATAAAACACGGAAATGAGTAGATGGTTAATCGCCCCAAAACCGCGAAAACACTCGTTTTAATGTGGCACAATATACGGGCCGGTCGGACCAAACTGTTTAGTGAAAGATAAAGATATTTTCCGATGCGACTCCGCAAATTCGCACCGGCCTCTGGAAAGTGGACTGTATTTAAAATTATAAAAGCGAGTGTTCGCACCTTTGGGGAGATCTTGATTAGGAGGTAACCTAAACAAATAGTACTGGCAATACCACTCACCTTGTTGAAGCGGCGGACGTACTTCCTGGTTTTGGAGGCCTCCTAAAGAGTCTCGGGCAAGCGAGCGATTCTCGCAGGCTATAAAAGTTGATCAGGATATCCTCCTCTTCTTATATCACCACTCATTAATGTGAATATTAAGTCTATATTGAATATCATAGGAAACAAAAAAAAACATTTTAAGAAAGAAAACTCTGGGAAAGCTATTATCAGCTTTGGGCATGAAAAAACGTAGGAAGGCCATAGGGTCTTGAACACAGAAAATGTGTACAGGAAAGCAGCCAGCAGAAGAATGACGATTTTTCCTGTAGGGATTAATGCAGATAAGGGCTAGTTACCTAAAGATCTATAGAGTGCGTCAATATACGGTATATTACAGTTTTTCTCCTCCCCCCCCCCTTACAAAAGCGCCGATTGGCGCAAACATACCGCCCACCAAAATTGGGATGTTGCCCAATTTTATTCCGAAAGGTTATACAATGAAAATGGTGGGCAGGCAGCAACAAATTTACACAATAAAATAAAGGGAAGGGAAAGGAAGCTCAACTTGAATAAGGAGTAAGATAAAGACAAAAAAAAAATAATAAAAATATAACCTGAATGGGAGCACAATTATACAATGCAAAGAAAAGGAAACAGCCCGACTGGGCAACAATTATGTAATGTAAAGAAAATAAAGCAGTACTTCTGGGTAAACAATTATACAAAATAAAGAACCTAAAATAGCAAAACTGAAATACGATTATACAATGCAAAAGGAAGTCATTCTGGAAGCGGAACGAGCTTGTTCACAGATCTAGGGAAAGTGCTGGTAGAGGTCTCAAGGGTGGTTGCTCGTGTAACACCATCAAGCCCAGGCTTGAGTTCGGAAATAAGAGCTAAATCCCGGGAGATTGAGGAGCTGTCCAGTCCCTTGCTCACAAGAACGTCGGCCCGTTTCTTGGTTCCGCAATGGCGCTTTGAATTTGAGATCCACTTATAACGTTGTAAATTATAATTTAGAACGGCGTTGTCAAGTTTGCCGCCCACTCTGAGGACCCCCAGGCTATCGAGAAAAGGAGTACGGCAACGGAAAAGCTATTATCAGCTTTGGGCATGAAAAAACGTAGGAAGACCATAGGGTCTTGAACACAGAAAATGTGTACAGGAAAGCAGCTAGCAGAAGAATGACGATTTTTCCTGTAGGGATTAATGCAGATAAGGGCTAGTTACCTAAATATCTATAGAGTGCGTCAATATACGGTATATTACAGTTTTTCTCCTCCCCCCCCCCTCACAAAAGCGCCGATTGGCGCGAACAATATATATCAGAAACTGAAAAAAAAAAAATCAGTTAATAATTTATGGGTTTTTTTTTATTGCGTTGCCATCGCACACAAGGCATAAAATTATTGGATTCAGCACCCAACAAGCTTCTTCAATTATTTTACATTATTATTGCGATTACGTTACAAGCTTACAATTATCTTCTGAACACTAATTGCCTGGGCTATCTTTAAAGAAGTTCTCACCAAAAGCATTACGAGGGGGGGGGGGCGATCTATAGACCTCAATATTTTGGTCTCTTTTTATAAATTATAGAAGGAATGAATACAATTTAAATAACAGTTTAGTTATACAAATCAGCAAAGACACATATAATAACAAATGGACTGCGATGGCCATGAGCGCTAAGGTGAATGTCTTAGGACGCCCGGTACAGAATGTCTATAGTTGCCGAGATTTCGGATGGCCACTGAGTTTTGGAGAGAAGGGAAGCTATACTGCCGGATCTACACTACTGTAGCCGACCCATCACACTGCCAGCCCCTTTAGGCGTCATGTAATTGACAAACAAAAATCATAGGCCTTTTATTTTTACAGCTATCTAAATTATAAATCTTTTAAATCCTTTCTTGAACTCTCTCAATGCAGATGTTATTTTTTTGTTACTTCTCTAGTAATGGTTAATTGCCTTATTGTTGGAACAAAATGGGGTCTTTTTTTCATTAAGGCTGCCAGTTACTTTTATTGGCATTTTATTCCAATGTAGGTTTTCTCCACATTTTTAATGCAAACATGTGTTTTAGTGCTATATTAATCTTGCAAATGATGGAACTTAATATATTTAATATTTTTTTTATCCTCTGGCAATTATTTGATGTTAACTAAATAAATATTAATAAAACTCATACATTTATTATTACAAACTGTGGCATAACAAGATAAAACGGCGAAATCTTTTTCTGTCGAACTGCATTCACCAGACATATAATAGTTCCTTAATGATAAAAGTATAGTTGACTGGTATGATGAATGGAGAAGAAGATAATCAGGGATGCATTCAAAGTAACACCAGGTTTAAGAAGGAATTCTTTAATACGTGGCAACGTTTCGACCTGCGTTGCAGGTCTTCTTCAGGGCTATAATGAACCAAATACCAAAAATAACAGACCGATAAACAGATGACGAATGGAATTAGATTAATAAGTTCTATTTATCATCTGTTTATCATGAATGCATCCCTCATGGATCCCTGATTATAATAGTTCCTTGGTTATTTTCACAAATAATAATATTTGCACTAAATTAAAACTTAACTACCTACACCACTTATTAATCTAAACTGATAATAAAACCAAAATGGTAAAATGAGATTGCAGAGAACTTGTCTATAGCAAGGCTCGATATTGAATGAAGTACTCAGTTGGCGAGCTGGCAACGGCACACATGGGGCATCTCCTCACTAACACCGCTCAAAACTCTATTTTTGATTTTTGGGTATTTTTACTATTTTTGTGACTAAAATAATCAATTATAATAATAATAATAATTACATAATATGGCAAATCAACTAGGAAACAACAAACGCTTCTGTTTGTTTCCTTTCAATGTTTTAATCCGTTTTATTTCGCGAAATATTAAAGAGCATTATTCAGCTGATTGTGAAGTGCAAAGTATTTCATTACGCTAATTTTGTTTTCTTTTGAAATTGTATATTTCAAGTCAAACTATGTGGTGTTCAAGTGAAGGTATGTAATATAAAATATTAATAAATAAAATATTATGGATGAAATTCAAAATTTAAATTCTTAAAACTTAAATCTGAGTAATTCAATTTTGCGCAAGGGAATTGCAAAACTGCCATTGTGATATGATAATAGAAGCCTTTGTAAATATAGATGTGAAGGCAAAAAAGCAATTCCCTTGCGCAAAATTAAGATATTGAAAATGTTGAATTTAATGAAAGGCCCATAACAAAGATTTTAAGGCTTACAGGGAAACTTTTAGTAGAAAAACTTATAGAATTAAATAGGTATGTAATATAAAACACTAATAAATAAAATCTGAAGGCCGAAATCGAAAATAAATCTTTTAACTTGATTAATTCAATTTAGCGCTATGGAAGTGCAAAACTGTCATTGTAATATGATAATAGAAGCTCTTGTATAAATAAATGTGAAGGCGAAAGGGTAATTCTTTTGCGCGAAATCAAGATATTGATAATTTTAAATTTAGTGAAAGGACCGCAGCAAAGATTTTAAGGCTTATGGTAAACAATTTAGTAGATTTCATAAAATTAAAGACGTTTTTGATCGGCTGCTAATATCTAATAACTATCCTGATCTAATATCTGATAATTACTAACCTCAGGAAAATCCCCAATTGCGCCAAATTCCCTAGCGCTAATTTCCTAGTCCTGACACATAATCGTACTCCTCCAACATTTATAAGTGGCTTGGTTGACTGAAATCTTATCCGAAACCCTAGACCTCAGATATTCTATGAAAACAATTTAAGAACTAGATGCTGCTCATTCCATAATCGATATGATCCAGGAAGCAACTTTGCTCGGCATTTTCACAGCAATTGTATAAAGAATATCTCAATAACTAATAGATATTATTTATTCCAAACGTCGTCCTAACGATCGGAGGACCCACGAAAACAGTTAAAAAGAACTTAGCTTCCTTTAGATTCCAGTCCTACAACTCCTATATTTTCTCTCTCTCATCTTCTGAGAACTCCCTTCGAAATGATACCATATAAATTCTAAAATACTATCATATCTCTCCCCTTCGATGTGAAGATGGCTCCTGGTCTACCTCAGATGAGAAAAAGGCAGACGAACTAACCAAACAGCTTTCCATCACATTTGTTCGCCACCCTGAACATCTATCCTCTCACGTAGCAAAAGTTTGTCATTTTCTTACTTCAACAATATCTCGTTCCTACCGCCTAAAGCAGTCAAGCCCTCTGAGATCAAATTCCTTCTCAAAATTTTGAAAACATCACTTGGTAAAAAAAAAAACCTTGCATCTGGTCTGAGACATAATGAATAAATAAAATGGAGAAAAAATAAAATAACACTGAAATAATAATATAACACTGATAATGTATACATATATACTAATTAAATATATAAACTAGAAAATAAGACAACATTCTACAAATGAAATAATCAATTGGTTATTTTGATACAATACTTATTATATAAAATAGAAGAACCTAAATGTTATATTCAAAGTGGGAAAAAATTATTTTGATTGGTATCTAACTTGAGCAAATAGTAGCGAAGGTGTTCCAGAAAGAGCTAGATATTTAATTGAGAAAGTAGATTGTTAGCAAGCGCCACCTTGGATAAGAAGGAGGTACTGGAAATAGAGGAATTTGAATGTTTTCAGAGATTTCGCTTGTCTAATATGAGGAACGGAATTCCAGAGGATGGTTAAGCGAAAGAGGGAAGGAGCGTTGGAATGCGGTAGTTCTGTGGGATGGGGTATATAGATCAGAGAGACGGTATCTTGTATGCATTGAATTGACTGCAGATCTGAATTACAGCATATTGTAAATATAGGAAGGATGAAGGGTGTTGATTATTTGGTAAAGGAATGATCCAAGGAAATATTTTCTTCGGAATGTGGGATAAAGCCAGTTTAATTCGGAAGAGAGGAAGGAAACGTGGTAGCGCCTCGGTATATCGAAACAAATCTAGCAAAGCAGTTCATAATTCGTTTCAATCTGTATTAGAGAAAGTCCCGTGTTAGCGTTAGTGCAGTTCGGTTCGCGACACTTTGCTCCGTTTATCAGTTCCATTGTGTTCTTTATCAGTTCTTTGTCCGTGAGTTCTTTGTTCGTGCACAAATCCTTTGTTCTATTGTGACACTATTATTAACCAGTTCGTATAAGTGCGGTTTAGTACCAATTATAATGGCTGCTAATAAAATTAATATTAAACAACAGGAGGTTCAGGAAGAGTCGCTTCAGGAGGGTTTTAAACGTCCGAACACCAGACAACTGGCGCGAAAGGCAAAAGAGACTTCTCCGCCCCACATCCCTATAGAAAACAGATTCGAGACGCTCGACGCTCTACAGGAGGAGGATAGCGGCGATGCTTGGTCGAACCCCTTACCACCAGTGACTATCTCTACAAAATATAAATCAATTACAAATTGACCGATATATTATGACCACAAGATCACAAGACTTAAAAATAACATTGTACTCTGAAAAAGACCGCCAACTTTTTCTCAAAGCCCTAGAGAAAAATAAGGCGGAATTCTTCACGCACCCGATGAGAACAAAAGCAAAACCTAATCGATTTGTGATAAACATCTCGACACAGACATCCCGCTAGACTCAGTGCTAGAGGGTTTTGAGCCGGTTGAAATTAGTCATACCCGGCGTTTTCATAAAACCGCCCCTGATGGAAAGAGAACTCCTCTTTCCAACATCTGCATTACAGTAGCGAATGGCGTTACAGCCACAGATATTAAAAATAAGGTCCGCCATGTGGACCACTGTTCTTTTTCGGTGGAGCCCTACAGAGAAACAAAGGACCCCCTTACCCCACAATGCTAAAAGTGTCAACAGTACGGACACACAAGGAACTATTGTGGCCGAAAGGCTAAATGTGTTAGATGTGGAGGCAGCCATGATATCAAGGACTGCGAGAGGAAGGACCCACCAAAATGCTGCAACTGTGGGGAGGAGCATGTTGCTTTCTATAGGGGGTGTCCACATAGGCTCAAACTAGCCGAGCTCCTGGACAGTCGAAGAGGAGGTAACAGAGAGAGTTCTACAGGGTCTCAGACACGAGATCCTAACCGGACCAATCAGGGACCGCCACAAGCCCCCACCCCTCCACCACCGACCAGCCCACCTATTCGCTCAGACCTAGCGGATCCTCCTCCTTGGGTTGAACGACTTATGTCACATATAACAGACACAGTCACTAGTTCAGTTGGAGACCTCATAGAACAGGTGAAAACCTTAGTACAAGTAGTAGTGGGGCTGGCCACCCGCCAATGAGAGTCTTCACTCTACTTAATTTCAACTGTCGAGGCCTCTCTACGAAAGTAGAAGAACTAGAGGCGCTATTGGGTATGGCTCAGCCAACCGTTGTGGTTCTGATTGAGACCAAACTACTCGGATATCCACCCCGCTTGCTCGGCTATGCTGCTATAACGGACGACCAGCGCGACCCGCATGGCGGTGTTTTAATAGCTGTCAAACATGGTGTACCATGGAAAAAAATGCCACCTCCATTCAACGTCACTGACAGCCTCATGAGTCACCTGACAATCCAAGTGATACTTCGACAGCCAACACTAATCACAGCTGTGTATCGCCGCCCTGAAGGTTCGCTAAATCAGCTCCGGCAACTTGTCGACGCATGCGGGACTACAACAAACCACTGGATAGTAGGAGACCTCAACGCTCGGCATACCTCTTGGCATAATACAAAAATTAACAGAGCGGGTGTACAACTGACGAAAACTGCTTTCACAGTTATACACCCATTAACTCACACTTTCCGACACGCCGGCTCAGGATTTACATCCACTATCGACCTCCTGCTTACAAGACAGTCCCATCGTTTTACAGGCTGTAATGTCTTCGATTTCATATCATCTGATCATCGACCAGTGATTTATGAGATCGAAGGCAAAAGGGACAGCCCTAAAGAGAAAAAGTTCAAATATCAGGAGGCCGACTGGAAATTATACAAATCAGAGGTATGCCGAAAACTACCAGAGAAGATGCCTGTCCTCCAATCAGAAGACGCCGTTGATGCCTACATCGAAGAGTTCATTTGAATTGATGTCTTCAGGAGAAAGGACCTCAACAAAAGGTGTGCCCCAACACCTCTGCAGACACATAGCGCCCTCTACATCAAGATCACCCCCACTCATACAGGCCTTAAAATGTAACACAGTTACAGTAAAAGGCACTTAACTTTCTACCTCTTTACATCTAACGATGTAAAGAGTATTTACGCTGTTTTTCTTTATAGATAGGGGCTATGAAGGGAAAAAAAAAAAAAAAAAAAAAAAAAAAAAAAAGAACCGTCATTCCAGAACCAGAGACCCAGCAGTGAAGATGGCCCTGAACTCGATCACCACCCAGATAAGGAACCTCATGCGGCAATGGAAGACGGCGACCTGGCATGATCGACTTCAGGCTACACACGGGGATTACAGGAAACTCTGGAAGTTGACCAAATCAGCAACAAAGAAGAGCTCCAGTGTCCGTCTGCACGATGGTGACAGACTGTTGATGCCCTCAGAACAGGCCCAACTGCTAGCAGACTACTACAGAGAAGACATCGAAGCCCGCACCATTGATGCACTTCCGTATCCAGTCATGGCCAGGGACAACAATTTCATGTTCGCCAGCCCGAGACGCCTCAAAGCCATCCTGAGGCGATCCAATGGAAACCGGGCCCCTGGCCAGGACGGGATACAGACCATCCTGCTTAAGCAGCTGCCTCGAAGAGGCATCGCCCACCTTACGAACCTCTACAACTCGTGCTTGAGACTGAGAATCTTTCCGAACCAATGGAAACGTGCCATCTTGTTTCCACTCCTCAAGCCGAGTCGCAACGGTGAGAAACCTGAGCACTATAGACCAATCAGCTTACTGCCTCACCTCGCAAAGGTCTATGAGAAAATTATTCTCAATTACCTCAGAGACTTTTGCGAGGAACACTCAGTGATTCCGTAAGAGCAAGCTGGATTTCAAGCCCACCTCAGCACAGAACACCATCTACTGAAGCTTCAAACTGAGGTGAACCGAAACTTCAACAGAAATACGGCAACGGCTATGATTTCAATAGACTGTACAAAGGCTTTCGATTCTGTGTCTCACGGCATTCTATGTCGTCAGCTCATGGATCTCGACTGCCCAGAACAGCTCTATAACATCATAGTCTCATTCCTGAGTGGCAGAAAACTCACTGTGAAGGTTCGTGGGGAACTTTCTAGCACCATCCCTCTAAGCTGTGGTGTTCCACAGGGAGCAGTTCTATCGCCAGTCTTATTCTCTATCTATACTGCCGATATAGTCGGCAAAAATTACATCAAGTCTGCTGTAGCTGCCTATGCTGGTGACATCGCCATCTACAGCAGTAGTCTCAATGCCACGAAAGCACTACGTCAGGCCGAACAAACTTGTGCAGAGATTCTTCAACAGCTGGATTTGCTTAACATCAAAGTGAATCCCGCCAAAACGTGGCTGGCATGGACCTAGCTCCCTCCAACAAAATACTCCATTTAGGCGTTCAGCTGGACCGCCATCTTGAATTTTCAGCTCACGTTTACAAGAAAGCCAAATTAGTCAGGAGAAAGTCCTATAGACTTCATCACCTCCTCACCTCCCCAGCACTCTCTCTCAGGCTAAAACTAGCCATCTATAAATCAATTCTCCGCCCATCACTCCTCTACGGCGCACCGCTGTTTACACATCTCTCCGAGGGTACACGACGATTTCTCCAGGGATTTCAAGATACCATCCTTCGAAGAATTGTGAGAACGACGACGCTGCGAAAGAAGAAGCCCCCAGAGCTGCACGAAATTTTCGAACTGCCTACGGCCCCGGAATATATAAAGCGGAGGCATATCAAATTTTTTGATTCCCTCCAACACCTCAATAATCCTTTATTTAATTCTTTAACTCCGGCACCACCCCTTGTACGATGGCAAAAGACAGCCTGACTGTCTCCATTTCCAAATTTTTCTAATATATAAATACTTTTGATTTTAATTGATGTTTTCAGGAGAAAGGACCTCTACCTCAAGATCACCCCCACTCATACAGGCCTTAAAATGTAACAAAGTTACAGTAAAAGGCACTTAACTTTCTACCTCTTTACATCTAACGATGTAAAGAGTATTTACACTGTTTTTCTTTATAGATAGGGGGCTATGAAGGGAAAAAAAAAAAAAAAAAAAAAAATTAGAGAACCGTCGAGAGTCCACCATAAACTAGACAACCATAATCAAGGTAAGGGAATATTAGGGAGGAGACTAAAAGCTTACGAGTTGACTGGGGAAGAAGGTGACGGGATCGGTGGAATAATTTAAGTAGACCTATAATTCCAAGAGTTTTAACAGAAGAGTAGAAAGGGATAGGATAGTCATTTAGGATTAAGGGAGGATAATGGGTGTATGAACTAAGGATGGAGCTAGATTCTATTATAATGGCCTGAGTTTTCTTTTCATTTAATTGTAATTTATTTAAGATCGCCCAGGCACTGATTATATTCAGGTCTTCCTGAATTTCGGCAAAAGCAGAAGGTAGCTCGGAGGGGGAAAGGAAAGATAGATCTGGGAACCATCTGTGTAGAAGTGATAGGAACAGTGCTTAATGGATTTAGGTAAATCGTTGATGTAGGAATTGAAAAGGAGAGGAGAAATGCTGGACCCTAGATCAATACCGGAAGTAATAGTGAGAAAAGTAGATAAGGATTGGTTAGGTATTTTAACTGCTTGGGAACGGTGAGAGAGGAAAGCTTGACGCCAGCAGATGGAACTGTAGGAGAAATTTAAAGATTTTAACATGGAAAAAACGATAGAGTGGTCCAGGGAATCAAACGCTTTAGAAAAATCCAGAAATATCAGTACAGTAGTTTTTTTTGTCTATGGCAGTAAACATGTCATTTGTGATTTTGAGGAGAGCGGATTGTGTAGAGTAGCCGAAACCCGGATTGTAGGGGATCAAGGAAGTTGGATAACTGAGATTGTACTAATCTTTCTAAGGGTTTAGAGAGGTTAGATAAGATGGAGATCGGGCGATAGTCTTTAGGAAATGTGGGATTCGATGTATTATTTATGGGATGAATTAGGGCTTTTTTTCCAGGAGGTAGGGATTACTGAATTTTGGAGGGAAAAATCGTAAATGAATAAAAGGACTGGTGTGATTTCGGGAAGACATAGTTTTATTATTATTTTATTATTGCATCTATGCAGGTAGACTTGAAATCGGACTTCATTATTGAGGAACTAAGTTCAGAGGATGAAAAGTAGGAAAAATAAAAATTAGCATCGTTGTATGCAGGAGCTGATGTAAAATAGGAGGAAGGATGAAGGGAATCGGAAGAGAAGGAAGAAACAAAATATGAATTGAGTTCTTCAGGAGATACAGGATAGGTAGATGAAGATGTGTGTGAATCGAGAAGGGAAAGTTTACGGAGGAGATGCCATTTCGATCTGGAATCAGGAGAGGGCTTCGTGGAAATAAGTGGATTTCGCTCGACGAATCGAGGCTAGTGTCAAGTTACGGAACATCCTAAACGTTTGGTAGTCGTCAGTCATCCTCGTCCGTCTGAATCGTCTACGTGCTGCATGTCGATTTCTTTGGAGCTGTTTGATTTCTGGACTTATCCAAGGAGCAGGAGGACGACGAAAGGAGGAGGATTTGAGAGGTGCATGGAGTCAATCGAGGAAGAGGTATAAATTTCAGTCCAGTTCTGAGCTTCAATGTCTGGAATGATCTTTTCACGGGTTAGGGATTCTATATTGCGGAAAGCAATGGTTTTCGGGTAGAACGAAGGTGCTTGGATGTTATAGGATATTTGGATTAGATCATGGGAGGACAGGAGAGGACTAGGTAACTGAGAGGAAGCGAGGAGGTTCTTTTCCGAGTCAATAATGAGTACAAGTGAGTACAGTTAAGCCAGGTATCAGACGACAAAGTGTGGTGGGTAGGGGAGATTGGAACTATGAAGGGAAAAAAAGATAGGTTTTCAAAGAACTGTTTATCACGTGAGTCAGAGAGAAAATTAGAATTTAGGTCTCCTGAAATTATGATATTGGTATAGAAAGGATAGGGATGTTTCGAAAGATGAGTCAAAAGGAACATGATGAGGGCGGTAAACTACCATGTATAGGAGATAGTGAGTTTTGTAAGAAATTTCTGCAAAAAGGAACTCGATTTGAGGTAAATCAGTAGGATTTGAGCAGTCAAGGATTAAGAACTTGAGGCCATCATGGACAAACAAACCCACACCTCCGCCGGTTCGGCCTACTCGGTCATGGCGGATAAGTGTGTAGTCAGGAAGGGAAACTAAGGGAGAGGGAATGAAAGGTTTGAGCCAAGTTTCAGGCACTGCTATAATATGGTAGGAATTTCGGGTAAAATATTGAAGGAATTCATCATAATGAACGAATAAGGATTGGGCATTTATGTGACAGGTAGTTAGGGTGTTGGTCATTTTGAGGAGATAGGAAAGCGAATAGTATCTGATAGGAAGACGCAGACTTTTAGATAACTGGTTGAATTCCAATAACTAACATTAGTATGAAAAAATAATATTTTAAGGCAACAGATAGATTCTAATAAAATATAATAGAAAATGATAAGGAGAAAACTATTAAAGTAAAAAAAAAAAAAAAAAAAATGAGAATAGCTAATAATAAAAATACAAACATAAATTTAGATTTACTAGAATAAAAGAAAATTAATGTAGAATAATACAAAAGTAAAAATACTAATAGATATAACGAGAACCGTAGACCATATATATATATATATATATATATATATATATATATATATATATATATAGTCTGTGATAAAGTCCGATGTAGGCCGATAAGGTGAAAAGGAACGGTAAGTCAGAAGGCGTCCAGGTCTTGTTGCTGATCAATGATAACCACTGGGTGGCCATCATCTTTACGGCATCGCACCCTCCCGGCGGCGGACCAAACGTATTTGATTTTTCCCGCTAATCTCTTCTCTCTGGCGAGCCAGTACGAATGTCTATTTGTAGGAGTCATTCTCCTGCTACACCATATCCCTCTTCGAAAAATCTCTCCTAACCTTAATTTTTTGTAAGAGATCATCTCTGAGTGTCTCCCTCGCAAACTATCACCATTTGCATTTTTTTGAACTATTATCAAGATAAATTGTTTTATTTATTGTTTTGCATTTTTAGTTATTTTATTTTATTACTTTTTTCTTTTAGCTCTTTAAATGCTTTTGACACAATATGTACCACATGACATAGAAATAACTAAACATTCTCCTGAACCATATTTGTAATTCTTAATTCAACTGTATTTCCAGAAAATGTTCTTAATTTTATAACCAAGAAAGTTAGATTAAGTTTTACATTTAAAGTAAAAGTAATAACAATGTTACAGAATGTTTCAGTTTTCAAGTTGAACTAGGTAATCAATTCATTTTTAATTTAATGCTCTGACTTCACAGACACCATCTGTTAAAGTTAACTATTTCATTTTGTCAGCTGAAAAATATGACAACTATCAACGCAGCCCAGCAGCCATCACAGAGGATACCCACCCTGTGCCGCGACATTCTCTCCTGCAAACTGTGGGCCAGTGCCGCCTACGGAGCGAGAGCCAACATCTACAGACCTTCCAGTGTCGCCGACATGGAGCTGAGCAGCCCACAACATCTCCTGCTGGCGCTCCTCCACTCGCTAGTGACTGGGGACATCAAGTATTGTATAGTGATAGCTGATATCTGCCACAAGGTAGAAAAACTACGTTCCAGGCATTACAAAGTGTGGCTACAGGAAGAATTTGATTTCCCCCGTCCAGACATTCAGAAGGCAGTGGTACTCCTCATTCAGCTAGTTGTCGATGGTACCTTGAAGTTACCTCCCCATCTGCTGGGTATCATGGCGGCTGTCGCTAATAAGTATGGAGACAATGGTGTCCATCTTCGAACATTAACTGAGGTATTTTATAACATTTCATATCTGCTAAAAAAAAAGTAGTTTATACACACACACACACACCCATACACACACACACACACACACACACGTGTATATATATATATATATATATATATATATATATATATATATATATATATATATATATATATATATATATATTAATTGGCTAAACTAATCTTTAATATCATATTAAAGGATCTATCAAAATGCTGATAAACTTTTGGTGGATTTAACATTTAGAATCACTAATTTTTTTATGCATTTATTTTCCTGGATCATCGTATATTCAATCATTACAGGAACAGTAAAATATAAAAATTAACGATAAAAAGATTACATAGAAATTTTGATAAAAAACGAACATTGTGAATTTAAAATATATTGAAAAGCCAACCACACAGATCTATTGTAGTTACACGCAATACAGCTAAAAGACCGAAGCATGATTTACCCTCTTTAAAACATACTGCTAAATAACCAAAAAAAAAAAAAAAAACGACGTAAGACCATAAAACCACTGTTAATACTATTTATAAAACAAAAAACAAAAATAATAATATCTACCCAACAACCCTTAAGGATGTGCCCATTCCGTAGAAAAACGTATCGATTCCATATTACGGTCCCATATCCACTAAAGTTGGAAAAGAAATTGAAAAAATGTAATAGAAAAAATCCCCGTCTTCTAATTTTCCTTCGCACGAAGAAAACATTGATCGATTCCAATAAAAAAAGATTGTGTATACCAACCAAAATGCAATGACTGTGAAGCTTAAGACACTGGACCTAACAAAGAATACAACTCCACAATGAATGAACTCCACAAAATGAAAAGACTCATAAATTCAAGAAACACTTGAGAGCAAAACTAATGCATCACATAGAAAATAGTCTAAATTAAATATTCACGAATTATTAGAAATAAGAAAATTTAATTTAAAACCAAGTTAACATTCACGAAATTCATAAAAGTAATCAATAGGAATTCAAGTCTTACGTGTTAATAATAAATATTGATACCATCCTAGCTGTATAATCTGAAAGGATCTATTGGAAAGGAATGAATGGATAGTATGTATGATGTAGGGAGGGAACTGATAGGTAATAAGTTTGTATAATAAACCGTTGTGCCATATTGTATCAAACGCTTTTTCTATGTCCAGTAAGATCATCCCTGTATGTTTCTTTTCGTTAAACCCTGCCGTAATATAATCTGTTAATCTTGCTAACTGTGCTACTGTGGAATGATGGTTTCTGAATCCGAATTGCTCACTAATTATAATATTGTTTAGAGATATGAAACTGTTTAACCTCTTCAAGAGTATTTTTTCAAATATTTTTTAATGAATGTTGAGAAGGCTGATTGGTCTATAGTTTATGACTAACGCTGAGTCTTTATTGGGTTTGGGAATTGGGATTGTTTTTGCTGTTTTCCAGGAAGTAGGAAAGTGACGAAGGCGGAATATGGAATTGAAAATTTTGGTTAAGAATATTATTCCTGTACAAAATACTATGTCAAAATACTAAGAGACTTGTTATAGAATGATAATGAAAAACTGCGAGTACTTGAATTTGCTAATAATTAATTCAGCATTGAACAATTATCATATTATAATTATTGGAATGATCTTGAAGTTTTTTATGTTGCTATGCTGGTAGCAGTGTTGTATTAATATGGCAAGATCCTGTTTGTGCTGAATGATAATGGCGGAGAAAGTGTTGCATCTGTTTGAGGGCTGCGGGCAATCTTCTGTAATTAGTTGAATCACCTTCACTTTCTACTCCTCGTCATGTTAAAATTTCTCTTTCTAAATGCTTATGTTTATAAAACATTGTATATTTCAATATTCAGAAAGTAATAATAATGAAGTTTGTAGTTTAATGTTTAAGTCCTTGAGGATGTTTAGGTTGGTTAATTTACTTCTCAATTGCTGAATTCTACTGCCCAGAAACTAGGAATACTTGTTTTAATTATATATTGTAGAGAGCGCTGTCTTCAACCAGCTAATTGATCCGTGGCTGATAGTTGATGTAATTTTCTTCTTTTTTTTTTAAGATTAAGAGAATCACCACGAGGCAATAAAAAAATTTACCCACCCAGAAAAAAAAAAGTAATAATTTGTCAGCGTAAGACCTTTTACTTCCCAAGCCTGTAATTTTCTCAATGGATCAAGGATAACATGGTCTTAATAGCGAACCATTAACGCAATGTGCACGCGGCTAATACCTTTTGGTCCTTGCATTAAAAATATATTGGAGGCTGTGTAGTTGTGAAAACAAAATACAGGTCTCTGGTCCTAATAATTAAAATTAAAGATTATTTATGAAAATTTGCTGTTTACAACAAAAATTCATTAAATCAATGTGAGGAAAAAAAAACGGACGCAGTGACTTGACTTTTAGAGAAATTAGTCAAACGATAGTTCTATACAATAAGCTTCCGATGTTATCTTCTCAGACAATCCAGCAAGATGAGAAACTAATGGATTTGGAAGGTTTTGAGTTAATATATAATAAAAAGTGTTATTCAAATAACTTAACAGTTTACAATTGCACATATTAAATATTGTTACATGTTTTGGTAATAAAACAATTTACTCTTCATAGTCAGCTGAGCTTAGCTAAAATGGGTATAATTTGGAATGCATTTATTTTAACAGTAGGAAAAATACTAAAAAAAACCGACAAAAAAGAAAAAAAAAAGAGATTGATAAAAGCAAATACATAATAAAATTTACTAAACTAAAATGCATAAGTTATTAACTTTTTGTACATTAAGTTAATCAACATTTTGGATAATTAACATATATTATTTGAGTTCCAATAATTTAATTTCAAGCCGAGACAATAACTTTTGGATGTCTTATTAGCAAAATATTGTTATAGTAGTATGTGGTTTGTACGTTTGTGCATGTATCTTCTTAAGGATTGCTTGTTATAATTGCCTATTGTTTGAATTATAGGATTTCCTGAATTGTTTGTAGAGTTGAAAAAGTTTCTGATCTGTGTGTGAATAAATTGTTTAATAGTCTGAAAATCTAATTCGAGTAGCATGTCGGTTATTTTTGTGTATGTGTGGTAGTCATTTATTATTCTCATGCATCGGTTTTGCACCCTTTCAATTTTTTTATAGTTTGAATCACAGGTGTAGCTCCATATGGGAGAGGCGTACGTCAGTAATGGTCTTATGACTGATTTATATAGAATGATTTTATTTTTGATCGACAGTGGGGATTTTCTTCTGAAATACGGAGCCATAGTACTTAAGAGTTTTTTGGCTTTGTCGCATTTGTTATTTATATGAGGTGTGAATGTTAATCGTTTATCTAGTTCCAAACCAAGGTAGTTAACAGTTTGAGTCCAAGGAATTTCAATATTTTTTAGATTGATATGTCTTGGTATGTTGGGCCTTCTTTTTGTAAAAGTTATTGCAGTTGTTTTTTGTTCGTTTATTTTTATTTTCCATTTTTTATAATATTTATTAAATCTGAAGTATAATGACTTTAATCTGTTTTCTATTGTGTCTATCCTGAAGGAACTAGTGTATGTCGCCGTGTCAACGGCATATAATGATCTTTCAACTGAAGGGAGAGAAGGTAGGTCGGATATGTATATATTAAATAGCGTTGGTGAAAGACAGGATCCTTGAGGAAGACCTGCTGATAAGGGATATTTGGGAGAAGTGGAATTGTTAATTGTAATCTGAAAGGATCTATTGGAAAGGAATAAATAGATAGTATGTATGATGTAGAGAGGGAACCGATAGGTAATAAGTTTGTATAATAAACCGTTGTGCCATATTGTATCAAACGCTTTTTCTATGTCCAGTAAGATCATCCCTGTATGTTTCTTTTCGTTAAACCCTGCCGTAATATAATCTGTTAATCTTGCTAACTGTGCTACTGTGGAATGATGGTTTCTAAATCCGAATTGCTCACTAATTATAATATTGTTTAGAGATATGAAACTGTTTAACCTCTTCAAGAGTATTTTTTCAAATATTTTTTAAAGAATGTTGAGAAGGCTGATTGGTCTATAGTTTATGACTAACGCTGAGTCTTTATTGGGTTTGGGAATTGAGATTGTTTTTGCTGTTTTCCAGGAAGTAGGAAAGTGACGAAGGCGGAATATGGAATTGAAAATTTTGGTTAAGAGTATTATTCCTGTATCTTAAAATTTGCAAAATGACCTTAGTCAGAGTATCAACTGAACGAACTACTCAATAAATAACTAAAAAATTAATGATAAAAAATGAGAGCTTATAATATCGATATCATATTCGATATCCATCACCCTTGATATAGAAATAATCGAAACACCCAGAAGCAAACTAAAATAGTAATAATATTTATATTTTAAATCAGGTTCCTACATTGTCTAGTAATCAACAATGGTATTGTTGGAGCAAACGACACCATTAAAGTTTCCTCAAGTGATTCCTTGTTGCTCTTTCCACATTAGGTCACGATTTCAATTATGATTTGTCAGTACATAAACATAACCAGAGAAAAACTTCAGTTCAGCCAATGTGTTCTGCTGATGTACTTAAAACTATGAAAGCCTTTTGACGTATTTACATTTCCTTCCCCCCCAATTTCACAGTTACGTCTTAGTTCCAAAGGATGATTCCTATCGCACAAATACATATAAATCAATATGAGAAACAGAGTTCATGATAACCATATTGGAATTTACCGTATTTGATAATTTAATAATCTACTCTAATTAATTTAGAATAGGATGTTTTTATGACTCAACCCTCTCCACATTCTACTCTATATAATTCTCATCCAGTCATTCAACATAGCTCTTCAATTTTACTCAAATTGTTGTACTAAATGTTATGTTTAATATATTTCATTTGATATTTCTGTTACAGGAAGGACGTTGTGATTTGGCGATTAAACTCGAAAAAGCTGTTGTAGAAAACAACCCCAGGGATATTTTTGATCTAGCTAGTGAAGGTGCAGATGTACGTGGGTCGACTCAGGACGGAGACAGCCTTTTACATTTGGCTGCCAAGACCGGCAGTTGTGCCTGCATTGCTGTCCTTGGTATCCTGAAGGCCGATTTGGAAGTGTTGAACTCTTATGATGCTACTCCGCTTGAGGAAGCAGTGAGGGATAATTGTGCACCTTCAATCAAGGCTCTGTTAATGGCTGGTGCTGAAATTGGCAAACGAATATTTAGAGGAAACACCTACCTCCATATTGCGGCTCAATTTGGACATATTGAAGCGATAGAGGCATTGTTGGAAGGAGGGATAGAAGTAAATGGAAAGGACGACCTTGGCGAAACCCCTATAATCATCGCTGCAAGAAATTCAAAGGTCGACATATTAACATTGTTATTGATGAATGGTGCGGATACCAATATTAAGGACAAGAAGGGTCGTACACCACTTCACTATGCCGCTAAAAGAGGGTGTGTTGAGTCGGTAAGCAGACTTTTGGTTGCTGGAGCTTTAGTGAACGAAAAGGATAATAAAGGAGAGACTCCAGCTATCGTCGCAGCTGTCAATAAAAAGCTAAATGTCCTGCAGCTGCTAATAGAGAAAGGGGCTGACCTCCATTCGAAAGACAGCGATGAAGATGGGATACTGCATCATGCGGCCGGCAATGGTTATGTCCAAGTCGTGAAAAGGCTACTTGATTCTGGGGTGCCGGTGGATTTGAAAGATAAGTACAAAAGGACTACCTTACATTTTGCAGCATGGGGAGGACACGTTGAAGTGGTGGCAGAGCTGCTTGATAAAGGGGCAGCGTTGGATATGAAAACTCGAGAACAGCACACTGCCTTACATTTTTCAGCACAGAAAGGACACACTGCAGTAGTGAAAGTGCTGTTGAACCACGGGGCAGATACTGCAGATACGTCATTGATTGGCCATACACCGCTGACATTAGCATCTCTTAACGGCCACTTGGCAGTAGTGGAGCTGCTGATTGACCGCGGCTCGCCTCTGAATGTCAGAGCTGAAGGACGGACCGCTGTAGGCTGGGCTTATTATAATAATCACAGAGCTGTAGCGGACTACCTGAGGTCCAGGGGTGGGGTGGAATGATGTCAACAGCCTGTTGGTCGATGTCTCATCGCGGTTCTGCAAAACTTTGTTATTTAAGCTTTATCATCATTATTAATGACATTCAACTGTTTTACAAGTAATATAATATAGTTGCATTTATTTTTAATATATTTATACATTCGTGTATATACTTATATTACTCAGAAGACCATATTATAAACTAATTTATAGAACATTATTCAAAACAAAATAGAGTGAGCCTCAGACTTCCTTATTTTTGATTGATATTAGCTTGTTAACACAGCTTGGAGTAATAAGTTAAATTTTTTGAAAATAAGACCAAATTATCAGACCTTGTTGAATATTTCTAAATCCAATATTAGTAAATATTTACATTTTATGTACGTCAAAAAGATAGACAGACTCTCGTTTTTTACGATTTTTGTAATCTTCTAGAGGTTGAGACTAATAAATACCATTTCTAAATGAAAGCTCTTTTAATTTTGTACGAAAGAAGACACAACTAAACAGATCAATTATGAGAAAAATCCACGTTTTTCAAAAGAGTGCCGTTTGATTTCTTCGCTAATAGGGATGGGAAATCGCACACGAATCAAATGGATTTTTTCATTAATTGCGAACTTTATGAGGCACGAATAGAAATATGGAAATTACAAGAAAAAAGGAATTCGCACCTAACTCCTGTAAAACGGCAAGGCCAATCACTGATGAAACCTGGAGTTCAAACGAACCTTAAGAATGTCAATAGATTATTAAAAAATTCAAAAACACTATTTATGATAAAAAGAAGCCAGTTTTTTAGCCGTCTCAAGTTAGTAACTGTTCCTCCTTCCAAGTGCCGCTTTGATATAATCTTTTCTACTTTTCTTAATTCATGAAAATACTACATGCTCATCCAGCTTCAATTTGTTTTCATCACTTAAGACAACTTTCCTCCGCTGCCCAGTCCATAATGTTACATTTCGAGCAAAGACCATACTTGCTAATATGTGACGGCTAAAATGGGAGCCTAAGGTTCGTTTAAACTCCAGGCTTCCATTAACTCATGAAACTCAGCAGCGAATTCTACAACGATGAAACCAAGCGAAATGCTGCTTTGGATGACATCCTAGTATTGTTTCACACAAAAGACAGTACGGCAAATAGGGAGATAGGGGAAAGTGCTAAGTATGAGATCTTTCTATAATAAACAACTAAGGAAAGTAAGTACATAATTGCTTGTCAAAATCAAATTTAAAATTATAGCTTTATAATTACAGCTGATTATATGTTGAGGAGAGGGGTCTATCTCTCCCGGTTCTCAAATAAATTTTTTATTATTTTTTTTTTTTAGTTTCCTTCAGGACCAAGATATTCTGAGAAAAAGCAGGATGATTTCATTAGTACTTGATGACATACCTTTCGGTGAAGATGAGGTAAAAAAATGATTTAAATATTCTTTATTGCCAATTCACTTGCCCTTCACCAGCGAAATATTCCTTAAACATTTCAAGAACAAGCTTTGCTGACGTACTTGGGTTTCTCAATGCAGAAGGTTGCAGACTAGGTAATAAATTCCAATCTTCGCTTCCTTCTTCTGATTCAATTTCTTCTACGTTACATGCCTTAGAACAATTTCGCCTAAAGGTGGGGTTCCGCATGGAGCAGCCAGCCGCGGCTGGAGGCGAGCTACTGCTTTATTGTATTTTAATAGAACTGTTGCGAGAGGCTCCACTGCGGCTGCGTCCAGAAAATTGAGAAGCTGAGCTGCTGCGTTCGGACTGCTCTAGGTTTCAGTCCAGACGCCCTCCTTCGCGTCTGGGGTATGCATACCCACATCACCAAACTTTCTTGTACCACTTTAAACTGTATATGCATATGTATATATGGTATTTTTGAAAAACGATTCTTAAAAATACATTACAGAACACAGTTTTCAGGTGTTGGTATATTTAATATATATTAGTAAATAATTTGATACAACCTCAGGTTGAAATACCACAATTTATTTTTATATATAAATATCTCTTATATAATTATACTACATCTTACATCATAAAAATTATTTAACGAAAACACGGTTGTCAATATAAGGTTCATTGGACAAAACAGTGATAAAAAACCTAGAACTTTATACTCCATCTGAAAAAATAATAAAATTGTGGTTCCAGCGAGTTTACTAAATTGTCTTTCTGTGTATTGTGGAAATCACCAAAGGGAAAACGTGGGATTCACAACAATGGAGACTTACACGTATTGGTTTGTTTTCTGGTCTTCCCACAATTTGCTAGATTTCAGGTCTGTTCGCAGTTTGTTAGTTTCCACAATATGCCTCGTTGAGCTCCCGTTTATTAAAAAAGGCTCGTTTTAGCACGATAGAGAAATAGAAATATAGAGAAATTATAAACTCAAATTGAATGAAGTTCAGCTATAAAAACTAACTGAATTTCTACTCGCCGTTCTGGAGGTGCAACTCAATCAACGAAGAGAGAAAACCCTCTTATCTTCTTTGGGAAAACATTAGGTCAAATGATCTCCTGTTCATAACAAGGAACTCCTCTTCCTCCATCAACAACCACAACACCAGTTTTCTTCTCAACATACTCCGCGGAAGCCAGAAAATAAGCTGATGAAATTCCAGCCGCAGCGTTTGGAAGCTACATTCGGAAACACCCTCTCCCGCTTCTGGACGCAGCAGCTGCTGCTGGATTGGCGTGGTGGTTTGATCTAAATATGCTTTCCGACCCAGGCACCTAGGCAATGTGGAAAATTCCATCTTTCTGCAAATCGTTTACCCACCATCCTTCATTCTTCGACGGTATTGGGCATCTGAAAAAATAAATTATGAGCTATCGTTATATGTAATTTTAAAATTAATATTAATTGTTTCAGACTATTGACTCAATGGAAGATCGGCCGTCCATAAAGCTCAAATTCCTCTTCAACCGTAGTATCGGCCTTATCTAAATACAAACGCCCCCAACCAAAACGCATGGGTTCATCTAGCTTATCACCGTCTACTGAAAAGCCTAAACGACAACATGACACTTATAGAGAACATGTGGAAGACAACCTTCGATCAATTTAACCAGCTAAGGTCCCCTTCTTGGTAGAAATAAAAGTTTTGAATTCCACGAGCCAAATAGTGACACAAGTTCCTCACCCTTCTTCCCATTCCACCTCAACGCAAAATAAAGTAATGCAAACTTTTCACGGAGCCTTGTAGGATGACCAACTCACTTAGAAAACTTGGAATGAAAAATAATACATTTTCTTATGTATATATGTTCGTTACTTTTCTTATTTCGTATCTTGTAAATCGTCGGTGAGATTTCCGATTCGGATTTGTGCATTTTTTCGATTTAGGTTTTTTTGAAGGTCTTATTTTAAAATTAAAGTCTAATGTAAAACCCGAATGCGCAAATTCAGCTTGGATCAGGTTTCGACAAAACACTTTTGTGATTTTAGCCCGAGAAATAATTACACATATGCATCAAAGCACATTTTGTATTTAATGCCCTGGAAGGTGCTAAAATACACATAGAGGAATTACCAATCTCACCTAAGATACGTATTTTGTATCTTAAGATACAATTTTAGTTAAATATAACTTGGTATAAAAAATAACCCTTAGTAATTTATTAATAGTTACACTCACATAATGTTGAAGACATTACACAAAGACATGTGTCAGGTATTATTTGACCCAATGCCAGGGGTGGAATAATATTATTATTATTTATTGGTGCTACTTCCCAAGTTGAGACTTGGCTTGCTCCAACATCGATCGCCAGTTTTCCCGATCAAGTGCTGCTGCCTTCCAATTTCGGGTACCAAGCAGAATCCTGGCATCAGTAGCTACAGAATCTTCCCATCTAAGCTTAGGACGACCAACTCTTCTATTTCCAAACATTCGCTCACTTAACATCTTATTAGGAATTTCTTCAGGGTTCATCCTTATTACGTGACCGTTTAATGACCTGGAAAATATCTACATCTTTGTAAAGGTTCTTTAGCTCGTTATTTGTCCTTCCTCGCCAGGTTTGATTAATGCATACTGGTCCGAATATTCTTCAGGGAATTTTCCTCTCAAACCTCAGGAGCAACAATTCAGTTGATTTAGTGATTGTCCACATTTTTGAGCCATAGGTAAGGACTGGGCGGATCAGTGTCATATAAATTCTAAGCTTTACAACCCTGGACAGAGCTCTACTTCGGAAGTATTTTTGCAGAGAAATAGCATCGGTTTGCTGAGAATATGCGTCTGTTTATTTCTTCTTCGATCCTATTTTGGGAATTGACTTGGGCCCCTAGGTATGCAAATTCTCGTACCTTCTGGAACTTGTGAGTACCAATTTCGACATTTCCTTCTTGCTCCTGTTGTTGGTTGAACCTAGTCATATACTTTGTATTTTCGTTGTTCACTGTGAGTCCCATTCTTGCCACCGAGCCCTCTAGGGCTTCGAATGATGTAGCTACAACTCTCCATGTTCTACCCATAAGGTCTAAATCGCCTGGGAGGGGGGGGGAATAGCAGTAAGAAATTTAAGTTCTTCATAGATACATCCACTAGCTAAGTATCTTTCGTGAGGAATGATTGCTTATAGATTTATCATAGGTTAGCGCTGGATCGCTGAGAGGTGTGAACTCAAAAAAAAAAAAAAAAACGACAGGGAACGAATGAACGAACGGCACATATATACCTTATATGACACGCTCTAGCTCAGTTGGTGTTGCTGGGATCGGAAATTTGACATCCTAACCGTCAGAAATTTAATCGACATTATTTTTTGTTATGTAACATTGGTCAATAGCACGTACCGTTCAGGAGCTGTATTCGTTCAATGAAAAAAGTCCTGTTTAAAAAC
Source organism: Euschistus heros (assembly GCA_003667255.2). Lineage (NCBI taxonomy): Eukaryota > Metazoa > Arthropoda > Insecta > Hemiptera > Pentatomidae > Euschistus > Euschistus heros. The sequence goes on from RCWM02000295.1 coordinate 727,256, forward strand.
CCCTGTTTTTTCTTGACTTTGTTTATTTTGAATAATTATTCAAAATGATTATAATCATTAATTGTTAATTTAATTTATAATTATACAGGTAAGCAGAAAAAAGAAAGAACATGAGGGTATAGACGGTCAGCAGGATTAAAATTAATGTGATCTTAGGTAATATTTACTTTTCCTTAATATTAATAAATTTAAATTATGTGACGCTCTTGGAAAAAAAATCTATTTAACAGATATCATTTATATAAATAAAAATGATAGGTCATTTTTTAAAAATAATATAATATTACCTATGGTCATTTGTTTTGACAATTTTCAGCATTAATAACATTTTATCGCACAATGTTTGTAAGGTCAAATCTTTAAGAAAGCTATGCTTACACCCTCGGTCATTCTTGGAGTGCCACACAGCTGTTTATTTTTTTTCTATATGTAAGCCATTCATTCTGCCATCAGCTTTTACGTTTTCGTTTTTTAATATAAATACAAGCTGTTATAGCTAACGAATTTTCTGATTCTGCCATAGAAAAACACACAAAAATTAAAAAAAATGAGAACACCAGAAACAGAAATTCATGCTGACACAAGACAGTTATTTGTTAATATACGCTGGTACTATAACCACAAATAATATAATATAATATAATATCAATTGTACTATAAAGCCCATATTTATTTTATTTTTATTTTTTTTTTATGAACTTTCAACAAATCAGTCTTTATTTTTAAATCGTTCATTTTATCTTTCAATAGCTGTGATCTATAATACTAATACAAAATTTTTTATTAAAAAAAGTTTAACAACTGAAATTGATAAATACATTTTATTCAACATTTTCATAATTAGATAAAAATTATAAACAAAACCTTAATAAATTAGAGAAAAAAGGTAATATCTTATATGTATATAAAAACAGAAAATATAGATAAAACAAAAAAAATTGATTTCATAAGAAATGTGCTAGGATAAATATAGGCACAGCTTTTACACACCATGGATGTTTTCCAGTCTTTAGTCCTTAGATAAATATAACATATCTTCTTATTCTTCAGAACAGCCTCATTCAGATTTCAGTTTTCTTCATTACTGCTTTTTCCTAATATATTTTGAGTTTTGAACCTCAGTTCTCTTGGAATTCTAGGGTTGTCCACTCGTCTTGACATATGTCCTTCTAACAGGGATGTTCCAAGTAGGGTTGCCATTTGTCCGGCTTTTTACGGCCGTGTCTGGCCAAATATTTGTGTGTCCGGCATTGGTTAGGCTTTTTCGTCTTCTTGTTGAAAGTAGCAATCTTATGGCGTGGCGGAAATGCGTCTGTGTTCAGATCTTGGAAACAACCACTCCTCTTAACTTTTTGACTAATTTAGTAAACTTTTTGACTAATGGCAGAATTTCATAAAAGATTTTTAAAAACTTTCGGCACATAAAAAGTGGACTGCTTATTTTAGATCATTTCATAATAAAGAATTTAATTCTGAACTACTAAAATTGGAAGAATAATATTTTGTGATTCTATGCCATAACGTCGACGTTGAAAGAGTTTTCTCTTTGATTGATACCCAGTGAACAAAGGAACGCAATAAATTGCAAACAAAAACAATTGAACAGATGATGTTCAAATTATGCAATTTAAAATTAACATGTGCAGAATTTTATAATATGATTTCTAAGGAAAACGACGTTTTGGATAAAGTAGGTGAAAAGGCAAAATACTACTAAGAATTTATGGATTTTTATTTTTTTTAGAAACATTTGAGATTTCTTTATAATTGGCTTATTATATTAAAAAGGCATAACTCCCCATTTGCTTTATTCATTTAACTACATGTTTCAGAGCTTGTCATGTTGCTCCATCTTCAGGTTCTACAATCATTATGTTATGTTATTTTACAATTCTTTACTATATTAATACATCATTTAACATTTTTGGTTTTTATTACCTAACACTGTGATATTCTCACTGGTCTCTTCTACACTGACACCACTGGGCAATGTTCAATTATTGTTTTGTTTATTTATTGTCAGCTTCTGGCCTATTCATTTAGTTCCTATTTTACCATTCCATTTCCATTCTATTAGTTGTATTGTCACTACTATTTACATTTTTATTACTTTTATTTATTAATGATTTTATTCTTTTTATGGACTATTTATATTTTCAGTCTATCTATTAATTTAGCATAGTTTGTACCAATTTTATGTGTATCAGTTTTGTAGTTTACTGCCTGGTCTATTGTTTTATTTATATAAATTGCTTCCATTATTTTTATATTTTTGGTTTTAAACTCATGATTTAATATGGTTGTATTTTCAAAGCCAAATTCATGTTTGAATTTGTTTGTGTGTTCACACAGTGCAGTCTTATTATTTTTCTCTTTGTTATTTGTTCTTTTACAGTCATATCTATGCTGGTTCACTCTTTTAATTAAATTCTGTTTGGTTTCACCTATGTAATGCATTTCACAATCTTTGCAGTTTATTTTATAAATCAGATCTTTTTTAGTCCACTTGTCTATTGTTTCTGTATTTCTTATTATGTTATTAATTTTATTATTATTATATAAAGCACCATTAATTTTAAAGTTTTCATTATTTAAATTATTTATTAATTGTCTTGTAAGTGTTGGGATGTAATTCACTCTGTTATAAGTTTTCTTTAAAATTATGTTAGATGTTTTTGGCATTGTTTCTACTGTGTTCTCTTTTATACTATTATTAAGGTCTTCATCAGTACTTTGTTTTTTATGGTAGAAGTCAGTGATTTTCAATTGTTCATTTATCTTGCCTGTTTTACAGCTTGTTATATCAGTGTTGTTACTTTTATTGTTATTATTTCCTATGTAAATTTTACTATTTTTGTCAGTATCTTTATTATTTTTAATAATTGCTTTATCTTTTATTTTTGTTTTATTTATATTTTTATACCAGCTTTTATTTATTATCTTCTACGGGACCATATTATCTGTTAGGTTGTTTATAATTTCTTGTTTTATTTCATTTAGGTATATTTGATCTGTTAGTTTTATTGCTGTATTAATATAATTATCTATTGTGTTTAGTTTTTGTTATATGGGGTGATTACTGAAGAAGTTAAAAATTCTATTGCTGGATTTTTCTTTTTTTATCCATTTAGTATTTATAGCATTTTTATTCTTTATTATTAATAAATTTAGGTATTTAATTTCATTATTTGACATTTCTTCTTTTGTAAACTTTATCGTGTAGTATATCCATCTCATTTTTATTTTCTGTTATTATCAACAAATCATCAATGTATTTTACCAATAATAATGGTTGATTTATTATGCTATTGTTTAAACATTTTTTAATTAAGTGGTTCATGGTGATTCCACTTATGTTTACACCCAGACTAGAACCCATTGCAATCTCGTCAAGTTTTCTATAAAAACTGTTATCGTATTGGAAATAGTTATTGTATAAACAAATTTTTAAACCTTCTATATACATTTTTTTATTTTTAATTGTTGTATATGGTTCGATTTTTCCTTCCAATTTTCTTCTATAATTTTCAGGCTTAGGTTTATTAGTATGTAGTATATAATTTGTTACATCAAAACTGCATATTTCTATGTTTTGATATGTTCGATTTCTTAATTTTCTTCATAATTTTCAGCTTTACATGTTAGTATATAAATTTTACATCAAAATTTTATGTTTTTATCTAATTCATTCAGTTTACTTTTAGTTCAAAACCATTTTTTAAACTATTATTATTATTGAGTGCATTTAGTGTGTTGTTAAAATATTTGTTTAGTTTATAATTGGCTTTTTAATTTTAATCTTTTTGTTTTCTCCTTAGAATAATGCATATATTTTTAGATTTGTTTAATCAAAACTATTAGTTTACTGCCAAAGTGGAGCTGTAATTTATTTATTTTTGTTTTTGTTTTATATAAGTGAAGTCTGAAAATGTTTCAGGTAGTTATTAATTTTAATGTCATATATAAAGATCAAAAGATTAAGGATAAGACTATAAATAAGTGGTTAATGTTATAACTAAAAACTTAAACCTGTAATATAAATTATGTAAAATAGCTTTGATTAATTAAAAATTATATGTAACTTATCTTGACAGACTTTATTATTGATGTTATTTCCAACTTTAAAAACGTACATCCGCCTTTATATAAGGTATGTTTGGCTTTTGTATTTTAGGAGATAGTAACCCTAGTTCCAAGGGTCTTTATGAAATAAAACCTATTCATTGGAACCCTTTTTTTGCTGTCCATGAATAATATAAAAGCACTATTTGCACTTATATTCAACAAGGCAAAAAATAAGGCTTACGTTCGTCAGGTCCGTCTATTACATGAATAATTGGAGCACTTCTTATCTAGAGTGTCTACTCCTCCTTTGAAGGAATTGTAATCTATTATCATATCAGGCTTTCCTGAAACCTCATCACATATAATGTCATGATGGAAAGAGCTCAGAAGAATGACGGCACTGTTTTTTTTTTTTTTAGGCACGCAGGGAACAATTGTAGCAGTATTTGTAAAACCGAAAATACCACTACCAGATTCTCTTCTTCTGTCTGCAAAAAATACTTAGGGAATTTCTGGTTTATTGGCTCTAAGCGTACCAAGAACAGTTAACCCTCTTTATTCCATTTCTTCTAGAAGCTCCATCGAGACGAACCAATTGTCGCATGTGGTATTTCTGTTGGGTTTTTTAAGGGCTTAGCAAGACGGATAACAGATTATAGTGAAATTACAAGTTTTTTTCTTCTGGTAATAAGCCAATGCCATCATAATTTTTGCCTCTGTACAAATATCCATCGTATAGATAAGAGTTCCTTGCATCAGTAATGCATAAAACTTATAAGCCATATTTTATCGGTTTGTTAGGCATATAAACACGAAATTTGCACCTACCTTAAAAAGGTACCAGCATTTCATTTACACATGCATTTTGGCCAATGCTATATAAACATTGTGGTTTGGTAATGAATTCAGACCATACTTCATTTATACCTGTTGTAGGATCTTTTGGTTTTCTTTCCTCACGGGTACACCCATCATCAAACCTAAAGCATACTGTCAATAAAAAAAACCTTATAATAAAAATAATTTTATTTAAAGATTTTTTTAATACAAATGATCTATTTGATATATCTATATACACACACACACACACACACACACACACACACACACACACATATATATATATATATATATACAGGGTGAGTATCTCTTAGTATAAAAAAAAAAATTGGGTTAAACTAGATCAAAAATGTAGCTAAATGCCGCAAATCTCACCTTTCTATTCCAATCCGTTGCAGATATACGATAAATCGAAGACTTTTTTGAGGAAATCACGTTTTTTTTCCCATAAAAACTGTAATATCTCCATTTTGTCTAAATATTTTTCAAATTTTGGCCACATTTTCAGATTTAGCATTAAATTCCCTATAAGAACAGAGTACACGTAACCTTGAATTTTACAAACTTGGTATCTAAAGAACAGCTTGATCTTCACCTTATTTGGAGAAGTCACAATGTCTTATTTACTTCAACGCTCACCGTTTTTCGTAAAAACTATCCACAAAACGTCAAATCTCACAAAAACTTGCAAATTTAATCAGCTTTCGAATGATATGTTAAACGTAATGATTTTGTTTCAATTTCATGGAGATATTTAATTTTGAAACCGAAAAAACATGGTGTTCTCATTTTGTATACAAATCAGTTACTTGGGTAAATAAAACATTATGACAATCCCTTAATGGAAATGTGCATTTTAAACATAATAAACTCTTCATTGGAATAAAAAGCAAAGGAAAAAATGATTGTTTAATAGAAAATAAAGGAAAACTGTCAATAAAGCGACACTACATCAGAGGATCTCATGTTAATACATTTATTTATTTATTATGTGATTTATGGCTAGGTGAGTCTCATTTTTACAGGGGAAGGCATTTCGACCATTCATAATAACGATATACATGGATTGGTAGAAATGCCATCCCCTGTAAAAACAGACTCATCTGCCCATACTTCAAAAAGTAGTATTCTTAGACACAACCTGCATTCAGTAGCTAACGGCAAAACTAAGGTCTATGTTCATTATCACTGGGTTTTAAACATTACATTGAAAATCTAATAAAATAAATCCTAAATAATAATAATAAATAAATAAATGTAATAACATGAGATCCTCTGATGTAGTGTCGCTTTATTGACAGTTTTCCTTTATTTTCTATTAAACAATCATTTTTTCCCTTGCTTTTTTATTCCAATGAAGAGTTTATTATGTTTAAAATGCACATTTCCATTAAGGGATTGTCATAATGTTTTATTTACCCAAGTAACTGATTTGTATACAAAATGAGAACACCATGTTTTTTCGGTTTCAAAATTAAATATCTCCATGAAATTGAAACAAAATCATTACGTTTAACATATCATTCGAAAGCTGATTAAATTTGCAAGTTTTTGTGAGATTTGACGTTTTGTGGATAGTTTTTACGAAAAACGGTGAGCGTTGAAGTAAATAAGACATTGTGACTTCCCCAAATAAGGTGAAGATCAAGCTGTTCTTTAGATACCAAGTTTGTAAAATTCAAGGTTACGTGTACTCTGTTCTTATAGGGAATTTAATGCTAAATCTGAAAATGTGGCCAAAATTTGAAAAATATTTAGACAAAATGGAGATATTACAGTTTTTATGGGAAAAAAACGTGATTTCCTCAAAAAAGTCTTCGATTTATCGTATATATGCAACGGATTGGAATAGAAAGGTGAGATTTGCGGCATTTAGCTACATTTTTGATCTAGTTTAACCCAATTTTTTTTTTTACACTAAGAGATACTCACCCTGTATATATATATATATATATATATATATATATATATATATATATATATATATATATATATATATATATATATATATATATATATATATATATATATACATACAGTGGACGCCGCTTATAAGACTCACTTTGGGACCAACAAAAAGTGAGTCTTATAGGCGAAAAGGAAAATAAATATTATAAATTTCTTTAATTTACGAAAAAAACTTTGTTTTATCAGTTAATAATATTAACTGATAAAATAAAGTTTTAGTAATAATATAGCGCGTATCAGTTGAAGATAATGCTCAAACATAATTTACGTTGGTTTTAAAAATTACGTTTGTTTTTTATTATTTTCTATTATTTCAAGAATGTATCGCTTGTAATCATAATGCTTTTCAAAATTGGTCCCTTGGTGCTGGAGAGCTCTCCTCAACACCCCTAGAGCCCATAGAACCTCAGTGTGAAGGTCGAAGCGTCACTTCATCAGTTTCTTGCTTGTCAACTTCGTCATCGTTCGTGACATTCGACGAACTGCTGCTCCCGGCTTATCTCATGACAGGCTCACAGATCAGGTCCTCAGAATACGCCTCATTGTCATAAATTCGGACAGAATATTTTAGATAGTTTTGCAATAAAATTGATAATGGCTTAAAATCGAGTCTTAATTGTAAACATATTCAAGTATGAGGAAAGGAATGGTTTCATATGAATCCATAGTTCTGATGATGATATTTTTTAGTGAAATGTCAACTGCCTAAAATACGAGAGTTTCTCCGTAAATGAAGAATAACCTTTTCCGTCGAATAGTAGCGACTAAAACAGGTATTCTGGGCGCGCGTAGGGGTTGGTGGCTGTCTTTTGGCGAAGGAATGTTCCTGAAACGCGAGCATCCTTATCCCTAACTTTTAACGAGGATTCAACATTAGAGTTCTTTCCAACCCTTTTCCGTTTCCGACTCTGAGATTTATTTTGTAATGCTTCACTTTCAATTTTTGGTCTATTTTTCAAATTCCTGCCCAATACAGTTTCTGAAACTTTACTTCTTTTTTTTTTTTTTTTTTTTTTTTATTTCAGAGAAACTGAGTCTTATATCCGGAGTGGCGAGTCTTATAACCGACTTTTTTGTGTTCATTTGGATACGTCCGGACCGTTCTAGTCGATTCTGAGTCTTATAGGCGGCTGAACCTTATAACCCATGAGTCTTTTAAGCGGCGTCCACTGTGTATATATATATATATATATATATATATATATATATATATATATATATATATATATATATATATATATAAATTTACTAGTCTGCCTCTTATTAGTCTTTATGTGTGCCAGTTTGTGATAAATAATAAATAAAAGTCTCAATTAAATAAATTAGATGTTATTAAATATAAAAATTTTTTTTTTTTTTTTTTTTAATTGTTTTATTATTAATTCCTAATATTATATTTTGTACCTGTTCACTTTCTTTTTCTTTTAGTCACCCAGAGCAAGACATCAGCAAGAAAAAAATAATGCAGGTAAATATTGAAAGGTTGGCACCTTCAGTGGTGTCATATGACTCAGTTAGGTCACCTGGATGACTATAATCATCCTTAAGTTTTCTGGTGTTTTGTCAATAGGCATCTTTTTTAATCCCTTCATTTTCAAAAATACTTCACAAATGATAAGAGAAATATTTTATTTACTCAAAATAATGAAATATAAAGAAAGTACATAGATCATTATCAACACATACCAAGTTGAAAATAATAATTACAGGTAAGGTTTCCCAGACAACAAACAAAATAATTCATTCAAATAGAAATGAAACATCAAAAACATCAGTAGAGGGCATTCAATGTAATTATAACACTCTCATTGTATTAATTTAGCTAATGTAGACAAAAAAAATAAGTAATTGAAGTCAGGTGGAGGACAATTGAATGTGTCCAGGGAAAGAAGTTTTAAGTGACAAACAAAATTTTGAGTAATCAGTGAAAGAAAATCATAATTCAAAGATCTTGTTAGTTTTTTTTTTCACCTTGTAATTTGTTATATTTGCATGTATAACATAATGGATTGCTATATCATACTATGATGTACTATATATAATACATTTAAAAACTATTTAAAATTGTCACTTAAAAAGTTTTTTGGCAGACCCATTCAGTTCCATTCGGCGGGAATTACTGGACAGGAATATCAAGTAGCAACAGAGGTACTGAGACTATTCCCCTAGCCTCCCTTTGCAGACACTAGGCTCCTCATATTCCTACATGCCAAAACAAATAGAGTAGCGATGTTAATAGCAGTGGAGGACTATTGTCATTCCCATGACCACTCAAGGGTTAATAAAAATAATACCCGAAAATGAGTATTACTTTCAAGCTTTGGTGGGTATTCCTTGGTAAAAACAGGAATTCTTATCTTGGAGCGCAGGTAATTTGGGTTGTGGGCATTGGCAGCACTGAGTTAGATCCACAGGCAATGAACACTAGACAGGCCAACTTACAACTATGTTATCTTTCCCAGAAATAAAACACCCCTAGGTTAAACCTTTAGGAGGCTGTTTCAACCCTCTAGAAAACCACTTCATAGTGTAGGGTATTAAAATGAAGGGCATAGGATCATACTACAAAAGCCAGAAGTCAAAATATGCTCTGAATTTATCAGGGCTGGTTTTTTGATAATTGATTGTACTCCTATGTGCCAACATACTTAGATGAGTCAAACATGTTAAGATAGGTGCTTGAGGTGTACTGTTATCAAAGATGTAGATTTTACTGAGATGAAACATTAAATTTATTAAAGCTGAAAATAACTCAACAACTTCGTTATTATGTATCAATTTAAAGTTATTTCAGTCAGTCAGACCAAATTTACGTATTAAAAATAATGTGCATGAATTCTTTTAGTGGTTGTATACTATTAACCATTTAAAAAAACAGCCTAAACTATTTTGTAGAACAACCCATCAGTCAGCGGAAAAATTAATAAAAATGTTGTGCATGCCATTATTGTAATTTTAAATATTAGAAAACTTTATTTTAAATTATAAAAATCGTAGTTTTTTTTTATTAATATATAAATACTAATTACAGTAATAGATAATTTATTCATTTATTATTAAGTTCTCAGAGGATGATTTTGAAAAATGTACACACTAACAAATTTGTATGAACTATTAAATATATAATGTAAGAGAATATACTGATATAAAACAATTAAGAGAGTGATAGATGATAGCATAGTATTAGCTGACTGAGGAGCATTGCTCTGTGAAACAATGAAGCTTAAGATATTGAAAGAACTTAATAAATAATATATGCCCATTCATCTTTAAAAATACTTATCACGAATGACAGCATGTATCGAAAAAAAATAATCACCTGTAAAACCTTTGATAAAGATAATAAATAACAATATATATGATTCTAATATTTATTTGAATGAGAAATTTGATCATACAAGAATTGTTTAATTAGAGTGATACAATGAAAATCTGAAAAATACTTAGCAAACAAACTTAGCTCATCAAAAAGTCTTTACCATTGCTAAAATTTTTAAATATTGATGCACACAGTCAATATGTTAACGAAAGAAAATTAATAATGAGTATAAAATAAAAAAAGGTAATTATCTGTAAATGTATGTAATGACTAATTACATATACACAATAAACTATCCTTGTTAATAACATTTAACAAAGCAAAATCAATACAGCTAAGACAAGGAGTTATCATTTTTTATTAATATTTATAAATTTTATTAAGGTGATAAAAACATTCAATTAATTATATGATGACATATATTTATAAGAAACTAATAGCAATTATATTGAATGGTCACTCTTATGACTATACTTAGTAAAAGTAACTTAACGTAACAGTTCCTCAAATAAAAACTAATGAACAAGACTTACTTGTTATATATATGTGTGTATAAAAGAAATTTTTTTTTTTTTAAATGTTAAGAGACAGAAATGTAAATAGCAAATCCACAATCGAGGAAAAAAAAAAAAAAAAAAAAAAAAAAAAAAAAAAAAAAAAAGATTGCTTACTTACATCACACACTGTAATATATACATAGAATAGACAAATAATATTAATTACAACTAGGCATAAAGACTTAAAACTCTCTCAATCATCATATAGGAATATATTTTCAAAACCTAACTAGGTTACAGGACTACCGTAATACAACTATCTAGTTAACCCTAGTTATTATCAAGGAAAAAACTATATAATAGCAATCAAGTTTTCAAAAAAAAAAAAAAAAAAAAAAAAAAAAAAAGTAATGCTACATGAAGAATGAGGAATCTATAATTCGAGAAACTGTAACAAATTGGATCATTACACATTACAAAATCATACAGAATATAAAATTTAAACAGAGAACACATAGTTATATAATATTAAGACATGGAGAGAGGAGAAGTGACGGTTCCCTAATGTACAAAGACAAAAACCCCATATACTTTGCTATGGACCCAATAACCAGCATTTCTTCTCACAAGACACGTGTGTGTGCGAGTATGCGTGTTATAAAAACACACTATTGTGCCCATTACCAAACTTTCTCACAAGCTAAAAAGAACACCTGGATTTGTCCCTAACATAATTAATTTAAGCCAAAGGCTTACAAATTAAAACTAAAACAAAAAAATCAAATGAAATTATCAAATATAGAACGTGAAAAAACAATTCATAAAAAGAACATTAATATTTGCATTAATAAGGATTTGGATACAGAATGAATGTACAATATATGTTTTATATATATATATATCCTACAATACAACACAAAACTGCTGACACAAAAATTGTGTTATATACATCACATTATATAGTCAATAGTAATCTAATCTTCATTGTTGTCTTCATTAGCAGAATGATCACCATTTTTTTCTACAGAACGGCTCCTCGACTTAGATTTCTCTTTACTACCAGACCTGTCCCTGAATAATTACATATTGTTATTAATTTATCTATAGACAATGTTATATTGTATCTTTGTCACCTGTGAATAGCTGGTGATTATGTGCATTTCGTGCGTTAAGTGTGATTATGAATTTAAAGTTACAGGTATCAAGAGAAAGCTCTTTTTTGTCTCTTTATTTGTGTCTAATGGACTTCGTTATAAGGCTATTACAGATACCAATACTTATTTGAGAATAATTTTGGAATAAATTGAGTTTTTCTTAAAAATGATTTTCGCACTCGACTATTCACAAGTGCCACAGATATGAAATAATATAGTAAGGAGGATTTATTCTTATTGAAATCGAGCTATATAATACATTCGGCCATACTGAATTTTAAAATTAGACAGTGCAACTGATGGTAAAAATTTACCACAAATCTTTCGGCTTTCAAATTTCCTATTAGTCAAATGTGTAGTGGTGGACATTTTAGTAAATTCACTTAAATCTTCATAAAAAGAATTAAAAATATTGGGTTGTCTGCAAATTAATGCAGATTTTATTATTTCAAAATTAATGATTTAAAAACATTTTTACTAATCTAAATCCCCACGACCAATGTTTCTGAATTTTGCTTTTCTGATGCCATTAGAACTTGTCTTGTCATAGAAAGAAAAACGAAATGGCAACATGGAGTTTTACAGAAGAAAACTGAGTGAGATCTGAACAACACATAGTTATGGCAAGCAATGGTCTTGGAGAACAGTAGTAGAACAGATGCAATGAATAACCCTTCCTTATCAGCAAACTATTTATAGGAATAAAATGACAGGTAACTCCCCCCCCCCCAGGCTTAGCCTTGCCCTCATCTCTCTTGGGTCCTAATCAGAAGAATAAAAATAGATCTTCAATCAAAGACCCAGAATCCCTATAAACAAACACAAACTCATTTATAAGAAATGGCATTATTATTTACATGTTAAAAACCACTCAAAAAGATAATAAATATACCAATATTATATAATGAACAGATAATATTATATACCCGCGCTAAAAAGTTTTATTTTAGGACCACTAAGTGTCCTTAATAGTGATATAAAAATGAAAAACAAAGTGTGCTAAGTCTATAATAGTCCAGTAAAATAAGGCTACAAAAGTTCATTTTCAAGAAAAAAAAAAACTGCAGGACTTTTATTCCCAAGGGATCTTAATTTTTTTGGGGTGCTGAATCCATATCTGAAGTTTGCTATCATGGCAGACATCGGCTTCATACACAAGAACGCTGAAAATACCAGTTATTTTTGTTTGTTTTTACAGGATCTAATTGTAATTTTAATCAGCTTTAAAATGAAAGAATGAAATTTTAGATCGGACAAATAGTTTAGGAATTATAGCAAAAAATGTGCCAAAATAGCTTGGAATTCATAAAAGTACAGGATCTTTAGCGTTCTGGTATTTGTATTTCAATACACCCAATTAAAACTTCATATATAGTCTTATAGTTAATTTCACCTGCTTTTAGATAAAGAACAGATATTGTTGATCGGACAAATAGTTTCGGGAGTTATAGTGAAAAAAGTGCAAATAAACATGGATTTTACAACATTACGGGTTTTCTAGCGTGCTTTCAAGGAACATTATTAAAACTTCATATGTAATAGCCTAATAGTAAATTTAATCAACTTTAAGATGAAATAAAGTAAGCGGACAAATAGTTTTGGAATAATAGTGAAAGAGTATGATAAGCATATTTTCGCAGAGAAGTGGGACTGACCACCAGTTGACCAATTTCTACACTTTTTCTTATGACCATATATTCGCAAAATTTAGTCCAATTTCAGAGTAGTTTCTTCTATTTCGTAGATACTAATTCCAGCTACAATTAATGTTTAAAGACTTTCTTGAATAAAAGCACAGATTTCGTGTTATTTAAAAAACGAAAATAACCATTTTTTTTTTTTTTTTTTTTTTTTTTTTTTTTTGTGGTTTTGGGTATGAAGCGAACGTATGCCATGGTAAGAATCTTCAGATTTGGATTCAGCATCCCAAAAAACATTAAGATCTCTTGAGAATAAAAGTTCTTCGTCGAACCCTATCTTTTATAGAACTATAAGTAGAGATTAATGATTTTCTTTTTTTTTTTAATTTGATTTAAAAAGAATTGGAGTGAATAGTTAACTGATAAGTTGGTTAACACAGCTTAATAAATGCTTAGCTAGATACCTAAAACACAACTGCAATAGTGATTGAGGATTTTAGAAACATCTAATGTGATTTCACAAAATCAGTACTTTAGGACTAAACTACAACCATAAACATATCATGATAAGCAATATTATGAGCTAAAGTAACAATCATTAAAAGAAGAAAAGTAAAGCAAAAATAAATAAAATTAATGACTTACATGGAGTCATCCCGTTTGTCAACTGATCTTGATCTCGACTTTTGGCCCATTCCCTGAGACTTGGAGCGGGACCGCGATTTAGACTTACGATCATTGGATCTGAAAAAATAAAATAAAATAAATAACTAAATTTATACATATCAAATCAATAAACTAACACACACTAAATGATACATAAAGAATTAAGATTAATTTGATAAATACTTTTCTAAAAGAAAAAGCCAATAAGTAAAACTTAACTTTTTGTTGCAAGAAAAAAAAGAGGGGGGGGGGACAGAAAAAAAAAAAAACAACAAGTTAATTTACTAAAAACAGAGATTAAATACTCCTATAGCAATAGCCAGGCTAAAGAAAAAAATAATTATCATGATTTATATTAATACCTAACTGGACAGAAACAACTTTTCAATAAGCAATAAATAAAAACTTATCTGTAATTTTTCTTCATGTTTCAAAAAATGTTGGTTTGTAACAGCCAGTAATTACAATTTTATTTTTGAAAGAAATTTAAAATAAATTCTTTCTTTCTTTTGCTTGATAATTTCATACATACAAGAGGGCATCAATTATAGGATGAGTTGATGGAACTATTGTTGAGTTAAAAAAAAAAACATGCCCTATAAGAACAACTGACATAGCTTAACAAAATTAGAAATTATGGCATAAGATAACATTCACTAAAACCGGCTTTTTAACACATACCTCCTTATTAGCATTTATCTAATCATTAGCCAAAACCTTCACATAAAAAATAGAAACATCAATTTTACTTGACAATATAAATTAAAATGGTTCCTTTAAAATTTTAAAAATACTGCAGCAATAACTTTCAACAAGGTATATATAGCTGACATTCCATAATCAACATCCCTATAACCGACGCCTAACTAAATGATGAATGAAAGAAAGAGTTAAGATCCACAAGCAACAAATAAGCAAAATAAAGTTTAACAGCTGAAAACTAACTGAAATAAAATCTGATATTTAATTCAATCAATATAACTTTATTAATAGGCTAAGAATGCAGATAAGAGAATAAATAACATTGCAAAAAAAAAAAAAAAATGAATGTAATAAAATAATATTAAATGAACAAGTAGAAATATAAGACTTTATTAAAATAAGACCAATCCTAATTACTACTAAGGTTACTAAGTATCATCATTATATTCATTACAGGGTGAATAGAAGAATTAACTTAAAAACACTACAGCTATTTATATTAAAGCCGTCATTAGAATAAAAAAGTTATAATTTAATTATCCTCCACAATTGCAAAATCCCACCACAGCTCATATATACATACATATATATATATATTAATTGAGAATAGTAGAGATGTTACAGCTGGCAAGGACTTGACCAGGCGATAGTGCAAAGGCAAAACACTAATATTTGTGTCGTGTAAAAAAATGCCCAGCCGATTGGACGATAGAGAGCACAACTAAAAGATTCCAAATGACAAAATTGAATTACTTTGAACGGGATTTAGACCTAGATGCAGATTTGGCACCCTTTGACCTCGACCTAGAGCTCCTCCTGCTTCTACTCCTTGAGCTTCTTCGGCTCCTAGACCTGTAAACAAAATTAAAATATTTTCTAATCTTCACAAGAATCTGTATAGTCCTAACCTAAATATTGCAATCAATAATTTCAAAATTACTTTAATTTTTTCATAATTAATTTATTCATTTCAACAGGTTAAGTCTCAATTAATTTACGATCCATAACCCCACAGCACCGACTACATAAAGAAATATCACATCAAATCAAGCAACATTTAATCTTTCTAATAAATTCCGTTACATAAGAAATCAAGAACACCTGACAATTTTTACACGACACAAATTTCATAACTGTTCAATCAACAAAGCTCTTATCTAAATCTAATTGGGCCTGGAAACCATTTGAGTAGATTTATGTTATAGAAGCATTATGAATTACTAACTGAAATGCCTGATTACTTAAATTAATTATAACCAAACTCAGTTACTGAAGAAAATAAAAAATAACTTTCAAATTTAAGAAAAGATACATGAACAGGTGGTGAAACAAAGCAACTTGGATATTACTCTCATATAACAAAAAAAATAAAAAAAAAAAATAACCACAAATACAGAACAATGGAATCATACCAGTCTTACATTTAATACAACTTGAAAATTAAAAAAACAAATAAATAAAATTCATGAACACATTTATAATATAAAGCTACGATACACAGTAGGTATTATATTATGAGAATGTTAGTATATAATTAATCTACTATTAACAATACATTAATAAATACACATAATAAAATATAAAATACACTTAAAAAAAAAATCATAACCAAGCTTACAATTTAAGATTTTGATTTTATTAAACGTTGATATTCTATTCAACTAATAAAATGCTATTTGAACAGGTTAAATCATTATTTGAATACTTATCTCTACTTAACTCCACCCCCCCCTACTTTCAACCTGAATAATAATAAATTAATAAATTAGGGCTTAGCGAACCCGAAGGTTCGCCACACACTTCCCTCCAATCCACTCCTCCAAAACCTAAATCCCCCAGGTCAGCCCTGACGCAATCCTCTTATCTTCGTCTCGGTCATTTACCTGACAGCTCATAACTGATTACTTTTTTTTGGAATTCTATCATTATTAAACCCAGCGACTTTACATGCCCATTTTAAGTGTCGCGCTGCTATTACTTGAACTATATTTACCAGATATAATTCACGCAGTTCCGCATTGTGAAGACTTCTAATTCTCCTGTTTCTTCATCCTTTTCTGGGCCAAATATTCTATGCAGTACTTTATTTT
Organism: Euschistus heros; assembly: GCA_003667255.2. Classification (NCBI taxonomy): domain Eukaryota; kingdom Metazoa; phylum Arthropoda; class Insecta; order Hemiptera; family Pentatomidae; genus Euschistus; species Euschistus heros. Next base: position 744,197 of record RCWM02000295.1, read on the forward strand.
CGAAAACTTTAAGGCGTTCCTCCCTTAACGTCAGCGGCCATGTTTCCATAGAGAACTGTTGGTAGTATAATAGCTTTGTAAATCCTAATTTTTAAATTTTTGGAGAGTAAGCGCGAACTGAGTAACTTTGAGACCGAGAAATAACAAGCATTACCAGCTTTTAACCTAGCCTTTATTTCTTCTTGAATTTAATTTTTCCTCAATAAAATAGACCCTAGATATTTGAATTGCTCAATGTGTTCAAACTTTATCCCAGAAATATCTACATTACTAAAATGTTTACTGTTTCTGCTACTAACCATATATTTCGTTTTATCGGAATTAATTACTACACCAATTTCGTTACCGGTTTCTTCCATAAGTGTAGTAGGGTTTAGTTTTATTGTTTCCTCATTTTCACCCAAAAGTACCAAATCATCAGCATAACCAAGAAAAGGACATTTACCACCCATCTCTAATTCTTTTACCGTTAGCATTATACCTTCCTAATGACGTATTCTAGTGCTAAGTTAAATAACACCGGAGAAAGAGTATCTCCCTGTTTTAGACACAAACCTGAATAATAATTATTGAAATCTATAGACAGCAATTTTGAAAAAAAGTATTTAAAACAAAACGAAGGAGCTACTAAGCAGTGAATAGCAGCATTTTTTTTTTTTTTTTCAATAAACCTTTTTCAATAAACCTTTTCTGTAGCAGTACAGAAGAAGCTAAGCCTGGAAGTCTAGTATCTACCACCACTGTGCTACCCCTTTAATCGACATAATATTTTTGGCTGCAAATTATTTTAGCCACTAAAAACTAGGTTTTAATTAGACAAAGGTGCGATATGATCTGATGGTATCCATCCCTTATCCCTATTAATTAACTAAGCCATGCACAATTCTTTATTAATATTTTAGAGGGGCAAAAAAATATTCAATTAATACTAAAACTTATTCCCCTATCTTCTGAGTTCTAGGTTGAGGAAATAAACCTTTCTTAGGTCTTAATATATTAATGGCAGCCTCATTATCAGAGAGAAAATAAAAGATTGCAAAAAACTATTATTTTTTTATTTTTAAGGTCAATCAAATTTCAAATAAATAAAAAAAAAAAATAAATAAATAAATTTTATTACAATAATAAGTAACGTAAATGTTTAAAATGCTAATGACCGAAAACACTTATCTAAGAATAGAAAATAAGACAGTTGGTTTTAACTTTATAAGATATAATATATAATTTTAATATTAGATATGGTTGACCTGGATCTAGAACGCCTGCGGCTCCTAGACCTGGAGCGTGACCTGGAGCTTGACGATCGAGAGCGTCTAGATCTCCTCCTGTCTTCAATTAATCTGATCCTGCGGCCATTAAGTTCAGTGTCATCAAGCTTTTCAAGGGCATTCTTCATGTCAGAATGAGAGGCAAACTCCACAACACTGTAACAATTAAATAAAAATACATTCACATTTGAGTCAGTAAAAATTTTTTAATTCATAAACATTGTTTTATTAATTTTAATGAACACAAGTTAAATAATCTTTTCAAATAAAATTCCTTTGATCGAAATCGGAATTAAGAAAAAAGGGCTAATAAAACAATAAGTGAATTTAATTTATACTAAATAAGGAATGTATGAATATAAAATAATTAGATATCAGTCAAATAGCAAAAGCAAAATATTGTTTAAATTAACCCTCAGTAAGAATCAGGTGCATAATGTACTGTACTTTTTGATTTACTTGTTTTGCAATCCCATTAAGTTGACAAATCTCAAAAAAGATATCTTATTAGCTGGGCCATTAGGATATGAATTGAACGGGATTCCATTTTAAATGACAGAAAAAATTAAATATCCATTTTTACTGTACTGTGTTGAATATATTGTAGGATAGTTTTGATAATACATTACAAACTATTACTCATGGAAATTAACTACAAACCCTTCATTCCTTCTATCTTTATGAGCATCAGCATAGGTGACCTCTCCAGCTTGCCGCATATAATCTTTCAAATCCTAAAGGAAAACACATATTAATATACAAAAGAAAGAAAACTATGCAAATATGCTGTTAAAATTAGAAAAAAAAAAATCAAATAAAAAAAAAAGTTATTAACTGAACCTCTCTTCAGATAGGTTCAATTATTGTATTTTAAAAAAAAGAAAAAGATTTTAACAAATAAAATCAGAAATATTAGAAAATTTGAGGAAAAAAAACTACCAATTTAAAATTATATTAGGAGAGATTCAATTAATATTTATGTACCTTAATTTATTATACAAATGTGTGATTCTTAACTCAGTAGTTAAAAAAAAATAAATAAATAAAAAAATAAAAAATAAATAAAAGGAAAGCAATGGAGATGATAATATTACTATATATTAGCCCTACACCTTATTGTCAAAACAGAACCACAATGTTCAACGTTCTACATTTATGTAATATCAAAATATATATATATTTTTTGAAAGCTCAATCCAATATGTTAATAACTTTATCATTAATTGAACTACAAATAAAAAGCCCAAAAACTTATAAATCTTAATTATCTATGTAAATTATAATAATTACTTTCCCATTTTGTCAATAAAAAAGAAGTGACAATACTATACTATCAAAATTTTGAAATATTAAAAATTATATTTTAAGAAACATACCATAAATGTCTGAAAAAATGTTTATTGGACTCATTTATAGTTTGAATCAGATACACTAAACTTAAGGAAAGGAAATCTTAAATTAAAAAAAAAAAAAAAATTGTTTTGGTTTATAATGTTTTTCTTTAGATCCCTACACAATACAATTCATTAGTAATAGCTCTTTCAAATTTAATAGATGAGATGCAAACACAAAATGCCGATAGGTGAATTACAATTTACATTGATACAATAGGTGTTGGCTGATATGGGGGGGGAAAACATATCTTAATAAACAGGATATAGGTAAAACAATATTTAAAAAATATAAATATAAATATGTACAAATAACAGATTATCTTCCATAATATGACTATGTGAAGCAACACTCCTCGCTATATCAGAATAGCAACATAGTAATATATCTGGCAGCAATGTAGAGCATCTTTGGTCTTTACATGAATGATGGTGAACACAGTCCTTCAACAAGTCACTCTTGAATACACAATGCGAAATTAAAGTAATAAGTTTTTTGAGATCTTTTATGATTTGTTCCCGAGAAATCCTCTTCAGTGATGAAAATAATAACTAGAGGCACTTAAGGCAAGTGAAAATTGAAACCATGGCACTCTTCTTAAGGGCCATACACTTAGAAACGTCTCAAATAGGAAGACAGGAATAGTTATATTTAAAAAAATGGAAAGGAAGAAAACTGAGTTAAGAATAACACACTCAACTTGAAATATAATAAGCATTTCTCAACGTGCATGATAAAAACATTAATTCAATTTTTATTAACCAAGGTTAATAGGATTTTCACCTTGGGAGGGACAGAGAACTAATACAAAACTAGCGGTGGATAAAAATTGACCTCTCTCTAAATTAGGTTGTTCAAAAATCAATAGAACAAAATATCAAATCCATATAAATTAAACTTTGATGGTTAGTTAGGAAGGAAGGGGAGGGTAAATAAGAGAAAATCATCCAAGAAAGTTAGAAACTGATTATTTTTAGGTATATCTGTAAAAAAGCACAAAAATACACTTTTTTTTTATTTTGACTCAATCCAAGTTAGCTGATATATGACAAAAAAAAAAAAAAAAAAAATATATATATACATATATATATATATATATATATATATATATATATATATATATATATATATATATATATATATATATATATAAAACTAAAACCACTGAATGAAAAAAAAACAAAAAAAAAATAAAACAACAGAGTTAATTTAAATAGGAGCAAATCACACACTAAATTATGTGTGATGAAATAAACTCGTGAATATTAAGTAAATATACAAAGGAGAAAAAATAAAATAAAAAAACTTTCCACGAGATGAAAAAATTATATATCATTAGCACTTATAGAATGAAGTAGACTGAATAATCGCTAATCCCTCAATAAGATAACTCAGAAAAAAATTAGCTTTTTTCAATATAAAGAACTAACTAAATAAAAATATGTAACACCGACAGAAAAACAACATAAAGCAAATCTAATTAATGAAAAACACATTCATGGAAAGAATACCAAACCAATAAGATAAATTTTCTATAAAAAATATGACAAGACCAGACACACAGAGTAACATTTTAATATTTTAAATTATAGGAAATGTTCTCGATTATGCCTGATGACATTTAAGAATCAAAACCCTTAAAAACATATCCTAAAAATTTATTTTACCTTAAAGATTCCACTGTTCCTTAAAATCATTAAAAGAAAACAAAACGTTACTAAGAGGATCTACTGAATTAAACCAGGAATGGAAAAAACAATATCTATGTTTCCAAGCAATATAAACTGCTTATTTAATCAATAATTAAACAAAGAAATAATAGCAGATAAGAGGAAAACAACCAATTGCTGTCTCTGTCCCAGATACATTCAATATAATAATTTCCATAAGTAAAAATCATGATTAAATAAAAAATAAACAATTAAAAGATGATACAAGATAGGATAAGGGATAGGAAAATGAATATTTCTATAAAGATACATATAAAATTGGAATAATTATTAATAGGTCAAGAATAGTAACTGTCAGTGTGGTTTATAAATGTGTATATTAACAAAGGAAACTCGAAATATATTAAAGTTTGGGACAGAGAGAATTTTTTTTAAATTACCTTTGCATCTTTTCTCTCAACTTCCCTCATCACTCCCATTCGTGCCTAGAGAGGAGGCCCACGACAGACCAGGAAGCAGATGAGGTTGTGGTAGTTATGCCAAGTGTCGGCGATACAAGGGACCATCGTGTGCGTGCTCACCACACGGTGGTGTCCATGCGTAGTGAGGGGGAAACGCAGGCCACAGGTTATTCTCATCGGATCCTACACCATCCATCATCTTTCTTGCTCCTGTGCCAAATATCAGGTCGCATGCCAACTAGGTAATTAACAGTGTCATTTCTATGGATCCAGTTTAAATGTTACTGACAGCTAAGTTTCTCTGTCCCATCAACTCGTCTTTTAATCATTCTCTTCAGACTGACTGTCATCATCATCATCATCAAAGGTCATCAGCACGGGCTAGACCAGGAGGGCTAGAGGAGGTACCAGAACCAGAACCATGTCACACACCTTGGGGGCCGCACACGGAACCAAGCCAAACCAGATTACTCTTTAGGAGAGGAAAACACAAACATTAAATGGTCAAAAAAATTAAGAAAATTCTTTTTGTTAAAAGAATTAATTTTTTTTTTTTTAATAAAAGGAAAATGTAAACATAAATTACTTCATAAATTAAATAATTGTGATAACCTTTTTAATTTCATACTGTTATAAATTTAAGTAACCTCTAAGTCATGTGATTATGCTTAAACATACAAACTGGTAAATTCTGAGCCGATGGATCTCCGGAAATAAGTGACAAATAGTTCCAGGTTTTAGGTATCTCGTTTTCCTCTTCAATCTTTAGTAGGTCTCAGGTTTAGTGCTATTTTCACACCTTTAGTGTTATATTGATTGATCTTCAGACAGCCAATTCATTCTAGAATTGTCACAGCATGTGTCGACCTGTTTTTTCAATATACAGCATGACTTAGAGGATCATGCAATTGTCTTTAATGTTAAAATTTAGTTAATACAATGGAAGCAATTAAATAATGCAATAATTAGAAAATATAACTTTTGTAACTAATCTCGAAGGTTATCACAATTGAATTAGTTAAACAGGTAAAGTTGAGACAGTGGATCCAGAAAGCGCAATTCAATAATCACATACCTGCCAGCTGACTCTGCTAGATAAATTTTCAACTATTAGACGATAATCTGTACGTGTTGGTGGTCCATATCTAGAAACAAAAAACATTGAATAAAAGCATTGTCTAGTTTAGAGTTATTATTGAATAAGAGTATAATATTATGACTTCTGAGTGGCAAATAATACAAAATTGAAAATAATTTATGAGGGAAAAACTAGCTAAAAAAGTTGAAAAAAAAACTAGTCAAAAACAAAAATTATCTCACCTGTCACTACTGCGGAAATCAGCCTCCCTGAAACAAAAAATTAAAGTTAAAATCCATACCAGTCAAATATCAATAATGACACAATATCAAGTAGTGAGTAATAATAACCTGTACAAGAGATCAAAAATCAATTAATTATTTAAACTAAGAAAACATCACATTGGATTAATTACTTAATTGGAATACTGTGGATAACAATGTTTCAAGTTTAGCAGACCAACTAAACCATAAAAATTAAGAATGGAGAAATAAAACTTGATAAATTTTTATATCCGAGTCGTCAAATAGAATAAAACCTTACAAAAGAAAAGGCAATTCTGAGTGCAACTCGTTGACACCACTTTCAAAATCCTCACCTTTCCCCTTAGTCACATGCGGCTGAATGGAGTTAGTTTAACTTACAGATCTAGACAACAGAGCCTGCAATACCATTGGCAGTACTCTCCATCCGGTACCTACTAAGTTTAATAATCAAAGAGAATCTGTTATAATGTTTAACACGTGTAAAATGGCCACCCAGTTTTAACAATGTATAACATTGTATAACGATGAAGTTCTCATAAGAATATAATTTTTTATAAACAAACAGTTTCAATAATGAAAATTATTATAACATAGTGGCTACCAATTTTGGTAAACGCGATTCCCGACTTTTTTAAGAATATTTTAGAAAATTTTTGACTATCTAAATTTAATACTCTTCTAATAATGATCTAAACAAATAAATCAATGCATACTTTTTTTATTTTACTTTACCTATCACAGTTAAATAATTTATAATATCTTTAATTACATGTTATTTTTTTTTTTTTTTAAGTGAACAAAAGATATTTTGTGACAGAGTAAATTTGTTTAAATTGATAAATTAAAATGAAAAACGTGTTAGTAGAGCTTTAACAAAAAAATTATCCTGTGTTGGCCCAATAACAACCCAAAGATAAGGGTGAAAAAAAAAAAAAGATCACAGATATTGCACAATTTTTTAATAATGAGTAAATATCATAACAAAAAAGAAAGAAATTTCATTAACATCAAATCGTTTGGTACAGTACAGTTAAAAATTTGTTTGTTTTTCAAATTCGAAACAAATCCATCTGAAAATTGATTAAGCCATTCAAAGTAAATCAACCAAGCGGTTTAAATCAGAACATTAATTCCACCAACAAAAATATTTAAAATAATGGAAACAATAAATATTTGACTTTTTCCCGACGACATAAAAAGAAAAGAGTATAAATATTGAAACACATGATTTTTTTATCTAGTCTATAAAACCTTATTTTTAAATAAATTAACAAAATTTAAATGTTAATGAAATGTTTAGAAGATTTCTATAGAATATTTAAGATTTATGCCATTTTAACGAATCTCTTTTTTGACAAATATAAATTCTTACATGAGGTTTGATACATAAACAATAAAGAAAAAAAATTCAACAATCATGTTTTTTGTTTCTTTTTGGCAATGGATTTATTTTAGCCTAGTTAATTTTCCTTCACTTTTTTTTTACTATCTAATAACACAAAAATATAGACATATCATATTCACTTTTATTGTTTATAGAAGTAAAATCTAAATAAGACTAAGGAGGAGAAATATAAGTAAACCATACTTGTAGCAAATAAGAGGCATGTAACCAATGAAAATTTACTGAGTGTCGCTCGTTAAATAACCCAAATAGGTACACAGCAAACCTATTCAGGGAACAGAAACAGGCATTAATATACGAGCCTATATCATACAACAAGCCTAACAGCATATTGGCATAGTTGTGTAAGTATCACTAGGCTCGGGCTTTTCAATCCATAATTTTCATTCCAACCATTATAAATTGGAGGATGGGAGGATTATATGATATATGTACTATTTGGTACTACCAGAATAAAATATTCATACAAATTGAGGTAAAACTGATGAATTATTAATTAAAAGAAAAAAACTGAGTGATCTACCAGAGAGCAACTCAATAACTTATAATAATATACATTAAAATACTTAAAACAATAACTGAAGTTAATTATTTCTCAATATTCAACTAAAGACTTTTGCCACAGACTATTTCTTGGATGACAACAGGGGCTAGATAAAAGATATCTTTAATATAACAAACAGAAAAGAAAAAAAACTAGCATTCTAAATAAAACAACTCTATAATAGTTTTAAAAAATAAATCAAGCCTTAAGAAGACACCAGAGGACATGCTAACTTTTCTTTATTTATTACTATTTAAAAAATCTTTACTATGAGGAGAAGTAGATAGTTGGGGTATGCAGTCATAATGGGGTATGTATACCCTATCTACTTCTCCTAATACTTAACAGTCAACTATACCTCATCAATAAATCTATACTATATTAAATAAAAGGATAAGCCATTTTTCGTTCGTGATCGCTTACCACAAAAACAACTGAATTAATCTGTGCCAAATTTTAATTTAACTGTTAAAAAAAAACGGATAAATATGCGGTGCATAGTTAAGTGTGAAAATTGACGGATAGGTGGCAATCACCATTCAAGAGAGGTTATAAAGATATGGTGTTATGTAGATCTAAAAATTGATAATAAAATTGGCTAAATTTAATTTATATTAAAAAAAAAGAAGAGATAAATCTGTGGTGACAAATGGATGGATGTTCATCTAAATTAACAACTCATAAATTAATGTTTAAAATTGGATTTCCAATTATTTTCTTTAACCACCTAATCTGTGCAATGGCATGTGGTTAAAAATTACAATTATACAGGAAAATATCACTGAGGCTCAAATTCTCCATTCAAATTCAAAAGATTGAAATTTCTAATTAAAGTTTCTTTTGCTATTAGTATTGGCAAATCGCAAGATATAAAAAACGTTGCAGTAGATTTTGTATTTCCCACAGTCGATTGTATGTAGGTCATGACAGAACTGGATACCAAAAAATAAAATTATTGTCATAACATCGGGAAACAAAACTAGAAATTTAATTTATTCGGAAGTCTTATGAATTCATATTCATCCACAAATTATCATTTTTTAATAAAAAATTAATTGATAATTAATAAATTTTATTATAGCTTAACCTTCCTTGAACTAAAAACATGATTTGATTAAAATCTGGTACAGATTGGTTCATTAGTTTTCGTGGTTAGGGATCACAAACAAAAAATGGCTTGTCATTTATATAATAGTTTAGATAACACATATGTAATGTTGAAATGCAAGCAAATTTATAACACACAAATGCAGAAGTAATTGAATGGGCCCACCAAAAAACGTTTTAAACGACAAAAAAAATTTTGAGTAATCAGTGAAAGAAAATCATAATTTAAAGTTCTTGTTAGTTTTGTAAGTTAGCCTTTTTATCACCTCGAAATTTGTGATATTTACATGTATAATAACATTATTGATTGCTATATCATAGGGTGATATACATTTAAAAACCTTTAAAATCACAACATCGGAAAATTTGTCGCTTAGAATGTTTTTCGGCGGACCCATTAATCATCTTTAAGGGACTAGACATAAGCATAAAAAAATATAAACAAACTTACTTGTACCAACCGCCAGATCTGCGTGGTCTCCCCCCTCCACCACCTCCGTAACGATCTCCTCCTCCACCAACTCTTCTTGCATTACCTCTGGCATGTTCGACTACAATCCTGTAGAAAAAAGCATTAAATAAAATATGAAAATGATAGGCTTTCTTCTTAATAACTTGACTAATATTAAATCTAATAGAAAATGTTGAGTTCCATATATTGGACTAAGCCAAAAAGAATAAAAATATACAGTGCTGTTCATAAGTTTCCAGCCACACTAAAATTTCATCTTAACTTCCGTTTCACACAGGATTTTAAATTTAAATTTTGGTTCATTAATTTCAATTGAGAGCTAAAACTTTTCTGCAAAAAAAAAAACATTAATTCAAAAGAAATTAACAAAACAAATAACATATGCCCATAATGGAAAACACTTTTCAGCTTTTAACAGTTTCTAGATTGTTGCAGTTTATTTAATAAATTGTTGTTAATATATAGTTTGCATACCTTTGGCAGTGATATAATCTGAACTCTGTTTAGGCATAAAATTTATTAAAGCCAGAATTCTTTCTTGTGGCATGTGCTGTCAGTGTTCAGTGATTTTTTGAACAAGTTCATTATGATTTGGGATTTTTCAGTTTTTAATCACAGTTACACCTGCCATAAATGCTCCATCAGATTCAGGTCCAAACTTAAACCTGGCCACCTCAAAAGTTTTCCTTTTTTTGACTGAAATCACCGGGTTGCTGCTGCTGTTTTTGATCGTAATTGAAAAAAATCAGCTAGGGCCATTTTTTTTCACCAATATTGCAGTAAATTAAAGGTATAAAATTAATTAAGTATAACCATGTAAATATTATGGCATACGTTTCTTTATTAGAACTAAGGTTACAACACCATAAGCTGAGAAAACAACCCTCACCTTTACATTCCAGACACCTAACCTTAACAGTTGGTATATGCTATTGAAAATTGTTCTTTGTAACTCAAGGTCGTCTTATATACTCTCTCCTATTAATAGCTATCTACGTGAATTTTGTTTCATCTGAAAAGGCCACATTTTCTCACCCATCATAAGTCCAAAGAAAATACTCACGGGCAAACGTAAGGTGGACTTTCTGATTTTTCTTGCTGGTGATGAGTGGTTTCTTCACAGCCGCTCGGGTATCATAATCGAAACACATAGGGGTTCCAAATTACAATTACTCGGCTGACATTAGCAAAGTTTTGGTTTATTAATTCATTTGAGATGCCATCAGCATTCTTCCCAGGGTATATTTTGAAAATCTGCTAATGGCTCTATCCATACTTTTTAAGCTTTTTTCCCCGGCCTCTCTTTTCTTATACAATCTTCTAGGCCATGACCACTACGAATTTTATGTTAGTGTCTTGCGAGGATTAACTTTCCTAGGAGAGAATTTTTTTTCTCAAAGCAGAGGACTAGTGTGAAGAAACATATTGATAGCTGCAGTGCCAAGCATAAACTGAAATAGATTAGTTCGTATTTAATCCTCTGTAAACAAACACTACATAGAGTGGCAGAAAACTTATGGTTTTGAAAACTTCTTGAAGTCTTAACTGTAGGTAAGAGTTGGCTTAGTGGTCAGCAAAAGGTATGTAGTCAGAGGTGTATTTATAACTAGAATCAGCCCACCCATATATTCTCACTTTAATCGGTTTAACAGTGACTAAATATTTTAAAAACTTCAAGTGGCTGGGAACTTTCGAATACCACTGTATATAAGAAGTGCTTACCATTGACCCACATTAGATATTTCAATAAGATACTTTTTAATTCTCTTAGAAAATCGAGGTAATCTTTTTAAAAATAAACTATCAAAATTCATTGTCTTTCTAACCTAAACATAAAATTGCAGTACTTTGTTTCATATTTTGGGATAAATCAATAACTATAAAATTTAAATTACACATAACAAATATAAAGGCTACTTATGTATACCCCTGCCCTTTCTCATACATAGTACCACAGACTTAAAACAATAAATCAGATTAATAATTAGTAAAATCAAAATGATATCTATCTTGAAATAAAAATACAGAAGAACCTCGATAATCCAAACCTTTGTAATCCGAACGTCGTTTTGGGAAAAATAAAAATTATTTTCTGAAAATCCGTGATTTAGCAGCCAAAAAACGTTCTTCAACCTTAGTTCAGAAAAAAATGAGTGACTATTCTCCTAATGTTTAGTTTTTTATCTTTCTGAAAAGCATAATTTTTTTTTATGTACAGTACTGTATGCTTTCTGTGTGTGTAAAACATACTATGTAAAATAATACGAAATTCATGTGCAATACATTACATAAAATAGTTACCTTACTGTAGCTGTAGTACAGTAGTATTTCATAGAACTAACTATTTACATTTAACAAATACAACTTGCTTCTTATTTTATGGGAACAAGTATGTCAGTGTTCATTTTTTGCATACAACATACTATGCCTGGAAAGCACTTTGTTCGGTAATCCGAACAATTAGATAGTCCAAACCACCCTCGGTCCCATTTAGTTCGGATTATCGAGGTTCTACTGTAACATTTATCAATTATTTTTTAAAGTGAGCAACCACACATTGTGTAATACATACATACATACGTGTGTGTGTGTAGGTATATATATATGTTGATGATCAGGGATCAGGTCAAAAATCACACATCCAAGTAAAAAAACTATATTTGAATGCCGACGTTGATCAATCATTGTTTATCTTCTTCTTGTGGTTCGGTGGCCCTAAAGAAGACCTGCAATGCAGGTCGAAACATTGGTTCTCAATTATATATTTTTTACATGGGGGTGATATTTATTTTTTAACTGCATCCCTGATCATATTTATCTTATAACATGTTTTTGTACGATCCGATACCGAACATTATTTGTACATACCAGTGAAAAATGGACTCAATACAGATATCGGACTTATCGAATACAATTAATATTATTACTATCGAAAACATCTTAAGATGTATCAGCTTAAGATGCACCTATACAACCCCAACCTGCCGCCAACTCGACGCCCCATCCTGAGCAGCGCGTGGCCAGATTGGGAAAGGACCTGAACGAAATGGCCTGTTATGAGGGCTATGCCTCCATCTGTCCATGTGTTGCGTAATAGCAGGGGTCTGCCCATTGTCTCCTCTGCGACACCTCCCCTATGTCAGCGCCAAAGGTGGGGTTCCGCATGGAACGGCCAGCTGCAGCTGCTGTGTTCAGGGTGGTTCCACATGTAGCTCCCAGACGCTGCGGCTGAAAGTTCATCAGTTTGTATTCTGGCTTCATAGGAGTATACTGAGAAGAAAACTGGTGTTGTGATTGTTGATAGAGGAAGAGGAGTTCCATGTTATGAACAGATCAATTGACTGTTTTCCCGAAGAAGAGAAAAAGGTTTTCTCTCTGTGTTGATAGAGCTGCACCTCCAGAACGACAAGGAGAAATTCACTAAGTTTTTCCGGTATATACATTTTATAAATGTATATTTATATTTATAAAACCTGAAAACTGTGTTCTGTAACGTATTATTAACAATTATTGTTGAAAAATACGATATATACATTTACTAATACAGTTTAAAACGGTACAACAAACTTTGGTGATGTGGGTTTGCATAGCACCGACACGAAGGAGCACGCCTGGACTGGTCCCTAGAGCAGTCCGAACGCAGCAGCTCAGCTTCTCAATTTTCTGGCAGCAGCCGCAGCTGCCCCTCTTGCAACACTTCTACTAAAACCAACTGAAGCAGTGCCTCGCTTCCAGCCGCAGCGTCTGGCAGACGCAGCTGCTGCGGCTGGCTGCTCCATGTGGAACCACACCTTAAACCTTAAGACAACTGGTCTAGGGGTCCTTTCGCATATATATATATATATATATATATATATATATATATATATATATATATATATATATATATATATATAAATTATAGGTTCCTCAGTTATAGGAATTAAAATGTAGTGGAATTAGTCCATTAAAACATGAACTTTACATTAGTAAAATACCTTTTGTTTTTGTAAAATAGCAATTCATGCCTTTTTCAAAAACTACTAGCTGTAGCCATAATTCACACTGACCACATACCAGATTACAATGCTTTGATACCATGAAAACAATAATGAATGCATTTAAATAAATATAAATTTAGTACCTCTCCCCAAGCAATTCTTTCCCATTGAGTTCATAAACAGCATCATCAGCATCCCTATAGTCATCAAATTCCTGTAAAATAAAAAAAATGTTATAAGTTTCAATAAAAATTAAAATTTATAAAAGAGAAAATTGATTACTTTAATGGTAGGAGAACACATAAAATGAGCAAAGGAAATTTAACAAGAAAAGTTTAACATTATCAAAAAAAACTAAAATTTTATGTAATGTAATGGTTCGGAATGGTAAAAGAAAAGAAAAGAAAAAATCATAAATGAGAGCTACTCAATATTTTTGACAATTTTTATGTGAAAAGAATCTTTAAAATTGTCTACTTAGATACATAACACATAAAAATAAGATAAACTAAATAGTAAATAAATCAAGTTACAATTAATTGAGAATTGGAAGGGATTAAGAAGATAAAAAATCCAGGGAAAATTAGTTTCCTCCACAGGATATTTTAGAAATTATATCTAGGAGCCTTAGCTGATAATTACGTCTGAATAAATTTAAATCAGTTACAAAAATAGAATATTCATGAAAATATTTTTATAACTTCTTATAATTTATTTTTCTTTATATCATCAGCTATAAAATGGACTGGACAACTTTTAATATACAACAAGTAGTACAGGAGGACCGGACCTCTAAAGGGCATTAAAAACACTTCGAAGTACATGAAAATAGTCATCCACTGCTCTTAAAAGTATGTACTACATTTATAATGAACATGTTCTTTTTAAGACATTTTATTATTTTCCCACTTATAACACTTTTCCAGGTATGGCCCTCTTTTTTTTCAAATCCCTAACACAATGTCATAACAAAGTTTTACGATATATTTTGATTATAAATTCATCGACAGTTGTGAAGCTGACGATCTTGTACAACAATCTAACTTAAAATTCAGTTTTAGAATCCCAAAAAAACACATGGCTAACATTAATAATGTACATTATATATATTGAGTTTTCAGAATAAATTTTCAATTCAGTACACTTCAAAAATGTACCCAATGTTTTATAGTGTGCTCTAGCGTTATCACTTAAAAATCCAAAATTGTGAAGTGCATTTAGAAAGAATTTAATCTTAATATGGAAGCACAATCTAAGAAGAGATCTAGAGATGAAGACCACAGACCGGGACTGATTGTAGTACGTTTTGTCCGCCAGGTGGTCAGGAATGAGTTTATTCGGCTCCAAAAAATAAAAAGAGACTTCTCGACTAGACACCTAGGATGGGAAGGTGACGAAAAAATGACTCCTGTTAACCGCCACTTATACTGGCTGGCGAGGCAGAAGAGGGCCGCCAGCAAGTTGAAATTCGTGTGGTTTGCCGGAGGCAGAGTTCAATGTCGTCGAGACAACGGGCACCCTGTCGTCCTGATTGACCAGGAAGAGGACTTAGATGTTTTCTCTTGAGAAAAACTACTTTGTTACCATCGATATCTCAGATTAAGTATCCTCATTATTAAATCGAAGATTTATTTAAGAAACGTTTTTTTTTTTTATTTATTTTTCCTTTTTGGTTTCAAATTGTTATTTTTATCCTTTACTTCACAAGAATGTTCTTAACCATTTTTGAATTCTTAAAAACTTTTTCCAGGACATCACTTATTTTAAATTGTACTTTTTATTAGTCTATTTTTATTTTATTTATTTGGATTATCTATCTATATTTGTTATATTGGATACAGTGTTTCCCTTATTGCAACATCCTTTATTACCACATAATTGTGAACTTACCACTAATAGCCCTATCCAAACCGAATCCTATAATCACCCTTACCACTAAACCTGTATTGACCCTATCCTTCCTTAAAACCTTACTATGAATAATATACTCATGGCATGCCATGTTAATGCACAATCTATCCCTGCCCATTATGATGAATTCCTACTCCATTTCCAGCAGAACTTTTACCATGTTATTGCGGTTTCCGAAACAAGGCTCAAACCTTTTATTCCCTCGTCCTCAGTTTAATTACCTCACTATAACCTCCTCCGCCATGATCGGGCTAACCGAGTTGGCGGTGGAGTTGCACTCTACATTCATGAATCACTCAGATCCAGTGTCCTCCACTCCTCAACCAATCCAGGTTCTCCTCACATAGAATACCTATTTACGGAAATTACAGCCAACACCCAAACTATCCTGTACGCAGTCATATACCGCCCCCCCCCCACAAGTACCCTTCGATCCAAGTCTTGAATCCTTCCTATTCTCCATAGTTCCATCTTATAACCACATTATGATCGCCGGAGATTTCAATGCAAATTTTTCAACCGATAATCCCGACAAACATTACTTTAATAACCTCTTTCAATCCCTAGGTCTCTTCATAGTTCCCTATTCTGCCACCCATCACCTTTCCCACTCAGATACTTGGATCGATTTACATATTATTGACTGTCCCGCAAAAATGCTGACTCACTCCCAACACCCAATACTCTCTCTTTCCGCCCATCATTTAATAGCAATTTCCTATGATATCCCTGTTTCTTCCTTCACTCCTAGAACCATAACATACCGCAATATAGATTCCTTAACTTTCGAAATGATCCAATCCGATCTCGAATCTATAACTGGAACGCCTTCTACTCCATACCGTCCTTAGATCCCATGGTCGAATCCTTAACTTCCAATCTTCTATCCATCCTAAATAAACATGCTCCACAAAAAAAAATGTAACAATGTGCCGTCCTCCAGCACCATGGATAACGCGAGAAATCAGAGAGTTGATGAGAACCAGAGACGCTGTCAGAAGAAAATATATCCGAACTAAACATCCCGAAGACCTAATAACCTTTAAATCCCTCCGGAACCGAACCCAATCAACCATCCGTCGATCCAAATTCCTATATTACCAGAAAACCTTTTCCGAGCACTCAGACTCTCGCCAAAAATGGAAACTCCTCCGCCAAATCCCCTCCTTACAATCTAAATCATCTCCCTTCTATCACATTACTACAGACGAACTTAACAAGTATTTTACTTCATCCGATTCACACTCCTCATTCCCCGCTTACAACCCGAATAATAATGACTTTGATCCTGATAAATTCTTCCTTTCCTATATCGAGCCCTCCCAGCTAATAGAAGCTGTGATGAAATCACGTTATAAATCTTTGGGACCTGATGGAATCCCAGCAAGTTTTATTAAGTTGTGTCTTCCAATAATCCTAGCACCTCTACTCCACATCTATAACTTGTCCCTGCAGAACTCAATATTCCCATCTGCCTGGAAAAAAGCTAGCGTCCTTTCCTTAAATAAAATCCCTAACCCATCCTCCGAAAAAGACTTCCGACCCATCTCCCAATTATCTAACCTTTCCAAACCCTTAGAACACCTAACTCAAGTCCAGATATCCTCTTTCCTTGAGCAACGCCTCAATCCTTTTCAGTCCGGGTTTAGGACTGGCTATTCCACTCTAATAATAAATTGAAATTAAACGCAGACAAATCAAAGGCTATTGTGTTGGGTTCTAAAGTCCTTCTTAACTCCCTGCCCTCAATTCCTAACTTTTCCATAGATTCCTATCCCATAAACTTCTATCCATCCGTTACAAACCTTGGCATTGTCCTAGACCAAACCCTTTCTTGGAAAGACCATATTTCCCTTATTACCCGACGATCAATCTCCTCCCTTCGACTCATAAACCGATCCCGTAATTTCCTTCCACAGTCAATCCGCCAACTGTTAATTACATCCCTCCCTCATATTCCCCCATTTTGATTATGGTAATGTGGTGTATGGAGGTCTCTCGAAATCTCAAGAGGCAAGACTAAAGAAAATAATGAACTGCTGTCTGAGATTCGTTCTGAGAATACCACGGCACGAACATATTTCCCACCACTACACCAAATTAAAATGGTTATTCCCTTCCTTCCGTCAACAGTACTTTCTTGGTTCGTTCCTATACAAATCTCTTTCCTCACAGTCTCCTTCCTATATCCTGAAAGCTTTAACATTAAAATCGTCAGTGAGTTCCCGCAAAACCAGAGCCCGTTCCTCAGACCTCTAACTAACTCCTTTCAACACAACATCCTTCAAACGTTCCTTTATATCCAGAGCTTCTAACTTCTGGAATTCCCTCCCTTCCATCATTCGCCATTCCTCCTCTCATAACAGCTTCAAATCCCGACTGTTCAGTTACCTGTTAGATATTCAATCTAATAGTCATATAGATGTAGAAAATATCTCTTAAAATAAGACATGAACATTCAGAATGTAATATTGATTTTGTACAGTATTAGTCTAGTGCTATTGCACTGAATTGGTTTTGGCATAATTTATATTATTTATCAGAAGAGACACATTATCTTTCCAGATAATTTATATTTGCTTTGATAATTGTATTTGATTTCATTAAGTTTTGTTTAATTTTCTCTATTTTTGTTTTGGCAACTTATCTTAAGATTCTAACCTCAAGATATAATTTGTTTTTTTTTGTGTGATATTTGAAAATATGTAACAATACTTTTATATTGTAATTTGAATTTCGTTTAAATTCCTAATTTAATTTTATTATATTTTCTTTGCTTTTATCATATTTCTTAATTATATATATGGTATGCTAGGTAGCCATTAATTGTTCATTGTAATTATTCTTGAGGGGCAAAGGCCCCAGAATAAAATTTATTTTCATTCATTCATTCACAATCAGAAGAAAACTCATGTTTTAATATATAAGTGAAGAACTATCTTAATATATATAAATTACGTATCACGTTCTTGGGCCACGCTGACACATAAACTACTAAACCGATTTTAATCAAATTTGCACACTGTGTGCAGTTTGATCCAACAAGAAAGATAGGATAACTTATATCATAATTTAGTCATAATATTATTTGTATATTATCTGCAAGTCACAATTATCTGTTAGCTCTAAACGATTCTAACAAATGGCGCCATAAGGTTATACTATTATATAAAAGGACAAGCAATTTTTCGTTTGTGATCACTAGAGACCGGATTTCTGTGTTATTGCACGTTTACTTCGGTTTGATTTAGCGCTCTTTAACCCAGGTAGTTATCTCATTTATAACCTAAGGATTTTTATTCTCAAATTTTATTTTTCACGAAATTGCACAAATTTGACTTTTTGAGTTTAATTGCACGAATTCGGGTTTTACTGCACGAAATTGCACAAGTGAACCAAATTCATCAAATTTTATTCACTTGACCATTTATTCTTTGAAAATTCTACTTACGATTATTAGGCAACATTTATAACATTTATTTATATTAAATAGGTTAATTAGTTTTAAATTGAAAGTATAAAGTCGCTTAAAACAACTGTATATTTGTGACCTACTACTTTTAAATGATCTTATTGAATTAGGAGCTTTGAGGATTTAGGTAAACAGGATCGAGGTACTTCCTAGAGCTAAGTTGTTTCCTAAGAAAAGTATACTCCCCGCTTCCCATTGTATTCCTCACTTCTGATTTAGCACAAAGAGTCAGTTGTTGACAAGATTTCAAACAATCAACTTTGAAAATGCCAAAAACGGCAGCAAGTGTTTCTAGAAAATTGAAGCAATGGACAAATGTATATCCAGAACTGAGAATTGATGGGAACGAGGTGTTTTGTTCTTGCTGTGTGAAAACAATAGGCCACGATAGGAAATCCCAAATAGACGCACATTGCAAATCAGGTAAGTTGTATTATTAATTTATAAAAAATGATTTTAGCAAGAATCAATCAACTTTGTTCTATTATTCTCTCGAAATTTACTCATGGTGGACCAGAATTAAACTAAAAATCAACTTTCTTGAAACGGTTGTAATTAAATTAATTTTTGTTCTAGATTCCCATAAACGACAGCTTGAACTTAAGAAAAAAAAACCTGTGCAACAAAGTGTCGTAAATTCCTTCCAAGCATCCTGTAGTAAGAATGTGTTCTACGTTGACTTGTGTCAAGCATTAGTAGGGGCTAATATTCCTTTATTCAAACTACAGTCACCTTCTTTCCGAACATTTTTATCAACTTACACTCAGAAAATCATACCGGACGAAAGTAGTCTGAGAAAAAACTATTTAGAAGTTGTTTTTAACTCGACAATTATGAAAATTTAAGAAAAAATTGGAGACTACAACATATACGCTATGGTCGATGAAACTACCGACGAAAGAGGCCTTTACATTTGTAATCTATTAATCGGAGTCCTTCATCCGGAGATCGAACCGACACCATCGTTGATTTCATGTAAAGTAATTTTGAATACAAACCATGAAACGGTCTCACGTTTCATTAACGACAGTCTAATGGATTTTTTTTAAAAAATACTGAATACCAGAACAAAGTTCTGCTATTAGTGACAGATGCAGCTCCCTACATGATGGCAACTGGTCGTGCTCTGAAAACATTTTATACAAATATGATTCACGTCACATGCGTTGCTCATGGGTTGAATCGGGTGCTTGAAAAAGAGCGAGACATCTTCCCAGAAGTCAATAAACTGGTAAACAACGGAAAAAAAGTATTTCTCAAATCCCCATCTCGTGTGGTAAAGTATCGCAATGAAATGCAATGTGAACTTCCGCCAGAACCTGTTTTAACGGGATGGGGTACATGGTTAAATGCAGCACTCTTTTACGCCGATAATTTCTAAAGATTTAAAACCTTTATGAATAAATTAGAAGAAGACGAGATAAAATCAATTTTGAAAGTTAAAAATGTTTTAAATTCACCGACAATTATATCCGATTTAACGTTTATTAAATCGCACCTGAGTTGATTAGAAACTGAGACATATGGTGATACGGTTTTCTTAACACAGTGTCTAAAATTTAGGTTATTTTTTTTAAACTTGACTTAAAGATATTTAGTGATTATAAAACTATAAAAAAAAAGTGTTCATCTTCAGCCATCTGTTAGCCGCTGACAGTGTAGTGCTCTGAAGAGGATTAAATCAGCTAAGTTTTCTTTTATAGTTTAAAGAATGTTGGAGATTGGGGATCCTCGTGATGTCCCTCCAGATAAACATGAGGTCGAAAATATAGTAGAAATGACAGAAATTGTGCCACAAGTTTTACAAGTTAGGAGTTTAGATAAACCATTTATTCCACTCAAATATAATAAGTACGATTCAGGTCCTTTTTATGTATTTGTCGAATCTATTCTAGAGGGGCGTAATATTGGCAAACTTCATCCAATCAGTTTTGGAAGTAAGCTATTCAAAAATTTTCCCCAGTTTAACAAATCTATTCTAAATATAAAATCCATTGGCAGAAATAGAGTAAAAATTGAAGTAAGAGATAAGGAAAATGCAAATTTAATGATTTCCGAAATTAATAATAATAAAACTGAAAATTTAAGAGCGTATGCCCCTAGATTCATAGTTGAAAAAAAAGGTATTATGAGAGGAGTATCAAAAGATATATCGGATGAAGAAATTAAAAATAATATAGAATCAATTGAATATGAACAAAAATTTTGTATAGTATCGGTGCAAAGGTTAATGCGAAAAATTGTAAAAGAAGACAAAAGCGTTTACCGAGTACCTACAGAATCTGTAGTGATAACTATTAGAGGTCCCGAATTACCTAAGTTTCTTTCAATATATAAAGTTATTTGTAGAATAGATAATTTTGTACCGCGAACAATTCAATGTTATAAATGCCTTCGTTGGGGTCACATAGGGAAAAACTGTAAAAATTCTTTACGTTGCAGTAAATGTGGTGAAGGCCATAAAGTGGAGGACTGCCCTCCAGAAAATATAACTAAATGCGTGCATTGTGAACAAAATCACCCGTCTGTGGGTTATGAGCTATGTCCAGAATTTATTAAACAGCGCTCAATTAGGAATCTAATAGTCAATGAAAATTTAACCTTTATCGAAGCTAAAGAATTAGTTGTTGGAAAATCCTTTAAATCAGCTCTAACAGATAAAACGCCTAATTTTAAAAATAATAGTTTATTTCCAGATTTAAAACAGGTAAATCGGGTACCTCCTAAGAGGACTAGACATTCTTTGCCTATTAAATCACCGCCAAGTGAAGATCGTTTATTAACAGAATATAAAGATATTATTTCTAACCCTATAATTACAAATAATCCAATAACAAACAACCCCCATAAAAATGAAGATAAAAACTCCGTGAATGAGAGACTAAGCTTAAACGTTGATACGATTTCAGATATTATAATTTTGATTTTAAAAACTTTAAAAGATACAGAAAATATAAATATTAACAGTACTGATATTAAGGCTCTAGTTTTGGATAGAGTTAAATCCCTATCTGAATGATTATAACTCTATTATTTATTTCAGATACATAATACCATATGTTATTACGTCTATATTTTTCTTTAATAAAAAAAAACATATGATAAAAATCATGCAATGGAACGCTAGGTCAGCTATCTCAAACAAAGGAAATTTAGAGATATTTTTAACAGAACATAATATAGACGTAGCAATATTAAGCGAAACTTGGTTTCGTCCAAATACTTACGTGAACTTTCCGGGATACAATAACATACGATTTGATCGCCAAGATGGAATTACTAGTGTAGCTATATTAATTAAATCTCACTTTGAGTATAGTGAACTTACTAACATACATAAACCTAGCAATGAATTTCAGGTAGTGGGAATTAAAATAAATTATAACGGTAAGAATCTATCGTTAGTATCTATTTATAACCCGATTCCAAATAACATCTCTGTTGATGAATGGGAAAAATTTTTCAATAGTGTCTCCTGGCCATGTTTTATTGCTGGTGATGTTAATTGTTATCACTCGTCCTGGGGCAGTATTAAATCAGATTATAGAGGTAATAAATTATCTGAGGCAATCGCTAATGCAGGTTTGGTCTTGCTAAATGATGGCTCGCCTACTAGAGTTAAAAATATTTATCAAAGAAATGAAAGTGCAATAGATATCACTTTAACAACTCCTGACCTCGCACTGTTATATGATTGGTGCACTGAGGACCCAATAGGTTCGGATCATCTCCCAATTATTGTATCCCCAATATGCTCTAAAAATGCAAAACATATCTCTAAATCTAATGAACACCCTGAGCTTCCAGCTGATAAATGTTTACAGTGGCAATGGAATCTTAAATTTGCAGACTGGGGAAAATTTAGACATTTAATGGAAAAATATTCAATCGAACAGGCAAATTCTAACCAAAAATACGATTATCAAAAATTTATTTTCAATTTAAATCTAGCAGCTGAAAATTCTATCCCTAAATCATTTCTCCGTACTAGAAATGTAATTAGTAATTCATGGAGGACCAAAGAATGCCTAACCTTCATCAACGATAGAAAAAATGCCTATAATATTTATAAACAAAACAGCAATTACGAATCATATTTAAACTACAAAATCGCTACCGCTAAAACGAAAAGATTTATTAAGCAATGTAAATCAAACTCATGGCGTGAATTTTGTAATTCGCTAAATAAAGACACCAATCCATCAGTCATTTGGAAACGATTAAAACAATTAAAAAACCGAAAAAACCACAAACAAACAACCTACTGGCAAAGGTGAATGGGTAGAGGAATTTTTTAATGAAATCTGCCCTCCAATAGCTTCAGAAAAATTAAATTTAAATAATAATATAGTTGAACATGTTCTCTTTAAGAAAATGGACATTAATGAATTAAATATCGTGCTACAATCAAAACGCAATACCACTCCTGGGTTAGACCGAATTCACTATCAAATGCTAGATCAATTACCAAAAATGGCTAAAGAATTACTTATCGACATATTTAATGAAATATGGAAAAATGCTAGTTTTCCCGACTCATGGGGTGAATATCTTGTCGTTCCTATTTTAAAGCCGGGTAAGGATAATAAATTCGCCTCTTCATATCGTCCAATTACATTATCTTCGTGCGTCCTTAAGACATTTGAAAGAATAATTAAAATGAGGCTAGAGTGGTATTTGGAAACAAATAATATTCTGCCTTCAAACCAATATGGCTTCAGAAAAGGTAAATCTGTTCAGCAGGCTCAATCCCAACTTCTATTTGACATCTACTCAGCATTTACAAAAAGCAAAACGGTCACTGCTGTATTTATAGATATTTCCAAAGCATATGACAGCATTATATTCAGTGAATTAAGTAGGGCTATGTCTAATGTACAACTTCCTGAAGGCTTTATTTATAGAATTTTAGAATTATACAAAGACAGGAAAATTTTTTTGAGAGTAAACCGACAAATTACAGAATCGCGTATAGCTCGAATCGGTTTGCCTCAGGGAGGCATTTTAAGTTGTCTTCTCTACGCCGTTTACGTAGCTGATATAAATAAAAATATAACAGACAATGCTCACCTGATTCAGTAGGCCGATGACAACTGTTTGTATACCATAGGTAAAGATACTAATGATTGTTTGCAATCCTTATCACCAAAAATAGACAATTTACTTACATGGGCGACAAAGAAAGGCCTGTCAATATCAACTGAAAAATCAACAGTCTGCATTTTTAATAAAAAAAGAAAACAAATAGAACAGGAATTTCTCACCATCAACAATCATAATTTTCCAATTAATAAGGAGGTAAAATTTTTAGGTCTCGTCTTGGATCAGAAATTGAGCTGGAACCAACATATTGTTAAAATACTCCAGAAATGTGAAAAATACAACAATATATTAAGAGCTATCTGTTCAACTAAATGGGGGGCTGCTCCTAAAATATGTATTGATTTCTATAAGTCAACAATTAGGGCTATAATAGATTTTGGTTGCGTATTTTATGGGAACGCGGCAAAATCTAAATTACTCACTCTCGATAGAGTGCAGTATAGATCTATCAAAACAAGCTTAGGCCTACTTAATAGCAGTCCGAATAATAATATTTTAGTCGAAGCTGGAGAACCTCCATTAATAATCAGAAGGGAAATTTGTCATAAAATTGCTAGCAGAGGACAGCGAGTTAAATAATAAACTGGTTCAACTAACAACAGAAACCCTAACTCACAGATATTGGAAAAGCAAAACACCTCCCCCATTGGTAGCAGCTTTTTTAAACTTATCCAGCTATAAAGATACGATTTATAGTATGAAAAAACCTCCTATATTCAATTGTATATACGATATATTTTCAATAAACATAGAAATAATTCCGATTCCCGACCTTGTTACAATTCCAGAAACCCAACGCGATTCATATTTCAACGAATACATTAAATCAAATTTTCCATCTTTTTATCTAATATTCACAGACGGATCTAAGAGTCCAGAAGGAGTAGGCGCTGCTGTCTATATTCCTACATACAACAAAAGTATACTTATTAGTTTACACAAAAAGGCTTCGGTTTACACAGCCGAACTAACAGCGATATTAACTGCTCTAGATCACATAAAAGATAGCCACTTCAATAAAAGTCTAATTTTAACTGACAGTTTAAGTGCCATAAAAAAACTAGAAAATCTAAATTTCAACTCCAAAACATCCTCTTTAATAATCTCGATTTTGGAAAAAGTTCATACAATTACAAAAACTAGGTAAAACTATTAAATTTGCATGGATTAGGGGCCAAGCAGGTATTAAAGGCAATACAGCAGTCGATAGCTTTGCCAAAGAAGCAACAAAAAAACCGATTGATAAATGTCATGTTCCATTTTCAGATATATTTCACGAATTAAAAATTTCCATGAAGGTTGAATGGCAGAAAAGGTATGCAAAAGAAGATAAGGGATTGTTTTATAAATCTCACTGCCCACTGGTATCAATGGAACCATGGTTTGGTAACAGCAATGCTCCCAGATCATGGATAAGATCAATGTGCAGATTGAGAATTAATCATGCTATCTGTGGTTCGTACTTATACAAAATTAAAAGAAAAGATATGGATTACTGTGAATTGTGCGAAGTTAAAGACGATCCGAAACATATAATAATGTCATGCATAAAATATTCTGCCGAGCGATACCATTTTATAAATAAAATTAAAAATATAATAAATAAAGACAACCCTTCTTATATAGATATTATATCAAACCCTAATTCTGTATTAGAAACGTTAGGCCATTTTATAAAATCCACTGGCATTAAATTATAAAAAATCATAGATTTTCACTTATTAAGAAAAAATAGAAACAAACAATTATTTGAATATGAAATATTTTAAAGTTGGCCAATGGCGTCTAGCTAAAGCCTAAAAAAAAAAAAAAAAAAAAAAAAAAAAAAAAAAAAAAAAAAAAATCGCACCTGTCAACCGCACTGATACGATTGGAATCCCGAAATCAATCTTTGCATTCCCAAATCGAAATTATTGAAACAATAAAAGAAGGTTTAAAACGAATTTAAAATGAAAAGGGAAGATGTTTATTTTCAAAATTTGAGTCTGTACTTCAGAAAAACTCTGGCTACATTCATTTAAAAAAATTAAATGATTGTATCACCGGAAAGGAAATAGAAGCTGATTCTCTTCTCTAGGACAAAAATTGTCCTATTACGTCCATAGATGTAGAACGTTCCTTTTCTTTGCTTAAGAACATTTTAAGTGACAGGCGGCATAATTTTACTGAAAAGAATTTTGAAATGTACAATGTCATACATTTTCACGAAAGTTATTAAAAATTAATTTATTATTTATTTTATTTTTTAGTTTTATTATATTTGTTTGTTTAAGGAAATTTTAATAAATATATTTTTATTATATTTATTGAACAAATTTTTTCATATCCTTTTTTTTTTCTCTCTCCAAATTTTAAGTATTTCAGATTGAATTAACACTAAAACGGAACGTTTGTCGAAATGTGCTCAAATTTATTTAAGGTTGTTCAAGTTTTACATGTTTGTGTGAATTAATGGATTGCTGCATGTATTAAGTATTTAAATGCACGTTTTGAGTTTTTTACTGCACGATTTTGCACATTTTGAGTTTTTTACTGCACGATATTGCATATTTTGAGTTTTTTACTGCACATTATTTTATTTTTTACTGCACAAAAATCCGGTCTCTAGTGATCACTAACCAACAAAAACTACTGAACCAATCTACCAGATTTTGACTACATCATCTTTATAGGATGGTTTAGCAATAGTAAAATCTAACGATTTTCAAATAATTTTTTATTGAAAAATGAATAATAAGTAGATAACAGTGAAGTTCAAAAATGGCAGCCTTTAACATGAAAGGTTTAAAGGTACAGTGTTACATAGAGCTGGACATTGATAATAAAATTTACTCTTTTTCAATTAAATTGTTATTAAAAAAGCTATATGAGGTGAAATATACCAAATTTTAACTAGATCATTTTCATAGTTCTAGATTTAGCAACAATAAAAATTTAAATATACAATGTTGAGTGTTAGAAACGGGTTTTGCCACATTATCACATACTTTTAAGGTTAGAAATTAAAACCTAACCAGATCAAATAAATAGCATTATTTCTATCGAATGAAAATTATTACTTGTCAAAATGCCGATCCTCAGCTGTTTAATATTGTGTAAAAATATGAATTTTGAACCTTCAGTTTTAGGCACTGATAATGCAGTCTATTATATGAAACAGTTTCTTAATAGTCTCTGTCCATCTGGATTACCAACTCATACAATAAAATTGAAAGTTGGATTCTAATTATGTTTTAGTTAATAATGACTGCTATGCGCAAAAATATCAAAAATATAATTTTTAATAGTTCACTTTAATACAAGATTTTTTACTGATAAACCTTAAAAAAAAAAAAATAAAAGTCAATTATTAGTTAAAATTATCTAAGATCCTCACTTATGAGAGAGGGCGAAGCCTTGACGGGGAATGATGAAGTTTTCTGTACCAAATGTAACTACATCATCTTGATATAGTCCAAAGCAACGAAAGGATTTTTAGAGGACTTAATTCATGTAGAAGCCTATTTTGGCACAGTTGTAGGGGGAGGTGTCCTTAATAACATACTAAAAGTACTGGGGGTGGGGGTGGAGCTGAGGGTGGGGAGAGGGCGCTCCAAAGGTCGGTTTTTTTAGTTTTTCATTAGTAACTCGAAAACTCTTGCCTCTAGCGAAAATATATTTATGTACTAAATTAATTTACATAAAATTGTTTACAAAAAAGGTTCTATACATTTTTTTTCTGGGATCAATGCTAAAGGAGATATAGTGGGGAAAATATGGAAAATGTAAAAAACCATGTTTTTATTGTTAAAATAAACAATTATTATTATTAATTGAATGCTTATAGCTAAAAACAAAATTATTGTCACTAAGCCTAATATGCTTATCATAGTACTTGCAATAAGTCGCACTTTTCCTCAAAAAAACATTTGTCGGTACTCTTTTAGCTTTAACTCCGAAACTATTTGTCTAATCTCGACAAATAGTTTTTTTGTCTTTTTTTCATCTTAAAGCTGGTTAAATTTATTATCAGATACCATACATTTAATTTTAAATACGTTCCATGAAATATCCATTCCACCTCACTGAATTCCGCGTACCATTGTGAAATCCTTATTTTTTCGGAACATTTCTCGTTTTAACTCCAAAATTTTTGTTTGATTCTGAATTTCTTCTTTTTATCTCATAGCTGGTTAAATTTGCTGTTAGATCCTATATATCAAATTTGAATAAAATTCCGTGAAACACCAACGCCTTCCCCTACAACTGTGCCAAAATTGGCTTCTACATGAATTATGTCCCCTATTTAGCCTTATTTTGTCTTCGTTGCTTGGACTAATAGTTCAAGAAAGGTTTAGCAATAATAAAATTTACATATTTTCTATTAAATTACTGTTTAAAAGGCGATAAATATATAGTGTGCAGTAAAGCGAGCGCCATTCAAGAGAGGTTACAATGATCCCGTGTTACAATATAGCTAGAAATTGATGATAAAATTACTTAATTCAATTAAATTGTTATCCAAAAAGCTCTAAATGTGGCAAGTGACAATAGTGTTTTAGTAAAACTAATGAACCTATCAGAACTAAATTTTAACTACATCATCTTCATAGTTCTTGAAAGATTTACAATTAGAATATTGACTATAATAATAATTTATACTATTATAAAAAAGGACAAGCCATTTTTCGTTTGTAATCACTAACTGCGAATACTACTGAACCAATCTGTACTAAATATTAACTACATCATCATCATAGTTCCAAGAAGGTTTAGCAATATTAAAACCTACTGATTTTTAATTTATTTTTTATTTAAAAAAATATAATATGTGGACAATAGTGAAGTTTGAAAATTGGCCGATAGGTCGCGAGTGCCATTCTACAAGAGAGGTTACAAAAGAGCTTGAAATCGATGTTAAAATTTACTTATTAAACTATCAAGAAAATTATTAAAAGATTTAAATATGGTGTGCGATATGCTAAACTAAAATTTCAAGTCAACCGGATAATGAGCCCTGAAATTCGGGAATGTTAACAGCGATAGTAAGTTCTGTACGACCCTATAGTTAGGGTTTATATGGCTAATTTGAAGGAATGGGGAGAGGAATGCTAAGCTTAGGGAGGGTGAATTGATTATTGGTATAGGACGAAGAGGGGTATGTGGATTTTTGGAAGACCATAAAAAGAGAGCTACGGAATATAGGGATGTAAGGTTGGATCCCAGTGAAGCTTGAAAATTGACCGATTGTGAATAGCACCATCCCACAATAGTTAACAATGGTAAACTGAACCTATCTGTACCGACATCTAAATAAATAATTTATATAATTCTAGGAAGGTTTTGCAATGGTAAAATTTACAATAAATAAAATTTAACTGTACAATGTTGAGAGGTAGGACCGAGGTTTGCCACACTGTCATATACTTTCATAGTTCGAAATCAACATACAACCAGATGAAATCAACAAAGTTATTTCTGCCGAATACAAATTATTACTTAATCAAAATGTCGTTCCTTTCTTTTTTTATATTGTGTGTAAAAATATGATCCAGGGGCCTTTTGTTGTAAGCAGTGATAATGCAGTTTATTTTCCCAAGAGTTTCTTAATTGTCTTTATCCATCTTGATTACCAATTCATACATTAAAATTAAAAATTGTATGTCTATCAGTGCTTTAATGTAATCTTCAACCACCTAATCAGTGCAATTATAACTAGATTAATAATTACTGCTATGCGTGAGAAAATCATTGAAGAAATAATGCTCAACCACATGCTAAAATACAAGAATCTTATCAATAAACGTATAAAACTTTAATCTTTAGTTGAAATTATCTTTACTTATGAGGGGGGGCGAAGCCCCGACGGGGATGCTAGTATGACTATAAAATACAAAAATTAGAGATAGAAAAATACCTTCTACAACAGTAATATGTTAAAAACAGTGAAAACGCTAAAGGAAAACAATAAAAAATATTGAGGTAAAAATATAAATAATTTATTTCAATTATGGACCAAAACAGTTAACTAATTATTTAAAAAATCTATAAATTTAAAACAAGGAAGTTTTTTTTTAAATGAATGATTAGATAGAAGAAATTAAGAAGAAATAGAAGAAAAATTAATTTTAATTAATTAGAAATAAAAATATTAAAATATATACTTACAATAAAACCATATCCATTTTTTAGCAAAATGTCTCTTGTCCTGCCATATCCCTTGAAAAATTTTTCCAAGTCCCTCTCTCTACATCCATATGGCAAGCCGCCAACATAAACTCTTGATCCAACCATTATGACTGAAAACAATGACTAATTATTCACAAAGTAAAATTACTAATAGAAAATTAATTTCAAAGCACTGTTTTGCTTAATAGTAAAATTATTATTATTCCAATAGCATAACGTTCATGTCCTAAGCTACAGTTAACAACTTGTTAAATCTTACAGGTCTACATAGAAACTGAACTCATTTCATCCTAGAAGTTAAAAACAGCAAAAAATAGATTAAAAAAATATTACAAAAAAATGTAGTATAATAAAATCTCTAAAGATAAGCATTACTTAGATAAGTAATTACCTAACAAATCACTAAGATTCCAAAATTAACCATTTAGACTAATATAAATCATTTGAAAGACAACAATAAGATCTTAACTACATTACTCCCATTAGGTCAAATAAATAATTCCAAGCAGAAAATTTAACATCAATATAGAATATAAAATAATAATGAGGTACGCAATCAAGAAAAATATTATTCAAAAGAAAATTTTAAGCATACTAAATAAAACATTGAATACCTCTTCTTCACTTATCTGACTACATAATTGTTCTAAAAATATACAATTTCTTTTCAGAATGAACCATTTACATGCAGTACTTTAACACCAAGGACATTGTGAGATAAAAAATTGTGATTAAGATAACACTAACTTAAAGGCTTCAAACTGAAAAAATTCAATAGTGTAAATTACTTATAAATAAATAATAATATATATGTGATTAGGATTTAAGAATTTTTAGCTCTCAATTTTTTTTTTTAAACAAACAAAAATAAAATTAGATAACACTAACTTCAAGAGTTTCAAACAGAAAACATTCAATAATGTAAATTACTTATAAATAAATAAATAATAGTATATATAATGTGATTAGGATTCAAGAATTTTTAGCTCTTAATTTTTTTTGTAAACAAACAAAAATAAAATTAGATAACACTAACTTGTGTTAGAGTTTTTAAACAGAAAACATTCAATAATGTAAAATACTTATAAATAAATAAATAATAGTACATATAATGTGATTAGGATTTAAGAATTTTTAGCTTTTATTTTTTTGGTAAACAAACAAAAATAAAATTTAAAAAAACTAGAAAGGGATTACTAATATTAAGAAAATTCAATTACTAATAAATACAAATGAGAAGATAAATACTTATAAATAAGAAACAAAACTAGAGTCTAAATTTAAAATTGAACAAAAAATTTACTTTATGAGCAAAATGAACTCCACGTTTCTACCTTCAACCCAAACAAATTGCACGCCATTACATTTGTCTCAAGCGTCAACTAAAAATTTAAATCAATTAACCTTAAAATAGGAATAAAATAAGCTAAACAGAAAATAATTCTGTGCACGCATAGCAAAATAATAACATATCGTCTAATAAAAGATTACAAAATTATTACAATTTAATATAACATAGGCAGGCCGGCCATGATTCAAAAGTGATACATCCAACACAATGTAATAAGACAAAATAGAAATAAGTAACTACAATCGGAATCGCAAACACGATAACTAAATATGTAAATAAAATAAGCACAACTGATCTCAAATTACCAGGAAAACCAACTACAAAAGAATCTCACTCGAAACTTACAAAAACGTGCCCCGATCGGTTAGAGCGTCACTAGCATTTGTTTTGACTATAGTAACAAAAAATACAATGAAAAACAATATAAAAATATACCTGGAAACAACTGATATTGTAGGCGAAAAAAAAATAAACTTTCCGGGATTGATTTAACTACAGACTTAAGAAGAAAAACGCAGATGGAAAACTGGCTGTCTCAGACTACAATGGCGACCCTTGAAAGAGAGAGATTGGAGTGGGGGCAAACCAATCAACAAGCTTCCGTCACAAATAGTCTAGAACCCAAAGTCTCTTTATTATTATAAATATTGATTTTTCAAGAAAAAAGTGTTATTACTCTATCAAATTTTATAAAAATTTTAAAGAAACTTTTTAAAATTTTTTTTACTATTTCGGAAAAAGGTTAATCTAATGAAAAGATGAATAGTATTATTGTATATATATTACCAATTATTGGTTTAATTATAATTTTACTTTTAAATTGTCTGACGAACTTATGCAATGATATTTCCATTCACTTTAATTAGTATTACATTACAAATAGTTTCGAAAAAGCTTTCAACGTTTGAGGCTATTTCAGTAGGAACCATTAAAAATGGCTACTTGAAACAAACTTGAATTCTGTCAGGCTAACCCAGCTGGCTGAAATATTTCACTGAATCTCTGAAAAGGAGATGCGTCTTTCAATATATACTAACCTAATTTCACTTTCCTTTTTTATTTGACCCCTAGCACATTTTTACAATCGTCTAGTATGGACTGACTGATATTCTGATTAGGTTTATGTATAAAAGTAGATATTAATTTGGGTGTGGTTTACTAAAAATGTGACAAGCGTAATAGTTTGTTCAACTCATTTTAAATATGATTCTATATAAGTTTTACATTTCAGTTTAGTAATATTTTCTAACTGGGATGCAGAGATATCTTTTGATGTCATTGATTTGTAAGTGATTTATTTTTCAGTTACCATTAAATTAATGGTACTCCTCTGAATTAAAGTTACATAAAGTGAGTGTAGTTTTTATGTATTAATATTGCATGTAATTAGTTGCAGTATGAGTGATGATAAAACAAACATGGTAGTGAAAACAGAAATTGCCAAACCTCTTTATTATCAAAAGCTAGAAAAAAGCTTGGACATAGCTCCTTTCCTAACATATGTTGAAGACTTTTTAAAACAACCATTAGGGTAATGTTCTGAACAGATTTTATATGATTCCTCTCTCGTTTAATGGGTAATGACTTAATTTATATTGTTTATTAGTGAGGATGGAGAAGCCTCCAGTGATTCTGACACGGAATTAGCTGGTGTTGATGCCTATACCGGAGAAACGGTATGGAATGGTATAACAGCAACTAAAGAAGGTAAGCTTGCCTTCACATCTCCAGTTTTTTTAATCAATTATATATTTTGGTTGTTAATCATAATATGACGTGACTATTCGTACAGATAGGATAGCTGACAAGAAGAGGCTTTACAACTTGAGTAATGTAAGCTTAGATAGGCAGTGGTTAGTTGATGTTCTATTGACTGACACATCAGATTCCTCTGATGATGAAGAAATAACTGAAGAGGACTTACAAGACATGCTCCGTGAACATGTACTTAGAAACAAATATAAAAAAAAATTCTACCACAATTCTAAAGTAAGAACATTTTATCTTAATTATTATTAATCTATAAATTAAACTCTATGGCTTTAGTACGAGATATATAGTGAATTAAATTACTAGATATTTAAAAATTGTGTAATATTGTTGAAATCTATTTGTATTATTTTGTCATATCAAATTTAATTATTCACATAGTGATAGTGTTTTCAATATAATACCTTACATTTTTTTTTTTTTTTTTTTTTTAATTTTTGAAAACACCTCATTGTTCTGAAGATTTTTCCATCTATTATTAATTAGATATGAATATTTCTTGTAAAATAAATTTGATTTCATATCTGAATGTGAATAAATTATATTTTTTCTGCATAATCAATGATCAAGATTACAACTTCTTAATAAAAATAACCTGTAACTTTTTGATTGTGGAGTGCTTTTCTGTTTAGTTGTGAAAAAAACACCTTGGCCCATGGAAATCTTGGTCTATCTGTTTGGTTTTTTAGTTGTTTTAATATGTCCCGTCCAGTGTCATTGATACCAACCTTTACTTTATACTTAATAATAATATAATATCCAAGTTCTGATTGAGTTAAACTAACTCCAGAATCAATTCAAATTGTTTCAAATATTTTTCTTACAATGTTATGTTTAAATCCAATTTGTGTATTTTCCCTCAATTTTTGGTTTTTTCTCACAATTTGAATATCAAGATTAGTTTGAGGATGGCCTTATCTATTCAAATTTTGGTTGGACCGGAAATAACAAAATTTTTCAACTTTCTATACTGGGCTCTCTGAGACCCTCACCACAACTCAGCCGTAATGGTCCCCAAAAGTTGGAAATTAAAAGTACAACAAAAAAATTTCTCAATTATTGATTAAATACTGTTTTTTTTTTTTTTTCTATAATACTTATTTCATTATTAACCTTTTCCATCTCTTCTCAGTACTATTCAATTCTTTTATTTCCTCATCAATTGAACCATTACCACCCCTAACCACCCATACCCAGTGTAGTAATTATTCTCTGTCCATTTGAATTACCATCTCATTTATTAACATTGAAAATTGGATCTCCAATTATGTTTTTACATGACCTTCAACCATCTTATCTGTGTAATGGTACCAGGTTAAATGTTACAGCTATGCATGAAAATATTATTAAGTCAATAATTCTCTCTGTAACAGCGACTGAGGAAGTCATATTTATAATTAGAATCCCAATGATTTCTACTGATCTACCACTTCTATTCAAACTACTAAAATTAGTTAATGTTTCTTTTCACATTACAAATAACAATTACTTGCTATTAAAAGGCCAGACTAACAAAAGCATTGTAGTAGATCTTCAACTGTTTCTCTCATGGCCAATTATATGTAGGACCTATCAGATTTGAAAATCCAAAACAAACAAATCATTCTCATAACATTGGAAGCCAAAACTTAAATTGTAATTTATTCGGATCTATTATGAATTCAATATTTCCTTTTTGCATGCTTTAAAAAATACAAGATTTTTATTGATAATTAAATACAACTTCACACTAACAAACATATACATAATATGGCAACAGTAAAAATTCCTGACATAACTCAACGCAGGCTGAAAAGGAAGTGGATGAGGTATCTCCTTGTCTAATCCCTAGTAATTTAGTTTCCCGCCTGGAGATAGTACCACTGGTTGCTAACTCCCTCATGCCTGATCATGTCTGTTGTTTTAATGTAACTTCACATTCACTGGTTGTCCATTGTGTACAGTTGTGAATAACATTATTATGATTATATAAAAAAAAAAAATATATAACTTCAATATTAGTTGAAATTATCTAAGTTCTTTACTTATGAAAACAGATAAAGCTGTGCTGAAAATGCTATTATTAATATACTTTCATCTCATTAACACACATTTTATCATAGTGAACATGTCCTCATATCTTTTCACTGTATCCAGTTTTTAAAAATCTAATATTGACTAAAAATTTTATCTTTTTTAATGATATAGTAACTATATACTTTAATTGTATCATCATATCATATATCATGTATGATATACAACATATATATCATATACAGTAGAACCCCTCATATCCGTCACCCATGGGACCAGAGCTTGGTCGGATAACAAAAAAGGTCAGATAATCCGAGGAACAACAAAAAATGAATAAAAAAACACAGATAAACGAGTATATATGTATATATGTATGTTAATGTATGTTTTTATTGAATACAAAAACATATTGAACACAAAAAATACTGAAGCATAAAATACGGAAGTATGCATGTATGTACATATACGCATAGCCAACTAATTAATTACACATAAATTCATTTTTTAAAAATCAGTTATATTTTTCTGTATTAATGTACTTAATCTTGCTTTAGCAGCGGTATCTTTCCACTTCTTAATGTATAGGACATCCATCGGTGTTGCATTTGGATGCTGCTCGATGTATTTCATTGTAATTTCAAAAGCCTCTTTAGCTGCTGTGTGACTAATCTTTTCAGGCTCTTTCTCATCGTTCATTTCATCATCCTCCATTTCTACATGGAGAACTGCAGCTACGATTTGATTGTCATCAAGATCCTCTTTGGTGACCTCAGCCATGTCTCCTTCCAATAGCCACTCTTCTACATCGGCTGGTTGGATTTTGTCATCTATAGTTTGTAAATCTTGGAGAATTTCCATGACATCTGTATTGATGATTTGAGACTCATCAGGGGTTGAGCCCTCACCTTCTATGACACTTGGCCAAAGTTTTTTCCAAGATTTTTGTAGAGTGGTATCTTTTATTTCTTTCCATGCTTGAGCAGCAATATAAATTGCATCTTATATATTGAAAGACTTCACAGCCTCAAACAGGTCACTTCCCCTTCTTTTTGTTCTAATAAGGAAATATTTTCATCTGTGTCTTTTTCAACCACTCAATTACACCCTGATCCATCAGTTGGATCAAGGATGTCACATTAGGGGGTAGAAACATAGCTTTAATATTTCCCATTTTCAGTTAATTTTCAGAAGGATGACTGGGACCATTATCGATAAGCAAGTGGCAGATTTTCATTTTCAAGTGTTTTTCTACGTTTTGGAAAAACTTTAAAAAAAAACACTGTTTAAACAAAGAACTGTCCATCCAATCCGATTTTTGATTTTGGTAATAAACAGGCAACGATGCCAAGTTCACATGCTTGAATGCTCTGGGCTTTTTCGATTTACCCATGGCATTTTGTGGTTGCCACTTACATTCCTACATGTTGCTATCCTCAGTCTTTCCTTGGCTAATTTTGTTCCAGTTACGTTTTTATTTTTTGTAGCAAGAGTTTTTTTTGGGAGCATCTTGTAATTTAACCCTGACTCTTCAATATTATAGACTTGGTATGGAAGCATTTTGTTGTCTTTGATAAAAACTTCAAATTTTTTCACGATGTCCTTGGCTGCGTCATTGTCAGCTGAGAGCTTTTTCCCAGAAATAATAATGTGACGGATACCTTGGTGACGTTTCCATTGGTGAAGTCATCCTTCACTTGCACTGAAGATTTCCCCTTCCTCTTGTTTTGTGTAAAATCGCCGCCTTTTCCTTAATTATAGGACCTGACAAAGGAGTTCCATTGCATCTTTGTCGGCAAAACCATACCCGAGAGCATTATCTAAGACATAAAATTTAGTCTTTTTAAGCATCTTTTTATTTTTCAAAGCTTCCTGCCCTTCCACTGTCATGGTGAACGATTCGATATTCTTTATGTTTTTCCTCCAGTCTTTAATTGTTGTGACTCCTATTCCTAGTTGAGAAGATAATTTTTAAACCATTTTCCTAGCGCTGAAGAATTTCTTCTAAAGCGTGCTTACAGTACGTTTACGTTTTGGGGTAGCCATAATAGGTAACTATGCTAGGAACTCGGTTGCACAACTGTGATTCACAGAATCGAACATTCGAGACTGGCGGGAGGAGGGGTGATGGATACGACAGATATCCTGAGGTCGGATATGAGAGGTTCTTCTGTATATGCTTTAATTGTATCTATTCTTATTTTTCTATGAATGGTTATATGTTATATTTTATTTATTCATTTCTGCTTATTATTTACATCTTTTCTTGTAATCTTTGTATATTATTTTTCTACATCATATGTATTTTTAAGTATCATACCTTTTATCTTTATTTTTAATCTCTTTTAAATATACTTTTTGGTCATATATTTTTGATTTCAATTTTCTTCTAGACCTGGTAAAGGTATGCGTTGGAAGTTAGAATATTAGCTTAATAAATTGATGTATTTTAGTCATGTTATAAATGACCAAACACTCTAACTATCTTCTTCCTTACACAATTACAATCAACATAATTACACAAATATTAATTTATTATTTTTTTCCATGAAAAGGCCATAGAGACCACGCAAATATTACGAAGATGGATTTTTAATTCTGTTCCTTCATAATTCTTAATTCTGTTTATTAATATTAATAAATATTAATATTATTATATAGCACTTTATTTATTTTTAAATTATAATATGTCCATCCTCAAAAACTGAAATCTTTTGGTTACAATCAAGTGCTAATTCCTTATTCCTGTTATTAATCCACAAATACACCCACTCCATGCAGCTATCACTGCCTAGGTCTTCTGCACATCCTTAGTCCTCTGGGATTTCATTCAGGAGTTGCTTTTACAAGATTCAGCTAACTTTTCCTCCGTTGATAGCTATTACAATTTTCTACCATTTTTAAATATTTATAAATTCTATAATATCTCCAAAGACCTTGTAGGTAAACAGGACCCTAAACTTCTTGAGAATCTTTCTTAATCATACAGTTTATGCCCTGTATATTCTTAATAAATACCAAGGTACAGCAGCTTCAGTTAATACAAGACATATAGGTGTTTTGTATCAGTTCCTTTGAGCTCTTTTACAAATCCCTTAAACAAAATGCTTTTTGTCTACGTAACATTGATTCTGGCTAATATTTTTTTTTTGTTAAAAATTTACATATTTCAGTAATTAGAAATATCATGTATTTAAAGAAATCTCAAGCAGGGTAGGCACAGCTCTCTTGTAGATTCTCTAGCATTGATACTTTTTATTAAGGTATCAAATTATTGACTGAACCTCTTACCTGGGTCATAGTATCTTAACATCTGTATAACTTTTATAATGAATAGATTTTTGACTCATTTAATGAATAAACAGGAAAAAATATTGGTTTAAAACAGTTTCAATAATGCTGATAATTAATAGTTCAATGACTATAGCAACTTTAAAGTCTATATAAATTCGAATGCACCATACCAGGTATGCAAGTTTAAAATGTCGTTTATTTCTTAAAATATATACACAGTAATTTAAAAAAAAGTATAATATATTTTATTCAAAGTACTGACCCTCGCTTTCTACACATTTTGTCCATCTCTCGGGCAATATATGGATACCATTCCAAAACAATGCTTGATCTTTATTTGAAATCCATTCATCGAGCCATTTTCGTACGTTTTCGAAATTGTTGAAGTGTTGCTCCGCCAATGAGTGTCCCATCGATGAGAAGAGGTGATAATCAGAAGGCGCCAGGTCAGGTGAATACGGCGGGTGGGGTAGGAGTTCCCAACCAAGCGAAGAAATCGTTTCCTTAGTCAATCTGGCTGAATGTGCAGGAGCGTTATCATGCTGAAGAATGACTTTGGCGTGCCTGTGAGCCCATTCTGGGCGTTTTTTTTTCGATCAATGCGTGACTCAAATTGATCATTTGTTGTCGGTAGCGCTCGGTATTGACTGTTTCGCCGGGTTTGAGAAGCTCGTAGTAGACTACTCCCTTCTGATCCCACCACACACACAGCATTGTCTTCTTCCCAAAACGATCCGGTCTTGCACTCGATGTGGATGGTTGTCCTGGCGTTACCCATGATTTTTTTCGTTTGGGATTCTGAAAATAAATCCATTTTTCATCGCCAGTTACAACTCGATGCAAAAAACCCTTTCTTTCGTGGCGTAAAAGCAGCATTTCGCACACAGTTTTCGTTTTTTTCCATCTGTCGTTCGTCCAATTCATGTGGAACCCATTTTCCAACCTTTTGAATCTTTCCCATAGCTCTCAGGCGATCGGAAATGGCTTGCCTAGTGACATTAAACTGTTCTGCCATCATTTGTTGGGTTTGGGTATTGTCTACGTCTAATAAAGATTGCAATTCGAAGTCCTCAAACTTTTTTGGTCGATTTTCTCGTTTTTGATCAGTAACATCAAAATCACCACGTTTGAAACTTTGAAACCAACGTTCACATGTCCTGACGGTTGGAGCAACATCGCCATAAGTCTCAACAAGAATTCGATGACATTCAGATGCCTTTTTCTTTTGATTAAATAAGAAAATCATGACATGCCGCAAATGCTCTTTATTTGGCTTAAAATTAGTTATTTTTAACACCAAAGAAAGGTATGATACGTCCACTTAAACGACTTAAAAACAACTGACTTTTGTAAACAAATGACTAACAAACAAAATAGCGTTTAGAGATAAGCAAATCCTTCAATAGGCTAAGAGCGCATTCTATTGGAATTAAAACGACATTTTAAACTTGCATACCTGGTAACTGTTTAGAATCAAGCCATGGTTTTATTATTTTTTTAGGATTGATGAATTAATTGCCACTCCTATTGGAATTATTTTGTTATAAAACTAGTTTTGAATACTAAACATTCATCTTCAGTTCTAAAACATAAAAAATTTTCAACACATCAGCACTTTTTTACATGGATTATATATACTAAAGTTTTCAAAAATGTAAGACTAGAAATCAAATATTGGTACTCACCTGAGGAAATCTAACAGATATCTAAAGTATATCCATCGTGGAAGGGGGAAGGGCAAATTTTTGGTGTTTTCCTTGTGATTTCCCCTATGACTCATTGGATTTTTCCAATTGGAAATATATATATGACCATTTAAACAAAAATCTGGGTTGTTTTTAAGCTGTTTTATTATTTCTAATGATTCATAACTATTTAATTTTAGGCTATTTTCTACTTAACGTATTATTTTTACTCTCCAGTCTTTATTGAAATTATGATTATTTTCTTTTCGATGGATAGCAAAATTGAAATGTTGGGTCTTATTATTGTATGCTCTTATATGTTCTTTTACTCTTTGATTTACCGATCGTCCAGTTTTTGTGTATTTAGCTTCACAGTCATTACACCTCATTACCTAACTGGTCCTTTCACATTCCACAATGGATATATTTCATAATATCTGTTAGATCTCCTCAGGTGAGTACTAATATGTGATTTCTTGTCTTACAATTTTGAAACTTTAGTATATATAATGTATATAACATAGTGCTGATGTGTTGAAAATTTTTTATGTTTTAGAACTGAAAATAATGTTTAGCATTTGAAAATATTTTTCTAATAAAATAATTACAATAGAAGTGGCAATTAATTCATCAATACTAATTGTATTGATCCCTATATACCATTATGCTTATCTCAAGTATTATTTTTTTTTGTTTATACTATTAAAAAATTTTCAAATTATATGCAAACATAGTCTGAGCTCTGGCTAATGGTGTTCAGAAAATGGAGGGAGGGAGGCATGGCTGGTCAAGGCCAATGAGAGTGGAGCAGAGTTGCCGATTCTCTCCACACCTGGCTGGAGAGAATCATTACATTTTCCCCTCTCATACAGGTCATACTGTGTTTTTTTGCTTTTTACGTTTTTGTTATATAATGTCAGGGAAAGCAGCACATCAGATCCCAAGGTGCTCACTTTGCAAGCTCGTAAAATATTTTGAGAAAGAGAAAGCACTTGACGCTCCCGCTATTCCTTTCAGTTAGGTGGAGGAAAGGACGGTGGCCTTGAATGGATGTAATTGAATTAATTAATGAAAAAATTAATTTAATCTCAAGTGGGGAATGGTTGAATGTTTTGAAACATACACAGCAGATAATTAAATCACAAGCTGAATTTTAGAGAAAAAAATGAAGAAATGATAATCTACTTATCAGAAAACCGTAACTGCAGTGACTTTGACGAGATCAGTGACATTGAGATGAGTGAAGATGATGAAGTTTTCCTCCCTCCTGAATAATGTTTTGGTTTGTTTTTTTAATTATTTTATATGTAAAATATATTGTAAATATTAAAATAAATAAAAAACTAAAGTGATAAATTATGACGGTGTTTCCACAATTCATTTTTGAAAAGCATTGACAATTTTTGATTTTATTACTTATAATAGAATAGATCAATTATGAAAAGAAAAAACAAAAAAATGGTCTCTGACTATGAGACCTTTTCTGTAAATATTAGAAAAAACATTAAATGAAAATTAAGAAGAAGAAAAATACATAAGTTTGAGATTGGACCAAAATATTTAAAATTTAGTTATTAGATGAACAAAAGATAAAATAATGCTAATTATTATCATTGGAATACGATGCTTGAAATGGCTAAGCTGTAGTTAAAATTATAAAAACATATTTTGAAAAAATAAAACCAAACAAACATAAAATAATTTAGAGAAAGATCTCAGTTAAAACCGGGTGGACCCATATAAGGATTGGGTAAAGGAGCTTTGGCAACGTTGCTCCCCCTCTCACCTGCTAGGCGCCCTCAGCCAGCGCGCAGACTATAGTGGATATATGTATAAAGGTTTACATATTCTTTCATTGAAGATGAATCTATTAATTACTGAAATCATTGTAGAACCAAGAGTATATGTACTATGGCACAGGACTCCTCTCCAATTTCGATAAATATCCTGAGCATCAGAGTTCAAGTTCTGGTTTTGTTAAGAAAAAGAAATTTGTTTTTCAAAAAAAAAAAGAAAAGTTGAAAAAACAAGATCAACCACATGAAAGTTTTAGTGTAGAAAAAAAGAAAGTAAGTAAATTTCCTGTATACTTATTGTTGTATATATTTCCATGTAGCATAGTGCATTAAAATTTTTTCTCAATCTCAAAATTTACTCTTATAGAGAAAAATCAAAGAAGAACCAGACCTACAAATAATGTCAAGGTCTAAAAAGGAAATGAGCCTTAGAAAAAAATCAGCCCAAAACAAAGCTGCCGAAATCATGGCACATCGCAGGCGTAAAATTTGGGCCAACATGGCGAAAAAAGAAATTGGAAAGGTGAGTATAAAACCGTTCTCTATTATATCATGAGATTATAAGTGAAAGGCACCAAGTAAATTTTATTTATTTCCTGATTTTCTACTCGGCCAAATGCTTATGGTTATAATAAAATTTACAAAATAAAATAAAAATTAAGATGTGACTTATTTTTAATATATAATAGTGAAATATTGTTTCCCGTCGCTTAATAATCAGCCTTATTTTGTCAGTAAAATAATTTATGTATTGAGCATATTTATTCAGATATATTAAGTATTTCTTGTATTTTTTCCCCTTCATATTAACAACTTAAAACTTTAATGTTATTTAGGTTCAGCGCTATAGGATAAGTAACCATAAAGAAATTCTAACAGCTTGCAGGCGAGCTGCTACTAACTGTATGAGGCACTGTCGACAACGTGCAATGCAAGTAAGTTGTATTTTCATAAAGTTTAAGTTGTCAGTTTATTATCTCTTCAATTCTCCTTAATAATGAATTTTCCTTATGTATAATGGACTGTGTCTCAGCCGTTGTTTTAAAAAATGATTCATACTTGATCAATATTAAATCCACTGCTAAATTCAAGTTAAAAACAAATTATCAAATTTTTATATACAATTATTCTGTTTTCAGTCGCAAAAGAATATGAAAGAGGTTATTTGGAGAGCAAAAAGATTGACACGGGAAATGCAAGTATACTGGAAAAGATTTGAGAGGGTGGAAAGGGAAACAAGAAGAAGAATGGAGAAAGAAGCAGAGGAACAAAGGAAGTTGGATGTAGAACTGATGGAGGTAATTTATAAGAATAAATTAGTTTTCTTTCTCCATTTGCAATGAAGCAGTGGTTTACAGCTTATTTTATTAGTCAATTTTTAATTATTTTTTTATTTCCTTCTGCTAATATGGTTTTAGTCATTGGCAGCTCCGTTCCTGATAAATACTGATGTTATTCATCTCTTCCTTTGTCACTAATTCATTATATAAGTAGTTCTGTTTACTCATCAGATTAGGAGAATACACTCCCTGTAGGGAGGTGAATTCTATTCTTCTGAAATGTTGTTCTCAGCATCTCGGAAACAGTGAAAGTTGACAATTTTTTTTTATCTTCAGACTTTCAAACCATGGATACCATGATAAT
The DNA here is from genome assembly GCA_003667255.2 of Euschistus heros. Classification (NCBI taxonomy): domain Eukaryota; kingdom Metazoa; phylum Arthropoda; class Insecta; order Hemiptera; family Pentatomidae; genus Euschistus; species Euschistus heros. The sequence continues at coordinate 788,044 of RCWM02000295.1, forward strand.
ATCACATATAGAGTATTTCCTATGATAAAAGATTGACTGTGAGTGTGGAGGCAGTTTGTTATCTTACAAAAAATGCTATGATAGCTATTCTGTAAAGAGATTTAGCAAGCTTATAGAAAATTTCACGATCATTTTGTTCGAGTTATTTTTTTTTTAATTTTCATATTTATCATGAATATTTGTTTAAATTATCTATAAAATTAAAGTTTATAATTGAAATTATAGGAGAAGGAGAAAGTATTTTTAGGAAAAGATATAAGTATTGTTGAAATTTGATGTAAACCTAGTCCAACCTTACATTGATATGCTAGTGAGTATGTTTAAACTGTGCAGCAGAATTTTGCTTCTTTTAATATAGAGACCCTTAAAAACAAACTTGTTTTTCATCGTACCAGTTGCCATAAGCCATGCTTAAATTAAAACTTTTGAAGCTTATTTAAAAGATTTACTAAAATATTCAGTTTAAAAAAAATTATAATATATAGTTTCCAAATCAGTTTTATTTTATCTCATTCTAAACCTGATGGATTTGAAATATATTGAACTTTGTGTTTTTCACAAAGATGCTAAACGACCAATTTTGGCTCAGGTCAGTCGTTACCTATTGACCGGTAGTGTACTAATGCTTTTTTTCTTTAATTTTTTTCCAAGAATAAATAATAGCATTTATGGGGGACTGGCTTGATATGTTTGCTCCATTGATTATTGAATATCATAGAGTGGAGACATAAGTACCTGCAATGTGTCAAGGTTGCCCCACCACCTTGGCTTCATTTTACCTCACAGTTTAGTTGTCAAACTAGCTATCTTCGGAACTTCGCTGTGTTAATGTTCTTTATAAAAGCTATTGTTTGTTTTTCATTTAGGCTGTTTACTTATTGTGCATTATAAAAACCATATTACGTGTATGTGTGTTGCATATGACTGCAATAGCAGCAAAAACAGCGAATCAACCAATCCCTCTTTTCACTGCTGAGTTATAAATTGTTTCTTTTAAGTTTACGTTATTGTTAAGATAAATTTTTTTTAAAAATAAATTTTAGTGTTACACTTCTTGCTAAGCATAAAAGGGGTAACTGACATTGTTGGCTAAATTAATATATGTTGCCTAGAGATAGGTAGATGTTTATTATTATAGTACAATCATGGATATACTATGTTAATCATTATTTTTCATCATCAGTATATTATTATTGTCTCATTATTATATTACATCATTATAAATAAAAAGTTAAGAAATTTTAGATTAAGAGAAACTAGACTAAAACAAAAAGTGACTAACTTAAAGAACATAGTAACGGAATTGGAGGAGAAAAAATTGTTTGAGTTTGATTTCTGTCAACTATTAAACAACATTTCAAAATCTTCATTTTGTCTTATAAAAAATGAAGCGGGAAATAAAATGAATCGCAAATTAAACAAAATGTAAGCCGATTGCCTAAAAACTTTTGCAACCACACTTCATTTTTTCTTCTAAAGCATATAATTTTATCCGTATTATAATAATAATTATATGATTCTGTGAATTTGGTTACAATTAAAAACCGTGGAGGTTTGTTGATTATCAGAGGTTACAAGAATATGTGCCATAAGTTAAAATATATTGTTAGGTATCTCTTCAAGAATTACTAAAATTGTTGGTGATATTAATTTATTTGTAAGAAATTTAATGGCTCATTGTTATGAGATGAATTGTTTTATTTATTCACCACATTTTGGACAAGATATTGAAAACGATCCTATGTTTTGGCTGATTGAATCGATTAGAAACTCATATTTTATATAAGAATTAAAAAATTAAAGGAAAATAATAACATGTTACAAAACCAAAAATTAAGGCAAAAGTAAGGTCAGCAGAATACTGAATTTTAAAATTAGTATTACAATTGTTATAATTATACGTGTATATGTTTGTTTTTTTTTTTTTTCTTTATTATGTGATTTTATTTTTCCAAACTTTAGCAATTATTTTACTATTAATGAAAAGTTTTCTAAAGCATGTAGGATTGTTACCTTAATTATATGTGGTAAAAATGTGTTTTCTGGTGTATTTTTATTAAAAGCTTTAATTCCAAATACTAAAATAATGTGATATTAGCTATTATTTAATGCCTATTCTTGCTCCTTTTAAAGCCTAAACCCTTTATTTATGTGTTGAATTTAATGGTATGTTTATTAATAAAAATAAAAATACCTAATAAGCGAAACACTACTTAAAATGAGGAAAAGTTTTTTTGGCTTAATTAGCAAAGGGAAGGCTTACAGCAAAGGAGTAGGGAGCTCGGAGCATACCACCACCCTGACTCCACCGCCATCATGTTGACTCTTATGGTATTCAATACTCAATGGTTTGCTCTGAATCCAGTCTAACAATGTTCCAAATGGTACTGCTGCCAATGACCTTATTGCTTAAAGGCAACTAATTAATATTAGCTAAGAATGAAATGTTTTTACTTTATAAGATTAGTTCAACTTCTAATACTATTTTTAATTTATTTAGGCTAAGAGGCAGCAAAGAAAATTAAATTTCCTCATAACTCAAACAGAACTCTATGCTCACTTTATGTCCCGTAAGCTCGGTGGCGGAACGACTGAAGATCAACTTCGAATCCTGAGCCAACTTGAAGAGGAAGCTAATCCTAGACTCCTACCTTTGGATGACTACGATTGGTATTTTTCCTGATATTAACTTATTTTTATTTTGATAAAATTCATTGTTAAAATTAGGGCTGTGAAATATATGCATTTGCATATTTATCCTAGCCTACTAAAACATATAAATATAATATAGTCAAAATTTATATGTTTTGAGCCATTTGGAATCGATTTGAGTAGTTTTTATTTTGCATATTTTTCTGCATATCAACATTTGACATTTGAAATTGTTTATGGTTTTTGAGCAGACAGAAATATAAAATATAAATAAAAACCCGAAAAATAGCAATAGGAACACCTCCTATTCTGTTTTTTCTGCTGAATGAATAAGTTTTGGTTTGTCCAGGCTCTGATTCCTCCATTCAAGCAAACTTTTGATCGCTTTTACTTATGTTGGAATTGTTTAATCGGTTTAATATCTCGTTCTCGCTCCACCCAGACACTTGGAATATTTCTTCACTTTCCTTATTTTCCTTCTTTTCATCGTTCCATTACCCAGTCTCTCATCCAGTGTCCACCAAGACACATAATTCATTAACTGTTTATTTGTGTACTCCTAAAATGCTGAAAATCACTCTTGCAAAGATGAAAGATCTTGTTGGAAAATATGTACATGAGAATTTTAAGGATGATGAAGTTTTATATTATGTTTGTTTTGATAAAGTTGTATCAACTACTGCACGGGTTCTTAGTGACACAGCACATAAAAAGAGCAAAGCACAAATAAAACAGAGGTAAGAAATCAAAATTTGAAGGGGGAAAAAAAAAAAAAATAAATAAAACACCCAAACTGCCACTGGATCAGTAAACCCTGGTTTCAATACCGATGTATGTTGTACATCAGTTCAAGCTGACATACCCTTCCATAAATCAAGCCACTTAGAGTTTTATAGACAACGTGTTTTCTTTTTTAATATTCGCCATATCTTTTTGTTTTTTAATAGTCTTCTTTCTATTGTTTCTCTTTCTAGCACAAATAGGTACTTAAACTTGAGTTTGTACTTGTGTATTGTAATTTTTTTTATTTTCTAAGTAATGTAATTTAATTGTATACTTTAACCATTATACATTTCCTCAAAAAAGAATTTTTTGGGAAAAGCAAGTTTTATATTTTACAATAAATAAAGATGGTCAAAAATAAACTATTCATTTTTTTAAAAATTAAAATTGAACATATGTTTAATTAAAACAATTTTGTTTTCTTCAAAACAATAAAAAATTATTTTTTTCTTTTTTTAAAAAAATTGTACATTTTTTAAGGTTTAGAACAGTATTTAACAAGAAGTATTGCCTCCTCTGGCTTTAAAGGCCGGTTTACACGCTCTAGCCATTTGCGCAAACTGGCTTATGCAGGCCAGTTTGTGCAAATCAAGTCAATACTGTTTACACATTCAGTTTTGCTTGCACAAATGTGAAGTAAAAATCTCTCTATTTTATGGATACTGAAAAATTGTAACGAAGGACTATTAATTCTTGCAACGGACAACAATGGTATAATATCCTAATTGCTTTAGTCATTGTCCCCATTTCTGAGCCCTAGATAAGTTCTGGGCGGATCAGCGTCTTATAAATTCTAAGCTTTGCAACCCTGGACAGAGCTCTGCTTCGGAAGTATTTTTGCAGTGAGAAATAGCATCGGTTTGCTGAGAATATGTGTCTGTTTATTTCTTCTTCGATCCTATTTTTCACCAGTCTCTGTAGTGAACCCTCTAGACAAATCTCCACCACCTTTAACATAAAGAGATATTGTTCTCCATGGTCATTTTCACTAGTTGAACAAGTTTATGGGGTATATTCATCTCTAGCATGGCTATATAAGCCTCCTGACGATTTATGGAGTCATAGGCCTGTTGAAAGTCTATGAAGACATGCTGCGTTGAAATCTGGTATTCTGCTGTCTTCTCCAGTAGTATCTGGAGGGTAAAGATCTGGTCAGAGGCTGACCTTCCTCTTCGGAATCCAGCTTGATATTTTCCAATTTCCTTTTCAGCAAGAGCTAGCAGTCTGCCGTATAAGATTGTTTTTTCCATTCCATGGGCAGTCTTTCTTCCTTCCTTATTTCAATTAATAGTTCCTGTAGCTGCTTAACCAATTCACAACCACCATGCTTTGAGCTCTGCAGGAATTTCATCACAACCAGGGGCTTTATGATTTTTTTAATTTATCTATAGATTCTTGTACTCGTTCTTCATCTGGTGGCCCAATAAAGTCTTCATTGCTAATGCTTCCTGTGCATCCCATCTCTCTTGTGGTTTCCCATTTCTAATGAGAAGGCTAAACTAATCAGCCCATCTGTCCTCGATCTCCTGCTGATTGGTAATCAGGCTTCCATCTTCTGCTTTACAGGCTTGACTATGAGGATTTAAGGGCTTTCGTCCCATGTTTACCTTTTGAAAGAAGTTTCGGCTATTCTTTTCGCTAAGAATGTTCTACCTCTTCTAGCAGTTTATTTTCCCAATGTCTTTTCTTTCTTCTATGTGTATGCTTTTCTTCTCTTCTGGCCAGTCTATACTCATCCACCGATCTACGTTTATGTCTTCTTTGCACCATGGTCCTGTAAGCCTTATTCTTTCTGTCCGTTATTACTTGACAATCCTGATCATACCATCCTTTCGCCCTATCTGGTTTCTTGGTCCCCAGAATATCTTTCGCTGTTACAGACAGTGCTTCCCACGTATTATCAATACTTTTGTTAACATTAATTTCTCTAATCTTCACATCTAGAGTACGAGCAAAATTTTGACTTATTTCAGGCTAGTTTAGTTTTCTAATGTCAAATATAGTTGTTCCACACCCATGCTGCATTTTAGTGTTTGAGATTCTACTTCTTATTTTACTAACAATTAGGTAGTGGTCTGAATCGGCATTTGCCCCTCAATATGCTCTGACATCCAGTAGAGAAGATCTGTGTCTTCATGAGGATATGATCTATCTGGGATGTTGTTACTTGTCCAAGGGTTCCAAACTTCCACCATGTTCCTAAGTGAATTGATTTATGAGGAAAGCATGTACCCCCAACTATTAGGTTCTTCAATGCTGCAAAATCCACAAGTCGTTTTCCATTCTGATTACAGACTTTATGCAGACTAAATTGACCAATAGTAGGTTGGTAAAGCTATAGTTTCCTGAATTCCTAATGGCTAATCTTTGTGTTGCTTTCGTGATAAATAAGATTTAGGGATAGTGGATTTAACAGAACCACATTCCCCGATTCAGGTGGAGGGGCTGCCTCCTAAACCTCCTGACCAGTTCCCCTTCCAGGGCGGTTTCCTAAGAAAGGTGACTCTTGGGTATGATCTGTTAATGAGTGTACTTTGTAGTGTAGGGGTATTGTAGTGTGCTGATTTATTGCACTGTATGTATGTCAGTGTGCTGTTCCCCCAACTTGGAGGGCCAGTAGCTGATTATGGTCCAAACACCGGGTGATGGGATCGCCACCTCCCTACGCCAATATAGTTACAAATTATAGGAATAAAACTTCGTTATTTTGCATAAACTTTACATATATGGCCTTTGACAAACTGTTTTGTCTTTGATCTTTGAATAAAAAAGGCAATTAACTATGTCAGAATGATTCCAGACCCACAAGATGCCCTTAACAAGAATCAGTAGAGGTTATCAGATTTTTTCAGTATGATCGGATTAAAGTATAAATAACATTATTTTAGGGGAAAGTGTGGGTTTTCTTAAATAACATGTCAATAGTGGGGAATGGACATGTTTATCTTGCCAACAGCTTGAAGTATTTATTCTTTTGTGGATTATTCTAGATCTGGAGTATTTTAAAGATGCCTTAAGGAATGGTAGTGTATAATACTATTATGGCATTTGTTTTATGGTTATTTATTTTATGTAATTATATATTTTTCATTTATTTATTTTATGTAAATTTATGTTTGAATTATTTACTTATTGAGATAGCGAGGCAGAGAAAGAAAAAGTACGAAAGAAAGTTGAAAAGGTGTTTTTTCTGGAAGAAGCACGAGCAAGAGAATTTGGAGTAAGCCAGAAAATGGAAGAGGATGGAGATGTTGGTGAAGATAAACCCCAACCGCAGATATTCCGTGGTACTCTCAAGGGATATCAAATAAAGGGAATGACATGGCTTGTGAATTTATATGACCAAGTAATCTATTTGAATAATTGTTTCTTTGATTTCATGAATTTCATAAATTTATTTATTTGTGCCACTTGATGTCATTAATAATGTCCTACTAAAACTTATTGTTGTTATTACTTTATTTTTACATTTAGGTTATATTCCATTAGTCAGAGGTTGTAAAAGTGTCAGGGTTTTAAAATAAGTGTTCACATGAAAATTCACAATGTCCTTTACATGCTTATCTTCTAATTAAACTGTTAATTAATACCTATTGCTAATAACTCTTACACATTTGTGATGATTATCATAATAAGTTATGGTGCATTTTAATTTTCTTGAACATTATTTAGTTACATAAATTATTGAAATTATTGTCCACATGCATGTCAGTTACATTCTGAGAAGTTCTTTATGTTTATTTTGTTCTATGTACCAGCTTTAAACTACGGATATACTCATTCTAAATTTTTATTTCTTCCTATGTCATTGTATAATTAATTATTACATAACATATGTTGCCATAATCTTAATATATATAAATTACGTGTCGCCGCCTAGGGGCCGGCTAACACCTAAACTACTGAACCGATTTTAATCAAATTTGCACACCGTGTGCATTTTGATCCAACAAAAAAGATAGGATAGCTTATATCTTAATTTATAGTCGCAATATTATTTGTATATTGTCTGTAAGTCACAATTATCTGTTAGCTCTATACGATTCTAACATATGGCGGTATAAGGTTATATTATTATATAAAAGGACAAGCAATTTTTCGTTTGTGTTCACTAACCGCCAAAAACTACTGACCAATCTCTACCAAATTTTGACTACATCATCTTTATAGGATGGTCTAGCAATAGTAAAATCTAATGATTTTCAACTAATTCTTTATTGAAAAATGAATAATAAGTGGATAACAGTGAAGTTCAAAAATGGCGGCAATTGCCATCTACATGAAAGGTTAAAAGGTACAGTGTTAAATAGAGCTGGACATTGATAATAAAATTTACTTATTTTCAATTAAATCGTTATAAAAACAGCTATATGGAGTGAAATATACCAAATTTTAACTACATCATGTTCATAGTTCTAGGTTTAGCAACAATAGAAATTTAAATGTACAATGTTGAGTGTTAGAAACGGGTTTTGCCACACCCCCACATACTTTTATGGTTAGAAATTAAAATCCAACCAGATCCAATCAATAAAATTATTTCTGTCGAATGAAAATTATTAAAAATCAAAATGCCGATCCTCAGCTGTTTAATATTGTGTGTAAAAATATGAACTTTGAACCTTTAGCTGTAAGCACTGATAATGCAGTTTCTTAATAGTCTCTGTCCATCTGTATCACCAACTCATATATTAAAATTGAAAATTGGATGTCTAATTATGCTTTATATTATCTTCAAACACCTAATCAATCTAAATTTAACCAAGTTAATAATGGCTGCTATGCGTGAAAATATTATCAAAAAAATATAATTTTCAATTGTTCACTTTAATACAAGATTTTTATCAATAAACAAAAAATCAATTATTAGTTAAAATTCCTCGACGGGGGATGATGAAGTTATATATAGAAGGACAAGCCATTTCCGTTCGTGATCACTAACCGCGAAAACTATAGAACTATTTTGTACCAAATATAACTACATCATCTTCATAGTTCAAAGAAGGTTTAGCAATAATAAAATTTACATATTTCCTCTTAAATTACTGTTTATAAAGCGATAAATATGTGGTGGGTAGTAAAGCAAGCGCCATTCAAGAGAGGTTACAATGATCCAGTGTTAATTATAGCTAGAAATTGATAATAAAATTACTAAATTAAATTAATTTGTTATCCAAAAAGCTATAAATATGTGGCGTGACGTGTGATTCCAGTGAAATTTAAAAATCGAATATGTGGCAAGCGACAATAGCATTTTAGTAAAACTAATGAACCTATCTGAACCAAATTTTAACTACATCATCTTCATAGTTCTTGAAAGATTTACAATTAGAAAATTTACTATAATAATAACTTATACTATTATATAAAAGGACAAGCCATTTTTCGTTTGTGAATGATCAATAACCGCGAATATTACTGAACAAATCTGTACTAAATATTAACTACATCATTTTCATAATTCTAAGAAGGTTTAGCAATATTAAAATCTACTGATTTTTAATTTATATTTTATTAAAAAAGGTTAATATGTGGACAACAGTGCAGTATGAATATTGACCGATAGGTGGGGAGTGCCATTCTACACGAGAGGTTAGAAAAGAGCTTGAAATCGATGATAAAATTCACTTAATTAACTATCAAGAAAATTATTAAAAAAAATTTAAATATGGTGTGCGATATGTGGATCCCAGTGAAGCTTGAAAATGGACCGATTGTGTATAGAGCCATTCCACAATAGAGTTAACAATGGTAAACTGAACCTATCTGTACCGACATCTAAATAAATAATTTTTATAATTCTAGGAAGGTTTTGCAATGGTAAAATTTAGAATAACTAAAATTTAAATGTACAATTTTAAGAGGCAGGACCGAGGTTTGCCACACAGTCATATACTTTTATAGTTCGAAATCAACATCCAACCAGATCATATCAATAAAGTTTTTTCTGTCGAATACAAATTATTACTAAATCAAAATGTCGATCTTTTGCTTTTTTTATATCGTGTGTAAAAATATGATTCACGGGCCTTTTTTCGTAAGCACTGATAATGCAGTTTATTTTCCGCAAGAGTTTCTTAGTAGTCTTTATCCATCTTGATTACCAATTCATACATTAAAGTTAAAAATTTTATGCCTAATGGTGCTTATATGTAATCTTCAACCACCTAATCAGTGCAATTATAACTAGATTAATAATAACTGCTAAAAAATCATTGAAGAAATAATGCTCAACCACATGCTAAAATACAAGAATCTTATCGATAAACAAATAAAACTTTAATTTTTAGTTGAAATTATCTTTAGTTATGAGGGCGGGCGAAGCCGCGACGGGAATGCTAGTATATTATATAATAATGTTATACATGCATAATTTTTAAAGGAGGATTGTTTATTTCTTTATGAAACTTAATGCGGATTTTCTGCAGTTCTATAAATTGTTTTCCTTATTAAAGAAAATAAGAGTGTTTTATTGATGAATTTTCCTTAATCATTCATATATTTTTTCCATTGTGTCCTGTTTGTTCTTCATAGTGCTGACTATAAGAAGGCACTCGTCTCTTATGGTGAATTGTTTGAGTTATAAAGATGATTTGCATTGATATTTCCAATAATAAATTAGATTCTGTGAATACTAAAATAATTCAAATGTTATCTTAATTATATTTACGGGTTATTTGTTAACTGAGATGTTAACAAAGATGTAGGTTGTGTGGTTATGTAGTCATTGATAGAAAGCAATTAAAAATAAATTTTAATTTATAAAGTCAGTTTTAATTGTTGAGTATCTTTGACTGCATACACCAACAACCTACATCTTTACCATAATTGTGATGTTTCTATTCAGATTGTCATATCTTTCTAAATATTTATTTGAATTTAAAAATATTGATTTGTTAATTTAAGTTTCATTGACCAGGGTATTAATGGAATCTTGGCAGATGAAATGGGATTGGGGAAGACAGTCCAATCGATAGCCTTTCTTTGCCATATTGCTGAAAAATACTGTGAGTAAATATTTTATATATATTTTTAAACAATATATAACATAAAATATATATTTGACGTTATCCCCTATTTAAAATGTAAAGATGCAATTATTATTTTCTGTATTTTTTGTGTTTTGTTTGAATCTCTTAGCAGCATATTAAAAGATGCTATACTTAGTTGGACACGAATTCATTTTTATGGTGACATTTTTAATAACAGTTTTATCATCTTATTTCAGAGCCTATCAAATAGTTATAAATAAATGAAATAGAGAACTGTTTAAACATTTTTCAAAGTATTAAATGTTACTTTTTTTTTTTAGCTGTTTGGGGTCCATTTCTCATAATATCGCCCGCTTCTACATTACATAATTGGCAGCAAGAAATGCAGCGTTTTGTACCTGATTTCAAAGTTGTGCCTTATTGGGGAAATCAGCAGGTTTGTCAATTAATTATATTCCTCTAGGTAATTGTATTTTCGAAAAAAGGTTATTCCTGACACATAACTCATTCATAATTTCTTTAGTGTGTTTTTGTGGTAATCATGAATTTAAAAAAAAAAAAAAAAAACTTTAAACATAAATTACTCAATTTTTTGTTTTATTAATAATAATTAATGAAAAAAGATAATTGATCATTGAAATATCTTTCATTATATATGTAGCATAAAAAAAGTTAATATATATAAAATTTAAACATTTTTATTTATATCATCTAAGGGAAAACATTTTTCAAGACATGAATTTCCCCATGCTAGTGAAATGACCCATTCAATTATAAGCTTATTAAAGTTAATTATAATTTTTTAGGAAAGGAAAATATTACGTCAATTTTGGGATCAAAAAGGTTTACATACTAAAGATGCCAGTTTCCATGTTGTGATCACAAGCTATCAGCTTGTAATTACTGATATAAAATACTTCAATAGGATAAAATGGCAGTATTTAATTCTAGACGAAGCTCAGGCTATCAAAAGCACTACAAGGTAAACTGAACTGTCTTTGATATTTAAATTTTTCATTTTAGTAATTTCTGAGCATTATTGAAGTTAAGAGGAAGATAATTCCATTTAGATACCTGTACTATAACAAAACTGTATAGTTATCTTTATGAAATTGATTAAACTTTTACTGTTCATATTTTTTTTTTTTTTTAATTCTTTGTATTCCTCCAACCAAATACTACATGACTCTATAATATGAATACCTGTATCTAAGTTTTATATCTAAAAGTAGTGATACTGTTTGACTCTAAATTTAAATGATTGATTTGAGAGGGATCAGTCATTATTTTATATAAAACTTTATTTTATTTAGATGTTAATGTTTGGGGGCCAAAATATTGATCTTTTTCGTTAGGGTAGAAAAAAAAAATTAAAATGGAAGATATAAAACAGAAATAATGGTCCAAGGGAACTTGAGTTGGCATCTAACTGAAGTCATATACTATTATAGTTTACTTTATTTATAATTAAGGCCCCGATTTCTATGCAATAAAAACATTAAATTAACCATAGAAAGTACTATAATATGCTTCTTCTGTATATTCTGTGTGTATATTCTCCTCTATCACGAAATCTCATACCAATTCCATAGATTCAGGCAGTATCCCCGTTAAACTTATAAAATTTTGCCAATCTTCACCTATAATTTCTCCCTTAAAAACTCTATATTTCCTACCTCTTGGAAAAAAACCATTGTTCATCCCATCAATAAAACTCCTAATCCTACCTGTCCTGCAGATTATCGCCCGATCTCCATCCTCTTTCAAATCTCTCAAAACTCCTAGAACGATTGATGCAATCCCAAATGTCCTACTTTCTGGAAGTTTCCCATCTACTCGATCCTTTCAAATCTGGTTTCCATCCTGGTTACTCCACACAATCTGCACTAACCAAAATCATAAGCGATATTCAAGCTGCAATTGATGAAATAAAAACTGACCGTCTTGATACTCCTAGATTTCTCCAAAGCCTTTGATTCCATTGACCATTGTATCCTTTTTTCCAAATTAAAACCTTTAAAATTTTCCAATAGTTCAATCCGTTGGTTCTAATCTTTCTTCTCCGACCACACTCAAGCCGTATCCCTAATCATCCCTTATCCGACTTCCTAGCTTTGTCTTCTGGAGTATCCCAAGGTTCCAGCATTTCACCTCTCCTCTTCAACTCCTATATTAATGATCTTCCCCAGTCAATTTTACATTGCTCCCATCATCTTTATGCAGACGACTCAGAAATATATTTATCCTTCCCTCCTGCCAAATTACAAGAAGCTTTTTCTAGGATTCAGGAAGACCTCGATAGAATCTGTGCTTGGGCCAACCTGCATAATTTAAAATTAAATGCAGGGAAAACTCAAGCTATTGTACTCCTTCAAGTCCCCTTCTCAGATCCGTCTGAATAATCAACCTATCACCTTCTGTTCCTCCGCCAAAAACTTAAGAATCATTATTGACCAAAACCTTTCCTGGAAGCCTCAAATCGCCCTATTAGCCTGAAAATCAATAGGAACTCTCAAATTATTACATTGTTCCCACCATTTCCTTCCTCGATCCACGTGAAAACTCCTAGTTTCCTCATTAATTTTTCCTCAGTGTGATTATGGTTGTGTGGTGTATGGGGGCCTCTCGATGGGTCTCTGAGACAGATTATAGCGTATTATGAACAGTTTTGTCAGATTTGTTGGCGGAACCCCGAGACGTTCCAATGTTTCGCACCTCTACACTGCCTTAGAGTAGCTCAATCCAACCTCCTGTAGACAATATTTCCTGTACCAAGTCATTTATAACCATCACCCCCTCTACATCTATAACCTGTTGAAATTCAAGTCTTCTGTCCACTACCAAATCACTACAAGATCGCATTCCTTTCCACCAAACAGCATTATACCAACACTCCTTCCAAGCACAATCCACTACCCTCTGGAACTCTACCCCTCCCGAAATTAGACATGCTCCTTCCTTAAACTCATTCAAAACCTATTCCAATATCTCATCGAATCCTAGTTAGACGCCGCTATTATGAGGAATAATTAAAATTCAAGTTTGTCAAACTCAGCGTATCCGATGCCAATGAATTACTTCAACAACTATATCATTATATAAATGTAAATTTGTTAATTTTAGTCATTACGTGTGTGTGTGTTGTTTTTTTTCTTTACGAGCGTAGGAGAAATCTTCAAAAGACATGGTTAGACCTGTACCTACCGTAGGATTAACTGTACCTACGTGGTAGTAGGCTCCATTCTGCTGCACCTATCTCTCTCTTCTTTCCTGAGCTGCTTGATAGTCTTAGCTACTAACCTCTGGCTCGCCATCCAGTACTCCTCAGAAGCCAACATCAATCGCACCAGACCATCAACTGATGCAAAAACTCCACAGACCTGTCAGAACTCTTCTCTCTCTTGCTGAAAGCGAGGGCATATGAAAAACATGTGCTCCACACTCACATCCACCTCTGGGCAGGCTGGGTATTTCCCTGTTAGATCTAGTTTGAACCTATCCAATGTCCAGTAAACAACTGAGTTAAGTAGTAGTCTACCTCTCCATGCTTCCGGTCCACCCATTGTTGAATAGGAGTTATATAGTTTTATTCAATCATGCTTTCTGCTTTCTGTTGGCATTATCATTTCTCACATCCTTTATGGATCAACCCATTTTTTTTTTAATTAACCTTCCACCGGTCGTGCCGTTGTATTTTGTACAACACTCGACTTGTTTTTTCTCTCTCTCACTTCCTGTGAGTTTCCTGGAACATTTGCTTTAGCTATTCCTCGAGATAATCCTCTGTTTGCCACCAGTAATTTTTCAATGTGGTAGGAGTAGGGTTGCCATAACAGTCTAGATACTGACAGGAACACACATCAAAACTCAAGAAAATGAGCAGGTACAAAGTGTTCCACGTAGCCTGATATGAACTTTACAATGAATACTGACAAACTGAAGGAAATTTGGAGCATAGAGTAAAGAAAAAAAGAGTGCTTACTTAATGGTATAAAACAAGATAGCGTTCCCTGTGATCTGGTGGAGGCATAACGTTGAAGGTCTGCAGGAATTATGAATGCACTACAACTACACCGAAGATATAATATTACGCCACTGAATTTTACACCCCTGGAAGGGTTAACCAAATATACCATAATTACTTTATGTTCTCGGACTGGGACATATGATGGGTCAACTGGGACAGAATTTCTATACCCATGACATGTCCCGGTCTACTGGGACATATGACAACTGTGAACCAGGTCTTCAACGCCCGACAAGTGCTAGAGAGGGGCAGGGAATTCAACATCCGAACCCACCACTTATTCATAGACTTTGAAAGTGCCTATGATAGTATTGATCGTAAAGAACTTTATATCACTCTCGAAGAACTTGGAATACCCCAAAAGCTCTTAAGGATGATGGAGGGTGTAGAATGTTATGTAAGCGTCCGAGGCGGGGTGACCCAGCCAATCTTCTTAAGTAGGGGTGTCCATCAGAGTGATGCATTGGCATGCCTTCTTTTTAATATCAGCCTTGAAAGAGCCATCAGAAGATCCCAAATCCAACAGGGTGGCACCATATTTAATAAAACAGTTCAGCTGCCGACAATATTGATATCATGGGACGATCATTTCAGGCTGTCTCAAATGCGTTCCTTCTCCTTGCTGAGAACGCCAGAAGAATGAGTTTGGTAATAAACAAGGCGAAAATGAAGTACATGGTATCAGGAGAACAGGCAGTACAGGGCGAAGAAGTCAGAATCGGGAATTACAAATTTGAAAAAGTTAACGAATTTTTGTACCTCGGCTGTCAAGTGGATGTGGATAACAACATATCTGCAGAAATTAGGTCACGGATCAGCAAATCAAGCAGATGTTTCTATGGCCTACATAACCATTTCCGAAGCCCCCTGCTTCCGAGAGCAACCAAGGTACAGCTGTATAAAACCTTGGTCCGCCCAGTCCTGAGCTACGGTTCTGAGACCTGGACACTCACGAAGAAAGAAGAGTCCACATTACTTATCCACGAAAGGAAGATCCTGTGATCTATCTATGATAGAATTATGCAGGAACAAGAGTGGCGTCAACGAACCAATCAAGAACTGTATGCTCTCTTTAGGGAACCGAATATAGTAGGATTTGTTCGGCTTGGAAGGCTAAGGTGGGCTGGACACCTAGCGAGGATGGATGAGGGTTCCATTCCAAAGAAGACATTGCTAGAACTTCATGGAACCAGGCATAAAGGAAAACCCAAACTGCGTTGGCGAGACAGTGTTGCACATGATGCCCGGACATTGCTTGGAGTGCGTAACTCGATGGTGGCTGCGCAGAACCAGGACATATGGCGTGGGCTGATTGAGGAGGCCTTGACTCAGTAATGAGTTGTTGCACTGTTGATGATGAGGTAGGAGGGATAGTTTCCTGATAAAAATATTTAGTCCTCAGTGTTGCACAAAGTACAACAAGCTACCGCTCTCGTTTTGTTTTTTTCTCATACCTTTCTCGGCAATCAGCTGGATTCGATATAATGTAAGTAGGATTCTTTTGCATTTTTGCTTTTTTTTTTTTATCTTAGTCAGCGATAATATTCGGAATGTTTTGATTTGGTGGAAACCTATCTATGCAATCTATATCTTATCTACACCATGAGATAAGGAGACCTTATTAAACGGGAGACCTTTTAGCATTGGTTTTCGTTCCAAACCAGTTCAAAGCTGGAACCAGTTTCAAGTTCCTTTCCACTCAGAACGACCCATCACTAATCTCCACCACTATAATATATATCTTTTCTCCAACACAGTGGCTTTCTTCTTTATTTTTTGAGGGGGTGAATAAAAAGATATTTTCTGATAAGCAGCTTCCACAACTGATTGTAAAGACTTGTTGCACCAAAATTATAGATAACTCAATGGAATTATTCTGCATCTAGGATGCGTGTCTCTAGGTAAATGACACCTCTAGCATAGATGTCAAAGCTCATTATAAGTGCAGGGACAAATGCCACTTGACCGATATACCTATACTAGGGAACAAGTAACATGCCTCAGTGTAAACTAGCCTAGAGGCTAATTAATTTTATATATTAAAATTATCTCAACATTTCTAGTGAAAAGTAATTTATTGTTATTTTTATTTTTGTTTATAGCATGCGTTGGAAATTGCTTCTTGGATTTAATTGCCGCAACAGATTACTTCTGAGTGGAACACCTATTCAAAACTCAATGGCTGAACTTTGGGCTCTTCTTCATTTCATAATGCCCTCAATGTTTGATTCACACGATGAGTTCAATGAATGGTTTTCAAAAGATATAGAAAGTCATGCAGAGCATAAAACCAGTATTGATGAAAGTATGTAATAAACAATTTTTTTTATTATTAATAAATACTTTTTATTTTACATTTTTATCTACTGCTATTTGTGTTATTATTTGGCAATTCCTGTTCAAAATCATAAGTTCCTCAAGTACCTATTAATAAATAACATGTCAACTTTTTGCTGATTCATGTTCACTGAAATGTAAACAATTGCATACATTTTAATATAATAAAGTGTACCTGAACCACTAAGCTCATTATCGACACAATGAATAAATAGAGGCAGTAGATGAGCAACTATTCCATTTATTTAACTTGTGCTACTATTTATTCCTTTATCCTTTGATATATTTTTTTTTACCAGAGCATTTGTCCCGTTTACATATGATCCTAAAACCATTCATGTTGCGGAGAGTAAAAACAGATGTGGAGAATGAACTGTCAGATAAAATAGAAATCATGGTGTACTGTCCTCTGACGACGAGGCAGAAGATGTTATATTCAGGTATGAAAACTTGTCTATTAACAAAAATGAAATTAGTGAATACTCGACAATTTTTTTTTTTTTTTTTTTTTTTTTTTTTTTTTTTTTTTTTTTTTTTTTTTTTTTTTTTTTTTTTTTTTTTTTAATATTTAATTTAAACACATCTCATCTCTTTACATTTTCATGGTTTAATTATTTCATGGTTTTCTAGTAATTTTCCAATTTTTCTTAATTTTTTTTAGATTTTGTAACACCTTTAATTATTTAAAATTTGTTATAGAATAGATCAATGTTGATCAAAACAGAGCCTGTCTTGTTTAAATTATTTTCTATATTTTCATTTTTTTTTTTTATTTAATTTTTTTTTTTTTTATTCACTTTGGTTTTAGCTAGTCATTAGTATTACATTGATTTTTAAGCTATATGATATCATGTAACCAGATCAAAAGAAGCATCATTGGATGTTCATCATATTTTTGAGTTTCGACTAAGCTAGCAGATCGGTATGAAATAAAAACAACTTTTTAGAAGAACCAAAAAACAATTTCTCACATTTAATGAATTTATAGCACTCATCTTCCAGAGTTTGAAAACTTGCAAAGGAATACAAAATATTAGAGTATGTCGATGCCATCTAAAATCCACGAAATATTTATATTCAAAAACTCAATTTTTGCAGATTTTCGACTTTAGCATGACCCCAACGGTCTGAAGAGTACAACTGAAGCGGTAAATTAAAATTAAGAACAAGATATTTCCTGATAATATAGATTACCAACTTATTATGTGGCTCTGCTGCTGAAGGTTGACTTAAGCCTTCCTAATGATATACAGTGGGGGATAGAAAGAGTGGAGATAAGAGTTTATTCCCAACTCCTATCACTTATTCCTTGTTCTGAGGTCCTCCTACTTCATTGTTCTGGCCACATTTCCGGTGGCATCTCATCATCCTATTTCCTATAATATATATACTATGCACATTTATCTAGGGTAAATCGCTAGTAATGGGCAATCTAATACGATTTTCACAATAATAAGGGGACTGTTCCATTTATTTGTGATATCTCCAGCAAAAATATTTCTGAAAAGGGTTTAAGATTCATTTACTGATAAGACTATATCCCTTTCCAGTAGCTGTTAAAAATATTTTCATTTTTTTTTTTTTAATTTAGATCATTTTTTAAAAGTGAGGGCTTTTAAGTAATTATTGTGAAATTGCTTTATTAATTTTTAGTTTTTGAGTTATGTAGCTTTTCTTTCAAATTCAGACTTCCATACAAGCTCCATTATATTCGGCTATCTGATTTCAATTTACAATAATTTTGAACTGACCCTAACTGTTTTTTTTTTAAATATGAGTTATAGTCACCCCCATCCGTTTCAATCTTCTTTGGTATTACAAATGTTCTTTCTGCAAAAAAAAAAAAAAAAAAAAAAAAAAAAAAAAAAAAAAAAAAAAAAAAAAAAAAAAAAAAAAAAAAAAAGTAGAATATTTTTTGTTTTATTATTTCTTTTTAAAACTTAATATTTCATCCTTTCCCAGTAACGGTCATGTGTGACCTTACATCTCTTTAGTGACCATTTCTTGTTAATATAGTTATATTAAGTATGTCACGGATGGGTACTGCTGTTTAAAGAAAGCTGGAAATACCAATAAAAGATAATTCACAAAAATTCATTCCGATTTCTTATAACTTATTTACTTATTAGTGGGGATGATTGCCATATTCTATGCCGTTATGGCTCATGTAGAAAAAACAACAAGAAGTGCGGCTATTAATTATACTCTGATAAATAGATGTTTTAATTCACTTTCAACTATCATTTCATGACAGTTTTCTAGCCTAAAAAGTTTTTGAATAAGTGCATGGATTGTGTTTTTAAATATATATTTTACTTTTTTGTTTGACCACTTTGTATTGTTATTTAGATTATTTTCATAGGTCTAGTTGTTTATTAAATAATAGTCATTTATAAATTATTTGTCACATGACCATAACTATAACTGGTATTTTTAAGTCTTTGTAAAAAATTATAATAATTTATTTGAAAGGAAGCTTTAGCATATTTTACATTTCAGAGAATAAACTTTTGAGAATCTAAATGTGTAACCGAAGATGTCATCTTACAAGCTGTTTCAACGAAATTCTCTTTTTAATTGACCAGTTCTATGACCAAAACTAGTGATTTATCCTGCTTATTTTGTACTTTATTAATCTCTTCTCTTTTTTTCGGAACTGCCAGTTGGTTAAGGCAGAGTTTCAGTATTTTCACACCACTTTGGGCTTTATCCTTGTTCATATTTAATAGAAATTTATGTAATAGTGTAGATATGTTTAGTTGCTTTAAAGAGAAACAAAGGTATTATATATTTTTAAAAACCAAGATAAATACACCAATCATTAAATACATTCTTAGGTAGTTTACCTGAAATACTTAATTTTTTTTCAAATTTTTATTTGACTTTAAATACATTCATAGGTAGTTTACCTGAAATACTTAATTTTTTTTTCAAATTTTTTTTTGACTATTTTTGTTTATTTAAGCTGTGAAGAAGAAGATTCGAATTGAAGATTTGCTACACTCTTCTGGATCTTCTTACCAATCAGCTCAGAGTATCACTTCAAATTTGATGAACCTCGTGATGCAATTTCGTAAGGTCTGTTCAAATATCAGCTTTAGTAAAACATATTAATTTGATTTATGAAATATACATAAGTGTCTGTTGAAAATCTATCCGAGTTCAAGCTTTTATAAATTCGCATGTATATATTTTTCATTACTTCAAAAATTATTGTTGAATTTTAAACTTCATGAAAAATTTTGTTGCAAAACACCATTAAAAAAAAATACAGTGAACTAATGTCAATAATTATTTATGGGATTATATTTTTACTTAAGAATTAAAAAATTAATATTAAAATTACCAATTTTACAAATTTTTACATGAAGCTTTTGGAAACAATTTTCAAAATACTATTCAATAATGTATTTAAACAATTTATAATCCTGGCAGCAAAGAAAAAAATTTATATAATTGTGAATTTTGGTATAGTCGTTCATCAAAGAATTCAGTCTTGTAGATGTTTGAGGGATTAGATTAAGGGAAAATGAAAATTTGTTTAAATAACCACAAATTTGATGGCCATCTTAAGGTCAGATTAAAAAATTTAAAATTATATTAAAATATGAATTTCAAAGTAATTAAAAAATAATAATAATATTATAAATTTTACAATTTTTTACTTGAAGCTTAAGGAGATTTCTTTCAAAGTTTATGCTACCTTTAAGAGTAGATGAATGAGATAACTTTAAAGTACCATTCTAATCTCCCCTGACGATGGCCATCAAGGTTGTCGCTGAAATGTTGGCAAAATAAAATAATGTTATTATAATTTATATCAGTTATTGTTCTACTTTTAGCTGATCCTTGAAACATCTACGAGGCATAACAAAACTTACTTTCTACACAAAATTTTCTATACAAATAATTTTATTAATTCTTTTCATTGTCAGTAATTTGGAAGCAACAGGGAGACTTAAAATTTTCAAGGTGAACACCTGTTGAATACTCAGATTTATTATATTTATATTAAAATTTAAATAAAATAAAAAAATGAATTTCTGTTCATACAGTTATGGGGAAAATACCACATCAAGAGAACCTATTGGTGGCACACCCAGCCTCTACTATGTGGGTGCCCTTAATTCATGGGAAATAGTTCTCAAAAAAAATACTTCCTTACCAAACACTGAGCTCTTGGTCCTTCATGGGTTCTAGCAGTACAAGTTATATGTATATATACACTCGAGTGCAAAAAAACCGGCGCACCTTGATTTTCATTAAAAAAATATTAACTAACGGAATAATGTTGTGATTGAACCAGCACACATATAGGCCAGGGCATAAGTGATTACATTACAATAATCCTTTGCAGTAATCCTCTCTAGGAATAACAAAGAAGGGCCCAAGTTTGCAGATCAACATATTCCCAGTTAGTCTTCAGCTCTTTAGAAGAGTGC
The DNA here is from genome assembly GCA_003667255.2 of Euschistus heros. Lineage (NCBI taxonomy): Eukaryota > Metazoa > Arthropoda > Insecta > Hemiptera > Pentatomidae > Euschistus > Euschistus heros. The sequence goes on from RCWM02000295.1 coordinate 809,277, forward strand.
AATGAACACCTGTGTATAGTTTTTCTATTTTTTTTTTAATTTTCTTTAATTGTCGCCATTGTTGTTAGTGACTTCCTTGATTGAAGGTATCCGAACCTTGGAGTGGCCAGCTCGCAGCCCGGGTCTCAATCCTATAAACCATCTGTGGGACCATCTTAAGAGGGCCATCCGACTGCCCTAAAAATTTTATTAAGTTGTGAAAGAGAAAAACAAACAATATGCGAACATTCAAGGTGCGCTGATTTTTTTGCGCTCGAGTGTGTGTGTGTGTGTGTGTGTGTGTGTGTGCGTGCGTGTGTGCGTGTGTGTGTGCGTGTGTGTGTGTGTGTGTGTGTGTGTGTGTGTGTGTGTGTGCGTGCGTGCGTGCGTGCGTTTGTGCGTGTGTGTGTGTGTGTATATACATACATACACATATATATATTTCCTATTAATATTTCATCACCTTCGATCTCTCAAATTACTGAATCTATAAAAGAAATGAATAAATTCTTTCTTATTAGAAATTTTACTTTCTTTAAATTATGGTTTGCTGAGTTTGATGGTTCCCAAAATATTTTATAGAAACCGTTGAAAGAGATATTCTAACCGTTCCCTCTTCCTTCCCTCAACTCTCAGTGATCAGTTCTTTAATATATTTTAAAGAACACACTAATGAACAAATATTCCAATATCTAGAATCATATTTTTTTTCTTATCACCTGGACTATTTGGTATTTTTTAAAAATAAAATGAACTTGAATTAATTTAAATAGCACCATTGAAAGCACCTTTGTGATTTATACCAACACATACTGTGGATTAAAAGAACACATTTGAACCAGTCAATGAAAATATAACGTTCTTCTAATGATTTCTGTATGAACCAGGTCTGTAATCACCCTGAACTATTCGAGCGAAGGGAACCTCGATCCCCTTTTTCCATGGCTACGGAAGATTACATTGTGCCTGCTCTCATCACAGATGCTGTGTTCCCTGGGGATAAACTTCATCTTCTCATGAACTACTTATCGCCTTTTAATCCTTTTCATTCTCATAGATCTTTATTCAGTGGTGAGTGCATATTAAACCATTTTCTCATCTAGTCAAGACAGGGTAAGTACCTCTTATTATTATTTAAAAAAAAAAAAAAAAAAAAAAATTCAGACATTTTAGAGGAAGCCACATTTTTTGCTATAAAAGCTGTAAAATCTCCACTTTTTTAAAAATAATTATTCAAGTTTTGACCACATTCTCATATTTAACATTAAATTTCCTATATGGGCAGAGTACATGTAACCTTGAATTTTACAAACTTGGGACCTAAAGAGCTGCTTGGATCTTCACCTTATTTAGGGAAGTTACCTCTTATAATATTTCAATGCGCATTGTTTTTCTAAAAAACTTTCCACAAAACTGGAAATCTCAAAAATTCTTTCATATGGTATGATCAATTTAATGATTCCGTATCGATTTCTTGGAGAAATTTACTTTTAAAACCGGAAAAACATGGTGTTTTTATTTGGCATACAAATCAGTTACTTGTGTAAATAAAACATTATGATAATCGCTTAAAGGAAATATGTAATTTAAACATGATAAACTCTTCATTGGAATAAAAAGCAAAGAAAAAATTTATTGTTTAATAGAAAATAAAGGAAAACTGTCAATAAAGCAACACCAGATCGAAGGATTTTATGTTATTAGATGTTATTATTAGATTTTCAATGTAAGATTTAAAACCCAATGATGATGAGCATAGACCTCAATTTTGCCGTTAGTTTCTGAATGCAGATGATATTGAGGAATACAACTTTTTGAGGTTAATTTTATGGACAAAAGCGTTTGTTTTTACAGGGGAAGACATTTCTCCTATCCATGTGGGATATCATTGATTTATTCATTTTTTTACTGCTGTCGAATAAATCAACCATACTCCACATGGGTAGGTGGAAATACCTTCCCCTCTTAAAACATTCATCTGTCCATTAAATTCACCTCTAAAACTGGTATTTCTCAATATCATCAAGATTTGCAGTTTTGTAGATAGTTTTTTTTAAAAACGGTGATCATTGAAGTATTAGAAGACGTAACTTCCCTAAATAAGGTAAAGATCAAGCTGTTCTTTAGGTCCCAAGTTTGTAAAATTCAAGGTTATATGTACTCTGTTCTTACAGGAAATTTAATGCTAAATTCAAAATGGGGTCAAAATTTGAAAAATATTTAAAAAGTGGAGATATTGCAGCTTTTATGTCTAAAAAACGCGATTTCCTCAAAAAAAGTTTTTGAATTATCGTATAAATTCTGTGGTATTTTTCTTCATTTTTTATCTAGTTTCACCTAATTTTTTTTTTTTCACCAAGAGGTATTCAACCTTTACATTTTTAAAGTAAAACAAAGCATTTTTTCCTTAGTTATTTATTGAAACATCTCTTATTAAGCAATTCAGTCATATCAGCAGTTGATTTTTTTAAACAAATTAATATATTTCAGACCACTATGCACAAGAATGAAGCCTATGGACTAATGCTTCTGAAGAAACATACCCGAGCATCAGTAGATATTTATCGCCAACAACGAAGAGAAGAAAAGTGTTTCCATCGGCACAAAAAAAGGAATTGGGAAAATAGAGAGCTAGAAGAAATAGAGATATTGAAGAGCATTAATGAATGCCGAAAATTTTATGAAAAAGTGAACAGAGGTCGAAAGCCGATCTAACCTCGAATCTCAGCCTGTAAGGACACTGATGGATCTCTGTTGAATGAAAAGTGCTACGAAGATGGAACAAGTACTTCAATCACTTGCTTAATGGAAATCAGGTTCAGGAAACTCAACGGGAAAAAGTGGACCTTGGTCGAACCCCTGGAGATGACCTCGAGCCCCCAGACGAAGAGGAACTATGTGAAACCATTGAGAGGCTAAGAGCAACAAAGCACCAGGCTTTGAAAAACTTTCAGCCGAGCTATTCAAGAAAGGGGGTGATCAGCTGATCCAAGCATTACAAAATCTTCTTTTTGTGATCTGGACAGAAGAAATGATTCCAAAGGCTTGGGACAAGACATTTTTATATCCTATTCACAAGAAGGGAGATCTTCTCGAATGTAAAAATTATCGAGGCATATCTCTATTGCCATGTGCCTGCAAAATTTTCTCAAACATATTGTATCAAAGATTGTCACCTCATGTTGAGAGAGTTCTTGGGAGGTATGAGTGCGGCTTTTGTAAATGCAGGTCTGCAACAGACCAGATTTTGATTTTGACAGATTGAAGAAGAAGAATATATTTCAAGCTAATTTTTTTTTCTTTTTATTTTGTAATATATTCAGAATCAGATGTAACCATTAAACTATGAATCACATAAATCAGTAAAATAATCTAGTTAGTAAAAACCTGGAAACTTAAGTAATGCATTAATATTTTTAAAGTTTAAAACAAATGATTTTATAGCTTTTAACGGAAAATAAAATTTAAATCTTTTATTAATTACAATAATAAACATTAAGTGTAGATTATTTATTATTTATATATATATGTAGATATATATTTTTTATTTTTTCCTAAGATGACTCATCCGAGAGGGATAGTTCATTTTCTTTCACTCGACTGTTGAGGTTATCTGTAGGAGAACTGTATAAGCTAATGTTTTTTGGGATTTATTTCAGGTAATTTTTTTTATTTCAACTTTGTACCTCTAATAAATAAGTAGTTTAATTGACTTATGGTATATCTAATTTATTTCTGCAGTTAGATTGTAAAATTAGATATTTTGATCATACATAAACGATTAAATCAGATATAAAATTAATAAGCATGGTGTGAAATTTGAATTTGTTGACTGGGTTGACAACGAACGTCTCTGTCATTGAGGGATTACCTTTGGATACCTCTTTGTAAAATATCCTGGTCACATTGTTGAAGTTTGTTATAGAAAATTTATGAATAAATTATAAGTACATTTTATATAGCAAACATAAACAAATTGAACCCCTAAATTTGTAGCAATTTATTAAGTAATTAAATCAATTGTTTTCAATGGAAAATAATTTTAAACTACTTTCTATCAAGTATCATGGTGTATCATTTTGACTGAGAGCCACTACCAGGTATGCAAGTTTAAAATGTTGTTTATTTCTTAAAATATATACACAGTAATTTAAAAAAAAGTATAATATATTTTATAATTATATTAGTTATAATTAGTAATAGTAGTTATAAGTAGTAATTAGTTTTAGAAAAAAAAGATTAAATAATTGTTATTGTCAACTATATTTTCTTCAAAGGTGGCACAATATTATAGCAAGGAGGCAAGGAGTGAGAAGGAAACTCGTCGGAATCATTGAAGACAGGAGCTACCCAAACAATCTTGTGTTCACCACTTATTCCAACCAAGTGTTTTCCCATTCCACCGTGAGGATAGAAAGTATGCCTGAAACGATAGAACATCGCATAGTCAGGTCGAAGAAGGCTAAGGTTTGTTATTACTTATTATAACTAATTTGATTCTTTATTATATATTTTATTATGCTATAGAGTGATTGTAAGATTACAGGCCTCTTTGACGTATCTAATTTGAAAAAATATTAGTCCCAAAAATCATTATCTTTCAAATATCTTTTCGCTGAGAATAGTCTCCTGATGACATGAAAATGCTTAGGTAGAATTAGAATCATGTTCCTGCTTAAAAATTTCAAATTCAAATTAGCCAATAGTCTATAATCACCCGTTAGTCATTTAAGTTTATAGAAATAATGAGTTTCATTATAGAACGCCATGTCATTGTGTCTTGTCATACACAATGTCTTCTATTAAGTGATTAAGATAGTAAAACAAATATTACATTTGATTATTAAAACTAAAAATATATAAGAGATTTTCAATAATTACCAATAAAATTGGAGGGTTACAGGAAATAACGATCATAGTCAGTCCATCTTTGCCAACTTGAGTATAAAGTGTGAACAGAGAGTTTTCTAACTGATGATATGAATATATTATAGAATTTGGGGAAGCAAGAATATACAGGGTGTCCCGAATTTAAATGGCAAAACTTCAGGAACTTATAGGGGACCGAAAAACTAAGACAAGAAGTCCTTTAGAGATTTGCTCTTTTTTGCTTAGTTTTAGAGAAAATCGCAAAAAAAGAAACAAAACAAAAATGTTACAGGTAGTGATTATCACCTTTCAAAGTTTGTCAGGCTAGGCAGTGAGATTTGTAAACACTTAATGTTATCCTTTACATTCTTTTATTTGTTTACATTTTGTCTTCCTTCTAGGATTATAATTCCTAAATCAGTCTTCAGTCAGTTACTCAGATATTTTTGTGTGAATAGCATCAGCCACAATGCCGCATACATATTATAATGTGTATGGTTTCTGTAATGGTAATGCTTTAGAAGCGGTGCGGGAGTACGAGTCTTTTCATTAACTTTTAACAGACTACGAGAGACTGGGGTTAGTTGAAAAAAATAAATTTTAGATCTGACAAATAGTTTTGGCGTTATGATGAAAACTAAGCCAAAAAAACTTGGACTTGAGTAAATAAAATAGTCAGCGGCTTTTAACATGCTGGTAGGGTATTTAATGGGACTTGGTCAAATTTTCATATATAGATTCTTATAGGAAATTTAAGGAGCTTTTAGATAAAAAGTAGAAATTTTTGATCGAACAATTAGTTTCGGAATGAGTATCAATAAACGTGTTTTTTCAGAGAAGTGCGACCCCAGATAAAGATTGCCAAAATGAGGGGTGTATAGTGCTTGAATTATGCGATAATTTTTGACTTCACAGCTTTGTTAGGAGTAGCTTGTAGGTAAACATATTAAAAGTCCCCCGCCCCTGGGGGGTGAGCTAAAGGTGGGGGGAGGGGAGAAGGTCCCAATTTTGTTTTTCAATTATATCTTGAAAACGGTGGACTCTAGAAAAATATGTTTCAAATAAACATACAAGCTAATTAAATTTCCTATAAAATTAATTATATATGTATTGGTGGAAATTCCAACGGTTTTTGCGATATACATTATTAAAAATCGACAATTTTAGAAGTAAAAAAAATGTTTACCTCACTTTTTGTTAAACATTTGAAGCAAATACCAGAAAGGTATATATGAAATTAAAGTAAATTTAATGCTCTACAATTTTGATTCTGACATTTTTTCTGAGAAACGATTGTGGAACGTAATAGAAGCAAATGTTTGACAAAAAGTGAGGTGGCATTGGTTTTTTCCCGAAAATCACCAATTTTCAGTAATGTATATCTCGTAAGCTGTTAGAATTACGACAAATTTATATATAGTCAACTTTATAGGAAATTTAATTAGCTTGTATGTTTATTTGAAACATATTTTTCTAGAGTCAACAGTTTTCGAGATATTATCGAAAAACCAAAAAAATTAAACTTCTCCCCTCCCCCCCCACCGTTAGCTCACCCCCCAGGGGCAGGGACTTTTAGTATGTTTACCTTCTAACTATTCCAAATGAAGCTATGAAGTCAAAAATTATCCTATATTCCATGCACTCTACAATATGTTTATTGACTGGACTAATTAAATATTTATTCTTATGCTAATGAATGACATGAGCAACCTATAGCTTGTGGTTCTCAACGGTAAGCCAACTGCCTGTTTTTGTGCTGGTAACTTAAAATCATAAACAATTTCTTTTGTGACTATGTATTTTATGCATTTAACAGGCAAATAATTTAATTAGCCCATATAAAACATTAAACATGGCTCCTAAAATGATAATAAACAATAATATTAACTGTTCATCATTATACTAAAAAAAAAATTTCACCGCAGTTCAGATTCAGTATTTTTGGCAGGGTGATGCCTGATGGCGAGACTTAAATGGGGTTGATCAATTTTAGGTCCCTGAGACCGTTCATGTACAGGCCTTATGCCCGAAAGTCATACTCTTATAAAAGTTCTCCATAAGACACTATTATTCTTCATTAAGAGAGACATAATTTCACTTCCAATGTCTTGGCCACACTGGCTCCTCATGGCCATGAACCATACCATGTGATCACAAACATGCTTGAAGAGCTATGAAGCTACCCGTCACTGTTCCCAAACTAGGCAACTTAGGTAACAGAACATTCTGTATTCTGATTAACCAATTAATTTATTACATAACACAAAAATAAAATTGGTTACAATAAAACTAAAGATGAATATAAACATAACGTAAATAAAAAACATGCTATTAATCCATCCATAAATCTATACTATTATGTAAAAGAACAAGCCATTTTTTGTTTGTGATCACTAACCACGAAATCTACTGAAGCAATATGTACCAAATTTTAACTACATTATCTTCATAGTTCAAGGGAGGTTTAGAAATAATAAAATTTACATATTTTTTATTAAATGGTTCTTCAAAAGCAATAAATATGTGGTGTGCAGTGAAGTTTAAAAATTGACCGAAGGTGGGCGAGCGCCATTCAAGAGAGAGGTAGCAAATATACGTTGTTATATAGAGCTAGAAATTGATAATAACATTTGCTTAATTCAATTGTATTTATAAAAAAAAAAACTAAATGTGTGGTATGAAGTGTGGATCCCAATGAAATTCAAAAATCGAACAATATGTGTCTAGCTCTATTCTGCAAAGGTTTCAGTAAAACTATTGAACCCATCAGAACCAAATGTTAACTACACCATCTTCATAGTACTAGGAAGGTTTACAATAGTAATGTTTACTTATATAATAATTTAAATATACAGTATTAAGTGACAGAAACAAGATTTGTCATATGTCATAAACTTTTAAGGTTAGAAATTAAAATCCAACCAGATGAAATCGATAAAATTATTTCTACCAAATAGAAATTTTTATCGAATTAAAATTTTAATCCTTAGCCTTTTTTTATATTGTGTGTAAAAATATGTCTCTGTCCATCTGGATTACCCACTCATATATTAAAATTAAAGATTGGATGTCCAATTATGCTTTTAGGTAATCTTCAAACAACTAATCAGGGCAATTTTAAACAGGTTAAAAATTACTGCTAGGCGTGAATATAACATTGAAGAAATAATGCTCAATTGCATACTTCAATACAAGAATTTTATCGATAAAAAATTAAAACTTCAATTATTAGTAAAAATTATCTTAAGTTCTTTATTTATGAGAGCGGGCGAAGTTGTGAAGGGGGATGATAGTATAAATATACAACAATATAAAATATATGTGATGCATATGCGACCAATATGCCAATAGAATCATTTTTATAATTTAAATCTATACCTTTAATTATAAGCTATAGTAACAATTAACTAGTAAAACGGCTCAACAATGTAAACATGTTAGAAAGTTAATATTGAAGTCTATTACTTATTTAGAGGTAACGTGGCAGTAACCACCGTCTAGAAAACAATCCTGTACCTCATGCACCTTTAATAATAAAAACTTAACTGTCGGACTCAACAGTTATTGTACTTAATTTTTTTTTTCTCTGTGATATAATTTTGATTAATTTAAGTTGTATTATATTCAGGGAGAGTGCGGTGGAGAAGATAGTGCTAACTTATTACCAGCATTGCCACATATTGTGAGGAAGCCTCAGATTCTCTCATGTCAGCCAGTCTATTTACCTCCATTCCTCTTCACTCCTACTGTCAAGGTAAATCATTTTCAAATTTTCATTACTTGGTATATGTTTTTAGAATATTTTAAAATCTTGAAAAATGACTTATGAACTTTAATTATTTGCTTATTTATTATTACATAAGTAGAGAATTAAAAAATTCAGAAAAGAGACAAAAAGTATTTGAGACAAGTACCTTACAACCAAAAAGATCAACCCATAGATGCCGAAAGTATCTGTTGGTCTGTTTGATTTATTGATCAAACTGTTGAAGCTAGATTTCCTAGCCGCGGTCTGCTTTAATGTGATTTTATGTTCTTGGACCAGGACAGTGCCTCAATTGGTTAATTGTTAACCTTTTAGTACTAACAGCTATTTGAGGAGGCTAAAGGCTTTGTCTTGGAATCTTCTAATAATGGCACTGTTATTGATAGCATTTTGCCATTACCATTGATACCATTTTCATCAATGGGAAAAAAAGTGTGCATTATGCTGCAAATTTACTGTTCACCGGGAATTATGTGATTTCGTAAGATAAAAAAAAAAAAATGGGATTCATTTACTCATCGTCAATTGAGGTTACAATGAAAATGACAGATTCTAATTTAAATTGGGTATATAATTTGCAATATTTTCTAAATTTGTGAAATTTTTAATTATTCAAAATAAAATCATTAATAAAGAAAATATTTTCCAAAAAAAAAAAATACTCTAATAGGGTAAATCACTAGTTATGGTCACCTGACCAGCTATGGGCAGCTTAATACAATTATCACAGTAATAAAGATCTAATCTATTTATATGTGATATCGCTTGGAGAAATATTTCTGAAAAGGATTTAAGTTCATTTACTTATGGAACGCTCTCTCCTATCCCTTTCCAATAGCCATAAACAAATATTTTCCTCAAATAGTGTCCTGAAATACCTCTTTTTTTTTTTTTTTTTTTTTTTTTTTTTTTTTAAGATCGTTTTTAAAAGTGAGACTTCTTAAGGAAATATAGTGAAATTGCTTAATTAATTTTTAGTTTTTGATTTATATAGCTTCCATACAAGTTCCATTATGTTGGGCTATCTGATATTAATTAACAATAATTTTGAACTGACCATAACCAGTCATGAAAAATACGAGATATGAGTTATGGTATCCGTTTCAATTTTCTTTGGTGTTACAGATGTTCTTTCTGCTAATAAAGAAAAAATAGAATTTACTTCATTTGATTAAGCCATTTTAAAACTTAAATGCTACATTCCTTCCTAGTAGTAGTCATGTTTGACCTTACGTCTCTTAAGTGACTATTACTAGTTAATATAGTTAGTTATTTTCTGTACTTTGCGGATTGCTACTGCTGTTTAAGAAAACTGGAAATATCAAAAGAAGATAATTTACAAAAATTACATTCCGATTTTTTTTAATGCATTTATTTTTTAGTGGGGATGATTACTTGATGATATTGTGTGTCGTTACTGCTTATGTTAAAAAATCAGTGATAAGTGTGGCTATAAATTATACTCTGGTAAATAGTTGTTTTAATTCATTTTCAACTATCATTTCATGATGTTTTTTTAAACTTATAAGTAACTACAAAGTTTGTGAATGAGTGCATCGACTGATTGTGTTTTTAAATATATATTTTACTTTTTTGTTAGACTGCGTTGTATTAGTATTTAGATTATTTTTATTGTTCTAGTTGTTCATTAATTAATACTCATTTAAAATTATTAAAAACATTTGTTTAAGGATTATTTTATCACATGCCCATAACTCATATTTTTAACTGTTTGTAAAAAAATTATAATAATTTATTTGAAAGGAAGCTTTAGCATATTTTACATTTCAGAGAAAAAACTTTTGAGAATGTATTGAATTATTATGTGATAAATTTAATATGTATTTTTTATCGTTTATATATTATCACTGACAGGTGGAGATAAAGAAAAGCAGACGGCTGTACAGCTCGAACCGAAGGTGGAGCTGGATCTCTTCTCACCTCTGGGGGGAGGACGGGAGACTGTGGCAGGTTCTTTGGGAAGGGGATAAACAAGAACCTGGGTTCCAGTGCCCTCCTCCTCTTGGCCTACTCAGTCTTCGACCAATCACTGGCTGGTCGAGTATAGTCATACCTGGTAAAATCTGTTTCTCTTTTAGAATTATCTTATACGAAGTATATGTATCTGTAATTTATTAAAAAAAGAAAATAATGAATACAAGTTATTTTTTTTTCGGTGGTTCTCAAGTTTTAGGGTCTAGAATATATTTATTATAGTATATGAATCGTTTGAGTGCTAACAAAAGTTAGTCGTTAACAAGCTCTAAAAGCTGAGCTTTTGTTTAATTTCATTGTATGAGTTCAAACTCAGGAGGAATAGTACCAAAACAGCCAGAAACATGAATTAATGAAGTCTTGGATGAGGGCTGTGTAATTGGTTGGCGATTTTCAAAGATGATTACAAAAATTAGATAGGAGATTTTAATTTTGAAGAAAACTTAAGTTGTAGAATGTGAAAATACTTTTTTCATGACAATTTTTTTTTTTTTTTATTTCATATCCCTTTTTATATTTATTTGTTTATTTAATTAATACAAATCTTTAATTATAGTATTTTTGAACTTTCTTTTACTTACATGTAAAACATTATATTAAAAAATATTTACTTGGTTTATTTTTCAAAGAATGGAATTTATTTAGAATGGAAAATTTATTTTGATTTTCTATAACCTTGAGTATGACCAATGTTTGCTCTGGCAACCCATTAGTAATGAATTGTAAAAATAAAAATAAATTAGGATTTAGATATTTATTTAGACATGGATGTGTCTTTTGGCTGGTGGTCTATATGTTTTTGGTGTAATGTTTTTTTCACAGTCAAAAACGTAACAATATGACTAGCTCTAGCTCTGTTGGTGTTACTCAGATTGAAAATTTGCCAACAGTTTTCTTATCAGTAATTTAATGGAAAATAGTTTTTGTTATTTAACATTTGTCGAAGCGTTTGACTGAGTCTGGCACTCAGGACTGCTCTATAAACTATGTAAGTTACTACCTCCAACGTACTTCTTATTATTTGATCCTATCTCAGTGATAGAACTTTTAAAGTTAATAATAACTTGTCCTATTCGGCTCTATTTACCCTATCTTCCGGTGTTCCTCAAGGAAATATACTAACTCCAATCTTCTACATGGTGTATACAGCTGACGAATCCTAGCACCATCCTCACCATGTATGCTAATGACACTTATGTGTTATCAGTAAACTATGATCCCTTCATTGCCTCCCAGACACTCCAATCCCACATCATAATTCTTCAAGAATGGTGTCGAAAATAGAGAATCAAAATTAGACCAATTTGGACATACAGAGTTGAGCTTTGGGGCTCCACTAAACCATCCAATTCATCTTGTATCCAATCCTTACAATCCAAAATCCTAAATGCTCCTTACTTCATCACAAACAAACTTATCCACTAGGATCTTAGTATACCTTAAGTTTCTTACTTAACTCAAACCAGGTATCTATCCTTTCATAGCTAACTCCACAACTTTTCAAATCTGTTAGTATCACAACTTGCTTCTCATTCCATTTCAGATAACCCTCTGAGACACCTGAAAAGAAGATGGCCTCGGGACTTTCTGATATAGTACTTCATTATATAGAACCTTTATAAATGCTACTAGTGGGTAGTTGCATTAAAAACAAGTTACGTGCCATTTTTATCAATATCATCATATTTACTTGATGTATTATATTTTTATATTATATATACTATTGTAAATTTCAACAAACACGCACAAAAAAAAACTTTAGTCAACTAGGGCCCACCATTTAGGAGCTATATAGATTTGAATGAAAAAAGTCACGTATACCTAAATTTTTTAATTGGTGAGGCTTTTTTGGCGCAATCTATCTCTGTTGTTGTTGCTCAGATCGAGACTTTAACGACAGGTCCCTGGTCAGAAATTTAATGGAGAATTTTGTTGGATATCATTTGTCGCTAGGACTTACCATTTATGAGTTAAATTAGTTTGAATGAAAAAAGTCACACTGTAACTTTTTTTTCACATTCAAATATGTAACGTTTTTTCACCTCCAGATATAACATTTTGACAGCTCTGTTGGTGTTGCTCAGATTGAAAATATGCTGACATTTTGCTTATCAGTAGGGCTGTGAAATATATGCATTTGCATATTTCTCCTGGCCAACTAAAACATCTAATATCGTCAAACTATATGTTTTGAGGCATTTGGAATCAATTTGAGTTATTTTTATTTTGCATATTTTGAACTTCAACTGCATATTATCTACATATATGGCATTTTTATTTTCGATATTTTGTCATAAATACATATTTTGAACTGTAATTGCATATTTAACTACATATCCGGCATATCAGCATTTGACTTTTGATTTTTTTTTTTTTTTTTTTTTTTTTTTTTTTTTTTTTTTTTTTTTTTTTTTTTTTTTTTTAAGTTTCTGAGCAGACAAAAAAAAAAAATATAAATGAAAACCAAAAAATAGCTACGTGAACTCCTATTCTTTTTTTCTTTTCTTTTTTTCATCAATTGAATAAGATTGTGTTTATCCAGATGCTGATTCTTCCCTTTGCTTTTTTTTTTATTATTTGCTTCTCTTGGAATTGTTTAGTCAGATTAATTTTTTGTTCTTGCTCTCCTGAAATACTTGGAATATTACTTCACTTTTATTTTTTCTCTAAAATTACTCTAGCAAAGACAAAAGATCTTGTTGGAAAGAATGTAAGTTCTCAAAATTGAGACTTTTAAGTGCGATGGCGATGTTTTATATTGTGTTTTTTTTTATAAAGTTGTGTCAATTACTGCCCATAAAAACAACCAAGTACTTATATATGATAAAGCAAAGGCAAGAAATCAAAATTTGTAAAAACTTTTGTTACACAAACTGCCACTGGATTCACAAAATTCTGGTTTCAATACTGATTTATGTCCAGCTGAAATACCCTTCCATACATGTGTTCTTTTTTAACATTCGCCTTGTCTTTTTGTTTTTTAATAGTCTCCTTCGAATTGTTTCCCTTTTCAACACAATTAGTTACCTAAACTTGAGTTTGTACTCATGTATAAGTATGTATTGCATTTTTTTATTTTTCTAAATAGGTAATGTAAATAGTTGCATATTTTAGGTATTTAATTGCATATTTTACCCTATATATTTGCATATACATGAGCATATTTTTGAGTTTTTATTGCATATAATTCACAGCCATACTTATCAGGAATTTAGTCTATACTATTATATAAAAGGACTAGCCATTTTTCGTTAGTGATCACTAACCGCGAAAAGTACTGAACCAATATTTACCAAATTTTAACTACATCATCTTAATGGTTCCCCAGGTAGGTTTAGTAATAATAAATTATAACGATTTTAAATTAATTTTTTATTAAAAAAGCGATAATATGTGGATAACAGTGAAGTTTGAAAATCTTCCAATAGGTGGGAAGCGCCATTGCACCTGAGATGTTACTAAGGTACTGTGTTATATAGAGCTTGAAATTGATAATAAAATTTACAAATTTTCAATTAAATTATTAAAGAAGATTTATATAAGTGTTGGGGCATGTGAATCCAAGTGAAGTTTTAAATCGACTGGTATATGGTTAGCATCATTCCGCAATAGTTTACAACAGTAAAACTTCTGAACACGAAATTTTGTACCAAACTTCTGTACCAAATTGTAACTGCATCATCTTCATAGTTCTAGGATGGTTCAGCAATAATAAAATTTTAAATGTTCAATGTTGAGTGGAGCAAACAAGGTTTGCCACACTGTCATATACTTTTATGGTTAGAAATTAAAATCCAACAAAATCAAATCTAATCAATACAATTATTTCTGCCTAATATACTCAATTGCATCCTTCAATACAAGATTTTCATTGATAAACAAATAAACCTTCAGTTATTAGTTAAAATTATCTAAAATATTTACTTATGAGAGCGGGTGACGCTAGGACCTCTTATTTAGGAGCTATATTGATTTGAATGAAATAAGTAACTTTTTGTGCCTACATTTTTTAAGAGCTAGGGCTTTTTGACATGCTCTAGCTCTGATGCTGTTGCTGTTGCTTGGATTGAAAATTTGCCAACAGTTTCCTTATCAGAAACTTAATGGAGAACATTTTTTGTTTTGTACTATTTGTCTCTAGAACTGTTCAGGAGCTGTATTGTTTGGAATGAAAAAAGTCATATTTGAAACTCCTATTTTCTCCCAACTTTGTTTATTTTGAGTAATCATTGATTATTAACTTAATTTAATTATTAATTTAAAGAATTTGATCTTCTAATTCTAAAATGTAACTTGGCAAAAGATATATATATATAATTTTGCCCAATCAGAGAGAAATTGAGTTTTTGTTTTACTTATGTTTTAACTATAATTGTATTTATGTTAATTAATAGGAGTGAAATAAACATTTACCAGTAGTCTATTAGAATATAAGTTTATACATGGTTTTTGTATTGCATATGTATATGTAACAATTAAAACTAGTTTTCTGATTAATTGAATACTAGAAGTGGCTAATAATTTATCAATTCCTTATTAAATCAGTTCATTGATACGATCATACATTGGTCTATTGGCTCAACAATTTGTTATTATCAATATAAATATATATATATTTATATATATGGATAAATTTCTTGACTGTAACTATTAAATGTTTAGTAAGGTTCTTGAGGTTCAGTCAATAAATAAAAACAACTATTTTGGCGACATTTCGATACTATATTGTTGTATATCGATACTATAAATAGTACATTACTAGAATTGTTAAAATTTAGTTAGTCTATACCATATCTACCATTTACATTGGCATGATTATGAGAACAATATAGTATCGAAATGTCGCCAAAATAGTTGTTTTTATTTATTGACTGAACCTCAAGAACCTTACCTAAACATATAAATATGCATTATATATTAGATTGGATCTATGGAAAGACCCTTGTTATATCTGAATCCATGGTATAATGAAGGTCCACTTTATATTGTTTTATACTCTATTATCTTTAATTTATTGTTGAGAAGTAAACTGTACTTGAGAATATTCTTTTATGTTTCAGACAAACAGACACTGGTAACTGATGCTGGAAAGCTGTACGTCTTGGATGGGCTTCTCACCAGGCTGAAGGAACAAGGGCATCGAGCTCTAATTTACTCCCAGATGACAAGGATGATCGACTTGTTAGAGGTGAAATAATTAATATATACTGAATAATAATAATATTCTAACTAATAATAATAATATACTGTAAATAACTATACTACTAAAAATAATAATATACTGAATTACAGATGTTGCCATTAAAATGAACCATTGTCTTAACTGTTTGAGTTGTCAGATATTGATTCTGTAAATTTTCAAGCCAAAGATTATTGTCAAAATGTTACTCTCGACCGATCATGTTTTGAGCTCTTACTCCCTCTACTTTTAAATACCACTATTTGGTCTTAGTGGTTTAATTATTATTTCTAGGATTAATTATATCCATGGTTTTTGTTATCACCATGTGGCCTCAATTAATTATTTTAAAGAAATGAAAACAACACTCCTAACCCGTGGGGAGACTCACTGTGAACACAAAATTTGTTTTCATATCAGCTGTGGAATGACTATTGGCTTTCCTCATCCTCCATTGGATTGGTGGATACTGACCACACCTTCTCCTTATTTAACCATTAGTCTAGGAACAAAACTACCTTACCCATTACTGAACCCAACATCCTTATTCAAAGTTCAAGCTTGTAGGAGTGCTAAATTTTTTGTTTATGTATAGGTCAGTAAGTCCATGTAGTTTTATGACCAAAATAAAAATTCAATTTTTTATACATACCTTTTAATTTTAAATGATTTATGCACCCTTTTGTTCAATAAGCTAATGATTAGGGAGACCAAAAATATGTTTCTCCTTGAATGACGGGTTTGTAATGAAAAATGCTTTCAAGGTGTTGTTTGACATCATCCTGGTTCAGAAATTATTTCCCAAATAAGAACATAGTAGAGAGCATAAAAGATGGTAGTCAGATGGTGCAAGGTAAGGACTAAAAGGAGGTTGTAGCAAAATATCCCAGGTAAACTCCAATCTCTCACAAGTGTGTTAAGACTTGTGTAGCTGAGCGTTTTCATGATGAAAGCTGATGCCTCTTTTGTTGTCTATTTCTGGGGGCTTCTATATATTTTCCTTCAACTGGTCCTGTTTTAATTGTATTTAATTGAATCAATGGTCTGATTCTCTGGGAGAAGCTTATAACAAATTACTCCTTTAAAATCCCACTAACTGCACATCACTTTTTTTGGGTTGAGTCCATCTTTCAAGATTGCTTGGGGGAGACTGAAGAATGGTTTTGGTTCTTTTTGAGAGGATGATCACATGTGTTTAAGCTCTGCTGCAAGTCTCAGTTGGTAAGTTTGTGCAACACCCACACAATTGCTCTACTTACATAGCTAGCATCTCCAGAATATATTAAATATCCTGTACCCATAGATGAATAGGTAAAAATGCAATGAGCCGTTTCTAAAGATCCCTTTATTATTAGGATTTAGGAAATGATTCAGAAAATTCCTCCATCAAAACAAAGAGGTGAATCACCGCAAAGACTTTGATTATAAGCATTTGACTTTCGCTAATCCAAACTAAATAAAACTAAAGGGGTTTAGATCAGAGAATAGGAGTGATGTAATACTTACTGCTTTTTTGGTTTTGATTTTGTTTGCAACTTGGCCAATCCATATCTACAGATGATGTTTAACACAATATTTAGAACAATTATAGATGATATAACAAACGTTAGTTAAAAACACATTTCAGTTAAAAATTTAAGTACAAAACAAGCGTCTATATTATGAGTAGATTGCTTGTAATTTTATTTATATAAAATTTATCCTGAATATTTATCAACAAAACATAAACAAATAATGGAAACATCTGTTTGATATGGTACTAGAATTTCCGAGACATCCTTCCTAATTTTTTTTTTTTTTTTTTTTTTTTTTTTTTTTTTTTTTTCCCCAGCTTTAGTGGCACCTCAGCCCTGTGGCTCATTGTGCCTATGCCGTTTATCCTGTACCATTATTAGTACAGTCCTAGTGTTTTCATGTACCTTATAATGCTAATAGGGTCTATGTCCACACTCGGATCTAGGATGATTTCTTCCCCAAAGTGAAGAAACCTTCTCCTTGCCAGCATATCGCATTTGCATATAATGTGGTAAGGCGTTTCATCCTCCCTATTGCAGAATCTGCAATTCGGTGAGGTCTTGATTTTCATTATGCAGAGATGTTTGTTTAATCTGCAATGCCCTGTATACATTTCTGTCAGGTATTTGAGCTTGGCTCTGTCAAGATTAAGAAGTTGTGTGCTTCTTTTCTTGCAGTGCCCTCCCAGAAACAGTTTTGACTGTCTTAGTTGTTCTATTTGCCAGATCTGAGAGGCGATTCTGTAATAGAGCCTTGCAATTTCACTTTTCGCAAGGCTCCAGGCTATGCCACAGACAGGCTCGGGAGCAGTGGGAATGCTGTCCGAACCTTGTCTGGCCAGTTCATCAGCCTTCTCATTACCTGATATGTTCGAGTGTCCTTTCACCCATTCTATCCAGATTCTGTTTTCAACAGCCTGTTGAGGTATAATTTGCAGTCCTCGACAAGCTTGGATCTGGTTATAGTATTCCTCAGAGCCCCCAGGGCAGCTTGACTGTCTGAGTAAATCTTAATGGTTCTGTTCTGTGTTCTATCTTCTATTAGTTGTTGTGCACAGCAACAGATTGCCATTACCTCAGCCTGGAATACCGAGGTATACTTCCCCAGGGGGAGAGAAGTGCTCTTATTGTCGCTTGCTCTCCAAATTCCTGCTCCTGAACCTTTCTTGGTTAGGGAGCCATCGGTATAGCAGTTGATGCCATTGCATTTTTGGTGTTGCTTCCCGATGTCTATTTCCACATTGAAGGTAATCTCAATGTGTTTCTTTATCTGGAGGTCTGAGTTCATTTTGAGCACCTCTATTCCCTCCATTTTGTTTAATAGCTTCTTATGCCCATCTCTTCTAGATGGTTCAAAGAGCAATCCTTGCTTAACAAGTTTATACATAGAGAGCATAGCTGTCGCTTCTACCTCCAATTGGAGGTGTGACCTGAGGTTTAGTATAACCTCCATTGCCGCAGTTGGAGTGGTTCTCATGGCTCCTGTGATTAGAAGACATGCCAGTCTCTACTTTGTTTAGTTGGGCTTTAGATCTTTCCAGCCCCGCTTTGTGCCACCACACCATAGTGGCATACAATATTGAGGGTCTGATTACCATAATGTAAATCCAGTGGACTACCTTTGGTTTCATACTCCAGGATTTGCCTACTGCCCTTTTGCAGGCCCATAGGCTCCTTAAGGTTTTGGAAGACACATATTCTATGTGTCTGTCCCATTTTAATTTGTTATCCAGATAGACTCCCAGGTGCTTAACCTGTGTGCTAATCTTAATCTGGATTTCATTTAGTTTCGGTGGTCTAACGACCACCTTCTTGCAATTTGTAAAGATGCATAGTTCTACTTTATTCGGATTGATGTTCAGACCCCTGTTGTCACACCAATCCGTCAGTATCCCCATGCATGTAATAAGCAGGTCCGATATGGCAGCCTGATGCTTGCCACCCACCAGGATAGCGATATCGTCCGCATATCCCTGTGTGTAGAACCCTGCTTTGTTAATGTTATTCAATAGGGAGTCTACCACCATGCACCAGAGTAATGGCGATAGGACCCCCCCTTGCGGGCTTCGCCCACAGTTTGTTATCTCCTAATTCGGATATTATCCTCCCCTTTAACATTGAGCATATCCACTGGCGGATGATTGGGTCAATCTTTTTCTCCTCCAGGGCTCTCTTTATTGTCAAGTGGGGGGTTCTGTCGAAGGCTCCTTCTATATCAATGAAGATGCCCGCCATTATTTCCTTTTGGTCCAATGATTTTTCAATCTTGGATATGTTAGGTGTTGAAGGGCCACCTCACAGGATTTACCTGCCTGATAAACGTACTGCGAGTGGTGCAATGGTCTCAGCAGTAGCGTATTGTCCCTAATGTGCCTGTCCAAGACCTTCTCCATGGTTTTCATCAGGAAGGATGTCAGACATATGGGCCTAAATGCTTTGGGATTGATATAATTCTCTTTCCCAGGTTTTGGTATATAGATGACCTTGGCCAACTTCCATTTGTTTGGTATGTGTCCAAGTGTCAGGCTTCCTCTTAGTAGTTCTAGGAGGTATGGTTTGAGTACAGATAGCCCTTTCTGCAGCAATGCTGGGAAGATGCCATCTACTCCAGCTGCTTTATATGGTAAGAAGCTGTTTATTGCCCATGCAATTCTCTTGCCGGTTATTATCTCATTTGCTCTATCCCAACTCACCCTATCAGGGGCTTCGTTATTACCCGGGAATGAGCTTTGGTTATACTTAACATCGCAACCAGGAAAGTGCGCCCTTGCTAGGTCTTCGAGTGTCTCCATGCTATTCATGGTATACCTCTCTCCGTCCCACAGAGTGCCCAGCTTATCCTTCTGCGTTTGTTGGGATAATATTTTGTTGATCCTACTTGCTTCTGCAGTGGATTCAACTTCTTGACAAAACTTGATCCAAGCCTGTCTTTTCGTTTTTCTGACAGATTTATGGTAGGTTGTCAATTGGCTCTGTACTCTTCCCATCTGCCAGTTCTCTTAGCAATGTTGAATTTCTTTCTCAGAGCTTTCCTTTGATTGCTAAGATCTTTGTTCCACCATTTGGTGTTTCTAGTATTCTCAACATCACATCTTGTGTTATTAGACTCATAACACTTGGTTATGGCTGAAGTTAGTGTGGTGTTGAGCACCTCTAATTGCCATTTATTGGCAATCCTTCTTGGTAAGTTTATTGTTTCTCCTTCCAGCATCGTGCTATATCCTTCCCAGTTCGTTCTTCTGGGATTTCTGTAGCCGGATGCTTGGATGGGGTCAGTTATTAGATCAAATCTAATATACTTATGGTCTGAGCATGTTTCCTCGTTCGAGACGCCAGTTTCCCACCTTTTGGCTGATCTCTATGGTCGCTAAGGTTATATCGATTACATCTTGCCTATTCCTATTGACAAAGGTCGGTTTATTACCCCTGTTAAGAATGTCAAGATTATTACCTATAATAAGGTCAAGTAATTGCTCACCTCTTTGATTGGAGTTGGAGCTCCCCCTCGTCTCGTGATGGGCATTGGCATCCAGGGCCATGATGATATTGCCTCTGGCTTCTTCCATGAAGTTCATGTTCACCATGGGTGCCTTTTCGTAGGGGAGGTAGACTGCTGCTAGGCAGATCTCCATCCTCTGCGTCCTCGTAGTGAGGCTTATTCTAGCTGCTGCAAAGTCTCTGGAACAGAAATGCCACAGTGGCAGCAGTTTTAAACTCCTTTTATACAGGATGCATGCCCTGGGGTTATCCGACGAGGAGACCAGACCATAGCCTCCCATCCTGACACCCCCTGGCATGCCATTTAAAAGGTAAGGTTCTTGTATTAAGATTATATCAATATTCTTACCTTTCACGTATTGCTGCAATACTCCACACGCTGCTATGCAGTGGTGAAGATTAATTTGCAGCAGCTTTATCATTGATTTGGTGTTTATTGCTCAGGGGCTCCTTTGACTTTCCCTCCGTAGGTCGCTGCGAGGGAGCCGCCGCCCCAGAGACCTTTCTTGGGTCTCTGGGCGCCACATCCCCCGCTGCCCCCTTTGGTTCAGCCACAGGAGTTCCCTTGTTTTCATGTCCCTCAGGTATTGCTACCTTTGTGTCAGCCCCCTCCTCCTTCCGGGCTGACTTCTTTATTTCCCTCAGGACCACCCTATGGAGGCTGTAGTTGACCTCCATATTGTGCTCCCTCAGGTATGCAGCACTGTTCCTGGGTAGAGTCAGGACGGCGTAGCAACCCTTCTCATCCCTCGTCACTCCCGCCACTGTCCAGTAGTCCGCTCCAGGAACCCTTTTCTTATTTTGAATGGGAATCCGTTTCGCCAGTTGGTCATCATCCAGCCTCTTGCCTGGAAAATAACCACCCATTCTGGTGGCCGAGAGGACCTCCTTTGCATCGACAATGCGGACGGGTATGCCCTCCGCATCGCCAATGGGCCGGACGATCTCCCCGAGCCACCTCCTGGTCTCATTATCCTCACAATTAAATATGCTAGCTCCAAACTTGAAGCTAGCACCGTTAAATCTGGGTTCAATTGAGCCGTCGTCTACAAGATCGTCAATCATATCAACGACCACCTCCTGTATCCGACTGCTCTGCTCTCTGGTGAGCTGTACATGCGGATACTCATTAGGAATAACCGCAGTCATGTACCCCCCACCAGTTTCATGGGCATAGCTTGGCTTGCCCTCACTACCCCTGACTTTCTTCGCTGAAGGCGCAGAAAAGCCAGGTGAATTTCGATGCCTCTTCTTGTCTGGCAGGTTCGATTTTACTGGCCCAGCCTCAGCCCCTCCGCCCTTGACTGCCGGCTTGCCCGAGGGCTGCCTTGCGGCCCGGTCAGCAGGAGCCTTGGCTACACCGGCGCTCGCTCCCTTGGCCGCCGACTCACCCGAAGGGAGCCCAGCGGCCTCAGTTGCGGGCACCGATGACACCTTGAGGCTTTCGACTTTGGCGGCCGACTCACCCGTAGGGAGCCCAGCCCCCTCCGTCTCACCGCCTTGGTGGGGTTTTCCAACCGACACCTTGCCAGATTTCGAAGATTTGGCCCTCTTTCTAAACCGCTTTTTGTGACAGTTTTGAAGGGAGGGTCTTTAGCTGCTACGTCTTGCGACGGAGCTGTCGATTCCTCAACCTTCGAGCTGCCGAAAGCTATATTAGTGTTTGTATTTTGAATTGGGCTTACCTCTTGTGCCTCCATTGCTTGAGGTCTGAACGAACTAGCGTCTACATCCCTTGAGCCGAGGTCCACGTTGAGTCCGCCCACCTCCTGAGTCAGCGAGAGCATTAGCGAGCTCACCGACTCCTCGTCCAGTGTATCCAGGTCAGGACCTGAAACAAAGCCGTGATTTTCCGAGGATGAAAGTTCATCCTCGGACGAATTAAAAGTAGAATTTTTTGAATTTATATTTTTATTAATTGGGTGCATTTTGTTCCCACGAGTATGGGAGCGTTTAAATTACACTGCAAGTAAGCTCCCTATCCCTGCAGCGGGCTTTGTAGGTTTCCCTACTACCTTGGGGTTTCGCCTAGTGCCCCAAGTTGGTCGATAGAAGACAGTATATTTTTATCCACCCTCTGCCATTCAGTCTCAGCTCGAGCTCCCTCCACCTGACTTGGGTGACCATAAGACCCCTGACGATAGTCAGAGACCCCGCCTCTGTCGTTCGTGAATCCCATCGGATTCTCCAGGGGGCACCGCTTGGAGGTGACAGTAGGCGTTGATAGGGATAAGGAGAGCTGGAATCAGGCTTACAGTGAGTAGGGCACTATTGCTTGCATGATTCGCTTAGAGGTCAGGAGATCCCCGCACCTATCTCCTTCTCTAGCCCTCCCATTACCCTACCCATTTGCCCTTCCTAATTTACTCTAAGGAAATATTTGTATGTATTGTAGCATTTTTTAAAACATGAAAATTTATATAGCAAATAAAGTTAAGATACTATCGCCACAATAAAAAATTAAAGAATGTTTTAGGCATCAAAAATATAACAAATTACATTTATAAAACTATATTTTCAAAGTACAGGTAAAAATAAAATTAACATTGATTATTATATTGGCTCT
Source organism: Euschistus heros (assembly GCA_003667255.2). Classification (NCBI taxonomy): domain Eukaryota; kingdom Metazoa; phylum Arthropoda; class Insecta; order Hemiptera; family Pentatomidae; genus Euschistus; species Euschistus heros. The sequence goes on from RCWM02000295.1 coordinate 832,643, forward strand.
ATATGATCTAATTCTCTCGTGGGTTCTCAGGGCATTCTGACTATTGCATGTTATATATAATTAAAATTAAATAAAAATACATTATTTGCCTGAAGGGCAAAAATCATTGATTACAGTTCAAACTGCCCATAATGAAGCTTCATGTTGTTCACTGATGACTGTGAATTCAAATTAAGTAGCTATCAAACCTGTAGATGGCCATTTGCTCCTGACTTTGGAACTGAGGTCTGCATGGCAAGCAAGTGACCTTGCTCGTTGGGATGCCGACAATAGAGTGCCTGGTTTCTTCCATTTGGCTGGTGGTGGGGGATCTCCCCTTACATGACGCTCACAGTCTCTTCAATCAATTTATCGATTAATTAATTAATTCTTTCATCCAAATTGTTCTGTTTACCCGCTGTTAACGTTTTACATATTTAATCTTCCACAATTGAATTTATCATGGATGTTTTGATCGCCACAGTATATATACAATATAATGTCACTAAAGAAGCTTCACTTCAAAAAAAGAAAAAAAAAAAGATATATATATATATATATATATATATATATATATATATATATATATATATATATATATATATTGTAATGATATTTCGGAGTCGAGATAAATTGTAATTTAAAAGAATTCAAGTTTGAATTTGGCGCCAGCGAGAGTTCGCCGCCGATCTAATTGTTACGTGAATTTGCTTATCAATTTAAATTAAGATATGTTAAAAATGATTAGGATTTTTAAAATGTTTTTTATTGTATAATTTGAATTATATATAGTTATTGTAAGTTAAGATGTAATAAATATGAAGGCCATGATGAAGCAGATTTGGCCGTTAACGGTTTTTTGAAAGGACGCTTGGGTTGGCGTCTTTTTAGCTCAGTCAGCTTATGGATCCCGAGACGGTAACATCGTTAGATAAGCTCATGGATCCCGATGAATCAACACCGCTCTCTTTTTAGTCAGATATGCTAATGGATGCCGAGACATTACACCGTGCTCTCTCTGATTTGGAACTTTGAGGCAACAACACATCTTGCTCTCATCTCTCGCATTTTGAAACATCCACATCTATCTGATATTTAACAAGTCACATGTGTGAAGAAACAACAAATTATACTAGCAGTCTGGATGATAGGAGTGTTTGAATAAACTGGCGAAGGAAGAAAAAGAAGGAAGTTTCATGCAAGAAGGACAAATTGGGGAACATTTGGGTTGTGAGAACCTACAGTCACATTGAGAAGAAGGAAGGTATTTTAATTATAAATATGTTAACTAAAAAATGTAATATATTGTAAAAATGTTTTTATTTCTTTTATTTGAAAAAATATATTTTTGAGTCAAAATCATTATCTTTGAAAAGCTGAACCCTTGATATTCCCTAAAAATTTTATTTACAAATTAAATTAACTTCAAAATAATAGAAATTAAAGTAAACTAACCTACAACAAAGAAATAAACATAACAATATATATATATATAAAAATTCATTATTGCCTTGAGAAATATGTATGTGATCAGAGATGAATGGCATCTTTTTCGCAGCCTCAGAGTACATCTTCTTGTATTTTCTAAAAAATCATGACATGTTTTGAAATTTATGTATAATAATAGCTTATTCTATCCATTGTATTAATTAAACGATTTCTTCCTGAAAACCAATCTGACACAAAAAATTCCCAGTAAACTAAGTGAAACAGTAAATTTGCTTCAGATTTTTCAGTAAAAGGAGTCAATACTTAAAATAACTGGAATATGTGTCTATCTTGACATAAGGTTGGAATGATTTGTACATTTTTTTCAAGAGTGGGTTGTATCATGAAACGTTTCAGTTTAGTGAAAGTTAACAGTTCATTGGTTAATTAATTAAATTAAATCTTTGTTTCACTGATTGTCATTTTTATTTTTTAGGAATATATGTGGTACAGAAAGCACACATATATGAGGTTAGATGGTTCTTCAAAGATATCAGACAGAAGGGATATGGTTGCTGACTTTCAAACAAGGTATTATGTTTTCATAATATGTTTAATTTTTTTTTTCAAATAAATCATTTTGGTATGTATTTTAAGGTGAAAGTGGTGGGGTAGCTCTGTGAGTAAGGCATTGAACTTCTAGCTCAGGGACCTTCAAGTATTTTCGGGGGCAGAAAATTTAAGTTCTGTTTCTTCGGCTGTGAATCGATTAAGGGTCAGGAGACCCTTCTGAGTCTAGACCCAGCATCTTTAAAGTGGGTATCCTAAATTGGGCCAGAACCTGGCAATGAGTTTAATTGCTGACCACATAACCTCCTTGTCCAACCGTTGGTCTAAAAAAAAGTACTCCTTACCGAGTACTGACCCTTCATAAGTTGTAGCGGTACTGGTTAATATATTTTAAGTATTTATTTCTGAAGAGCATATACTTCATAAACTTTGAATAGTGCATTTAGCTGAAAATTTTAGAGAACTAGGGCAGAAAATCGACTGGAATGGCTACCAAATCTAAACGAAGCCTAGGTCTGTTATGTACAGAGGAATGTACTCCAGATAAAATAAATACAAACTTTTATTGGTGGAAAAAAGTTACTCTCCTTATTTCCTTGCAGACTATAATTTCCTATAAAATTACATATGATAACCATTATTACATGTATGGGTCAATTATATCTGGATGGGTTGATTAATACGGCTGGATGATGACGAGGCAGGCCTTAAGTCTTTAGCTTTAGGTGTATATAGGAGAAGATTTAATCTCATGAAGAACCATCTGTTAGGTTAGTTTTTGTCATTTAAATTTATCTTACTGAGCACCACAATGAAATTTCTCATATTGTAGTCTTGATTCCTACCTATTATAATAATTTTAGTAAGAATTAGGTATTCTAAACGATTGCTTACAATTATTTTTTGTAAATATCTCCAATTCATTATTCATATTTTCCAGAGAGGACATATTTGTATTCCTGTTGAGTACGCGAGCTGGAGGTCTTGGAATCAACCTTACCGCAGCTGATACTGTGAGTATCATTTTTAAAATTATCCCATTTTTTGTCACCACTTTGCTATTTATTTCATTTAAAAAAACTTCTAAGGAATTGTTATGATGGTTTTATTTAAAAATTTTCTTCTATGAACTTGCTATGTACAAAGATAATTTATTGACTATAGAATTTTCCAGTTTGTTGGAAAGACATTTCAGTTCTGATCATTTTATTTCAATGAAACCAGGTAACTAAGAATATATATATAAATAAAACAAATTAATTATTTTATATATTTAGGTATGTAATGTTTTATAAATATCCTTTATTTCTTGTTTTTAAAAGTGACTGGTTTCATTTCATGCCTCAGTGATTAATTTTATTCTTTCTTAGTCAGAAATTATATTAGTGATTCAGTAGAACTGTCTTCAATATCCCACAATAGTGTTGAGTAGGAAATATCTTGTTCAGTTTTTTCTGAAGTTAGTTTCTGTTTTTGTACCATGAGTTATTATTAATTTGATGTATTTATTTTGTTTCCTCCTTTCCTTGCTATTCTTTGAAGCTATTTATTGGGTAGGTAAGAGGAAAAAATCTGACGATTGTGTTTTTGGAACACATGGTCCCTTCCATGATCTGGAAGCTTGGAAGCTCTGTGGTTCGTAGATGCTTGTACTGAGGAATAAAAAAAAAAGACAGATCTGATAGGCACATTTATATACAAGAATTGGTTGTGAACATTAGATTAGTGTAACGTTGTTACTTTGATATTTAGCAGGTGATTCTTACCTCTTAGTATCACCTGGGAAGCATCGATTTTTACATATAGACGAAGGTTACAGCACATGTAAAAAACCTAAAAAAACTATTCTTAGTGAAGTGGTCTTTTACTACGTTTTATTCTGAGGACTAGATCGGGAAGAAGCTACATCACAAGAAGGTTGTATTAGTTATAGTTCATTATTTAATATTCAGTAATTGAAGCTTGCTGGCAATACAGTTGTTTATTATTACCCTTGTTTCCATTTAACCACGCAACATTTGGTGGCAGCGGTGGGATGTCCCAAGATAGTTTGGAAGACACGTTTAGTATGGAGGAATTGATGAAGCAAGTTGAACAGCTTAGGGCAAAGCAAGCTTCAATGGAAGCCTTAGTAAATAGGTCCAGCCTTTTCGCTGATAATACCACCATGTCTCGATATTTTGTAGACTTTTGTCAGGAAATAGGCGAATGGAGAGGAGACGCGACTGACGAGATGTCCGCAAACAGTTATATAGAACGCCTGGAATTGGTTGCGAGTCAGGCTGGCTGGGACGATCGGTTTAAAATTAACTTACTGAGGTTAAGGCTAAGGGGTGATGTTGAAAGGTTTGCTAATAACAATTCAAACTTTTTCTCATCATTAAGCTGGGAAGACACTAAATCGGCATTTCTGTCCCGCTTTTCCAAAGAGGCTAACATTGTTTGCCAACTTCAAGAGCTCTAAGCATTAAATAAAGGTCCCGGGGAATCATAGCGCTTGTTCGCTGATAAATGCATAACAATAGGACGTGCAGCTACTATCCGCTGCCTGACCAGAGAGCAGCAAAAGGGCGTGGACGCGGCGATGGAGCGTGTCACCCTCGGGGTCTTTATTAACAGTCTGGAGCCGAACGTGAAAGGTATTGTAGCTGCGCTTGAGGAGAGCTCCATCGACAAAGTTCTCGCTATTGTTGATAGAGTGGAGCAATTGAACCCTTCGGTGAAATTCGGAAATGTAGATGCAGTGGCTACCCGGCCCTCTTATGGAAAAATGAATGTCGAGAGGGAAACATTAAACAAAAATGCGAGTTATGATTTTGCTGTAGATGCCGAGGGAAACTATAGACACAGGGAAGGGTTTAAATTAAGGAAGCCCATTCTTGGCTAGAAATCGAGATCAGTCACGTGTCCCTCGTGTGGTGGTGTAGGACATATTCTCGCGGAGTGCCCCTCCGTAAGGTGTTACAGGTGTGGTCGTCGTGGACATGTGCAGAGCAAATGCCTATGGAACCGGCCCCAAGATAAAGGTGAGGAGGAAATCGCTCATACCCGACTCAAGTCAGACCCAAAAGCTCAGGGTCTCAACTGACCCCCGATCTGAGTGCCTGAGAAAAAGGGGGAATGGTAGGAATAGCCATGGGAAAAGCTAGAGAAAATAAGAGGGTATATTTAGAGGTTATGTTTAATGGCATCAGGAAAACAATGCTAGTAGACACAGGGGTGGACGTGACGCTATTAAAAGAGCCAATTAATGGTGTTGAGTTGGACAGAAGTTCACCCGCAACGATTACTGGTGTTACCGGGGAAAGGCATAGCATTAAGGGCGTTCAGAATCTTTCATTGGTCATTGATAAAGTTCAGGTGGATCATTGTGTCTGGGTCGCTGATGTGAATTTGACTGATATAGATGGCATCTTAGGCATGGATGTATTGAAGAAAATGAGTGCACTCGTGGACACAAGATCTGGCCAAGTGACGGTGGGTTTTGTGGAGGGAGATAATGATAACCTAGCTGAAGGGATTGGTGACTACGTGTGCCTGACTGAAACCTCAATAAGTGGAATTCCCTTTCGAGCAGGTGATCGGGTGACTTTCACTTCGGGAGGAGACTCATGTGGGACTGTATTTTGGGGTGTCCGCGGGAAGAAGCACAAAATTGAGGGCCAGTGCTCGGAATGTCGGGGAGGTGAAGGTCTGTAAGGGAGTCTCTATTCCACCTTGGAGCGAATCACTGATACCCTGTCGGATAAATGTAGTTGGAAGAGAAGAACTTCTCGTTGAGCCAGTCGAGGTCCGTAGCGATGGGGTTAGGATAGCCAGGACGGTAACCACGAACCGTAATAGAAACGTATGGGTTAAAGCAGTTAATATGAGTAGCTCTACTGCCTTCTTAAGCAAACGAACGGTAGTCGGTCAGGGCTACCCTGTGCATTATGAATCGGATCATCCAAATTCCCAGAGCTTTGTGAACAAAGACGTAAGTAAAGAAAAACTAATCAGAAATATCAAGGCTAAGCTCAGTCATGTAAAAAACCTAAAAAAACTATTCTTAGTGAAGTGGTCTTTTACTACGTTTTATTCTGAGGACTAGATCGGGAAGAAGCTACATCACAAGAAGGTTGTATTAGTTATAGTTCATTATTTAATATTCAGTAATTGAAGCTTGCTGGCAATAAAGTTGTTTATTATTAACCTTGTTACCATTTTACCACGCTACAATTAGCATTCCTTTAGGTAAATATGACACTGCCTTCCTGGTCAAAGCAGTCACCGTATTAAAGGCAGTAACATTCTCAAAAATTATTTGCTGAAACAGAGGTAGATCAACCTATTGTGATAACCAGTCAGCTCTGCCAGGTCTGGTAATCTCAATATTAATGAAAGAATGCAAATAGGGAGTGGAGTACCCTATATATCAGTTATCTTGAAATTAGTTAAAATCTAACCAGTCCTAATATCCAAATTCTTGGTTCTTTCTATGCTGAGGAAAGATAAGAGACTTCCATTGGTTATCCATGAGTTGGCAAATTGGAAGAGGAGACTCGCCTGTTTGTCTTATTTTCCTACACCATTATAAGCTAATTGAAGTATTTTTTGCCCCAATAAAATGGTAAAAATTTCATTTATATGCCATTCATAAGCTCTAATTACGAACATAGGCGCTGGCCTGGGTCTAAAGCTCACTCCCGAAGATATCGACACCGTGGAACGGAGAAGATCTAGAAAAGATGACCCACGTCCGCCGGTCATCATTGCTAAATTTGTGAGGCAATCAGTGAGGGATGAGCTGATTCGACTCAGAAAAGTGAGAAGAGACTTCTCGACGCGCGATATTGGTTGGCAGGAAAATGACTGCCACCATATCTATCTCAGCGAGGAGATGACTCCCACCAATAGGCATCTCTATTGGATGGCAAGACAAAAGAAAGCTGCAGGCAAATTGAAGTATGTTTGGTTTTCCGGCGGCAGAGTACGCTGCAGGCGGGAGGATGGCCATCCTGCCATTTTTATTAACGCAGCTAAGGATCTTGAGGTCTTCACCTGAAGCATCTACTCCTGTTTCCACATACCTTGCTCTGACATCTGGCTCTCCTCTCGGTCTATCGCATCACTCAAATTCCTCAATAGAAAAACATTTCGTTCATTGATTATTTTCTTTTCTTTATTAATCATTTTAATGTGTGCAAAACTTATTACATCATGTTTGCTTTTCTCGTTTATATCTTCGTTATTCTTCTGTATTGCTTATTCGTTTCTTTTTTCACATTTATTCTTAGTTAATTTCTCTTTACTGCCCATATTTCTAACTTTCTACTTTTTCATACCATGTTATTGCTTAGTGTCTTCTGAATCCGCTATTTCTTTTTTCCTTTCTCTTTTCCAGCATCCTTGTCATGACTAGCGTCCTAACTCTCTGTCATGTTAACGCCCAATCCCTCCCTGCTCACTTTACCGAATTCCATCAGTACTTCTCTGATAATTTTTATCATATCGTTGCAATATCTGAAACCTGGCTTAAGCCTTCAATACCTTCCCTCAGTGTCTCCCTTCCTAACCACTATCTGCTGCGTCATGATCGTACTAACCGCACTGGCGGAGGTGTTTGTATATTTGTACATAATAATTTCCGAACCAAAGTCCTAAGCCTATCCCCTTCTTCTGAACATCCCCACATTGAATTCCTGTTTACCGAAATAACCATGCATTCACAAACTATCCTTGTTGTAGTAGTTTACCGCCCTCCCAATGTTCCTTTTGACTCCCACTTCGAAACCACTCTATTCAACATTGTTCCTCTCTACTCACATGTTATTATTGCTGGAGATTTCAATACCAATCTCCTCACCGATTCCTCTGACAAGTCTTATCTTGAAAACCTTTTTTTTTTCCCTCAACCTACATGTGGTACCATTCTCTCCTACCCACCACACATTTACATCTGATACCTGGCTTGATCTCCTAATAGTTGATTCTCCTAAAAACCTCATTTCCTCTTCCCAGTTACCAATCACGTTTCTTTCTAATCACGATTTAATATCCCTGTCATACAATATCCAAACTCCAACATTCATTCCAAAAACCATTTCCTATCACAATCTTGATTCCTTAACATTTTCCTCAATCCAAACTGATATTGACGCTCTGGACTGGGACTCTATATATTCCTCCCACACTATCGACAACATGGTTGACATCCTCACATCCAATCTCTTATCCATCTCGACTCACATGCTCCCCTAAAAATCATCCTAATCCGACGTCCACCAGCACCCTGGATCACAATAGAAATCAAAAACCTACAAAAGAGACGAGAGGCCGCCTGAAGACGTTTTCGACGGACTAGACTTCAGGACGACTACACTCTGTTTAAATCCCTTCGGAATCAGACACAAACTGCCATTCGAAAAGCTAAATCACAATATTTTCATGAAGCCCTCTCCAGTGCCTGTGATCCAAAATCAAAATGGAAAATTTTATCAAAACTTTCCTTTAGTAAATCCTCAAATGCTCCGCTTTCATACTCTTTTACTCCTAATGAAATGAATTCCTTTTTTGCTACCTCATCATCAAACTCCTCATCTCTTTCTGCCAGCTATGCTCCAAGCGGTCCTCCTTTTAACTCCTCCAATTTTTATTTTTCCTATATCACACCCTCAGACCTCATTGATGCCATTTTCCAATGTAAAACGCAAGCTATTGGACATGATGGTATTCCACTAAAATTAATCAAACTCTGCCTTCCTACTATCCTTCCAGTCCTCCTACATATATATAATTATTCTTTGCAAAATTCCACCTTTCCTTCATCCTGGAAGAAAGCTAAAATACAACCCTTACAAAAGAAATCTAACCCATCTTCACTTAATGATTTCCGTCCCATATCAATACTTTCCAATCTGTCCAAACCCCTTGAAAGACTAGTTCAATCACAAATCTCCAATTTCCTAGAAAACTCTCATCTCCTTAATCCGTTCCAATCTGGGTTCCGACCTGGTTATTCAACTCAGACAGCCTTAACAAAAATTACTAATGACATACATACTGCCCTTGACGAACGAAAAGTAACTGTCCTTATCCTTCTAGATTTTACCAAAGCCTTTGACACCCTAGACCATTCTATTCTCCTCACGAAACTAAAAGCCCTATCTTTTTCCTCAAGCTCTCTCCTCTGGTTTCATTCCTTCCTCTATAGTAGAACTCAAATAGTATCCATACCAAATCAGCCACTTTCCTCTTCCCTTTCATTGACATCAGGGGTAGCCCAAGGTTCCAGTGTCTCTCCTACTCTTTTTTGTGCCTACATAAATGATCTACCAAGTTCCATTCACCATTGTTCCTACCATCTATACGCGGATGATTTCCAGATATATCTATCCTTCCATCCCTCTGATTTAATTAAATCATTCTCCCTTATCCAAGAAGACCTTAATAGCATTTGCAAGTGGGCCTCTGACAACAAATTAAAATTAAATGTAGAAAAAACGCAGGCTATTATCATAGGTTCTAATACCCATCTGAGATCCCTTCCCCACCTCCCGATACTGTCTATGAACTCCCAACCTATTCAATTCCACCCCACAGTCAAAAACCTTGGTATTACCTTTGACCAAACCCTTTCATGGAAACCTCATATCTCCCAAATTTCTAGACGGGTTATATCCATCCTTAAGCTATTCCATTCTTCCCAGGACTCCCTTCCGAAACCTACTCGTCAACTCTTGGTTTCTTCCCTTATCCTACCCCATTTTGACTACAGCTGTGTTGCATATGGTGGCTTGACGGCGGAACTCGAGAGTAAACTAAGGAGACTAATGAACTGTTTCATTAGGTTTATCTTTAGGGTTCCAAAAGCCTCCCACTCATCACATCTATATACAGAGTTAAAATGGCTTTATCCTTCATCCCGCATAAATTACTTCCTAGCCTCCTTCCTCTACCAAACCATCAATTCTCGGAATCCCTCCTACATCTATAACATCTTCCAGTTCAGATCCTCGGTCTCCTCCCGCACTACAAGATCTCGCTCCTCTGACCTGTATACTTCTTCCCATAAGAGTACATCATTTGACCACTCCTTCATTTCCCGTGCTACTTCCTTGTGGAATTCACTACCCTGTAATATCCGTAATGCTCCATCTCTGTCCACATTTAAATCCCTTCTCTTTCAATACCTCCTTTCCCTCCAGAATGATACTGACTAGCAAAACTTCACTAAAAAAAAAAAAGAAGTGCATTCAGTAGATGTAAATAGGTTTTTATTCTTTCTCCTGCAATTATTGGATTTTGTAATTTTTATTTCTATTTTTGTTCTTTATTTGTAAAATTGTAAATAGTTAACCAGAGTGTTAATTTATTTTATTTCATCTTATGAAAGCTAGACTCATTGTATTTATTTATGTACATTATATTATTCTTAGGGGACATCGTCCCAGAATAAAGTTTATTTTCTATTCTATTCTATTCATATTACGTTTATAAAAAAAAAATGTTCTTCTTATCTATCCCTCAACTAAATATTAAAAAATGAATTTATGAAATATATTTGCTACTTCTTTAAGATAATTAGTTTCAAACTCATACCATTCCGATCAATTAGGTGATATTCTATGACAGTGATTGGAACCCTACTGTTGACCAACAAGCGATGGACCGTGCCCATCGTCTTGGACAAACGAAACAAGTCACAGTCTATCGGCTCATTTGTAAAGGGACCATCGAAGAAAGGATCTTGCAGAGAGCTCAAGAAAAAAGTGAAGTAAGAAAAATTTATAGTCTTATTTTAAAGCTGCTAAGTTGGTGTTAACAAACTAATAAAGCATAATATTCTATTTGTAGATCCAAAGGGTTGTCATCAGTGGGGGTAATTTCAAACCAGACACTCTTAAACCGAAAGAGGTTGTTTCTCTATTGCTTGATGATGCAGAAATAGAACAGAAATGTAAGTTGTTACTAGATGAATTTCTTAATTAATCATAACTTTATATTAACTTTTCATTGAGTATGAAGGTTATATACAAAACATAAACCCTCTCCCTCAACTTTTAGTATGTCCATTATTTAAAAATAAAAAGGAAGGAAAGAGATGCGAATGAACAATCAATAAAAATTGTTTCCTAGTTTGTGAATCTGAATTATTTAGAAATCCAAAGTATAGAAATTTTTACACTAATAACTTTTTAAATAATAAAATTTATTATTGTAAAACCTTTTAAATTGCAAGAATTTGGAACTGGACTTTAGGAAACTTGTTTTAATAGACTCTTCTTGTTGAGGTTGCTGTTATCAAGTATGTGTATTCTGAAACCGCTTCATAGAATGTCCATTTTATTTGTTTCAAAAAGTTCATTTTTTATTATTATATAGAAGTAATTAAATGGTTAAAAAAAATGTTTTAATAAATAATACAGTGTACAAACTGATGGAACTTGAGATTCAATGGTAATAATAGTTTTTCTTTTCATCAGTTTGCCTTTGAAACTTTTCATTTTAACTCTACAATCAGTGGCATAACTTTATGTTTTTCAGATATGTTTCATTTCAATAAAAGTCCCTAACAAAACAACACACTTACTACGTAGCACTACCCCGTTGTGGGCCTTGGCTTCCTGAACAATGCTTTGCCATGTGCCTCTATCCTTAGCCTTCCGTTTCCATGCTGCAACGCCGAGGATCCCTAGATCTTCTTCAAGGTCCTGTAGCCATCGTCTTCTTGGTCGGCCAACTCTTCTCTTTTTGCCAATTATAGATCCATGCAAAAGTTTGCTCGGCATTCTATTAGAAGGCATTCTTATGATATGACCCAACCATTCCAAACGATGTATTTTAATAAAATGGACCACATTTACATCCTTGTATAAGGAATACAGCTCGACATTTGATCGAAGCTTCCACATATATGATTGTGCATCGTGGACTGGACCATAAATTTTCCATAAAAGCTTACATTCAAATAAAGTTAATTGATTTTTCATCATGGCGTTTAAAGTTCACGTCTCCGCTCCATATGTTAGGACTGGTCGAATTAAGGTTTTATACAGCCGCACCTTAGTGGTTTGAGACAGTAGGCTACTTTTAAAAAGTTTTATATTTGCGAAGTAAGCCCTATTTATCGCCATTATTCTTTTTCTTACTTCATTGATTATTTTATTCTCATCATTCCATTCTGAGCCAAGATATGAAAAACTTTTAACTTTTTTGAAGGAACAGCCATCAATATCGATGGTAGTATTGCTCTGCCTTGTACTAGTACTCATATATTGTGTTTTTTCCTCATTTATGCAGAGGCCCATCTTTTTGCTTTCATTATTGAGAGTTCTAAAGGTTTCTTTGATTGATGGAATATTCCTGGCTATGAGGCATATATCATCAGCATATCCACATAATTGAATGCATGAATGCCTGATATTCTCTGAAACGTTAATCTTTTTCAAGACACTGTGTAAGGCCAGATTGAAGAGGGTGGCAGACAGGGCATCACCTTGTCTCATGCCAGTCAGAATGGGGAATTCGGGACTTATGTTGGCGCCTATGATGACTTAGCCGTCACTACCACTCAATGTCATGTTGATCAATCTGATCAGCTTATTTGGTATATTGAAGTCTATTAAGGCTTCAATCAACTTCCCTCTGTTGACACTATTTTATATATTCCCAACACTTCTCAAGCAACTGCCTCATCACAAATATTTGATATGTAGTGCCCATTCCACGTCGGAAGCTACACTGATAATCTGTTAGGATATTTTCTGCATAGTAGTTAAGCTTTTTTACTATTATATTTGAGAATACCTTATACGCTACTGTGAGAAGAGAAATTCCTCAGTAATTACTACATTGCAATTTGTCACTTTTTTTGAAAATAGGACATATGAGACTAGTTTTCCATTTTTTTGGTATGCACTCTTTTTTCCCATATGTCTAGAACCAGAGAATATAATTGTGAATGTAAGATTTCTCCACCATTTCTAAAAAATTCGGCAGCAAGAGAGTCTTCACCAGGTGCTTTATTGTTTTTTAACTTTTCAATTGACTCTATGAAGTCATCCATATCTGGAGGCTCTATGTCATCCTCATTTGTCATTGCCATTTGGCTCGACCTATTGTTGTCAGTCTCAATTATGTGAGCTCCAGCATTGTATAGATCACTGAAGTGCTCTGCCCATCTACCAATAGCTTCCGCCTTTCCTCCCATTAATTTACCATCCTTATTTTTGCACGACCATAGACTTAACCGCACCATAGAATTTCCTGGTTTCATTATTGCTTTTTAGCTCTTCAATTTGCTCTACTTGCTTTTTTAGATAGAAAGGCCTTTTTCTTTTCACTTATGACCTTTTTTGCTCTTCTGCGGCTCAGTTGGAAATCTGTAGTGTTCTGCCTCGTTGCGTGCTGTAACATTATCAATCTATGTGCATTTCTTATTCTTAGCACTTCACGGCATTCCTCATCAAACTATTCCTTACTACGTCCCTTCGTTTTCTCACCAATAATATCATTCGCTGTTTCCTCAATGACTTTGCTAATTTTGCACCACTTCGATTCTATTCTTGTTTCTTCATTTTCAATACCCTCTTTATTTAGTTCTTCTATAATTTTTCTGTCACCCAGGTCTCTCAATAAATTCTTCTAATTTATCCGGGTCTTTAAATTTTTCTGAGTTCCATTTTTTTCTTTTATATAATTTCTCTTGCCGTAAGCATGCCAGTCGCTCTCTATATTTTATTTTGACCAAGAAGTGGTCTGAGTCACTGTTTGGTCCTCTGGCTGTTCTCATGAGGATATGATCAATTTGGGTTATTGTACCAATATGTGCTTTCTAAGTTCCAATATGTATTTTTTTTTTTTTTTGCGGAAAGCAGGTGCTTTTTATTATCATGTTGTTTGCTTCAGCAAATTCACACAAGTATTTACCATTGTCATTAGTTATATTATGAAGGGAATAGTTTCCAGCGACAGTTCTTGTAAAATTTTTCTTGCCCACCTGGGCATTTAGATCACCAAGTACAATTTTCGTGTTATATCTTGGACTGCAGAGAAGGGCCCTTTCTAGTTGTTGGTAAAAATGTATTTTCTCATCTTCATCACTATCTTCAGTTGGTGAATAGGCAGAGATCAAAGTTGTATTTCTGATTTTTCCCTTCAAGCGCATCTTGCACAATCTATCATTAATGGGTTAGAATAGTAGCAAACTTTACAGTCTTTTAGTAAGCATAAATCCAGTTCCTCTTTGTTCAGTTTTTTCTGCTCCACTGTAGAGTATGGAATAATCTTTCTTATCAATTCTACCCTAGCCACTCCACCTAATCTTTTGCAGGGCCACTGCGTCAATGTTAAATTTAATTAGCTGTTCAGCCACTTCAAACATTCTTCCTGGCTGCAACATTGTCACTAAAACCAGTTCCAAGTTCCATTTTCCATTACCATTTTTCCATCCATCCATTATTACATTGTTAGGTTTCATAACGAGAGGTTTTTTACGATGTAGGATTGTTAGCACTACGCTCAACCACTGACTGGCGGGCCAGGTCATTTTTTCCTCAGGGTTTTCGTCCCCTAGCTCGGTTGCTTTCTCTGCAGCTAAGAGCCCAAGCCGCCCTTGTTTTTATTTTGGAGTTCACTCCCCTAGTCTTTGGGACCCCTACCAAACCATGCAAAACAACACACAGCGAACCAATTAAACCAAAATAGTGATCACCAAATCATTTTGATAGCAAGCGCGCCACGAATCTGTTGGAGGTGATGGTCTATTTCATTTTTAGATCTGAACCCAAGACATTGTTTACATTAGAACATCCTGATTTTGTTGGGTCTCTAATAGTCAGGTAGTCTCTAACTATAGACTGTGAAAGTTTGAATCTTGTTAAAGAGATTTGATTGCAAAGAAATGGAGGGTTACAACTGTGATGTAAATTTTAAAAAAACCTTAATTATTATATTTTAAAGATAATATAGTCTTACTATAGAGGTACCTTTACTGTTAAGTGTTGTAACAATAATATTTAAAAAATTTATATGTTATGAAGAAAGTTATGCTACTGAAGTTCTTGTTAGTTTATATTTTATTCATTTTTAATATGCAGTTATTTATTGTTATTTTAAGAAGGATTGATTAGTATTATAAATAACAGAAACCTTAATAAACCATAAGTTTATTTAGATATCTGCATTTTGACCATAACCTTGAGGACAAAAAACTCGATGTTGCATTAAACAAAAAATAAATAAATAAAATAAAATATATATATATATATATATATATATATATATATATATATATATATATATATATATATATATAATGCATATACCTAATAGTAGTATAATAGGGTTATAATATATAACTCAGTTGTGTATTAGAATTGTTAGTCTATTCCATACCCGCTAGTAACATTGGCATGATTATGAGAACAATATAGTCTCGAAACATCGCCAAAATAGTTGTTTTTTAGTTATTGACTGAACCTCAAGAACCTTACTAAACATTTAATAGTAACAGTCAAAAAATTTATCCATATATATATGTATATAGTAGGTCATGTTGAGGTGAGTTCACAGTTTCCTCGATGACAGTCATCATAGTTAATAAAAGCAACTTTCATTAAAAAAAAAAAAATTTCTTTTAAATAAATTTACCATTGTAAAATCTTAAAAACTGCTAGAATGCAGCATTCTTTCTTTTGTCAACATTGTTTTATAGATAATTTTAAATGTGTCTTTGATTGTTTTCATCTAAATTGGATGAAAAATCAATCTGTGGAATATTTTCCTACTATGGTTGTAGTTATAACGGTTAGAAAAAGATTTAGTTAGAGAATCACTATTCACTATTGTAATTGTAGAATTATTTCTTGTTTCTATTTGACTCAATGTGAAAAACTTGTGGCAATTATTTTCCGAATATTAAATTTTATTCGATTATCTAGATCGGCAGAAGCAAGCAGAGAGGAGACAACTTGAAGAATCAAGGCAAGATATCTACAGGGAAAGAGAAAGAAAAAGAAAAAATGCTCTAGGAAATTACAAGGTGATCTACGAAGCTGAATTTTTTTTTTTTTTTTTCAGTTTAAAATACATTCATCGTATCAGTATTATATTTTGGATAAATTTATACTATGGCTAGCTATTGAAAGTGTTAATATTTTTCTTGGAAATATTCAGGACACGGTGAAACATATGAAGACTGAAGATGGGGTCGTTGAAGTTTACCAAGGTGTGAAATCACCAGCTGAGAGTCCGAAGGGCACGGTGAGTTCTCTAAGCTGTTTATCTTTAATTTTTTAAGGTTTTAAACTCTTTAAAGATCATCAGATGACACATTATTATTTATTTTTATTATTCTTATTATTCCTTTTAGTGATTAACGTCCTTACATACTCTATCTTGGACGTTAAGCTCTTTTTCTATGCTATTTTTTCCATAGCTTGGGGGTTTATTAAATACTATATCAATATTAGTTAAAATCCCTAGTGACACAATAGTCCCTTCTATTGTTGTCTCATGTATTTCATTTATTAGATTCCTACTCTGCTATCGTGTTAACCAATTATATTTAATGTATTGGCAGTTAGCTGAAGAATAATTATTAGTATAATGGATATACTTTATTTAGCATTATGGTTCTAGAAGTATGAAACTATAAATGCTTACAAAATTACTATATTATAAGGCCAGCACACAATTTATGCTGTCTACTTTTTACATTATCATGTACTTATCTAAGGTGTTAATGTCTGAGCGGCATTGTGGAGTTCATATCCTCCATCACATCATGGTTGGTCTCCTACTATCTCTTCTTTCATCTCTGGACTCTTCCAAAAAAGAGATTATTATTTTCCAGAGCAATCTGTATATACACTATTACCCCCCCCCCCCCCCTCACCCAATCTGAGCTTTTCATTCCTTTCTATAATTATTTTGTTCTTTTTCTGAAAACTTTCTCTGCAGATATTAAAGCTATCCCTAATTGGCTGCCCCGAAGGTTCAGCCCCTAGTCTTTACCTAAAGGGCTTTTAATATTCATAATAGAGATGAAGACAACATTAGGTGCCACTCTCTCTCAGCTTTCCATCTGTAATAATTATCGATATTATTTCATAATCTGGTTTCCACAATACACTGTGGTGATAATTATACCAAGCTTGATAATATTGTAAATTTTATTATATTAAAATTCATGTAATTTCTTCTCCTTTTCAGTGAAGTATAAGTATCTATATATTGACCAATAATTTTTTGTCAAACCATATGCTAATGATTATGTTGCTGACTGTTGCATGCTATTAGTACAATGGTCTAATCTAGTTGTTTTAGTTGGAATTCATTTACTTCACACTCGATTCATTTCAGTGCACAACAAATCCAAATCAATGTACATTTTATAAAAATATATAAAGGGGAAGGGGATAGCAACCATCTAATCTACAAACACTTAAATTCTGCTTTTGGTCAAGAGATTAAGTGACTTGAGGTAGATTATGGTATACAGGGTGTCCCAAATTTAAATGGCAAAACTTCAGGAACTTATAGGGGACCGAAAAACTAAGACAAAAAGTCCTTTAGAGATTTGCTCGTTTTTGCTTAGTTTTAGAGAAAATCACAAAAAAAGAAACAAAACAAAAATGTTACAGGTAGCGATTATCACCTTTCAAAGTTTGTCAGGCTAGGCAGTGAGATATATAAACACTTAATGCTATCCTTTACATTCTTTTATTTGTTTACATTTTGGCTTCCATCTAGGATTATACTTCCTAAATCAGTCTTCAGTCAGTTACTCAGATATTTTTGTGTGAATAGCATCAGCCACAATGCCGCATACATATTCTAATGTTGAATACGCTGATATGATTTTTGTGTATGGTTTCTGCAACGGTAATGCTTTAGAAGCGGTGCGGGAGTATGCGCGCCGATTTCCAAATAGAAGAATGCCTAATCGACGAGTCTTTTCGTTAACTTTTAATAGACTACGAGAGATTGGGTAATTCTTAATATGTAATGAAGGCAACCAATTCCAGGCAGCAATAAGAGCAGATTATCGAAGAAGAAATTGTGTCCAACGCCACTTCGATAACAATCCTGAGACTAGCATCCGAAGAGCATCTGCTGCATTAGCAATATCGCGGCAAGCAATATGACGAACTTTGAAAGGTGATAATCGCTACCCATACCATCTTCAAAAAGTTCAGAATTTATTACCTTAAGGTTATGTCAAGAGATTGAATTTTAGTAACTGGTTTCTTGACAAAATTCGCGATGATAATTTATTTCCATTAAAAATTATATGGACCGATGAAGCTACCTTTACAAGAGAAGGAATTGTTAATCAAAGGAATTATCATGTATGGGCTCTTGAAAATCCCAGAGCTATTTGAGAGAATAGGTTTCAGCATGAATTTGCTATTAACGTTTGACTTGGAATTTGGAACGGATTACTGGTGGGACCATATTTTTTACCTGGAAGATTAAATGGTATCACATTTACACATTTTTTGGAGAACGACTTTTCTAATTATTTAGATGACATTCCCTTACAGCAGGGGATTGAAATGTGGTTCCAACTCGATGGATATCCAGCTCATTATAGCAGAGTTGCTCGAGCTTGGCTGGGTATAAATTATCCACAACGATGGATTGGACGTGGAGGAGTAGTACCTTGGCCACCCAGATCACCTGATATGACACCCATGGATTTCTTCCTATGGGGGACCTTGAAGTAGAAAGTTTATTCGGTGTCAATCAACTCAAGAGAGCAATTAAGAGACTAAATCATAGATGCAGTGCACCAAATATCATCAGAACAATGTTTAGCTGCAATTTATCAAGTGAGTGCTAAATGTAATGCTTGCATTGGTGCAAGAGGACAACATTTTGAGCAATATTTACATTAAAAAGAACATAACATAAATATAAATGTAAATAAATAAGTTTCAAAATGAAAACTTATTTTGTTTATTTTTTTTTGATTTTATCTAAAACTAAGCAAAAACGAGCAAATCTCTAAAGGACTTTTTGTCTTAGTTTTTCGGTCCCCTATAAGTTCCTGAAGTTTTGCCATTTAAATTTGGGACACCCTGTAGAAGGATCAATACAATTAGGATTGATGAATTAATTGCCACTTCTATTGAAATCATATTATTAGAAAACTAGTTTTGAATGCTAAACCGCATCTTCAGTTCTGAGGAGATCTAACAGATATCTGTAACTGAAGATAAATGTTAAGCATTCGAAATAGTTTTCTTATAAAATAATTCCAATAGAAGTGGCAATTAATTCATCAATCCTGATCACATCAATTGTGATTAAGTGAGTTTTCTTTTCACTAAGAATTAGATTTAAAAAACATGAAATTTTTCTTATGCCTGTGGTCTCAGCGAATAAGTGGTTAACTTGAATTTCTGTTAAAATGGTGAGAAGACATTGCAATGTGACATAAATCTGATTTCCATGTAGCCAATTTTGTAGATTATTCAAATTTTTAAAAGTGCTTTTTTGAAAATTTTATACATTTTTACTTGACAACTTACATATCGTCGCAACTATGTAAAACTAAAGAATCTGAAAAAATGGATTTTTTATTTCTTTCGTGAACCGTTTTATTCTTCATAACTACTTGTGGTAAAATGCTAACAATTCGTGAAAATGACATTACTGATTTCAGTCTTCTGAGTACTGATCAGATTTGAAATTTTACCATGAGGCCTTGTAGAAAACAACAGTAAACGAACGTACAGTGTCGTTTACATAGTGTCAATTATATGATGAGGCAGTATGTTTATGATAAATATTGATCTTTTTAATTATTTATGATATTCATTATGATAATTATTATTTGTACGCAGGACGTTATGAAATCGAGCCAAGACTCCAATGATAACAACACCGACCAGGAGGAACCTATCAGCCAGACACCACCAAAAATTTCGAGGCCTTTCATGCCTGGTATGTATTTATATTTGTTTTTAATTTAATTTTATTGATTTCTCTCCACAAGGGTTATATATAAGAAATAAAAAGTTTAGCAAATAATTATTCCTGAGAAGAGGAAGGAACACGCTAAAAAGATGTAGTGTAGTGCCTTTTAGTTGACTCAAAGTGGTTTATAATTCTTCTTATCTGGTCAAGTGGTCTTTCAACTCAGCTATTCAATTTGGTCATAATTTGAAAAGAGTAAGATAACAAGAAAAGAAAAAAAATTGGTTTGCAAGTATAGGTTAATTCAATAGATTAAATTAGTAAAAATTAATATTATATATACTGTATTATATATAGTAAATTTTTAAAATGTAAACTTTTTTTTGTAATATAAATTAGTCTCTTTCAGCATTATTTAATCACATTGTATCAGGTTATGTTAAAAGGAATGCCAATTTTAATATATTTATGAGTGCATCTTTATATTCCTCTTATCTCATTTCATTGGCTACAAGTATTATTGTTATATATTCTTTCATAAAGTTCTTTATCGTCATTATCACTGGGTTTTTTGGTCACAACTAAATATTCCAACAGCTCAGAAAGGTTTTTATAGAGAAACAAGAATCAGTACCTGCATTTGAAAAAGAAGCAACAACGGTGTAAATGTCACTATTTTGGCTCTCCTGAAAATATTGTATTTTGTTAGTTACTCAATATTACTTCCAGACACCCAAGAACAAACTTCGATGAATCATTAAAATTACTTTAATTTACTGAAAACTACATTTCATATGATATAACCAGATTGTATGATACTTGGAGGCTCTATGTTTGAATTTCCTGTTACTTCATATTTTTCATAACATACTACTGTATAGGGCCAGTAAATGTATTTAATTCATTTAAACTTAAATATATTTAATAATACATATATATATATATATATATATATATATATATATATATATATATATATATATATATTTATATATATATATTTCATTTATATTAATGTTTTAGAAAAATGCATATCTTGATTTGATCTTTAATTTATCGTGGATATGGTATCAGGTCACAGTGTGAATGTTATTTGTGACGAATGTTTTGTCAAATCCTGTTCCCATTGAAATCGTTTTTGTCACATAATTTTGAGGCTTCTTGTGCTCTGCCTGAAAGAGACATTTATATTGTATATATTTTCTGTTTTTTTTTTATGTTCTCTGCTCAGATAGGGTGCGGTCGAGAAGGGGGCGCCCACCTAGAAATTGTCATAGAGGCAGTATCTCGAGAACAGTCTCTGTGGCTAACATGCCTCCGATCGGTAAGTGGTCTCAGATAAGATATTGTGGAGCTTCTCATTTCCTGCTTGCATGATGCCTTCATTTTCATTGTCGCGGTGTAATAATGGTTTAATGGTTGTAGTTCATACAATAATTTCCTTCTTATGCTTTTCCTTTCTAAATTATTTATAGAATTTTTTATTTCATTATTATTTCTCTTCTACTTCACATCCCTTGCAAATGTTGTATGATGTTTCTTTTTGTTCCAAAACTTAACAAAAACGACTTGTATCCGCTTAGTGTCTGTTTATAGAGCTTAGCAGAACTTGTGACACATATCAAGAAGATTGGAAATAACTTATAATAAAATCCCTTATCTGCACGCATATTGTACTTTTTTTTTTCTTATGTTTTTTTTTTTTTTTTTTTTTGCTTTTTCACTTATACTTCTTTAACTGTTTAATTTCCTTATGAAGACCTGAATTGATCTGCAATAACTTGAAGCTGATTCACATAGGATGGGTAGGACCTGGCCGGACAAGATTAAGGCAAGACTTGATCAGCAGCATCTCGATGAAAAATGTAATGTATGCATTCACTTTGTATGCAAGTCTCTTTCCTTGTCTTGTCTATCTCTTTCCACATAGTGTGAACTTATGGTAGTCTTGCAACCTTTTGCTATGATCCATCTGGCATTTCTTCATTTTTATCAACATTTTCTCCTGAAAATAGATTTGAAAAAATAATTGTTTTTTGAGTAAAAAAAAAAATCATGATTTTTTATCAACACTTTCTCCTGAAAAATAATTTTACCGGATTTGAAAAGTCATTGTTTGTTCAATAAAAAAAAGAAATTCTTGGTATGTTCCTTTTTTTTTTTATAATATTGTTTTTAAACAAATAATAATAATTAGAGGAGGTGTGGATAGTGTCATCACATATAAAGTTGCTTCCAAGCGTTGAAACTGCTTTGACTGAGAAATATGAATGCTTGATACTTGTGAGAGCAGGATCAAGTCTTTAAGCCCTTATCTGCCCTCCTAATGTGAATCGGCCTTTATTCATTATGACTATTATTTTTTTTTCTTTTTGAATGTACTCTATAATTTCTTGTATTGCCTATTTAATTTTTTCTTATTCATATGCTGTTTACTAAGCTTGTTATTGTTATCATTATGTTGTTTACTGTGTATACTATCAACTAAATATTTTCTGATAATATTTATGACATAATGTTGTGCATGAGGTTATTGGACCATGGATTTTAATCAGTATGATAATCTGGAGGCAGTCATAATATAACATTATATTTTCAGATTATTAAAACACCCTTTGGTTTATCAAATACGTAAAAATGTTTAGCAACAATGTTGAGGGATTGTAAATGGAAAGGGGGGGGGGGGTGTCCTTTATAAAAAAGTACAATTTTAATCACTTTTCAAAATAACAATTAGTTTGTTGGGAAGAAGAGAATCAAAAATCTTTCATTTGATCTAAAGCAATTATCTTTCAGTGGCTATGGATTGCTGTTTAAATATTTTTAGAAGAGAAGTTGTTGAAATTAAGTTTTATTATTTAGGTTTCGTTTTGTCACAGATCAAAATAATTGAAGTGTAGAATTCTAAAACTAAGTCCAACAGATGTTTCGATCATATAGAGAAAATAGGAAGAAATATACTTTCCTGTAAATGAATATTATACATTTGTATATAGTTGAAAAAATAAGTATTAGTTTTTCTATTTTGAATGTGTTTTTTTTTTAATCTTTTATTTTTCATAACAGATATAATGTCTCAGTTAATTTAGCCTATTTCAGTTATTTTTTCTTGTAATTGTAATCCCTTCTTGTATTTGGTCGTTCCTTACTATTATTACAGAAGGCTCCTTAGTGTGACCTAAAATGTCTGTACACACGTTCTGTCTATGAAGTGATGGACTGCCTTTTTTGAAAGCAATGGAAGCGGAATGAGAGGGCATTGGTATTGAACTTGGGCGTGTCTGAACTGTACAGCTATCACCTTTCTCATCGGATGCTCAGTAGTCTGTCAGTTGTGGTCAAGTGTGTTTGCATTTCACCCACTCGTTGAAAATATATTGGATTTGTAATTTGAAATTTTTGGTGAAAATACCAACAGAGACGTTACAAATGCTGACTCAGATTTTTTGTAAAGAAATACAGGAGTATTTGAGTGATACAAAAGATCCATTGTTAAAAAGTGGAAGATAAACACAGTGGGTAGCCGGCAACTTCAATCAAATTTTTTTCTTTTATCTTTTATATAATAAAAAAATTAAATGAATGATCAATGTAGTTATCAAGCATATCAGTTCTTTTCATCACATACTTTAGGTTGTGCAAGTTTTATTGATTATGAATAAAGTTTTATCATTACTATTCATTCTATTTTATAACTTGGTGGAGGTCATAAAGAATGTTTTTCTTTTCTTGTTGCAATTTTTATGGCTTTGCTAATTATAACCTTTTCTTGTAGCTGACCAGAATACATATACATACATTACTTAATTAATTTTAAAATGAAATCATTGTTTTCTATGATACATTTAAACAAAAAATTTTAATTTTTTTTTTTTGCCATGTTAGACTGAGGAATATCATTGAGGTTAACGAATTTCCTCAATTAAACTTATACATCTGCCTCATTAATATAATGTTAACTGTTTATGAAAGTAACAATAATCTTATGGTGTACTGCCTTGTTTTTATATATTTGATATTCA
The DNA here is from genome assembly GCA_003667255.2 of Euschistus heros. NCBI lineage: Eukaryota > Metazoa > Arthropoda > Insecta > Hemiptera > Pentatomidae > Euschistus > Euschistus heros. Next base: position 856,549 of record RCWM02000295.1, read on the forward strand.
TGTGTTTTATTTGACTGATGAAATTTGCGACAAAGTAGATAATTAGGGTGTGCAGACAAGGAAACACAACTATTTATTTTGGTAGATAGTTTTTTAGAAAACTGCTTGGTTTACAAATGCAATTTATAGTTATTAAATATGTAGCAATTTATCTTATTCCTGATTCTATGTGCATATATATTTATGAATGTGTGGTAGGTAAGAGTAATATTAATTGTAGAAAGAGAGAAAAGGAAAAGAGGGGAAAAAAAATAATAAAAGGGAAAAAAGGGAAAGGAAATAAGAAGAACGAGACATGTGAATATTAGGGGTGAAATAAATTAAAAATGTAAGAATGAAGTTAAATAAGAAAAGAATGGGTAAAAAAATAAATTAAAAAACCAAAATAAAAAGGAAAAAAAAAATTATTAGTTTGTCTTGTATTATTAAGTATTATATTATAGAATCATAACTAAATTACAAATATTATGAATTATAGTGTTATGTTTAGTTAGATAGATAAGTAGGCTGTATGTGTAGCAACCCAATAGAGTTGGGCAGCAGTATATTTATTGTATCAATAAACCATATATCTCTCTTCCTCAACATTTATTATTTTAAAAAAATGAAATTAAAACTCAGTTTAGGTTTTGTGACTTTTCGGTATTAAGGATAAGAATAGTAAATAAAACAATAGGTTCTTTAAAGAGCTGAATCATCATTGATAAATATGATTATATGTCATTCATTGATTTAATTTTGTTGTTGATTCATAGTAATGGGAGTGAAAGGGTTCATTAGATAAATTTGTTATATATATATATATATATATATATATATATATATACATATATATATTTTATTTTTTTATTTTTTATTTAAGAAAATTGCTTAAGTATGACATAATTTTTCATGACTGCTTTAAATTTAAATTTTAATAAATAAGCCTTAACTGTTTTTTAATAAATGGTAACCATTACTACAATAATCAAAACTATCCAAACTTTCATGATACATAAAAATTGATTTATTCAATGGATGATAATGAATACATTTATAATTATATCATTGATTATATATTGATGAGTTGTCAAAATATAATATGAGGCTCCCAAACTTTACCAAGATAGCTTAAAGAGTCAATTCTGAATAAAGAAAAATATTCCTTAAGAATTTATTTGAAAACCGCTTGTCAGTAAAACTTTAGGTATATTGAATTGAATAACTTTAGAAGGGCCATCTCTTATTCAGATTTAAATTTTTATACAAATAAATAATAAATAAGCCTATTTTTAAATTATTTCATTTTTCTTTTCTTGTTAATTTATTGGTTTAGTTACATTACTAGAGTGTTTCATTTAACCTCTGTTATTTTTCTCGACTAGTGTAAAGTTAATTATTGCTATTTCATTGGAATCTAAATCTTGTAATAAAGGGTGACAGTAAAAGATTTTTTTAAAGTTTGTTCATTAAAATGAACTAGATTAGTTGTTATAATATGGTCATGTAACATGAGCTATCGAGCATAGAGCTAATTTGAAACCTAAGCAGTAAAGATATTTTTATAGATTCCTAATTTTTATCGACTCATATTCATAATTTGTTGAAGAACTAGCTGGTATTAGTTACATTTTTGAAACTTGAAACAATAAACTTATTCATTAATTAATTATAAAACTGTCATTGTGAAATGTACAAGATATATTATATTCCCTATTGGGTTTGATTTGATCATGTGACATCTTAAAATTTGCAATTGTTTTAAAATATTTTTTGTTTCTGAGAATTAATTTAATGTTAATGTAAGGACAATAGTTGGCACTTAAAAATTTCTGTTAGCTTTAAGCAACCGAAGCAATCGTCGAGGTCCAGGGAGGCCACGGTTGAGGCCCGTCGGCCCTGGTCATATTGGCTCACGTGGCCCCAGAGGACTGAGAGGACCGGGAAGAAAGCCATCCGTACCTGCACTCTCAATCAGGCCTACTCAGGCATCTTCTCAGCTGCCGCTGCAAAACCACCAGCCACAAATAAAGGTATATATTTAAGTTTTTTATGGTAGAAATAGTAATATATAAAATTTTCTCTTAATGTTGCAGATTATTTGTCCATTACCTTATTGATACTTTCGAATGCAAAACCTATAGATTTGAGTATTATGTAGGACCTTTACCTGACAACCAATGAACACTTGAATGGTGGGGTTTCCACGATCTGTTGCAATTATTGATACATTTTCTATTTTAAATAATAAAAATAAAATTCTATTTAAATAATAAATTTAGATAATTTATTTACACTTTATTATTAATATTAATAATATCAATTAACATTATCATTATTTTTAACTCCATGGTGGCTTGAGGAATGAGTCCACTCCATACAATGCCTAACATATAGGCTACAGAGCATGAATGGCCTGGAAATTATAAGTTCAAATTGGAAAACATTACAGAAAAGAGAAGGTTGGAAAAGTGTTTTTAAAAAAAAGAAGAAAAGATCTTTTAAGAAATATGAATTAGCTGCAGTCAACTGAAGCAGGAAATCATTTAAGGCAACCCACACAGTCTCTTCTAAGAGCAAAATAAAAACATGATATATCATTGTTAAAAGGAACCGTGCATGGATCTTGAATACATTTTCAATTTTATGAAAGGAAACAGTGGTGAAAACATGTTTTAGAAGTCAAATAACCTCTGACTGATAAAGAGGTGACTCATGCTCGAGAGTTGCTTAGTTATCATTATGCAGCTTGGATCAAAATAAATATAGAAGCCTCTTAGTTAATACATGTCATGCATTTAGATCGAACCAAAAGGAAAATTATATTTGGATACTGATATTCTTTGGTCGCTCCTCAATGCATCTTCATAATGCTATAGTGCCTTCTTCATTTCGATATCTCCATAACTTATATAATGATAACTAATAATTTCACTTGAATTATTTATTATAATATAATCTATATAAATATAATAATATATAGAATATAATCCATTCTGTTTGAATTTTACTTGTTTATTAACAAGAGCTAATGTTGTAACAAAAGTTCAAAACTTCATAAAGCTGATATAATGAAGGATTATAATAAATATAATAATTTTATAATCATGATTATGATGACTTAATACAATGTTTTGAAAAGTTGAGTTTTTAAATGTGTCTTTTTTGTTATAATTTTCTTGAATTTAAAATAACAAGGTAGTTACTTTTTTTTTTCTCTTACATATCTTTAAGAAATAATATTTAAAAAGTATTATGCATTTTGAATAATAATTGGTTTTAAATTTATTTTTAGGTCGAGAATTCTTCCTAGTTTTCTTCATCCTGCTGTTTGAACGAGTTAGATTTGATCTTTTGATTGTTTCTGTATATGCGTGCACATAAATAATGTATTTGTATTGATGTATAAATGTAAATAAATTGTTTATTTAAATATTGTATTGTTGTATAGTACTAATTTTGTATACAATATTTGTTTTTCATAATAATGGATTATAAGTGTTTGTATAAAAAGTTTATGATTTTTTTCCCTCATTCTTTCATTAGTATAAATTATTTTCTTATTGGCTCAAACCTTGTTGTGTGCAATATTGGCCCTCATTAAATGTGGTTACAGTTTTGTACTTTCAAATACAACTGTTTGGAGACTGCACTTAGTATATCATTACTAAAGACCGGATTCCCTTGCAATTGAATATTTTCGTTACTGCACGAAATTAAACATTTTGGGTATACCACACAAATTTGCATATTTTAGTTTTTAAGTGCACAAAAGCACACTTTTTGATATTTCGTTAATTTTTTTTTTTTTTTTTTTTTTTTTTTTTTTTCCATTTTGAGAAAAGTTTCATTTTATTTTGAAATTATTGACAATAACATATACATACTTAATTATCGAGAAAAAACAAAAAATCCATAGTGTCCAATTATTTCTTCAAACTCTTTAAAGAAATGGTATAATGTTAACTTTCTCTTTGTTATTACCATTCATAGAATTTCCGATTTTATTTTACTCCACCTTCCAACCAATTACTCTTTATATAAATACTTTTTTATTTTCATTTCATTCTACGGTAGAGTTGAGTTCATAAAACAAGTACAAATAATAATAATAATAGTGAAAATGCCTAAAGTGACAGCCAGTCAATCATCAAAATTTAACATTTGGATAAAACCATATCCAGAATTGCAAACAAACAATTTTTTGCTCTTCTTGCAATAAATCGATTGGTTCAATAGAAAATCTTAAGTGGATACTCATTCCAACTCAAGTAAGTAGGTACATTCTTTCTTTTTATAAGTAGCTCATGATAGCATTTGAATATTCACAATATCTTTCTATTTTAATATAATTGAAGAGCTGTGTTTAGTAACTATGTGAATGAATACATTGAAAGAGAAGTTGGGTGTGTATCATTAAAAAAAAAAAAATTTAGGTAAAGTTATCAAATATAATTTATTTTTGATACATTTTCATTGTTTCATTTTCCTATTCTGTATCCATGTGTCCTGCGCCTTTTCTCCCTTATCCTACCCAGCTGTTCTTACCTTTTCACATCAGTCATCGTCCTTCTCCTCACAAGTGTGGTTCGGTGGGTAAGTGTTCTTTGATATTCTTTTCCTTTTACTTTTATCTTTCCACTTTTATTTTCCTTCACCTTCATTTTTTTATCCATTTCTTTTCTTTTATCACTTTCTACATTATTTCCCTCGTTCCTTTCCTATATTTCCATATTTTTATTTTATTATTTATTATTTTATTTATTTATTTTTTATTATTATTCTTTCATTATTTTATTTATTTATTTATTTATTTTATTTTATATATATATATATATATATATATATATATATATATATATATATATATATATATTTTTTTTTTTTATTTATTTATTATTTATTTTTTCCTTTTTCATTCCTGTCTTGTCCTTATTCTTACCTTGCTGCTTTGTATTCTTTGTTATTTATGTATCTGATCTTTTCTATGCGGTTTTTGTATATTTTTTTTTTTTTTTTTATCTATGCCATTCTGTATTCAATTTGTCATCTGTTTATCGGTCTGTTATTTTTGTCACATCTTTTTTTGTCACTTCTGGTATTTTGTTCATTATAGCCCTGAAGAAGACCTGCAACGCAGGTCAAAACGTTGGAACGTATTTAAGAATTCTTCTTTGACGTGGTGTTACTTTGACTGCATCCCTGACTATCTTCTCCATTCGTCATCCAGTCAACCATACTTTTATCATCATGGATCGTAATCTTCTGGGCCAAGAACAAGAATCTAGAGTGACTTCTCCAAGGATCCGCCGCAGCGCCAGGCTTCAAGAGAGAAATCCTTTTCCTGCTTCTGCTGCTTCTCAGACTGCGCTTACGGTTTCAAGCTCATCTACTTATTTTTCTTCTTCTTTGATTCAACCCAATATTGTAACTACCCAACCTTCTCCGCATTTTCATCCTCCTACAGAATCCAACATATCCTTCTCCCATTTAAAATCTACATTTCCCCATCATATTCCCCATTTTAACCTCCTTTTTCGTCTTCAAAAAGCTCTTGTGAAAATTGAACAAAGGATCTTTCTTCTCAAATGCCGCTCCCATTCTCTCTTTCCTAAATTTATTGATAACTCATTCCACACCTTTACTATTTCCAAACCTCTCTCCTCAAAGCTGGCGTATTCTGCCTTTAAATTTAAAAAATCTTTATTGAACCTTAAAATACGTGAAATCATCCTTGATATACACAATATCAATAAAAAAATGTCATCCCTTACTCACATTTTAAGTTCTGATATTGATAATCATATAATGATCAGTTTAAATAAGTTTATAACCAATATTTCCTATTCTGTTAAAGCCCAAAAAAAGCTCCAACTGATCAATAAATTTAAACAACTGTATGATATTTCACTTGGCCATAAATTTTATCCTAAAGGGGATGATAGCTGGGTTCAAAATATTTCTTCTTTTGAAATTCCCACCCCTGTGTCTAATATTCTCAGTTTAGGTCCCAACTTTGTTACTCCCCAGTCTAAAGTTAGCCACCTCCCTCAATTAATCAGTGACCTCGAATTTATTTACAGAGATGACCTACTTAGATGCAGGGATGAAGAGAGAGAATTGTCACGTATTACCGTCAGTAACATGATATCTAACCACCTTCAGCACCCACCTTCCCAAATGTCCGTCCACCCTTTCTCCTCTTTTCTTTAAAGATTTATCTTTCACCCAATCCTTCCTTAAATCCAATGATCGCATTGTTGTTACTAAAGCTGATAAAGGTAACAAGACTGTGATCATGGACAGATCCGATTATCATGACAAGATGCAACACCTCCTCTCTGATCCTACCACCTATCTCCCCACCAAACGAGATCCTACCCCTTCCCCCATAACCAAATTTAACAATCACATTAAAACCTTATTAGAAACTAAACAAATTAATTATCCGTCTTAGAGAAACCTCATTTCCTATAATTCCGTAGCTCCCCGTTTCTATGGTCTTCCTAAAATCCAACACCCCGCTTCGTCCTATTACCTCTAATATCAATTCCCCGTCTCTTAAACTCAGTAAATTCCTTCTCCCCTCCCTTCAAATTCTGAGCCACGATAATCCTTATGATATCCGCAGTTCCTTCCAATTACGTGAAACATTACTTTCCTTTAAAATTCCCGATAACTTTATCCTGGTCTCCTTGAATGTTGCAAACCTATTTACTAATATACCCATAGATAACGCTCTCTTCATTATTAACAATCACTGGTCATGCATCCAACCTCACACTCCTCTTAACCGTTCATCCTACTTAAAATCCTTAGAACTATGTTGCAAATCCGGCTACCTATCCTACAAAATTGAGTTTTATTACCAAATATCCGGTCTTGCCATGGGTAATCCTCTTGCTCCTGACATATCCAACATCGTCCTCAATGACCTCCTTAACTCCATTTTACCCTTATTCCCCACTGAGATCGCCTTTATCAAAAAATATGTTGATGACCTATTCCTTGTCCTCAACCCTGATAAAATTCCCTCTACCCTTTTTATCCGTTCAACTCTTATCACCCTCGTCTCCGCTTTACTATTGAACGGGAAATCAATAATTCCCTCCCTTTCCTTGATCTTCTTGTTATCAGAAATCCTGACCATCCATTTCCACCAATTGGTACACCAAACCCACCTACTCTGGTAGACTTTTGAACTTTCATTTCCAACACCCTTACCATCAAAAAATTAATGTCGCCAAGAACCTCATCCATCGCTGCCTCTCCCTTTCTGATCCCCAACATCATAATACATTATGCATCAAACAAATCCTCCAGGCTAACAGTTTCCCACCACTTACCATAAACTAACTCCTTTCCAATTACATCGATAATTCGAACTCTACACTTTCCGTCTCTAACTCCCCGGCACCTCCATCCCCGTTATTACTATACAGGTCCCTACCTTATATCCCCTTCCTTTCTGATTACATCCAAAAAACTCTCCGCTCTACCTTCCCGAACCTACGCCTAGGCCTGAAATCCCATAACAAACTCAACTTCATCTACACTAACCTCAAAGATCCCATCCCTATCCAACTCAGATCCAACGTCATTTACCGTATTCCCTCTGCTTTTCCTAATTGTCAGTCCTCATATATTGGCCAAACCAAAAACCACCTTAAAACCCGCATCTCCCAACACAAACTCTCAATTTCTTCCAAAAATTCCTCTGCCACCAAACTCTCGGAACATGCCATATCCTTAAACCATACTTTTGATTTTGAAAAAACTTCTATTCTTGCCACGGTCCCTAACCATAGTAAACGTTTATTATCCGAATCCATTTATATCCATCTCGAGCCTAATCCCGTCAACCATAATAGTGACAAAGAGTACATTTCCAATACTTATTCCCAAGTTTTTAACCTTATTAAAAAACAATAACCTTCCCTTCGGTTCTTTCCGTCTCTTCTTGTCATTTTTTACTTTATATTTTTTTGCTTTATTTTGTTATTTTATGTATCTTTTTTATATTTGTGCTGCACCCTATCATGATGGCATTGGCCTTATTGTATTTTCTCTTTTTATTCTGTCTGTATTTACTTGTTATTTTGTTATCTTATAGTCTCTCTGTTGTTCATTTTTCTTTTATATTTTTGTTGCATTTTCATTGTTTCATTTTCCTATTCTGTATCCATGTGTCCCGTGCCTTTTCTCCCTTATCCTACCCAGCTGTTCTTACCTTTTCACATCAGTCATCGTCCTTCTCCTCACAAGTGTGGTTCGGTGGGTAAGGGTTCTTTGATATTCTTTTCCTTTTACTTTTATTTTCCTTCACCTTCATTCTTTTATCTGTTTCTTTTCTTTTATCACTTTCTACATTATTTCCCTCGTTCCTTTCCTATATTTCCATATTTTTATTTTATTATCTATTTATTTATTATTTTATTTATTTATTTTTTATTATTATTCTTTCATTATTTTATTTATTTATATATATAAATAATGATCTTTTCTCTTTTGATCTTTTTTTGAAATAGGGAAATCTTTTCTCTTCACTGATCCATACCCCCGGGCACTCGCAATTGCGATGTACAATTCGGGGATGAATGTTCAAATTGAACATTACTTTAATTAGATCTATTAAAAGATTTCCCTGGTTCGGATACGAGCCCGGTGGCCTAGTGGATAAGGCGCCACGCTAGAGAGGTGGAGACTTGGGTTCGAATCCCAACTGGGGTCAAATCTTTTCTCTTCAAAAATAAAAAAAATATATTTAAAAAAATATTTATTAAACAAGAACCATTTCATAATTTAATATATATATATATGACAGCTCGTCAATAGATCTAATTAAAGTAATGTTCAATTTGAACATTCATCCCCGAATTGTACATCGCAATTGCGAGTGCCCGGGGGTATGGATCAGTGAAGAGAAAAGATTTCCCTGGTTCGGATGCGAGCCCGGTGGCCTAGTGGATAAGGCGCCACGCTAGAGAGGTGGAGACTTGGGTTCGAATCCCAACTGGGGTCAAATCTTTTCTCTTCAAAAATAAAATATATATATATATATATATATATATATATATATATATTATTTTTTATTTTTAATATATTTAAAAAATATTTAATAATAAGAATTATTTCATAATTTATATTATATATATATATATATATATATATATATATATATATATATATATATATATATTTTTTATTTATTTATTTATTTATATATATTTTTTATTTATTTATTATTTTATTTTTTCCTTTTTCATTCCTGTCTTGTCCTTATTCTTACCTTGCTGCTTTGTATTCTTTGTTATTTATGTATCTGATCTTTTCTATGCGGTTTTTGTATATATTTTTTTTTTTTATCTATGCCATTCTGTATTCAATTTGTCATCTGTTTATCGGTCTGTTATTTTTGTCACATCTTTTTTTGTCACTTCTGGTATTTTGTTCATTATAGCCCTGAATAAGACCTGCAACGCAGGTCGAAACGTTGGAACGTATTAAGGAATTCTTCTTTGATGTGGTGTTACTTTGACTGCATCCCTGACTATCTTCTTCTCCATAATTTATTTTATTTGCCAACTTTTTGGCCAAATCTTTGACGGCCATCATCAGGCCTAAAACAAAGAAATGTCAAATAAAGAAATAAAAAAGAGAGGAGAGAAAAAAAAATTTATACAATAAAATGAAAAAGTAATAGTTAATAAACAATTAGAAAGGTCTAAAAAAAAAAATTAGATAAATTATACACTGATAAAGAAAATAAATATAAAATTAAATATAATAGGGTTCATAAACAATATGAAATTTAGTATGTAAAGAGTTGACATTATAAAGAGGCAAAAGTAAAGAAAAGTTAAAATAAATAAGATATAAGATATTTATTTGTTGTCTAATGAGGGGACGAGCAGCTTTGTATGAGTAACTGCAGCTCCTTTGGGTTTTTGTATTTCAGATAACTGTCTGCCCACCTATTAAAATAAAATTGAAAGGATGTTGGGTGGGATGTCAAAAAAAAAAATGATAATTGAAGCAAAGTTATCAAATATAACTTATTAAACTTTAAACACAACATATTATATTAAAAAGGCATAACTCCCCATTTGCTTTAAACATTACCAATATTTTTGGTATTATTATTATGAAGAAACGCCAATAATTCTATTCTATAATCCTTCTACAGAGATAGTAATGGAAGGACTGGATAGTTGTTCCATTATTTTTTTTTTTCTCCGTTTCGACAACACATGGTTTTCCTGACCTGGAGGAAAGGGAGAGGTATTAATCTGTATTCCTCAGTACCATGAATTTTAATTCAGCAGAGGCTTAAACGCATATGTATTCTGGAATGTTCTTCCCCTTCATATTGTTCTTGTTTATTGAAGGTTTCTCCATCTCAATGTCTTTTTTACAGTTCCTATTTTTACAATATGAAAATTAAATGTTTGTCTTAAAAGTGCCTTGAACTTAACTGTGTCTAAAGAATTAAAATGCAATTAAACATATAGTCCAGTCAATGAGTGCTGAAATGAGGAGTGTAGATTGCATGGAATATGCGATAATTTTTTACTTGATAGCTTCGTTAGGAATAGTTAGAAGGTAAACATACTAAAAGTCCCCACCACTGGGGGGGTGAGCTAACGGTGGGGGGGGCGTAGAAGTTCAATTATTTTGTTTTTTCGATAATATATCGAAAACGGTTGACTCTAGAAATATATGTTTCAAATAAACATAAAAGCTAATTACATTTCCTATAAAATTGATAATATAAATTTGTCGTAGTTCGAACCGTTTACGAGATATTCGTTATTGAAAATTGGTGATTTTCGGAAAAAACAAATGTCACCTCACTTTTTGTCAAACTTTTGTTTCTAGTACCTTCCACAATCGTTTCTTAGAAAAAACGTCAGAATCAAAATAGCAGAAATTAAATTTACTTTAATTTCATATATACGTTTCTGGTACTAGAAGCAAGTGTTTAATAAAAAGTGAGGTAAACATTTTTAGTTCTAAAATTATCGATTATTAATAACGTATATCTCGAAAACCGTTGGAATTTCTACGAATACCTATATAATTAATATTATACGAAATTTAATGAGCTTTAATTTTGATCTGCTACATACAGCGGGTAAAAAAAAGTATTCGTACACATAGTTTTTAGAAGTAAAGTACGCCTAATTAATTTTCAAACACGTAACAATTAGAGATAACATTGTATAAACTATATTTGCATTAATTCATATGTGCCTCAAAAATTATATAACAGTTTAATTTGAATAACACGAAAATTTCAAAACCAACAGGCAAAAAAAGTATTCATACATATCTTAGGAAATATATTTAACGATGGTATTTATATTAATCTAACAAATGTTTTTTTTTTTAACAGGTCAATATTTGGTTGGATAACCCTTCACATTTATCACGGCCTCCTAGGCATCGGTTCAACAATGTTGTAGGTATCCTGAGAGTCGATTTCTGCCCCTCAAATTGAAAATTAGGTCGTTCCATGATGAGCATTTGATTTTTCTTAATTCTGATAGATTTTCAAATGGATTAATGTCTGGTGACTGTGGTAGTGTTAGACAAATCCTAGGAACATTTTACAGCAGCCAATCTTCGTTTTTTTTGGCAGTTTTCTTAGAGTCATTGTCCTAATGAAACAAATAACTGTCTTCAACCCCTAAATTACGTAAACTGTTTATTAATTGCCTCGCAACCTGTTCACATAGTTTTCTACATTAAAAATTCTATTGAAAATAACGAGTTCACCAACCCAACTTGTGCTCAGACGACCCTAAACTCTGACGTCTTTACTGTTGGTTGCAACTTTTTTTAAAAAAGCTTTGCGTCTCTGTTTCCAGACAAATTTCCTTTCATGGCATCCAAAAATATTAAATTAGCTTTCATCTGAATGAGAGTGGTTTGTTGGAATGTTCCCGGTGCGAACTGAAATCTTTTATCCCATTTTTATTTTATTTTCATTTATGAAGGGTTCTTCCCTTGACGCTCTTCCTCTGCTTCATGGAGTCTATTTCTGACAGTTTTAAGTGCAACATGCTTACTGCATTTTGTTGCGATGTGTTCCGCTATTTTGCAGGCACTTATTTTAGAATTTTTAACGCAAATTGCACAATTTCTCGTGATTCACACATCGATAGGGATCCAGAACGTTTTTTATTGTCCATTAATCCGGTTTTAAACTGTTTAATAATGTATTGCACGGTCGTATGAGACAATGCTGACTTTACACCGATATATCAAAGACTTGGTAAACCTTGCTGGAAACCTTGTTTTTCCTTAGCAAGCAGAACTCAATTCTTTTGATTTGCGTCCCATTTTTGAGGAATTATCTTTTATTACACGATCAAACAAGTGCATCCACCTCATTTTGTTCACATAAGAGCAAAGGATTACTATTAGATGAAAACATTGATCTGATAACGAACTTAAAAATTATTATTAGATGCATCTTTAATGGCTTTAACAATTAAAATAAAATAAACATTTTATTTTGATCTGCTGATTATCTATGACTGCCTACCCTAACTATCTACATCTCCTATATATCACAGTCAACTATACCTTATGTTTATTATAAATTTTCTGAGATTTTCTAAAACTTTTTCCTATAAAGTACATATAATGAACTATAAAATATCTCAGGAGTTGGACTTGTAATAAATAATCTCCTTTACCTCTTGTTCGTGTTGTGAACAAATATAAAAATTATTTTTCAATATGAAAAAAATAACTGTATACCTTAGATTAAAAAATTACTCTCCTACACACCTCCTTTTTATTTCTTAGGGTCATATTTCTCTCCTGATTAATGTAGTTTAAGTATTGCCATATTGTTTTGTGTATACCGATTTTCCTTTCAATCAGATTGTTACAGTTTCACTGTCCGCGATTCCTTTCTGTCCCAACATTGACCTTAAAGTGTTAGTTGCTCTGACCTAATTGTCTTAAGTGATTGATATAATTGTAGACTAGCCTTGATGTTACTGTATAATTTTTAACACTGTCTGTAGAATGGCTATAATATGGATGATTTTTCTTCCAGGCCTCTTTTTAGGTAGGCTGCAGCTGCTGCGTTCAGGGTGGTTCCGCATGTAGCTTCCAAACGTGGCAGCTGGAAGTTCATCAGTTCGTTTTCTGGTGATCATTTCACAAAATATAGAAGGAGAGTTAAGAAAACTCGCTGGAACCACAATTTTATTATTTTTTCTGACGATGTATGAAGTTCCAGTTTTTTACTGTGAATATTTTATTGACAACCCTGTTTTCGTTAAATCAATTTTATCATGTAAGATTATAAAAGTGTAAGTAATCAATAATCTTACATGATAAAATTGATTTAAAGAAAACAGGGTTGTCAATAAAATATTCACTGTAAAAAACTGGAACTTCATACATCGTCTGAAAAAAATAGTAAAATTATGGTTCCAGCGACTTTTCTTTATTTCATTTTGTCTTTCTTTATATACTGTCTTTCCATATTTTGTAAAATCATCAAAGGGAAAATTTACATATATATATTCCAATATATATATTGGTACCAAAGTTTCTTGTACCATTTTAGACTTAATTTTAATAAAGTAGTAAAAAAACAAACATCATGAAGTCTTGGGTAAACATAATGTGTGATAAAAAATATCACTAAAATAATACATATATAAACATATACATTAATCATGTTACATGACTCATTATGGATTATGTACATACCCAACTTACCAGCAACCAATGTTTTTTAAATAAAGCGCCCCATCTATTAAGAAAACGATATTTGTAGTACTATACCTACTCAAAAGAGGTCAGCACATTAACCGTCTACATGCAAATAATTATACATACATACATGTTTATATCTTGTTTTTGTGTTAGCTTTATTTATTTTATTCAATAGATTTTTAATAATACGAATATTTTTTATAGATATATTACTCTGAAAACTTTTTAAAAATTTATTTTTATAGTTTGCATTACAATGAAGGAGGTATTGGCCCAGATGAGGTAGCTGTGGTAGGTCACACTCTCTTGAAGCTGACAACGTGCTCGAATCGGAAACATGGGTAAGTTAATTTTAACATATATATTTTTCTATAATGTTTACTACTTTCAAAATGAAATTACTATTTAATTAAAAGTTATAAAAAAATAGCATTCGGATTATATTTGCTAATTATTGTATTTTTCCGTTATTTACTGTCTCGTGCCCAACTAACTATAAGCGATATTGGACTAACATTGTTTATTAGTTAATGCCAGTTTTGACAAATTTGATTTGTCATTTGACCTTAAAATATTTAATTTTCTATTTTTTTTTTTTTTTTGGATTATCTTGTTGATTTAATGTACTAATCTATGTCTTAACTTTATTTTTAATTTCTAAAGGTAAACCTCGTGGTATTAGGACCGCTCGTAAACATGTTAACCATAGGAGAGAACAGAGATGGGCTGACAAGGACTACAAGAAAGCACATCTTGGAACTAGGTGGAAGGCCAATCCTTTTGGTGGTGCCTCACATGCCAAAGGAATTGTTTTAGAAAAAGTGTAAGTTTAACATTTAAATATTTTTTATTTAATAAGATAAGTAGTTTTACGATTATCTTATCTTTTTAAATACTATGGTTATTTAAAAACTTTACCTTAAGCACTCCTCTAATATCGGAGAAGCATCAAGATGTAATTGTCAAAGTCCCTTAGAGTCTATGAGTTAAAGAGATTTGTCATTTACATATAGTTGTTGAATTATTCACTTGGTACAAGGAAATTATGTTTACCTTAGTTGAGGCTTGGGTAGGTTCTATTAATTAGCTAATGATGTAATTAGATCAAAATATGCTTACAAACAAGTGCTAATGTTGGCTTGAAGTATGTCGCGGTATCCCTGGCATAGGAAACAGCAATAGCTGTCCTGAGGAGGTCATACTTTTTAACTTGACAATCTTGTATTCTTTGTATTGATCTAAAGACTACTTTCATGTATAGTGATTGGTGGAAACCAATTTGGTGCCTTATGATGTTGATTTAACTTCATAATTATTGTTTTATCATTGAAAATAAAAGTGAATGTTTATGTTTGAGACATTTTAGGTTGTTTTTAACATACGCAACCATCACTGGGGGTGAATCAAGAAATTTGATTAATCAAGACAGCTTTTTTTTTTTTTGTTTCTTACAAGAGTAAAAGTGTACAACTATGTGTGTTTTAAAATGGATAAATGTTCATTTCTTATGCTAGCATAGGATTATATTATTGATTTTCTCCTTTAAGTTATCATTCTAGGATATTGTCTACACTTCTTGACTTCTATTATACAATCTTAACATCAACAGTAAGCTATTAATAATAATGTTTTCATCTTTAATCATTATGTATTTAAATCTAATCAATCTTTTCTCATTATCCGGATGGAAGTGATAATATCTTTTGACCACATTCCATGCCTAAAAGGGTACCCTCATTATAGTTTTCGACCCATTGGTGGTTTTGCGCCTCTTGAACAGGTGGAAATCTGTAACTATTATCCATGAATGTTTAAAACAAAATTTTACCAAAATAAAGATTTCTTTTTAGAATTATTATTATTATATAATGAATGTTTACATTGTTATAGTTTTAGATTAAAAGATATATATTCAGTGTAAATTAAAACCTTCGATGGTTGTGATAGTTTTTTTTTTAATAATATTAGACTATAAATGTTTTTAATAGTTTCTTCCTATCAGTTTGTTTATAGTTTGGTGTAATGATGACTTTAGAACCAATTCTGAAAGATGGTGTAGATTATAGTTTCAAAATCGAGCTTTTTAACTCTGAACACCTAACTATTATCCCAATTATTTTTTAAATTGATTATAATTTTCTGATTATGGTAAAGCTACAATTCTATTTATTTTTCTTTTGTTTACTTATAGTTATTTCTTAGTTTATTAATATATTTAATTTTTCTTTCTGGTCCTGTTTTGTTACAAATTGTTCTTGAATTATTTACTTTGTAGAAGGGAGTCATATTTAGCTTTGTCATGTTAAGTTCTATTAATTAGTTATTGAGGTAATAAAAATCTCTTGAAGATAAGCTTACCAACAAGTGCCAATATATTGTTGATTGTACAAAATATATTGCATGAAGACTTAATGTTGGCTTTGCAATGATTTGTTGTATTAGAACAATGTTAATTTGAAAGGTATTGAATTTGTAAACAAGTACCTTTTAAGGAGGTTTGTTCGTTTCTAAATAGAGTAGTAATATTCAGCATTAAGCTGTTGATTGCAGTAGTAGAGTAACCTGTAAACCAAACTTAATAAATGGGTAAATATCAATTTTTACTTCTTATGCTAGCTTGCATAAGGGTGTATTGTATATTTAAATCTAATGGATCACGGAAGATTTATAATATTATCTTCTTAAAATCTCATTAATCTGTCATAAGTGATTACATCTGTTGACCATATTCCATGCTTATATAGGTAGGTTAGTCTATGTATTCACTGTAAATTAAAACCCTTGCCTGGTTATATTAAAAAATTTCCATTTTTACAATTAGTTAGATGTAATGATGACTTTAGAACCAATTCTGAAAGATGGTGTAGATTATATTAACAAAATCGAGCTTTTTAACTCTGAACACCTAACTATTATCCCTTGTTTTTTTATTTATTTTTTTTCATGGTTTAGTTACAGATCTATTTGCTTTTTTTCTTAAATATTTTTCTTTGTATCATAATGTTTATGATTTGCTTACCAAGGTATAAATTTATCGACTTATTAAATCTCTATCCTTTGACTCTTCTGCTTTTGCTTGGATTATATTTATGATATATTTGGTGTGATGATGAATATGTAGAACCAATTCTGAATAAAAATGAAGATTCTTTATCAAATCGAGCTTTTTAACTCTGAGCACCAAATTAAACTTTTTATATATTTAATTTAGGTCTTAAGTTTATTATTTTATCTTTTGTGGATTTTTTTGTTTTTATTGATGCCCATAATTAATTATTAAATCCACGGTAACGCTTCGGATCGGCGACACCACCAAATTAGGTTGACCCGCGCTACACCAACCAGTTCGATCCTTACGCTTCACTTCATGTTTACATTTTTCGATAGTTCATTCCTATAACCTCACATGTAAACAATCACTTCTACAGTTTCAACTTGGATTGTGTTGTTTAGTTTGTTATATTGATATTTAGACTTCTCAAATGTAAATAAGTGAAACAGAAGTTAACAAAATGAGTTTTATAAATGGTTAAGTGTTTTATGAATTCATATTTTCTTGTTTCATCTAATCTTATGTGCAAAAGTGTTATAAAACTTAAGAAGATTAATTTGTACATGGATTTGGTGTTTTATATATTTGTATTTGTTGTTTCAATTTCAGTGATAAAATTTCAGTATACATATTTTGTGAATGGATTCTTTGTCATCCATATTACTTTTTGTGCTAAAGTGAGACAGATTGTATAATTAATTCAATAAAACATATCAGTTCATTAATAAATGTGAGAAAGTATATCACAGGTTTTTTATGTTTTCTTATTTCCACTTCCCATGAGAAAATATAGCAGAAACTAACATCATCACTTTCAACTAGGATTCTGTCTTATATTATAACATGGAGAATTGACAATGTGAAAATAATCACAGATTAAGAGGTAAATGACACATTACTATATAATTGTAGAACTATTGGTATAATGTTATAGATTAATGTGTGTTTTTAAAAAAAATTAGAAGCCTGATGATGGAACATTATCTCCGAAACATGTAGCTACAAATGTTAAATAAATAGGAGGTATGCCAAATAAATACTTAAGGATTCTGTCTTTTTTATATTTATAATTTGTTATTTTCACTTCTCTGACAGAAATTTCACCAGGAATTAACTTTACTGGTGGTTTAGTAGTATATTAATTGTTGATTAAATTAATATTAATTCAAAATTGATTTAGTGTCTTATATTTCGATATCTCCTTATTTCCACTTTAATATTTCCTTATTTCTCATTTTAATATTAGAAGGTAAACTGAAGTTAATATTACTTTGAACAGGGATTTAGAGAGAGTTTCTCAGTAAATGTAGGAGAATAACCTTTCCCCTTTAAAAGCAGCGACTAGAACATCAAAATAAATCGGTACAAGGTTAGAATCGATAAAAAGTATTCTGAGCGTGTTTAGGGGTTGGTGTCGCCGATCCGAACCATTACCAAATCCACAAAGCAAAACTTTGAAGGGAAGTAGTTGAGAACTTATTATATTCTATTTTGACCAATGTGAGGTTGTGGTGTGAACATGAACTTATTACTAAAAGAGTATCTCTATGATCTCTATCGAGCTCCAAAAAGAATATTCCTAAAGTTATGATGAGGTAAATATTAAGGATATCAACAGAGAATAATTACAGACTTAGTTCATATCAAATTCTTTTTAAACAGTATGACTTTGATATTTATTTCCCATGGTCTAGGGTCAGAACTAGGAGTTTGTCAGGGGGAGCAATGATCAGTTTGCGGGCCCACCCTCTCCCTCCATCTTCATCTAAATATATGTATTATTAGTATATAATAGTAATAAGAATTAACTTGGTTTGCAATACAATAAAGTTAATGAATAATGCAAAAAAAAAAAACTATTATAATTAAACAATATTGATTATGATAATATTCTTAAAAACGTTTTTAACAGCTTAGAACTTTTTTACAAACTTCCAACTTTTGCCGCCCCCTGAAATCTGCTGCCCAGGGCACATGCCTTCCCCTCCCTAGTTCCAGGCCTGCCGTGATTCTTCATTTGGTAGCATATTTACTTTTTCATAATCTGTTTCACGTGCCATTAATTATTTAATCATAAATAGTTATGGTTTATCCTTTTTTTTTTTTTTTTTTTTTTTTTTCTCTCTGTCAGTATGAATTTTATATATATACTTTTTGGGATAAACCTGCTAGTTACTGCTCCAGATTATAGATCTTTCTTTTTTTTAAGCTGCCAAATCACATTAATTGTTCTTTTTGATAGGCTATTTTACTTGTTTCTCCTTTGGTTATTAAGTCATCATGCTTTGTGTTTTAACAACTGGTATAACCATTAAAATGAAATTGAAAATTTTGGTGTGATGATGAATTAGCAGAACCAATTCTGAAGTAAAATGAAGATTTTGTATCAAATCGAGCTTTTTAACTCTGAGCACCAATTTATAGCAATAGTTAAAAAAATATTAATTGATATTTCAAGTGTCATTTATTTAACTGTTTAAAAACTCAATTGAATGGGTCCGCCGGAAAACGTTTTAAGCAACAAAATTTCTGAAGTGGTGATTTTAAAGGTTTTTTAATGTATAATAAGTAGTACATCATAGTATGATATAGTAATCCATCATATTATTATACATGTAAATATAACTAATTAATATGTGAATATAAAATCTAACTTACAAAACTAACAAGAACTTTAGACTATGATTTTCTTTCACTCATTACTCAAAATTTTATTTGTCGCTTAAAACGTTTTTCGGTGGACCCATTCAATTTTATCATAATTAGTTAAATATTAAATTAAAATCGCTATGAGGTTTGCTAGCCATAATTCTCCCTTTCATTTGTGTCACTTCATAAGTCTTACGCAGGCAACTTTGTGATGACAGGTTCTCGAGTTTCCATATTTTTTGTTAATATTTATACCCTTTTACCTTAAATCATGCCAAAATACTTTACTTTATATCCTACAATAGTTACTTAATTTTTATTAATTTTTTGTGATCTTGCTTCTTACATGAAAATTTTAATTTGATGTCATGATGATTTTGATCCAATACTGAATATTTTATGTTGAACAATGACTGAACATCAAGAAATACAATTTTTAATCAATAATCTAAAGAAATCATATTTACTTCTCCATTATGGTCAATATAGAGTTTATAGATATTTTTTAATTTATTTTTTAGTGGTGTTGAAGCTAAACAGCCTAATTCAGCTATTCGAAAGTGCGTGAGGGTGCAGCTCATTAAAAATGGTAAAAAAATAACTGCCTTTGTTCCGAGAGATGGTTGCTTAAACTTCATTGAAGAAAATGACGAAGTCTTGGTAGCAGGATTTGGTAGGAAAGGTCATGCTGTTGGTGATATCCCCGGTAAGTATTCAGTGATGTATAATGCATTTAGGTTCCTTTAAAGTTTACATTATTGTTTTGTTCGGGTTATTAATTTATGAAGTATCTTCCTGGTGATATTTATTTAAGGTGATTCTTTGATTTATATAAACTTTCTATTAATGATGTGTTGGTACCAAATTTTTTCGATTCTCAATACTGGTACTGATTCCAAAAAGTTGATTCTCGGTTCCGATACCTAGAATTAAAAATAAATTGCTATTGTAACAAATGATCCGTCTTAGATCTTGAAAAAATGATTGATTTAAAAAATCTTAATTTAAGAAGATAAATATTCCAAAGGTATGGATTTCATTTATTAATTAGAGAATCGCTGATGTTACTACAATATTTCACCGAACTAGACTGGATAATACACTGATATTTCTCTAGATGTTTTTTTAAATAGTGTTTTAGCATTCAAAAGCTAGTAATGTTATGAATGGAAAAATATACTTTATTCTGGAATTACAAAAATGAATAATCAAATAATGCTATTATGTGGCTGCATGATTTCATTTGTGCTCTAGCCTAGCATCTTCAATTAAAAGTTTTAATAATAGTTATTCATTTATTAATAGTTCGTTTTCAACCAATTGACATTTGATTTCTAGAAGCAAACTTTTATTATTAAAGAGAATTGTTTTAAATTCTGTTCTAAGTAGTGTCAAGAAATGAAAAATTTCATTCCTATGAATAAAGATAATATTTAGTTTTTTTGTTTTGAAATGATGTACAATAGTTGTTTAATAATTATAAAACTATTACCAAAGTCAGTAGTATCAGTCAATTCCTAGGAATTGATTTTGGAGCACTGATTCTCGATACTGATTATTTCCTCGAGAATCAACATTTGGAAATCCTACCTCTGGATAATATTGGGGCCGGATATGGCCCACTTCTTTTTTGTTCCTCCAGCAGTTCTTAAAAAAAAAAAAAAAAAAAATCCCTATAAATGCAAGAAAAGACTAAAGTCAAAATGAAATTAAAAGGAAGCTTTCCTTGAAATGAGAGGTTACAAAGGTATGGTGTTATATAGAGATATAAATTTTGATAAAATTTACTTCTTTTTTTTTTTTTTTTTTTTTTTAATGGCTCTACAACCCGGTGACAGGTCTTGGCCTCCTCCAACTGTTTTCTTCAATCGTCATGATCCCATGCAGTTTTGATCCAGTTCCTCACTCTTAGTATGTTTCCAGCATCTATAGTGGCACCATCTGACCACCTCAGCTTTGGCCTTCCTCTCCTCCTTGTTCCATGGATTGGCTGGGTCAACAATAGCTTAGGCATTTCCCCAACAGCCATTCTAGCAATATGCCCTGAATATCTCAGCCGTCTTAATTTCATTGGCCTCCCCAAAGGCCGTGTACAGTTCCTGATTTGTCTGGCTTCTCCATTCTTCTCCAACTTTTACGCCTTCGAAAATTTGTTAAAGAACTTTTCTTTCAAAAATCATGAGCTCTTTCTCAGCTACCTTGGATGCTGCCTAACATTCTGACCCATACAGGAGTACAGGGCGTACTAAGGTTTTATAGAGGTGGAGTTTAGTCTTTCTTGTGAGTATTCTCTTGTTGAGCTGCCTAGCTAGTAGCATCTATTGGCTGAGGCAATCCTCTTTCTGATCTCTACACCAGGGCTGTTGTCTTGTGTCACTATAGATCCCAGTTACTTAAACTGAGAGACCTTTTCAAACTTATGCTGTCCTATGGTCACCTTCTCACCTGGCTTCGGAACCTGTTCTGTAACCATGTACTTAGTTTTGGACTCATTCACCTGTAGTCCAAGTTTACTGACTGACTGGAAAGAGCGTCTCACAATGTCTACATTGTCGGCTTATGCCTACAATTGGACTACCCTGTTAAATAAGTTTCCTTCTTTGCATAAACCCGCATCTCTTAAGGTGGGGTTCCACATGTAGCAGCCAGCCACAGCAGCTGCATCTGCCAGACGCTGCGGCTGGAAGCAAGGCACTGCTTCAGTTGGTTTTGATAGAACCGATGCAAGAGGGGCCGCT
The DNA here is from genome assembly GCA_003667255.2 of Euschistus heros. Lineage (NCBI taxonomy): Eukaryota > Metazoa > Arthropoda > Insecta > Hemiptera > Pentatomidae > Euschistus > Euschistus heros. Next base: position 878,710 of record RCWM02000295.1, read on the forward strand.
GCGGCTGCCACCAGAAAATTGAGAAGCTGAACTGCTGTATTCGGACTACTCTAGGGACTAGTCCAGACGCACTCCTTCGGGTCTGTGGTATGCAAACCCACATCACCAAAGTTTCTTGTACCACTTAAAACTGTATTTGTATATATATGGTATTTTTAAAAAACAATTCTTAAAAATACATTACTGAACACAGTTTTCAGTTTAATATATATCTGTAAATAATTTTATACAACGTCAGGTTGAAATATCACAATTTATTTATATATAAATATATCTTACATAATTATACTATGTCTTACATGATAGAAATTATTTAACGAAAACAGGGTTTTCAATAAAATGTTCATTGGACAAAACAGTAATAAAGAAACTGGACTTTATACATCATCTGAAAAAACAATAAAATTGTGGTTCCAGCGAATTTTCTAAATTATGTTTCTATATATTGTGAAATCACCAAAGGGAAAACGTGGTGTTCACAGCAATGGAGACTTCTAAGTATTGGTTTCTTTTCTGGTTATCCCACAGTTTGTTAGTTTTCATAATACGCCTCATTGAGCTCCCGTTTATTAAAAAGTTTTATTAAAAATGTCTCATTTTAGTACGTTAGATAAATAGAAATATAGATAAATTATAAAATCTAATAGAATGAAGTTGTATCGAAAAACTTCCTGAATTTCTCCTCGTCGTTCTGGAGGTGCAGCTCAATCAACTAAAAGAGAAAACCTTCTCTTCTTCGGGAAAACATAGTCAATTGATCTGTTCATAACATGGAACTCCTCTTCCTCCATTAACAATCACAACACCAGTTTTCTTCTCAATGTACTCTGCTGAAGCCAGAATACGTACTGATGAACTTCCAGCCGCAGTGTCTGGAAGCTACATGTGGAACCCCACCTTTATTGTCTTCTCTAAAGCTAGGTTAAACAATAAACAGGCCAATGCATCACCTTGCCGGAGTCCCTTCTTTGCATGGAATTCTTCTGACCTTTCGCCGTTTATCTTTATCACACATCTAACATCCCTCATAGTGACTTTAATAATTTGTATAAGTTTCTCAGGTCTGTTAAGTTTTCTCAGGGCACTGTATAGCTTTCCACATTGTATACTATCATACACTGCTTTAAAGTCTATGAATAGATGGTGTGTTTTTATTTGATACTCTCGACCCCTTTCTAAAATGGTTCACAGGCAGAAGATTTGATCCGATGTGGATTTCCCTTTCAGCATATGGCAAGAGATGTTTAAATAGTACTTGGGACAGTATCTTATATGCGCATGAAAGCAACGAGATTCCTCGATAATTATTACATGCATATCTACCTTTTTGTGAATAGAGCATACTATTGACATGCTCCAGTCAGTGGCCATCACCTTATTTGTCCATATCAAGAGAAGAAGGTCCTGTAGTGCTTTGATGAGTCCACTTCCACCATTTTTTAAGAGTTCCGCTGGCAGTGCATCGACTCCAGGGGCTTTATTGTTTCTCATCTTGCAGATAGCATCTTCAATCTCATCCTCATCAGGGGGCTCGAGATCTGATCCTTCCAGCAGGCTTATCCTGTTTTCTTCTTCGTTGTCCTGAGCATTGGTTGCTCACCTCCTCACTAGCAACTCCTCCATAGTTGAGAAGATTACGGAAATAGTTTCTCCACTCTGTAAGGACTTCATACTTGTCAGTGACCAAGTTACTCGTGTAGGGTTTCCTTTGTTTGTTGACAAGTTGGAAGAAATACTTACTTTCCTGGCTACAGCGCAGCAATTCCATCTCCTCCCTCTCCTTCTGTCTCTTCTTATAATTTCTTTGGCATATCTTCGTATCAACTACCTCAGTATAGCTATGCTGAGCCTCCATATTTTTCAGTTTTTCCAAATTAAAACTTTTGGGTTTCTCTGCAGCTTTAAAGTTCCTGACTGAACATATCTTAGCGGTCAGATTTTCAATTTCATTGTTGTTAAAATAGCTATTAATATATGGAGCGACGTGTGGATCCTTGTGTAGTTTAAAAATCGACAGATATGTGACCATTCTGCAACAGAGTTTGCAATTGTTAAACTATTAAACCTAACTGTACCAAATTTTATCTACATCTTCATAGTTCTAGGAAGTAGGAAGGTTTAGCAATAGTGAAGGGCCATTCCGATTTAAAAGTGGAATGAGATTTTACGGTCTGTGCCAATTTTCGTTCCATCCCTTGTGTAGTCAGGCTGTTAATCTCCTTTTATTTTATAATTAAGAAATTTATAGGTACTGTAATATTAGGAAGGATTAAATAGCTAAGTATAGTTATTAAAAAAATTGTATTCTTTTAAAATAGTTTTATTCAATATAGGTTTCTGCTTTCTATTGAACCACAGGCATTAACATTTCTCACATCCTGTATGGTTCGACCCATTTTGCTTTTAATTAATCTTCCACTGTTCGCACCGTTGTATTTTGTACAACACTCGGCTTGTTTTCTCTAACACTCACTCTCTCTCTCTCTCTCTCTCTCTCTCTCTCGCTTCCCCGAAAATGTGCTTTAGCTATTTTTCGATATACTCCTCTGTTTGCCGCCAGTAACTTTTCAAAGTGGTAGGAGAGATAGTTTCCTGATTAAAAAATATTTAGTCATCAGTGTTGCACAAAGTATAACAAGCTACCGCTGTGGTTTTTTTTTTTTTTTTTTTTTTTTTTACCTTTCTCGCTTTGTACCTTCGACCTTTCTTTAACTTAATCAGCGATAATATTCAGAATGTTTTGATTTGGTGGAAACCTATAAAACTGGAATATATTCTTCGAAATTTCAGAAATAGAGGAGGGGAAAAAAAAAGAAGTACAATCTAATGAAAATTTGGAATTGAGGAAAGAGGAAGATGTTCTAGATCATAATACAGAAACCTATGTAGAGGGTAGTAATGGAGATGACGCGGGGAGGGGGAGGGGGCAGCCAGTGGATATCTAAATTTTATTTGTAAAAATCGATCCTTAAAAAACTTTATTTACAATAATTAATCATAAAACAACCATTTTAGGTCTGCAAATGGTTATACCTAATCATAATATTGTAAATACAAATTTATCTAGTTATATCTTTGTTTTTATTATTTTCAATCATATTTTCATGGTTCAAAATATTATCTCCTCTCAGGTAATATTTTGTACATATACTCTCTTTTAAATGTAGAATGATCAAAATATTTTATTTAATAGATTTCATACAAAAAGGGATTAAAAAAACAGGGTATTGTACTTTGTACAACGCGCGACCACACATGTTGCGGAAATTGGAGCAACCGGTGCAAGTTTAAACCAGTCAACCTATCCTTTACAAGACTTTTTGCATGATCAGCTTGATTCTGATTCTTAAAAACTAAATTTTTTTTTTCGTTCCAAACGAGACGAACCAGGCTGGCTGGAACCAATTTCAAGTTCCGTTCCACTCAGAACGACCCGTCACTAATAACAAAGTATACTATAATAATAGTTAAAATTTTTAGTCTTGAGTGCCCTGAACGAGGTTTGCCAAACTGTCATATACTTTCATGATTAGGAAAAAAAATTCAAACCTATGGATCGATAAAATTATTTCTACCAAATTGGATGTCTAATTATGCTTTTACAACATACTCTTTAAACACCTAATCAATGCAATTATAACAATATAAAAATTACTGCAGTGCGTGAAAATATGATTGAAGAAATAATTCTAAATTCCATACTTCAATAAAAGATTCTTATCGATAAACAAATGGAATTCAATTATTAGTTTAAAAAATCTGTTATAAAGCCGCGACTGTGGGGTATGCTAGTTATTTATATAATCTTGTTATAAGTGATATTTTAAGACTATCTAAATTAATGTTTTTATTATTGATATGTTAAAGTTTAAATTAAATTAGTGCTTTTCATTTGTGACTGTTATATACATTTTATGGTTAAATGTTTTATTATAATTTTGTTTTGTTTTTTGTTTTTTTCAGGAGTCCGATTTAAGGTTGTCAAAGTTGCCAATGTATCACTTTTGGCGTTGTACAAAGAAAAGAAAGAAAGACCTAGGTCATAATGTTTTTTAAAAAATAAAGTAATTGTACTTTTTTGTATAATAAATTGTACAATTTATTATATCATGTTTTAATCATTCCTTATATCATTTTTTAAACAAAATATTACTGCTGTAATTTTATTTTATTTTTTACCTCTGATATTTAACAATGAGCATATTGTGTAGAGACTAGACTACTTTTACCGTCTCATGAAATTAAAAGCTAGGAGTGATAAACCTCTCTAGGACATGTCTTGATAGATAATGTGGGTCAGGTTACCACCGATTGTCAAATCAATTTAAAATAATAAAAGTGGTTATGTATTCTTAAAACTAAAATAAATTAGTTAAGGTCACATTAGCAACCTTCTGTTCAAATCATCAAAATGAAATAATTTTGAAATTCAGAAAGAGGTTAAAACTTGAAAGTATACCCAGTTGGTCTATTAACCCACTTAAATTCTGAGATAAACTGTTCAAAGATGAGGTATGTATATAAAGTTCAAAAGCTGGATATGTGCAATGGCAAACAGCCAGTCATATAGAAAAAAAAATGGATGAAAAAAGACCTGACTAAATCTTTTTATTCCAATCTGTTGCTGATATATGACAATTTAAAGATTTTTTTAGGAAACCACGTTTTTTGTTTTAACCTGTTCGCTGCGGGGCGGTATAAGGCTTGGCCTTGACCGGGTGCTACCGGATTATTGCCCGTATAACCACCCAGTGCTGAGTTCTTTTTGCCAACTTACCAACAAAATATTATTTCTTCTAGTTAAAAATAAATAAAATTCCCATCCTTGTTTTTTCATCCGGACTTAAGACCGGCATCGGTAGAGTTAAAAAAAAAAAAAAAAAATTTATTTATTTTTTCTAATTTATAAATTTTTATTATTTTTTTTTAAATTTAATAATTTCGTTGTGTATGACAAACCTTAAAACAAGGTAACAAACACAAAGGAATATCGCATATTTCACAACTTTTTCACCAGTTTCTTCTTTAACATCTGAATCTTCAAAATCTGAACACTCATCACAACTTTTTTCATCTTAATCACTGTTCTGTAACAGATCTAATAATTCAGAACTAGAATAAAAACGTTTCCTAAACATCGTGTTTGAGAGATCAAACTAGAAACAGTTGAGCAGGTAAAAATGGTCACAAAAACCTGATATAAAAGGCCTAAAACTAACTGTCAAAAGGCAGCCTAAAATTGAAAAGGAGGTGCTGACACTCTCTGTTGGCCTTCCTAAGAGTCCCATAGTTAATTTGGAAGTCGCTAAATGTTGTTTCTGCGGCGCACAAATATGTGCGAGTAGCAGCCGTTCAGAAACAGATCTGTGTTAGTAGCACTGCGCCCCGCCCTACTCAGCGCACAGATCTGTGTTAGTAGCAGCGAACAGGTTAAAAGCTATAATATCCATTTTTTCCACGTATTTTTCAAATGAGTACAACAATTTCTGATTCGTTTAATTTCCTATAATACCAAAGCATATGTAACATTGAATTTTACAAATTTGAAGCCTAAAGAACAAATTCATTGCATACTTATTAACAATTCAAGTTACAATTTCTTTTAATACTTCCAACGCTCACCGTTTTTCAAAAAAACAATTTGGAAAAATCACAAAATCTTGCAAATTTAACCAGCTTTTGAATGATATGATCATATTAGGGTCAATCCATTTTAAATCACCCAGTCGTGTTGCTCAAAATTTTTTTATTTTCCTGATTCTTTTATCATGGATTCCCTATGGGTAGAACAAAACTCCAATTAAAAAAAAAATTACAAGCCATATTTTTTATTTGACAGCCATTTTAAAATGATTAGTGAATTTTATGAAATAACGGGGTTTGCGGAAAATTTAATTGTGAAGTCATTTTTAAAGATATCAAATTAATTTAAAAACTAGTGTGTTCAGCATGAAATGACCTTCCTTTTTATTTTTATTTTCCTATCATGCAAGAAAATTATTCAAACTCTTTCTTAAAAACTTGGAAAAAAAATTGTCATTTTTAAGGCCTTAAATTTTAAGGAAGGAGAAGAGACCCACAAATAATATTTTATTTCTGTGTTGAGTACACGTAGTACTACCAACAGCATTAGTTTTAGTCTAATGCTGTTGGTAACAGAAAAAATGCTACCTTTTTAACACACTCGTGCAATGCTAAATTAGCGACTAGAGGCTTGAAATTATGTTAATTGACAAGTTTAAATTATTGTTAAATTAAATTATTATTTAGAGTTTTGAAATAATGAACTTAACTTATATTTAAATGAAATACTTGACTTAAAAATTCCATTAATTAAAAAAATATATAAGTATATGATTCCAAGTTGTAAAATATATGTTTAAATTTGAACCCTTCCATGTGCAACTGCTTCCACAGTCAACATCTTTCCTTATAATTATATCATTTTTTTTTTTTTTTCAACTGGCTTTGTTCTGTGTTAAGCTTAGTTATATTTACATAAACGAGACAATTCCAAAGTTTCATAAATGGATTCCTCTAGATTCAATGGATTCTCCTCTACCAATTCAAAAGGGCCAGGAAAAATTCTGGATTATTCTCAACATTATTTGTTATTTGTTCCCGGGCAGTTTTTCTACAAATATTTTTGATGCACAAGAAGAACTTAGAGCCTGTCCACGAAATTAATTTAATATTCACATTTTTACTCTTTAAGATTAGGGGGAGGGAGTGTTCAGGTCACTACTTGCAGAGACATGTAGGTTCAGGAAAGATGTAGGCTGTGGAAGCAGTTGCACATGGAAGAGTTCAAATCTAAACATATAAAACTCACATGACCTTGTTGCATCATAAGAACTGATGTGTCATATTTTACAATGGGTTCTACAATATTTTGCAACTTACAAACCTACTTGGTATGATATACTTATATATTTTTTTAATTAATGGATATTTTTAAGTCAAGTATTTCATTTATATATAAGTCAAGTTCATTATTTCAAAACTCTAAATAAAAATTTAAACTTGTCAATTAAGATAATTTCAAGCCTACAGTTGCTAATTTAGCATTGCACGAGTGTATTAAAAAGGTAGCGTTTTTATTGAAATTCACAGCTCTACAACTCAAAACATAGTTGAGTCTCAGACATATTTTTTTTTTTGTGGTGCATTCTTATTAGTAAAAGGAACATTTTATAAAATTTGCACTGGATTTCATTCAGTCCCTTTTCAGAAATTGACCTATGAAAATTGGCAAAAACCTGCTTTTAGCCATTTTTGAAAAGCCGTAGAGAAAAAAGGAGTACATTCTCAAGACTTGAACTTATGCTGTTGGTAGTACTACGAGTACTCAACACAGAAATAAAATATTATTTGTGAGTCTCTTCTCCTTCCTTCAAATTTATGGCCTTAAAAATGATGATTTTTAAAATTGTTTTCCAAGTTTTTGAGAAAGAGTTTGAATAACTTTCTTGCATGATAGGAAAGTTAAAATAATGTCCTTGTGAAGGTCATTTCATGCTGAACAAACTAGTTTTTAAATTATTTTGATATCTTTAAAAATGACTTCACAATTAAATTTTCCGCAAACCCCGTTATTTCATAAAATAGTTATAAATCATAATTTTAAAATGGCCGTCAAATAAAAAAATATGGCTTGTACATTTTTTTTATATGGAGTTTTGTTAATGTCTACCCATAATAGGGAATCCATGATAAAAGAATCAGGAAAATAAAAAATGTTGAGCAACAAATTATATTTAAATTGGGTGATTTGAAATGGATTGACCCATTAATGATTCTTTGTGGATTTCATGAAGAAATTTTATTTTAAAACTGAAAAAAAAATTATTTCCAATTGGCATACAAACCAGGTATTTGGCTAAATAAGACATCATATATATGATCTAAATAAGAATCCTATATATGAAATTCTGATTAAATTCCTGATATACCTGTGTCACTTTTTGCCATAATTCTGACATGTTCAGATGTTACACGGAAATTAACCAAAATTTCTTATATGGTATCAGATAGTATATTTAACCAGCCTTGGAATGAAGAAATTTGGAATAGGGCTTATATTTTCGGAGTTATAGCGGAAAATGTTACGAAAGAAAAACTTGAATTTCCTAACAGTACGCGGTTTTTAGGGTGTATGTATGTTTCAAGGAAGTTCATATATAAGTCAACATAAATCTAAGACTATGTAATTGCGAAAAATGGTCCGATTTCGGAAACGTTTTTTTTTTTTTTCTTTTTTTTTTTTTTTTTTCTTTTCGTAGGTGCTGGTTCCAGCTACAATTTACTATATGAAGACATTCTTTGAAATACCCTTCTCTGTCTTGTAATAGATCAAAAACCGACAATAACTGCTATTTTGGGCATGAAGTCGATGGCTGCCTTAGTAGCAAACTTAGGATTCGGATTTAGCACCCCCAAAAAAACATTAAGATCTGTTGAGAAAAAGAGTTCGGCAGATTTCTCCTGATAACGGCCTTCTGCAACTAGTCCAGTCAATAAACATATTGTAGAGTGCATGGAATATGCGATAATTTTTGACTTCACAGCATCGTTAGGAATAGTTAGAAGGTAATCATACTAAAAGTCCCCGCCGCTGGGGGGGTGAGCTAACGGTGGGAGGAGGGGAGAAGTTTAATTTTTTTGGTCTTTCAATAATATCTCGAAAACGGTTGACTCTAGAAAATTTTTTTTCAAATAAACATAAAAGCTAATTAAATTTACTATAAACTTGATTATATATAAATTTGTGGTAATTCTAACCGCTTACGAGATATACGTTATTGAAAATCAGTGATTTTCGGAGAAAAAAAAAACAAATGTCACCTCACTTTTTGTCAAACTTTTGCTTCAATTACGTACCACAATTTATTTAATTTATTTTTTTCAACTAAAATCTGGTAAGATTTACTATCAGGACCTATATATGAAATTTTGATTATGTCACGTAATACACCCCAACCTGAAGGCTAAATATTTATGTTTTGGCAAAGTATGACGATATTCACAAATTCAGTGGGCTGGTTTGAGTGTATAACGTGACATAATCAAAATTTCATATATAGGTTCTTATAGTAAATTTAAGGTGCTTTCAGATAAAAATTTTGGATCGAACATTTAGTTTCGGAATGAGTATCAATAAACGTGTTTTTTCTGAGAAGTGCGTACCCAGATAAAGAGTGCCGAAATGAGGGGTGTAGAGTGCATAAAATATGCGATAATTTTTGACTTCACAGCTTGGTTAAGGTGTGGTTCCGTATGGAGCAGCCAGCCAAGGCTGGAAGTTGAGTACTGCTTAAGTTGGTTTTAATAGAAGTGTTGCAAGAGGGAGCAGCTGCGTCTGCCGCCAAAAATTTGAGAAGCTGGCTGCTGCGTTCGGACTGCTCTAGGGACCAGTCCAGACGCGCTCCTTCACGTCTGTAGTATGCAAAACCACATCACCAAAGTTTCATGTACCATTTTAGACTTTTTTTTTTTAATGTCATACCGATCTATATGGTATTTTTGAAAAACAATGCTTAAAATACATTACAGAACGAAATTTTAGGGTTTTGGTATATTTAATATGCATTTATAAATAATGGGATAAAACCTCAGGTTGAAATACCACAATTTATATATACTATACACTATATATATATATATATATATATATATATATATATATATATATATATATATATATATGTATGTATACACACATAAATTTATAAATATATTTATTATATAAATTTATATATATATATTTTTTCAACATGAAGTTTCATCCAATTATTTATAAATCTGAAAATTGTGTTCTGGAATGTATTTTATGCATTGTTTTTCAAAAATACCATATAGATCGGTGACATTAAAAAAAAAAAAAAAAAGTCTAAAATGGTACAAGAAACTTTGGTACCAATATATATATATATATATATATTGTTATGTTTATTTCTTTGTTGTAGATTAGTTTACTTTAATTTCTATTATTTTGAAGTTAATTTAATTTGTAAATAAAATTTTTAGGGAATATCAAGGGTTCAACTTTTCAAAGATAATGATTTTGACTCAAGAATATATATTTTCAAATAAAAGAAATAAAAACATTTTTACAATTAGATTACATTTTTACTTAACATATTTATAATTAAAATACCTTCTTTCTTCTCAATGTGACTGTAGGTTCTCACAACCCAAATGTTCCCCAATTTGTCCTTCTTGCATGAAACTTCCTTCTTTTTTTTCTTCCTTCGCCAGTTTATTCAAACAATCCTATCATCCAGCCTGCTAGTATAATTTATTATTTCTTCACACATGTGGCTTGTTAAATCTCAGAGAGATGTGATGTTTCAAAATGCGAGAGATGAGAGCAAGATGTGTTGTTGCCTCAAAATTCCAAATCAGAGAGAGCACGGTGTTGACTTCTCGGCTTCATAAGCATATCTGACTAAAAAGACGCGATTCCAAGCGTCCTTTCAAAAAACCGTTAACGGCCAAATCTGCTTCATCATGGCCTTCATATTTATTACGTCTTAACTTACAATAACTATATAAAATTCAAATTATACAATAAAAAACATTTTAAAAATCCTAATAATTTTTAACATATCTCAATTTAAATTGATAAGCAAAAACCACGTAACAATTAGATCGGCGGCGAACTCTCGCTGGCGCCAAATTCAAACTTGAATTGTTTTTAAATTACAATTTATCTCGACTCCGAAATATCACTACAATATATATATATAAGTTAAGGTATGAGATATCAATAGGAAAACAATGTTTCATTTCTCTAACTTAACCCCATTCCCATATGAAAATATAAACACATGTTTTATAATGATTTAAGAATAAAAATATAGTTAGTTGTTGTTCAGCATTTGCTTGTGTTACCTCATTGTCTTAATTTAATTAGTTTTTACATTATCTTCACTGGAGCAAACATAACTGTGTGCCGAAACCCGGGATCTGTAAGAAATTTCAAGGGTAAGTACCTTTTTTTTTTTTTTTCTTGCTAGTAATTTTTTTTTTACGGCATTTAAACTCAGAAGATGGAATCAGGAATCTTGAGACCACCAATTTTGAACTTGACGGAGGACATCGCAGCGTTGCCACCAGAGACCTTGGCTGCAGCACATGCAAATCTAGCAGCCTTACAAGCAAATGCTTTAGAGAGACTGAAAATCAAAACGGCGACGTCACAGGACCTTAGAAGGGCTATTGCTGACTTAGACAGGTACGATGGAGAGGTTGGTAAATTAAATCACTTTATCAAGGGCGGCGATAGGTTGATGGCCAGGATCGAAGCAAAGTTGGCGGAGGATTTACTCGATCCTAATGACGCATGCGCACTAAAAGCGACCTTGGTGTGCCGAGTAAAGAGGGGAATTTTGAATTTTATCCAGGCGGATGAGGATACACCATGGGCAGTTGTGAAGGACCGACTGAAGAAAGCGTATGGAGGTGGCCGGTGGACCCCGGAAGAGGATATTTTCCGGATGTTCCGAGAAACAAAGAAATCTTATCAGTCGAATGGGCAATACGCTGGAATACTACTTGTCCATTATAATAAAATTACGGAGAAAATGAGGGAGACAGAAAATGCAGCGCAAGTGGAGGCCAAGATGGCGTTCTTGTCGACTATCCTCAAGGTGCAACTGGCTAGAGACGCAGGGAAAAAAGAGGGTCTTCCAAGAGATAGGACCTTCGTGGAATGCGCCCAGGAAATGGTCGACGCTAGTGCCAGAGACGAAGAAGCCCGAAAAGGAGGAGAGGTTGAGAAGGGATGGAGTAGGGTAACCTACCGAAGAACGGAGAACAGAAGGAACGAACCTAGGGCAAACTTTGGAAGAAGAAAGGAGACAGAATCCGGAGGTCGAGAATGGACAACAGGAAGAGACAAGAGGCCAGGAACCGAAAAGAGAAACGGGGAGAGAGAGAAGAAAGAAGATGCTACGGATGCGGGAAGGTGGGGCATTTGGTCGCACAATGTCCCCGCACTCAATGTTTTGAATGCGGCATCGAGGGGCACATCGCCAGGCAGTGCCCTTACATAAGTCGACGCAAAGACCAAGGGGAACCTATGGAGGTAAATGCTCAAAGGGTGTGTAGAAGAGATAGACCCCCATCTGAGACAGCAGAATCGTCAGAGACATCGGAAGCGGAAACGGAAAGAAGCGAACCAGGTGACGGAAGGATTACTGCGAGAAAGAAGAACAGAAGAAGCGGAGAACGAGGAATGATGGCAGAAAGGAGAGAACGGAGCGAAGATTGAGGAGAGTGCAGGCAGCAGAGAGGCAACCACGCAACAGTAAATAACATAGCGAGCGGGAGTAGCGAGTTGCCTATTATTAGGGTAGCAAGAGGAGTACATTGTCTTGTTGATACTGGCAGTTCTAATACTATAATGGGTGAAAAGACAATAGAGGCATTATGCAAAGGGAAAAAAATACCACAGGTAAACACATGTGAATGTAAACTAATAACCTTGAGTGGTCCCTGTAGTGTAGAAGGTGAAGTAGATATAGAGTTGAGTAGATGGGAGGCTAGAGGGGAAAAGATACGGGTACATGTAGTGAAAAACATGCCTCGGGAATATGGAGGGATCATAGGGTGTGATCTTATGGAAAAAATAGGAGCGCGGATAAGGAATAAAGATGGGAAATGGTCAATAAGAATAGGAGCGAAGGAGTATAGGTGTCGAAGGGGAAAGGAGGTAGACTATGCAATAGTAGGAGCGGTTAAGCAGGGAGAAAATTGGAGACAGACTCTCACGAGAAAATACGGGGACATTTTTTTTAAAGAAGGCGAAATTTTAAGTGCCACAGGGGAGACGGTTCACGAAATTCCTTTAAAACAAGAGCGGGTAACGTATGTGAAAGAAAGGAGGTACCCACAGGCGCTACGTCGGCATATTCGAGAAGAGCTGGAAAATTAAAAAAAGCAGGGAATTATTATCGATAGCACATCGCCGTACAATAGTCCCTTGTGGGCGGTTAAGAAAAAAGAGCGAGGAGGGAACGGGCCTAGAGAAATACCGAGTTGTAGTTGACTTTCGTAAACTTAACGACAACACGGTGGATGAACGATACCCTATACCGAGATTTGATGATATTTTGGATAGGTTAGGTGGGGCAACCATATTTAGTACTCTCGATTTAAAGGCAGGATACCACCAAATAAGAATGCATCCTAAAGACCGACACAAAACAGCTTTTACCTTCGAGCGGGGACATTATGAATTTATAAGAATGCCGTTCGGGTTGAAAAATGCACCGGTCACTTTCCAACGACTTATGGACGAATTTTTACGAGGATTGGACGAGGCGGTGTGCCAGGTCTATATGGATGACCTTTTGGTATTTAGCAAGACAGAAAAAAAAAACAACACATAGACGACTTAAAAAACGTATTTGACAGACTGAGACAGTTCGGACTTAAGTTATCGACGGAAAAATCGGTGCTGGGCCGATACCAAATCAGTTTTTTAGGGCATACTATTTGCAAAGAGGGGGTCCAACCCGACAGGAGAAAAGTAGAGGCCATAGGGAAAATGGCGGTTCCACACGATGTGAAGGGAATACGGAGATTATTAGGAACCCTTAATTACTATCGTAGGTTTGTCCCAGACATGGCAAAACATTTGGTGCCCCTTAATGATCTCTTAAAAAAAGGGCGGAAAATCACCATCACTTCCGAAATTGAACAGAATATCCGGCAGTGCATGGCCCGACTGCAAGAGAAACCTATACTAGCATTTCCCGACTTTGAGAAACAATTTACAATTACTACTGATGCCAGCGAATATGCTTTGGGAGCGGTGCTGTCTCAGGAAGGGGAGAAAGGGGATCAACCAGTGGCATATGCCAGCAGGCGCCTTACGGAAACGGAAGCTCGGTACAGCGTGTTAGAAAGGGAGCTACTGGGCATCGTGTGGGCGGTTGAACATTTCCGACCATATGTATTTGGGCGTAGCTTTAAGATACATACGGACCACCGTCCTTTGATGTGGATCGGAAAACTGAAGGAGTCGTCAGCGCGAGTCACCCGTTGGAAAGAAATTTTAAGTCAATACAATATGGAAATTACGTATAAACCGGGAAAGGATAACGTAGTGGCGGATTGGTTATCGCGAGCCTTGCAAGCGAACGCTATAGAACGAGACGAAGGAGAGAATTCGGGAGGAACAGAGCAATTGTTACGGGAGTGGACGCCGGAGAGACCAGGAGAACGGAAGTTACTAGACACAGAAAATGAAATAGAATCAACGGGAGACCAAAGTTCAGTAAGCGAAAGGGCAGTAGATATGGAGGAAAGGGATGAGATCATTAACGATAAACCTATCCAAATTATCTGGAAAACCAAGACCACCGGGGTAATGAAAGTCGAATATACTAAATACCATAAATACCGGATAACTACCATCTTTTCACAACCGGGAGTAACAGAGAAGCAGGTCGTAAAAGCGTTGAATGAAGCGTCGAGTTCGGGAAAAGTGTCCTATTTGTATGTGGGAAACGCGACGGTATGGGAGAAGATACAGCGGCTGTGGCGGACGGAAAAGATTGGGGTGGACAGAGGGTTTGTACGATGTCGATTGATGGTAGAGACGGTGACGGAGGAGAAGCAACAGCGGGAGGTCACGTTAGCATACCACCAAGGAAAAACTAACCACCGAGGAGTAAACGAGACCCTACAAGCGCTTAAACGAAAATACTTTTGGGTTCGGATGAGAAATACGGTCGAGGAGGTGCTACGAGCGTGCAAGGTTTGCCACACTACAAAATATGATAGGCACCCACCAACGGGAAAGCAAGAGGAAACGCGAACACCCATGTGGCAGCTAAGTGATCTGCAGGTGGACACGTTCACATGGAAAGGGTTTAAATGGGTGACAGTAATAGATATATTCAGCAAACTCGCCATGGCATATCCGATAAATAAACGGTCGGGCAGAGGCAGTCATCGCAGCACTGAGAACGTGGTTCCAATTCTATGGGGTGCCAGATTACATATCGTCAGATGGAGGGCGCGAATTCGACAATGCCAACCTTAGAAAAGAGATGAAAGCGCTAGAAGTGGAATGGCACATCAATACGCCAGGACATCCCAAAAGTAGGGGGGACGTAGAGCGGCTTCATAGCACACTAAGTGACCATCTTCGCGTCTTTCACGTAGACAAAGGGTTAGAGGCGGATACAGCGATGCCAAGGGCGGTAGCGGCCTATAATCATTCGATACATATGTCGACTGGGTTTTCCCCGTTCGAGGTACTATTTGGACTCCGGTGTAGACGGAGAGATGAAAGAGCCGCGGCAGTAGATGAGGACCTGGCGAAAATATTGGCAGTAAACAAAACTGCGCTTGTCAGCAGGTGGGGGAAGATCAGAAAGAAAATAGTGACCGAAAAAAGTAAGAGGGTAATGCGGGAAAATCTCAAGGTTCGCGACGCGACAGAAAAAATAAAAATAGGGACCATAGTATATCGAAAGGTAGGATCGAACAGGGGTAAGGAGTTAATACGCTATGAGGGTCCTTTCAAGGTAATCGTCATTCGTGAACATAATATTGTGACAATTCAAAGCTTTCAAGACCCCCAAAAAAGGAGGAATGTTCATATTGAATAGTTAAAAATCCCTAAAAAAGAGCCCAAACAATCCTAAAACAAAAATGTTATATCCTCAAAAATATTATTTTCTAGGGCAAGTGTAAATGTATATAATTCTATTTTGTTTTTTTATTTTCTTTGTTAATTGTTCTGTTTTTTCTTTATTTTATGAGTTTACAAGATAGTTCGTAAACTGGTGGAGGGGAGTTAAGGTATGAGATATCAATAGGAAAACAATGTTTCATTTCTCTAACTTAACCCCATTCCCATATGAAAATATAAACACATGTTTTATAATGATTTAAGAATAAAAATATAGTTAGTTGTTGTTCAGCATTTGCTTGTGTTACCTCATTGTCTTAATTTAATTAGTTTTTACATTATCTTCACTGGAGCAAACATAACTATATATATATATATATATATATATATATATATATATATATATATATATATATATATATATATATATATGTATGTATGTATGCATGTATGTATAAATTTTCCCTTTGATGATTTCACAAAATATAGAAAGACAGTATATAAAAAAAGACAAAAGAAAATAAAGAAAAGTCGCTGGAAACACAATTTTACTATTTTTTTCAGACGATGTATAAAGTTCCAGTTTTTTACTGTAAATATTTTATTGACAACCCTATTTTCGTTAAATAATTTTTATTATGTAAGATAATAAAAATGTAAGTTATCAATAATCTTACATGATAAAATTGATTTAACGAAAACAGGGCTGTCAATAAAATATTCACAGTAAAAAACTGGAACTTTATACATCGTCTGAAAAAATAATAAAATTGTGGTTCCAGCGAGTTTTCTTTACTCTCTTTCTATATTTTGTGAAATCATCACCAGAAAACGATCTGATGAACTTCCAGCTGCCGCGTTTGGAAGCTACATGCGGAACCACCCTGAACGCAGCAGCTGCAGCCGGCTGCGGCTGGCTGCTCCATGCGGAACCACACCTTTAGGAGTAGTTGGAAGGTAGAGAGATATATGCTTTATTGAAACAATTAACAATAAACATAGTGCTGCCCAACTTTATTGGGTTGCTATAAACACAGCATACTCATCTATCCAATTAAAGACAACACTGTAATTTATAATTTAGTTATAATTATATAATATACTACTTAATATTACCTAATACTAGACAAACTATTAACATTTTTTTTTTCTTTTTCCCCTTTTTTTCTTTTTTTTCCTTTTTCGCTTCTTTTCCTCTTTCACTTTATTCTTTCATTTTATGTTATCCTCCCCTAATATTCACATATCTACCACACATTCATATACATAAATGCACATTTAATAACTGTACATTGCAATGGGCCATCCTATGCACCATGTATGTGGTGGTGAATAATTCCCAGGGAGTCCAATATATTTTCGGCCACTATCGCTATATCCCTCACCTCCACGCCAAGGTCCTCCAAAAAGCTCCTTGTTTTTTCCGGGATGACTCCGCGAGACCCAAACCATAATCCTTATTAAAAGTCTAAAGGAGTGAGCTAAAGGAGGGGAGAAGGTCCCAATTTTGTTTTTCGATTATATCTCGAAAACGGTGGACTCTAGTAAAATATGTAGCATATCAAAATTAAAGCTCATTAAATTTCCTATAAAATTAATTATATACATATTCGTTGAAATTCCAACGGTTTTCGAGATATACATTATTCAAAATTTTAGAAATAAAAAAAAATGTTTACCTCAATTTTTGTTAAACGTTTGAAGCAAATACCAGAAACGTATATATGAAATTAAAGTACATATATTTAATGCTCTGCAATTTTGATTCTTACGTTTTTTTCAGAGAAACGATTGTGGAACGTAATAGAAGCAAAAGTTTGACAAAAAGTGAGGTGACATTTATTTTTTCCCGAAAATAACCTCGTAAACGGTTAGAATTACGACAAATTTATAAATAGTAAAATTAATTAGCTTTTATGTTTATTTGAAAAATATTTTTCTAGAGTCAACCGTTTTCGAGATATTATTGAAAGACCAAAAAAATTAAACTTCTCCCCTCCCCCCACCGTTAGCTCACCTTCCAACTACTCGTAACGAAGCTATGAAGTTACCTTATTTTAATGGCCTTCGCCATTTTGTTCCGTGTTTGTAAAAGGCTGCAGGTTTTTTTTTTTTTTAAATACAAGGTCTTACGGTTTTTTTTAATGAATTTTTTTTGTAAAAATGGCCAAATCCAAACATTTATGCCTTATAACTCCGTTGTTTACAGATATATCAACGCCATTTTTCCCCCTGTAATTACTAATACATTGTCCATGTAAAATAAAAAAGATATGGTGCAAAAAACTTTTAAATAATTTAAAATTAGTTTAATTTTGTTCCCTGATTATTGTTTACAAAAATGTCGATAAAGTTTACTCTGATAAAATCGAAATTCCGAGAAAGAGAAAATATGCAGTTTAACCTATGCTATAAAGAAACACAACTATTTGTTACTTTTTGCATAAAAAATATGATTCGATTCATTATTATTGTCAGTGTGCGCTGGTGGCACCCTTTTGTTACTTTATAAAAACTAGATGTGCTGCGTGCCTGCAAATGGTATTTTTTTAAAGAGTATTAAATAGAGAAGTTTTTAAAACAATTTGGATTTGGCTGTTGCGCTTACTTTTTTTTTTTTATTGAAACTAAACTTGAAGTTCATAATTTTTATTTTTGCTTTTGACAAGATTTAACGATCTCCCATTTTTTTGGGTATTTGTTTTATTGCACCATATCTTTTTTATTTTACATGGACAATGTATTAGTAATTACAGGGGAAAAAATGGCGTTGATATATCAGTAAACAACGGAGTTATAAGGCAAAAATGTTTGGATTTGGCCATTTTTACAAAAAAATTATTTAAAAAAAACCCGTAAGACTTTGTATATACGTAAGGCCAGTTGCACACACACCGACTTTTTGCCGGCCGGCAAAAAACCGACCGATATTTTGCCGGTGCTAGTGCTTGCACACACACCGACTTTTTGCCGGCCGGCAAAAAACCGACCGATATTTTGCCGCTGCTAGTGCTTGCACACACACCGACTTTTTGCCGGTCAAACAATTACTAGAATTATAATTTTGATAGGAGGTGATGGAGGTGGTAGGATCTTCTTCTCACTTTGCGGTGTACCCTGTAACAGTGAGCTGAAAATTTCAGCCCTCTATCGATGGTAACGCCCAAGTAGACTATGGAGTTGGAGGGGGCAATGGTGGTGTTTGCCACTCGCAGGATCTTCGGCAGCGTTGTCCTTTTCCCACGCTGGTGTGAGAACACTACGCAGTCCGTTTTGGCTGGATTTACTTGGATGTTAAGTGAATCCAGCCGTCGAATGATCTCTCCGCAGACCGTTTCGGCTTGACGTAGTGCTCTATTGGGGTTCATGCTGCTGCTAGTGATGGCAATATCGTCGGCAAAAGCGGCTACAGTCGCCCTACCGTAGTTTTTGCCAACCACTTCAGCAGTGTAGATATTGAACAACACTGGAGATAGTACTGCTCCTTGTGGCACACCGCAAGTGAGGGGTACAGAATGTGAATGGATGTCACGAACCCGCACAGCGAGACGTCTCTCACTGAGAAAGGAGACAATGACTCCATAGAGCTGCTCATGGCATTCTAGATCTTCAAGTTTTCTGCATAGGATCCCGTAAGATACGGAATCAAATGCTTTCGTGCAGTCTATGGAGATCAGCGCTGTTGCAGTATTCCTATTGAAGTTTGTGCACGCCTCAGTTTGCAGCTTCATCAGCTGGTGTTCAGTACTGAGACGTGCTTGGAAACCCGTTTGTTCGAACGGAATAACTGAGTTCTCCTCGCAAAAGTCCCGTAGGTAATTGAGAACAATTTTCTCGTAGACTTTTCCGAGGTGAGGCAAAAGACTGATTGGCCGGTAGTGTTCTGGCTTGTCTCCTTTCTTAGCCGGCTTGAGGAGTGGAAAGAGTATTGCATGCTTCCACTGAACGGGGAAGTATCTTATCCTCAAGCAGGAGTTGTACAGGTTCGTGAGGTGCATTATTCCTTTTCTGGGGAGCTGCTTGAGAAGGACTGTCTGAATCCCGTCATGTCCAGGAGCTCTGTTCCCTTTTGTTCTTCTCAGAATGGCTTTCAGCTGTTTTGGGCTGATGAACATGAAGTCTGTTGAAGGCTGATGAAAGTGAAGTGGCCATGGACGGGAGAGGTTCGGCATCGGTGGTTCTGTTGGTGATGTCCTCTCTGTAGTGTTCAGCAAGCAGCTCAGCTTGGTCGGCGGGGGAAAGAGTCGGTCCCCATCGTGCAGGCGGATCGTGGAAGTTTTCTTTACCGCAGATCTGTTTAGTTTCCAGAACTTCCGGTAGTCATCATGTGTCGCCCTCAGCTTGTCCTGCCAAGTGGAGGTTTTCCATTGGCGGAGTAAATTTTTGATCTGGGTGGTAAGGGCATTGAAGGCTACCTTGATGTCTGGGTCCCGGTTTCTATACTTGTTTTTTAGATTCCGCCTGCTCGATATGAGAGCCATGATATGAGGAGGGGTTTTTTGGAGATGAGGTGGAAAAGGACGGAAGGTAGGAATAGAGGAATGGGCAGCCTCGAGGATGGTGTCACTGAAAGTATTGATGAAATCATCGACTTCCTCCAGAGACCGTAGCGGTTGCACCGACGGTAGTCTATGGCAAATTTCGGCTTTGTATTTGCCCCAGTCAGCTTCTTGATATAGGAATTTTTCTGGGTCTGGCTCATCCCTCCTTCCTTCGAGTTCGTAAATCACTGGCCGGTGATCTGAGGTGATGAAGTCAGTCACCGTGCAACCAGTGATTCGATGAGGTTGTCGTGTCAGAAGGAGGTCGATGGTTGATGTGTATCCATTTGAGTAGCAGCGGAAGGTATTTGTGTCAGGGTGGACTACCGTGAAGGGGGTCTTGACTAGCACCCAGCTCGCCGCATTTGTTCGCGTATTGTGCCATAGACTATGTCGGGCGTTGAGGTCTCCGATCACCCAGTGGTTGGACTTTGCCCCGCAGGCTCGTAGAAGGCTTTTCAACTCCACAAGAGATCCCTTTGGACGTCGATATACCCCTGTTGGCTGTCTTATCTACACTTAAACAGTCAAGTGGCTAATACGTTTGTCCGTAATAGCCAGGGGTTCGGGCATCTTCTTCCAGGATATACCGTGGCGGACGGCGATGAGGACTCCTCCAGGAGGGTCTTTGGAGCTATCTGTTGCCACGGTATATCCTTGTAGAAACGGTGGTGGTCCGAGCACTCTGGTGTCCGTGTGTACTGCCACTGTGGGTCGTGTCAGTGCCAGCAGTGCTCGAACTTCTTCAATCTTCGGGCAAAGTCCGTTGTGGAGGGGGAACACCCTGTGGCGCTGAAGCAGCTGTGGTGGAGGCTTGACGAAACTCTTCCGCCTGTCGAGCTCTCCCATTGGTCTGTTTGGCGGGAGCGCTGATTGGCTGCTTCTTCGCGGCTGTACGTTTTGCCGCCTGCTCTTCTAATTTTTTCCTATAGGGACACTGCCTATAGGATGCCACGTGGCTTCCACCACAGTTTTTGCATTTCATCTTCCCTTCATTTGGGTAGCTTTTAATGTTGTGGTCGCCTCCACAGCGAACACATGCAGGTTCATACCCACAATTACTTTGGACGTGGCCAAATTTTTGGCATTTGTAGCACTGTGGGGGGTAGTGAATCAATTTTGGCCTTATAGTTTTCGGCCATGAAAAGGACTCTGTTCACATTACTTACATTCTTGACGTCGTTTAACGCGACGCCTGCTGGGAAAGTAATTATTATCGGCGACGAGTCGACCTTTTTCCCATCGGGTAGGGTCTTTTGTAGCCTTCTGGCTTTGGCTATATTTAGCTCTTTAAATGCCTCAAGTACATTGTTTGCGTGAAAGTTGGTGGCAAGCCTTTTAATGTAAAATTAACTAATTTAGGCTTTTCGCCTTTTTTGGAGTAGGTGTGGTGGCCTATACCAAAAAGTTGCAGGCCACAGAGGACCTCTGATCTGTCAAATGCAGATTTGAGGTCGATTTTTACACCCTTTCTTTGTTCTCTAATAAAATAATCTGTCACTTTTAATTTTGTAAGATAACTGATTACCTCGTTTGTTGTTCGTTCTGCGACGAAGATCGGAGGACATGATGTTTTTGAAGCGGGTGAGGTCTCAGTTGTCACTTCTCGAAGCACAGCTGTTTTGGGTGGGTGTAGGCGTTGAAGGCTTCGGCGTAGTCTTCTTCGCCTTTCTTCTAGGTTCCTTGAACTCCTCCTCGTTTTCAGAGGGAGGTAGTTCGGCTTTTTGTGCTACACTTAAATTGTTTCTTGTATTAACGATTTCTACGATTAATACTAGCACAGAGTTTAATAGCACAACACAGAATTTCACAAAGAAACACTGGACACGTGGGGACGCGTTCCCGGAAACAAAGGCCCGAGAACAAAGAGCTTTTGGACACAAAGGGACTTGAGACACAAAGAAACTGATAACTCAACAAAGAAATGATAAAAGCACAGAACTGACATGAACTCTACCACTGTTTAACATGAACTCTGCTCTACCGGTGAAGGGTTATTGGAGGGTTTAAATCCTTGTTGGACTTTTTCCTAGAACATCCAAACGCGGCACAACACGACATTTTTTAATCCAATTGAGAAATTAAAAAAAATAAAACACATACACACAACAGAGACCTAACAATTACCAATTGTTCTAAATAAACAAAGGAAAACAGTGGTACTGACTGGGACAGCCGGGGTTAAGGTGGTGGGGATAGCGCTCCTAGCCGGGAGCCTTCTCCCCCCAACTACCCACCGCTTCTATCATATTCTGTATTCTATGGCTAACACCTTAAAGTACTTAAGAATAAAACGGAGAACCCACATCCCTTCTCGGAAACAGACAGCCTTGTTTTTTGTAACAATCCCTTACTTTATACTATTCTGGGAAACCATTTAGACCATAAAGAAATTTATTGAACTCAAACTACAAAGAAATGAATTGTGCTTTACTATGTTTTATTATACGTTACGCTTTACTTAAAAATAATATATACAAAATATAATATAAATATAAATATAAAAATATCCAATACATTTTAAAATACATTATTCAGGAGGAAGGGGGATATTTTCTGCTGAACGCCTATCACCATTTCGCGAGCTTGCGATTTGAGCACCTTTCGATTTGATGTGCTGCTTCTCTCTGACAATTATAATACTGACAAGGGGAGGACACACTCAGTCTCTCACGGATTTTATTGGCAATTCTTTTGGAGGTTCCTGATTCAACACCCTCAAAAACATTGAAAAACGTTTAATCAATAAAAGAAAAAAATATTTTTTTCACCCTCTTTGAGGGGAATGAAATTTTAAAACCGATTATTGGTTACTTCCCTTTAAACCGCCATTACTATGTTAGGCAATTCATTGACTGGTATCGCTGGAAAGAAGAGAGCCTCACCTTTTTTTTTTACGTATATAAATGCAAAATTCGATGTACAAAAACCTCTTAAAAAAATTGAAAAATCCGAAAAACATTTTGATTTTTTACTTGAGTTTAAAACCAGATAGGAAGTTGAAACGAAAGGCATTTCAAGCGTATTACCACCAAAATTTTGGGTAAAAAAATTAAATTGATGCGTTTAACTGCCTATTCTTAATTCATGTTTTTGTCAATTTAAACAAAAATTGCTTACTATTTGGTCAGGCTCTTTGAAAAAGCTGAATCCGTATACCGTACTCCTCAGCAGGATCGCCGGAGCACACCTGAGGGTTTGCACTGCTCTCACCCGTACGTTACCTCCGTACAAAAGAACATAAATCGCTACCAGGAGGCTAGGCGTCGGATGGCTTAACTGCCATAGACGGGCGTTGGATAAATAAATAAAATAAAAGGAATTATCTATTGCTGTAAGGAGTGCTAGATTAGCTCCCCCCCCCCCCAAACTAATGTTATAAAACTTCTCCTTCATTTTAATAAAACAGTTAACTAATCGCTATTTAAATCACAAATCGCAGATAGCACATTGTAGTCGTTGGCAAATAAATAAATTGAAATTATCTTTAAAAAATGTCTTTGTAGAGCAATTATATGAGCGCAAAACAGTAAACCTAACGTTACCTCCCGTTTCATTCGCGGGTAATATTATTAAATGAAATCAATTGTTATAATTTGTTAGTATGGCCCAAAGAACTTTGTTTAATTATTTCACCAAATCTCCTGTCACTTCGTCTCCTAAAAGTATCAAAGATGCTACGAATACCCCCGAAACAAAAAATCAACTTGAGAAAACGCCGAAAATAGAAGGGGAATCAGTCAAAACACCCAAGACAAACAGTAAGTTGAAACATAACCGTGAAAATAAAACACCCATTAATAGTGTTAATGGTGTTAAAAAACACAATTCTGAAACTCCACCAACAGGAAAAAAATCTGTTTCCAGGAAGAGAATTATTGAACCTGAAGGTTCGTGAGTTTTATTACTTTTGAATTTCATTCAATTTTTAAAACAATCATATTAAGTTATTCTAATCCGTTTTCTGTAGATGATTTTGAAATGGAAGAAAGTCCTACAAAAAAACCAGAAGGCTACCTTCTTGACAGTGAAGATTCTGGAGATGAATATGTTCCAGGTTTTTTTTTTCTTTTTTTATAATCTTATTGATTGTAGTATATATTCAGTAAATGGTATAAATATCATTTTATTAATATTGTACATTACTAATTTTTATTTACTTTTGTGCCTGAAACTCCTGCCTAGTTTCCATGTAATACTCATTTTAATTTGAATATTTGTATGGTTGCATGCATGCAGCGACATCTTATTAATCTCAGTCATTCTGATATAGAAGTTAGATATTTCACATCCTAGCTGCTGTATAAATTATTTACCATGCATATGACTTCTTTACTATTAGAACTCATGCTGTTCAATGTAGTACTTACTGGTTGGAAAATTTCTTTCACTATTTAAAGGTGGTCCTTTGAAAATATTTTTTTTTCTCTATATTTCTTTTATCCACACCTATTGCTCAGACCGTGGCAAGTGGATGTGATATAAAAAAATAATAAAAAATTTAAAATTGGCATGTCAGGCACAAGGGAGTTCAGCACCCATCAGTACCTACTCGTCTTGCATTCGTTTAAATTTATCGCTGGAGATCTCTAAACCAGCTCCTCTACAGCCTTCTTCGGGTTGACATAGGCATATCCAAAGTCGCTATGTTTTGAATCAGTTTACTGTAGTGTTCTTGAAGTTTGTCATAAAATCTTTGTATGAAGTGTGAATATGTTCCTGTACAGTGGGTATGTCCAAGTCTGTATGCAATGTTCTATTACTGACGTACCTGGGTGTGCGAGTTATGATTCTTAATACCTTAGACTGAAAAGTTTGTAATTTTTGTATGTGTCTTTTTTGCTGTCCCAAAAATTTGTGATTCATATATCCATAAAGGCTTGAGTAAGTTAGTGTAAGTATTAAATGGTTATCTGATTTTTAGAAGTGATTGTTAGTGAAGTATTGAGTATAGTAATCTTAGTCGATTGTTAGACAAGGCATTTCATTTTCACATAATGGCCACAGGTCATCCTTCTGTCGAAAGTAAGCCCTAGGTACTGAACTGAATTTATTTGTTGGACTCATTGTTTATATAGACAGCAGGGCAGGGGTCGTGTCTGAGAATGAATGTGATATGCTGAGATTTGTCATTAATATAAATAGTTTATATATTAGTTTACTTCTGTACAGTTTTCTTTCGATTTACAATCACAAACTATTTCATAGCTGCCCGATGATCCCATGTTTCCCCTTTTTGGTTGCAAAATGTCACTTGTGATTTGAAATTGTTTTGCTGTCATATTGGCAAATCATGTATTGTTTTAATTTGATTTAACAAAAGAATAGATCAATTTGAGTGCCTTGTGATTTGTTTTTTTAGCAATATGTATAAACTTTGCTACTGAAACATTTGCTTTTTTTGTGATTTGAATGAACAAGTCATGGTATCAGTCCATTACCAACGCTCCAACCCCTCTCCCTCTAAATATCCTATCTTGAGTAGTATCAAGTAACGACTTGCCTCAAATATTTTTCCATCTTTAGGTTGTAACTTTTGCCTCTTCAAGTTATGAACTTTGAAAAGATCATTGAGTCTTCCTTGGCTATTTCAGAAAATTATCTCATCAAATACTTCTTAGATGGTAAGGCTATTGGAGGGCTGTATTGATATGTAAATCTATTGATATCCTGTCTGAGAAATCGATCGCATATTTCCTTTGCTTGCCAATCTTGGAGGGCTAGTAATGCACTGATACCCATTCATTTAAAATTTACATTATGCTAAGGTGTCTAATCATAATTGTAGATCTGCTGTTTCTTATCTCTGATTAAGCCTCCCAGTTTTCCCTCATTGGTACCTAATAACATATAACTGTCCTCTACTAATGGATTAACTATTTTTATCAATTTATTTACTATTGCAGTATGAATGGTTTTACAGTATAAACTCCCTGTCAAAAGTATCACAACACTTTGAAATATTTGAAGTTTATAAAAATATTTTTTTTCCATTATAAAGAAAGGTTCTGAAGTTTATAATAAACATTCCTAAACTAGACATAAACAATTTTTATTAAAATAAATTACAATAGTTAGAAAACTTACTTTTTAAAATTTTCATTTTTTACAATTTTAACTTTTAACTTTTTAATTTATAATTAATAAGACATATTGTCTCCTCTGGCTTGAATGACTGCTTCCACTAGTCTTGGCATACTTGTAAACAACGAAACAAATCATAAACATGGACTGAAGGAAATTTGAAAAAAAAATCTAAAATTACATCATTTGTTATTAACAGGGAAAAACATCGATGTGTCTAATCCTTAATGTCTCAAGTTAAATAATAATAGCTAATATTAATATGAGTATAAACCAAGTATGGATTAAGGTAAAACCAGAAAAATCTCGACAATTATGAGTGTTGCAATACTTTTGACGGGGAGTTTGATATATTGCCATATACAGTGATGTATAGTATCAGCTTGGTAAACTTTTTCTTATGATTGCTATGGTGCTTCTTTGAACTCAATTCTTCCTATTGAGGATAGGCATGTTCCACAATTATTATTATTATTATTTTTGTTTTAATTTTATTTATTTATTTATTTATTTGTGATTTCATTTTTCTTGGAAACCTAATAAAGGGAATCCATTGGTTTTTTACTTGGGATTCTTTTTATGCCTATTATGTATTTTTTAAAAACATATTTAGGACTCTGGTACAGCAATCTGGCTGCTTTCGAAAAGAATTAACCTTTTCTATCAGGAGTATACAAAATGAAATTCAGACCTGTATGACATATCAGTTGTCATACCAATTTTGATCCTTATCTATTCTTACATAGTTGTTTTATTAATAATTTTAAAAAAATTAATTTTCAGATGACAATCAATCAGATGATGACGATGATGTTTCTGATCACTCAGAGTCCGAACTAGCTACTCATTCTGAGGAAGAAAGTCCTGTAAAGGTTAGTTGTTTCATATATATATATATATATATATATATATATATATATATATATATATATATATATATATATATATATATATATATATATATATATATATATGTAGTTAACATAAGTAAATAACAGAATCTATAGTTTTTTATTTTTATATAACCCGGGTTGTCATGAAGAAGTGTATAAGTCAAAATTGTGCACTTATCAGTACATTGTTTTCATAAATCCTGTAATTACTTTATAATAAAATTTGCGCCAAAATAGATGCTTAAGGACTTATGAAACAAAGGGGCCTTTTTTCATTTTGTTGATATTAAAAATCCTGCTTTGAAGTTAAATAGTTTACTCATTTTGAATCTCCACTTTACGACAACCACCGATAAATCTCATCACAAAATAATAAAATGATTTTAAATTAAAATTAAGATACCTCTGATTTTTCGTCTATCTTTCATGTTTAATTTAAATTTTTTTAAAAACTCATCATTTGGTTTTAATGGTAGTTTTTAAATTCTATATATATATATTTTTAACATTTCTTTATTCACAACTGTACACAATGGACAACCAGTGAATGTGAAGTTACATCGAAATAACAAACATGATCAGGCATGAGGGAGTCAGCACCCAGTGGTACGATCTCCAGGCGTGAAACTAAATTATTAAGGATTAGACTAGGAGATCCCTCATCCACCTCCTTTTCAGCCTCCGTTGAGTTATGTCAGGAATTTGTACTGTTGCCATATTATGTATCTGTTTGTTAGTGTGTCCACGTAGTTTTTCATGAAATGGTCGATAAAGTTTATGGATATGGGTCTTAACTGTCGGAATACTTAAGTCTGTATGTAGCGTATCGTTTGACACATAAGGAGGGGAGTCTGTTATCAGTCTTAGGAATTTCGATTGAAATGTTTGAATTTTCTGAATATGTGATCTTTAGGCCGGTCGATAAATTAGAGATGCATACGTCCAGATGGGTTTTAGCAAGTAATTGTAAATGTTAAGTTTCTGTTTTAAAGGTAGTTTTGAGCGTCTGTGAAGTACTGAGTATAGAAGTTGCAGTCTTAACTGTAACGTCTGTTTTTTTGTCGTGACGTGTGGGACCCATGTCAGTCTTCTATCAAGCGTAAGTCCTAAGTATGTCACTTTTTCAGTTTGATGTAAAGGTTGGTTGTCAATGTAAACAGGCGGGCAGGTCTTGCGTCATTGTGTAAATGTAATATGAAGGGATTTGTCATAATTGAGTTTTATTTCCCATTTCTTACACCAAGTTTGAATCTCGTTGAGGTTGTTTTGAAGTGTTAAGGTGGCTTGTGTAGGGTCCGCGTCTCTAGTCATGATTGCAGTGTCATCTGCGTAAGTAGCAGTTAATACGTTATTGTTCGTTGGTATGTCATAAGTATACACTAAATATGGAAAAGGTGCTAGAATTGAGCCTTGAGGGACTCCTGCTAAAATAGGTTTGATGGAGGAGATATCTGAGCCCTGCCGAACAGAGAAAAAGCGGTCTGAAAGAAAAGATTTTAAAATAAGGTAGTAAGTGTGTGGTAGTAACGGTTTCAATTTTACTAGTAACCCCTGGTGCCATACTCTATCAAAAGCCTGGGAAACGTCCAAAAACGCCCCAGAAACGTAAAGTTTTAGTTCTAGAGCAGCGGATATGTAATCTGTGACTCTATGTAACTGTTGTGTTTTTGAATGATGTGAGCGGAATCCAAATTGGTGGTCAGGTATTGTATTTAATTCAGTCAGTAATTTAGTAATACGGTCCAGTAGTAATTTTTCAAGTATTTTTGAGCAGAGCGGTAAAAGACTAATAGGTCTGTGGGAAGAAGGTGTGTATTTGTCTTTGTTCGGCTTGTGAATCATTAATATCAAGGAATGTTTCCATTGTAATGGAAATTTTGTTGTTCTGAGAATGACGTTATAAAGTGTTGTAAGATAAACTAATGATTTTCTGGGCAGTTTTTGGAGTACCTCAGCTGTGATGAGATCATAACCAGGAGCTTTATTTTTTGTTAGTTGCTTGATTTGGTTTTATACTTCAGTAGGAGTGAAAGGTTTGGGAGGAAGTGACATTGGTAGGGGTGAGTCTAAGATTGTTTCTAAATGTTCCTCATGGAGTGCGTCAGTTAAGTCATCATGTGGTCTAAATACAGTCGAAAGATAATCGGCACAAATTTCTGACTTTTCTCTATCCGAGAATGCCCAGGAACCATCATATTTTCTTAGTGGGACCGATGGTTCATGATGCTTCAAGAGGCGTTTGGTATGATTCCATAGACTGTTATCATCGGTTGTCAAGTTTGAAAAATAATTGTCATAGTTGTTTTGTTTAAATTTTCGTATTTCAATTATGTCATTATTGAGTTTATTATACGTCTGTCTGTCAGAAGGGAACCGGTCTTTTTGCCATTTTTTGCGCACTTGTCTCTTGGCTCTAATAAGATCCCTAATATGTTGAGGATAGGTTGGTAGGTATGAGACAAAGGCTGGATAGTTTTCAATACCATGTACATATATTGGAGGTGGCTTCTTACTAACAGTAGTTATATTAGTTTGTTGTACTTGAGTATTTTGTTTTTCTGATGAGGACAAAACTTCAAACTGATTTGATAATTTTATATCACTGACCTTTTTAGCCTGTTTTCTGGGGTCTGCTGTAGCTGCTGGTCTTTTTTTTCCAATGACAACTTCCCATGAATCATGGTTAAGGGCACCTGTAGGCTTATCATCAGTTGGCATCTCCAAACCTCGGGATGCTTCAGCCATAGGCAAAATTTTAATTAACTTCTTCGCTACGGTACACTACAGTTTTAAATTAACACTTTTTGCCTAAAAATTACCTGTTTTTACCACTGAAAACTGTTATATTAGGCGGACACAATATAAAACCAATCACCTTTCACTAATTCGATCAGCTGATCTTTAAATTCTATATGATACTATTTTATAAATATCCACTTTATGAAAGGGTTGTTTAACAGTTATCAAATGATCATAATTTCATGTCTACTAACTTAATGGAATTGATTTAAGAATGGAAAATGTTATGGACAAATTTCAAATAATTCATTTCACTACCTTATAATATAAACCAATATCCAAGTGGTTACTTGATATCTGATAAATAATCAAGACATATAAATAAGAGATACAAATTAGTCACTCCAAAAAAACAAACCTTAGTACCTATAACTAGAAATGAACATTAATAATAATTTAGCAAGTTTATAGTAAATATTTCTTTTAATAATATGTAATTTCACAATTTTTATTAATCCCTTATAGTATCTGATTTGGAGGAAGTTATTGTTACTGTTGAGTAGACCACTAGGCGAAATTACTAACTCCTTAATATGTGTAAAGAATTAATTTTTTGTGTACAATCCAATTGGTGTCTAATAATGATATTAGTATTTCTTATCAGTGAAGAATAGGTATTCTTAAATTTCACTTGAAAGTAATGTAAATTCTGTAAAAAATATATTTTAATTGTATAGTGTAAAAATTCAACTCAAGTCTGTTGATTTTTTTATATTCCCACCAGACATGAGTAGTCTTTAAATTTTTGTTGATTTTTTTATATTCCCACCAGACATGAGTAGTCTTTAAATTTTGTATTGTACAGAATGGTTTTCCACTTGAAATAAGAAAATTACTGTATCCAAACACTTTTTGTTTTTATCTCTGAACATTATATTCTGGATAATATTTTTCAAGAAAAGAATATTTATATTTATGAGGTGAATTATTGTAAAACTTAATTTTTGTCTTTCTCATTGAATTTTTTTTTTTATTGTAAGCTTATAATTATATTTTAAATGTTTTTTTGCTCAGCTGTTATCATATATAAAGATTATTAAAGATAGGATTTTGTTAAAACAATTTTTTTAATATGTCAAACATATGATTTATGTTAATGTTTTGTTTTTCGCTTAATGATCAAGTCATTTCCTGCACAGACATATTTATTTTTTTAATATATTTCATTATTATTAGACAAAGAAAAGAAAAAGAGGAGGTGACAGTAAACAAAATAAACCCAATAAAAGAGTTCTTCTGTCATCATTCAGCAGCAGCAGTAGCAAAACTCCAACAAGGGAGCCGATGAAACCCATTTCTGCATCGAGTAGTAATGAGGTATGATCCCATCTGCTATTTTTTTTTTTAATTTTATCTTGTACTTAATTAGATTTTATATTAAAATTGTGAAATATTTCATCAACAGAACCATTCTGGAGGTGATGGCGAAGGGAAAACCTGGACTTATCTCAATTTTGAATTTCTTAAACCTGAAAAAATACGTGATGCTAAGAAAAGACGTCCTTCAGACCCTGATTATGATCCTAGAACATTGTATGTACCAGAGGACTTCCTTAAGGGACTTACACCTGTAAGATTTTCATAATCATATTTAAGTTGAATTTATTTATTTTTCTATATCCAGTTTAATTAAAAACATTAGAGTATCCTCAAAACAGAGCTGAATATATTTTAAATATTCTATTATCTTAATATATATAAATTACGTGTCCTGTTGTTGATTCTATCTGGACTCATAAACTTCTGAACCGATTTTAATCAAATCTGCACACCGTGTGCAGTTTGATCCAACTTGAAAGATAGGATAGTTTATATCTTAATTTGTATTAGCAATATTATTTGTATATTATCTGCAAGTCACAATTATCTGTTAGCTCCATACGATTCTAACATATGGTGGTATAAGGTTATACTATTATATTAAAGGACAAGCCATTTTTCGTTGGTGATCACTAACCGCCAAAAACTAGTGTACCAATCTCTACCAAATTTTGACTACATTATCTTTATATGATGGTTTAGCAATAGTATAATCTAATGATTTTCAACTAATTCTTTATTGAAAAATGAATAATAAGTGGATAACAGTGAAGTTTAAAAATGGCGGCAATTGCCATCTACATGAAAGGTTAAAATGTGCAGTGTTACATAGAGGTGAACATTGATAATAAAATTTACTTATTTTCAATTAAATTTTTATTAAAACAGCTATATGCAGTGATATATACCAAATTTTAACTACATCATTTTCATAGTTTCTAGTTATATATTTATGTAGAGCTGGAAATTTATTGTAATATTTATTTATTTTCAATTCAATTGTCATTAAAAAGTTTATAAATATATGAAGCGACAAGTGAATTACAGTGCAGTTTAAAAATCAACCGATATGTGGCCATTCTGCAAAAGCGTTTGTAAAACTATAAACTCAACTGTACCAAATTTTACCTACAATATCTTCATAGTTCTAGGAAGGTTTATAATAATAAATTTTACTATAATTATAATTATAAGTATAGTCTTGAGTGCCAGAAACGAGGTTTGCCAAACAGTCATGTACTTTTATGGTTTGAAATTAAAGTCTAACCAGATGGATCGATAAAATTATTTCGGCCGAATTGGATGTATAATTATGCTTTTACGGACTCTTCAAACACCCAATCAATGCAATTTTAACCAGATTACAAATTACTGCCATGCGTGAAAATATTATTGAACAAATAATGCTAAATTCCATACTTCATACAAGGTTTTTATCGATAAACAAATGAAATTCAATTATTAGTTAAAATAATCTTCCTTAGTTCCTTATTTTTTAGAGCGGGCGAAGCCGCAACGGGGTATGCTAGTAATATTAATATTATTGCTTTTGTTTGTTGCATTGAGCTAAAAAATATATTGAGAAGATAAAATTGTGATTATTCTTTCTTGATAAATGATGAAATCTTACTTTTGGAGTAAAAAAAAAAATAACCTGTTTCACTGCAACCTATGAATGATCCTGGGTTCAGTATTTAGGTAAGGATGTACTGTTACTTAGCCAACAGTTGTGAAAGGAGGATATCTGGCCAATATCACGCTCAACTTTCAGGTTTTTAACCCAATTAAGGGTACCCTCATTATAGAGACTGGGTGTACCCCAGGATGGTCTCCCGACCCCAAAGTTGGGGCATGGCTGAAATAACAGTATACATTTTCTGCTATCTATCTTTATAATCTAAAATTCCTGCCTAGTACCTTACTCCCTGAGCTACTGTGCTCCCTTATTTTTGCAGTAGCCAACACATATTCCAGATTATATATACCTTATTGAACATAAATAGGATTTTTCTTTTATTTATATTTGTTTTAATATTATGTCTTGGCATATCTTCGGTAAGTTTTTGAACCACAGGCCAAAAACCAAAAAAAAAAAAAAAAAAAAAAAATTCTTGAGTGTCTTGGAAGTACAGTCAATAAACAAGAAAATTATTGATACTTAGTAAAACTTGATTGATGGCTCTCCAATTAATAATCTCTGTTGCACTAAATATTTTAACTTATTTTTATCGAATAGTTATTTACTTATTGTCCAGCACACACCCTAAAATATATACATATATATAATATATATTTAATTTAATGTATTGTTAAAATATTCTTTTAATTGCAGGCTATGAGGCAGTGGTGGGAAATGAAAGTTAAGAATTATGATTGCATATTGTTCTTCAAAGTGGGAAAGTTTTATGAGTTTTATCACATGGACGCTGTTATAGGGGTCAAGGAATTGTCTTTAACTTTCATGAGGGTATGTGAATTATTTTATTTTATTAACAAGTTTATTCAATTTTCATCACAAAATAATATGTTATTTATACTTTAAAATAATTAGGCAAACAATGAGGACATACTATTTCTTGACTAGCTGTTTATGCAGAGAAGTTGTGGGGGTCAGCATCCACATTAACCAATAGCTCTTCCAAACGCTTCTTTTTCACTAGCTCTTCAGTACCGAACATTTTGGCTTGCCTTAGTCCACTTTCTCCATTCTTCTTGTTATGCAGCCGTTTGTCTTATCTAATTCATTGTTTTTCCTCTTTCTCTGCCCAGTGTTTCTATTTATTTACTGCCTTTAGTCGGATGGTTTTCCTTCTAGTCTTGCCTCCAGACACCATTCCACTTTTCTTTTTTCAGATGTACCTCTCCAGACCATTTTAATTGGCATTCAACCCTGTTTTTTATGGATTAAACTTTCCATAAGAATGTGTGGAGTACCCATGAGTTAAGACTCTTTCAAAATGTTACAATGAGAAAACCAAGCTCTAGAACCCTTCAAAAAAGGCAAGTAAAAACTTTAAGCCAGCTGAGTTTTACCTCTCAGTTGACCTGGATCCAAGAGTTAAAATCTAGTTACATTAGATTAACATGTTTTTTATCCTTGTCCTATTTTCCACTCATCGCTTTCGACGACCTCTTCATCTTCTTCTTCTTCTTTCTGTAGCTCTTTTGTGCCTTTCAGCGTAGAGCTTGACGTGCCTCAGTCCACATTTTCCATTCCTCTCAATCCATAGCCATCCATTTCATCTGGTTTATGGTTCTTCCGCGTTCTCTCTCCAGCTCTTCAGTATATTCATAATGTGATTCGTGGCCTGCCAACGGGTTGTCTTCCTATGCCACTGGTCTCGCCTCAATATACCATTTTATCCTTCTTTCCTCTGGCAATCTACATATATACCCGAACCACTTTTGCTGTCATCCCTCCATCCTAGTCTTTATAGATAAGATCCTTTCTAATGATCTCATTCTGGACACAATCCCTCCTTGTCTTTCCAATCACTCCCCTAAGGAATCGCATTTCTGAAGTGGTGAATCTTCTAATATAACTATCAAGGGCAGTCCAATGCTCTGCTCGTTAAATGAGGACCAGTAGGAACAATGTCTTGAAGACAACTAATTTTGTGTCCTGTTTATCTCCTTTTTGCCAATTATGGTATTATTAATCTGGTAGTAGACCCCATTTGCCTTCCTTACTCGGTTTTCAATTTCCTGCACCAATCTACCAGTCCTACTCACCATAGTGCCCAGATATTGATTGGTGTCCACTTATTCAAGTTCCTTTTCATTGCATAAAATGTGGACATCCTCTTTTATCCTCCCCACTTGCATCACTTTACTCTTGGCATTATTTCCATGCCCTTCCGGTGTAGCTCTTCTGTCCACTCCATGACGGATTTGTGTAGGTTCTCCTGAGAGTCCGCTACCAAGACAACATCGTCCGCAAAAATGAAAAATTGTGCAGGTAAAGGAAACAAGAGTTTCTGTATCCAACAACTGTTCTTGGTGTTCTTCTTTTACACATTTTCGACCCCAAATGGTTCTTTATTATTATAATTAGAATTACTAGTTTTGTTGTAGCTGTTCTATTCCAAGTTACAATCCTTTTTAAAAAGAAGAGTATTTCATCAATTAGTATAAATAAAATTTTGTAGTATCAGAGAGATGTAATTTTTTATTAAATTTTTCATGTATTAAATCAATTAATGTACCCATTTTGAATTGCATGGAATTATTCTCTGTTTCATTGTGATGTTTATGCTTGTTTTATAATGTTTAATAGGGAGAATATGCTCACTGTGGTTTTCCTGAGATTGCATATGGTAGATTTTCGGCTAATTTAGTTGATAAAGGATATAAGGTGGCTCGGGTAGAACAAACTGAAACTCCAGATACTATGAATGAAAGGGTTAAACAAAGTAGTGTACTTTTTTAAAAATCATATGATTTTTTATTTACAACGTTGTTTGATACATACTAATTTAAACTGACTTTAGTGTTGAGGCCAACAAAGTTTGATAAAGTTGTAAACCGTGAAATCTGCCAAGTCACAACAAAAGGTACAAGGATATTTACTGTAGTAGATGGTGAATCGAGAGAGGCTCAAGGACAATATTTACTCGCTATTAATGAAAAGGTTTGTAGATTTTTGCGTGGAATGAGATATTTATAACTGGCTGAATTGAAGTTATTTATTTATTTTATTACAGGAGAATGACAGTGTCTCTTCAACATATGGAGTCTGCTTTATTGATACTTCCATAGGGACTTTTCACATCGGGCAATTCAAAGATGATCGCCACAGTTCTCGATTGAGGACCATGATTGCCCTCTACCCTCCTGTCCAGGTTAATCATTTTATCACTAATGGTTTATGTGGTATAATGGTATACCATTTTATTTTGGATTCAGCTCTGTGATTTGCTGAAGCCTCTTCCATATTATTTTTTTATGTTACTTTATTGAAATTTACAATGATATACGATGCAATACATCTGGTAAATTTGATTAGAATTTAATATAATGATGTCATAGGTTCTTATAGCTTCTGCTAAGCTTGCAGTTTTTTTATGTGCAGAGTGTATGAGAGCAGAATTAATGACTTGTAAAGTAACTACCCTTTGGTGAAACACCAATAAAATAATAGTTCTGAGGCCATCTTCTTTTTATATGTCAGAGAATTCCTGGGAATTAAATAGATAGGATGTTAGAAAAAAAAAGAAAGTAGGTTTGAGTGTGTATGAAGTTGGCATTTGGAATGACAGGATGCTTAGTTTGTAAAGATTAATTATGAAATATTTTGTATTGTTTATTTGGCCCCAAAACTCATCTGTTTGTTTTCAAATAGATCTAATTATTGTATAGTGAATGAGTCGTTTATAATTAATAGGAAGTTTTGAACATTTGACTAGGAATTCTAGTCATTGATGAGCTATGAGGAACAATGGGGTGAATCCTATTTTTAAAATTTTCCAGCACAGCAAGTTTTTCACAAAAAACAATGATACTATCATGAACGTTTTTGTTTTTCTTTCAGAAATTAGTATTATTTTCTTAATGCTTCCGGAAAAGAATGACAACAATAAATTACAACACATATTTAATAAATTATAAAATTTATAAAGAATTCCGAGGACACAGTAAACAGGGAAAGAACAGACCCTTCTAAATTAATCGGGCTGTGTTGCAGGTTAGTTTTGCACCATGCTCCTGAGGTTTTACACCACAAAATGTCATCAAGTGTTTCAAATCTTTTTTTTTTTTTTTCTTGAAAAATCCTAATATTTTTTTCGTATGGATATTTCAGAAAGTAGAAAAGGTTTTCAGGGAGAGGGGTAGCATTACTTCCATGATAAAGGTCTGCTGATCTGGTACGATTTGAGTTTTTTTTTTTCTATGGTTGGAATTTTAGCTGTATACACTGTGTAGAAAATGGAGCCTAGATAGAAAGGGACCTTGAGGTGCTCTATTATCAAGTATTAGAATTTTTATTAGGGTGTCACCGTCTTTGTGAGGTATTGTATTTTCCATTTGAATAAATGTTAATAGATTTTTTAGAGGGATTAAGTGGACTAAAATCCACAAAAAAAAATTAGAAAAAAAATAAGAGGTCATTGGAAATATTTTAAAAAATGTTAATAATGTATTCAAATCTTTTCCTTATTTGAAAAAAAATTATATGTGTGTGTGTGTTTTAGTAAGGTTCTTGAGGTTCAGTCAATAAATAAAAACAACTATTATGGCGACATTTCAAGACTACCAGGTATGCAAGTTTAAAATGTCGTTTATTTCTTAAAATATATACACAGTAATTTAAAAAAAAGTATAATATATTTTTTTTTTATTTTGAAGAGAAAAGATTTGCCCAGTCGGGATTCGAACCCGAGTCCCTACTTTCTAGCGTGGTGCCTTATCCACTAGGCCACCGGGCTCGTATCCGAACCAGGGAAATCTTTTCTCTTCACTGATCCATACCCCCGGGCACTCGCAGTTGCGATGTACAAATCGGGGATGAATGTTCATTGAACATTACTGTTAACTAGATCTTGTTGACATACGTCATATATATATTATAATTATGAAATAATTAATTGTTGTTGATTAATATATTTTTTATTTTGAAGAGAAAAGATTTGCCCAGTCGGGATTCGAACCCGAGTCCCCACTTTCTAGCGTGGTGCCTTATCCACTAGGCCACCGGGCTCGTATCCGAACCAGGGAAATCTTTTCTCTTCACTGATCCATACCCCCGGGCACTCGCAGTTGCGATGTACAAATCGGGGATGAATGTTCATTGAACATTACTGTTAACTAGATCTTGTTGACATACGTCATATATATATTATAATTATGAAATAATTAATTGTTGTTGATTAATATATTTTATTTTATTTTATTATATTATATAATATATGACGTATGTCAACAAGATCTAGTTAACAGTAATGTTCAATGAACATTCATCCCCGATTTGTACATCGCAACTGCGAGTGCCCGGGGGTATGGATCAGTGAAGAGAAAAGATTTCCCTGGTTCGGATACGAGCCCGGTGGCCTAGTGGATAAGGCACCACGCTAGAAAGTGGGGACTCGGGTTCGAATCCCGACTGGGCAAATCTTTTCTCTTCAAAATAAAAAATATATTAATCAACAACAATTAATTATTTCATAATTATAATATATTTTATTCAAAGTACTGACCCTCGGTTTTACACATTTTGTCCATCTCTCGGGCAATATATGGATACCATTCCAAAAGAATGCTTCATCTTTATTTGAAATCCATTCATCGAGCCATTTTCGTACGTTTTCGAAATTGTTGAAGTGTTGCTCCGCCAATGAGTGTCCCATCGATGAGAAGAGGTGATAATCAGAAGGCGCCAGGTCAGGTGAATATGGCGGGTGGGGTAGGAGTTCCCAACCAAGCGAAGAAATCGTTTCCTTAGTCAATCTGGCTGAATGTGCAGGAGCGTTATCATGCTGAAGAATGACATTGGCGTGCCTGTGAGCCCATTCTGGGCGTTTTTCGATCAATGCGTGACTCAAATTGATCATTTGTTGTCGGTAGCGCTCGGTATTGACTGTTTCGCCGGGTTTGAGAAGCTCGTAGTAGATTACTCCCTTCTGATCCCACCACACACACAGCATTGTCTTCTTCCCAAAACGATCCGGTCTTGCACTCGATGTGGATGGTTGTCCTGGCGTTACCCATGATTTTTTTCGTTTGGGATTCTGAAAATAAATCCATTTTTCATCGCCAGTTACAACTTGATGCAAAAAAAAAAACCCTTTCTTTCGTGGCGTAAAAGCAGCATTTCGCACACAGTTTTTCGTTTTTTCATCTGTCGTTCGTCCAATTCATGTGGAACCCATTTTCCAACCTTTTGAATCTTTCCCATAGCTCTCAGGCGATCGGAAATGGCTTGCCTAGTGACATTCAACTGTTCTGCCATCATTTGTTGGGTTTGGGTATTGTCTTCGTCTAATAAAGATTGCAATTCGAAGTCCTCAAAC
The DNA here is from genome assembly GCA_003667255.2 of Euschistus heros. NCBI lineage: Eukaryota > Metazoa > Arthropoda > Insecta > Hemiptera > Pentatomidae > Euschistus > Euschistus heros. The sequence goes on from RCWM02000295.1 coordinate 918,002, forward strand.
TTTTTTGGTCGATTTTCTCGTTTTTGATCAGTAACATCAAAATCACCACGTTTGAAACTTTGAAACCAACGTTCACATGTCCTGGCGGTTGGAGCAACATCGCCATAAGTCTCAACTGAATTCGATGACATTCAGATGCCTTTTTCTTTTGATTAAATAAGAAAATCATGACATGCCGCAAATGCTCTTTATTTGGCTTAAAATTAGACATTTTTAACAACAAAGAAAGGTATGATACGTCCACGTAAACGACTTAAAAACAACTGACTTTTGTAAACAAATGACTAACAAACAAAATAGCGTTTAGAGATAAGCAAATCCTTCAATAGGCTAAGAGCGCATTCTATTGGAATTAAAACGACATTTTAAACTTGCATACCTGGTATATTGTCTCATAATCATGCCCTACAGTGAGAGAACAGGTTACAATAAAATTCTATAAGTTATTTCAAAACATAAAGTTAGCTACAATACAAGTATATAACAACATGTGTTAATATAATAAAAATATATATATAATTACAGAATATAGAGGAGTATGAAACTACTTTCAATTTTACTGGTGGATATGGTATCGACTAACTAAATTCTAACAATTCTAGTACACAACTGACCTGGGGAAATTTTGAAAAACAGTTACAAAGGTTATGGGGGATTTCCTAGGAAAAATTAAGTTAAAAGGACTGGTGGTATTCCCAAGGTGCAGGTACAAAAATATTTCGGTATAATATACTAATAAATGGATGAATTATTTATATGATGCATATCAATGTAAAAGTATATTATTGGTCTGAGTGTATTAAATTGGAATAACAGGTGTTGAGATTTAGAACGTCTGATTTTTTGTTTATTGCGTGATTTTTTTAATTTTTCTATGGTTATCATTTCTTTAACATTTCTTTTAAAATTATTTTGTTCATGGTGAATAATTTTTGGGAAATCAAATTTAAAAGAATGTTTTGTTTGCCTGTAATGTGTGGCCTAAACCCTAATGGAACAATAGATACAGAATGGTGGAAAAAACCAATACATTCCGGAAGATATTTACGTTATACTAGTCAATGTCCCAAAAGTTATAAAATCAACACCACAAAAAATTTAATAAATCGTGCAATAAAGTTAGTGGATAACTTTCCCCAGGTCAGTTGTGTACTAGAATTGTTAGAATTTAGTTTGTCGATACCATATCCAACAGTAACATTGTAAGTAGTATAATACTCCTCTAAATTCTGTAATTATATATATTTTTATTATTCTAACACATGTTGTTATATACTTGTATTGTAGCTAACTTCATGTTTTGAAATAACTTATATAATTTTATTGTTACCTGTTCTTTCACTGTAGGGCATGATTATGTGAACAATATAGTCTCGAAATGTCGCCAAAATAGTTGTCTTTATTTATTGACTGAACCTCAAGAACCTTAACTTAACATTTTATATTTTTATTTTATATTTTATAGTAACAGTCAATTAATTTATCCATATATATAATTTAGCACCAACAAAGTATAAATAAAATGAATTACAATTTTTCGTGTAATCTTTAATTGGCTTTTAGGTGTTGTATGAGAGGAATAGAATTTCTAAACGTACTAAACAACTTCTTGAGACATCTTTGAGTGGTGCTGTGAAAGAAGCTTTGGCTCCAGAGTCTGAATTTTGGTCTTCTACATCTACTTTAACAAAACTCGCAGAAAGGAAGTATTTTGGAGAAGAAGGACTCCCTGAAGTGTTACAGCAATTTGTTGGAGATAGTAAGCTTTTATCTATTTTTACTGCTGTAATAGTCTGTCATACTTACTAAGCTACTTAAAACTTTATTTTCTTTAAAATTTAGGTGATAGTTTAGGATTAACAGCAGATGAAGAAAGTGATTTGGGTGTGAGAGCCCTTGGTGCAGTCATATGGATGTTAACTCGCTGTCTTCTTGATTATCAGCTTGTTTCTTTGGCACAATTTGAAATTTATAAGCCAATTGATATTGAGTTATCTCCAAATGCGAGCAAAACTCAAGATATTACAAGTAGGCATATGGTATGTGGCATGTTTATAGATTTGTATTATCTAGATCTGTTCAACTATTCTTCAAATAGGTTAGTTAATATCGTTATTTAAATAAATAAATAAAACTATAATTATACTAGTAGATCCAATGTAAAAGAAATACCAAGAATTTATTCAATTCAAGAGGAATGCCGAAACATTTATACCGGTCATGTCAACCGAAATTTTCATTAAACTAAACGATGGTTCAAACTCAGTCATCTTTAAATAGAATTGCTTTATGTATATATATATATATATATATATATATATATATATATATATATATATATATATATATATATATATATATATATGATTAAATTAATTGGTAAAAGTAAAATTTTAATTAATATGAAGTTATTTAGTTTTTAATTTATTAAGTAAAAGTAAATTTTTAATTTTAAAGTTAATTTTTTTGATATAATTTAATTTTTAGGGAATATCAAGGGTTGAGCTTTTCAAAGATCATGATTCTGACTCAAGAATATATTTTATAAACAGAAACAAAATAAAAACATTTTATATTAATATTACATATAGCATTTAACATATTATTAAATAATCTACCTGTTTATTTTCAAAATAAGCATAAATCTTCATAAGTTCAAATTGTTCATTAACTTCTTTTTCATATCTTAAATTTTTTCTATTATTTCTTCCTTATTCTCTTTGAACACTCATCACCATTTAGTTTATATAACAACTGTAATGTTAAAGCAATTATAAATTAAAATCTTCACACATGTGACCAACTAAAAGACTGGAGACATGTTAACATGTTGACGCCGGACAAGAAGAAGGTCCCGACACAGGAACTGCGTGCTCAAACACGTTTTGGACAATTCTAGAACTTTTACAGCCCTCGTCTTTTCTACTTCTTAACGACTTATCTTTTCAATGAAATAAAACTTAAATTATACATTACAAAATCATTTATAGATTATATTTAATATTTTAATAGAAATAAGGATTAAAATAGAATCCTTAAAGATTCTTTTTTTTTCTTTTTTTTTTGAGATTTAACAATTTTATTAGTTTTTCATCCTTAAGGATAATATGTTAAAATATTTAACGGTGTTCAAGTTATCCAAAGGATACTCTGCCATTGTAATGTGTTGAGAAAATATAAAAAATACACAGTATGTTCATTTTTATTTTGTTCTAATTTTTAAAATACATTTATTTCAATGTTTAAATGGCATTGTTTGATTCAAATAGAACTTTTTGAAATTTTATTTACAGATACTGGACGCTGTCACATTAAGAAATTTGAATTTAATTGATAACGGTTGTGGAGGTCTCCAAGGAACATTACTTCATCAAATTGATCATTGTTCCACTCCTTTTGGTAAAAGGTATTTATTTTTAATTATTCAATTGAGAAAAATAATATAATACAAAAAAAATTAACTCTTTAGAAGTTTTTTAATTCATTTAGAAATGTTTTGTTAAAATTGCATGCCTGTTTATTTTATTTATTTATTTTTTTTTTTTTCCACGTAACGGCCTTAGAGACCACGCGAATATCATTCACTTCTTACTACTTCTCTCCTTCCTTCTCTCTCCTTCCTTTTCTTCATTCTTTCCGATTGCTCCTTCCTTCTTTCTTCGGTCCACGTTATTCCTTTTCTCGCATCCTTCCTTCCTTGATTACTCTTAGTTTTTTCCTGTAATCATCCCTATCAAAACAGTCCTGGTCTGTTATTCCCAGTTTCTCAGTATCCTCTTTCATCTGTTTGACATATTTATTACATAATTTATTTGTGACTTTAATGCTCCCGTACTTTGTCTCTACTATTTTCTTTTGAAAATTTCTGTCGGTAGTCATGAATTCTGTTTTCTCAAACGATATTTGTAAGCCTGCCTTTTCAGCAATTTCCTTTAAAGTGTTTAATTGGTCAATTGCTTCGCTTTCAGTCTCCGCCATTAAGGCAAGATCGTCCGCATATGCTAGGCATCTTACTTTGATGTGCTTGTTTTTTGTTCCTATCTTTGCTCTAGTATCGTTTCTCTTCCACATTTCCTTCATGACTTTTTCCAAGACTACGTTAAACAGTACCGGAGAGAGGCTAGCACCCTGTCTGAGTCCTGTCCTTATTTGGAATGGTTTACTGATGGATCCCTGATATAATATTGTCTATTTCTTCATCAGGTGGATCTGAATAAATTTTTTCGGTGGTATTTCTTTGTATTGCCAGTCTATCTTAGGGCTCCTCACAGTTGAGTAGTTTTTCAAAATATTCTCCTAAGATATTACTGTTCTCCTCACTAGTCTGTGCCAGTGTCCCATCTTCCCTTTTCAGTACTATACCAGTGGGAGTGTATCCTTTAATTTTTTTTTGAAGGATTTGTAAAATAGTCTTGTTTCGTTCTTTTTGAAACTTTTCTTCCATCTCTTCTATCTGTTTATTGAAGAATTCTCTTCTCTTTTTTCTTAGTACTCCATGTGCTATTTTTCTTTCCAACATATATTTCTGATATCTTTCTGATGTTTTATTTTGGTTCCAGTCCTTCCATACTTTCAATCTATTCCTTATTGCTTCTTCGCATTCCGTATCCCACCATTCCTTCCTTTTTTTTTCCTTTGGGGGCTAACCTTTCTGCAAGTTCCACCATATTCTTAGTAGCCTCTTCCCAGTTTTGTGGTATTTTTAGATTTTCTCTGTACATCTGTCCATAGTCCTTAACCAAAATTTCCCTATCAATTTTTCTTAACTTTTTTTCATTTGTTTGTCAGTGTCTTTTGGCTGGTACCGATTTTATTTTGATTTGTGACGGGAAATGTTACATTTATTCCTCTCTTCACCCTTACATTCTGTATTTCTTTATGGTATCATTCAGAAATCGCCACATGATCTAGTTGAAATTCTCCCAGAAGATTATTTGGAGATACCCATGTTTTTTTCCTACTGACTTTTGCTCTGTAATATGTGGACATTAATATCATTCCTGCACTTTGGCATAGTTTGATTAGTCTTTCCCCGTTCCTGTTTGTCCTATTGTGTGCTGGATATTCCCCTGCTTTTTTCTTAAACTTTCTTTCCTTTCCCAATTGCGTGTTGAAATCTCCCAATAGTATCTTAATGTTATTTTGCGGTATCTTGCTTATCTCTTCTTCTAAACCTCTCCAGAAGTCCTCCACCTTTTCCGGATCTTTTCTGTTATCATCGTTTATGGGCACATGTGCATTAATTGTCGTGTACTTCTTGTTGGTTGCCTTAAATGTGAGTACTGAAAGTCTAGGACTGGTTTCCTTTAAAATCGACTATTGTGTCTAAAAATCTTTTATCCACCATAAAACCCGTCCCAAGGAAGGGTACATTTTTCATGATCCTTCTCCTTGGCTTTCCTTTAAATATTCTGTACCCGCCAAAGTCCATTATCGCAGTATCAGTGAATCTTGTCTCTTGCAGTGCCATAATGGATATTTTTAATCTGTGTAGTTCTGATGTGAGCTGTCTGAGTTTGCCCACCTGAATGAGGGAGTTTATATTGTATTTCCCCATGTAGTATTTTTGTTTTGATTTGAAATTTAGTTTTTGGTCCTTGTGGTGCTCCGATTCACCACCTCTTTGCTTCTCACTGTCGGGCCCCCTGGAATCCGATTGCCCGACTTTGTCTTCAGGGGAGTTGTTTTCGTGTGAAGCTCTTTTTATGATATTGTTAGTTTTTTGGGTCAGGTTTCCCTGACAGATTACAACTGAGGTAGTTAGCCTTAGAGGGTTTCGTTTCAGTTCCTCTATTCCTAGCCTTTAATCGGAATAGGGTAATCCAGCCGCACCACGTGGAGGCACGCATTCCTTAGGAGTTTTAGATGGAAATGAAAAGCACTCCTAAGGATGCCGAAACATTAGCGGCTGCATGCCTGTTTATATTATGATTTATATATTATTAAATAACTACTATTTTTGAAGCAAACTAAATGACAGTTAACAATAGTATATTGTTTGAATGTGGTAAAAAGTTGTGGAAATGTGAATGAAAAGTTTTTCATCTCAAGACCCTTATGGAAGAGTGAAAAGGAGAAATATGGCTGAATTTTTACATTTCTACAGTTTTTACCCTATAGATGTTTTAAATTTTATGATAATGATTATATAGTTGACTGTAGGATGTAATCTAAGTGAAGAAATGATCTGGGGTGCACTCAAGTAAATAAACACAGCCAAGTTTTTAAATAAAAAAACTTTATATTTGGTGTGCTGACATTTTTATCTCCTGAAATAACAAAAAAATTGGATGTGACCAAGATACAAAATTTTTTTAAAAATAAATAAATAAAAATAATTAAAAAAAAAATAATGTAAAGTAAATTAGTTAATGAAAGAATTAATTGCTGTTTACATAATTAAAAGAATATCTGAAGTTAATTACATAATTGAATACAAAATAATAGCAAGGTCTAGTCGAAAAATACAGTTGTAATAAAATAATTTTAATTGAATAATACAAATTTTAAATTGTGTGAACTAATATTATGCTACACTTTTATTAACAGATGTTTTTAATAGAAATTAAAAAAAAAAAAAAAAAAAGTATAAAGAATATAAATGAAAAGGAGAAGGGTAAGGTAGAAAGGAAATAAACGTGTACTACGGTTGGGAACAGTGGCAAGGATAGATGTTTTTTCAAAATCAAAGGTATGATTTAATGATAAGGAATGTTCAGAAAGTTTGGAGGCAGAGGAATTTTTGGAAGAGATGGAAAGTTTGTGTTGGGAGATGCGGGTTTTAAGGTGATTTTTAGTTTCACCAATATATGATGAATGGCAATTAGGAGAGGGAGCATGGTATACAGTAAACAACATTAGATTTGAGTTGGAGAGGAATAGGATCTTTTAGGTTGGTTTAAATGTTTTGAAGTTTCTTCTGTGATTTAAGGCCTAGGTAGGCATAGGTTAGGGAAGATTGAGCGAAGTGATTTTTTAATGTTATCAGAGAGGAAGGAGATACAAGGTAGGGATCTGTATAAGAACACAGAGGTTGGAGGTGCGGGGGAATTAGAAGGAAGGTTGGTGGTCGTGTTCTACTTCTATCTTCAGCATATAAACAATTGGGTAATAAACAATAATCATTTATTTGTTCACACAATAACTTAATTCAAAATTGAATCAATAACACTAATATATAAACAGAAGGTAATAATGCGGTTTTTGGTTCCTAGGCAACCAATTCAAAACAGTTATAAAAATTACTTATTTGGCAAATAATATATATGACAATCCTCCCCTCTGAATAGGAATACTATGGGTAAGAGAGCCTATCTGGTGGTCTTCTAACTCTTGTAGATCTCCTTAGTACAACCACAGAATACAGAATATAGTAGTAGGGGCAGAGGCACTAATGCGGTAAGGTTCCCCTGGCTCCAGTTTGGCCGGCTCTCCCCCCCACCACCTTCACTCCAGGCTAGTTCCACCTCAGCCTTATTCACAAGTTTATCATTTAATATTTAGGCTTCAACTCTCATGAATTTTATTAGATTCCATCTAAATGTTCAGAAATTTATCGCATTCATGAATAGGTTGGCAGTTTAGAAACAAAAATAAAACAAAATATTACCAAAAGAAAATTAGTAATTTATTACTTTTCGATCTTATTTTATTTTTATGTATATTATCATTGATATTCTTCAAAAAAATGGTGGATTTGGACTTTAAAAAATATCATTCCGATCGATCTGATTAATAATGACTAATGAGAGCCATCTTCTAAAAAATGTGGAAATCTAGAAAAATAATTTCTTCCAAGGTATTGTTTTATAGAATAAGGAAATTAGGTGTTGTTATAGAAGTAACGAAAGCAAATTAACTATTCTCCATTTAATTAGTTTATTTTGTTTTTCTTCACACAGTTTTTGTAGACTGGATTTGTAGGCACAGTTATTCTTTTTATACCGCAAAACGTTTCGGCGTAGGTTTTAAATTTGTTTTTTCTTTTCAACTAGTATTTTTTTGGGGGTAGAAAGTGAATTTTCAGCTAATTTTAATGAATCAGCTGTATTTTGAAGCTGTACAGATTTTTTATCATGTTGTTTTTTTGAGCTTGTTTATGTTTTTACTAGTGATCCCTAAAAATTTTTAAATCATTTTATTTGGAGACCGAATATTTTTCAATGGGGTCACAAGCCTTTTTATTCGCCCACTTTTCTAAAAAAAAAAAAAAAATCAAACATTAAACTTTTAAGTTTAATTACCTACGTATTTGGGTAAAGCAGAGGAAAGGCGTAAAAAGTTATATATACCTTAATAATCTTCTGTCTCGAATGATCTGGGAGATCAAAAAACCAACTGACTTGCACCTATCTTTAGATTTACTCGAAATGAAGAAGATCTGTCAAAATCGTCCTCTTTGTTTTTGTTGGCATCCATTTTTCTTGCCTCAGGGCTTGAACCCACTTATTTCGTTCCTCTTCAACTGAAGGGAAGCTGAGGAAAAAATAAAAGGTAAAATTGGAACTGTTAACCTTTTAACATTTATTATACCTTTTAATCTAAAACTATATTATTATGTAAAACGTCATTTGTCTTACGGTGTTAATGTTTAACATTCGAAACTAGTTTTCAAATAAAAATAATTTCAATAGAATTGGCAATTAATTTATCAATCCTAATTGAATATACAGAACATTCAGTATTCTGTGGTTACAATACCTACTATTGTTAATATAGGGGATTTTAAAAATAAAGTTAAAACATCTCCACAATAAACATATTTTTACTGTGGCGAAAGGGAAGGAAGATTTGTTTCTCAATTTATTGAAAAACTAAACTGTGTAAGTTTAAAATATATCGGTGAAGGGTTATTGGAGGGTTTAAATACTTGTTGGACTCTTTCCTAGAACATTCAAACGGGGCCCAACACGCCATTTTTTAATCAAATTGAGAAATAAAAAAAAAAAAACATACACACAACAGAGACCTAACAATTACCAATTGTTCCAGACAAACATGGGGTAAGCAGTGGTACTGACTGGGACAGCCGGGGTTAAGGTGGTGGGGATAGCACTCCTAGCCGGGAACCTTCTCCCCCACCTACACACCGCTTCTATCATATTCTGTATTCTGTGAGTACAACAGACGGAGCTTGATCTGCCGCTGGCTCTTCTTGGCTGGCCGGTGTCACGTCCTCGGTGGCTACAAGATTTGTAGCTGTTGACGGTGATTGTCGAGTTGGAGGTCTTGTCTGGTGTGAGTTTGAACCTCCTTCCTGAGTTTTCAAGCTTTTCCTGTCGGTGCATGTCGGCCATTCTAGTCCTCTGCAGGGTTGATCTGACGGTCTGTGGTTGACAATTAGTTGTGATGGTCGGATCTGGTCTTTCCAATTTTCCATTAACCTCTATTGTGTACATCATGTGCCCTTCTCTGTGGTGGTAACAGTTCCTAACGTCCATCTACCGTTATCGTGGAAATTCCGCACCTGTACATTATCTCCCCCCTTGAATTCTCTGGGTGCCTTGAATTCATCCTTTGCAGCTACAGAGTTCTTCTTCAACAAATCTAATCTTGTCTGAAAATTTCTTCCAAACATTAGTCCAGCAGGGCTTTTCTTAGTTTCGCAATGGGGTGCTTTCCTATATTGAATGAGAAACTTGCAAAGCTCGAGATTGATATCTCCCAGTTCGTTTTGCATAGCCCTCAATGACTTCTTGATAATTTGAACATACCTCTCAGCCTGTCCGTTTGAAGATGGATGGTATGGTGCTGTTCTTCTATGTTGAATGCCATTTTCCTTCATAAATTGATTGAATTCGTGGGATACAAATTGTCCACTGTTATCGCTGACCAAAGTTGTGGGTAGGCCAAATCTCGAGAACAGTTTCCACATTACATTAATTGTGGACTGGCTAGACGTTGACTTCATCTCCTCTACTTCGAGAACGCGCCAACAACAATAAGGAATTGGTCTCCCAGGAAACGTTCGGCGAAGTTGACATGTACTCTCTGCCAGGGAGTGTCGGGGTACTCCCAGGGATGTTTTGTGTGAGGTGGATCGTTCAAGTTCTCGCAGCAAGGCTGGTAACTCTTAGCTCTCGACTCGATGTCTTTGTTGATGGTCCTCCACCAGCAATAACTTCAGGCAAGAGCTTTCATTTTCGTCATCCCAAGATGTCCATTATGTAACTTATCTAAGATGCGGTTTTGAAATTTATTGGGGATAACAACACGATCACCTCTGAACAGACAGCCGTCTTGAAGAGTGTATAGGTTTGCTTCCTGATCTCCTAGATTCTCTCCTGACTTCATTGTTTCAAGAATATGCTTTAATTCAGGGTCTTCACTGGTTGCTGCTTCAATTTTTTACCTGGTAATAGGAAGGTATTGCAGTTGTGATATTTGGAAGATAGAGCTTTCATCAAGTTTGGTGTGTGTTGGTTTTCCAACAGGGAAGCGTGAGAGGTAGTCGGCATTAGCATGTGCTCTGGTATTTCTATACTGGATATCGTAATCGAAACCAGAAAGGTAAATCGTGTATCGGAGCATTCGGCTAGCTGATATCACCGGAAGAGATTTATTCGGTCTGAAAACAGTAGTTAGTGGTTGATGGTTCGTAATGAGTGTGAAATGACGACCTTAACAGTACTGGAAGAATTTCTGAAGCCCCAAGTATAAGGCTGTGGCTTCCTTATCTATTTGACTATAACCTTCTTCACTTTTGCTCAGCGACCTTGAAGCAAAACATATTGGTCGTGCTGAAGCGTCAGGCATTCGATGTGAGAGTACCGCCCCTAACCCTAGTGGAGATGCGTCCGCACTGACCAGTAATGGGAGGTTACTATACTATTCTTTACAAAAGTGAATGCTGATTTACATTCTTTACTCCATTGAAACTTTATACCCTTTTGAAGTAATCGGTTCAATGGGTGTAGAATATTCGCCATATCCGTAATGAACTTGTTATAATAGTTCACCATTCTAAGGAAGGTGCATAGCTCGCATGTCTTTGGGTTTCTTCGCTTCTAAAATTGCCGATACTTTGGCCGGATCTTTATGTATACCCTCCTCGTCTATGATATGCCCAAGGTATTTAATTGAGTTGTTAAAAAATTTACATTTTTCTCTATTTAGTCTAATTGTGAATTTTCTCAATTTATCAAATACTGCCCTTAGGCGTGATAATGTTTCTGTAAATGTGCTACCTTGCACCATGGTGTCGTGGAAACAAGAAACGTGAGGGCCTAATCGATTGCCTTCTGCCACATACTCTGCACAACTTTTACCCCAAACATTAGCCTGTTTACCTTGAAAGGGCCCAGATGAGTATTGAAAGCCTACATTTTTGAGTTCTTCACCCTTGGAGATGTGAAGATAGGCTTGACGGACATCCAGAGTGCAGAAGTATTTTCCCCTGCTCATACTGACAAAGATGTCTTCAATTCGAGGAACTGGGTTATGACCATCCTTGAGATGAGGGTTTAGAGTGGATTTGTAATCCACACACAGTCTAATGGAACCATTGGGCTTAACAATAGTGTATTACCTTCTTGATTATACCGGGAACTGATCTTGGCCTCCTGAATATAGATTGGATGTTTTCTTTTAACCTTGTGCATTGGAAATCAGGTATTTTTCCTACATCCTCCTAGAATATATCCGCGTAATCCGAAAGGATTTTGTCAAGTTGAGGGGCTTTCTTCTCGACAAAGCTGGCTCTAGTACATCTGATGTCAGCCTAAGATATATCCATTCTCTCCATGATAGCGTCAACTTGTAATGGCAGAACATACAAATCACCCTTCGATTCTCTGACTGTACTTAATGGAGACTGTACAGATGCCAATCGGTTGAATTACCTCATTGTTGTATGTTCGTAATTTCAAATTGGTAGGGAATAATTTTTTATTTATTAGGAGCTTCTGGAAAGCGTTGAGGGGCATCGTTGGAACAGCTGCCCCAGTATCTAGTTCAAGTAGTACTGCCCAGCCATCCAACTTAAGCTCAACCATCATCTTGTCCCTGGGCTTCCCACCGATCTGTTTGATACAATATATGTCGCTACTGTTTGAAGATTCTGATGAAGTAGGAGATGCAGAACGATTTTCAAGTTGTTTTACTTGTCATTTATTCCTAATATGTGGGTTACTGATGCAAACTCTCAATTAATTACCCCGGTATAAATTACGTAGTATGTTATGTTAGTCGTGTGGTACCGGGGAGGCAGCGATGAATTAGATTCTTGGTAACATTGATTTTTTGATGATAAGGGTGTTGAGAATGAAAATTTAAAAGTCTACCAGAGTAGGTAGGTTTTGTGTACCAATTAGTGGATACTGTGTGGTCAGGGTTTCTAGTAACTAGGAGATCAAGGAAAGGAAGAGAATTATTGACTTCACTTTCGACAGTAAAACGGAGTCGAGGGTGGTAAGAGTTGAAAGCTGAAAGGATAGAAGGAATTTTTTCAGGGTTGAGGACAAGAAAAAGGTCATCGACATACTTTTTAATAAAAAGAATGTATTTAGGAAATGATGGTAGAATGCAGTTCAGTAGGTCATTAAGGACGATGTTGGAAAGGTCTGGTGCAAGTGGATTTGGGGAAAAATTAAAAAAAAAAAAAAAAATTATTGTGAAAGGATAGGTAACCTGATTTGCAACAGAGTTCTAGGGATTTTAGGTATGAGGAACAGTTAAGTTGGGTGTGGGTTCTATGGATGACCATTTATTGTTTATAATGAGGATAGCATTGTCAATTGGTATATTGGTAAAGAAACTTTCAATGATACTAGAATGAAATTGTTGGGAATCCTAAGGGATAGTAGTAGTTCACTTAGGTGGAAGGAACTATGGATATATATGGGTTATTATAGCTAAGGATTTGAAGAGATGGGAGGAGGAATTTGCTAAGCTTAAGGGAAGGTGAATTGATATTGGAGGTAATAGGACAGATAGGGGTATTGGTCCTTGTCACTGTCCCCAACCATAGTAAACGTTTATTATCAGAATCCATTTATATGCATTTAGAACCTAATCCTGTAAACCATAAAATTGATAAACAGTACATTTCCCTCACTTATTCCTAGGTATTAAATCGTATAAAAAAATTATAACCTTTCCCTCACTATTTATTTATTTTTATTTTATATAATTTATTTTATATTTTATTTAATTTATTTTTATTTTATTTTTTTATTTATTTGTTTATTATTATTTTTTTTCATGCTGACGGTTATCCCACTTTCTTTTTTGTAAAATATTGAAATTCATATTTAACATCTTCTGTGCCTTTTTTTAAAAATAGTTCGGTTTTTATTCACCCTATGCCACCTTCCATATGTCATATTGGCCACTGCCACTCCTTCCTGTCATTACTTTCTGCTAGTCATTATCCCCTTTCCTTGATTTTATTTTTTAACAGTCATTGTTAGTCAAGTCTTCAACCAGACCTCAATCAGTAAGTCCATTTATTTTAATTTCTCATATTTCCCCAACCTCTTCCTTCGTTTATTGTTATGCTAACTTTATTCCTTCTCCTAATTCCCCTGCACCTCCAACCTCTGTGTTCTTATACAGATCCCTACCTTGTATCTCCTTCCTCTCTGATAACATTAAAAAATCACTTCGCTCAATTTTCCCTACCCTACGCCTACCTAGGCCTTAAATCACAGAAGAAACTTCAAAACATTTAAACCAACCTAAAAGATCCTATTCCTCTCCAACTCAAATCTAATGTTGTTTACTGTATACCATGCTCCCTCTCCTAATTGTCATTCATCATATATTGGTGAAACTAAAAATCACCTTAAAACCCGCATCTCCCAACACAAACTTTCCATCTCTTCCAAAAATTCCTCTGCCTCCAAACTTTCTGAACATTCATTATCATTAAATCATACCTTTGATTTTGAAAAAACATCTATCCTTGCCACTGCTTCCAACCGTAGTAAACGTTTATTTCCTTTCTACCTTACCCTTCTCCTTTTCATATATATTCTTTATACTTTTTTTTTTTTTTAATTCCTATCAAAAACATCTGTTAATAAAATTGTAGCATTATATTAGTTTATACCAGGGTTTGAAATCAATAATTATTTTTTCCAAAAAATCATATAATAATTATTATATTTGATTTTTAATTTAAAAATCATTCCTGATTTATAAATAAAAATTTTAATTGATCTTTGATGTTTATTGATTTGATCAAAAAATATGATCAATCATTGAGTGATATGGAATTGCATAAATAATAATGATTAATTTGCGATCAAAAAAATGTTGATCAGAAAATAAAAATCACCTTTTACACACACATTGATTAATATGTTTGTATACAATATTAATGTACACAATTTCAATATTATATGTGTGTGTGTGTATATATATATATATATATATATATATATATATTGTGACCAATTAATATGAGTTGGGGTCCAAGGGTACTTTTTTCTATTATCAAACGAAATATCTTCCACTGAACTTAAATAGAGAACGGCTCGTCCGATTTTAATGAGATTTGATAATTATGTTTATTTCGTACCTATTAGCATATATTTAGGGTTTTAACAGTTTTATTAATTATTGGGGGAAGGAGCTATTTTTCTAAATAGAGAACGTAATGTTTACCGTTCATGTAATGTAATCCCAGCCAGGGATTACAATTACTGTGTAATCGTTATTCATAGAATTTATTTCAATTATATTTTGCCCAACTCTGGTTTAAAGCATATAAATATAATTTTAATATAGACAGATTACTTTATGTTTACTTAAATACTTAAGCTAGCGGTAAGCATTCTAATATTAATTAACAGTTTATTATATTATATTTTATAGAATAGGGTAAAGATGAGAAGTTAAGTGGAAGATATTTTGTTTGATAAAAGAAAAAAGTACCCTTGGACCTCAACACATATTAATTGGTCACAATATATATATATATATATATATATATATATATATATATATATATATATATATATATATATATATATATATATATATATATATATATATATAAAATATTGAAATTGTGTACATTAATATTGTATACAAACATATTAATCAATTTGTGTGTAAAAGGTGATTTTTATTTTCTGATCAACATTTTTTTGATCGCAAATTAATCATTATTATTTATGCAATTGCGTATCACTCAGTGAGTGATCATAATTTTTAATCAGATCAATAAACATCAAAGATCAATTAAAATTCTTGTTTATAAATCAGGAATGATTTTTAAATTAAAAATCAAATATAATAATTATTATATGATTTTTTGGAAAAAATAATTATTGATTTTTTGGGTTTATTGAAAACCCTGATGGAGATAATTCAAAAAATTTAAATTTCTGATTTAGAAAGGAATTACTCAAAAATTATTATTATTGTTGATTGTAAAAATTTTGTTCAAAACTAATGATCAGAATTTGATTTTTATAACATATGACCAAAAATAAAAATCGATCATAATAAAAATCATCAAATGATTTTAAAAATTCCTGATAAAAATTTTGATCGGATTTGATTTTTATTTTTATGTTTTTTAATTATTGATTTAAACCCTGGTTTATACAATTTAAAATTTGTATTATTCAATTTAAATTATTTTATTACAACTGTATTTTTCGACTAGACCTTGCTACTATTTTGTATTCAATTATGTAATTAACTTCAGATATTCTTCTAATTATGTTAACAGCAATTAATTCTTTCATTAACTAATTTACTTTGTATTATTTTTTTTTTTTTAAATTACTTTTATTTATTTATTTAAAAATTTTTTTTTTTTTCATCTTGGTCACATCCAATTTTTGGTTATTTTAGCCCTGAAGAAGATCTGCTAGGCAGGTCGAAATGTCGGCATGCCAAATATAGTTTTTTTTAATAATGAAAAAATGGAAAATGAACAAAAAGATGGAAAATGAACACAAGTTCATGAAGCTAATTTTAATGATAGAATTAAGTATCAGTGGTTAAGTAGGCAGCAGGGCATTCAAAATGAAATAAAAAATTTGGTTCTCATGAAGATATTAATGAAACAAACTGTTTGGGAATGATTCATTAATGTCCATGTAAATAGAATTCCGATCTGTAGACCCATGATTCCAGCAGAAGCTTTGGAGGTCGCCCAAAGAATTGGTAAAGTGGATTTTGAATCATCTTGTGAATGGCTTGATAGCTTCAGAAAACGGCTCAATACAGTGCTAAAGAAAATTGCTGGAGGATTAAAAGACGTAGATACTCTTATGGTCCAAGAATGATTCATGAAATCATAGAAGGTTACAAATGAAAAAATATATGTAATGGCTATGAAAACGATTTTATTTACAGAATGTTACCTACTAAATCCCTAGTAATGAAAAAACGGAACCTGTCTATAATGGAAACCTGTCAATTTGGAAAAATGACCGGATCCAAAGCATTCCGTTTTATACATATTTTACTGTATTCTTATATTTAGAGTAGAATGTTGTGTTTCCTACCATTTTGATTAGCTAAACTTAATTTTATGAAAGGAAAATCTTTTTGTTAAGTTTGTCGTTTTGAAATTAAAATTGCTCAGCTTATTAAAAAAGCAATGTTATTCAAAAATAAAGTTCTTTAAATTTCCGTTTTATTTGGAAAGGAAATAAAACAAAGTAGGATGCATTATTATTTTTTATTTTTTAAAAAATTTTTATTTATTTATTTTGTTTTTTTAAACGCTTTGCTTTTTTAATGTTTCATAGTTAGTAATTGGATTCAGCACCCCTAAAAACATTAAAATCAATCAAAAAAAGATTTTAAAAACTTCAATATTCCCTCCCCCCTCTGTCACCAAGTTACTGGGCTGTTACTTTAAAGTGCTCTCTCGGTAACTAGATCAATATTAAATCAAGTTCAGTTTAGCTTATCAAAGTTATAGAAAATCTAATGTTCTACAAAGAAATATTACATTTCTATGTCAAACTTAAAGGAATGATGTAGTAGGGTAAATTTAGCTGTTTTTCTCCCTCCCCAATTTTCTAAAAGGTCTTTTATATCAAAAACTTTTTCAATACTTTCTATGTATGTCCAACTCACTGTCATTTCATTACATTCAACCTTTTATTAGCTGGACTGCTTTTTCGAAGGCATTTAATTTGGTTTTTTATACCATTTCCATTTATACTTTATTTTATTGTATCTTCCTACTTAAAGAATGTCTCCAATATTAAATGAACATTTTATACATTTATTCCGTTTAAATAAGTGATCATTTAGCATTTTGAAATCCTTAATATGTAAATTGTCTCGAAAACACTATTTAAAAATACTAAATACCTTTTCTGAAAACAACCATTTAACTTATATTAACTAACATTATTTTTTAATTATTTAATATTAGGTTGCTTCGGTACTGGCTCTGCAACCCGCTGACAAATATTAACAGCATAAAAGCTCGCCAGATTGCGTTGAATGTTCTTTTGGAGAATACAAGCATTCTCAGTGATGTTAGCTCAATGCTGTCAAAAGTCCCTGACTTGGAAAGACTTTTGTCAAGGTAAGAATACATTGATATAATATTTATATTATGAAAGTGTTGAGTTCTCTGGATGAGTGCTTAAAATATTTTTTTATTATGTTTTGCTATACACTAGTAGAGACAAAATGTTTGTGGCATTTTATGCAGTTTGTCAAATTTTTTTTTTTTTTTTATTATATTTTTAAAAATATTTTTTAATTTAATAACCCAGATTTTCTCTCATATCTTGCTGGTAATCCAAACTGTAATGACCGTCCCTTATACACTTCTTGTTTATTCTTTCTTATTGTAAATACTTCCTTTGAGCTATCAAATTGAAACGAGCCTATATATATATATATATATATAATATGTATATGTATGTATATATATATATATATATATATATATATATATATATATATATATATATATATATATATATATATATATATATATATATATATATATATATATATATATATATATATATATATATATATATATATATATATATATATATATATAATATGTATATATATATATATATATATATACATATACATATTAAAGAGAAGTAATATTATATATATAATAAATAGAAATATATAAAAAGAAATCTTATTAACGAATTTTAAAATTTATGTATTTTTATTTTAGAATTTATGCACAAAGCTCTAAAGGATTAGAAAGTTGCCATCCTGACAACAGAGCGGTTATGTTTGAAGAAAAAATCTATTCCAAGAGGAAAATTGCTGAGTTTATTTCAGTATTGAATGGTTTCCAAACTTTACAAGATGTTGTTAAATTGATTCAAGGTTTTTATTTATTATTGATTTTTATTAGTTAGTAATTTTACCTTATCTTTAAGCATCTGTTATATGTATATGTTTTTATCCCTATAGAATCCAGCAACATTGCTAGTGAGTCAGAAATTCTTAGAGACTGTACAAATTTTCCTTCCTGTGACCTCTCAGGAAATTTTCCGGATTTGGCAGAACATTTGAATTTCTTTAAGGTATAAATGATTAATGTTTATGTTAATTAAATGTAGGAAAACTTTTTCTTATGTCCTCTCTCCTTATATGAGAAAATCTATATTTAATAGGTAGACTGATAAGGATTAGAAAGATGGTGGAGATGATCAAGAACATCCTTGTAGAAAAAATACAAGATAAGTTGAAGGAAAAAAGTTAATTTGTTATTGTATGTTAACAGAAAGGAAGATTACCTATGTTATTACGAAAGTGAAAGGAAATCCAACCTAAAGGTAGAAAGATGAAGTAGGCAAAAACCTGAGGAAGACACATTCATGAAGCTATCCTGGAATAAGCTTTGGACTTACCTGGCTGTTAATAGAGTATGGAGAAAAATATTATGCAATATTTTTATTAGATTTAATCTGAGAAAAACCACATCAGTAGACAGTGTAGAAAAGAACTATATAGCATAACTATAGTGAATAAATAAAACAGGTGTATTCACAATTTCAAAATAAAATTGAAACAATATATCCCATTGGAAAGATAGAAGAGAGGAAGTAGTGATAGCAAGATTGAGGATTGGCCATACTTGCCTTATACATGGCTACCTTATCATGAGACATGCCTGTTATACGAAACCTACTTCCAGCTTGACCAACTTGAAAGAAAACTTACAAAAGTTCTTTTTTTGAAAAAAGCCCTTGGATATTAAGTGTCAAAAAATAAATAAATCGAATCTAATCAAATTTGAATTAAAATACAATAGAATTTTGAAGAGAAGTTATTGCATAGAGCTCTTTGTTTTTTATATTTAATTTTATTCTTGTCTAATTATGATTTGTCATCTGATTTTAATTCTCCCTAATATGTTCCTGATGGGCTGCTTCGTGATTCTTCTGCCTATCTTAATCTTCTTTTTGAGTAATTATATTTGATTCTTAATCCTGTGTTCTAAATTAATCTAAGAACCTCCACCTATCTGACATAAAAACAATTATGTTAAGGTGGTATAGTCATACTAATGAGATGAGTGAGGGCAGACAGGTTAAGATCTACCTAGAGAGTACCTTTGTCATTAGAGCTGTAGTGCGACCAAGGATATGATGATGGATGGACTAAGTTGTGAAGGGGAGGCTACCAGGTAGGCGCCCATCTACAGGATGGGGTATAATGCTCTGGGGCAGCAGATGTTCAAGAAGGTCTAGTGCCCTTGAAGAAGAATATGTATTTTTGATTGAAGGGATTTTCGTAAACAAAAATACATCAGTAAGAGATTTTCTTCTTTCCAAATAATTTCTAATTAATCACTTGTTATAATTTGTTCTTATTAATTAATATCACCTTACTAAATAAGTATTGTTGTTGGATACCGATCATAAGTCAGATGATAGCCAACAATATTCTAAATGGTGTTTTATACTATATTATAATTTATTTTGCTTTCTTAAATCATTGTTATTAGATCAATCTCTCATAATTTGTATATATTTCAGAATGCGTTTGATCATGAAGAAGCTGAAAAAGAAGGCCGAATAGTCCCAAGTGCTGGTGTTGATCCGGAATATGATAATGCGCTTGAAATGTTGGCTGAAGTTGAAAAGGACGGGAAAGCTTACCTTAAGAAACAGTGTGAATATTTTGGTTGTAAAGTAAGTGTGGCTATTATAAACTTGTTTTGATATTTAGTTTTAAATCAATCTGTAAAAAACAATTAAAATTCAAGCCTTATCTGTTGGTTTAACGACTGAAATTTTTCATGTTTTCAAAAGAGCTAAGTATCTCAGTTTGCTTTTCAAGCCTAAAATCTGGGATGTGCTATTTATATTATATCAATTTTTAGTATAAAGAATTTATAGTTAACATCCAGATTTCTTTTAGTTTTTAAAATTTATTCAAAATAATCTTTGTCTAAGTAATTTAATATATATACATATATATATATATATATATATATATATATATATATATATATATATATATATATATATATATATATATATATATAAATTATGAAATAATTCTTGGTTGATAATTATTTTTTTTAAATATATTTTTTTATTTTTGATCTTTTCTCTTCAAAAATAAAAAATAAAAATATATATATAATTTTTCTATCTATATCTAATAAACTACCATAAAATTAAATTTTCATTTTTGAAGTTTGGATGTAGATATACACCATCAACATTCCAAAATGAGTTTATTTGACTTGATTAATAAAATTTAAAATCGTAACATTTCAGAAATTAAGTGAAATTGTAATCAGCTGTATATCATGTTTTTTGCTATGTCCTTCTCTGTCGAGTCCAGATCATGCATTTGTCTAAATTTAGGGATGCCAGTCAGGACTTAATTTCCTGACAATTTATAAATAAGTATTTTTTAAATAATTAATTAATTTAATTAAGTCTTCTCCACAAGGTGATCGTGGGGCCAAATAATTGAGAGGTGTTAATTATAAAGGAGAGTAACCAAAATATATTAATTAAATGAGTGACATGCAAATGGTAAATGAATGACGGTTAAACTAAAAACAACATGTATTCAATTATAGGTTGACACATAAAATTACAGACAGGAAATAAGAATCATTAGTTAATCTAGTATCTTAAATGTAACCTAACAAACTTGACCTAGACTTATCTTTAATATGAGGGGGATGTTATGATGTTGGTAAGGCGTCATCGGCAGAAGTGGGAGCCATCGGTGAGGTTGGAAATGACTATGTCTAATCCATCATGATAAGAGCTGGCCGACCAGGGAGACTAGCCCTCCAGGAACGAGCTTAGAAGAAACCAGACAGGACCCAAATACTGATTCAAAAATATTATTCCATCCCTTTTTGAATTCTAGGCTCTGCCCCCCTGGACCAAGTACACGCCCACCGACTTCCCAGTTTCTTGAATTTTATAAAAACTTAAATATTGTATTTACCCCTAATATTACAAGGTAAGGGACAAGCAGGTAGAGAAACTGTCCTTGGTTGTATGACCCAGCTGTGTCTCCCAGTAACCCCCAAAATGTGCAATTTCATGCAATATTAAACTAGGTAAATTTGGCCTAAATATCCTAATTCGTATAAATAACTTGTCCTTGGCTGATTATGAGCTTGCAATAAAAAGATGCAATTGCATGAGAATCCGGGCTCTACTCATGATATTGTATGAATTTTGGGTCAGGTGGCCCCGACGAGATACAACTGAGGTAGTTAGCCCCAGAGGGTTTCGTTTTAGTTCCTCTATACCTAGCCTTTATCAGTATAGAGTAATCCAGCCGCACCACGAGGAGGCACGCATTCCTTAGGAGTTTTAGATGGAAAGAAAAGGCTCTCCTAAAGATGCCGAAACATCAGCGGCCATATTCTATTTTGGAACATATAACATAAATTCTCCGCTTCAGGTAGGGAAGCTCAGACAACTCACATCTGAGTTGAAAAGACTGGAAATGTCAGTTTTGGCGTTACAGGAGAATATATTCACAGATACAGAAGTAATGGACTATGGGGGGTACAGAATTTTTAAAGGAAAGGCCGGGGGAAGGATCTTGAAGAACGTTCCACACCTCGGGACGGGTTTCATGGTTAGGAGGGACCTATTGGGATCAGTGGTAGATTTCAACAGCAAAAGTTCCACGCTTTCGACGCTCACCCTAAAGGCGGGCAATAAGAGGTATACTCTGATCAACGCGCATGCACCTATAAATGAAGATAATAGGAAAAAGTGGAAGAATTTTGTGGGGACATGGAGGGGATAATGAGCAGGATTCCGCTGGACAACATTAAAATCTTACTGGGAGATTTCAACGCACAAGTAGGGAAAGAAAAGAAATATAGGGAAATATTGGGAAAATACCCGGCACAGAAAAGAACCAATAGGAATGGAGAGAGATTAATTGGGATGTGCCAGATTGCTGGTCTGAAGCTCATGTCCACATATTTCAAGGCCAAAGCGAGGAAGAAGAAGACGTGGGTTTCCCCGAACAGTCACCTTGGGGAATTCCAGCTGGACCATATTGCAATCGCTGGGAGGTTCTATAGGGAAAATTTGGTTTAAAACAATGGGCAAACCTTTATGAAAATTTTAGAATTACCACACAATTGGGAAGAAACCTCTAGGAACATGGTAGATCTGGCAGAAAAACTGGCTCGTGGAGGAAGGATCAAGCAGAAGGAGCGGTGGAACAATGAGTGCGAGGAAGCCATCAGGAGTAGGTTCGAAGTATGGAAAAAGTGGAGCCAGAACAAAACGGAAGAAGGATACAAGAAATATCTCTCAGAAAGAAAGATGGCACATAAGACCTCAAGGAAGAGAAGGAGAGAGTTCTTCAATGAACAATTAGAGGAATGGAAAAGAACTTCAATAAGAATGACACAAGTCTCTTCTACAAAGCGTGCAACCTCTGATCCTTTTAGGTTTCACATATGATACTAAGGAGGAAGGATGGGACCATGGCACAAACCAGTGACGAAAATTGTAACATCTTTGCCAAATACTTTGAGGACCAGCTCAACTGCGAGGAACCACAGGAGAGAATGACAACCAGGAAAAGTCATGTGGAGCGAATGGAGTCGGATCCCCCAGATGTTGAAGAAATAGATGATATCATAGCGT
The DNA here is from genome assembly GCA_003667255.2 of Euschistus heros. NCBI lineage: Eukaryota > Metazoa > Arthropoda > Insecta > Hemiptera > Pentatomidae > Euschistus > Euschistus heros. The sequence goes on from RCWM02000295.1 coordinate 941,062, forward strand.
CCCTCAAGAACAACAAAGCATGGAGTGGATGGAAAGACAAGGAGGTTGGTAGAACAGACGCTGACCAACACGACCTCAATGGTAAATTCCAAGGAGTCATCAGTGGGCCCTTTCTGGTGAGGGCGGGGCTTAGACAGGGGGATTGTCTGTCTCCAGTACTGTTCATTGTAGTGTTGGATAAAGTAATGAAGGAATTGTGGGTCAAAAATAGCGCAGGGGTAAAATTAGGAACCAAAAATAAGTTGTCTAGCATATGCTGATGATCTTGCCCTCCTGGCAGAAACTGCAGATGAAGCAATAGGGCAGCTGGACGCCCTAAAAGAAATAGCTGAAAGAGTGGGTTTACAAATATCGTTCGAAAAAACGGAGTTCATGACTTTGGATCAAACTTTCAGAAAAAAACAGTTAAATCAAAATATGGAAAAATCAGACATTAGGTTAAAGAGCTACGTTTCCGTTTCGTGTTAAAAAAAAAAAAAAAAAAAAAAAATAGAAATAATTTATAGCTAACACATAAAAAACTCACAATCAATAAATAAAATTTTGATAAAAACAAAATTGAGTATTATGAAAATTAATCACAATTCCAAACAATAGTACAACCAAAACATGATTCAGAACTGATCTGCAAAAACACTGATTTGAAATATAATACAACCTTAGTTACAATTTCTAGTTTAAACAGTGAATTTAATGATTACATAAAATTTATCAGCATTATTTCTTTAGAGAAGTCTATATTGACAATCAAATAGTACATTAAAAGATGAAGAAATAATAATTAAATACGGAAATGAAATTAACGTTTAACCTATTTATAAAGAATATAAGAAATGTAAAAATTCTAAGCTAAACAAAGCATTTAACCATCTATCTTTCTAACTAAATAGATGTACTTTAAGATTTTCTAATGTTACAATTTGTAAATGTCACCTCTTTACCAAATAAAACAATAAATTAACAGTTTTCACCTCTTCATTGGTCAGTGATTAAACTCACGAAATAATATATTGAGCAAATAGTTAGGGAGCTTGTGGCGGCGCTAGCACTGTAGAGCAAGGCTCTGTTGGTTTTGACCACTTTTAATTGATGTCCAACCACTTGTCATCACACAAAACTACTCTTCTTCGTAAGGACCTTCTTTGAGTTGGCAAGAGGCAATTAAGACAAAATTATTATGATTAGATTCAGTCATCAACGTCTGTTTCTAATTTCTGTTGAGCCATTTGAAGAATAGTTTCTGATTGCGTCTGCTGAACGGGAATATTTTGATGTGTTGCAAGTGATAGAAATACTCTGCCTCATACTCCTTTTACCTGTTGACCTGTTTTTCCAAGCCTAAGTGATTCTTACTGCAGATGATTGTTATAACTTATTTGGAACTATTATGATTGAGTGGTAGCCCAAGATGTCACTTTTACTTTTTCACACCGTATGTTATTGCTCCTGTGAATCCCATTTAAAAGGGTTTGCTACCTGAGGTGGTCCTTTACACCGTTTGCAAGCTATTGTCGCGGTACGGAGGTATACCTGAAACTGCAGGTCCTTCCTCATATCGCATATCCTTCCTCCTAAATGAAGGTATATAAAGCAAAATATAAAATAATGATCCTATTTCTATTTTCTACGAGGGTGAATCAAATATAAACGGTAATTTTCAAAATTATATTTATTGAATAATATTATACAGAAACTATACCTTCAACATTTTTCAATGTAGTCTCCTGCATTATCTACACACTTCTGCCACCGATTTGGAAGCTTGAATATTCCCTGTTCATAAAAAGACTGAGGGCGAGTTTTTAACCATTCGCGCACGTGCTTTTCGACGTCTTCATTGTTTTCAAATCGTTTTCCTGCAAGTGATTCTTTCAGGGGCGCAAACAAAAAATAGTCACAAGGGGACAGGTCTGGACTGTAAGGAGGGTGTTCGAGAGTTTCCCAGCCCATTTCTTCCAATTTATCCCTTGTCAACAATGCGGTGTGAGGCCTTGCGTTGTCATGGAGAAGGATATCTCTAATGGGCACACCTCGTCTTTTGTTCCGGTAACTGGTTTTTGCTGAATGTAGCACCTGCCAGTAGTAAGCCGCATTCACTGTTCGTTGATCGTGAAGAAAATCAATGAGTACAACTCCCCTTGAGTAAAAAAAAAAATTGTTGCAAGAACTTTTCCGGCTGAGAGACGAGTTTTGGCTTTCACTGGGCAGCCTTCATCCTTCCTTCGCCACTCCTTACTTGCCATTTTCGATTCGGGGGTGTAATGGTGGACCCACGTCTCATCACATGTGACGATGCGCCTCAAAAAATCTTCACCTTCTTCTCTTCGAAGACGTCGAAAAGCACGTGCGGGAATGGTTAAAAACTCGCCCTCAGTCTTTTTATGAACAGGGAATATTCAAGCTTCCAAATCGGTGGCAGAAGTGTGTAGATAATGCAGGAGACTACATTGAAAAATGTCGAAGGTATAGTTTCTGTATAATATTATTCAATAAATATAATTTTGAAAATTACCGTTTATATTTGATTCACCCTCGTATATGCCAACCAGAACTTTACAATGATTCTACTTTCGTAAACTAATTTATGATGCTTTCGTATAGTTATGTTATTATTAACATAACACAAACTCAATTTGTACTCCTACATTGTTTTTTAACCATCTTTTCATATGAAACAATATATTTTTAAATGTTATTGTTTATAATAGGATGTTACAAATAAATCTTTTTATATTAATTTTACCAAATCTTTCAATAACTTCTTAAAAAATCCTAAAAAATATTGCCAAATAAATAGCTAATAAAACGACAAATAATTAATCTGCTATATAAATCAATACGGTCTGCCTAACTATTTATTGAATTATTTTTCGTTAATGAATTTTTACTTAAACATTCCAAAAATCACGCTAAAACTTTTAAAAAACAACACTAATTATGTGCTAATTTACCTCTATCGTAAATTAATTTAAATCTTTAAAAATCTTAAAATTACGATTTTATTTTCTAAAACCTTATCTTAAAAATTGACCTCAACCAGCACTAATAAAACAAATTTCCCAACTAAACAGTTACTCAATAAAAATGAGAATAAGTATATCTCCTATTTCAAAATTTTCCATTATTTAAATTTGACCATTTATAAATTTAAATAAGCCTACCAAGCTGTCACATGCACAGTAAGTAAATAATAATTGAATAAGTACAAATAATAATTGAGTCCCATTAACTTAATAAAGTATTTTAATTATTCTTCAGTTTGGATCCTTACAAATTATAATTCCCATTGCTCTGGGTATCAACAGAAGTTCCTTTTGGCTTCTTTAACTTCTGGGTTCTTTCTTGATAACAGGAGGACAACGTCTACTACAAAAAATTCGAGTAATATTCCTCATTACTTCGACAAAAATATACAATAAAATAAATCAATCTATTATTGATCCAAACTTCTTGATGTTTCAATTGGGATGCTTCTTTTTTGTTCTAACTGATCACTCCTGGCAATTTTAGGCTATTCATTAGGTGCTATGTCCAAATTTCTTTTAATTAAAGATCTTTTAATTTCAATTCACACTTATTGATTCTATAACTCGTTTTCACAGTATTTATAGACTAATAAATTATATATTTCAAAACTGATTAAACTTCGTTGAGGTCTCTTATTGAAATAACATATTTAATATTTCCTAATAATCTACTATTTACACAATTTATTATATCTCTATTTGTATCCTAAGAAATAGTCTTTTCCATAAAACACAATCCAGATCCGTACCAAATTTTCAATAGGCATTGTCAAATGTTATAATTTTTTCTTAACCTTCCCCCGCAGATAATTGCGTACATCTATGGGATTTGGGTTTTTTCCCAATTTGAAATAGTTCCTCCTTATAATTTCTTCTATTGGTAACTTCAATATTTTCTTTTGTTTCTTTTCTATAATTGTCCCAAGATCTCTGTCCATAACTTTAAAATATCTTTCTTTTTCACGATATCTCTTTTCTTTGATTTCACAATTATTATTTTCTCTTGTCCCATGCTTCTTCTTTACCTTTCTTTTTACCTTATTAAGACAATGAACAACTTTTGTTTTTAAGCTTTTTTGAAATATAACACTTTTACCTGCTCTTAAAGTTCTCTTTCTTTGATAACAAATTACTTTTCTTTTTATAGTTTTTCTTTATCTTTTTCTTCCTTCTGCCAGTATGTCTTCTTCAATTGTTTTAACTGCTTCTTCCACAGTATGAGGATTATTTGTTAATTTAATCTCATTTTCATCTTCTTCAATGATTTCTTCATCATATATCGGGAGGTCTGCATCATAAAATTTGTTCACTTCTTTGACAAAGGTTGGAGGATTGGAATTTTCAACTTCAGTTTCCTCATTTACTTCTTTCTCAGCTATTTCTTTAATTTCTTGCGCTGGGAGGTTTTCTTCAAAATTTTGTTCCACTTCTTTTTCTGATCTATGTTCCTTAAAAATATTAATCAAATCTCTTCGAAAATCCGAGAGCATTGCCTCTGTCGTCTCTGACTGACTTTTTAAACGTGCAGAGGATGAAACTCCACCTTTATTTGTCCTTTCAAAAATTTGATGCTCCAATTTCCTATCCACCCTAGCCTTTTAGCTCTTTTATATCTTCTCAGCATCTTTTCTAACATTTTCATGTTTGTTTCTGAACTATCATTAATAGTTGTCTCCGACATCGTGCTTGAGGGAGATGACCGTAAGGAATATTAAAATCACTCTTATTATATTAAAACCCAAAAACTAACGGAAACCATTTTTAAAGTCATAAACTCATTTACACCAAACATCATTATTTTGTTTGAAAAAATTGAAAAAAAAAACTTATTTCACTCATTAATTAATAAAAAATTTAAAATAATTAACGACAATTAATAACCTTAATTATTTGACTAATCAGATCCCGAACAAGGGATGACATTCTTAATGCTATGTCCTCTGTCGAGTCCAGATCATGCATTTGTCTAAATTTAGGGATGCCAGTCAGGACTTAATTTCCTGACAATTTATAAATAAGTATTTTTTTAAAATAATTAATTAATTTAATTAAGTCTTCTCCACAAGGTGATCGTGGGGCCAAGTAATTGAGAGGTGTTAATTATAAAGGAGAGTAATCAAAATATATTAATTAAATGAGTGACATGCAAATGGTAAATGAATGACGGTTAAACTAAAAACAACATGTATTCAATTATAGGTTGACACATAAAATTACAGACAGGAAATAAGAATCATTAGTTAATCTAGTATCTTAAATGTAACCTAACAAACTTAACCTAGACTTATCTTTAATATGAGGGGGATGCTGTGATGTGGGTAAGGCTTCATTGGCCCAAGTGGAAGCCGTCGATGAGGTTGGAAATGACTTTGCTGGCCGACCAGGGAGACTAGGCCAGACCCAAGCCCTCCATGAACGAGCTTAGAAGAAACCAGACAGGACTGATTCAAAAATATTATTCCAACCCTTTTTGAATTCTAGGCTCCACCCCCCTGGACCAAGTACACGCCCATCGACTTCCCAGTTTCTTGAATTTTAGAAAAACTTAAATATTGTGTTTACCTCTAATATTACAAGGTAAGGGACAAGCAGTTAGAGAAACTGTCCTTGGTTGTATGACCCAGCTGTGTCTCCCTGCCAAGGGCTGTGAAGGGGTTTGCTTATTGCGTATCACGCGAATATTATTTTTGATAAATTAAAACCTATAGGTTTGATACATAGCATTTTATATCTTATTTTTTATTTATTTTTTGTGTGTGTTTTCACAATCGTTTTAGGTGACGTTTGTTGGTGCTGACAAGAAGAGATTCCAATTAGAGGTACCTGAAGGGGCTGCCAGGAAAGCAAACGATGGCTATGAGCTACAAGGACAGCGTAAAGGCTTCAAGAAATACTGGACTGAGGAAACAAAAGTAATTAGTTAACCTAAAGTTAGGCACATTGTTGATCTTTTCTTGGCAACTGCCCTAATACTCCCCCATGATTGTGAAAATCATACCATCAATGCGTTTTTTCTTTGTGCCAAGACTGATAGCAATGAATGGTTATAAATAATTTTAGGATTAACTGTTTAACCAACATGTGCATAAACCAAATTAGAAAATAATTACATCTTGTTTTTTAATGCCAGTTGAAACGTAGATTTTTTTTTTTTTCCAAAAAAAACACATCACAGAAAAAATTTATAATTAAAATTGATTCCACAAAATCATTGAAGAACTTTTAATAGAAGTGAATCCACATAAATCTATCTGCTGAGATACGTGCCACCAAGAAATGAAGAGAGGTGGAGCTCAACGGCTATGGCACTCAGCTACAAACTTCTGTGCCATTAATCAAATCTGCCTGTCAGCAGGAAGGTTATTTTATGTTTTATTTGTCATGGATTTTTAATCTGGCTAAGGAGAGGATCTATAAAGTGATCCTTGACCCTTGGACCTGGCAGTTAGGTGCTTACTACATCACCTAATAGAACCATCGGCCATCAAACAATATTTTCTTATTGTTCAGGCTGTTAAATTAAAGAGGGCCTCATAGGTTGTAGTAGTAAGGTTTTTTAAGTTATTATGCTAAGTGAAAATTGGATTTCAGATAAAAAAGGGGAGAAGGGTTATGTATGGTTGTGAAGCGATTAAAAAAAAATTTGGGAATGCAGCAAATCCATATAATGTTACATTTTGAAGTGTAAACTTCTGGCCCATTTGGCACTTTTGGGAAGGGGCATTTTTTCTTATGTTTTTTCATGGAAGCAATCAAAGTATTCAATAAGTAAGCAAAACAAAAATAATTGAAAATAGCTGGTCACTAGATTTTTTGTTTCATAATTCACTCTATTTTTCAAATTTAAAAAATATATTAGTAACGGTCATCTGAAGATTATGTGTTTCAGTTATCACTATTGGCTTTAGGGCCTGGAAAACCCTCTTCTCTTTATTTCATTTATTTAACCTAGTCTAGCAGGCATCTTATGTAAGATTACCATTTCTATTTTGGTCATGTTGACTTGAACAATTTTTATTTTAAAATCAATTATTTTTGGCAGCAACCTGTTTTTGTACAAGGGAAAATTTGTAAGATTGAAAAAAATAGGTCTCACTTGAGATACGCATGATGGTATAGAAGGACCAATAGAATTAAGATTGATGAATTAATTGCCACTTCTATTGGGATTATTTTATTAGAATACTAGTTTCGAATGCTTAACATTCACCTTCAGTTCTAAAATATACAAACATATCAGTACTATGTTACATGGACTATATACTAAAGTTTTCAAAAATGTAAGACAAGAAATCAAACATTAGTACGCACCTTAGAAGGTCTAAGAAATAACTGAAATAGAAATGTACTTCTCACTGAATTCATGAGAAGTGGAAGGGGGCAGGTAGATTAAATTTTTGTGTTTTACTATGAGATTTCCCTTATGACTCTTTGGATTTTTCTATTCCTATTGGAAACAAATTTAAAATGGGGCTATCGGAAATGTTTATCTGGTCATTTAACCAAAAATCTGGATCGGTTTCATGATTTCTAAGGGTTCATAAATATTTAATTTTAGGCTATTTTCGACTTGATGTATTATTTTTACCCCTGAGTCTTTATTAAATTTATGGTTATTTTCATTTAGATGGGCTGCAAAATTGGAATTTTGGATATCATTATGGTATGCTATATGGTATGGTATATTCTTTTACTATTTGATTTACCAATCATAAAGTTTTTCTCGTGTATTTTGCTTCACAGTCATTACATTTTAGTTTGTATACACCGTTATTTGGAAAGTGTCTATTTTTTCTTTTGGTGAAGGGAAGTATGATGACAATGGTTTATCTATTTAAATGCAGGGTTTTTGTTTAAAAAAAACTATTGATTTGCCTGTTCTTCCTAGACTTTATATGGGTATATAAATGAAATTCACCCATCAATTAAATTCACACTAGAGTTAGAAAACAACAAAACTTCAAATTTTTTAGACTTTGAAATCTCTATAAAAAATAAACAACATGAATTAGGTATATATGGGAAACCCCCACACACAGATGTAGTTATACACAATAATGCCAGAAGACCACTAACACATAGACTCTAGACTCGCAGCCTTTAATAGCATGATTTACTTTTAAACATACTGTTAAAAGAACAAAATTATAACAAAGAAACCTAAACCATTTACACTATAGCCAGCAATTACAGATACAGTAAAATCACTATCGATAATATTTAAAAAAAAAAACAAATCCATTACAAAACTATGAATAATATATACATAACACCCCCTGAGGATAAAATACCCCCGAAGAAATATATTTTGATACCCTATTACGGCCCAATATCCACCAAAGTCGGAAAGGAATTTAAAAAATTAGGTTTAAACCATGCATTTAAAATAGATAAACCATTGTCATCATACTTCCCTTCACCTAAAGACAAATAGACCCTTTCCAAAAAAGCGGTGTATACAAACTAAAATGTTATGACTGTTAAGCAAAATATGCGGGAAAAACTCAAGATTGAGTCAAAAAAGACTCAAATTATTGATATTAGGTAGTAGTAGTTGTAGATTCATAATAATTAGCTTTTTCTTTTGGAAAACCCCTAATCACTACTAGGTTTATTATTATCACTTCTATGTTCAATATAAATTAATTAATATAAAAATAATAAATATGTTACAGCAAAGTTGAATGAGTACAATTTTACATCATAATTTTATTTTAATATGTTTTATTTTCTTATAGGAATTGTTGGAAAGGCAATTTGCTGCTGAAGAACAGAAGAACAATGCTCTTTTGAACTTGCGGAAAAGAATATTTTCCCGTTTTAGCGACAAGTAATTATTATTTCTATTTCTTTATGGGTAAAAGTAACATAATTTTGTCTATTATTTTATTTTTTATTTTTTAGGATTGATGACTGGACCAAATCGTTGAATTGTATAGCTGTTCTCGATGTCATCATGTCTCTTGCTAAGTATTGCCGTAGTGTTGAAAGCGACATCTGCACTCCGCAGTTCTATGAATCGAGCAGATGGAACAAAGTAATCAATGAGAAAATTATTTTTGTAATTATGACATTTGTAAACTTTCAATAGAAGGGGTTACCTAGTCTATAACTTTTTAACTTATCAATCCTTATAAATAAAAAAGGCTGAGAAATAACTGGTATAAAAATAAGGAAGTCCTTTGCTCCTAATTTGGAACTAAATAAATAAATATGATGTTGATGGCCATGCTATTTGTTGCCCCTTAAACCCCACAGAACATACAACCAATTAAATATCGGAATTTTTAAAGAATGAATAAATATCAGAAGTTTAAAGATGAACTATCAGAGCAGGTTCACAATCCGTTATTTTTTTTTAACCTATAAAGGCACGGCAACTTGCAGGTTTTCCTTTTGTTTCATCACAAACAAAAACTTTGAATTCACAAAAAACAATGTTTTACTTGGGCTCTCATTTATGGGAAACTCGAACTATTGAGACTACTTAATAATGAATATTATTACATAATCCGTTATTATATTAATTGTTACAGCATGTATTGTGAATTGATGATGTATGCTTATTATATTTTTTATTTTATTTTAGCCATATGTGAACATTAAAAATGGCAAATTTCCCTGTGGATCTGGTGATTTTATACCGAACGATACAGAGATAGGTGGTGAAGGGGCGAGTATTCTACTGCTGACAGGTCCCAATATGGGAGGCAAGTCTACTTTGATGAGGCAGCTCGGACTCCTCACTATACTCGCCCAAATGGTAATCTTCATTCATATCATATAATTAATTATCATTAGTAAAAAAATTAATAAAGTTTGTTTAACAATTTTCTTTTTCCATTACACAAGGATTTTTGGTAAAAGTGGTTCACCAATTATCATAGATCCACTACCAGCAACATGTAATATAATTAATATGTAATAAGATTTTTTATTTTTTTTTATTATATCTTATATGTTTTTTAAAAATTCCTTTGACTTCTTACACCAATCTAAGCTATTGAAGTTGGATCATCACTGTTTTATTTACTAAAACTAATACTTATGGCTGTAAATTTAAATTCAGTTTTGGATTCAACCTAAACTAACTTGCTATAATTCATAAACTATTTTTAGTCTAAAAGAAATGTATTGCAGTATCTTTTCCCTTTAGTATTGGAAAAAAATAGTTTCTGGGATAGTTTTATTTCAGAGCTATTACCAATACATCAAATAAAAATTCTGTGAAAAATATTTTAATGCATTGCAATGTATTATTGATCCTAGATAAATAAGTAAGTTCAATAATTATTATAAGTTATAAGCTGAGAGCCTTATTATTAAATATTAAGAGCAAAGACAGCGTGGTTCTCAGCAGGACATTCAACAAGGGGATAGCTCAGGGCCAAGCTACCTACTTCGTCCCCTCATGCAGGTGTCTGGCAAAGGACTGAAATATTCAAACAAAGAAAGGCAAAAGTGGAAGGGAGGAGATGTGGGCCTTAAAAAGGGCTGGCCTAGAAAAAGAAGATGTACTTGGATTGTGGGGAATTGATAGAGGATATGCTGATGGTCAGAGAGGTCATCTAAGAGAGGCCTAGCAGAGGCGAACTTCATAAAATAAGTACCCGTGTCATTAGTGGATAATAAGTGTAAATTGTGTGCTGACCCTAAAATAGATCAACCATAAAATAAACATAAACTTTAACGGTATTAGATCATAAAATATAATTGGTTTGCACGGTAGGATAAAATAAATCAAATAGGTGAGACATCAATAGATGGGGACTACCGTGTCATGAGAGACATGGTTAATATTGATATATTCTTTAGTAAACTGCCAGCTATGGAAATATAGCAGCGTCCGAGTCATTTAGAGGGGCTACTCTATACTTAGAGTACCCTAACCTGCTCCCCCACCTTGGGCGGATCCATAGCAAAGTTGACATTTTCTATTATAGGCTGTATACCTGAGTTTGAAGAGGATTAGAAACTTGGGTTGATTAGTGTCTCCTACCATAAAATAAATCCTGGAACGATGTGAACCCTTGGGGAAGGCATGAGAAATTCAAGAGAAGTCATCCGATGGTTCTGATTGAATGAAAAATAAATGACTTCTTATTTTTAAAGAAGGGGGAAAAAAAAAAATAATAGTGCCAATTTTCAAGAAAAAGAAAGAAAGATGTTAAAGAACAGAATGTGAGATAATGATGATGAACAATCATTGGAGAATATCACGTTTCGGTATACCTGAAAAACTTTATTATAGTGAGATGAATTCACATAGAATGGCTTGAGACTATTATAAAGATTTTAAAATTTATAAGTTATATTAACATGTTAAATTATTTTCAATTTTGTAAATTAATATCTGCTAAAGAAAGTTATTTATATTTGTCATTCATATTGCGGTTTTCTTGTTATATAGGGTAGCATGGTCCCTGCATCAGCAATGGAACTCTCTGTTGTTGACAGGATTTTCACAAGGATAGGAGCACAAGATGATATCATGGCTGGTGATTCAACATTTTACCTGGAACTTTGTGAAACCTCTGCAGTTCTGTCTCATGCTTCAAGACATTCACTCGTTCTAATCGATGAGTTAGGTAAAGATTCTAGCTTAATTTTGAACATATAATTTAGTTCGACTTAAATGTATTAACGATATTTTATGAAGTATTCTGGTTACAGCAGAACCCTTTTTAACCAGTCAGGTGATGGCTGAGACCTTATCCATTTACTCATTTGACTGGTTAATTCTTGGCTGTTCTGTTTCTGATTCATTAAAACAGATATCTTGACAAACGATCTTGGAAAAATACCTATATGTCTTCTTTGTTTCATATTATATGAATTCGCAAGAGATCAAATATTTTCTCTTAAAATGTTTTTAAGAGGGAATTGCTATTGTATAACCACCCCTCATGTGTTTGTGATTTTCAACACAGTCTATATGACGTGTCCGTCATAACAAGCTTGACAGAGCCATACTTAGCATCCAGTCTTCTTGTTACAACACTATCTGGTATACTTTAAGCTTCTAGAACTAGGGGTGTAATACTGCAGAATTCAAGTATAGAACAAAAAATCCTCAATCAATCCGTATATACCATAGATAAACTTGTCTGATGATATACGTAGCATTCTTCCCACTTTTTGGAGGAGGTGTTCATTGCTTAGGAAAAAGGAAGAATATCAACAGATGAGATAATATTAGTGGTAGTAGTTATTCCTTCAGCATTAAATTATAGTACAGTTCATAATATGTTTTTGGAGAAAAATACTTTTTTTTCTATTCTTGACTTTTCTATATTTGTAGAAATCTGAAATATAATTTGCAATCTTTTAAATTAGAAGTAAATTTTATTCAAGTATAACATTTTAGGTCGAGGAACTTCAACTTATGATGGAACAGCCATTGCAGCAGCCGTGTTGAAAGAACTTTGCAGAATGCAGAGTCGTGTAATATTTTCTACTCATTATCACACCCTTGTTGACAGTTTCAAGGATGATGCTAACATTGGATTGGTTCATATGGTAAGTTTTTTAATTTTCTGATCCAAAAAATTTCTAGTTAAAATATTCTATAGACCCAAAATAAAATAGGTCGTATTTTATAAATGAAATAAACATTGAATTTTGAACAGGAATATTAAATATAATAACAAAGAGCTCATATATATATAATTTTTTTTTTTATCCTGACCAGATTTCCGCTGTTCTGATTGATAAGCCTGTATTGTGTTAGTTTGAGAATATTGATTGTGCTAAATCCAATACCTAAACTATAACCTACTCTTAGCTGAAATATGTAAATTTATTTAATATCTTTGTGAAAAAAAATTGCATTTTAAAAAATTTAACTCTGTAAAGTTCATAGATTAAAGCAAAATTAAATTTAAATCTATTAAATTTTATAATTTTTAATAATTTATAAATTTTAATAATTAGGTATAACTAGGAAACACGTTACTCGCCTCTGTACGAGAGCCGGCAACACATTAGCTCTTTTCCCGCCCTTCAGCCTGAGATACTCGCATCCCTAACCTTCCTCAACCTTCCAGTAATACCAATTTCTTGTCACCCCCACCACAACCACATCCCTTTAAATTTATTAGAAAATTAATAACAGTTTTTTCTCACTTATAATAAAAAACTAGCCCATGATGATTATTCCAGTTGGAGTCTTACATAGGTTTATTATTGAATGCATCAGATTGGCATTCTTTATTTGTTTATTTTGCTATCAGAATATTCTTGATACACTATCAATTCTGACTAAGCTCAAGAAATACTGTAAATGTTTGATATTCTTTTCTAATATGTTAATTTTAAGTTAAAAGGGGAAGAAATGGTGGTGGATTTAGCTTTTGTCTTTTGATATTAACAGAAATACTTTTTACACGATATTGAAAAATTAAATAGTTTACAGCAGTTTACTTTAAAAATAGTGTACTCATTTTTGATGCTATTATAGATGTTAAGGGAAATCTCCCTTCATATTTTTGGAAATTGTACTTCTATTCATTTATAATTTTATTTTCATGTGTCCAATAGCAAGAAAAGAAATGAATAAAAGTGTTAAAATTTAGTATTTTTTATGAAGAGTCTCTACATGAAACAACGAGGAATTTATAATAAAATGAAAACTAAAAAGTCTGAGAAGGATGTAATAAATAAGTTGCAAGGTGTGAGAATAATATAATTGTAAACTAATAATATGACGTTATTAATATTAGAATAATATTATGTTGTTATTAGTAGCAGAAACCACAAGTGTAGTTAATGACGATAGCTGGATAAATAATATATAACATATTGATTTTATTTTTAAAAGTGATTAAGAATAATAAATCAACATTCTGAGATGATTTCGTGAAGAGCGGTGGTGGATTTTAAACTACTGAGAACTTTAAAGTAGAGATTTCTCCACCTTAGGTAGGTAGGTATGGTGGAGGAAGGGAGGGAAGAGAAACTTCGCCTCCTAAAGCTGCGATAACTGATGTCATAAGATCGGAGCAAGGTTAGAATTAGGTAACAAGTGTATTCTGCGCGGGAGCAGGGGCAAGTACTATGTTTGCTAGGAAAACCAATAATTAAATTAAATCTATGCTTGAATTTTTTATTTATTTTTTCATTTTTATTTGTAGACAGAAGAACCTCTTTAGCTTATGAAGTGTAAAATAGATTATAAAAAACAAAGTGTATTTTCGTGTTTTCTTTAAAATGCAGTCAAGAGTATATTTTTTCATTGAATCATTATGAATTTTTTTATTTATTAAAAATAGTCTCTTTCTTCAACATTGAATGTCTGTTAATCAGTGTATCGTAGAGAAGAAAATGTATATTATTTTACTTTCATATTGAGAAATTTTATTTTAATAAAAACAAACTATAAGTATATACATATGTATTTTTTCTTTTCAGTATTATTGTATTTATATGTATGCTTAACCTACGTGTTGAACACACTTTTTTTTAAAAGATGGTTTCTTTTAGTTTGTTAAATAGAACAATGCAGTGAATAACAAAAATTAAGAGAACTGTATATATTTTTTTCAAATTAGCAATTTTTTGTTGTTTCAACTAAAGATTTGGCAAATATAACTATATTGAAAATTATATTACTGGTTGTCAAAAATGATTCAGTTTTTGTGTATAATAAGACAATGAAACTAGAACATCTCAGCTACAGCTAGTGTAAAAAGTGTTGGAACACCCACAAAAAACAAAAAGTGGTTTTACCCTTTTTTAACTAGAATACACACAGCTGGTATCAATACAATGTGAATAGACTCTTGATTAAATATTTATGGAAGAAATCATGAGATTTCAGGTATATCCAGTATAAATTAAATTAATGCCAGAAAATGCCAAAGAAACATGCACAAAAAGTATCACTGTGATACTGATGTATACAAGAAGGGGATTACTGTGGATTATCGATGTGTTTAGTGAAATTAGGGCCAGTGGTGTTGGGGACAATTAACTAGGCCATGTATATACTTACTATCATTGATATTTAACGATGAGATGGAGAAGAAAAGTGATTCATGCTCCATTACAAAAAATAATAAGTAGAATCAATAATGAGTGCAAACGTTTGCGTGAAATATAAAAATTGTTAAATTTAAGTCATGTAGTAAACATCTAATATATTAAAATTCAGTACAGTTTAAGAAATTTTTATGGTGCAAAACCTTGTTCCAGTCACCCAAAAGTTCTTTTGGCGTTGTATGATTATTTCAAATTTTATCTTTAGGCTGTTATCTGTAATTTTTCAACCTAATTTTTTAAAGAATGCCTATATGTTTGACATAGTCCATTATCCTCTAGATAAACTGTTCCCCTCCCCAGAGGCCCCCCAAACCATCACAGAACCTAATTCATATTTAACTGTTGCCAATGAGTTTTTGGTTTTAAGTTCTTCCTTCCCTCTCCTCTAAACATTCTGGCAACCGTTTAGGGAAAAAAGGTCAGTATTTATGTATGTCAGTAAATACCACCCACTCTCAAAATTCATTAGGGCAATTTTGCTTAAAGATGTTTTTCCTTTCAGTTCAGTTTGCTTACAAAATATTACTTAGTGCTGATTGGAAGTGTTAATTGTTTCTTCTAAGTTCATTTCTTCCAGTACTAGCTTTGACGGTATGTCTTTTCATAAAAGGTACTTCAGCAGCTATTTTTGAAGCACTAAGTTTTTGCACCATAAAACTTTCTTGTTTGTTTGTTAATTTCGTTCAACGTCACTTTATGCTGCTATGGCTAATCGGACGATGCTACGGTGGGAGTCCTAAATTTTGCCTATCTAGGGAATAATTAGGATAGGGATCTTTAACGAGTACCTGACATCACACAGGCTCGGGACCCCCATTTTACATCCCTTCCGAAGGACGTCATAGCTAAGGATTTTTTACTCCCTTTAAAAAATCCTAAGGTCATCTGCCGGGCTGTGAACCTGCGATCTTGGGTTTAGTAGGTTGCTATGCTAACCACTACACCACAGGTGACCCCATAAAACTTTCTTAAACTGTACTGAATTTTAATACTTGAGATGGTTTCGTGACTTAAATTTAACAATTTTTATATTTCATGCAAACTTTTGCACTCATTATCGATTCTATTTATTATTTTTTGCAATTCAGTATGAATTCCTTTTCCTCTCCATTCCATCGATAAACATGAATGACAGTAAAGATATATTGGGCCAACACATTGATAATCTGCAATATTTCCCTTCCAATACTTTTTAGCTTGTTTCTTTGGCATATTCCGATATTAATATAATTTATTCTTGATATAGCTGAAATGTCATGATTTCTTCCGTGTATATTTAATTTAGAGACTATTCCCATTTTATTGATACCAGCTGTGTACTCTCCTGTAATTTATTCTAGTTAAAAAACGGGTAAAACCAAAATTGTCGGTGTTACAATACTTTTTATACTAGCTGTAGTTCTGTTTATAGTTAAATGCATATCTATAGGATGTGTGGATATTAAATTAATATTATTACTATAAAATTAGTTGTTTTTCTTTTTTCTTTAACTAATTTTATTCCAGATTGTCATTAGACACTAAATTCCTATTTGTCTAATATCTCTGTTCAGGATTATTTTTTAAATGAATATTTAATGAAATAGCTTCAATGAGGAGCTTATATATTTCTTTTCTTATATATTCACAAGCTTATAATGTTCTTATTATTATTTTTTTTTTTATATTAGGCATGCATGGCAGAAAATGAAGATGAAGAAGGTTCTGAGGAAAACGTGACATTTCTCTATAAAGTGGCATCAGGGGGTTGCCCTAAATCCTATGGGTTTAATGCTGCTCGCCTGGCTGGTGTACCAAGACATATCACTCAAAATGGTGCAAAAAGAGCACATGAACTCGAGGAAGAGGTTATCAGGAGAAAAATGTTTAGAGCACTCTTTACATTAGAAAAGCCTGATGAGATTATCAGGCAATTAAAATGATTGTGTTGTATGTCCACTGTTTTAAAAGTATTATTCAAAAAGACTGTGAGTTACCTCTCTTGTATTTAGGTTTGTTATATTTTAAATATTACTTGAATTAAGCTTGTTACGTTTTAAATTAGATCAGTCACCTCAAACTTAATTGCTACTAGGATCAGATAATTTTAAACTAAACTTTATTTAGTGAGTTGACTCATTAATTTTTTCAAGAAGTTATTATTCTCAATTGTTTTTCAGTATAGATTAAGCTGTTAATCTAATAGATATTGTATAATACTTAAAGCTAATAAGAAAAGGATCTAATAATGTTTAAGAGAACTTTCATTTCTATACTTAATATGTATCAATTTCTTTACCTTTCATTTATTTTTAAGTGATTTTAAATGCGTCTTATTATTGTTTATAATGAAAACCATCACATGTATGAATAATTATAAGTTAAATCATAAATGTGATATACTCATACAGGTTCTTGACTTTCATACTTTTCATGATCGTTCATTATATCTGGCCTTTTCTTTACAAATTAACCAAGAAAAAATTATTTGTTTAACATATGAATTTTTCAGTAGTGGTTCCTAGATGAAATAAATTGTGTATTGAAATCGCAATCACCTTTTACTTCAAAATCTGCTCACTGTTGTAGTAATGTTTCGTGTGAAAGTCAAGGATTGCCTGTTGAAGATTATTAGCTGTCTGCCTGGGCATTAAAGAGTTAGGTTTTCTAACTATTCATTATGAATATATTAATGCTTAGTTTCTGCAACTCAGGTTTATTATGTAAATAAATTGTTAAGAAATTATTTTGCTCCAATTTCTGTTTGATGTGCATGTAGATGAGGTGTAGCTATTAAATTGTTCTTGTTATAAAATCTATCAGTTTTTCTTCCCATTTTGATTCTGTTTAATAGAAAGAAGTGATGGGGGACTGAATCTACGCGGAGGCTATAGTCCTAACACAAGAATCTTGTCTTCATTGGCTAGCTCAATAAAATAAATCAAATACGCTACAACTTATGTTTTATAATTTAGAACTTAATATTACAGTCAATTCCTGATAAATCGAACTGAATAAGGGAAATATGAAATTACTTATGCTTAGTTTGAACCATAAAGAAAATATTTTTATGTATTTGAGGTCCTTGGGTTTAAATGAAGTGTTTCATACATAGTTGAAACATGAATATAAATAGATTTCAAAATTTTCTCTTTTCAATCTCTAGAAATATAAGGTTTAATTATATTAAACTAAATAAATTTATACACTAGAAAATAGACTTAAAGAAGAAAAAAATATAAGAGTTCTTTATTTATAAAACTTTATAAGTCATTATTTTTATTTTGTTTTGCTTTTCTGGCAATTAAAAAGTCAATTACATTTTCAATTAAAACCATGGTATAAAATACGGTGCACAGGATATCATTTGTTCTATGAATATGAGTTGATAGTTTATTTCCGCTCCTTTGTTTTCCCATTTATGGTTAATAGATGATTATTTCTATCATCTGAAGCTTCATTTTCTCTATTTCTTAATATCTTGTATCTTTGATTTTTAGAGTTAAAATTTGTCAAGAATTTTTAATTTATTTTTTTCGGCCCCTTGATTCCTAACTCTGGCGGCCTTTCTTCTTAGCCCAGTAACCCTTCATCCTAGCGCTATGGATCTTCTTTCTCTCCTTAGTCTACTTCACTCCCACTCTGGGTCGTGATGATTTTGCAGTCACCAACTTGCTAGCTTCTGATGTTCGGTTGTTATGTCTATTGAAAATAGAATGTAGATAATGAAATGAAAATAGATGTAAAAATAATTTTACATTTGTTATTTCTATTTTAATGAAGTGAGACTTTTTCAAGTCTGTGCATTCAGAACATTCAAGTTATCGAGAGTTAACTGTATACAATTAATAGTTAGTTTTAAATTTGATGTGAAAGTTCTCAATTTCATACTAGTTCCTGATCGTCCTTCAGAATTAATCAAGGGGGAAATTTATCACACTAAAAGATTATTACTGGTCATTTTTTCTTGACAGATCTAAATAGCCGATAGCACAAGGGCTATAAGTGTCTGCTTATGTCAAGTGAGATATTTAGCTTTTAAGTTCCACTTGTGCTGTCAATCAGAATAAAAATACATTCAATATACTTAAGTCATTTACAATAGATTTTGAGCAAAACATCTTTTCATTTACACAATAATTCAAATTTGCATTTTTTTTTTTATGGATTAGAAAAAATAAGGGTACAAGTGGGACAGATTGAATATATGTTTATTAGCAAAAAAAGGTTTTATGATTAAAAACAATTCTTTTGAAACAAGAACTAGTTCTTTCCATTACCGTAAGCTTTCTCACTTTGTAGTTCTCATCATTATCTGGTTGTTTTTTAGACAGCTCCTCACCCTCAGCACCTTTTTGAAGTAGGGGAAATGACATAAAAAAATTGCTTTATTTTCTTTACCTCTAATACTGGAGTAGAAGTCAAGTGAAAATCCATACATACAGGATACAGCACAGTGTTTATCACTTTCTTTATATCCTTTTAAGTGGCATAGTTTTGTATTATCTGAAGACGATGTGCTCTCTATTTACCTAATTAATCTTTTATTTATTAATTTTTTTTTTTTACAGCTACACCTCATGTTTGATGTAAATATATATATATACATTTGTTTTTTTTTTTGTAATGTTTTTCAGTTCCTAATCGTTAACTATTGATAAACTTAGAATTATATTTATGTGTGTGTATATATATATACATAAACATATATAAAATTGCCGATTCAAATAAAATATTATAAAATAAAATTCAATACTGGCACAATTCAAAAAATGTGAATTTTAGAAAAGATTTCATTTTTACATTTAAATGAAGATTATAATATGATAAAAGTAAACGTCTTGTAATACACATTGCAATAAAAGCAATGGAACTTTTTTTTTCCTCAGTATCTAAGCAAAGCACCAATTTGTAAGTGTATGTAATTCTAATCATACCTCATGTTGAAATACTTGTACTAGGTGTAAACATTAATATTTTTATTTTATTTACTTAACAGTGCTTCTTGAGTAAAAATGATATAATTATATATTTACCAAAGCCAATGTCTGATCATCTTTAAAATTACACTTGTTGAACACCACTGGCCTGCCCTAGTTCATGGTGGCTGACACTCTTAAGCTCTTAGGCACTTCAGCATTCTTTTAACATCTGCAAAACCAGTTTGAATCTGGATTGAGTAGATTGAGATTCATTTCATAACGGGCATACAGAATGAATCTCGACCCTCCCACTGACTGGTTAAAACAGGTCGGCAACCGCCAGGATAACCTTTCCTTGCTGCCCTTCTTGGAGCACATAAGGATATTAAACCCAAATTAAAAAGTACCTGACAATATGTGGGTTCTGGAAAGTAGGATGGGAGAGTTATTTCCAAAAATTTCTACATCCACACTTGAGTAGTTACAAATATTCCTGATCATTTAGGTACTGAATATTTCGAGATGTTAACAGCCTCGTTTAACAACAAGTTTCTAGATAGACAATGTAGAATTTCATTCATGTACTTTCCCTATTTTAATTAAATTTTATGCATTTATTGTTATCTATCTAAAAATTATGTATACACCCCCTCTTCTTTATTTAAATCATCAAACTAAGGAAATAGTTGAGGAGAAGGGAAAATTGTAAGTTTAGCATTATCTTCCTGAGCTCTTGAGGAAACACGAAGGGGTAGGAAATAAGATGTTAAAATACGATAAAAAACAACTTTGATGGGAAATAAACATAAACAAAGATCTTGAAATTATTGTTATCTTACATTGAGAAACCTATTGTTTGAGTTGGTGTTAATAGACTAGCTTTGTTTTCATGTGTTACCAAGCGACTTCTACTGATTGTAGAGGCGAGGAAATGGAAAGAAAAGGTAATGTTTAAGTTAATTAATAAAAAAAATTCATTATATTTTTTATTTATTATTTTTTGTAATTAAAGCTAAATAACAATATATGACAGCAGACAGGTGGTGATTGGTGTTGTTGAGCTTCCTGTGAACACTGAACACCATTTTGATCTCATTACTCATCTTGTATGTTTTGAATTAAACCAGTGTTTCTAAGTAAACAATTTCATCAAATCATTTCTATTGAAGTGGATTTGTAAGTAAAGTATAGGCTTGATGCTACATTGGAAGCAGTGATCCCACACTAGTCACATATGGCATTAAAGAGAATGAACCATTGTAGACTTAGTAGTCAATGTATAAATCACTGGTAGCTACTGTGTACCCCCTTATAAAACGCTCCTGATATATACCCCATAACTAAATAATATAACCTTAAGTATTTTTTATCATTATTTTTTTTTCTTAGGGATAAGCTCTTATACAAATTTATTTAGCCTAATGTTAGTTACATATCACCAAGCTATAGTAACATATGCTAATAATATAATAGCTAAAATATGCTGATAAGAATTATATTTAAAAAAAAATAAGTAAAGAAATATAATTTAAAATAAATATTAGAAAAACTTATAGATCACTATACAAAAAAAAGTATTACTTTTCTGTCTTATATAAAGGTATAAAGATATAAATAATATAATCTAAAGATTAACAAGCATCTATAAAATGAAGAATATCTAAAAATTATATTAGATAAAAATAATTTAAGATAATTTTGATCTGACTGAATTTTAATTGTTTACAGATTTATTTTTCTCCATAGAATTAAAATTGCTAAAAAAAAAACTAAAAAAACTTGAGATTCCTTTTCTATCAGTATGATTGCTATTAGATAAATGCTGCTGCCACTGAAGGATAGGGTACATAGAATCAGCCGTCAATTCAAAAGGCCCATCAACACTATATTTCCAGGACATGCTCTTAGATATATTGCCCTTAACATTGCAACTAATAGAGCTTGTTTATTCAGCATAACCAATTTAAGAGTTGTAAGCAAAAACAATCAAAGTCAAATAGTTCAAAAACCTCATAATTTTAGATACAGCATGTCTGTCTATGAACTATGTTCTTTCTCGCTTGAACGGTATACACATTTTTTCAATTAAAAACTCGGTGATCTCAAGTAGACAAATAATCTTTCCTACCCGCGATCTTTTAATAGTTTATTAATAATTCATAGTTGAAGAGACTGTTTCAGAGATTACAAGAGTAGAGGTCAGGTAGACAACCTAAGGATAAAAGTCCCGGTCCTGATGGACTAAGGAGTTAGATGTTAAAAGCAGGAAGTACAGTAATGATTGAACATTTGAAAAATTTATTTGATTCAATAATGCTGCAAAAAGAAATGACCCCGTCTTTCATTAATTTAAAAAATGTAATTGATTTATACTAAATTTATTAAAAATATTATTATCTTTGGTGCCAAAATATTCAGTGGGTCAATAATTTGAAATAAAATAGATCAGAAAAAAGTATGGATTTCAAAAAAGTATTGGCAAAGTTGATTTTCTGACCAGTTCAATGTTAATAATGGCGAAAAAAAAACACAAGTAATATTTGTTATTATACACCCATATTCTATAATTGAGTTACCATAGATAGAGCCATCTTGAAATCGCAAATAAGCTAATAAACAAAATTGGTGTCTGCCAATACAATTCGGTTCCACTGTATACCTTCATAAATAACATTTATAAAAGCAATAGAGGGAGGTTTGTGATTTTGTAAATTATAATGAGATTATTTTAATGTTTCAAATGTCATGATCAGTGAATGAAGATTATTATTATTATTTTTTTTGTAAATATAATAATTTAATTTACAACTGTAGTATATATACAGCGATTTGAATACCTTAAAAAGAACAGGCATGAGGAAGTCAGCACTTGGTGGTACATCTCCAGCCGTGATACTATCTATACTAGATATAAGACAAGATCCTTCATCCAGCTCCTTTTCAGCCTCCGTTGAGTAATATTTGGAGTTTAGAAATCTGCCATATACCTGTTTAATTAGATCGTCCACATCATTTGTCATGAAAATGTCTGTAAATTTTATGAATATTTTTAACTGTTGAAATACTACATTTGTATGAGTGTGTTTTGTTTGAAGTAAGGAAGGAAGCCTTAAAAATATAGATTTGAATGTTTGTATTTTTTTAATATGCATTTTTTTTTTTGACAGTCCATAGATGCGGGATGCGTAAATCGAGAATGGTTTTAACAAATAACTGTAAACGTTAAGTTTTTCTTATAGGGATAATTTTGAAGTGAGAAATATTAGATTAGATTAAAATATGACCCTGAAAAGTAAAGTTGAAACTTACAATGCTAAGCACATAATAAATTAGAACAATAGATTACTTCATTTTGATTGAATATAATGGAAGACAGCCAAGACCATTTTGCTTCATAAAAAGGGCAGCAGAAATAAGATTGATAATTATTGACCTATATCTCTCTGTTCGACAGTGTTCGCCTCTATCCTTAAGCAGCGTCTCACTGGAAGAATAATGGAATTCATAAATGAGGATCAAGCTGGATTCAGAAAGAGTATTCTGTGACCAACCACATTCAGATCATTAAAAAGGCCAAGCAATACAGGTTTGCTACTTATTTGTTTTGTAGATTTCTAAAAATCGTTCGGCAGCATTTCCATAGAAATATCTGTGAGGCTCTTCAAGCAATGGGTATAGACCGAATATATTCACAAAGTTATACAGCTGTACAAAGATATGGAAGCATTCATTGCTGCTAAATGAAACGGTCCTAACTTAGCAATTACAGGCAGATTCTCTATCACCTATACTGTTTATCTTAGTGTTGGAAATAGTATTTTGGCCTATATATTAGAAGAATGTCAGAATAAAGATCAGCGGAAGATGGTTAAACTGTCTTCGATTTGCAGACATCCTCTAAAAGATGATGAAAACATTATTGGAGATGTGGACAGAAGGCCTCTTACCTAACTTTGATAAAATAAAGCTAATGACGAACGTGGAAAAGGTGGATATCAAAGTTGGAAATCATATTTTAGAATACGTAAAGGACTGTAAATACCTTGGGCAGTTGGTCTCTTTTACAAATAAATCATGGAATGAAGAAGATAGAAGTACATCCATAGGATAGACAAAGTACTGGTCATTGAAAGTAATAATGAATAATGATTTCCCAAAGTTTCAGCTCATTCATTGAATTTTTTAAGCTGGGAAACATTTCAACAGATCTCTGCAACTAAAGGTTTATACAAACAATATTGGTAGCGGTGAACACAGACTTTTTCCATCCCCAATCATATAATCCTCATTTGTTGTTGATTTAATGAGTGAGGGAGTGCTGTCAAAATCACTTACTTCTTCAACATCGTTCAGTATCGAATCAGTATTTGGACATGGTATGATTCTAGCCCTGAATTTTCTTCTAGATCGCTTTGAATTATTAGAAGAAATTATAACAAAATCATAGGATGGAACCTTCTCATGGTGTTCAGAGTGAAACTTCATATAATATTTGACAGTATCATGAGTCCCAATAATTGTAAGAGAACAATACGTACAAGTACCTTTCCAATAATCTACTTTAGGAATGTCCATTAATTCTAAATGTTTTTTATTTATTGAATGTTTTATCCATTCTTCAGGGCTAAGGGAAGCATTACAAGGCCTACAGTAAAAATGACCTCGAAGGTTATGATTGTGTATTTTTTTATTGAAATTCTTAAACCGCAGACAAATGTTAAATGTATTACTTGATAGATTGCTTTCATTTTTTGCAGCATTAGTGTTATTATAAGGACTTGAATTTTCAATATTCTGTGCTGCTATTTTTAAACCTTTAACAGAAATCTTCTTCTTCCATTTGATAAAATAACAACCACATATACGCTGAGATTTATACGATTTTTGAATTGATGGAACAGCAAAACTGACTAAATTACAAGATTCGCACTTTTCAAAGCAACCAGGGCAGTCGACTTGGTTATTATGTACATTGATATTCTGAAAATGCATATTCCATTCAGTAACCACTTCAAAAGATTTATCACAAGTATGACAGTAATAACCTCCTTTTTTCCCTGAATGCATTTTTTTGATGAGTTCAATGAATACAGTACTGGTACTCTGACTCTCAAAAGGATTAATTTTTAAATATTTTCTATTAGTTTTGTTCTTTGGTCTGTTTTTTACTATAGTCACGTTATTTGGTGAATGATGTTCTATTTTGTGATACTCCATTAGTTCATTGAAATCCTTATATGAAGCAAAGATGATCAAATCACAGTAATCACAAGTTTTTTGTTTTACATTAAATTTCAACTTCAGAGTAGCGTGCAATTGGTCTGATATGTGATTTTCCCACTCTTTGACAGAAAAAATAGTCACATCGCATGGTCTACAATAATGTCCATTATGCCTACCATTGAGTATTTCTTTACTCATCTTTATAAACACTTCTGATAAATAGTCTGTTTCCAAATTTGAGAGAGGAGTACTATTGGTTGGAGAATTGCAATCAGTATCTTTTTTATTGATATTAACATAAGTTGTACTTCCTTCATTACTTTTAACTAAACCCCTTGCAAGATGGTTTTTAATTGGTGTGTCATTGTATGTACCAAGTTTAATTTTTTCCATCCATGAATAAGTTATACATAATAAATCTTTAAGTGAATTCAATACATAAGGGGGTGGTTCTTTTTTCTCTTCAGGTATGACATCACTAAGCAAATGTTTCATTTGGCTGCTGAGATGGAATAAAGTTTCCCAGTTTGACATAGTTTTTCTTGAAGTGGCACTGAATAATGTTAAAGAAATGATGATAAAAAGGATAGCTGGATATCACACAACCACCAGATTTTTGTTACTGTATAATAGAGATGAGTAGTTCCTGAACGAACTAGTTCATTGACCTAGTTCATGTAAATGAACTATAAAGACCGATCTCTGTTTTGGTGAACTATAGTTCATTTACCCCACCACTCGGACAGGGATCCGTCGGAACTAAGGAACTACTGAACTAAACGAACTAGGTAGCTAAATGAACTAAGTGAACTAGGTAGTTCGAACTATAGTTCATTTATCCCACCACTCGGACAGGGATCCGTCGGACCTAAGGAACTACTGAACTAAACGAACTAGGTAGCTAAATGAACTAAGTGAACTAGGTAGTTCGTCGTCACTTAGTTCATCTATTCGGGTAGAATCGTGTTTTGTCGTGTCCTCAGCCGAAGGACGTAAAAAAGCTTGAACAAGCAACCTCCATATTGCTCTTACTACGTCTAGCGTCTATATTATATTTCTATTGTTGTGTTTTGTTGTTTTTTTAAAAACTCAACGAAACTCTTATTCCATTAGTTCTGAAAAGAACAAATGGAATAAGAGAAACTTAACTGAAACTAAGTTCCTAACACTTTTTATAACAATTCGTAGTATTCTTAAAGTTCATTATTCATGATTTGTTTGCAATAAGTTTATCCAAATTCAACCAATAATTGTTGGTTTTTTGACATATCTCAGAATAGAAATGGACAATTTTTTGCTTTAAAAATCCTGTTTTGCTCACAATGTAATGATCTACAACTTTTAGTATACAACATTCATTGATTAGATTAGCTATTTCTGTGTGATAGACTATTAAACATGACCTAAACTAACATTTTTTGTAAGTTTGCAAATTTCGTTGATGTTTGACAATGGATTGTAGCTTAACCCCCAAATCTAATTCAGCTTAAGGGGTGTCTTTAGACACACAATTTAATAAACTTAAGTTTTTTAAATATAACATTTACGATGAAACCATTTTTCTATGTTTTTTCTAGAATCTGAAAAAAGTTTGAGTTTTTTGCCCCTCCCCCAAAACATTTTCCCCTAATCAAATTAAGTTTCATTTTTGATATTGTAATCTCAGAACCCATCTGGTCCATATAAAAACATAAAACCTACTGATCCAGCTTTTGCAAGACTGGCCCCCATTTTGGGGATAATTTAAACTAGACTAAGTGAGAATATTAAAAGAAAGTTGTGCAATTACTGTATTGTCATAGGTCCTTAAAACATGTGCAAATTTTCAAGTTAATCAGATTGCTGGAAATCAGGGAATATTACGATGAAAGATTTAGTTTCATACAGATGATGTTAATAAAAGATATAGAAAATAAGAGTAATCTATGTAAATATATAAATAATAGAAAATATAAAAAAAAATGTAAATAAAAAAAAAAGTTAAGAGGTTTTTTTATTTTTTCTATAACCTTTCTAGTTCATTTGACATTTCAGTTCCCTCCTTTCTTTCTATAGTTCAATTCCTCTCTTAGTTCAGTATTTATATAGTTCTTTTGAAAAATGAACTAAGTAGTTCATTTGAACTAGTTCATTCTAATGAACTAGTTCAAAAGGAACTATTCCCTAAAAGGAACTACTATGCCCACCTCTACTGTATAACGATTAGAGGTGGGACAAAAATAACGTAATCTTTAAAATAACCTATTATTGACTCGGAACTTCTATCACCAATCACCTATTACCGAAAAAACCCTATTACCAGTGATCATATTTTAAAATATCTATAAATAAACCTAAATTTGTATTTTAGAATAACTTATTTTTATTATTTTAGAATAACTATATTAAAATATAGTTATATTTTACAAAATTAGTCAAATTTATTAAATCTTCCATCGAAAACGATGGAGAAATAACAATAAATTGGGGTTGTTGGTGTAAGGTGTTAGGTTATAACAGATAGAAGAACCGATCGGTTAAGGTTATTCGACCAGTTACCGTTCTTAGATCGGTTCTCAATAACTGTTGTGTAACTTCTGTTATCTAATAACTCATATGGCTGTCCTATTATTGAAGAACCGATAGGTCACGTGATCTAATAACGCAAACAAGAACTGGTCGCAGATGGGTTATGACGCTCCTAGCGGCCGTGGTTCGAACTAAAACAGAAATTCGTGATCGTAGTACAATCATATCACAATAGATGGAGGTCGAAACTGTGAACAAAAATAAATGCATTGATTTTAATTTGTAAATAAATCTTCATGAGTTCCTTTTTTGTTTCATTGTGAATCGATAAAAAATCTCTTGGTTAAGAGAGGTTCTACTTTAATACAAAGTGCTGAAACTTTTAGATGAGCTTTGTAACACCAAATTTTATTTAAATTTTGCTTGGACTGAAATAGTTCCACAATATTCAGGGTCTAAGTGTTTTCTAATCGAAATTTTAAAAAGTTGAAATGGCTAGTTAATATCAAATGCTTTTTCTTATGTTATATTACAAATAATAATGTAATGACAAATGGATGTCATTAAAATCTTATGATTATAATGGATAGTTAAAATCTTGCAATGATTATTAAATCATAAATATATTAGCTTGTTGTAAAATCTATTTAGACTTTTGTAATTTATAGTTATTCCACGGATATTTACACTTTCTTAGATTCCATCGAGACACTACCTTTTTACCTGTTTGTAAAATATAATACTGTTTTTTTTTTTAAGTATTTAGTCTTTTGATATATAGTTTTTTTTTTTTATTTTTGTGAATGGTTTCTTTCATACCTCTTTTTAGTTATAATTTTTATAGTTATATCCATTGGAATATTTGTAAATAGATTTGTTAATAAATAAACTGAATATTTTTAATTTATTTTGTTTTTGTTTTTTTCCTTTAAAAACTCTGATATAAATTGATTGTATCTGTATGGTTATTAGAATTGTCCAATATTTTGGTCAAGTATTTATGAGAACAGTTAGTTCTTTTAAATAAAAACTCATTGTGATTGTACAAACATTATTGTAATTTGTTTTGTTTTTTTATATAGTTTTAGTCCATACATTATCTCATTCTGTGATTTTTATAATTACCCTTTCTGTTCTGGAAACTTATAAAATGAAAAATACCTTCAGGTTTGTTCAATTATTGTATCCTAATCTTTATCAGTTATTAGTTCAAACTACCTTTTGATCTACTAATCTTTCTCTTGTTATCTTTTTGCTGCCATTCCTTTCTTTACATCCCCTATCAACAATTTCCTCAGGCATCCTCTTTCTCTCTAATCTGTCCAGGAAAATTTACTTTGGCCTCTGTTTTGATACATCCTTTTTGAATGAGCTCCTGGTTTAAATACTCTTTAAAATATTTTTTTCCTCAATTAGGATTGATGAATTAATTTCAATAAAATTGGCAATTAATTCATGAAACCCTAATTGTATTTTTCCTTCTGTACAATCATGTGTACCTCAAGTGATTTTTTCCTCTCTCATATATTGTCTTATGATATTAGAAACATGATGGGCTCTTATTATGAAATAACTTCCACTCTGAGTACCCATCTCTAAAGATAGTAGTGTTTAAGCTTTTTCTTCTCCACACCACAGATTTTAGCAAATTTAAAGACAATTTATAGTGATAAGGAAAGATATAATCATCTTAATTTTTTTTTTTTTTTTAAAGGAAACATTTTTATTCCACAGGAACGAGTTTAGGATTCCTACAGTCTTCCTTTCTCTTAATATTGTCAATGAAATATCCTAATTAATAGAGGATTCCTTTCCAGGAAGGATTAGTAGACCTCCATATCTCTAATCTTCAATGCTAAAAAATGTGCTCGAAGAGTTGAGGGACACAAACTCTTTCTTCTTTAGATTTATTTCCATGCCCTTTTCAGAATACTGCTTAGAGTTTCCTTAGCATGTATTCCAGATCACATTCCTCAGTGGCAATGAGTTGATAAACTCCTGCAATTTGTATTATGAATTAGATATCTTTCAAAATCTCCAAACCCATGTGTTAATATTTCTCTCCTATTTCTAGAAAGGTTGTTTAATAACCATGTTAAAGAGAGTAGGTGATTAGCAGCAACTTTGATTTAATCCTTTGGTGATGTGTAATGCTGAGGGGACATGATATCAAAACTTTTTTTTTAAAATACTTTTGTGTACAATTAGTAACGCTGCTATTTCAAAATTTAATTCCCAATTCTGCACCTTTATAAAGGCCCTGTATGCCGTATCTCAGACTATCACTTATCTCTGACAAACAGTGCTTTCCACACCTTATTTAAAGGACCTAAGTCAAAGCTTTCTAAAGGTGGATAAATGTACCTATAAATCCCCTAAATGTACCTCCTGGACCAGAAGTCTTGGAAGTCCACCAAATGCTTTAAAAAAAAAAATTGGGATATAGTAAAAACTTGACCTAAGATGGCCCAGCCTGAATCCTGCTTCTAACTGTTATTTTCTTCTTTATTTTATCTTACAGCCAATATTTCAATACACAATACATGCTTAGGTAACAGATTGATACAAGCTACTTGTAATTGTCGAATCTTTATAATTGTTCAAATATGTTTTACTAACACCTATATGTATTTTTTAAAAATAAAATCTTGGCAGTACAATTAAATAAGGACAATGTTTTTTAAAGATTTATTTAGCTGAATTCGTTTGTATCATACTTGGCCGATTTATTTTTAATTTGTTATATATTTTGACAACTTTTAATTGGCTTCTAAAATTTTTTGTTAAAAAAAAATTGACACAATAATTTTGGTTGATTTTGTGTTATTTATCATTTGTAAGATTACTAAATAAACAAATTATTAACATTATTAGCAATGGCGAGGAGGATAAATTAATGAATTACCAGTCAAAATGTCTAAAAGTAAGTTTTTAATAGGTTAGAACCACTAGCGCCAGGTCGGTGATCGAAAACAGAACGATGGCTGGCAATAGGTTATTCTAATAACAGTTGAGAACTGTTGTAGAACTGGAGTGATTGTAATAACTGCAGTGATTCTAATAACTGGCGTTATTGTAAGAACTGCAGTGATTCTAAGCGTTATTGGATCCCGAAGAGTTATTGGCAACAGCAGTGATTGACGGGCGCGCATTCTAGCGGTAGGGCAGGGGCTTACTTGAATCACCTATTACTGGAATAACCTATTATTGGAACCTATTACTGGGATAGAGCCATAACGTAGTAATCTAATACCAAAAAATAACTGTTTAGCCCACCTCTACTAGTTACTGTTTTAACGGCGCGCTATCTCGCGGTACCCATTCAAAATTAAAATTTCCAAATTTCCCTCATTTCAGCACGAGATTCTGCTCTAGATGCAAATAGCTAGAAAAGAAGTAAAAGTGTTTAAATTTTAGTATGCTTAAATAAGCCATAAATATTAAATGAAACAAACCATAAGTAGTCTATAACTGAAACAAACAATTAGGAAGGAATTAAAGAAAATCACGTAAACATATTCATATTTACAAACAAATAAATCAAATCATACTGTTATCAAAGATTCTTAATAAATAGGATAATCCCTTACCATATTCTAAAAATAGTAAGAAATTCCATTTTAAAATAACTTTATCCCTTTTTATTTATTTTTATTTTTTAAATTTATTTTGATTATCATGATTGAAATTCGATCTGTTGGACCGTCAAAGGCTTCTTCACTAGAAAGCCTTCTCATCCAGTTTACAAATTATTATTATACACGAACGTCATCATCATGATCTGTCCCTCTCTACCGCTGTGCAGTGTGGGGATTCCCTCTATTGAGCTTGACCCAAGTGTCCCTTTATTGAATCAATTCTCTCCTCCTGCTCCAGTCCAACCCTCGCTTCCTGAACGCCTCCCGCACGCCTTCCTCCCAGGTGATCCGTGGTCTTCTTCCTTCTACTCTCGTCTCATACGTTATCCTGGCCGTTCTCTCCGTGCTCATCCTCAGGAGGATCTTAGTTTATTTTCTTCAAGAGTGGTTTCTACCGCCTGTACCGCGAGGTTCGATCTTATTGTAGAGTTACGGATCCTATCTCTCCTTGTCCTTCCTTCAACCTTTCTTAGGTATCTCATTTCCATTGTCTGGATCTGCCCTTTGTATTTTGAGGTAAGGGTCCATGATTCGGAGGAGTAAGATAGGATGGGCAGGAACGTAGACTTGTAGACGGATATCTTTGTCTTCTTCGTCACCTGTCTTCTGCTGAGAAAACCTTTCCGGGCTGCGTTGAACAGTCTACCAGCTGCTCCCAGCCTTTGCGATACCTCTCCATCGATATAACCGCTTTCGTTGATCCAGGCACCTAGATATTTGCCATCAATCCAGAGTCTAACCTGGAGATCCAATCCAGGCTTTGATTTGCCATGTACTTTAAATGCCTGACTGTTTTATTATTTTTTGTTGTTTAAAAAACGACAGCATGACCAATGGCCAGTTTGCTAAAATATGTTTTTTTCCACAAAAATTCAGATCGGATAGCTGTAGTCACTTATAAACTACATTCGTTTAAGGACGTGGAAGAGTCTAACCACCAATTGGAAATAGAAATATCTACAATTAGTCAGTTATTTTGCTTCAAATTCAATTAAACATTGAATGACGTCGACAGGAGTCGTAATATATTTCGTCAAGGATATGCCTCTTGACTTTAGCAGGAACTTCAATTGCCAACAATTCCCGAAATCAGTGTAGTCAAACCAGGACCAAGGCGAACACGTGAAAGAACGGAAACCCTTTTCAAAGAATTTTCTAATAAAACCAGGAAAAAAAAGAAAAAAAAAGGTGAGTAACACTTCTTGTTCTTAACACTCCATTTGCTGCAGAGATGACAATCTTTGGTTGAAGAACGAAATCGACAAGTCCTTTTCAAGCTCATTATGCATGGAATAACAGAAAAGAGCGTATTAAAAATTGCAAGTTTGGAGAAGGGTAATGAGTTCAACTTTAATGTAAATGGGGATTCGATAACAGTTTCGGTCATAACCATTATAAAAAAATGTTTAAAAATGCATCAAGCACCGAAGAATATCTTTTTTTAATAGCTATGGTTGCTCTGAAATTGGTGGAAGTGAGAAATGGAAATGTTGCTTGAAGGTAAATTTGCGTTCATTGTCGACCATATATAGCAAACCCATATAATTAATTTTCAAAAAAGTAACGGCAGATCAAATGCGTGACGAGAAAAATGCAATAAAACATAAAATTTGCCACTTCGAAACCTTTGAAATTAAATTTGAAAGCGATCAAATTTACACGGTTAGTTTTAAAATGTTCACAATGTTGTATGGTAATGTTAATTAAACCAAAATTTTATTTGGAACAAACGCCATGTATATGTGTTTCATTTGCGGGGCTACCTACCCCAAAGGAGACGAACATTGAAAACCGTCCATCTGATGATGAGCAATTTCGTCTCTAATCTGAGCAATAATATAAGATAGTATGGGCTGATCTGGGTAGGTGACTACTGTTGAAATAAAAAATATAAGCATTTTACTTTAAATAAAAAAAATTTACTACTTATCTTTTTCATTAACTCAAACTCATCCTAATGTAACTCGAAACACAGCATTTACGCTAGTATTAAAAACTTGCACTAAGAATTTCATTTTGCTACCATAGGAAAAAAAAAAAATTTTTTTTTTACAATTATCTTGCCATAACTTTTTATAGGTGGATTTCCGGACCCATGTTTATAAGAAATTTTTTGTTCAGCGTGTAATTTTCTATAAGATTTTGAGGGTTTGCGAATTTTGTCCACCTTCGCTCTATGTTCGTAGCACTGCGCCGTGTCGAATTCCGTAAAATCAGTCCAGCTCTATTTCTTCCATTGTTCGTAATTTATGTTTATTTAAGAAGAGTGAGTTATCAGCCCACTGCCCCCGAGTCAGGTGGAGGGATTGCCTCCTCATAGCTCCCTGACAAGCTTTCCCGTCCATGGCGGCTACCTAGGGGAGGTGGCCCTAGGGTGTGTACTGAAGTTGACCTTTGTCTGTGATGTGGGTGTGTAGTGTGCTGTATGAGTGTCAGAGTTTTTGTTACCCCAACCTGGAGGACCAGCAGCTGATTGCAGTCTGATGACTGGGCGATGGGGTCGCTACTTCCCTACGCCGATACACGAATGTAAAAAAAAAAAAAAATTAATTCTTCTTTTTCTTCATTTATATGTATAATGAAATCACGAATTATTGAATGAAGAGAAAAAGTTCATATCCACGAACCTAAGGAACAATGAGATTAGTTTATAGTATGGTAGTTCTAAAAAAATTCCAAGGAACCAATCGTTTAATTTTGGCAGGAGTCCTAGCACCTTTTCTTTATTTAGTAGAGATGTAACGGATAGTAGTTTTAGCCAGATACCAGATATCCGGTGAGGTTCTAGGCCGAAGCGCCGAATATCCGGCTACCGGATATCCAGCTCAAGTAGTGTCTGTAATGATTCAACCAGAAGTTATGGAGACAGTGGCTGCTGCAAGGCGGATTGTAACCCATTTTAATCACTCTGTTATTGCACAAGAATAACTTAAAGAAATTAACTTGCCAGATCACCAACTTGTGCAAGATGTCAGCACTAGGTGGAATTCCACTTATTATATCATGCAATGACTTTTAGAACAGAAACGAGCTGTATCCTTGTATGTTACCGACCAGGATACCATAAATAACTTGTTACCAGCTCAGTGGGAATTAATGGAGCTATGTATCAGACTCCTCAAACCATTCGAAGAGATCACTAAAATTCCTAGCTCTGGTTTTTCATGTATATCTGAAGTACGATATACTCGTAATACCACATGTAGTAAGTAACACTGATTAAATACCTGGGAAAGGAAGGACTGCAGTAGGAACACCGAACTTATTAAAAATGAGGTCGTCACTAAAAACTCAGCTTGAGCAACGTTTTGACTTTGAAGAAAATGACAAATACTTGGTTGCAACTTTTCTAGACCCGACATTTAAGACCAGTTTCTTGGGATTAGCTCAAACCAAATGAGCAAGACAAACATTTTTGTTACAAGCCAACGATATTGATATTGATAATGGTTATTCTCTACCTGCCAAGAAGACTAATAATCTAAGTGGTAGTGACAGTGAGAAATTTACAACAGTTTCTGGGACTGCTTCGACGAAGTTGTAAAGAGATCAGACCAATCTCTTGACATTGGGAAAAGCTCTGCAGCAAATGAGATTGACTATTTCTAAAAAAAGACCCTTTCAAGTGGTGGTCAACCAACGCCAAGCAATATCCAATTCTATCAAATATTGTAAAGGTATATCTCTCATCTCCTTGCAGCAGTGTCTACAGTGAAAGGCTATTCCCAGTAGTAGAATAAAAACAATAATTTAAACATAATAAAAACAAGTTTTTCAGCGTGTGTTGACAGTAAATGGTTGCGTTTTGCTTCGTACACAGTAGTAGGACTTGTGTACGAAGCAAAACGCAACCATTTACTGTCAACACACGCTGAAAAACTTGTTTTTATTCACTACAATTTGTCGTTAATTAGATATAACTAACTAAAATTTGTACTACAATACAATACTACTCCATATTAATTCAACTATTTAAATCTTAAAGGTGTTTTGTTAATTTCATTTACATCATTAAGTATCCGGTATCTGGCCGAATAATATCAAATATCCGGCCAGATACCGGATATTAAAAAAGGCCGGATACCGGATAGCAACCGGATGTCCGTTACAACTCTATTATTTAGTATATACCTATAACATACCGACGACCAATCATAGCAACCTACTAAACCCAAGTTCGCGGGTTCGCAGCCCGGCAGATGACCTTAGGATTTTTTAAAGGGAGTAAAAAAATCCTTAGCTATGCCGTCCTTCAGAAGGGACGTAAAATGGGGGTCCCGAGCCTGTGCGATGTCAGGTACTCGTTAAAGATCTCTATCCTAATTATACCTGGATAGGTAAAATTTAGGACTCCCACCGTAGCATCGTCCGATTAGCCATAGCAGCATAAAGTGACGTTAAACGAAATAAACAAACAAACAAACCGACGACCAATAACGTATTGACTGCTACTTACGCAGATGATACAGCAATTAGGGATGGACCGTTCCTGGTGGAACGTTCCGAAGACCGGTCTTTCGTTTGGAACGGAACGAGAATCTTGATTTTCTCGTTCCAATTGGAACGAACGCAGACCGGTTCGTTTTATTAATTTTATCTAATAATTAATAATTATATATAACATAATTTATTATTAAGATAATTAACTGGTATGGCAAAGTTTATTATTTTAAGAAAACTTTGCTACATAACATTTTCTCTAAGAACTGGTGAAATTAGCGGTTGGTTTGGATAATCTTTTCCTTTTTGTCACTAATAATAATGCCTTTATTGTTAATATAAAAAACAAATCGTTAAATTAGAAATAAAACAAGCATTTTGTACTATATTCAAAACAAAAAAAAATTATCATTAATGGTATATACACAAATAACAAAGAAATAAATTAAATACTTTTACTTATTTAAAAAACAAAACAAAAAACAACTGAATAGACCCATAAAAATAAATTGAAAATTCCAGCACCTATATCTAATAATAATATCCACAGCAATAATTACACCTCATTAAGTGTGGGTAACATTAAACATAAATACTATATTTATGATTTTTAGTATAAGACGTCCAATAATAACATGTTAAGATATAAGAGAAAAGAAAAATTATCAGATAATATAAATTATTACATAATATTAAGAGAGTAATTAATAAAACTTAATTGATTATCCCAATTTATTAGAGAGTTCATTATTATTATTTTCTCAATAACTTCTACTATTATAAATAGTTACCAATGAAATTTTTCTAACATTTAATATCTAGCATCCCACGCTTCTTAACTATAAATTCAATTATGTTATGAATAACTTAAGATTTACTTAAATTTTATGCCAAATTAATTAATCATAATTGATAGTCTGGTTTTCTATTGTCATAACACAAACTATTCACGAAATAAAAATTACTTCTTACTTTTTAGCTCGGTTTTTTATTTTATTAAAGCCTGTATTTTTTTAGTTTTTCTAAACTATAATTTGTTATCTTAATTTCTAGTGTTAGATGAAAGATTCCATTACATACAGGCACAGTTCGTTGTTTTTTGTTATAGTTTATAGGCGTAAAACTATAAAGGTCATATACGCCTGTGGATTTTTAAAAACTTTTAGCTATTTATTTTTATTATTACTCTTTTCTTTTTTTTTTTCACTTACATTCTTTTTTTTTTTTTTTTTGGTGGGTCTATATTTTATTAAGTAAATTTTGTGCTTTTAAAAAGGTGAACAGAGTTTTTAAATTTTTTTCATTGTCTCCAAGAATTTGAAATATGCCGGGTGCAAGTCCTAGATTTTTTAGTTGCATTATATAGTATGGACATCCTTGGAATATATGACAAACAGTGATTATCTCACCCCAGTATTGGCATTTTGGCGGTGGCTGCTTGTTTATTAGATGGGAGGGTGTAAGGTTAGTGTGACCTATCCTTAGCCTGCACAAGACTACTTCCTCTCTACGATTGGTTCGAACGGATGTGGTCCGTGGTTTGACTGATTTATTGATGGTTTTCAGTTTACTAGGTGGGCTCTCGTTCCACATAGACTGCAATCTATCATGAACTTCATTTTTTAAAGGAGAGCTAATATCTTGTGCAGTCAAGATGGCAGTTCCTCTGCCTGGGAGTGCAAGAGCTTGTTTAGCAGCTATATCAGCGAGCTCGTTGCCAACAATTCCCACGTGGCTCAGTACCCGGTATACAGGCACAGTTAATGAGAGCATATTACAAAATTGTTAAAATAAAATTAATTGATTTCAAGATTTAAAGATAATAAATAATTTATCTACTAATTATGGTATTACATAATAAGTAATAATACAAGTTATAACTTAAAAAAAAAATAAGACCTATGATCGGAAAAATACAGTATGTTCCGTTCCAATAGAGGGAAGGCCGACAGTGGCGGAACGTTCCAGGGACCGGCCTACCTTCGTTACAATTGGAACGTTCCAGAGACCGATCTGATAGACTGGTCTTCCTTCGTTCCAATTGGAACGATCCAGGGACCGTCTGTTTT
The DNA here is from genome assembly GCA_003667255.2 of Euschistus heros. Taxonomy (NCBI): domain Eukaryota; kingdom Metazoa; phylum Arthropoda; class Insecta; order Hemiptera; family Pentatomidae; genus Euschistus; species Euschistus heros. The sequence continues at coordinate 978,906 of RCWM02000295.1, forward strand.
CGTTCCACCACTGCTGGTCTTGCCCCAATTGGAACGAACGAGACCGATCTCTGGATTAAGTTTAATTAATAACTAATAGTTAATTAAGTTTTATTAATTACTCTATTATTATTATGTAATAATTTATATTTTCTTTATAACTTTTCTTAATATGTTATTGGACGTCTTATACTAAAAATCATAAATATAGTATTTATGTTTAATGTTCACCACACTTATTGAGGTGTAATTATTGCTGTGGATATTATTATTAGATATAGGTGCTGGAATTTTCAATTTATTTTTATTAATCTATTGAGTTTTTTTTTTTTTAAATAAGTGTATTTAATTTATTTTTTTCGTTATTTGTATATATATCATTAACTAGCAATTTCCTTCGCGGCTTCACCCGCTCTCATAAAAAAGAACTTTAACCTGGTTATAATTGCACTGATTAGGTGTTTGAAAATTACGTAAAAGAGTAATTAGACATGAGTTGGTAGTCCAGGTGGACAGATTTTTAAGTAACTCTTGCATTGACTGCATTGTCAGTGCTTTTACCTAAAGGGTCTATTAAATTATATTTTTACACACAATATCGCAAAGAAAAGGATTGAAATTTGGATTTGGTAATAATTTTTATTCTGTAGAAATAATTTTATTGATTTCATCTGTTTGGAATTTAATTTCTAACCATAAAAGTATATGATATATAGTGTGGTAAATCTTGTTTCTGGTAGTCAAAACTGTACATTTATATTATTATTATTATTGTAATATTCAATATTGTAAGCCTTTCTAGAACTATGAAGATGATGTATTTAAAATTTGGTACAGATGGGTTCAATAGTTTTGCCATTACACAGAATATTGCAGAATGTCGTTAGCCAAAAATCGGTCGAGTATTTAGCTTCAATGGGATCACTCTATGTCACACCAAGTATTTATAGCTATTTTTTGATAACAAAACACTGTATCTTTATAACCACTCATGTAGAATATTCACCTATCGGCCAATGTTCAAACTTTACAGTTATCCACTTATTTTTTGCTTTTTTTTAATAACAAATTAATGAAACTGTGCGGTTTAGGCATCTAACCTATTTTTTAATTTAGCTTACCACCATATGACAATAAATCTATTATTATTTCCCTATAAAATTATATGAGTACTTTTATTTTACCCATTTGTAGTACCGATACAGGGCAAACTACTTAGAAAATAATTGTTTTCGTTCATCTAACATCTAATAAGAAGCAATGTACTAAGTTTCATTAAGATCTGTAATGTTAATTCAAAGTATTTCCTATGCGTGAGAAATCGCGTTTTTCACGAATTATGCGCGTTCCAGACCGATTTTTTTTTAAATCCTTTCTTAGCGAGCACCTGCGGCCCTAGAGGATGCCACATACGAAATTTCATTCCAATCCGTTCGGTGGTTTTTGAGATTTCGTGTTCAATGAGTGAGTGGTATTTGACAAATATATTTATATTTTTTTTTTTTTCACGAAACGGCCTTAGAGACCACGCGAATATAAATTTTTGGCTCCTCTCTTGTTTTTTCTTTCTTCTGTCCACGCCACTCCCTTTTTTGAACTTCTGCCCACAACAACCTTCAATTCCTTAAGTCTGTTTCTATATCTTTCTCTGTCCTGACAGTCCCGGTCCTTTATACCTAATCTTTCTGTTTCTTCTTTCATCTGTTTTATATATCCTCCCGAGCTTTTATATTGAGAAATATATAGTATATGATATATTTTTTTTTTTTCTTCATATAGTCCAAAATGCTTGTTTTATTTCTAATTTAACGATTTGTTTTTTTATATGAACAATAAAGGCATTATTATTGGTGGCAAAAAGGAAAAGATTATCCAAACAAACCGCTAATTTTACCAGGTGTTTAGAGAAAATGTAATGTTGTAAAGTTTTCTTAAAATAATAGACTTTGCCATAACAGTTAATTATATTAATAATAAATTATGCATATTTAGTTACAATAATATTATTAGGTAATTCATTCATCGCTCATTTTAGGCCATAATACAACTTCTTATTATTATCACCATTATATAAAAGTTGTGAACAGTTCGATAAATTATGATTACAGATAAAATTATTGTGGTCCATGTTCATTTGGTATATTAATTGATAAGGAGATTAATCATATTAGGATAATGATTTCAATATTATCGCCTGAAACATATTTATTTATACAAACAAATTTTTTAATATAAAACTGGGTAACATTTCATGGACAATGCCACTTTCTCAAGCCCGACAACATAGAATTCAAACAAAAACTGTTTTATGACTATTACAACACTAAATATTATAATTTATTATAATATATATATATATATATATATATATATATATATATATATATATATATATATATATATATATATATATATTATTATTATTATTATTATTATTACTACATACTACCTCAAATTATTGTTATATTTCTCAGGAGATATTATTGCAATCATAATCCTAATATCATTAATCTTAGTCTTTTTCACAATGAATATATCTATATTATTATATTGTATTTCATTGAATGAAGTTCAATGTTTGGAATTTTATTACAATCATGTGTCTTCAATTATACAATTTTGTTTTGTTTTAAGATATAATTGTTTTGTTTTGTTTTTAATTATTGACTCAAGTGTCATGTTTATATAATTTAAGGTTTAATATTATTTAGCGTTACATTTTTTTTTTCTCATCCCCTTTATTTTTATTGTTTTATTATACAATTACAAAAAAAACTATGAATCTATTCCTTTTTCTGAACTTGGTGCATTTTTAGGAATTTCTGTTTAAAGTACAAAAAATCATGATACAACAATAAAATAAATCTTGATCCAGTGATGGGGCTCACTAGGTGTAGTGTTACTTTATTTTGTTTTGTTTTCATATTGATATGAAAGTGAATCAAAAGAACGAGAATGGAACGGAACGGGTTTTCAACTGGAACGGAACGGTTAGAACCGTTCCATTAAAAAGGTAGAACGACCCATCCCTAAAGGCTTGTTCGCATTAGGCTAGTATTTTAGTCGAGTAGCAAGTAATTTAGTAGCTAAAAGTGTCTGAACACTAAAAATTTAGTCGAGGAGTTTAGTAAGGAATTTAGTTTAGTCGATCCATTTTACTCTATTTTTCTCGGGCGAGTAGCACCCGCCACCACGTCCATGATCACTGGCGCACAGGCTAAACAAGTTCGAACCTGTTGCGTTTTGTCGAGTTCATTAGTTGTAAACATGTCGTTTCGCTGGAGTGAAGAAACAACTTTAAAATTTGTTTCCCGATACCTTCAACATGAATGCTTCTGGAATATTAAGTCCCCGCATTATAAAAACAAACAAGTAAAACAATCCGCATACTCGGATTTAGAAAATACTATGAATATACCTGGATTTGGTGAAAAGGAAATTAAATTGAAAATAAAAAACATCAGGTTAGTGTATAATTTTCCTTATTTGGTAACGGTCGGGTTAAGAGGCAGCTCCTTTTATAAGAAGCGCGCCGAGAATACCTTTTATCGATTCTTACCTTCTTCCGATTTATTTCGGTGTTTTAGTCACTACTTTTCGAGGGGAAAGGTTATTCTCATTTATTTACAGAGAAACTTTAAGTCCCTGTTCAAAGTAATATTAACTTCGGTAACGGTTCGGATCGGCGACACCAACCCCTAAACCCGCTCAGAATACCTTTTATCGATTCTAACCTTGTTCCGATTTATTTCGATGTTCTAGTCGCTGCTTTTAAAGGGGGAAGGTTATTCTCCTACATTAACTGAGAAACTCTAAATCCCTGTTCAAAGTAATATTAACTTCTGTTTACCTTCTAATATTATAATGAGAAATAAGGAAATATTAAAGTGGAAATAAGGAAATATCGAAATATAAGACACTAAATCAATTTTTAATTAATATTAATTTAATCAACAATTAATATACTACTGAACCACCAGTAAAGTTAATTCCTGATGAACTTTCTCTCAGAGAAGTGAAAATAACAAATTATAAATATAAAAAAGACAAAATCCTTAAGTATTTATTTGGCATAACTCCTATTTATTTAACATTTGTAGCTACATGTTTCGGAGATAATGTTTCATCATCAGGCTTCTAATTTTTTTTAAAAACACATTAATCTATAACATTATACCAATAGTTCTACAATTATATAGTGATGTGTCATTTACCTCTTAATCTGTGATTATTTTCACATTATCAATTCTCCATGTTATAAGCCATTATATAATATAAGACAGAATCCTAGTTGAAAGTGAAGATGTTAATTTCTGCTATATTTTCTAATGGGAAGTGGAAATAAGAAAACATAAAAAACCTGTGATATACTTTCTCAAATTTATTTATAAACTCATATGTTTTACTGAATTAATTATACAATCTGTCTAACTTTAGCACAAAAAGTAATATGGATGACAAAGAATCCACTCACAAAATATGTATACTGAAATTTTATCACTGAAATTAAAACAACAAATACAAATATATAAAACACCAAATCCATGTACAAATAAATCTTGTTAAGTTTCATAACACTTTTACAAGTTGTAAATTTTATCACCTAAATTGATAGAACAAATATAAATATGTAAAACACCAAATCCATGTACAAATTAATCTTCTTAAGTTTTATAACACTTTTACACATAAGATTAGATGAAACAAGAAAACATGAATTCATAAAACACTTAATCCTTTATGAAACTCATTTTGTGAAGTTCTGTTTCACTTATTTACATTTAAGAAGTCTAAATATCAATATAACAAACTAAACAACACAATCCAAGTTGAAACTGTAGAAGTGATTGTTTACATGTAAGGTTATAGGAATGAACTATCGAAAAATGTAAACATGAAGTGAAGCGTAAGGATCGAACTGGTCGGTGTAGCGCGGGTCAACCTAGTTTGGTGGTGTCGCCGATCCGAACCGTTACCTTAACTTCTGTTTACCTTATGATATTAAAATATGAAATAAGAAAATAATGAAGTGGAAATAAGAAAATGTCAAGATATAAGACACTAAATCAATTTTGAATTAATTTTATATTAAATGAAAATGAATATAATGCTAAACCATCAGTAATGTTAATTCTTGATAAACTTTGTGATGTGAGGGAAGTGTAAATAACAAATTATAAATATTTAAAAGACAGAATCCTTAAGTATTTATTTCACATAACTCGTATTTATTTATAGATCGATATGTTTTATTGAAATAATTAAACAACTTAAATTAAATTGATACAACAAATAAAAATATATAAAACACCAAATCCATGTACAAATTAATGTTCTTAAGTTTTGTAACACTTTTACACTTCAGATAAGAGGGAATAAGAAAACATGAATTGATAAAACACACTTAATCCTTTATGAAACTCATGTTGTTAACTTATGTTTCAGTTATTTACATTTAAGAAGACTAAATATCAATATAATACACTAAACAACACAATCCAAGTTGAAACTGTGGAAGTGATTGTTTACATGTGAGGTTATAGGAAAGAGCTATCGATAAATGTAAACTCGAAGTGAGCGTAAGCATCGAACTGGTCGGTGTAGCGCGGGTCAAGCCAGTTTGCAGCCTCCTCTTAACCCGACCGTTACCTTACTTTTACCTAACGATAACCATTCCTTTTTAGATCGACCTACTCGCAAGAGTTAAAAAAAATAAAGGCCTTCAAAAATTCAGGCGTTGGGACTGACACGGTTTATATTCCTTCTGTAAAATGGTTCAGTGTATTGGATGCATCCTTGCGAAACTTAACCTCACTGCTGACACAAAGTGAAAGTAATCTGGTAGGTACCTACCTATCTACTCATACCTATTATTACAGTACAATTACAATATATTTAGGTAATTTCATTCATGATTACGCGCTTCAACGCTTTTATAGCAATGATACAAAGTTGAAATACATTAAATTCATGCGACTTCATAAATTAAAATACCTATACAATAATTACAATAAATGCATCCATCCGTCAGTCTGTCTATTAATACTCTGGTATTGGTGGGCTGGTAATTTTCAATGCATCATTCGTGTCTGCCAAGGGACAGATCCGCTTCTGACAAAATAATTTGCATATTTCTCCCGACGATCTATAGATCTTTGGGATGAACGGTTACATAAAGAAATTGGTAGCGGTTGCATTCCGAGAGACTCTGGCTCATTTCTCCAATTACCAGGTACGACAGCTCCTGCTTCATAATTTTCTGTGTCTACTGTGTATTCATACTGTTTGTTCTGTAATTTTGTTTGTCGGAGCTAATTATGAAAAGCACAACAGGTCTTTACTATCTTAACAACTTTCTCAGGGCTATAGAGCATCGGTTTCTCAAACACTCTGAATCTGGCAGCTAGTATACCGAAAGCATTTTCCACTATTCTTCTAGCCCGAGATAAACGGTAATTAAAAATGATTTGCTCTAATGTTAATCGATTTCCTGGAAAAGGTTTTAACAAATATACTTTCAAGGGAAATGTATTATCGCCAACTAGGACATGACCCGCTGGTAGAACACCCTTCTAATTCTTGGTACAAACTGCAGTTACGAAATACGCCTCCATCTGAAACCCTACCATTACACCAAACGCCTATATAACTACAGCAATATTTATGACCTACAACAGCCATTAAGACAATGCTGTTTGTCGTTTTGTAATTATAGTATAAACTTCCTGACTCAGGGGGAGCCTTGATGACGACATGTTTGCCGTCGATTGCTCCACAGCACCCTGGAAAGTTCCACTGTTCTCGAAAACCATTTTCAATTTTTTTCCAGTCAGTAGTAGTAGGAATCTGAAAAAAAAAAAAAATATCATGAATACTTTGATACTAATAACATTTTTTTTTTGTTTCACGCATCCAGTAGTTCACACACTGATGGTACAGATACTGAGCAAACTAATACTGTAGTGGATACTTTTCGTGAAATTACACCTTCTCCTCCACCTTCAAGAAAAAAGAAAAAAAATGTCCAGCTCTTCAGCGTGGTTAGACAATTAAAAGAGATAGCTGACACTACTAACTCAACAGTAGTAGAAAATGAGTTTGAGGTCTTCGGTAAACACGTCGGTCTTCAACTGAAATCCTTGCTTTACTATTGGCATTAGAAGCACAAGAGCACATTCAACTTTACTTAAATAGAATTCGACGTCAGCACCTTGCATCTGAACAAAACAGAATCCCCAGGACGCCGCAGTCGTCGTATGCTTCATAATCACCATGTAGCGATTCTTCAATATATTATAATGACACCAGTAACTATAATTTGGAAGAGCAAGCAACTGAATGTATTTCGACTATTTTATCTGCGCATCATTCTGAACATGTTAATGATCATCAGCTTTCCTCAAATATTTTTCCATTTGGCCACATAAATAACAATGAAACTGAGAGTAACGTTACCATTACATCAAATTTAATTTCAACAGCAATGCAAAACGCTAATATTGATAATCTAAAGTGATGGAAGCAAACAAAGCATTTATAATAAAAAGTTATACCAAACAATGTTGATAATTATTCTCTTAATAAATAAATGTTTCATAATATATCTAGCTATAATTATTTAATCTTACCTTGATAAATTCCTTTAGTGATTCATAGATTGCTTCACAAACTTCAATGATGAATTCGGAAATAGTTGATTTTCCGAGTCTAAATATGTGTGTGTGAGTGTCCTTAAACTGCATCCAGTAGCAAGAAAGTATAGAACTGCTTGTAATTTTGTAATTGCAGGAATCGCACATCTTAAAAGGGTATCTTTACGCTGAATTTGAGAGTGTATTTTCATTAACAGAAAATTTACACAACTTTCAGACATTCTCAAACTATCAAAGTATTCTTTAGGATCTTCCAATGCTAATTCCTTGAGAAGACAATTAGTAGCTCCTAGTTTGTCTCTTCTATCGATCCATTTTCGTATCCATAGCTTCTTTTTACCAATCACACAAATTTCCTTATCTACCTCTTCTAAAATCGCTGTTAAGATTAACATAATCAGTTGATTTACTTTATTACACTGTAGGCTGATCATATTAAAAAACAACACTCACTTATGAAGTGTACTGGAACTAAACTAAACACTAAAGTGGAAGTGAGAACGATTTTGGGACAGTAGTGAGTAATTTAGCCACTAAATTACTTGCTACTCGACTAAAATACTAGCCTAATGCGAACTAGCCTTTAACTGCAATCATGACTAGAGACGCGGACCCAACACATGCCACCTTGACACTTCAATACAACCTCAATGAGATTCAAACTTGGTGTGAGAAAAGGAGAATAAAACTTAATTATGACAAATCATTTCATATTACATTTACACTACGACGCAAGATCTGCCCGCTTGTTTACATTCACAACCAACCTTTACATCAAACTGAAAAAGTGACATACTTAGGACCTACGCTAAGTACGTTGTCCATTGTGTACAGTTGTGAATAAAATTAAATAAAAAATTTTGATTTTCAAAAAATATGAGTTTACAGATTCCACTACGCAGTACAACAAAAGGTAGCATTGACTCCATGGTTTGTGACTCATAGGCTAAATCTCGACCACCCAAGCTAAATAAAATCTAATAGACTGAAGTTTAACCATGGCAGAACCAACAAATATCTCAATTTAATGGCACTAGCTCTAAGTGGCATGTGTCCTAAATGCTAATGTCTGGAAGATCCAAGACACTTCGTGTTTAATTGCAAAAAGTTTGTGAATGAGACGATAAGAGCGGATTGTTCACGAATGCTCTGAATTTTTAAGAACAATGAAGAAAGAAAAGTTCTCATATAATAGAGGAAGACAAAAAAAAATTAACTGGGTATACAATTAGATAGTGCTACATTGGAAATATAGGACTTGTGTTAGCAAATCTTAAAGCCAAAAAAAAAAAAAAAGTTTAGAGATTGTTGTAAACATAATTACATGAAATTTATATTTTTTAACAATAGTTGGTTCCTTTTGTAATTTTCAAATTTCAGTGGTCCTTGATGTCACTACTCTCATTTCATATATTACAGGTGGGTAATTCCACCACTCGGTTTCTATTGATTTTTATAGTACAGAGGTCTTAGGCCTAAACAGGCCACCTTTTCCGTTAATTGGTAGCAGGTATATCGAGTACGACAAAACATAATAAAATCAAAACGAAACTTCAAAAGGGGCGCTGTGGTGGAATTTCCCACCCGCCATAATACTTTTATTTTTTTTTTGTAAAGCTAAAAGTAGTTTTTGTTATATTCAGTGTTTACTTTCATAAAAATTATCACCGATTAAAAAGTATTATAAATCTACCATGGTTGTCTTCTTCATTGAATACCAACTCACATCCGAAAGAACACCAAAGTAACTTATTGTTATTAAACACTAACCATTTCCCGTTTTCTTTCTAATTTGTCGCAAATACTAAGTGAAGACTTCACTTGCGACCAGTGGCGTAGCGATGGGGGGGGGGGAGGGGAATTATGCCCCGGGCGCTACTCACAAAGAGACGCCAAATCGTCCGCAAAACAAAAAATTGCTGGGTAATTTTTATTTTTATTATAATTGATTTCTGGAAAATATATTTTTATTTTAGTGCCAGTGTAATATCATAAATGTTAATTCGTAAATAAAAAAGAAAGAATGGGGGAGGGGTCGCTAAAAAGGTATTGTGCCCCGGGCGCGAGTTAAACTCGTTACGCCACTGCTTGCGACCCCTCATGTGGAGTTTATTCGTAATCAGCGTCAAATTTCCTATTACGTTCCGCCTTCATTGAATTTCAGTCCAAAAATCCCTATGTACTCGAATGCAATTTGCAACGGCTGCCGTGGTAGCTAACTTCAGATCGGATTCAGCACCTTTTTAAAGTAAGAGGGGTAGGAGCCTGTTACAAAAAAATAACTTAAGGTAAATACAGACTACTCTGACGTTACGTGTTCCCACGTCTCGTCAGGCATCGTGGGAACACGTCAGACATGAAGCGGTGTTCACATTGGCCTGACGTATAGCAACTACTTCGTGCCCATTGCGTTTCCCGACAGTTTGTTTTGATCCTCCAACCATGAATGTACTCCGGGTTTTTAACATGCTGGAAGAAGAAGAAATGGCTGCTTTGTGTATTGCATCCATTTACTCGTCAAGAGAATGGGGAGTTATCCCCTATCAACATGGGGTGAGGCGGATTCGGGGAGTTCCAAAATTGAATGCCTACATTAATAGTAGAAAAAGAGCGGTTTAAGTGCTATTACAGAATGGCGGAAAGGATACTGTTTTTCAGATCTGCCGATTTTTGAGACCAAAGGACATCCTTGGCCACTCTCCTTCCACAATTAGAATTAGTTTTCGTACTTAAGGATGCTGTTTTAAGATGGCGGAAGGACCTCATTTGGCCGATGTATATATTAACCATGTATGTATTATTTTCATACCTAATTTGAATTATTAATAAAGAAAAGTGTTCTTATCATTTTATTGCTGATCAAGTTTAATCTTACTATACAAGAATCATTAGCTAATTATTTTACTTAAAAATAAAAAATGTTTCCAATTACCTCGGGTTGACCTTGATTATATTAGGCTAATATAATCAACGATACTATTATAATTAAAGAGGAACTTACGAGAACTATATAATACTATATATAACATGTTAACAAACGTCCTCATGGATGAACATTATCCTTAATTCCAGCTCTATTAATTAATCCTATAAGAATATTTCTATTATTTATGTCAAAGTTTACTTTGGCTGATCCTTTAATTCCTTGACTTGAGTTTGTTTTATGAATTCATTTACCTTTTTTAAACGCAAGTAAAATATTAGAAGAACAATAGTGCATTCGTGGTATTTTGAGACTGTTGGAAAAAGGTCTAAGCGCAAAGGCAGCCACCATAAATTCATGTTGGAATGGATGTTATAAATTCATATAACCTAATTTAAATAATAAATATATGTTATAATCATGTCTGGTTATATTTGATATTGATTGATACTTTTTTCCTATCAATATCAAATATAACAGACTAATAAAATATTTGAAAAAAAAAACTATTTACACAAACATGGAATCCTGAGTTTTTCCCCTATTTCATCCCAAGCCTCTGTCATAAATGCTGGTTGCGATATTGCCGGCATGCAGGGTCATACAGCACCGGATTTGACCGAACGTACTCTATTTTCATATCTTCCATACTCAACTATTCACTGGAAACAGTGAACTGACTAGTCACGTCAGAGTAGTCTGTATTTACCTATAAGCCCACCTCTATGGTGTTAAAGATTGATACATAATTTATCCTCTTCCAGCCATTAATGGCACAGAGGTGCCTCTTTGCCTTCAAGTTTCATAATTATATAAAAATTTAAACATAGCAGAATATAATAATAAAATGAATAATGAATACTTACTCCGTTTAAAATTTACTCAAGTAAAAATACTGAAACTAATTTAATATTTTTCAATATTATATGATAGTGAACTTACAAAAAAAAGTTACCTCAATGTTTTTTTATCAACATAACCCATAAAAATTTTGATCAGTTGTTTTTTAAAAACCTTTATATATATTAAAACAAAACAATTACAAACTGCCTTCAAAAACATTACTTGATTGTACCAGATTTCATAATCACAAAAAAGTATCGAAGTATATATTAATTTTTGTCAAAAAAATTATTAACATGGCACAAATGTATTCTCAAATGACTAGTTGTTCCTCCTATATTTATAATTATCGCTTTCAAAGGGTAATTCAACAAAAAGCCAGAATTTCAAGTAATCTTTTCCCGATATTTTTGGTCTCATTTTACAAGCTGGTAACTAGACATCCCATGTCACTTTACTGTAGGGAAGAGCATAAACATCAACACCTTTATGAATTTTCAAGTGGCAGTGGACTAGTAATGCTTACAAATCATCGACTTTTCTATTTGATATTCACAGAAAAATGAGAAATTGATGTCTATTGAATATCTACTAAGAAAATAAAAGTGAAGTTCCAAATTATAATTTTATATTTTAGCAGCAAAATCGCATTTGCTATAAGGACAATCATTACCTACATTGATCTTGGAATTTGGGCAGCTAAAAAGATATAATTGTCCAGTTCTCTCAGTTTTAGAAAACCAACTTTTACAAGGAACTGGAAGAATCTTTTTTTAATTGTAATTTATAACTGTTCGGCAAGGAAGATAAAATTCCTCTTCTTCATATTCAATGAATGGGTACTAGTAAATGGTGAAAATTTCAAAATTCAGAGTGGAGAAAAACTATCCCATAGATTATGATCTTCTTCTGGCAAACTCAATTTTTCCACATAAACCTGTACATAAGATCACTTTTTCTGCCAAGGAAAGAAATACCAATAGCATTATAGATTATATTATTTACAGCAGAAAAATCAGAAGATATTTTAAGGATATAAAGGTCATAAGAGGGGCAGAAATAGGGTCAGACCATTACCTCTTGCTTGGAGACACTCAAATCCTCACACCTAGGAAGGAACAAAGAAGGAATACAAGAAAGCAAAGCTGCAGATACCTGAGAAGAAACTAGAGTATGCAGAACTTCTAACTCAAAAGTTCCAGCGTTGTACGATGGCAGGAAATGTGGACAGCATATGGAAGGAAATGAAAAAATCAATCCTGGAGACTGCAGAAGCAATATGTGGAACCACAGTAATCTCTGCAAAAGCAAAAAGAACAAAGTGGTGGAGCGAGAGAGTTAAAGCTGCAATAGCAAGGAAGAAAATGGCTTGGAAAGCAAACTATAGGACCAAAAGTGCAGCAGACTGGGAACTCTATGTTAGAAGAAGAAATGAAGCCAAACAAGTAATTAGAGTGGCAAAAAAGAAGATTTGGGAGGAATTTGGCCGGAATATGCAAAACGACTACAGGGATAATACCAAAATCTTCTGGAAGACTATCAAGGCAATCAAAAAAAAGACATTTAAGCCCACAAGAAATATAAAACATGAAAGAGGATTTCTTATTACAAAAGATGAGGAAATCATAGATAGATGGAAGCGCCATTATACAGAAGTGTTTTCCAATACTGAGGACAGAACAGTTGCAGAAGGTCAAACACCAGAGGAGGATTACGATGATGCAATCTGGGAAGAGGACATGGAAAGGGCTGTGGAAAGGCTAAAGCTATCTTAAGAATTAAGAAGTCATGGAAAAGGAGGAAAAGTATATTTCTGGCTTTCCTGGATATAAAGGCAGCATTTGACTCAGTGCCGAGACATGAGATATGGACAGCTCTAGCTGCTAAAAATGTACCAACTGCACTTATAGATGCTGTAAAATCCACTTAAAACAACACAAAAGGCATTATAAGAATAAACGGAAGAGAATCTGAGGCCTTTGAAATGGGTAGAGGAATAAAGCAGGGAAATAGTCTCAGCCCTTTACTATTTATTATCGTCATGGACGAGGTAATACAAATTTGCAAGCGAAGGAGAGCAAGAACAGTAGTTGGGAAATGGAATATGAGGACAATCCCTTGCTCAAGCTATAATGTATGCAGACGACATTGTTCTCATAGTAAATTCGGAAGAAAGCCTACAGTCATAGAATGGGAGGCTGAACTGGAAAGAACAGGAATGACACTCAATGCAGGTAAGAGTAAAGTTATGCATGTTGGAAGAGATAAAGGAAATATTGAGATCCAATGCGGAGGAGAAAGATTAGAGATGACCGAGGAATATACCTACTTGGGTACGGTCTTCAACAGGAAAGGAAAGATTGATGGGGAGATTTCCAACCGGATCAAAAAGGCAAACAGCATCTATTACCAAATATGCAACACGGTAGCAGGAAAAAAGGAGATGTGTAATAAAATAAAAATACTCATCTTTAAGGCTATATTTACCCACTCTTACCTATGGAAGCCTATGGTTCCTCTGTATAAACACTGGAGCCGAATAACTGCAATGGAAATTGGGTACATACCTGAGGAGAGTGGCTGGCCGAACGAGGAGGGACAGAATTAGGAACGAGAGAATATGTGTGGACATTGGAGTATTATCCATAGGAGACACAGTAGAAAAAAGGCAGCTGAGATGGTTTGGCCACGTTTGCCGAATGGAGGAGGATCGTGACCCAAGAAAGCTCTTCGAAGCTAGGCCTACTGGAAGACTAACATGGATGGACCACATCTTCAGGCTGGGACAAAGTAAAGGAAAAAACCTAAATGCTATGAAAGCGCTGGCAAGAGACCGGGAAGCATGGCAGACTTGGACCGAGGCACCTCCACGCTGAAAGGCACTAAGGAGGAAGAAGAAGAAAAACAATCCCAAGTGATTGTTTCAAAAAAGTAACTAACAAATTGTCAGATCTTAAGAGACAATTTACAATGGAAAAATATGGAAGAATTTTGAGTTGCCAAGGGCCATAAAAATTTTTCCTAGTTCCCTCTAGTCGGTAAGATATTCAAAAACTTTTTGTCAAGAGAACATTGCTAAACTCTTCGGTACATATACTATTGTGTTAGAAACTATGCTGAAAAACAAGAGCTTGAGGTTCTGTAATGAGTAGCTTGAGACATGAAAATAAAAGTTCCCTGAAAGAATCAGTTTTTAACTATGATCTTGGCTGCTCTTCCTTCATGTACATAACCTAGGGACAGGGATTTCAAATTTTTAGAATTGAACGCCATTCAGTACATAATTAAATATTCCATATTATAATAAAAGCTCAGGAATTTTGTTTTGTGGATGCAGCACCAACTGTTCCAGAGAAAAGTTTTTGGGACTTTAAGTTCTGCCTGATCTGGTAGGTTTTCACAATTTTTTTTTTTTTTGTTACTTCAGAACATCACTTAGTTCATTTATTTAAGAGTTCAACTATTCTCAGATATTGATCTTAAATATTTCTATGCTGATTTAATAGAAAAAATGTATTCTAAGTACAGTAAACTCCTGATTATCCATGCAATTAATTGGGTAGCATGGAAACTGGTGACAATCAAATTCCATAAATAAACTGGAAAATGGCTGAAAAAGAACATAAACCAACAAAATTTGAATTGAATAATTTTTATTTTAAAACGTCTAAAAATAACATTTACGTTAATAAACGTTATAGCTTCATATTATTTTTTCAAATAGAAAAACATTTTATCTTACACACTTGGGTCATTGAAAACATAAAAAAAACTCAATGGGAAATGTGCACTTCAATACCAGTGCTCACAATGTATGGTAGCCAGGTGAGTAAACAGAATCATATTATATTTTTATTCTTTAACCCTTTTCTCGGCATGGTATCCCTTGAGATACCATCCCTTTGTAAGTGTTCAAAAATTTCAGGTATATTCTGACATATTTGTAGGTTTCTTATCAATATTTCACTATCACTGAGATAATCTGAGTGATGGAAAAGCTTATTATTTGATTTAAAAGCCTAATAAATTCAGTTTTATATCCAAAGTTCAACAGGTGGCAGGAAGATGGAATCTTGTTGGAAGTCGGTAAGTGTTAAATTATATTTGGGGTTACACGGAACAAGTTTGAAGAGAGAACAAAACAAGTCTTTATTAATGATTCATAACAATCTTTATTATGATTTCACAAGTAGCGGCTAAAAAAAAAAACATTTTTTTTTCTCAAGCATAACCTTCCAAGCTAAATCAGTGTTACCACTGAAACAAAAAAATAATAACAGTAAGTTTGTTATTACTATTTGCTATGTTATAATTATAATTTGAAGTACAAAAACTCATGACAGCTTTAATAACACATAAAGTTGATTAAGGAATCATAATTAGATGGAAAGATGAATTATAAAATTGTTTTGATGACCATAGTTGAATGGTATCTCCAGAGATACTATTCCAAGATTTGGTAATTTTTATAAAAATTAAAAATTGTATCAGTGATTTTACTTATTGATTTTTCATTGATGTGAATAAATCCTAAAGGCTTATTCAAATAAATAAATAAAAATACTTAAATAAAATTAGTTTATCTCAATTTGGAGATAAAATATTTCAATAAATCAAGCTCATAACTTTATTTGTTTTTATACTTACCATTGGATTATAAAATTGAAAATTATGATATAGTTATGTTATTTGTGTACTTTCAGAGAAAAACATTTGTAAGTCGGGGGGCAAATGATTTTGTCTCTCCTCCCAAAGGAAGTGGCAGACTAAGGGGGTGAGAGTGATGAAGAGGATAATGTTCCTTAGTCGTTTCTTCAAAACAATTTATATGAAGAAATTACTGATGTGGAGTTGGAAAAATAGTGTGAAGAGCATATTCAGATTGTTGACGATTCTGAGCACGTAGACACTGAAGATCACAATTTTCATAGGATGAAAACACATGAAGAACCTTCTGAAAATATTTTTCAGGCTACCTCGGCAATTGACCCTTGCCCCTCTACCAGTGGAGCTTTATTTCTAAAGTCAAAACACAAAAAAGAAGAGGAGAGCAGAAAAAGAAAAAAACAACTGTCAGGCTAGTATTTTGAATATTTTTTTCAAATTTATTTGGACATACTTTATTAGAATAAACTTGTACTTATCATCGCTATAATCACTTCTAATAATCCATAGCTTTTTCATTTATCAATTTTTTTCTTCTTCAGATGGAGACAAAGTCTATTTCTTGGAGCAACTCTTCCGAACGAAGAAACAAGATCAGTTTCACATCCAACCATCACGAATGCTCCAGTGGATTACTTCTATAATTTTTTTTCTGATGGTACAGCAAAGTAATTTGCACCACATACAACAGACTGGCTTACCTGGGAAGATATTCTTGATTTATTAGCCAATCAACTAATAACAGGCATAGTTCATTTTCCCGCATATACCGATCCTTGGTCTACTAACCTGCGGTATGACAAAATCGCAAATATAAAGTCCCTAAAAAAGTACCAGTTTATCTGTAAGTATTTGCATTTTGCAAATAATAACGAAATGATCCAAGACAGATCCTTTAAAGTTCGACCTATCATGGATAAAATCAGAGAAAAATGTATGGAACAGGAGCCTGAAGGAAAATACTCAATTGACGAGATGATGGTACCATACAAGGGTGTGAAATCGGGATCCCTGAAGCAGTACATGAGGAATAAGCCAGTGAAGTGGGGAATAAAATTTTTTGTTCGTGCAGGGGTGTTGGGACTCACACACGATTTTATACCCTACTGTGGTAAGCAAACGTTCAAAAATATCCCTCAGATGAAAAAAGGTAAAGAGCTGCCAATTTCTGCTCAGATGGTTATTGCCCTTAGCAAAAATATCGCCAACAAACCTCTGAAAGCACTGCATTTTGATAACTATTTTTGCAGTCCACAACTCATGTTATATCTTCATGATGAGTATGGTATTCTGTCTTTGGGGACAATACGATCAAACAGGACAAGTGGTGCTGCGGTGGTTTTGAAATCCGATAGGGAGATGAAAAAAGAAAGAAAAGGCTCATATGAT
This sequence comes from Euschistus heros, assembly GCA_003667255.2. Classification (NCBI taxonomy): domain Eukaryota; kingdom Metazoa; phylum Arthropoda; class Insecta; order Hemiptera; family Pentatomidae; genus Euschistus; species Euschistus heros. The sequence goes on from RCWM02000295.1 coordinate 996,357, forward strand.
TCAGTATATGAAACTCAAGGAAGAATGGTAATAGTCAAGTGGTTTAACAATAAACCACTACTTCTTGGCTCAACATATGTGGGAGCTGAGCCAATAGGTACTGTCTCAAGATGGTCCAAAGAGAAAAAGAAATGTGAGGAAGTACCATGTCCCAGAACAGTAATTGAATACAATGCTTTTATGGGAGGGGTAGACTTGTGTGACATGCTCATATCACTCTATAAAACTACTTTCCCTACATTGCTGTCTAACAGTTGGCTTATGTACCAGCAAAATACCTCGAATAAACAAATGAGCCTGCTAGACTTTAGAGCCGATTTGGCTGATCAACTTCTTTTATATTGAAGACAAGAAGGGATCGACCTTCAACTTCATGATCACCGACACCTCCTCCTCCAGGGACTCCTCATTCTGTCATGGTAGCTGATGCTATAAGAAAAGACTGTGTTAATCATTTACCAATGTTTGGTACGAAAGGGAAGTGTAGACATTTTTTTACTGGCCAAACGTCAGCAATTTGTGAAAAATGTCAGTTGAGGTTGTGCTTTGTACCTAAAAGGAATTGTTTTGCACAATTTCATTGCTAATATTAGTTTAAATGTGTACAGTAACTTAAAAACTAAGTAAAAAGTTTTCCTTAATTAATTTTTTTCTATTTTCAGATGTATAAATCATATGTGTGATGATGATCCTCGGCTCTACAGCCCTGTGCGGGCCTTGGCCTCCCTTAGAAAATTCGCCCATACCTCTCTGTTCAGCGCCATGGTCCACCACCTAGTTGCGCCTAATCGTCGGGCCACAGTACCTATCTGGTCCATCCAGCGGGCCTTCGGTCTTCCAACCAATCATATGTGTATTCATTAAAAAAAATTTAAAACTTTGATTTTTTTTTATCCTCAAATGCACCTCAATCTTGGTTCAGTATCTCAGGAGATGCCAATTTTTAATTTAAAAAAAAAGTAAATTTTGCTCTAATGTTTTTATATCAATGTCTTATTTGACCTCTTTTAAAGGGATTTGATTGGGAAAAAAAATGTTTTTTCGTTTAAAAATGATCATGCCAAGAAAAGGGTTAACAAAATAAATTAATTTTGCTTTTTTCTTGCACAACCAATATTTACAAATTATAAATCAAAAGAAAGAGAATTTCCCAGAATAGTGATGAAATACCTTTGAACTCAACAAATATTAGTTATTTGTTAAGAAAATTGAATTGTATTCTATACTAGCATACCCATTGCGGCTTCGCCCACTCTCATAAATAAACAAATTAGATTATTTTAACTAATAATTGAATTTCATTTGTTTATCAATAAAAATCTTGTATACAAATATGGAATTTAGCATTATTTCTGATATTTTCATCCAGGGCATTAATTAAACACAGTTAAAATTGCATCGATGAGGTGTTTAAAAAGTATGTAAAAGCATAATTAGTTTATCGATCCATCTGGTTGGATTTTAATTTCTAACCATAAAAGTATGTGACAGTTAGGCAAACCTCGTTTCTGGCACTCAAAAGACTATACATTTTAAATTATTATGGTAAAATTTATTATCATAAACCTTTCTAGAACTATGAAGATGTTGTAGATAAAATTTAGTACAGCTAGGTTCAATAGTTTAACCATTGCAAACTCTGTTGCAGAATGGCCACATATCTGTCAATTTTTAAAATGCACAGGGATCCACATGTAGCTCCATATATTTAAAGCTTTTTTATTAGCAATTGAATTGAAAATAAGTAATTTTTATCACCAATTTCTAGCTGTATATAACACCGTACCTTTGTAACCTCTCTCGAGTGGTGCTTGCCACCTATCGGCCAATTAACAAACTTCACTGCACACCCCATATTTATCGCTTTCTTAATGGCAATATAATTGAAAATCTTTAAATTTTATTATTGCTAAACCTTCCTTGAACTATTGAGATGTAGTTAAAATTTGGTTCAGTTGTTTTTGTGGTCATTTGTACAAACGAAAAATGGCTTGTCCTATTATATAATAGTATTATTTTATGTGTATATAAATATGATATATCTAAATATCACAGCAAATACAATACACTTTTCTTAACAAATGGCTAATATTTGTTAAGTTCAAAAGCATTTCATCACTACTCTAGGAAATTCTCTTTATTGTGATTTATAAATTATAAATACTGGTTGCGCAAGAAAAGCACAAAAGTAATTTATTTTGTTCAAGAATAAAAATATATGATTTGTTTACTCTCCTGGTTTATACACTATAAGCACTAGTATTGAAGTACACAGTTTGCACTGAATTTCTATATGTTTAAATAAATATTTGTAACAGAAACAGATGTTTTTATTCCCAGTCAGTTTATCTTAATAAAAATAGAGTGTTTATGGACTCAAAAAATAAACGTCTGCCAAGAAAAAGTTGGCAACCTGTAGGACAGCAAGAAGGATAACTTGCCATAGTTGGAGAATATAAGAAGTTTAAGCTCCAACAAAGAATAATACAGTGGGAACCTTAAGCTTTTGTTGCTTAGGTCAATACAAAAAAATAAAAACAAAAAGAAATGTTTAATAAAATGTTGAATATTATCATTATCAACTATCTTACATACAAAATAGTTAAATCTGACTATATTAGACTCAAATTACCTTCAGCTAAGGATTTAAATTTCTCAAGAGAATTAATATTGTCGAAAAGAATTATATTTAAATCAGGTATAACAGCTTCTCTATCTTTGTCTGTCTTTTTCTGAATATGTTTACTATGAGATAAATGTTCATGCCAGTCTAGGGCACTATTAGCATTAAATTCACAAAGTAAACATGAGGCATTGAACTCAGGTTCTTCTTTACTAGACTTCCCATTTCTTCTTGAAATGATAAGCTTTTCAACTGAATTGCAGAATAGCTCTTTCCGTGAAGTGTTTTCAGAAGTATCTCCACCAACACCAGAAATAACAGCGTTGGCTGGTTTATTTTTATAATCATCAATTATTGACGATACTGATTCTTTCTTACTAGTTTGATGTATGGTTAACTTGTTCGGAGTAATAGTTGAAGAAAATGCATCATCTGATAAGCTTTCATTGTTTTTATTAAATTGTTGAGAAGTCATCTTTATATTACCTCCATGGAATAAAGAATTATTTTTATAATGGCGTGAATTTTTTTGCCTCTGCTCAATGTGTTGTGAACTTACAACAGATTTAACATTGGGCTTTGGAAAATCAACATTGATGTTGGCAACTTGGCCAGTTACAGCATTTGACTTAGGTTCTACTAAGTCATTTCCTCTACTTGATATTTCCTCAATTGTTTGGTTTTTATAGTGTTCCCCTTCAGTAAATTTGTTGTAAATTTGTGAATTATGGTCTTTTTCATGATACATTATAAGTGTATTGGCATCTTTGGATGAAGCAAAAATAATCAATTTACAGTAAGCACAAGATCCTTGTTTCATCCCAAACTCTTCCTTTAGAGAACTATGGAATTTGTTTGATATATGATTATCCCAGTCTTTGATAGAAGAAATAGTTGCATTGCATGGCCTACAATAATGCCCATAAGGCCTACCATTCAGCATTTCTTTGCTTAGCTTTATAAATATTTCAGATAAATCGTATGTGCTTTCCGAACTTGAGAGAGGAGTGTTATTGGTTGGAGAATTGTTATCAATATCTTTCTTATTGATATTAACATAAACTGCACTTCTTTCATTTCTTTTAACTGAACCCATTGCAAGATGTTTTTTCATTGAGGTGTCATAGTATGTACCAAGTTTGATTTTCTCAATCCATTCAGAAGTAACATTTAATAATTCATTAAGTGAATGTAATACATACACAGGTGGTTCCTTTTTCTCATCGAGTAAAGCTTCACAGAGCAAATATTTCATAAAACTAGTAAGATTAAATAAAGTTTCCCAAGTATTAGGCATATTTTTTTTTAGAAAGTAACAATGAGGTATTACCACTGGCTTAGTTTAGAAACCACTGATTATTCACAGAGCGTAATCTACTTGCTAATAACAGACACTTAACATCACAAACACTAAGTAAATGGCTCTCGAGGCCTGACTTCGAATTTCTGTGATATACAGCTAATTAGAGATGAGTAGTACGTGAACGAACTAGTTCATGAAAATGAACTATAAAGAGCGCTCTCTGTTTTGGTGAACTATAGTTTATTTGCCCCACCACTCGGACAGGGAACCGTCGGACCTAAGGAACTACTGAACTAAATGAACTAGGTAGCTAAATGAACTAGGTAGCTAAATGAACTAAGTGAACTAGGTAGTTCGTCGCCACTTAGTTCCTCATTTCGGGTTTAATCGTGTTTTGTCGTTTCCTCATCCGAGGCACTTAAACAAGCTTGAACAAGTAACCTCCAATTTGCTCCTACTAGGAATAGTGTCAACGTTCTATTTCTGTGTTTTACCGTTTTTAAAAACTCAACGAAATTCTTATTCCTTATGTTCTTTTCAGTTCAGTGTTCCTTTAGATAGCAAAGTCAAGGACTTGATATTTACCTTTAATTCTCAACCTATTGACTGAGTAAATACCATGTTTGTTTTATTTATTTTTCCCTAATGAACCTAAGTTCCTAACACTTTTTGTTACAATTCGTATTCATAAAGTTGAAAAGTTTTATACTTGAAATAAATCCAGAATAAAAATTACAGTTTTAAAAAAACTAGAAAAAAACGCTTTTATAGCAAACCTAACTAAAAAGCTAAGTGTGGTGAACAATTTACAGCATTCAGACCTTTTAATTTTTAGATTTCAAGGTTCGAAGCTAATTTCCCAGTACTAATAGTGATTTGTTTGCAATTTTAACACAGTTTATCCTAATTCAACCAACAATTTTTGGTTTTTTGACATATCTCAGAGTATGAATGGACAAATGTTTTCTTAAGAAACCCTATCTTGCACAAAATGTAATGATTTACAACTTTTAGTATACATTTATTGATTGGATTAGCCATTTCTGTGTTTTGGACTCTTATAAGTTTGGTAAATATAACATGAAACCATTTTTCTGTGTTATTTCAAAAATCTGAAAAAGTTTAAAAAGTTTGGGTTTTTTGCCCCCCCTCCCCCAAACATTTCCCTCTTATCAAAATAAGTTTCATTTTGGATATTTTATTAAATAAATGCAGGAATAAGATAGAAGTGTTATTTATTTCATTATAGTTCATTTGACATCTCAGATCCCTCCCGTTTTTCTATAGTTCAAATCCTCTCTTAGTTCAGTACATTTCCAGAGTTCTTTTGAAAATGAACTATGTAGTTCATTAGAATGAACTACCTCAAAAGGAACTATTCCCTAAAAGGAACTACTTTGCCCACCTCTACAGCTAATTGGGTGGTTCTCAAACTACGGGTCAATTTTGGATTGCAAAATCTGTCATAATTGAACTTTGCTCTAAAAATCTGAAAAAAATCTAGCATGTTTCTGGGGTCACCTTTGTACAGAAAATACACCGCAAACAAATCAAACTCCATTTTCCTCTTCAAAAATCAAAATTTTCAAATTTTGGGTCCATGGTAATTACTAGTTGGAGCATGGTACTTACATTTTCTATTTGTTAGATTTATGTTGGCTCCCATGTTGCTTTAAGAGCTAAAATTAGGTTAACACATTAAACAACCAATGCGTAAAGAAAAATGATTTTTATTGAAGGCTCAAAATCAAATCATACAAACTTATATTTGGGCCCCACAAAAGGCGACCCCAGTGTGTAAACTTAATTGTTGCCTGGATGCTCAAAAATGAATGACCTGAGGCTCTTCAAAATATTTGCAAGAGTAGTTCACATTAAAATCAATGTGAAGTGCCATCTCATTCCCAGGGCGTTGCTTTAGGGCTGTGAATGCCTCATGTTGGTGATGTATGGCATGAAAATGCCTCATGAATTCGTTTATTTCACTCTCTGACTTCTTAACACTATCTAGCAGAGATGATTGGATGTTTTCTTTCACAGTGCGCTTTACCAGTCTTTGAGTACCTTTTATTTGTCGCTCCTCAATTTCAGTAGTCCACTTGTAATGAGAAATTGGAGCAGTGTTGTCAAATGATTGGAACACAATTACATTCGATGAGCATGCCTGGCATTTTCTCAGGTAGCGATGCCACTTTTCATTCATGGTCGCGCAACCCAGTGTCTTTATCAGAGAATCTGGGTCACGTGTACTAATTACGCCTGCCTGATGAAGCTGGGAGGTGAGGAGCTTCATATTCTCATGTTTGATGCACATACAACTGTCTTGTCCATCAAGCTTGGGAGTAACAACATTTGGGAGTCTGAAATGGCAGAATGTAGCATGAGATTGAGGTCGAACTACAACATCTCCAACAATTGGTGACTGAGGTGGAGTGTCCGCAAGCGAGCATGCTAAGTTTCTGTTTCTTTCGGAAACATCTCACATTTTCCCTCACTTTTTTCCGACGTTGCCTAAGCTCTCTTAGAGTTAGGCCTTTCACCATTTTAATTTTACCTTCTTTCTTCCTTCCCAAGTATCGAAGTTTCCTTCGAAACTTCCCAAGTCTTTCAGCTGGTCTTCTTTTTGCAATTCGACGTCAGCTTTCCTCCTCGCTCTCCTTTCCCTCTCTGCTTCCCTCTTCCTTGCCAACTTCTCTTCTTTGGATAGGGTTGACTTTGGTCGACCGGGAAGTGGCATTTTTGAAGTCACATAAGTAAACTGCAAATGAAAATGAAGCCAATGTGACTAAATTACCGCAATATGTAATTACCATGGTCAAAATGTAATTACCATGCTTCTTACTGCAACCATGGTAATTACACATTTTGTAGCATGGTAATTACATAAAGACGTTTGAATTGAAATATTCAGACAATAAAAAATATTATTGCGATGCTTTTTTTTGTCTTCAAATCAGCTAATCGAGCTCTTCAAAGTAAAATCAAAAAGAAAAAGTTCAGTTTGAAAATAAAAAAGTTACAAGAGCCCATGGTAATTACAAATAAAAAGCTACTTACCAGATTCACAACATTAACCACTGGATGCACACTTGAAAATGACTTCAACCTCTTGGAAACTTCTGTAACCTTGGCAAGCAGGGTTGCCAACATGGATGGGGGTGAGGAAAATCCCATATCCCTTATTTGCCTTGGTAAAAAACTCCCTCTTCTTTTTTAGCATAGCAATTACAGTATTTCTTGGGACAAAAAGTAAACTTTGCTTAGATTGTTATTGGCTGTCAAAAGTTGAGAATTTCTCATGATTCTGATCAATGAAAGCTTACTCTTGGTGGTTCCACAACTTTCGGGATCCAAGCCTCAGGTTATGATATTAAAGGACACTTTTATATTGGAAAATCATATTTTGGGACAGCCACGGTAATTACAAATATACACTTTGTTTGCATAAAAACCATATTTTTACTGAATTTATACACAACCATTCAATAGATTCTTGTAGATTAGCACTTCAATTGAAGAAATAAAAAAAAATGGGCAAGTTATAATTGCTGGTTAGTGAGGAATTACATTTGGACGTAATATTGACCCGTAGTTTGAGAATCACCCAATTAGTAGAGATGCAGTGCTGCCGATCCCCCAACCCAAAATACCCGCCACCAAGCATAAAAATTCCCGTTTTTACCGAGAAATACCCGCTAATGCTTGAAGTAATACCCGTTTTCGGGAATTATCTTTATTAACCCAGCGAGGGGAAGGGGCAAGGAGGGGGTATCAAATACTTATAAAGGGGAGCCAAATGGTCCGCAAAACAAAAATTTACTGGATAATTTTTATATTTATTATAATTGATTTTTGGAAAATATATTTTAAATTTAGTGTCAGTGTAATATAATAATTGTTAATTTGTATTACTGTATAAACCTTCTCAATTTCTTAACCTTTTTTAATTAATCAACCTTTCAATATTCACCTACATTATTATTTTCTTACTGACGTTTTGCTGGGTGACTAAAAGAAAAGGAAAGTGGACAGGTACAAAATATAATATTAGGAATTATTAATAAAACAATTAGTAGGTAAAAATTTTATATTTTAATAGCATCTAATTTGTTTAATTCAGACTTTTATTTATGATATATCACGAACTGGCACACTTAAAGACTAATAAGAGGCAGACTAGTAAACATATATATATTTTAAATAAATTATTTGTATTAAAAAAACTCTAAATAAAATTATTATGTTATTATCTAATATAATACTTAATCACTATTGCCTTTATTTCCAAGGATCGCCAATTATCATATTATCTAATATTGTTCTTAAAATAACGTCTTAATCGTTTAATTCAGACTTGATGGCCATTTATCACAAACTGTCACAATGTTATAAATTATTATCTTATTGTGTAACATATCTATCTATCTATCTATATCGGGCGCTACAGTCCATGAAGGACCTGGGCCTCTGCACACAGCTTTCTCCACTCCTCTCTGTCCGCGACCACGTTCCTCCATTCTGGATATTCAGCCGCCCGATGTCCCCCTCTAAATCATCCACCCATCTTTGCCTGGGCCTGCCTCTTCTCCTTGCTCCTCCATGCGTTCCCGTCCACATTTGTCTTGACAGCTTTTGAGGTTCCATTCTCTCCAAATGACCCAGCCATCGCAACCTCGCTTTTTTCACAACAGTGACAACATCCGTCTCATCATAGAGCTCCCTGAGCTCTGCATTGCTTATGATGCGCCACCTTTGTTGCTCTTTGACTGGGCCGTATATCTTTCGCAGAACCCTTCTTCCCCATACTAGTAGAGACTTCTGATATTCTTTTTTTTGGGGTTCATGTTTCACTACCATATGTCACTACTGGTCTTATTACAGTTTTGTATATGGTTACTTTTGCCCGTCTGGAAAGGCTTTTAAACCGTAGAGCTTTCTCCATCGCATAAAAACACCTTGTTCCCGCTGCTATTCTGGCTTTAATGTCAGCTCCTACATCATTGTTCTCTGTTACTATGCCTCCCAGATACTTAAATTCTTTACAGGTATGAAATTGTGTAATATAACACTTAAAATAACGTCTTAATCGTTTAATTCAGACTTAATTGTCATTTATCACAAACTGTCACAATGTTATAAACTTAAAATATGATAATTTAATAAACTCAAAACGTAGAAAACAAAAAGACTAGTAGGTACAAATTTGTACATAACCTTTTTAAAAAGAAATAATGATGTCTATTCAAAACATAAAACATTTATCATAATATATATATATATATATATATATATATATATATATATATATATATATATATATATATATATATACATACATTTATAGATATAAATGTGGCGCCTACAAGTTAGGTAATAACATAATATATAATATAACATACAGGTAATAACAAAAATTTTAAATTATTTATAAAACATTCAAATTTATTTGCTCTTCTAAATCACTATCGCCTTTACTTTCAAGGGTTGCCCACACATTAGTCGTCGACATGGTATTGTTGGGTTTAAAAGTTTTAAACGAACTGCCTATGTTATCGCTTACTTGCAAAATTGCTGTCAGTGTCTCACAACCTAAGCTATTGCGGTAGAGATTTTTTATATTTTTTAAGTCGCTAAAAACCCTTTCCTCGGCAGTATTCGAAAAAGGCAGTGACAAAACAGATTCAAACATTTAAGTAGCATCGAAAAAAGGTCAGCAGCGCTGGTGGCTGTACCTAACATACACGTGGACATCTGAGGAACTGAACGGCTTACATCCCCCTGATTGTCGTTGAAGGCTGACTGACCTTTTCGATTCTTCCTTGACCGAAAAATATTACAATCGCTATTGAACTTTTTGACGATAATGGTTTTTATCAATTTAGAAATAGATAACGATGTAATAGGTATTAACATTATCAGTTATGGAAAGCAAAAATACCCGAAATTACCCGTTTTTCAGAGATACCCGTTAAATTCCCGCCGATGCCAAACATTTCCCGATTTCGGGAAAAAATACCCGCATCGGCAGCACTGTAAAGATGGGACGAAAATAACATACCTTTAAAGTAACCTATTATTAACTCGGAACTGTTATCACCAAGCACCTATTACCGAGAAACCCCTATTACCAGTGATCATATTTTAAAATATCTAAATTTATATATTAAAATATCTTTTTTTGAATCTACATGTGTATTTTATAATATCTATAAATAAACCTAAGAGGATAAAGAAGAGTTCTATGATGCTCTGGAAAGACAGATAGATTTATGCCCTCGGAGTGATATTAAAATACTGATGGGGACTTTAATGCTAAGGTTGGCCGTGAAGAGATATTCCACCCCACCATAGGAAGATAGAGTGTTCACGACGAGAGCAATGATAATGGCCAACGACTCACCCATTTTGCTGCCTCACGGAACCTGATCATTGGAAGTACACTCTTTCCCAGGAAGAAGATTCATAGAGTAGCCTAGAGGTCTCCTGACGGACGTACTTTTAATCAAATAGACAATCTCCCAATCTCCTCCCGACACAAGTCTAACCTGATGAGTAGCCGGACATTCCGGGGTGCTAATATGGACTCTGACCACTTCTTGGTGATATCCAAGATCAGAGCAAGGATCTCCAGCAGCGATGAAGCAAAAAGAGAGAGAAGCAGGAGGATGGACACTGACAAACTCAAGATTCCGGAGGTACGTCTGAGATACCAGGAGAAAGTCAGGGACGAGGTATGCCGGACATATCGGTTGTTGGAGGAAGGATCGAGTGTTGATGAGGAATGGTTAGTCTTAAAGGAAGCAATTAAGATAGCAGCCAAAGATGCGGTGGGAGAGAAGGAGAGAGAGACTAGAGAGGGATGGTTCGAAGAAGAATGCCGGTGGGTCACAGGAATAAAATATCAAGCATATAGGAAAACGGTACAGAGGAGGTACACCAGGCAGACGACAGAGGAATACTGAAAATGTAGAAGGGAGGAGAAAAAAGTGCACCGAGGAAGGAAAAAATAATTGGGAGAGGATGAAGCTGTAGGAGATTGAAGAAATGAAAAATGCGCATGAAAACCGGCTGTTTTTTCAGAGGGTCAACCAAGAGAGATTAGCCTTCCAACCAAAAAGCGTTGCTTGCAAAAATGAAGATAGGCGCTCCTAAACAAGAAAGAAGAGATCCTGGAAAGATGGGCTGGTCATTTCGAAGCACTTCTAAATAAGGGAAATGGAACAGACTTAGAGGAAAGAAGACAGACTGGAGAGGAAAACATAGATAGCCTTGAAGCTCCCCCATATTCAGAAGAGGTGATTGAAGCTGTTGGCCGGTTGAAAAATCACTAATGCCCAGGACCAGATGAGATATCTGCGAAACTTCTCAAGTATGGCGGGGAAGAACTACATAAGGAGCTGTACAACCTGATTCTCCGAATATGGAATGATGAGGAGCTGCCAGAGGAGTGGAAGAAGGGGACCGCATAATATGTTCAAATTATCGCGGGATTTTCCTCCTCCCTAGCGCTTACAAAGTCCTTTCTGTCATTCTACACGACAGATTATATCCCTATGCTGAGCGAATGGTTGATGATTATCCTACGCCCCTCTGTGGCAGTTTAGCCATCTGACGACGAGCCTCCCAGTTAGATGTTTTATAACAGCATATATATTTTTTATTTGATTTATGACTAGCAAAAATAATATAATTGCTAATGTATAGGTTTCATATTTGAGTGTATTTTAATTATCATTAAAATTAATAATCTTAATATATATAAATTACGTGTCGCTGTCTTGGGGCAGGCTGACACCTAAACTACTGAACCGGGTGGAGTTTGATCCAACAAAAAAGATAGGATAGCTTATATCTTAATTTATAGTCGCAATATTATTTGTATATTACCTGTAAGTCACAATATCTGTTAGCTCTATACGATTCTAACATATGGCGGTATAAGGTTATACTATTTTATAAAAGGACAAGCCATTTTTCGTTTGTGATCACTAACTGCAAAAAACTACTGAACCAATCTCTACCAAATTTTGACTACCTCATCTTTATAGGATGGTTTAGCAATAGTAAAATCTAATGATTTTCAACTAATTCTTTATTGAAAAATGAATAATAAGTGGATAACAGTGAAGTTCAAAAATGGCGGCAATTGCCATCTACATGAAAGGTTAAAAGGTACAGTGTTATATAGAGGTGAACATTGATAATAAAATTTACTTATTTCTAATTAAATTGTTATAAAAACAGCTATATGGAGTGAAATATACCAAATTTTAACATCATTTTCATAGTTCTAGTTTTAGCAACAATAAAACTTTAAATGTACAATGTTGAGTGTTAGAAACGGGTTTTGCCACACTATGACATACTTTTATGGTTAGAAATTAAAATCCAACCAGATCAAATCAATAAAATTATTTCTGTCGAATGAAAATTATTAAAAATCAAAATGGCGATCCTCAGCTGTTTAATATTGTGTGTAAAAATATGAATTTTGAACCTTTAGTTGTAAGCACTGATAATGCAGTTTCTTAATAGTCTCAGTCCATTTGGATTACCAACTCATATATTAAAATTGAAAATTGGATGTCTAATTATGCTTTATGTTATCTTCAAATACCTAATCAATCTAAATTTAACAAAGTTAATAATGACTGCTATGCGTAAAAATATCATCAAAAATATAATTTTCAATTCTTTACTTTAATACAAGATTTTTATCGATAAATATAAAAAAAAAAAAAAAATCAATTATTAGTTAAAATTATCTAAGATCTTCACTTATGAAAGAGGTCGAAGCCTCGACGGGGGATGATGAAGTTATATATAAAAGGACAAGCTATTTTCGTTCGTGATCACTAACCGCGAAAACTTTAGAACTATTCTCTACCAAATATAACTATATCATCTTCATAGTTCAAGGATGGTGTAGCAATAATAAAATTTACATATTTTCTATTAAATTACTGTTTAAAAAGCGATAAATATGTGGTGTGCAGTAAAGCGAGCGCCATTCAAGAGAGGTTACAACGATCCGGTATTAAATATAGATAGAAATTCATAATAAAGTTACTTAATTCAATTAAATTGTTATCCAAAAAGCTATAAATATGTAGCAAGCAACAATAGCGTTTTAGTAAAACTAATGAACCTATCTGACCCAAATTTTAACTATATCATCTGCATAGTTCTTGAAAGATTTACAATTAGAAAGTTTACTATATTAATAATTTATACTATTATATAAAAGGACAAGCCATTTTACGTTTGTGATCACTAACCACGAATACTACTGATCCAATCTGTACTAAGTATTAACTACATCATCTTCATAGTTCCAAGAAGGTTTAGCAATATTAAAATCTACTGATTTTTAATTTATTTTTTTTATTAAAAAAAGAAAATATGTGGACAACAGTGAAGTTTGAAAATTGACCGATAGGTGGCGAGTGCCATTCTACAAGAGAGGTTACAAAAGAGCTTGAAATCGATGATAAAATTTACTTATTAAACTATAAAGAAAATTGTTAAAAAATATTTAAATATGGTGTGCGATATGCGGATCCCAGTGAAGCTTGAAAATCGACCGATTGTGATAGCACCATTCCACAATAGAGTTAACAATGGTAAACTGAACCTATCTGTACCGACATCTAAATAAATAATTTTTATAATTCTAGGAAGGTTTTGCAATGGTAAAATTTACAATAACTAAAATTTAAATGTACAATGTTGAGAGGCAGGACCGAGGTTTGCCACACTGTCATATACTTTTATAGTTCGAAATCAACATCCAACCAGATGAAATCAATAAAGTTATTTCTGTCGAATACAAATTATTACTAAATCAAAAAGTCGATCCTTTGCTTTTTTATATTGTGTGTAAAAATATGATCCACGGGCCTTCTGCCGAAAGCACTGATAATGCAGTTTATTTTCCGCAAGAGTTTCTTAATAGCCTTTATCCATCTTGATTACCAATTAAAAAAAAAATTAAAAATTTTATGTCTAATGGTGCTTTTACGTAATCTTCAACTGCCTAATCAGTGCGATTATAACTAGATTAATAATTACTGCTATGCGTGAAAAAATCATTGAAGAAATAATGCTGAACCACATGCTAAAATACAAGAATCTTATCGATAAACAAATAAAACTTTAAATTTTATGCATTTACATTTAAAAAATGTAAAATATTACATTTTTCTGACTTTTGGTTTTTGAGTTATAAGCTTTTAAAAATGTAAAAAATACCATTTTCGATCCTCACTCAGTATATTCAAAGTTATGCCATTAAAAAACTATTGCTCCTAGAGAGCTCAAGTTTGCGGCATTCTTTTCCAATTGAAATGCCCTTTAATTTGATATATAAATTGATATATTTTACGTCCATTTTGAATTTTTCCGAAACGTCCAAAAAATGTACAAATCAGGTACTTAGGTAAATAAGACATCATGATAATGCTTAGTGAAAATCTGAATTTAAACAAAATATACTCTTCAAAATGAAAAGCAAAGAAAAAAATTATTGTTTATTAGAAAACTGTTAGTAAAGCGACCCCAGATCAAAAGAGTTATGTACTTATTTTATTATATTTTCAAAATATCCTCCGTTGTTTGAAAATATCTTTTGTTGGGCAACTGAAAACCGCCACATGATTCAACAAGTAACATTCTAGCATCGTTTTTCAGTGAACGTGTGGACCGACTCATTGGTTACATATTTTGCCCAACAGATTAAATGGTGTGAGTTACTTGAATTTTTGCAAAACGTTCTGCCACATTTTCTTCACGAAATTTATAAAAATTGGTATCTCCTGAAATACTAAACTAAGGTTTTCAATCACTCAGAGTATCTCAGTGATAGTGAAATATTGCTAAGGGACCTATAAATACGTCAGAATATACCTGAACTTTGTGAAAAACACTTTTACATCTCAAGGGATACCATGAAAAGTTGTCTGGCGACCTAGCTGGCCGATGTATCACACCATTTCAACCAACCCATGTGGGGTACCGTTGGTTTTATTTATACTGCTGTCAAAAAATGTGGAGGAGCACCATCGTGTTGGAAAATAATGTTTTGCTGAAATTTAGGTGGAATATCGAAAAATGGCTTGTCCTTTTATACAATACTATAAATCAGGGGGTTTCAATTTTTAAACTTCATGGTTATCCATATATAATCGCTTTTAAATAACAAATTATATGAAAATCAGTAGATTTTATTATTGATGAACCTTCCTGGAACTATAAAATGTGGTTAAAATCTGGTACTAATTGGTTCAGTAGTTTTCGTGGTTAGTGATCACATACGAATAATGACTTATCCTTTTATATAATAGTATAAATAAAGATTAGTTAACATCTTAAATTAGTGATTAACGCTGCAGAGGTCATTATGAGTTATTCAGATCGATATATTTCTAAAAATCATCTTTAGATATCTTTTTTTCCGCCTGTTAAAAAATATTGATATCGTTGTTCTTTCCCCCAAGAAGGTTTCATTTAAACCAGGTTCACGAATGACTACAATGGCCAGCTGTTATCTGTGATAAATCTTACAGGAATAAATCTTTATTTATTATAGTACCTTTTAAATTTTCAATGCACTGTGAGTAGCGAATATTTTTTTTTTTCTGATTGTTGAACTTAATCACTTTATGAAAGAAAAATGTCAAGAACTTGGGAAACTTTATTTAATCTCAGCAGTTTTATGAAGTATTTGCTTTTAGAAGCTTTACCTGATGATAAATTGGAAGCTCCTTCCTATGTATTGGATTCACTTTATGATTTATTGACTGCTACTTCTGCATGGATAGAGAAAATTAAATCTAGTTCAAACAACAACAATGCAGTGAAATATCAGCTTACCTCAGGGTCAGCAGGTGTTAATATCAGCAAAAATTATTCTACTTGCAATTTCAAAATTAATAAAACCCCTCTTCCCCTCTCAAACCAATCAAATGAACAAATATCTAAAAATGCTGTGACGAATTTGGAAACCACATCTAAGAATTTATCCGAAGTGTTTTTAAAGCTAAGTAAAGAAATGATTAATGGTAGGCCATTTGGACATTATTGTGTACCATGCGATTCAACTATTTATTTTCCCAAAGATTGGGATAATCACCTTGCAGACCGATTTCACTCTTACCTTGAGGAAAATTTTGAATTTAATCAGAGATATTGTGATCATTGTTGTTTAAAAATATTTGCTTCATTTGGAGATATGACCAATAAACTTTTTAAGTGTCATGAATTAGAACATAATTCGCGAAATAACAATTTTTCTTCTAAAGAAAACAGCTCTAAAAGTGAAACCAAGAAAAAAAAAAATAAAATTAGAGATGAATCACTTAAACCTAATTTAGATGTAGCCGGTAGAGACATTGAAGTTAATTCTTGTTATAAGACAAGTCAGAGTGTGAGTCCTGTATTTATTGAACTCGACAAAAAAATGCATTCAGGCAAAGAAAAAGGTTTTTACTGCCACATTTGTGATAAAGCTTTTGAATTGGTAACTGAATGGAATATGCATTTTCAGAATGTTCCTGAGCATAACGACCAAACTGACAGTTCTGCTTGCTATGAAAAGTGCGGATCTTGTAATTTAGTCATTTTTGCTGTCCCATCAATTCAAAAGTGGTATATATCTCATCATATGTGTGGTCATTATTGTTCTGACGGGAAGAAGTCTAATTTAAAAAGTTCTGTTGAAAATATACCAGCAGCAGTGCAGAGCAAAGAAAATTCCCTCTCTAATAGTAATAATGCTCCTAATAAGAATAATCAGTCGAGTAGTTCATATAAGATTTGTCAACAATTTCAGAATTTCAATGAAAAAATTCATGATAATAATCTTCAAGGTCATTTTTACTGTAGGCCATGTAATGCTTCTCTTAATCCCGAAGAGTGGATCAAACACTCATACAACAAAAAACATTTGGAATTAATGGCAAGTAAAAAATTTAAAAATTGGAAAGGTACTTGTACGTACTGTTCTCTTTCAATAATTGGCACCCACGACACTGTCAAATATTATATGGAGTTTCATTCTCAGCATCATAAAAAAGTTATATCATATGATTTTGTTAAAATTTCTTCTAGTAATACGTCAAACAATTTTACCTCAAACTTTTCCAGAAAAAAATCTGGGGCTAGAAAAATAGCATCTCCGAATTCAGTGTCAACATTGGGTGAAGATGATGTGAGCGATTTTGATGACCAAGATATTAATAATAGTAAAATTGAACCAGCAAGCTCTTTCAACTCTGATGTAAGTGGGGAAACTTCTTGGTACACATCATCGAGGGACGAGCTGTTGCACAATAATATCACACAGCTCATTGAGTCAAGAACAAGTGAGAAATATGCTACTGGAGAGCCACAGTTTGGTGGCTTCTGCACACTCTGTGAATTTAAAACCAGTGATGGTTTTGACTGGTATAGCCATTTGTCTTGTAATGATCATTGTCAGAGAAAGACATTTCAAGATCAACATGGCAAATTATCTGATTTAAACATTGAAATTGTGGGGAATATTAATGTATTCGAGAAATATAAGTCATTAGTCAAAGGAAATTGGTCTTTCATTGAAAGTTAAAATTTATGTGATAAATAAATAAATTTGTCAATTCCTTTATTATTAAATTAAAGAGATTAACTATTCTATTTTGATTCAAAACTATTATATTTATCAATATAAATTCATTGTATTGATTAAATATTTTTATAAAGTGTCAAAATCATGAAAAATTAATTTAGTGTATTTAAGTGAAATGAGTGTATTTGTGAAATATAAATTATTACTCTTGGTAATTGGTCTTTCATTAAAAATTAAAGTTTATTTGGTAAATCAATAAATGTTGTAAATAAAATAATAATTAAACTGATAAATTAATATTTTGTATCAAAATTATTTATATTTTTATCAATATATATATTTTTATAAAGTACCATAATCATGAAAATTATTATATAAATTAAGTAATTTATATATTGGTCGGAATATTTGTGAAGTATAAATTATCGATCTTTCATTGAGTCAAAGTTTATGTGATAAGGCAGTAAATATTGACAATTGCATTGTTGTTAAATTGAATTGGTAAATCATTCTATTTTGTATCAAAACTATTTATATTTTTATCAATGTAAATTTATTGTAGAGAATAAATATTTTATAAAGTATCGTAATTATAAAAATTAATATTGAAATTGTGCTATTTGTATATGTGAGTGTCTTTCTGAAACAAATTGTCTGCCAAATTTAATAAATTAATTTCATGAAAATTATAATTTGTGATAAATGTTAGTTCTTTATTCTATAAATTCAATTTAATATAATATTTTATAAATCCTCTAAATTACATAATTATTAAACAGATAAATCATTATATTTTATATTAAAACTATTTATACAGGGTGAGTATCTCTTAGCGTAAAAAAAAAAATTGGGTGAAACTAGATCAAAAGTGTAGCCAAATGCCGCAGACCTCACCTTTCTATTCCAATCCGTTGCAGATATATGGTAAATAAACGATTTTTTTTTGGAGGAAAGCATGTTTTTTACGATAAAAGCTGTAATATCTCCATTTTGTTTAAATATTTTTCAAATATTGATCACATTTTCGGATTTAGCAATAAATTTCCTATAAGATCGGAGTAATTTAACCTTGAATTTTACAAACTTGGGACCTAAAAAATATCTTTATCTTCACCTAATTTAGGGAAGTTACAATTTCTTATAATACTTCAGCGCTCACTGCTTTTCATAAAAACAATCCACAAAACTGCAAAGCTCTCAAAAACTTGCAAATTTAATAAGCTTTCAAATGATATGTTAAAAGTAATGATTTTGTTTTAATTTCATGGAGAAATTTACTTTTGAAACCGAAAAAACATGGTGTTCTCATTTAGCATACAAATCAGGTACTTTGGTAAATAAGACATTATGATAATCGCTGATGAAAATCTGTATTTTAAATAAAAGAAACACTTCATTAGAATAAAAAGCAAAGAAAAAATTTGTTAATTTGAAAATAAAAGAATCACTGTCAATAAAGCGCCGCCAGAGTCCGTTATTTTATTAAATTTTCAAAATGTCCTCCATTATTTCGAATGCAGCTTCTTGCTCTCTTTCTCACAGCCCCTACGGTCACTGCTAAAGTCAGACGCTGTTGCAATTTGGCTCCGGCCTCCAGAATTCTCGTCTTTAGGACCTCAATGCTGGTCACTTCTCTGGCATATACCTCGCTTTTTATGTAGCCCCACACATAAAAGTCCATTGGAGCTAAGTCAGGTGACCTAGCTGGCCAATGTATCACACCATTTCTACCTATCCAGGTCGAATATCGTTGGTTCAGCCATTCCCGTACTGCTGCCGAATGATGTGGAGGAGCACCATCGTGTTGGAATATTATGTTTTGCTGAACATCAAGTGGAATGTCGTGAATAAGTTGTGGTAGAATATTTTGTAAAAAATCCAAATAACTTTCTCCATTCAATCTGCTGGGCAAAAAATGTGGCCCAATGAGTCGGTCCCCTATTATCCCAGCCCACACATTCACTGTAAAACGATGCTGGAAAGATGCTTCTTGAACCATATGTGGGTTTTCAGCTGCCCAGTAGTGCCGGTTGTGGACGTTAAAAATTCCTTCCCTTGTAAAAAGAGACTCATCTGTCCATAAAATTTTCCTCAGAAACTGGTGTTCTTGAATGTCTCTATTTAAAAGCCAGCGGCAAAATTGTATTCTATGTACATGATCATTAGGTTCTAGCCCTTGTACTTGTGTGAAATGATATGGGTGAAAATGTTCTCGGTGCAAAATGTTGATAACTGACCTTTGGGAGATACCAATTTCACGGGCCAAGTCTCTTGATGAAACACTGGGATTTTCATTTACTATATCAATAATTTCCTCTTCGAGTTCAACATCATGAGGAACTTGTCCCAATTCTTGACGTAACTTATGAACGGAACCTGTTTCAGATAAACGTTGATGAGTTCGTGAAAACACTATCGTAGAGGGGAGGCGCCTATCTGGAAACCTAAGTTGGTACTCCCGCCGCGCTGCACTCGCGTTTCCATTACAAAAACCATACAAAAAATGTATGTCAGCGTACTCACCATTTGTGAACGTTGCCATCTTCGCAGGTGTATTGCCAAACAGAAAAAAAAATAATCCCAATAAATAAAATGGGCCCTCAAGCTAAGGATAAGCAATATTAGCAAGGGTCTTTCTAATGATAGTGACACTTTTATCTCTGTAGCTTCTTAATTTCCAAATCAAACTTTCAATCATTATATCAAAATAAAAATAAAATAATAAACAATAATCCCCTCCCATTTCAAAATAAACAGGAAAATAACTATGAAATAGCGATAATGTGCTTAGTACTGAGAGAGGTCAAAGTCGCTGTTGTTATTATGAATACCTGAACTGGCCTAAAATTTATGTCAATAAATATTATATTTTTTCTTTGCTTTTTATTCTAATGAAGTGTTTCTTTTATTTAAAATACAGATTTTCATCAAGCGATTATCATAATGTCTTATTTACCAAAGTACCTGATTTGTATGCTAAATGAGAACACCATGTTTTTTTTTCGGTTTCAAAAGTAAATTTCTCCATGAAATTAAAACAAAATCATTACTTTTAACATATCATTTGAAAGCTTATTAAATTTGCAAGTTTTTGAGAGCTTTGCAGTTTTGTGGATTGTTTTTATGAAAAGCAGTGAGCGCTGAAGTATTATAAGAAATTGTAACTTCCCTAAATTAGGTGAAGATAAAGATATTTTTTAGGTCCCAAGTTTGTAAAATTCAAGGTTAAATTACTCCGATCTTATAGGAAATTTATTGCTAAATCCGAAAATGTGATCAATATTTGAAAAATATTTAAACAAAATGGAGATATTACAGCTTTTATCGTAAAAAACATGCTTTCCTCCAAAAAATCGTTTATTCATATATCTGCAACGGATTGGAATAGAAAGGTGAGGTCTGCGGCATTTGGCTACACTTTTGATCTAGTTTCACCCAATTTTTTTTTTTACGCTAAGAGATACTCACCCTGTATTTGTATTGTATTAACAATATAATTTAATACATGGTTCATATATTTTTATAATTTGTCATTATCATGTAAATTAATATTTAAATTTCGGATATTTTTAAAAATCAATTTTTTTTTAATTGAAGTAGTTTTTATTTTTAATTATTTTTTTGTTAATCAAGTTCTGGTTTTACCTTAAATTTATTTTTGAGATTGAACTATGGTTAATATATATG
This sequence comes from Euschistus heros, assembly GCA_003667255.2. Lineage (NCBI taxonomy): Eukaryota > Metazoa > Arthropoda > Insecta > Hemiptera > Pentatomidae > Euschistus > Euschistus heros. Next base: position 1,017,573 of record RCWM02000295.1, read on the forward strand.
TTCAGTAACATAGCCTGTTTACCACTCATTTACGGTGTTTTTTTGTAAGAAAAATAAATAAAATAAGCTTGTTAAATAGTTATTAAAAAAAAAAAAAAAAAAAAAAAAAGAATACTTATCTTTCCAATTAATTTTTTTTTTTATTAATTAAAAATTAATAAAGTTTTGATTTAATGATTAACTATTTTTATTTTTTAACCTGTTCACAACCAAAGCTGATTTTTCACATCTGTTATCTTCATACAAGATTATGATAATTAATCATCCCTCAAAATACAAATGGAGAATGTACCATTAGTTTCACCTTATATATTATATATATATATATTACCTTATATTATATTTATAATATATAGTTTATATATATTATAATTATAATATATAGTACTTATATAATATTACTGTATAATGAATCGCAGTTTAATATTTTGATGAATAAGAAAAAATTATATAGGATTGATGAAACATTTTGTGTGAAACGTTTTATTGACTATGAAATATATTTAAGGGCTTTAAAAATATGGCAAAGCCAAGAAATGGCGCCCATATGATTATTAATATTTTTGATTAATAAAACTAGTTTGGGAGATATCATTGCTCATTATTCTTATAAGTATCATAATCTCCTTATATAATAACTACATATTTAATTTCTTAGACATGGTTCGACATCGGTGTCTGGAGACCCTATTCGGGCATAACCAGCTGCCATAAAAAAGTGGATACACTTAAATTAAGGGAAAAATCTGGCAGTTGAGCATGATTTTAAACATATTATGATACATTGTATATACCATTAGTTTTTTTAAAGGAATTTCACACTGATGATACGCTCTACTAAGAAACCAGATGTTTTGGATGATTTAACCCTTTGCACTCCGAAGCCGCGAACCCAATGCCTGGCACAGAACTCATATGCCGGGGTATCAGCCGGTAATTCTTTTCATGGCTTTCACTCAGGTGGCTGGGACTATTTTCCTCCCCCAGCACTCAAATAGTTTTTTACACTTTTCTGTAGCATGTTACTCAATGGTTTTTTTAAAGGCTTAAATAATATATATATATATATATATATATATATATATATATATATATATATATATTTTTTTTTTTTTTTTTTGCACGAGAGTGTGTATATATGTATATATATATACACACTCGAATATATATATATTTACACGAGTGCAAAAAAAAACCGGCACACCTTGAATGGTCGCATATTGTTTGTTTTTTCTCTTTCACTACTTAAAAAAAATTGCCAATTTTTTTTATATATGTAGTGAATATATTCTGTTTATATGACACCAAAGGACATGTAATAAAACATGCAATTTAAAGCAAGAAAAATTATCAAACAAAAAAGTACCCATTTATTGATTATATGATAAAAAAATAAAACCTCTAAACTTTGTTTACAATATGCAAGAAACACAAAATTTGTGGCCTTTAATATCGGGTGTTTCCTCCTCTTCCTAGAATAACAGCCTGCATCCTTGCAGGCATGCTGCTTATAAGATTGGCCACTCGATCTTGAGAAATCTGCTCCCATTTTCTTCTATGGTGGTTCTCAGCTCCTGGAGGGTTATGTTGCTGTCGGATGGCTTTCTTAAGATGGTCCCACAAATGCTCTATAGGATTTAGATCCAGGCTGCGAGCTGGTCACTCCAAGGTTTGGATACCAACCTCATCAAGGAAGCCTCTTACAGCATTGGCGACGTGTGGCCGTACATTATGATGCATAAACATGAAATTAGGGCCAATGAAAGGCGCAAAAGGGACTACATACTCTTCAAAGATGTCTTTTATACAAGTTTGTGCATTGAGGAATGGCCTTCGGAATACGTGGAGGTCTGTGTTCGCTTCTAAACAAACCCTCCCTAAACCATCATCGACACTCTCCCGAACTGTACTGTACCTACTACATTTTACTGAGCGTAGCGTTCTCCTCATTTTCTCCAGGCTCTAGCTCGAACATCTGAAGCATGCAGGCCAATTCTAGACTTATCTGAAAAGAGAACAGAGGCCCAATCAGCTTCAGTCTAGGCAACATGTTCTCGAGCAAAACGGAGTCAGACTGCTCCGTGAACTGCAGTGAGGGGAGGGCCGGTAGCAGGAACATTAGAATATAGATTCATTTCAGCCAGGCGTCTACTTATTGTATGCACGGAGACATCCACACCTCGAGCAATACGAAGCCGGTAGCAAGCCATTACAGATGTCTGGAAGTGGTTCTTTAGTCTCCAATTTAATAAATCGATTGCCAACTTAGATTGTTACTCTCGGCCGACCTCCTTGTGTAGCTGCTCGTCTCCTGGTACCTCTGGATCGCCTGCCGAACCCTTGTTTCTGGTACCCCGAGAGTGCTGGCCACGTATCGCTGACATCTTCCGTCCTCAGTTAACTTTACAATTTGAGTGACTACCGTGGCATCGAGCTCCATATTGGGTAGAATTGGATTAACGTGGGACAAAGAAAATAAAAAAAAATTAGAAAAACTACCCACGGTTGTTCATTGCACTCTTCTAGAGAACTGAAGACTTACTGGGAATATGTTTATCTTTAAACTTGGGCCCTTCTTTGTTATTCCTAGAGAGGATTATTGTAATGTTATCACTTATGCCCCGGCCTATATGTGTGCTGGTTCAATTACATTATTCCTTAATTCATCTCATTAATCATATTATTTTAATGAAATTCAAGGTGCGCCGGTTTTTTTGCACTCGAGTATATATGTATATATATTATTTTACAATATTCTAGGAATATTATTATTCTACATTATTCTAGGAATAGACTCCAACAGCAGATCATTCTTCTGGAATGACATCAAAATCAATCCCAGAGGTCGAACCTTTGAGGCATTTATCATTTCCCAAAATTTAAGCTTAATTAATAAACCTTCAGAATTAACAACATTCAACGGACCAAGAGGTAAGAGTAATATTGACTTGACAATAAGCAATAACAAAACGACAAGATTACTGACGAACTGGAAGATACTAAACGACTGTAACTTTTCGGACCACAATTCTATTTACTACCTGGCAAAATTTTATTTAATTACCTGGCAAAAAAACGGACATCGCCAAAATTATAACTGTTTAGATAGAAAACACTACAAAATCAAAAACGTAAACTGGGAAAACTTTGAAAAAATCTTACCTTCCAACTTAAAAAACGATTCAATATACTCGAAACGGACTCTAATACACAAGATACAGAATCAAAAATCGTCAACATTATCAACAATTATGAAGTGGACAAAATTATCGAAATTTTTAACAAAGCAATTACTAAAACTTGCAATATGACGTTTATATTAACTAACACTAAATTTACAAAAAATAGACCTCACAGAACAGTACCCTGGTGGAACGACAAACTAACTGAACTGAGGAAACAAACTAACAGACTTAGGAAATCTTACCAAAAAACTAATACTAACAAAGACATGAGAACATTAAAGAAACAAGTATATTTGGACTGCAAACACAGATACCAGGCACTTATGAAAACATCAAAAATCGATTCTTGGAAAAATTACTGCTCTGAAGAAAATAACCCCTGGAATTGGTCTAATAAATATGCAGAAAGTAAACTGAAAAACCTAAACATTCTACGAACTGTACAAACAGACAATAACGAACACAGGAAAGATTACCAGGAAACGATTACAAACCTACTAGACAACTTGATTCATGAGGACAATTCGATTGACATTACTCAAGAACAGGTTACAATAAGGACTAAAGCAAATACACCCCCTGCTTCAAACAATGACTATCTCCTTGAACGAAATGAAATCCTACATTGTATCGAGAACTTAAATAAAAAGAAAACACCTGGACATGACAAATTCAGTACAGACATTATACAACAAGTTACAAATATTTATCCAAACTTAATTACTAAAATTTATCAACTGATCTGGCTCAAAACACAAATTCCGATAACCTGGAAAAAAGGACTCTTACATATAATACCGAAGAGAGACTCTAACAAGTTACGCCCAATTACAATCCTCCCAATTATGAGCAAAGTTCTAGACAAAATAATCAACAACCGATTTACCCACTTTTTACTTACAGACAACTTGCACCAATTTGGATTCATTCCCCAAAAAAGTACTGTCGATGCTCTCTATTATACTAATTCATTTATAGAATCAGCAACAAATAATAAAAAAAAAAAAATTGTTTAATGCTGAAACTCGACATATCGGGAGCGTTTGATAATGCCTGGATACCTGCCATAATGTTTAATCTGAGGAAGTACCAATGCCCATGAAATTTATTTCAGTTGATATTAAGCTTCTTTCAGGATCGATCAGTTGAAATCAGATCCAACAACTTCAAAATTTCAAAGAAACTAACTATTGGCACTCCCCAAGGTTCTTCTCTCTCACCGACGCTCTGGAATATTTTGGTCAACTCTTTATTCGATTTAGTACTTCCAGAGAATATAGAGATAACCACGTACGCAGACGACATTTTACTTCTCGTCACTGGTAAACGTTTCCCCCAATTACAATTAATCACCAATCAAGCTCTAATTATTTTGGAAAAATGGGCAACAGATAATAAACTCGAATTTAATACTGACAAGACAAAATACATAATTTTTACCAAGAAACGAATTATTCCAAATTTAAACATTAGACTCTATTTCAAAACACTTGTACAAACGGAAACCATGACATATTTAGGGATAACATTCGACAGGAAACTAAGTTGGAAAGCACACACAGACTACGTTGTTAACAAAACAATAAAAACAGTAAACGGACTAACTATCGCTGCAAGAAACACATGGGGCCTAAAGACAGAGGCACTAAAAATTATCTATGAAGGGGCTATCATCCCGAAACTCCTTTACACCATACCCGTTTGGGAATTAGGAGCAGTCAAACCAATCAATCTGAAAAAGCTTCAGCGGGTTCAGAGACTGATGGGAATAAGGATAAGCAAAGCATATCGCACTATCTCTTACGACGCTGCCTGTGTCCTAGCAGGGATAAAACCAATTCACTTAAAAATTACAGAACTAACGACATTATATAAAATAAAAAAACAAGGACTAAAGAACAAGGACATGGAGCCAAGGGACATTGAAGACGAACTAACTACCAAATACTGGATACATCCTGCTATACACGCTAAACTAACAGAGTACATAACAGACACAGGAGCTACAGACACAGACAAAGGAAGTATTGACATTTACAAGGATGGAAGCAAAGACGAACAGCACACAGGATGCGCACTAACTCTATATCACAATAACTGCTACTACGATGAACAATACAGACTAGGCCATAACTGCTCTAATAATCAGGCAAAGAAATTAGCTGTAGTTAATGCCACAGAATATATTCTAAGACAAACGTACGTTGCTCAACACAAATACACCATTTACACGGACAACAAGACATTAGTAGACTCAACTAATAACCCCAAATCCAACGACCCACTGACACATCAACTCAAGACAAATTTGATTGAACTAATGAACCGTGGAACACCAACTAAATTGATCTGGGTCAAAGGCCATAGTGGAATCGAAGGGAACGAGCGAGCAGATTTACTGGCAAAGACAGCTGCTCACGATTCAGAACTAGCTATAGATTACAACCGTATTCCTATCTCATTTATTAAGCAACGTATTAAAACAGACTCACTTACTGAATGGGACAAACTTTGGAACAACTCAACAAAAGGACGACCCTTGCACAAATACATCCCAAACATCACACTACAAAATCACAATACACCAAAAAGTACACATCAAAAATTTACACAACTGCTAACGGAACATGGACAAACTAATCACTACTTAAAACGATTTCACTTCAAAAACACAGACACATGTGAATGCGACGGACAGACTCCACAAACATTTCATCATTTACTATACAACTGCACCCTTTACGAACACAACAGATATTTACTGATAAAGACAGTACTGATGAATGGGGACACATGGCCTTCTCCGGAAGCAAAGCTATATAAAAAATATAAGAAACCTTTAGTGAAATTTGCTACATCAATTGGACCTCATTCATGAAGAAGGAAGATCACCCCTCATCAAAATCTAAGAAAAATACTTGAAGACACATCAGAAAATCAACTTGTCTACTCGTTTTTTTTCCCTTCTTTTCTTTTCTCTTTTTCTATTGTCTTAGACGTATTTATTTATTTTTTAATTATACCTATTAATAGTTCTTTTTTATTCATGAATTTTTTTTCTCTTTTTATTCCTTTTCTTATTTTTCGCCGTTTGTTATAAAATATAAAAATATAAAATTTTTAAACTTTTTATTAATTACTTCAAATTTAAAGAAAAATATAATACAAAAACAAAAAATTTACAAAAAATAAAAATAAAAATAACAATATTTTCAAGAGAGGATTTTGAAAAAAATGATGCCGGTCCGTACCCGGCTTAGGAGTCCTGTGTTAGACAAGTGGAACCTATAATCTGAGTAGGATTGCATTTTTATTTTGCCAGATTATAACTGGCTAATGAGTGCAAAGGGTTAAACTTCTGAAATCCAATTTAAGGCTAAATGTATCCCTTTCAGTCAAGCGTTGGAAACAGTAGAATTTATTTCCGGAATTTCTCCGGAACGGAATGTCCGATTTTCAATCTGTAAAATTCTTTGTGTATTTGGTAAACACAGAATTCACGCTACGGAGCGTTTTTTCCATAAATTCAATAATTAGGAAAATAGAACGTAAAAATAGGTGTTAAATATATATTTTGTTAAAATATGAGGTTATAGCCAGTTGTAGAAACGTTTTCTGAAACGAATGACGTCTTCCAACTAATCATAGCATGCATATTGCGATCGTAATGTTAAAAATACGAATTTTGTTTACAATCGGATAGAATTGCGTCACCGGCTGAAACGGTCTCTTCCTTACCGAAATGACTCTCACATAGGTATTCCTCGATATCTGAAGAACTAAAGAAAAATTGTATGATTTTGTTTTCTTGTTATTATTATTTTTTATGTGTCGTTAAATCCAGTCTATTAACAATTTCTCATTTTTTGAAGTAAGAATAAGGCAATTAAAATTAATTTTTCGAATTGACTAAAGCTGAATTAAAGTTTTAATATATATTTTGATAAATTTATCAAATGTTTTATTTGTCTATTTATTGCCAAATAAAAAAAAAAATGATCCTTATTTTATTGCGGTATCTTAGGAAACATGGCCCTTTTCACTAACTAATTATCCTTATTGTAAACTTTTATTTTCTTGAAGCGTTTGACGGTTCAACAAGTTTTCAACCATAGTAATTAAAAATATTAAAAAAAGAAACAAAAAAACTTTTAAAAGTTTTGTTTACTTACTGCAGGAAATCTAACACTATCTGACCCTTTTCACCGTAATGTATTAGGGACAAATAATATGAAATGTTCCAAATAAATTCGATAAGTTATCTAGCCGATAGGCACCTATGTAATTATATATAAATTTAGGTAGCATGTCGGTATATGAAGTCAAACCCATAGTACAGAAACCAGGTAAAATATATTCCGGAAATCCCAATAACAATTGAAAATATTTCCTGCTCAGAACAAATTGTATTTTCGTTCAATTTCTATCGTTTTATATAAATAGTTCTAAATCCAAAAAAAATAGTTCTGCTAGACGAAGAAAACCTGAACTGAAAAGAAGAGCTGATAATGAAAAAGAGTACGTACCCATATAATATTTATTATGATGTAATTTGAAAACATAGTGTTGTTTCGCTGAGTTGTTCAAATTCAACTTTGAAAATCAATAATTTTACATTAGTTGACGGTAAAAATTGTAAATAAAATTAAAAAATGACAGATAAATAAAATCAGTTTTATAACTGGCTCCTTGGAAATATTTTAGAATTACCGTAATATAAGGTTATTTTATTATTCCTAAGTCTCGTGGATATGTAATTTCAACCATAATAATTAAAACATATTTTTAAAAAAATAACCGGGAAAAGTAATTTTAAAATGTAATTTCCTACCATCGGTTGGATATATGTACTTACGAAACGGTTTATCCTTTTATATTTGTATGATTTGATTTATTTGGTTGTAAATACAAGTAGTGGAAATCAGTTGAAGAATGTGATTTTTTTCTGATTTCTCACGGCCACATCACATTGTGGGGTTCGTTATTTTTTCTTAGCAAAATATAAAAAATATATCAATAATTTGTATGAAATCGGGTAAAAAAGCTCATGAGTTGACATTGTTATAGATGAAGTTACTACCATATAGTGGTAGTCAACATGAATCAGAGTCAAACAATAATAATCCCTATACAATCATTGTTTTATAACTTTTATGAAAGGATTGAACATCGGATGTTATTAGCTCTTTGATCAACTTGGAAACCGCTACTCTTAGCACATTTTCGTACTATACATTAATAAAGCAAATCTAATTTGTAACAAATTTTGTTTTATATGTTTTTTTATTAAATGTGCTTATTGAATTGGAAGTATTCTCTGTTTTGTCCATCTGTTTTTTCAAGAACCATACCCAAACACACCTGGAATCCTGACACTAATTCTTCTCTATTCATAGGATATCTATACTTCAAAAAATATTGATTTTTTTTTTTTTACTATTTAATGAACAATAATGTGTTGAATTATTTATTTATTTATATACATAGACCCACCCTGTTCTATGATATATAAATAATATTTGGATTTTTAATTGAATTTTGAAGTAGGCTATGTAAAACATCTATTGGATAAAATGCAGTTGTTACCAGACAACGATTTGATGAATGTAGCAGTAAAAAAAAAACACTAGGTTTTTAGTAAGTAAGAATCTCACACCGAAATTTTTTAATACTTTTTCTTGGCGAGGTATTAGATAATTTTATCAAACAAAACATTTTTTTTTAATACAATTTTTTATTCGTTGAAATATTCTTATAAAATTAAAACCAAAATTTATAACTTAAAACATATAAAAACAATACAAAGTGATATGATGTTCGATAAATTATAAGGAAGAAAAAAGCTTTGAACCTTACTCTAAACTAAGTTTTTTTTTCTATTCCTACCGAACAGTAATTCATCTACCGAATCTAAGGTCATCTGCCGGGCTGCGAACCCGCGATCTTGAGTTTAGTAGGTTGCTATGCTAACCACTACACCACAGGTGACCCTTACTTTACACTTTGAATTCCGTTGTTCGAATATAATAATCAGTAAAATAAATTCCTCTTGATCAATGCCAAAATATTTATTTAGGGTATTTTTAATAACATAAAGTATTCATATGTTAACTCGTTATTTGGTCCAAATATCATTTTTTGTCGGTTTATTATTTTTTAATATCTTGTGGGTTTAAAAATTTCATAGATATTCTAACTATGCTTTAAAAGAGTTTGTTTTAGTTGTTTTTTTTTTCTTTTTATTAACTACAGAAGAACATATATAGTTACTTTGAATTTTGCACACAGGTTCGTCTTTTAAAATATTATTTATATTCTCAAATTTTGTTGGCCTCTATTCTGCGGTTTCTCCACTATTGGGGATCGGTAGCTGACCGGGAGCTAGGCCCTCACAGCCCTTCCCCCACTACACCAGCAGGAAGCTTACTAATCTAATCACCTGCTATTGTTAAATCGTATTTTTCAAATTACGATCAACCTATGCAAACGAAAATGAATCTTTTTGCATAATTGTGTTCAATTAATTTATGACCAAGTGGCTATAACCAGCGTTTTTTAAAAAAATCAATAGTTGGCCAGATAATTTTTTTAAATTCTAAAAAAATTGACAAAAAAAAATCAGAAAACGTAGCGTGAATTTAATGGCGTTTTTATTACTAAATCCGTTTACAGATCTAATATTGATGATTCTGTTCACAAATGAGAGCGAAGATAAATTCGCCCCTAAAGTGCTGCCATCTCTTGAAAAAAAATCTTACTAAAAATCGGGATGTTTAGCCTTAAGGCTAAATGTCCCCTCACTCTGGTGTGTTTCTGCCTCAAGAGATCGCAGCACCTACGGGGTCAATTTTAGATTCCTCCTAATTAAGAAACCAATAGACATTTTTTAGATCGGAAAACGGATTTATTAATAAAATGGACATAGAATCTGATGAATCTATTTTAAAAGGCCATATATGTGATATTTACAATTTTAGGTTAAAAAAAACTACTTTTTATTATTTTTTAAAGAAAAGTCAACTAATAGGCAAGTGTAGAATAATAAAATATAAATATTCGCGAAAACAAAATTTTAATTATACCAACAACATCGGCCGAAACTCATAAATACGAATTTCTATGCAAATGTTTTTGTTTTGTTTTTCAGGTAGCATCTACATCTATCAAGACTATAGCAGCCTCAAACAACAAATCTAAAATAAGATTTCCATCGAAAGGTTGTTTTGGGACTCAAAATAGAATTTACACGATCCGAAATGAAAATTTCAAAAAATATAAAAGTAAACAATAATTAAAACTATATAACCAAAACAACTGCATACTTATTGTAAATATATTTAAAAATGCGGGGTGCATCAAAATATAAGAAGGAGTTAGGAAAAATCACGTTAGAAGTATGGTAGAGGATAAGCGATTATAAACACTGATCCCCCAACTTCCGCCGCCGGGTATAACGACATGCTCTAGCCCTATTTTGGAGGGCCTACAACTTTTGTTCTACTTCACTTCCCCAATGATGATTTTATTGACTAGAATTATAACATTGTTCATATATAACGGGAAAAGGATATAAATAAAAACATTATTTTATTATCAATTTATATAAAACTAGTTGAAAAAAAAAGGAATTCACAAACAATAAAGTATTATCTATTCCTATTACTAATTAAAAAAATTAAAATTACTTATGCTATATTACTGCACATTTAAAAAAAATATATATTATGAACAAATATGATATATTATTTTTGTATAAATGTTGCTTATTCTTAATAAGGAATAATTATATTATGAGCTATATTCATTAAAATTATTTACTTTTTTAATACCCAAATCAAAAAGATTTAGTACTTTTACTGATTTCATATAAAAGTGATGAGTACAAAAAGTTATTGAATTTTTCAATTGAATTTAAGTTTAATAAAATAACACCAATATGGAACACCAACGCACAGAGAGGTAACTTGTAGGTCTAGCCGGCCAAAAATATCATCTTTTCCTATATATTCTGTGTTCCTGATTTCGAAAAAATATTGTATAAAAAATAAAGGACCTTTGGTTTTTTAAATATAATTAACCTTACAAATAACCAATACTATCAAGTTTATCTGGGCTTTGCAGCCCAGATTAAATAATCCAATTACTTTAACAAGTTTGAATTTCAAAACAGGTCGCGGTTTTTAATGTGCTGGTATGGTTATTTTACGAAACTTGATCATAACTTTATATATAGGTTCTTATAGTAAATTTAATGAGCATTCAGATGAAAAAAAAGAAATTTCGAATCGAACAATTAGTTTCGGAACTGTAGCCAAATGAATGGTGATATAGGTGTTTTCGCAGAAAAGTGCGACCATAGTCAAAGAGTGTTGAAATGAGGGGTGTAGATTGCATGAAATATGCGATAATTTCTGATGTCAAAGCTTCGCCAGGAGCAATAGAAGGCAAACCTACTAAAAGTCTCCGAACCTGGAGGTTGAGAGGTTGGGGGGGGGGGGGAGAAGAGAGGTCCCAATTTCGTATTTTTCGATCTTATCCCGAAAACAGTGGACTCAAGAAAAATATGCTACAAATCGGAATTAAAGCTAATTGAATTTCCTATAAAATTTATTATATACATATTTGTCGAAATTCCAACGGTTTTCGAGATATATGTTATTTAAAATCGACAACGTTAGAAATAAAAAAATGTTTACCTCACTTTTTGTTAAACATTTGCTTCAAATACCAAAAACTTATATATCAAATTAAATTAAATTTAATGCTCTACAATTTTGATTATGTAATTTTTTCTGAGGAACGATCGGGGAAGGTACTAGAAATAAAAGTATTACAAAAAGTGAGGTAACATTTTTTTTTCCCCGAAAATCACCGATTTTCAATAACGTATATCTCGAAAACCATTAGAATTTCGACAAATTTATACATAATCAATTTTATAGGAAATGTAATCAGCTTTAATTTAGATTTGTAACATATTTTTCTAGAGTCGACCATTTTCGAGATATAGTCTATGTCAAAAATAAAGTACGAATGTTTTTTCGGAATCAAACGTTTCACTAATGTTTTTAATAAATTTATTCATACAGCTAGCCGTTTTCTGATTGTAAGCTTGTAAATATCAATATATATTCTCTCAGCAATTTAGTCACCAAACAGAAAAAAAAATGAATAAAATGGAGTCATAAGGGGCAAAATATGCTTATTTCGCAGTAAAGGGGTTTTAAAACGTACACACTCCCTTTTGCGATCAAATACCTTATTAGATCCATTGTAATATATATTTATAAATATTTTCTTTGTCTTTGTAGCCTTCCGTGTTTGTTGACCAAAACAGGGGCCCGAATAGACTAGAGAAAAGAGGGTATGCGGAAAATAAATAATTTTTAAAAAATAAATAAAAATAGTATTTACGAAATCAAATTTTTCCCAAAATTACTTCTTATATAAATCAAAAGGTTTGTAATGAATTACTTCTTATGTCTAACCGTTTTAAAATGTTAAGCAGTAAAAAAACACATTTTTTCTACAATTTAGACCCCGGGACGTTAAAAAAATGTGGGAAGTTTCTCATACAATAAAGCTTACAATTATTTATTATTACCTTTACTTTGAGATTAGGGTTTTGAAGGAGGAGAATAGTCAAACAAGCCTATACTGTGTGTGATATGTCGAATAAATAAGAAATGAAACTACTCTTGTGAAACAATTAAATGGATTGATCAAAATGAAAAAAAAAAAAAAAAAAATTCAATTTCACAAAGAAATGGTTGTAAACATCTTGTCCTACCAGACCATTGTTGTTTGAACCTACGATAGTATTAGAAATGTTGATATTTCCTTTGATCCTATGCCGTCTAGGGATTTCGCGTCTTTTCTACCTTCTTCTTTTTACCCGAACCTAGCATAATCTTGACTGTGGATTCCTATGGCAAAACGTAAGATAGAAAAATGAGTTTTATATCTCAGGAATACGCGCGGCAGGAAGGGAAAGAAGGAAACTGCCTATTTAAACTCATTCAATTGAAAAATTCAATAACTTTTTGTACTTATCACTTTTATATGAAATAAAAAAAAAAAAAGAAGAAAAGTACTAAATCTTTTTGATTTGGGTATTAAAAAAGTAAATAATTTTAATGAATACAGCTCATAATATAATTATTCCTTATTAAGAATAAGCAACATTTATGCAAAAATAATATATCATATTTTTCATAATATATATTTTTTTAATGTGCAGTAATATAATTTTTTAAAGAAAAGTCAACTAATAGGCAAGTGTAGAATAATAAAATATAAATATTCGCGAAAACAAAATTTTAATTATACCAACAACATCGGCCGAAACTCATAAATACGAATTTGTATGCAAATGTTTTTGTTTTGTTTTTCAGGTAGCATCTACATCTATCAAGACTATAGCAGCCTCAAACAACAAATCTAAAATAAGATTTCCATCGAAAGGTTGTTTTGGGACTCAAAATAGAATTTACACGATCCGAAATGAAAATTTCAAAAAATTATAAAAGTAAACAATAATTAAAACTATATAACCAAAACAACTGCATACTTATTGTAAATATATTTAAAAATGCGGGGTGCATCAAAATATAAGAAGGAGTTAGGAAAAATCACGTTAGAAGTATGGTAGAGGATAAGCGATTATAAACACTGATCCCCCAACTTCCGCCGCCGGGTATAACGACATGCTCTAGCCCTATTTTGGAGGGCCTACAACTTTTGTTCTACTTCACTTCCCCAATGATGATTTTATTGACTAGAATTATAACATTGTTCATATATAACGGGAAAAGGATATAAATAAAAACATTATTTTATTATCAATTTATATAAAACTAGTTGAAAAAAAAAGGAATTCACAAACAATAAAGTATTATCTATTCCTATTACTAATTAAAAAAATTAAAATTACTTATGCTATATTACTGCACATTAAAAAAATATATATTATGAACAAATATGATATATTATTTTTGTATAAATGTTGCTTATTCTTAATAAGGAATAATTATATTATGAGCTATATTCATTAAAATTATTTACTTTTTTAATACCCAAATCAAAAAGATTTAGTACTTTTACTGATTTCATATAAAAGTGATGAGTACAAAAAGTTATTGAATTTTTCAATTGAATTTAAGTTTAATAAAATAACACCAATATGGAACACCAACGCACAGAGAGGTAACTTGTAGGTCTAGCCGGCCAAAAATATCATCTTTTCCTATATATTCTGTGTTCCTGATTTCGAAAAAATATTGTATAAAAAATAAAGGACCTTTGGTTTTTTAAATATAATTAACCTTACAAATAACCAATACTATCAAGTTTATCTGGGCTTTGCAGCCCAGATTAAATAATCCAATTACTTTAACAAGTTTGAATTTCAAAACAGGTCGCGGTTTTTAATGTGCTGGTATGGTTATTTTACGAAACTTGATCATAACTTTATATATAGGTTCTTATAGTAAATTTAATGAGCATTCAGATGAAAAAAAAAAAAGAAATTTCGAATCGAACAATTAGTTTCGGAACTGTAGCCAAATGAATGGTGATATAGGTGTTTTCGCAGAAAAGTGCGACCATAGTCAAAGAGTGTTGAAATGAGGGGTGTAGATTGCATGAAATATGCGATAATTTCTGATGTCAAAGCTTCGCCAGGAGCAATAGAAGGCAAACCTACTAAAAGTCTCCGAACCTGGAGGTTGAGAGGTTGGGGGGGGGGGGGGGAGAAGAGAGGTCCCAATTTCGTATTTTTCGATCTTATCCCGAAAACAGTGGACTCAAGAAAAATATGCTACAAATCGGAATTAAAGCTAATTGAATTTCCTATAAAATTTTTATATACATATTTGTCGAAATTCCAACGGTTTTCGAGATATATGTTATTTAAAATCGACAACGTTAGAAATAAAAAAATGTTTACCTCACTTTTTGTTAAACATTTGCTTCAAATACCAAAAACTTATATATCAAATTAAATTAAATTTAATGCTCTACAATTTTGATTATGTAATTTTTTCTGAGGAACGATCGGGGAAGGTACTAGAAATAAAAGTATTACAAAAAGTGAAGTAACATTTGTTTTTTTCCCCGAAAATCACCGATTTTCAATAACGTATATCTCGAAAACCATTAGAATTTCGACAAATTTATACATAATCAATTTTATAGGAAATGTAATCAGCTTTAATTTAGATTTGTAACATATTTTTCTAGAGTCGACCATTTTCGAGATATAGTCTATGTCAAAAATATAAGTACGAATGTTTTTTCGGAATCAAACGTTTCACTAATGTTTTTAATAAATTTATTCATACAGCTAGCCGTTTTCTGATTGTAAGCTTGTAAATATCAATATATATTCTCTCAGCAATTTAGTCACCAAACAGAAAAAAATGAATAAAATGGAATCATAAGGGGCAAAATATACTTATTTCGCAGTAAAGGGGTTTTAAAACGTACACACTCCCTTTTGCGATCAAATACCTTATTAGATCCATTGTAATATATTTATAAATATTTTCTTTGTCTTTGTAGCCTTCCGTGTTTGTTGACCAAAACAGGGGCCCGAATAGATACTAGAGAAAAGAGGGTATGCGGAAAATAAATAATTTTTAAAAAATAAATAAAAATAGTATTTACGAAATCAAATTTTTCCCAAAATTACTTCTTATATAAATCAAAAGGTTTGTAATGAATTACTTCTTATGTCTAACCGTTTTAAAATGTTAAGCAGTAAAAAAAAAACACATTTTTTCTCCAATTTAGACCCCGGGACGTTAAAAAAATGTGGGAAGTTTCTCATACAATAAAGCTTACAATTATTTATTATTACCTTTACTTTGAGATTAGGGTTTTGAAGGAGGAGAATAGTCAAACAAGCCTATACTGTGTGTGATATGTCGAATAAATAAGAAATGAAACTACTCTTGTGAAACAATTAAATGGATTGATCAAAATGAAAAAAAAAAAAAAATTCAATTTCACAAAGAAATGGTTGTAAACATCTTGTCCTACCAGACCATTGTTGTTTGAACCTACGATAGTATTAGAAATGTTGATATTTCCTTTGATCCTATGCCGTCTAGGGATTTCGCGTCTTTTCTACCTTCTTCTTTTTACCCGAACCTAGCATAATCTTGACTGTGGATTCCTATGGCAAAACGTAAGATAGAAAAATGAGTTTTATATCTCAGGAATACGCGCGGCAGGAAGGGAAAGAAGGAAACTGCCTATTTAAACTCATTCAATTGAAAAATTCAATAACTTTTTTTTGTACTTATCACTTTTATATGAAATAAAAAAAAAAGAAGAAAAGTACTAAATCTTTTTGATTTGGGTATTAAAAAAGTAAATAATTTTAATGAATACAGCTCATAATATAATTATTCCTTATTAAGAATAAGCAACATTTATGCAAAAATAATATATCATATTTTTCATAATATATATATTTTTTAATGTGCAGTAATATAGCTGAGTAATTTTAATTTTTTAATTAGTAATAAGAATAGATAATACTTTATTGTTTGTGGATTCCTTTTTTTTTTTTTTTTTTTTTTCAACTAGTTTTATATAAATTAATAATAAAATAATGTTTTTATTTATATCCTTTTCCCGTTATATATGAACAATGTTACAATTCTAGTCAATAAAATCATCATTGGGAAAGTGAAATAGAACAAAAGTTGTAGGACCTCCAAAATAATGCTTCATAGAGCGTCTTTATAGTCCAGTAAAATAAGACTCCAAAAGGCCGTTTTGAAGAAAAAACTGCGGAACTTTTATTCTCAACGGATCTTTATGTTCTTTGGGGTGCTGAATCCGAATCTGAAGTTTGCTACTACGGCAACCATCGGCTTTATATTCAAAATCGCAAAAAAACCCATTATTTTTGTTTTTCTATCTATAACAAGATAACGAACCTTTTTTCGAAGGAAGTCTTCAAATATTAATTGTAGCTGGAACTAGTACCTACATAATGAAAAAACGAAATCCGAAATCGGACCATTTTTCGCGAAGTTACGTTATTGGGAAAAAATGGAGAAATTGTCCAATTTGCCGTCAGTCCCAAAGCTCCGCTTAAACACGTTTGTCGTACTCTTTTGGCTATAACTCTGAAACTATTTGTCCGATACAACATTACTTTTTTTCATCTTAAAGCTGATTAAATTTACTATAAGAATAAATTTTTAACCAAACTCCGTAAAATGTACATGCCAGCCCGCTAATAAAAACGTACTATTGTAAAATCCTAGTGTTTTTTGGTACATTTGTCCCTCTAACTCCTCAAATATTTGTTCGATTGCAAATTTCTTTTATCTATCTCAAAGCTGATTAAATTCGCTATCAGATGCTATATATGTAAATTATATTAAATCATGTAAACCACCCTAGCTAGCACGCTAAATGTGTATGTTTTGGCAAAATATGTAAATTATGACATGTTCAGTAGACTGGTGTGGGTATTTCCCGGTGTTAATTATAAGTTAGATATATAGGAGCCAATAGTACATTTAACCAGCTTTTAGATAAAAATATTAAATTTTGGATCCGACAAATGGTTTTGGTGATATAGCGATAATGTGCCCAAAAAAAACATTTATTTTACAAAAGTAAGTGATTTTCAGCATGATAGCTTGTGTATTTCAAGAATTTTGATAAAAATTTCATATATAAGATCTAATTGTAAATTTAATCACCTTTCAGATCAAAAAAAAAACATTTTGAATCGGACAAATACTTTCGGAGCATTTGTTAGAAGACTTTCTTCGAAAAAAGCTTCGTTATGGTGTTATAGATAAAAAAACGAAAATAACGGTTTTTTTTTGCGATTTTGAATATGAAGCCGATGATTGCGGTGGTTGCAGGTCGGATTAGCACCCCAAAAAACTTCAGATTCGGGATTCAGCACCCTAAAAAACATCGCAAAGATGACCGATTTTTTGAGAAAAAAGTTCCGCAGTAAAATTTTTCTTCGGAAAACCCTATATAATTTACTGGACTATTATAGGAGGGTAGGGGATCAGTGTTTATAATCGCTTATCCTCTGCCATACTTCTAACGTGATTTTTCCTAACTCCTTCTTATATTTTGATGCACCCCGCATTTTTAAATATATTTGCAATAAGTATGCAGTGTTTTTGGTTATATAGTTTAATTATTGTTTACTTTTATAATTTTTCGAAATTTTCATTTCGGATCGTGTAAATTCTATTTTGAGTCCCAAAACAACCTTTCGATGGAAATCTTATTTTAGATTTGTAGTTTGAGGCTGCTATAGTCATGATAGATGTAGATGCTACCTGAAAAACAAAACAAAAACATTTGCATAGAAATTCGTATTTATAAGTTTCGGCCGATGTTGTTGGTATAATTAAAATTTTTTTTTCGCCGATATTTATATTTTATTATTCTACACTTGCCTATTAGTTGACTTTTCTTTAAAAAATACTAGAAAGTAGTTTTTTTTGAACCTAAAATTGTAAATATCACATATATGGCCTTCTAAAATAGATACATCAGATTCTACGGAAATATGGAACAAAATGAACTTTACTGAACCAAAATCGGATGATCTGTTGAGATTTGAGGAGGAATCTAAATTTTGTTTATTTTGGCACGCTACGTGGTGGTAACATTTGGTACTACAGAGGGGACATTTAGCCTTAAACAAAATTCATACTTAAAGGTAATCTGTCTAATTATAGCAACAGTGAATATGGATATGTTAATGGCCTGGTATGTATTTTTTGACCTTGAAACCACTTATATGCAGATTTTTAAAAATCCATACAAAGGTTATAAAACTATTAAACCCTGGAACTGCATTTCCAATTATAATAATTTTATCACCTATAGAAAGTTATATTATCACTCAGTATTGTAGGTAGTATTTTTAAAAAAATAGAGATCTGAGAAAGTTCATGTTTTATAAGCTAAGGTGTTAAAAATCCTTCCTTCCCAAAACTTCCTTTTCTTTTTTAACAAACATTGCCTGTAATAATGAATGGGACTAAAGCAGAAATTGTTCAACCCTGTACACTGTGGAACTCATCAATGGATGTGTGAAGGGACAGTTTTATTTGCTTGAGATAGAAGCATTGACACCAACGATGAATAGATTATGACTAAACTACCGAGTGACAGAACTATAAACCTTGCTGTTAATACTTTCATGAATCAACAAGATTCATGATAGTATCTTCAAGAAATTCGAAATTCTTCAAAACCAAATGGGTTTCCTCCATATTCATTAAAAATAAAAACTGGAATTCGGAATATGTTAAACATAATCTTAAACTACCAAATGTAAATAATCATAATATTCTGATGTTAATATATGTATGAAATAATATTCTGATGATATCCAAAGATTTGTCATTTAGTTTTAAAAACATACAATACCCAAAAGGTTTCTTTTGCAGCCTCTATAAATAATGCTCTAATACTAACTTTTGGATAGACTGAAGAAAATACTGTTTTGCCCTTGGAAAATTATATGTTGCCTAGATTAGGTTGAGGTGAAAATCATTATATAATTTTATCTCATATATATGAACCTAAAACTAAAAATATTGTTTAAGCTGAAGTTCATTAATAATAAATTTTTGTGTTTCTGTTAAAAATGTTGATTTGTCTCAGCAATACACATTTTCACCTGTGGTGAGCAAATATCCCCACCACGAAAGATAAGTTTCAAATAGGGTGCATAATTTCCTAATAATTAATTGGTTCAAGCACGAATTCATTGCTCTTATCAGTTATCAAGAAAATAATTATCAAGTTCGGGGTGATAGCATCTCTGAGATTCCTAACGGTTGTGAAATCTAAAATTCTTATCCCATTATCACTAGTGATATTGTGCTTAGTATGTTAGATCATTTATGGACACTCAACCTTAGATGTTGGGTGTCCAATAAATTTATTCACAGATTTATGAATATAATTCATATAGATTAACAGTTATTCTTTAATAGTTGAGAACAGTTTTACAAGGTTCAATATTTTATAGCACAGGATTGGAGACAAGAAAAACAAGATCCTGAAGGTGTGTTACCACCATAACAAGACTAGAATCCTGCAACGAGGGAGCCACCTCTAAGTCCAACGGATATAAACCTTAGACAACAGAGGCAGCAATTCACTGGTAATAAAATTATATCTATGTCACAAAGTGAAAGACAGCAAAATATTGCATATAGTGTTTCCGAGCAGCGGCATAAACAGTATTAAGGCTGATCCTGTGATTCCAACTATATGTAACCCAGACACTAGTTGGCAGAGATTCCTAGAAAATATAAGAAAATTGTTTTAATAGTATCAAACATTATAACTAACATTTATTTAATATTTAACTGTGTTGGGCAAAGGTCCATAAGAACAAAGATTTCAGTTTTTTCTTAAATAATGAACAGGTAATAATTTTTTATATTTTCTGTTTACTAATAGAATATGTAATTTTTTTTTTAATGAGTTAGGTACGTGAGAGATAGGAATGGCAAGCTAACGGTGGTGGATAATGAGGTCCAAGGAAGATGGGAGGAGTATTTTCAGGAGCTACTCAACCCTGCTATTGGAGAACAGGAAACTCACGAAAGTATGCTGGCAATAGATGATGATGAAGTCATGCTACCTGATTCTGATGACATCGAATATATTTTGGGAAATTTAAGGAATAATAAGTCTCCAGGATCAGACAGGACTCTAGGAGAGTTTCTAAAATAGGGCGGGAGTCGCCTCTCATATGAATCTTCAAACTGCTATTAACTATTTGGGAAACAGAAATACTACCGGAAGAATGGAAGAAGTCGCTAATTGTCCCTATATTTAAGAGAATCATAGAGGCATCACCTTACTTAATTCTACATATAAGGTCTTCTCTATTGCTCTATAAAATCGCTTCGTGCTATACATGGATAGGTGGATTAGTGCAAATTGATCTACGATTGATCAAATATTTGCTCTTAGGCAGACTGTGGAAAAAATGAACCAGTACAATTACTCGATGTGAATGCTCTTCTTCATTGACATAGTGATAAGGAAAGAGCTCTACATTGCCATGCAAGAACTGTGCAAACCAGGGAAGCTAATACATATGACGATTACAATGATGAAAGGCACTGTCAGCAGAGTCAAAGTGAAGGGAAGCATTGGTGACTCCTTCAAAGTTTGCTCGGGCCTGAGCATGGGGTTCTTTATCCCGCTCATGTTTAATATTGTCCTGGAGACCATCGACCAAAAGCTGGACTAAATAATGTAGGAACAGTATTTCACAGAATGATTCAGATACTCGCATTCACGGACAATATAGTCATTGCAGGGTAATCGCTCCAAGCCGTGAAGTAAGTGTTCTGTTGGTTAAAGTTACATTGCAATGAATTAAAATTACACAACTTTTTCAATAGAAATATCTGTATTTTATTTTCACACATTAAAACAGATCATTAAATAAAAAAAAATAAACACAAAAAAATACCTTTCAAAAGTATTTGCACATTCTTAATTTTTTGATATTATACATTGTTATTATTTTTCAATATTTTGAGTGCAATCCATTTGCATCGATAACCGCTTGAAGACACCTCGTCATAGAATAAAATAGATTCTTTAAAAATTATGGCTCAATTTTTTCCCACTCTTTTCCCAAGTAAAACTTCTATCAGGCGTTTTTTTGGAGTTAATGATGTATTTTTGAATCCTTTGCTCTAAAATGCGGCATAAGTTTTCGAGGATGTTAAGGTCAGGACTTGGGGAGGGGTTAGAAATCTTCTGGGCACATTATACAAGAGCCACTCCTTGGTCTTATTTGCAGTATGATTTCTATCGTTATCCTGTTGAAATATATAATAATTTTGAGTTCTTAATTTTTGAGTATTGCTCTTTAGATAATGGCGTAAAGTGTTTACATATCCATCAGCATTTAAGATGCCTTCAATCAGAACAACTTTACCAACTCCATGAAATGAAATGCACCCCGAAACCATAACATGACCTAAGATAAGATTTCACAGTTTGTCAAACATTAAGTCTATTTAATACCTTGTTTGGTTTTCGCCATATGTTCTTCCTCCCATCACTCCCAAATATATTATATTTGCTCTCATTGCTAAACAGAACATTTTGCCAAAATTCTACTGGTTTGTTAATGTACCCTTTCGCAAAATCAAGTCACTTTTTTCTGTTGACTACTCTGATTAACGATTTTTTTCTTGGTATCCTACCATGCAAATAGCTTAATAAAGGGTCCTTCTTACAGAAGACTCGCTAACTTGCTTATTTGAAGTACGAGCCACCATATCTACCAGTCGCTAAACACTAGTTAATGGATTTTTGTTGCCTCTTTAATAATTTCTCTGCACTCTCTGTCAATACCTTTGGTTGTCCTTTTCATGGCTTGTTGGTGGTGATTTTCTCTCTTCATATTTCTTAATGATATAACAAACTGTAGAAAAGCACATACCCAAGGTTTGACCAATTTCCGGATATGTTTTTCCGCTGTTTCTCAAAAATACACACTTTACTCGGGTCGCAATAAAAAATTCCCCTCGCTTTGGTGTCTTGTTTACTAAAATATAGAAGAACACAGAATAAATAAATTTCATAACAAACCCCCTAATCCTGAATGGAATTAGCCCTTAATATCAAACAAAATAATGTTTGTACACAAATACAATTAAAGTTGTGCAAATACTTTTGAAAGGTCCTTCTTTATGTTTATTTTATTTTTTTTAAGTGATCAGTAAAATTTAATTAATACTATAACACTTTAAAACTTGTGTAAATTAAAGAATTTTTTATTGAACCAGTTTTGTAATTTTATTTAATTCTAATGTAACTTTAGAGTCAATATTTGGCTTGTACAATTACTTTTGACTGCCACTGTACATTTCAAGCAGTCTCGAGCTTCACATACCTTGGATCAATAATAAATGATAACTGAAGCAAAGATAAGGAGATGTTGACTAGAATAATGGCTGACCGATGAAGCTACCTTTACAAGAGGAGGAATTGTTAATCAAAGAAGTTATAATGTATGGGCTCTTGAAAATCCCAGAGCTATTAGAGAGAATAGGTTTCAGCATGAATTTGCTATTAACGTTTGGCTTGGAATTTGGAACGGATTACTGGTGGGATCATGTTTTTTACCTGGAAGATTGAATGGTATCACATTTACTCATTTTTTGGAGAACAACTTTTCTAATTATTTAGATGACATTTCCTTACAGCAGCGGATTGAAATGAGGTTCCAACTCGATGGATGTCCAGCTCATTATAGCAGAGTTGCTCGAGCTTGGCTGGATATAAATTATCCACAACGATGGATTGGATGTGGAGGAGTAGTACCTTGGTCACCCATGACACCCATGGATTTCTTCATATGGGGAACCTTGAAGCAGAAAGTTTATTCGGTGTCAATCAACTCAAGAGAGCAATTAAGAGACTGAATCATAGATGCAGAGCACCAAATATCATCAGAACAATGTTTAGCTGCAATTTATCAAGTGAGTGCTAGATGTATTGCTTGCATTGGTGCAAGAGGACAACATTTTGAGCAATATTTACATTAAAAAGAACATAACATAAATATAAATGTAAATAAATAAGTATACAAATGAAAATTTGTTTTGTTTCTTTTTTTTTGCGATTTTCTCTAAAACTAAGCAAAAACGAGCAAATCTCTGAAGGACTTTTTGTCTTAGTTTTTCGGTCCACTATAAGTTCCTGAAATTTTGCCATTTAAATTCGGGACACCCTGTATATAGGCGATCTTCCCGATTCATAAAAAAGGAAACCAGAGTGACTGCAACAATTATAGGCCTATATGTTTGTCTCAAGTAGTACATAAATTGTACACATCTATACTGGGAAGAAGGCTCAGAGCTGTGGTTGAAGAGAACCTCGAAGAAGAACAAGCTGCCTTCAGACCTCAAAGACAGACTCAGGATCAAATATTCTCATTAAGTACAGTAATAGAGAAGGTCTGGGACCGGGACAAAAATATATATCTAGCTTTCCTGGACCTGAAAGCTGCTTTCGATTCTGTGCTACGAACGGAATTATGGAAAGCACTGAGGGCAAAGAGTGTTCCAGTGGAACTTATAGATGCCATCAGATCCTCTTATAAAGGCTCAAAGGGAATTGTGAGAATTAACGGAAAGGAATCAGGAAACTTCGATATGAGGAGAGGAGTGAAACAGGGTGACAGCCTAAGCCTCTTTATAGAACTAATGGACGAAATTTTGAAAATATGTAAAAGAAGGACGGCACGAGCAGTAGTAGGAAAATGGAACATGAGGACAATTCTTTCGCAGACACTGCTCTATGCAGATGATATTGTACTCATTGCAGACACTGTACAGAATCTCCAACAAGCGGTAGTGGAATGGGAAGACGAACTTGAGAGAAAGGGCATGATTATAAATGCCAGCAAAAGCAGTCATGCAAGTAGGACACCAACCTGAGGATGTGCAAATCATGTGTAGAGGAGAAACCTTAGAAACAGTAGAAGATTTTATGTACCTAGGGACAGTTATAAGTAGAAATGGTAATATTAATGAAGAAATATCTAATAGAATAAAAAAGGCAAACAATGTATATTACCAAATCTGTAACACTGTTGTCGGGAAACGAGAATTGGATAAAAAGGTAAAACTACACATTTTCAATACAATTTACCTTCCCACCCTATTATATGGAAGTGAAAGTTGGGTCCTTCTCGACTAACATCTAAGCAGAATCACTGCCGCTGAAATGAAGTACCTTAGAAGAGTGGCAGGGAGAACTCGGAGGGATCTCATCAGGAATGAAAAAACAAGAAATGATCTAGGAGTTAGGCCAATATATGAGATACTAGAGAAGAGGTAGTTGAAGTGGTTTGGCCATGATTGCTGAATGAGTGAAAACCGAGAACCATGCAAGTTTCTTGAAGCAAGGCCTACAGGCAAAAGACCTAGAGGCAGACCACAGAAGACATGGATGGACCGAATGGACCAGGTGGGAGAGAAGAGGGGAAGACGACTGGAAGCCATAAAGGTGTTGGCGAGGGACCATGATGCTTGGTAGATTTGGGTTGAGGCACCTCCACGCTGAGAGGTACAAAGGAGGTAGTAAAAGAAGAAGATATATATAGGCGTATTTTTTAGTGACAAACCAAATGAGGTGGTTTAAAGATTAAATAAGTAGCATGGGGAAAAATAAATTACATACGTATTTAATTTTTTTAATTTATAGTTGCCAATTTAAAAAAAAAAAAAATCCTGAGGAATTACAGAATAAGAAGAATTATAGAGTGACGAAATAAAGAATTTCCACTGTATATTGATACAGTGATAAATAAATAAAATGAGGATCGAGGATCTAAACAGCAGGGCACGAGCGGCCGTCCAGGGAATCTTATTGAAGAGGTCTATCTAGGCTTCAATAAGATTCCCTGGATGGCCACTTTTGCCCTGCTGTTTAGATTCTTCGATCCTCTTTCTATTTATTTTTTTAACATTAAATCAAAAGATTCCGTATCAATATATTAGGGATTAGTCAAAATGGAAAAATAAGAAATATTAGTTATGTAAAAAAATGTTTGTTAGTATTCTACACATAAATATAATATCATTCAATTTATTCTGCAGTTTTAACACTCATGGTTGGTCTTCATCATGGCTACAACATAGGTATGAATATGTAAAAGAATGCAATGAACTAATGTAGCAAAATGTAAATATGTCAGTAAAGAGTATCATACAATGTTAAAATATAATTGGGAAGAAAATGAATATGTATAAAAAAAAAAATAAAAAAATAAATGTTGGATAAGAAAAAAACCAAAGCAGGAACTTTGGAGGTAGAACCTACCTCCACTAAAAGCAACAGTAAGTAAACTAGAAAAATGGAGACAGGATCGAGGAATGGAGAGATGATAATATAATGGTTGGAGTGCTATAGAGGAATGGAAATAAAAAAAGTTGCCATACGGCAATGAATATAAAATGTATTAACTTAAGAAATATCTCTGAAACATATACAGAGTTTAAATTACATGATAATTAATAATCTATAATTATGACAATAACAATTATATACATGTGTGTGTGTATAAATACACAGACACAAATAAGTTAATATACACTTACATTAATATAGATCATATAAATCATTTATCCATTTATATATTACACAGAAATAGAGAAATCCTTTTTGCATCTGTATCCAGGAATACCACCAGTTTTGGAAAAACACACACGCACGCACACATGCGCGCACGCACACAAACACACACGCACGCGCACACACACACATAGGAGCTCTCCAGGAGACCCGAAGACTACTGCTGTCAAGCATCGTAACATCCATTGTCCTTTACGCTGCGGTGATATGGAGGGATGCTTTAGATATACATGCGTATGGAAGGCCTATGATCTCTGTGTATAGCCGAAGCGTCCTAAGAGTTATTAGTGCATTTAGAACAGTATCCTATGAGGCAGTATGTGTGGTAGTCAGGATGTCACCTATCGAACTAATAGCTGAAGAAAGGAAGAGGTCATATCGAAGATGTGAACGCATTCCCAGAGCCAATGAGAGGAAAGAGACTATTGCAGCTTGGCAGCAGCGTTGGGACATTGCTTTGAGTGGGAGATGGACACACAGGCTGGTCCCTCATATTCAACGCTGGTTCGACCGGAAGCGGATGAGAGTGCGGAGCACGTGTTTTTCATATGCCCTCGCTTTCACCAAGAGAGAGAAGAGTTCCGACAGGTCTGTGGAGTTTTTCCGACTGTTGATGGTCTGGTACAATTGATGTTGGCTTCTGAGGAGTACTGGATGGTGGGCCAGAGGTTAGCGGCTGAGACCATCAAGCGGCTTAGGCAAGAAGAGAGAGATAGGCGCAGCAGGATGTAGCCTACTACCATGAGGCGGCACCCAGCCATTCCTCTCCATGATTTAATGCCTAACGGCGGTTCCGTGGGGAGGAAAAACAGGTGTAGGGAGGTGGTTTTAGTAGGTAAGAATCCCACACATGGTTAGGCATGGGCCTAACAATGCCTTTTGAAGGAAGATTTCCCCTACCCTCGTAAAAAAAAAACAAAAAAAACAAAAAGAAAAAAAAACATGATAAGATAGGACAATAGTGAATATTTGTTAAATCAACAAGACTATATTAGAGCAGTGATTTCCAACCTTTCTTTATCTCTGTCCCTTCCTTTTTAATAAAAATAAATGTGTCTCCCTAAATTTTTGTAGAAATTTAATTTAACAGATCTTAAATGAGTTATGAAATTATGTACAATACGATTGCTTTGTGTTGATACTGGCACAACTTAAAAAATGAAAATTTTAGAAAAGAGCTGATTTAATTTTCACAGTTTTCATAATAGCAATTTTGACTTTGTTAATCATAGTGGTAAATGATGTAACATTCAAACAAATAGTATAAAGAAAATAGAAGGATTTTAGGCGCAGTACTGTAAGAGAGTACTGTTACCAGTCCAATGGTTGTGAAAGGAGATTTGGCTTAAGTCCCCCCAATTAAGGGTATTCACTACTTTATAGAGGTTGGATATGCCCTATGAGGTTTTCCGAACCCGAAGTAGCACCACTGCTGTTTTTTCCCCATTTTCTGCCTATCCATTGAGATACTGCACCTCCACAATTTACTATTAATATATTATAATTTACTTTGAAGGGTCACTAAGCTATAAGGTTTTTTAGGGGGAAGCCCATATTTCCTGCAATACCATAGGAGTTGTCAATATGTCCTAGCAAAGTTATTATATAGTTTTGGAAAGAGCCTTCCTTATGAAGGGCTGTGTTTGCTAACATTTACAACTTTTATAATAACTTAAAAATTTTTTAACATATCTTATGAAACAAGTGATAGTTCATGAATTCTGCAATGTGTCCATATTGCACAAGGAGCTGCCTTTCAAACTACCAATATGTGAAGAACATCGACTTTGTTTTTGTAAATAAAAATATTTTTATAAAATTTAAGCACCCTCTTGCAATATTCTCACAACACCACCCCAAGTTGGAAACAACTGCCATAAAGGTGAATTATTATTTTTTTTTTTTCATTTATAATAGAGGAGTAATTGAAATACTAGTTACTGTATTTATTGAAAACAAAAAGCGACAGGTTATAAGTCTTTAGTAAATAAATTTAAATTAAAATAACAGTAAATAAAAATAGAGAAGTAAAATAAACATTTGACTACCCGTAAATATTATAACAACTGATACTAAATGAATTAAATTATAAATAACTACAATTGATAGGTTTTGGAATCAGATGTTGAAGTTAACTTTTTATTTAGGAGGGAAGTTTACTTGTACCATATTAGCTAGACCTTGACCAATCAAAAAAATTGCGTCTCGCATGTTTATGTAACCTTAATGGTGTTATCTGATATTAGAAATGTGCTGTTAAGTAATTAAAATAAAGACTTATTAAACTTCCACTGTGTTAAATAAAACCCCATAATCCAACAGGTTATGGGCCCAGGCACACACAGGACATAGTAAAAAGTGTATGAAATAAAGTTCGCCAAGTCGGGAAGTGTTTCGGGTGAAGGTGTTTGTCAGAAGTATCCATGCCATTAAACTTAAAAATAGACCATTGTTTAAAAAATTAAAACTGTAAAGATGGAAGACATCAAGACTCTGGAAATTATTGAAAAATTAGAAGGGCCACAGAAGTTTTACTTATGGAAATTTGAGTTAGAGGTATGCCTTAAATCATTAGATTTGTATAGTTACATCTCAAACAGAGAATCTGTAAAAGGTGAGAAAAACTATGATAAAAACGAAGCTAAAACTCAAAAACTTCATTTAATGTCATTGAACAAAAGGAATAAAAAGCTTGTAATGTCCTGTGAGAACGCAGGGGCAATGTTCAACAAACTTGTAAAACTGTATGAAGGAAACACAGATCAACAAAAGGATTCATTGCTTCAAGAATATTTTAAGTTTAAAATAACAAATTGTTCTTCTGATATTCCCAAAATAGAAAATATTGTTTTCAAAATTAAAAGTTTAAAACATCCTATTAAAGATGAAGAGGTTATTCAAAGAATACTTTCCGCTTTGCCCCATTCTTTTAATAACTTTACTGCTTAATAATATTACTGCTTGGCAGAGCACCTCTAAGGAGGAACGCACTTTAGAAAATCTCACATCTAGGCTGTTGTCCAACAAGAATCATGATATAACCCAGAATGATAAAGGTGATGTCGCGTTTAAAGCCACACCTAAAGGTTTAAAATGTTTTAAGTGTAATAAAGTTGGACACATTGCCAAGCATTGTTCAAATAATAGTAGCAATAGGAACTGCCAGTATTGTAAAAAGTCTAATCATTGTTTCTTCCGTCCTAAAGGTAACAAAAATCAAAATAACAAGGTTGCTTTTCTTGTATCCTCTACTGAGAATAACAATACATTTTTCATAGACTCAGGCTGCTCCACGCATATGACCTACGATTTTAGCCTGTTAGTTGATGTTAAACCGATACATAATGAAATTAGTGTAGCAAAGGATGGTCAGAAAATGCTAGCTACTTTTATTGGGGACATTCATTTTGAAAATTTTATATTGAAGGATGTCTTGTACATTAAAGATTTGTCCAGAAATTTAATATCGGTCAATAAAATTACTAAATCTGGAGCTAGTGTTGAATTTAAAAATCACATGGTACTTAAATCACATAAGGAAAGGTGAAACCGTTATAGTAGGAAAAAAGTATTCCGAAGGTTTATATGAGCTACAAGAACCTGGCGTTAAAAATGAATCTCTTCTTAGTAAAACCGGGTCGTCTATGGTTTTACTAAGAAGAGATTCATTTTTGACCTGGCAAAGGAAACTTGGGCACCTAAGTTTTACAAATCTCAAAAGGTTATCTTCTCTTTCAACGGGAATGTTTATAAACAAGGAAGATAAACAGAAAGTAGACAATTCTTGTGATACATGTCTTCGAGCTAAGTTTACGAGAAAACCTTTTGGAAGACATCGAACTAAAGCGACCCATCCACTTGAAATAATACACACAGATGTAGTTGGTCCGTTTGAAGTAGAAACGTGGGATGAATATAAGTATTTTGTTACCTGCATGGATGACTATACTCACTTTGCTGCTGCTTTCTTATTAAGAGGAAAATACGAAGCATCAGGTGCACTTATGTCTTATATCTAGACTACAAATATTTGGATGTCCTGCATATGTAAAAAACTTGGGTCACTTAAAAAAACTTGATAACAGGGCAACAAAATATATATTTGTTGGTTATGCCAAGAACTCTTACAGACTATGGGATGATAAAAGGAGAAAAATAATGTATTCGAGGGATGTTCAATTCACCAATTCTGTCCAGGATAATGATGTAGAAAAGCCTAATCCCAAGACAATATGGTTTGATGATTTTGACTTATCTGATCAGGAAGATGCCGGATTGGTAGAAGAAGATCAGGAAGCTGCAAGATTGGAAGAAGAAGACCAGGAAGCTGTAGGATTCTAAGAAGATGAGCAGGAAGAACAAAATCAGCATGAAGAAGAAAATGTAGAACCACAAGAAAGAGATGAGGAATCAGAAGAAGGAATTGCAGAACTCGGAAGAGGTAAAAGAGAAAAAGCTTACCCAAAAAATTGGACGACTACATCCTCGGTGAAGATAGTGACCCTGAATTGGCCTTGCTCACCTACAAGGAAGCTGTAGCTGGAAAAGATTCCGACAAATGGAAGAGGGCAATGGCTGAGGAGATGCTTTCTCTGGAGAAAAACCAAACATGGACTCTTGTTGACAGAAAAACTGCTAATGGTCAGAAAATTCTAACCAACAGATGGGTTTTTCGTGTTAAAGATAACCAAAACTATAAAGCCCATTTAGTTGCACGAGGCTGCGAGCAACAGCTTTGCAGTCATGAAACTTACAGTCCTGTTGTGAGCAGTGATGCTTTGAGTCTCATACATGCCTTGATTGTGCGAAGGAACTACCACATGGTAAACCAGCATTTCTGTATGGAAAATTAGAACATCCGGTTTATATGGAGATACCACAAGGATGGGAGAAACCTAAAAATAAAATTTGTAAAGTAGAAAAAGCCCTATATGGACTTCGATAAGCACCACTTAGATGGAACAAACACTTTACAGAATTTCTACTAAAAAGCGGACTAGAAGCTCTAAAGAATGAGCCATGCATTTTTAAAAATAAAAACTTAACTTTGTTTATAGCAATCCACATGGATGATGGCATTGTTGCCTCAGAGAATGAGGAAGAAATATCAAAGTTATTGTTGCAATTAACGCAAGAATTTGAAATGACTGCAGTAAAAAACCCTACAACATTCCTAGGATTGGAAGTTGTTCATCAATCAGGAACTGTGAAGATCTCCCAAACAGAGTATGCTAAACAAGTACTAAAGAAATATGGTATGCATGATGCTAAGCCAGTAGCTACCGCATTCTTAAAAATGCCAAAAACAAATGAAAATTTAGTCAACTTTCCATTTAGGCAGGCGGTAGGAAGCCTTCTTTACATCTCGACGAAAACAAGACCAGATTTAGCCTACACTGTGGGTATGAGCAGCAGAAGAGTAGAAAACCCTACTGATGATGATCTCAAAAACCTAAAAAGAACATTAAAATATATTAAAGGTACGATGAACGAAGGCATTCGATACTCCAAAGACTCTACTGATGAAATAATTGCCTATTGTGACTCGGACCACGCGGGTGATCCCGAAACCAGGAAGAGTACAACAGGATACATCATCTTCTACGCTGGAGGCCCAATAAGTTGGAGTTCTAAGAAGCAACCGATCGTCGCCACTTCCTCGACAGAAAGTAAATATATATTGCTGCAGCAGAATGTTGTAAGGAAGCCGTTTACCTTAAAAATCTTTATGAAGAGCTGACAGGTATACCAATAAAAATTATTTTAAATATAGACAATCAGAGTGCAATTTGTTTGATCAAAAAAGGAAATTTTAGTAGAAAAACTAAACATATCGATGTACGTTTCCATTATATTAAAGATTTGGTAGCAAATAATACTGTAAATATTCAATATTGTCCTAGTTGAAATCAAATAGCTGATGTGCTTACAAAACCTCTAGACAAGACTAAGTTTTCATATTTTAAAAATCAAATTGTAAAATTGTAAACGTAATGTGTTTTTTCTTTTCTTTCATTGAAAATTTTATTTTATTTTTTGTTAACAAAATTAAGAGGGTTGTGTTGAAGTTAATTTTGTATTTAGGAGGGAAGTTTACTTATACCATATTGGCTAGACCTCGACCAATCAAAAAAATTGCGTCTCGCATGTTTATGTAACCTTAATGCTGTTATCTGATATTAGAAATGTGCTGTTAAGTAATTAAAATAAAGACTTATTAAACTTCCACTGTGTTAATTAAAACCCCATAATCCAACATCAAAATATTTTAATTTAATTTAAAAATACACTAGCATTATTTTCAAAGGCATTTTACCAATGTGCACTATGTTTTTTTGCTACAATCTCTAAAAATTTAGAATGACTGGCATACAATTTTAATTTTGCAGACAGGTCGAGCCATGATACACCAATGGCATCATCTCCAGCTTTCAAATTTATATTTCCAAATATTTCACCATTTTCATCATGAAAATTCTGTGCTGTTGTCTCAATCCATGCATTATCTGTATTCCTAATATCATCAACATAACCTTGGTAAACAGTGCTTCCTTGATCAAAAAAATTGTTTAACCTTTCTTCAATGGACATTTTCTCATCTAAAGACATTTCTAAACTATTTAAAGCTTCTTCTAAAAATTCTCTCTTTAAGGTAGAACTGATAACTTCTCCAGGATCAACCATACCTCCTGGGATAGCCCACTCATCACAATCTCGTCTTTTGATTGCGATAAATTGAAGTATTGGCTTAAGGGTTTCTTCATCTGTTTTAATTTGAGAATTTAGTTTTTTCCACCTCGTTACAATTGGGTCCCCTGCATGATTTGGACCCCAACGGTAAAGGACTCCTCTGCCTTGCAAACCCGTTCTTCCAATTGGATTCAATGGATAACCATTACAGATCTTATATTCACCCATAAAGCTTGACCTATCTATTTTTCCGTCAACACAATTCCATTTAGGTTCAAAGCCAGCTTCAATTTCTGGATCAGATAATGGTTGGTTAATTATATGTTTCGAAGTAAAATATGGAGGATCATACTGTTTCCAATCCATATTCCAAGAAACTTTGTCATCAGGAACATGCTGTCTAATAATAGTATCTTGGGTTCGGGGATAAACAGGAACTCGGCATTTATAATGGTTCAACATGTTTACCATTGAAGTTACACTAACCTGAAAAAATAACAAAATAAAACTGAACTTTCTATATCAAGTTTCAATAATTCATAGAAATAAATAGTTAATTTTATTTAAAAAAAAAAAAAAGAGAGAGAGAGAGAGAGAGAGAGAGAGTGACTGAGTGAACATCTATTGATAGATCCTAAGCTAACTCAATTATAGTCCTCATATTGTAACCTGCAATATACAATTCATCATATCTTGATTTGGGGTTGTTCAGATGAGAACTACTTCTCAATCTAATTCAAGATTTAATTCATTAATTAGATTAAGAAGTAATTGGACTAATTGTTATAATTACTTTTATTTTATTTTGTGAGATGAGCAAGTAGTAGGAATAAGTATACTTAAGTTCAACCTAGTCTAATGAGTGAGTTTAATTTCATCATTACATAAGATAAGTGAAACAAAGTAACAAATAGTAGTGATGGTTTTTTCTACTTTCAAGGTCCCTTTTGTCTTAACACAATGACTATATATACATATCAAATACATAGATTGCCATTGAAACACACTGTGAAGAATGAGCAGTTTTAAATCCTCACCCATTAAGACTTTTCATAATAAAAATATTAGAATGCAACATAAGTTCAAAGACAAAGAAGCACACAGTAAGACAATGGATCAAATAGCCATAACAGAACATAAATCACAGCCTGAGAATCCATAAAGATAGAACAAATTTTTTACATAAACAAAAAATAAGCTAAAAAGTGGATTAAAGTCTCAATTACTGTTTTTAAATACACCATAGATAACAATTTATAAACAAATATATCACAAATGTAATGTATTAAGAGGCAGAAAAGAAGCTCATTGTATTAAGAAATTTAATTATCTTTCAAGGAACAGTTCACTAAAGGCTTCATAAGCCACAACATTCTTAAAAGTGGTGATTAAATATTATCAAAGTTGATAATGGTTTGATATCAAATTACTATACATTCCAAATGTGATTGCAAATAAAAAGAAGCCATAAAGAAATAATGCTTACACCAAAAACAGGGTTGTCATAAATACTCTTAGTGATGTTTTGAGTTTTAGTGTCATTTAGACATGGTTTAATACAAATTACTGCACGACTGAATGAATAGTATTTGATAAATGAAGTATTTAGAATGATTTTATATATAGCAATGTCCTGTTATTAATTTTATTTCTAATTTTTTATATTTTCTTGTTCTTGTCTCCTATTCCTCTTGATTACAATACTACTTCAATAGGTTT
Source organism: Euschistus heros (assembly GCA_003667255.2). Lineage (NCBI taxonomy): Eukaryota > Metazoa > Arthropoda > Insecta > Hemiptera > Pentatomidae > Euschistus > Euschistus heros. Next base: position 1,052,354 of record RCWM02000295.1, read on the forward strand.
TAGCTATAAGTTTGTGAACTTATTAAAAACAGTTCGTTTACCTTGCAGCCATTTAATAAACAGAGGGGATATCTCAATCTACACCACGTCCAAAATGTGGGGACATTCATAAATATAAGAGAGTGAAATAGATTTTGAGAAAGCTTGTACTACACACCTACATCCTAACGACTATGACAAGTTGGAGGTAACATTATAACCTTTCACCTTCTATTACAGGTAACCTTACAGAATGAAAAGTAAAACCGATCTCTGTTGACGTAACCTTTATGAAACTATTTTACGTTTGATTTCTCATTTTCCATAATTTTCAAATTCTTTACAAGATATTTCTGTGGTAATATTACTGAGTGAACGTTGCTTCTTGTTTGTTATACTCTTGTAAAGGCCAAAGGATGGCTTATCAAGAGAAAACCAAAATTACATTTTTATCTTTAACATGGTAATTAGCTGCTGATATTCAACTATCTGGATCCTTGTTGATTCGAAATTCTCACCTAGCAATCTTCTTTTCAATTCCGACCAATGAATAATTAAAGGTGAATGTATTTGACTATAGAGAGGAGTTGAGTTGGTTTTTCCTAATGAAATCATCTAACTGATTACAATTACACATTTCGTAGTTGGACACATTTATTGTAAAGAATGGATGTCATCAATAAGTTCTGTTCTACTGTCTCCAGCACAGTTTCTCAATTGTCAGGGGTCCTACCAGGGAATCCTGTGACTAGAGAATATGAAGTTACAAGTCATATCGCTAGTGCTGGCCCTGGTTAGTACATTTATAAACACAGTTATGTAGTATTAGATTAGTTTTATTTTATCAACTTTTGATTTTAGGCCTATTGTGGAAAATATATAGTGGCTACAAAAAGTCAACTAAGCAACCTGCTTCTATATTTGTTTTTGAGAAACGACAAGTAGTGCCTCAAGACAGAGATATTTTATTGGAAACTCTTAAAAGAGGCATTGCCCAGTTGACCAAGTTGAGGCATCCACAAGTGCTTGTTGTCCAACATCCCCTTGAAGAATCGCGGTATGTAATGTTAATATAGAATTACAAATTCTGGGTTACTTTTAAAACCCTCTAGTGATTGTTTTTGTTTAGGGATTGTTTGGCATTTGCTGCTGAACCTGTTTTTGCCAGTTTAGCCAATATTTTGGGGAAAAAGGAAAACATGCCTATGAATAATGAGTCTGTAACAAAATTTAAGCTTTATGATGTTGAAATCAAATATGGTCTCCTTCAGGTATTTATTTTCTCCTTGTTTTTTTTTTTTTTCCCTTATTTTTCTTCTCTATTTCTTAATGATGTTTAAACTTTACTCTTTCAGATTGGTGAGGGATTAAATTTTCTACATCGTGATGCCAAAATGCTTCATCACAATCTCTGTCCTTCCAGTATTGTAGTTAACACACAAGGAGCTTGGAAGATTTTTGGATTTGATTTTTCTTTGCAAAATTCTTCCAATGAATCTACTGTAATACCCTAAATATTTATAATTTAAATTTATTTTAGTTGTTTTATTTAATTAAAATTTACTGTTGTCCATTAACTAGTAATACTTGGGTATTATAGTTTTAGTTATTTGATATAATAACTCAGAGATATTATGAATTAATTTTAAATATATTTGTTTTATATTATTGTATCAATATTGTGAAATTGTTAACAATATTATTTGGCTATTCCTCTTATATGACAGGACCCTCAACAAATTATTGTATCAAAGAGCCAACTTCACTTTGAATCTCAGCTTATATGTTTCTCTCATTATCTTCCTGATGAACTCGAGTTATTAAGATTTGAATGTATTGCAATTTATTCTTTTTATTCATGTTCTAACAGTAATTTACAGATATTCTAATAATAATCAATGATAAAACCAAACTAACAGTATGAAGGGACATGTCATCAGTTGAATTAATGATATGATAGTTTATTTTATATTCAATTCTTATTTTTCTAACTATAAGGTTTTTATAGTCGCCTAAAGGATATTTTTGTTGTGAATTTTAAATATGTTAAATTGTTTTTAATCAGCATTACTTTGTATAATCAAGTTAAATTTTTAATTATTGTATTTAATTTATTATCTCAGTTTAGTGTTTTGTATTTGGATATAAACGTAATATCTAATTTATGATATAATAAATTCTCACAGCTGATTATTCTAATATAACCTATTTCAAATAATAAATAATGAAATATTTTGTTTTTATGTAGCCTTTTTGGAAATATGTGGACCATCGGCGGCAGAGCCATGACCTAGCTCAACCTGATCTTGACTATTTGGCTCCAGAGTGTGGTCTCACAGAAAGTGCAGTCCCTGCCAGTGATATGTTTTCACTTGGAGTTTTAATTTATGCAATTTATAATTCTGGACAGGCCCCTTTTTCAAATACTGACTGGAATATGTATACTGTTAACATGTCTAAGGTGACATTTTAAATTTATTTTGATTATTTTCATTAATAATATAATAAATTTGGATATATTTTTTCTTTGTACATGCTAATGTTTGCTTTGTTTTTATTTAATTTATTTTAGTTAAAAGCATTAGGTCTATCACAGCTAAATACTATTCCAGATGGTTTAAAAAACCATGTTAAACTAATGCTCAATACGACCCCAGAGCTTCGCCCCGATGAACATGAATTCATAAAGGTATTACATCAAGTTTATATCCTTTTCTTTTATAGATAACATATTTTAGATTCTATGTTCAAATTTTTATTTTTCACATATTTTTGTTTAGTCAGAATTTTTTGAAGACGTTGGCGTGAAGGCTCTGAACTATTTAGATTCATTGTTTCAATGGGACAATAAACAAAAAGCCCATTTTTACAAAGGCTTACCTCAGATTCTTGATAAGCTCCCTCATCGTGTTTGCCTGTATAGGTAATATATTTTTTAATCTCTATTTATTTATTAGTTGTTGAAATTAGTGTTCATTCTCAGGTTGAAATGATCTCATAATTGAGGTTTCACCACTATTACTCATTTTTTGTTTACATTTCAGTAACTTCACTGTTAATTATATTAATGTTATTTAATAGACTTAGTATTACTCTAGGCAGATTACAGCTGTCGATATCTGTTCCTTCAAGAGATAAATATAAAAAAATAGAATAAATAAATAAAAAAAAGGGCTTCTTTTCATCAGAGAGCTTTGTCAGCAATGTTCTAATCTTTTAACTCTATACTTTAAAATTAAGATGTTCCTATCAGTCAAAGCATCATAAATTAATATAGTAATAATGAACAGTTAATTTGTATTATAATTTTTTTATGAAATGCTTAGCCTCTTATTAAGCTAACGATGAGGTATGTAGCACTATAAAGTAATGCAAGCCTTTGTAATGCATAACCTGCTGTTGCTATAAAATAACTTTACAGGTTAATAGTGTCAGCATAAACTAATAGGGCATATAAAAAAAAAAAATGACCGTTTTATCAAATTCCAGAGTTCAAAAGTCTGTAAATATCTTAATGCTATTTATTATTTACCAATACTTAATAATCCCTTTAGAGCATTCTCTAAGCTTGTTTACTAACACTGGACTTCTTCAAAAACAGGCTCAGTTCAGTTATTTATTTCAAAGAAGAAACATGACAGTGCCCTACGAAATTCTCATAATTTTAAGAAATATCGTAATTCCAGTAATGACTGGAAAAAAAAATTCACAGCCGTGAAATTATTAAATATGAAGGGGAAGGTGTCCTAGAAGAGCACACTGAGCGGTGTTGGTTTGAAAAATTTTTGAAATGGAGATACGACGTTGGAAAGCAAGAAGGGCTCCGGGGGGCCATTAATGGATATTGATGAGGTTCTGAAGGAAGCCGTTGAGTCAAATCTGTCCACAAGTATTCGCGAATGCCAGGGAGTGTGGTGTGTTGAAAGATACTGTTAGGCGCCATCTTTTCTCCATGGGGAAGGTGAAAAAGACCTGTAGACTGGTCCCTCACGAACTTACTCCTCAGCAATCAGCAGAAAAGTTTACAGAACTTCATGGGTTTAAACTCCTGCCTCATCCACCATATAGTCCAGACCTCGCACCTTTGGATTACTACTTGTATCGATCCATGACCCATTTTCTTCAAGGGAAAAAATTTGACAATCATCCCAAGGAATGGTATCAGTGTGGCATTGAGCAATTGGCTAGCAGATGGGTAATGGTAGATAACAATGGACTATACTTAGAGTATTAATTGTATTTTAAATCTAAGAAATAATAATACAAATATTTGTTTAAGAAACGGTCATTTTTTTTAATACCTCCCCTTATTACAAATGATTTTATTATTTTATATTATAAGAAATAAATATATTTGAATCAGGGGAAGGGAGGGGGGGAGAGGAAATCTTCCCTTGCAATAACTACTTTGTCCAACATCATTTGTCCTAATCGCAATTAGATTCATTACATCATTGTTTTAAAATTTGAGAAAGGTTAGGAATTAATGACTTTAATTACTGACATGTTTTTCTTTATCACAATAATGATTGTGTTTTTTAGTATGATTGTTAGTATTAAAATCATGTTTTCAATTCTATCACTATAAATATACAGAAATTATTTTATTTCTTTAGTATGTTTTCAACTTGTTTTTCAGAGTCATTCCTTGTCTTGTTAAAGAGTTTGTCAATCCTATCATGGTTCCGTTCGTGCTCCCGAATGTTTTTACAATTACAGAAAACTGTTCCAAAGAAGAATTTGCATCTCATATTCTTCCTCATCTGAAGACAGTAATGGTACTTCAAGAACCAATACAAGTAAGTTATCTATTTTATGTTTGGTTGTGGTCAAGAATCATTACATTGTGGTGAATCTCTTCCTGTTTATGTTCTGACTCCTGAGTTCTACTTCATCTTCATTTTGTGATACAATTACACTTTCCAATATTTTCCTCAGCTTCTGAGATTTTGCTCTAGGAATCATACTCCATCATTCAGAGATTGGACAAAAGATGTTTTAATTTGCAGTTAACACTACTGCTGCCAATTCGAAATAAGAATTAGTCTCATTTTATTAAAAGTAGCTTTTCTTTTATATATACAGTCAAAGACAAAAGTCTATATACACCTGATTGAAATTCAATGAGAAGCAAGGATACCTGAGGATGTTAGGAAAATATGATAGAATTGAATAATAAAACTTATTTAACTTATACTTGACAAGAAAAATACATTAGGTAATCGTATTAGAAAAAAAAAAAAAAAAAAAAAAAATGAACTAGAACAATAGTCAATGTACACTAGAAAAAACACACAAACATCAAAATTTTTGAAAAAGTTAGCACTTTGTTACTCCTTCGTTGGCTGTAATTAAAAAAGTCTTCTGAGCATCGAGTGGACGACATATAATTTTAACTAAATACATTAATGTATATCAGACTTTCAACTATATTCCTTTAATCAATAAAACTAAATCTAGCTGAGGCAAAGCATTGTCGGGCCAATTACTTAGTTCGATGATAACTTTTATTTTTTCTATTTATAATAGCAGTGGTCTCACTCTGCCATCCTTCCAGAGCAGCATCTACCCCACTCCTTTCATCCTTTTTCCTGTTCATTACCTTATTACAAATAAATTTGATTCAGTCAACCACAACAGATATGGCCAGATATTAACTATAGACTTGTTACATGTTTGTCTTAGGCTGAGCTCACAGTGGATTGTCAGTCGAGCAAAACTGTGTGCTTAGAGCTAAATGAATTACTACTAGCTAGCAAACATTTTTCGATCCTCTGCTCTTTGTATCGTGCTCGACTCTTCCTCTACAGCAAGTTCTGACTTATTAAATTAGACCCCAGGAAGCTTGAAGAATGGGGTAGACTGAGTCGAACTGCAGCTGCTGATTATAGAACTCTAATATGATTATGAAACTATAAACTCTCCCATGTGTTAAGTTGTCACTAAGACCACCAAATTTAATTTTTTTTTTCAGATTTTACTTCTACTTATGCAGCGGATGGAATTACTTTTAAAAATGACTCCTTGTGATGAGGTTAAATCCGATGTTTTACCCCTTTTGTACAGAGCACTGGAATCTGATTCTCAGGAAATTCAGGTATTGTTTTTTTATTTTTTTGTATTATGAACTGTTGCCTAAGATTCATTCCTGGGATACCCTGTCATGACCCTATTTCTCATCACAACATCAAATTAAAATGGTCATTTCCCTCCTTATGACAATAATTTCTTGGTTCGTTCCTTCACAAATATCTTTCCCCTCAGTCACCTTCCTACATTGTCAAAGCATTAACATTAGTTATCAGTGAGTTCTCACCAAACCCGATCCCATCCTTCTGACCTTTACCTAACTCCCTTCTACACAACATCATTCAAACGCTCTTTTATTGCCAGAGAATCTAATTTCTGGAACTTCCTCCCATCCAATATTCGCCATTCCTCCATTCTCTACAGTTTTAAATCCCGACTCTTCCTCTACTTATTAGGTATTCAATCCAACAGTTACATTGAAGAAGAAAATATATATCACAATGAAATTAGAATATTCACAATATAAGTTTAATTTTATTTTTGTATTTATTTTGTCATAACTTGTATCAGTTATAAGTTATTGAATCTCAGATCACATTTATTTTTTCCAGATAAGATATATTTTTAGCCTTGTTTACTGTATATTTCATTTTGATTTTTTTTTCTTCTTTCTTTGTCTTACCTTGTTTTAAACTTTTTTATCCTTAATCCTTAGATTTATTTTGTTTTTCATGTAATATGATATGTATAACATGTAAGTAATATTAATTTTTATGCCACAATTTAATTTTGATATTGTTTTCTCGCTTAGTATTATGTCCTTGATTTAATATTTATGTTGTTCATTGTAATTACTCTTAAGGGGCAATGGCCCAGAATAAAATTTATTTATGATCCTTATTGAAGAACTGCATGAACATTTAAGTTATACAGCTCATAACTTTTCCGAGACTAAAAAACGTATTTCCAGTTCTTGTTCAGTCTCATATTAAATTAGTTCTATGCAGTAAACTAGTTTTATTTTTTAGTAAACTCTATTATATGGACAATTTATTCTGATGCTAATGGACAATTTAGGGTAGGCTTCATCTAGACATAGGAACTGGAAGTAATCTTCATTTAAAAAAGAAATTTTTTTCAAAATTTTTTTGAAATTACCAACCAATAGGAATTAGAATAATGATAAAACTAAATATTTTGTACTTCTTGCCATTCTTTTACCTATGGTATTTAAAAATGAAAAATTGCCAAATATCTATAAAACTTATTCCTAGTAATAAGTAGTGTCCAAAATTATTTCTTTTGTATTTATTGATATAAGAATATCATTGTGTTATTTTAAAATCTATTGGTGTTTTCAGGAGCTTTGTCTTTCTGTTCTACCTACTTTTGCTAATTTAGTCGAGTATCCAGCTATGAAGAATGCCTTACTTCCTAGAATCAAGAGGCTGTGCATATCGACTTCTCTCATATCTGTAAGGAGTCTATGTATTGTTTTTAAGTTATTCTTTTTATCACTTAGTTAAGTTGTTTTCCTATTGTAAACATCCTATTGTAAACATATCCTAGTTTACAAAAGGATGTGTTAGAATATGGACCACTTGCCATGGTTATATTGGTCGTAATACATCACAGGATGGCTAGAGGTCTGGCTGAGGATTACTGCTCAGATGAAGATAAGAAGTCCTTAATAAATATTGAGGGTCAAAATGTGAATGTTGCAGAACCCGAAATATAGAAATAACATTGCCGAGTGTACCAAAATGTACTAGTTTTCTTCAAAATATTGATAGCTTTTATCAAGGTCTGTCATATACTTCAAATTATTGAGAGATTTGTATTATCATAGGTCTGAATTAGTAGTTTAGACTTCAGTTAAAAATCATGTTCACTTTGTGGATGCCACTATTCCCCTTGGACTTTTGCTGGTTGTGGTGTATATGAATGTGCCATGTGCCTCTGGCGATCTTGCAGCTAGAATCAAATGTCTGTTTAATAAATGCCCCCTATTTCCTAGTTTTATGCAGAATTAAATTGGTTTTGTCTTTCATACTGTTGCTATTTCTTTTCAGTTTTTGTGCAAATTTTCTTCAGTTCAGACTAACAAGAGATGAAATATAATTGTGTAAAATGTGATCTTTATTTTAAATTTTACTAAGTAAATTAAATAATACATGAGTTGGTGGCAGTCATTTCCACACATGATCGTATATAGAGTTTTTTCTTAGCCTCCAAAATTTTAGGGAAAAAACACCTCCACCATTAAGAAACACTTATTTTATGTCAAATAACAATAAATTTATTAGAGATGTAATGGAGTAGTTTTGACTGGATACCAGATACCAGATATCCTTTGAGGTTCTAGGCCGAAGCACCGAATAGCACCGGCTCAAGTAGTGTGTGTATAGTTTTAGCGATGATTCACAGAAAGACAAGTATGAACTTGTCTCTTGGACTGTTTAGAGTAGGGGGCTCGCACTGTTCATTCGCAGTGAGTCAGTAGCATCCATTGGTCTGTCAGTGAGTTCTTCAGTATTTGTTTTTTGTGGTTGAAGTGTGTTGTAGTTTAATGGCAACAGCTAAGAAAAGATCACATATTTGGAAGTATTTTAATATTGATGAACATGACAGTAAGTTCGCGTTGTGTTTATTGTGTAACAATAAAATCTCACGCAGTGGTGAAGGCAAGAAAGCAGGCACATCTGCGATGAAGAATCATCTTAGAAACAAACATCATGAAGAGTATTCTACTGTTTCTGCAGTTCCCTCCACATCTGTTAGTAAACCTACTTGTGTAAATGTGAGTGCCTGTAGAAAACAGTTAACTCTTTTGGAAACAACTGAAAGGAAACTTTTATAAGACATTAGTGATCTTAAATCAAAAGCCTACCATTAGTTGATTGGTGAGATGATTGCTTTAGATAATGAACCTTTATCAATTGTTGAAAGTACTGGCTTCACTAGACTTATGACTTATGTATTAAGGCAGTGCCACAATACAAAATTCCTATTCGCAATTACCTTAATGAAAAAATTATATCTGATATATATGACATAATACATTCTAAGATTGAAACCAATATCTCACAATGAGCATCAATATCTGTGACCAATGATATGTGGACCTGTCAACACAATAATGCTAGTTTCCTAAGTTTCATTGCAGATTGGTTATCTCCAGAATTTACTCTTGAACATGGTGTTTTGGCAATTGAAATCGTTTGTTGACTCACATACCGGTGACAATATTGCAAAGGAGCTAAGTGCTGTTGCTGACTTATGGAATATTCCTTAAGAAAAGATTCATTTGGTTGTACACGACAGTGGAGCCAATATAGTAAAAGGCATACGAGTTACAGAATTTAATTCTGCAAGGTGTTTTATTCATTCTCTTCAACTAGCTGTCAATGAATCATTAATGATTCAACCAGAAGTTATGGAGACAGTGGCTGTTGGGAGGCAGATAGTAACCCATTTTAATCACTCTGTTATTGTACAAGGAAAACTTAAAGAAAGCGATCCATCAAGAAATTAACTTTTCAGATCACCAACTTGTACAAGATATACAAGAAATGAGCTGTATCCTTGTATTTTACCGACCATTATACCTTAAATAACTTGTTGCCAGCTCAGTGGGATTTAATGGAGCAATGTATCAGACTCCTCAAACCATTCGAAGAGATGCCTAAAATTACTAGCTCTGGTCTTTCATGTATATCTGAAGTAATAACACATGTAGTAACACTGATTAAATACCTGGGAAAGGAAGAAACTGCAGTAGGAACACCGAACTTATTAAAAATGAGGTCGTCACTAAAAACTCAGCTTGAGCAACATTTTGACTTTAATACTTGGTTGCAATTTTTCTAGACCCTAGATTTAAGACCAGTTTCTTGGGATTAGCTCAAGCCAAAAGAGCAAGACAAACATTTTATTACAAGCCAACGACATTGATATTGATAATGATTATTCTCCATCTACTAAGAAGACTAATAATCAAAGTGGTAGTGACAATGAAAAAATGCACCACAGTTTTTGGGACTGCTTCGACGAAGTTGCAAAAGGATCAGACCAATCTCTTGACATTGGGAAAAGCTCTGCAGAAAATGAGATTGACTTTTTTTTTAAATTGTTGCCTGGACCGAAAAGAAGACCCTTTCAAGTGGTGGTCAACCAGCGCCAAGCAATACCCAATTCTATCAAATATTGTAAAGGTATATCTCTTATCCCTAAAGTTTGTACTACAATACATTACTACTCAATATTAATACAACTATTTTAATCTTAAAGGCGTTTTGTTAATTTCATTTACATAATTAAGTATCTGGCCAAATAATAGCAAGTATCCGGCCAGATACCAGATACTAAAAAAAAGGCCGGATACCGGATAGTAACCGGGTATCCGTTACAACTCTAAAATTTATATTATTATGATATTCTAGAAACAATGAATAAATAATAGAGTTTTTAATTTATAAGACTTTCATTTTCATTAAGTAAAATAATTCATCATTTTAAAAACGTAAAAATATAACATATTTTTTTGAGTATCCTCTCATTTTAATTATCTCATGAAGCCACTTTGGAATTGATTCCACAGCTTTTTTTATTGTAGCTGGAGCTTGAAAAAAATGGACTATTTTCTTGTGACACTGGGATTATATTACCAATCCCCTTCAATACATAAATTCTATCTTTTACTCAACAATTAGCGATACATATTAGAATTTTTAGTGCTGATATAACTTGAAATATAAATATATAATGATCATGGAAATGACTCACTAAGTGAATATACATTGTAGTAAACCATAGAAATTGAAGTATCACAATTATTGATTTTCTTTTAAATGGTCAATTTCTATCTAGCATTATCCAGTGGGTTCTCGAATGTGATGAGAATATGAGAATGAGAAGCTGGAATGAAATCATTATTTATTTCTGACTTGATGGTAAAGAGCATAGGAGGAATGAGTTATGTAGAGACTTACCTAAGTCGCTTAAAGTGACAATGATTAATATTTATTTGATAATAAGTGGCAAAACTGCGACTGGTTTGCTATTAATTAATTATTATTGTTCGTAATGCTTAATGGCCTTGTTTAATAGTGAAAGTCTTTGCCCAGGTTCGTGTCAACTGTCTTGTTTGTCTTGGGAAGCTGCTGGATTATTTAGATAAATGGCTTGTTCTCGATGAAGTTCTTCCCTTTCTACCGCAGATACCATCTAAGGAACCTGCTGTCCTTATGGGTATTTTAGGTAAGATAATGTGTTCTTTAGATACTGAAATATATGAACTTTAGTATTGTATATTTCATCATTATTTAATATTATTATTTTTGTTATTCAAATTTGTAATACATATTCGCATTTGTTTTCCGTTATAGGTATTTATAAATTAGTGTTGAATCATAAAAAAATGAACATGTCTAAGGAAATGATGGCACAAAAAGTTATCCCATTCTTGATGCCTCTGAGTGTAGAAAACTCGCTGACTTTGAACCAATTCAATACTTTAATATATGTAGTTAAGGAAATGGTGTCGAGGGTCGAAAATGAACATAGAGTTAAACTGGAACAGCTTTCAGACCAAGCGAAGTAAGTATTTCACTATTATCCCATATTTTATTTTCTGATTAACCAGAGATTGTGACTAGAGTTATATGCTGATGACTTAAAAATTTACTTTTTTTTTCACCCTTCCAAGATATTAGAACTAGCCCTTAATTCTAAATCTACCACGATGGGTCAAATGACCCTTTCCAGACATTTTGGCAGAAGTTCTTGGAAACAGCATTCATTACTTAGCTTTCTGATTTAACTACTTTTATTCAAAAATATATCAAAAGTGTTTTTTCAATATTCTCTCCTCTCTTATTATTGTTTTTATCCAGAAATTGTTGGAATGGAGTTCTTTAGGTCTATTTAAGTAATAATAATTATCAACATTAAGCTTAACTTTTACTAATTTAAGTTGTCCTTAATCCTAATGATATTAAACCGTTGTAGTGGAGCAGGGGTACTTTTAGCTAGTCTTATATAAATATGTAATTATATAAATGAAATGAAATGAAATGATAAATTTTAATCTCTACCTCTTACATTTATAACTATCATATTTTATAATCAACTGATGTATTTAAGAATTTGTTTATTTTTGAAAGAATCATATTATTTTAACGAATTTCAGAGCATTGGAGACAAGCATGACACCAGCTGTTATGAAACCTCCTGTGCCAACGACTGAAGATCTGTTCAGCTTTAGTTCTCCGAGTAAATTAACTACTACTAGTGCTAATAATAGTTCCAGCAGTTTTTCTCAACTCACTTTACAAGATAAGCAACGGTATGCCATGGTTTTCTAGATTGTATATCTTAAAATTATATGTATATTTTGACATGGATATGTCTTTTAGCTGGTGGTCTATACTTTTTTGGTGTAACATTTTTTTACACTCAAAAATGTAACATTTTGACACACTCCAGCTCCGTCGGTGTTACTTAGATCGAAAATTTGCCATCAGTTTCCTTATCAGAAATTTAATGGAAATTTTTTTTGTTATATAGCATTTGTTGCTAGGAGCTAAATTAATTGTTTTGAATAAAATAAGTCACATTTGCCTACATTTTTTAAGTGTTGGGATTTTTTTGACATGTTATAGCTATGTAGGTGTTGCTTGGGTCAACAATTAGCCAACAGTTTCCCTATAAGACATATAATGGAAATAGGAGCTATATTAGTTGAATGAAAAAATTCGTGTTTGAAACCCCTACTTTCTCTCAACTTTGTTTATTTTGCATAATAATTAATTGTTAATTTAATTTAATTATTGTTTGAAGTAATTTGATCCTTTTAATTCTAAAATGTAAATTGGATAGACATGTCCATGATCTATTATTTTTTCCAGTGAGGGAGAAATTTTTTCTTAACCATTTTTGAACACACACACACACACACACACACACACACATATATATATATATATATATATATATATATATATATATATATATATATATATAAATCAGTTAGAAAAATAGGTATTCATAAAAAAAAACTAAGTTGACGTCATGATATATTAAAGTAACAAAAAAAAAAATCAAGATGAAAGGAGTTGGTAACATCCAATTAGTGTGCTGTGACACTTGAATTATAATTTTCTTTCTCATTTTTACACATTTACTGCAAAAAATATCAAATATGTTCTGGTTTAGGATTGTTCAAAATTCAGAGTTGGAGCGACGTCAGAGTAAACTTGCCCCGTTGGAACCAGCCCCTGTGCAGGCTCTCAAATCACCTCAGCCCGTCAAGGATCTTACAGGTATTATTATTTTATTTTGCATGTTTCTGATACAAATATCCTGCTTACATTAGTTTATATATGAAGATTTTATTGAACCTATTATCCGGTGTTTTTTTTTTCATTTTTTATTTTTAGCTGTTCTAAAATTTTGAATTTTTTTTTTTTTGGAATGTTTCTATATTAATTTAGCGCTTGGTGAATGAAAAGTTGATTTTATTCTAAAACAATTATAATATACTTTGTAATTTCAAGAAGAATAGATACAGCTAAAGTATGTACTTCAGTAATTTTCAATAATTTACTGCAATGTTTATTCTTTTGGCTTGGTTTTATTTTCAATCTTCATAATGTAGAAGTCGATTTTTGAAAGTTTTTTTTGTATATTTTTTTCTTTCATTGTATATTATGAGTATATTTAGATATATTTAAGTTGTTCAATGGTATTCCATTTTAAGTTTAAGACTGGTCTACTGGTTTTGGCACAGCATATAATTTTGTGAATTGTAGAAATTATCTAAGAAATAAAGAAATAAAAAAAAGTTATATATACTATAAGTCATATGTTTTTGGTCTATGAATTGATTTAGGATTAAAAAAAAACAAAAATAAAAAATATCTTTTTGCTTATATTATTCAAATATATTTATTATTATTATTAATATTATTATTATTATTATTACTATTATTATTATTATTATTACTACTATTATTTATTATTAATTGGCCGAATCGAGACTTGGCCTGCATCATGATTTGCCAGTTTGGCTGTCATCCAACATTCAATACCAAGTAGAATTCTAGAATCATTATCCACGAAATCCTCCCATCTACGCTCTACTGGTTCCATAAATCCATTAGGTTAGTAGCTTCCTTAGAATTTCTTCCTTATTCAACCTTATTTCATAATCTGCTCAGCACAGTCTGTTTTTTCATTGAGTTACATCTCATTTATATCATTGTACATACTCTTTAGCTTGTTATTTGTATCTACCAGACTTAGTAAATTAATACTGGCCCATATATTTTGGAGATTTTCCTTTTAAATCTTAGGAGTGACTCCATTGCTGTTCTCCTTGTCCACATTTAAGAGCCGTTGGTAAGGACTGGGTGGATCAACATCCTTTAGATTGTCTTTGCTTCCCTAGACAGAAATCAGCTAAAGAGGTACTCCTGGAAGGCAAAATAACACCTGTTTGCTATTCACACCATCCAAAAGCTCTTTGATTTGCTCAGGAGATAAACTTCATTTATAAAACAATTTTAATAACTGCTTTGTATCTTGAACATTGTTGTAATGAAAAGTTTCTTTCAAGATTAATTACAGACTGACAGAACCGAGGAAGTGCTGACAATGGATATATAGAGAGCTGGTATAGACAATGCAAGGCTGAGCAGGTCTTGACCACTTACATTTATAGTCCAGTAAAATGAGCCTATTTTATTTATATCCAAAATTATACCCTATGTTATACTAAAATATTATTTAGGTTATTATATACAAGTTTGCTATTTATATACCGTGAAGTTTTCTACCACGGTAGACGTCGGCTTCATACCCCAAAACCCAAAAAAACGCCCAAAATACCAGTTATTTTCGGTTTTTTACCTATGACATGAAAACGAAGCTTTTTTCGAAGAAAGTCTTCAAAATATTAATCGTAGCTGGAATTATTATCTACAAAATGAAAAAAACTACTACGAAATCGGACCATTTACCAGGAAGATATATTCTTGGGAAAAAGTATAGAAATTGGCCAACTGGCGTTCAGTCCCACTTCTCTGCTAAAACATTTTTGCCGTACTTTTTTATCTTACTCTTATTTTACTGGACTATTAGGGGATTTTCCAAGAACATTCCAGGAAATACCATTTAAAGAATGTTGGAGTTACCTATCAGCATTTATACACTAAAGGAGAACTTAGTTCTATGGGACAGGCCACTACCATTAAAAGGGATATTGATATTACTGTATTGGATTTCTTCAAAACCTTGATATTGTTTTTGTAAATTGGACTGCTTCTGCTTTCTCGTATATAATAACCTAAATAATATTTTAGTATAATATGCTATTTGAACAAAAATTATTTTTCTCATTCTTTAGTTTTATCTTTGTTACAGGTACTCTCCTCAGTAGCTCCAGTTTCGACCTCGGCCTAACAAAGCCTGTTGTACAGACGAACGGTTATCAAATGATGCCTAAACCTTTTCAATCATTAGTTAACAATCAGCCTAACCTGATGTCTTCTGCACAAACTCGTCCCTCCTTTGGTAGTCCGAATGGAACTCCCTCAGGTGATTGGGGAGGTTGGAATACTGGTTGGTCTTCTCCTCTCATGCCATTCCAGCAGCCACAGCAACAGAAAGCTAAACCTCTCTCTACTGCAGAAATAAATGATCTTCTCAGTTAATCTTTCCTTTACAGCTAATTTGTTTAATGGTTAGTGACGTTAATCTTTATTTTTTGAAGGAATATAAGTAGTTAAAATTAAGACCAGTTAATAATAGTAATAATTGATGAGTGGAAATCCATAACAGTCTAAGTGCCAAAAATTTATTTTTTGCTTTATATTGAAATATTGTTCTAGACCAAGGCACTGTGTCCTCCTATTGGTCTAATTACCTAAACCCATCTTGAAGTGGTTTAAATATATGGGGAAAGATATCGTTTGTAAAGTATAGAAAAAGTCATGCTAAATTTTCAGTTTCAACAATGTTTCATTTTGGCACTTAGACCGTTGTAAATTTTCACTCTTTAATTATTTTTTAATAATTTTATATTTTAAGTTTTATAATATTTCATTTCTTCTTATATTTTATTTTAAGTTAATTTTTTATAATTAACTATTAATTTATAAAAGACTTATAGCTTAAACGTCTGAATCTGTCTTAGTAGGCTCTACAGTTGACTCTGCTTAATCTGACATCATAGACCCGACCATGTCTTCACTTCCTAAAAATGCTTTTATTAACTTGCATGTATAAATATACATATTTTAAATGTCATTGTTTACATTTTTTATTTTAATTTGTTCTCTTGATTGTTAGAAGCTGAAATTTCATTATTGCATATCCTATTTCACATCACAGTGTTAACTTTAATTAAAAGGCCTATATTGTCCCAAAAAATTGTTTGCTAGAAAGTGATCAAATTTTAAATTGTTTATCCAATTATGATCCTTTTCATCATATGGAAACTATCCTTTAATTTGGTTGTCCCATTTATCAGCTTTATTAGTCGATTAAGCGAAGTCGACTGTACTCTTTAAATATTAAGGATTATTATTATTCCTAAGGGATAGAAATAATTGTAAATAGCTTCTACATAGTCGAAAATAATGTTACCTAAATTATATATAAAAATTAGCATAATTATATTTTGGTTAGCTTTTAAAACAGCTATGCCTGACTGAAGAGTAAGTTTATTCCATTTTGAACTTGATTTTTTTTCTATTATCACTTAGCACTAGTCACTATTATGTATTTATGATGGAGATTTTTAAATTCAGTAATGTCGGTGGTTGAAATTCATATTTGTAGTATATTTGTGTATAACAATTTTTTTACTCACATATATCTTTCTCAAGGAGGTCCTACATTTTGTTTAGATTTTAATTATCAACAAACAACCCATGCAATGATCAATTGCAAGGAATATCAGAACCCGTTAATCATGAATTCATCCTTCATCTTTTATTTCCTCACTGAGCCCCGTTTAAGGATAACACTGATATAGTATTTCTTATACAAGTTTTTTAACCTATATTTGCTCTTACTCTTTGTTAATATCAGAGTTATTCATACCAAATGAGAAGTGAACTTTTTGAAATATCATTAGTAAAGCATGAAAAGATGTGTGGCTCATGAAATTAAAAATTTCCACTTTTCTACAATTTATATTTTTATTTCTTTTGTATAATACTAAATTAATATTCAAAACAGTACATACTTGTTGATCATCTTGCAGCCTGTTTTCTAATGCCACTATTCTTTGGGACAACTGTAAAAAAATTTTTTAAAACAACTGTACCACTGCAGAATTATTAATTTTTTTGGTTGTTGAAAAAAGTAGGCACCAGAATGAAATGAGTAATTATCTGAAAAGCATGGACTGTTTAACAGCTGTGGTAGAAATTTGTTTAACTTTTCTTTTATCCAACTAAAAGTTAATGGCTGAGTTTTATCCTGCTAGAATAGAATCTTTCTTTATCAGATGATATTTTTTTTTATCATGTATTGCTGTTACTAGTATTTTGAAAAAAAACTGTTGCAATAAAAATGAATGTATTTACTTTTCTTTTTTTATTTCTTGTGTTGAATTAAGAAGACTTAATCGCCCATCTTAAATGTTTAAAAACAAACTTACTTAATCCGTAACACTATCTCATTATTTTCTCGATAAACATTTGATAAAATAGTTATTTTTTTTATACACCACATTATAATTTTATTCTATTATTATTAATGTACTAGCATACCCCCATCGTGGGTTTACCTGCTCCCATTAGAAAAAAACTTATTTAATTTTAACTAATAATTGAAGTTTTATTTGTTAATCGCAAAAATCTTTTATTGTAGCATACCATTAACCATTATTTCCTCGATGATATTTTCACACATAGCAAAGATTTTTAACCTGGTTAAACTTTATAAGTCTGGTTGCACTGATTACAGGGTGGGTGGCCACTAGTCTGAAATTCCTTGAAAACTTGGTATTATGCTTGAATTTTGTTTCATTGGAAAAATCAGAGAATTGTGCTTGAATTTTAAGTTTTCATCTGAAATTTTGTGAGATCCTAAGATAGGGGACTCAATGGCTGAGTGAGTTAGGGTGAGGGTCTCAGCGTGCTCGTTACCAGAAGGTGTCTTGGGTTTGAATCCCACCTGGGCTGGTTAAAATTTATTTTGTGGTGAATCCAATAATAAATCTTGACTTTCCCACCTTAGCTAGAATAGGTTGGTAACCTGTAGGATAACCCGTCCTTCCTGCCCTAGTTGGAGTGCATTAGGACGTTATGCCCCAAAAAACAACAAACAAACAAGATCGTAAGTTAATTAAAAAAAATAATGGGATTTATTTACTCATCTTCAATTTAAATGACAATGATATGTTAAAACATTAAATGCACCAGTTGTTTAGTGCATTCTATTTAATTTAAAATTCACAATCTCTTAAAACAAATGACACCCAATTTGGGGATATCAGAGTAACATGTTACAGTGTTAATTTTTAAAAATAAACTTTTTATAAAATAGTCCAAAATCTTGAGAAATATACAGAAGAACCTCGATAATCCGAACCTTTGTAATACGATTGCTCGATAAACCGAACGCCGTTTTGGGAAAAATAAAAATAATCAGAATCGTAAGCACGAACTGAGAGTGGGAAAGGGGAGTGTTGTTTTTGTGCCTGTGTTGGTTTTTGCCTCTGGAAACTGCTACAGCAACAACCTGAATGCTGTTTACCTCAGTTGATCACGCTAAAGAAAATCCATGATTTAGCAGCCAAAAAACATTCTTCAACCTTAGTTCAGAAAAAAATTAGTGACTATTTTCCAAATGTTTAGTTTTTTGTTTTCTTTAATCTTTCTGTACAGCATAATTTTTTTGTGTGTACTGTACTTTCTGTGTGTGAATAAGATTGTATACATACTAAATTGTAAAATTTGTAAAATATAATATTACAAAATTCATGTGCAATACATTACATAAAATATAGCTACCTACCTTACAGTAGCACAGTTGTATTTCATAAAACAAACTACTTACCTTTAACAATACAACGGGCTTCTTATTTTATGGGAACTAGTATGTCAGTGTTCATTTTTTGCATGCTACATACTATGCCTGGAAAGCACTTTGTTTGGTAATCCTAACAATTTGATAGTCCGAACCATCCCCGGTCCCAATTAGTTCGGATTATCGAGGTTCTACTGTATATTATCAAACAAATGTTCATTTTTAACCTCCTTGACAAAGATTTAACTTTAATAGGTTTTGAGTTTAAAAGATGGTTTACACATTGTGAGCAGCTGATCTAATTATCAAGTAAGAGGCAATGTTACGAGTATTTTTTAGTATGTTGTTTTAATCAAGTGCATTGTTGGCTAGTAAAAAAATGCTGCCTGATAATGTTGAGAATTAAAAAAAATAAATAAATTAGTTTGGAATAAACTTTTGAACATAACTTAAATACCATTTCAAAATAATTCCATTATAAGATCTTACTGTTTTTGAGAATATAACTTCTTGAATATTGTTTGTACAAAAGGCTTGTATTACAATATGGTTAATCATCAGGGAAGCATGTCTTTAACCATTTGTTTTTTATAAATCAGGTAATGTACTCATACTAAGTACTTTGTACCAAAGCTCACAGTGCGTAAAACAAACTTATTTTTTGTAAATTGTATTTTTATATAGTCCTTTTGGTATTAGCATACTAGTGAGTAGTGGGAAGTGTCCTACCAGTAGGCGTGTCTGTCTTCAGAGCTGTGATAAAGGAAGTGACTAATTTTAAATTTGTTAGTTTGTTTAGTATTTATTTAATTTTTCTTTTATTCCAGGTTGTTTTTATTTTATCTTAAATTTTAATTTTGGTCAAAAGAGAATTACAGTCAAACTTCTCTAAATGGACATCTATGGGGTTTGATTTTTCCAATATGAATTCTTATTAGAATTTATATTAGAGATCATACCAAGGTGTTGAACGAACTAAAAAATTATAATGTTGCCTTCTTTATTCTGTTCATGTTTTGGATTACTACATAGTCCTTCATGAGGGTTACAAAATAGATATGAACTTGATTTCATAAGATGTAAATAATGATTAGGTTATACTGAAAGGAGGATGATATAATAGAATAATTAAAAAGTAAGACATCAAAAGTATTGTTCTCTATGGAATGACCAAGCATTTAAATATTTGACTTATCACCGATTTGTTTATCACAATCCACTGTCTTTATGTATTTATAAGTTAATTATCGATAATAAAAATTTAAAAAATGTATGTATAATAACAAGTTAACAAATCTATAATGATGGATTTATTATATTATGAGGCATATTGTTATTTTATTAGTATTTATTGCTTGATAATTTAAAAAAATATATACATTTATATATAGGGTAAGGATTTCAAAACAAAAAGGTTTGTAAATAATCAATCAAAGAAAGTTGTTCAACTTTTAATTCAGTATAAAGAGGAATTTAGAATTGAGAATGGAGGATCTAATGATTTTGAATGAAAAACAACACAAGAAGTACAAGGAGCTAATTTAAATCAGTATACCAAGATCATGTTTGAGTGAGTTTGGTTATTCCAAAGAAAAACGTTATGAAACATTTTTGTACATCAAAGGGTTATCTAATATTTCTCACTTAGAACAAATAAAATTGAGGAGGTACAGGGTTTTTGCTGTTTGTTCATGAATTAATATCATTAATGTGACTACAATAAAGTTTGTAGGGTTCTTTCTTATCATATTTTCACCCTTCTTATCGTTGTTGAAAATACCTTAATTAATTAAACTTTGCCTTATAATTAATTCATGTGACTGTTTAGGAGGTGGGATAGCCGATAGATATGTCTGTTTGGAGAAGTTTAACTGTCCAATCTATTACTATTGATATGCTTTTAAAAAATAATATGGATTAATAGTAATAATTATACATTGAAACAATTTTTATGTTATATGTTTGTATCGGTCTTTTAACATGATTGTAATCATAACTTGATATCAGATTTATTTCCATTGTTTTAATTATCTATTATTATTCTTGTATAGAGTTGTTATTTTATTTGTTGCTTTGAATAATTTAGATCTTTTTAAATTTGAATTAGAACTATTTGTGTTAGTTAAAGCAATTACTGTAGATTATTTATGATTGAAATTTCCTTTTATTTTATTATTTTTTTTAATTTTCATGTTATTTATTAATCTATAAACACTTATTTAATTGCAATTTTACTGTACACGTTTATTTAGCTATGTTTTTATATTATAACAAAAATATTTATTTGTTAAAATTGTGAAATTAAAATCACCTCCAATGTTTATGTTTAATTTTCATTTGAACATCAAAAAAATTTTATTGCTACTTATAAATTAATAATTTAATGTAAGTAATCAGAAATTAGGAGGTAGTAAAATAATTTACATCAATTCATAATGTAGTCAGTTGATTTCATTTGATGTATTTTTATTCTTAAAACTGATTAATTTAATATTAAAATAATGTGCATTGATGGTACTTACACAGGTTGATTCAATCTACTATGAAATATGGAAGAAACCAATTGAAATCTAATTTTCAGTAGCTCAGAAGTCAAATTAGATTTGTTTGATTCATTCAATTTATTTTTATGAAATAATAATATATTGATACTGATGCCATTTGACCTAAGTCAAGTTAGTACAGTGACTTATTTCAAGTCACCTGACCTTAACTAAAAATTCACAAGTCACCTGATCTGTAGTGTAGTTATCTCAAGTTACATCATATTTATATTTATACACTAGCTGAAAGTACCAGTGGACAACTTAAATTAGTAAAAGTTAAGCTTAACATCGATAATTGTTATTACATTAATAAACCTAAAGAATTCCATTCTTAAAATAATTTCAATAAGTAAATTTGACAATTTGCAAAAGTTAATTTTTTTAAATTTTAACAGTCCTCCAGTGAAGCTTTGAAGCAGCATTACCATCTTACCCAGCTCTGATATCATACCATCAGCTTTTCTTATAATAATAATAAAGCTTTATTGACATCATATTTAGCTTTTCTTATGGCATCCTTCAAATGAATATAGTCTCCACTTTCAACATTTTTTTTTTTTTTGAATAAAGTTTAGTCTTTCTGTTTCTATTTTGCATACATATGAAGCATAAATTGGTTGAGGAGATTATGAATGAAGTAGATAAGGTTCTTCGTCTTCTTGTTCCATCAACATATAGGCGTAAAAATCAGCTGCAGACAAAGTTTTCTTAAGTAGCTTATTGGTGTTTGGGTTACACTGAGGGATGTTAATACTGTACCCATCTTCTCCATGGCAGAACATGAGACGTTACTGAAGAGAACCATACACTTGATAGAACTCATTTATTCTTATCAGTTTCTTGTCCCTGCTGTGAAGAACAATGTCTTGCTTTTCAAACACCTTGCCAACAATCAAGACAGCAACTTCGTTAGTGGTTGGAGTATTGTAACATCCTCAGTGAGTATTTGAAGGCTTATTGTCAGCACTGATAACTACCTGAAATTCTTGTAGATCTTTGGGAACAGACTCAACAGCAGCTCTGAAGTCCTTGATATACTTGTTATGTTCATGAAGAATTTTTTGGAGGACCAATGAGACTCTTTATGTTTTGAAAGTAACCACAGGGAATGTCCCTTTCCTGGTTATAATTACCAAGAAAATTTATCTGAAAAAAAGATAGCTGCTATTGTGTTCCAGGCATCAAAATCCCTATTCTGTGATATACCTGTCCTCGCATCTTGAATGTTGGCATGAAATGTTCCTGTTTTATTTCTTTTGCTCTAAACAACACCATTTGGAAACAACCATTCTATTTCCAAATATTATTTAGAAAATGCTCATCCTCAGGATGCTCGTAAGGAGGTTGTGCAAGAGTTTAGGATATTCTTGTAAGGGAGGAAGTTAGACTTTCCCGTTACTGCAGCAAATGGCACGGCTCTTGTTTTATTTTACAGCATAACATCAATTGGAAGTTGACCGTTGTCCTATATCGACTGTTTTATCTTTTGGATATTCAGTTTTTGGGTCATACTTGTAACCTGAATGCTTCTTTTCTGTCCATGGCTGCAACCTTTCCATTGAATGTCGTTCATCGTGTTTTGTTACAGCTACACATTTAACATGAGGATTGTTTTCTGAATATTTTTTTTAAGACATTCTATGGGTTTCAGGATGTGTTATGTTATACTCCTATGTACTACAGCCCCTCTATGTATATTTAGGTGATTCTCAGTATATGTGTGTACAGCATTTCTTTTAACTTTGGGTTAGCTCTCTTTATATTTGTTAACAGCTTTTCTGCTAATTTTTGGAAGATTTGTCCTGTATTTCTAAACAGCTTCCCTGTTGACCTCTACATGTGCTTGACTATATTTTGCAGCCGATTTCCTTAGTTGTTTGTTGTGAATTGAATCTGTGAATCATTTCCTACGTTGTTTACTTTTAGATTGATGAGCTTAATTCAATGTTGCAATAGACTCATCTGGACTGAGAACAAACGTAGATTCTAGGTTAATATTATATTTTTCTTCTTCATTCTCGGCGCAAAAGACGTATGAAGCAGTCCTTGGCCTGCTCAACGGCTCTTCCCCAGTCTCCCCTGTCGGTGGCACGTCTGATGGATATTCCTGTTTTCTTCAGATCAGGTGATGCTGTCCTTCTATCTTCCCTTAGGTCTTCCACAAGGCCTTACTTCATTGGGGCATCCGCAATACAGCCTTCTGACTGTCCTCTCCTCACCCATTCTGATTATGTGTCCCAGCCATTTAATTTGCTGTATTCTTACCTGTTGGGAAACATTCAGGTTATTATAAAGTACATACAGCTCTTTGTTTTTTCTGAGTCGAAACTAACCATCCTCCTCTACAGGTCCATAGATGTGTTTTGAAAACTTCCTTTTGAACCTGTCAACACGTTCAGCTGATAATTTACACTATTGTATTATATTATGAAAAAGGGATAAAATTTAGAAAGGCTAGGTTCAACTTGTTCGGATTCGGGAAAAGGAACTTTAGATGGGACTGGTTGAGAAGGGCCAGGATCAGAGCAACAATCTTGTGACCGGATAGCTGAATGAAAAGTATTTGGGGACGAAGCTACTGGTGAAGCAAGGTTGGTGGGTTGAGGATATGTAAATGTTCGTAAGGAATATGTATATCCAAGTGACCTTCCATGTCATCACCAGCGGACTTAAATCTTTTAACGCCCTCAGCTTCCATTCCATAGCAGGCTTATAGCTTCTCATCACAAAACCACTTAAACTTGTAAGGGTACACCTCTGCAGCCACCATGAGTTCACAGAAAGTACCATCTAATCAGGTTTCGACATACCAGAAACGTATTTTTGTTTGTTTACTACTATAAGGAACTTAATTTATGGTCAAAGTGTGCGGCTTAAGCTTCTAACCTATTTTTTAACTTTGCTTATCACCATATACTATATGACAATAAATCTATTGTTATTCACCCAATAAAAATTGTATGAGTACTTTTACTTTACCCCTTTGTAGTACTGATACAGGACAAACTACTTAGAAAATAATTGTTATCGTGCATCTAACATCTAATAAGAAACAATGTACTAAGTTTCATTTCGATACGTCATGTTATTTCAACGAATTTCGAATGCGTTAGAACTCGCGTTTTTCGCGAATTAGCTCAGATCCAGGCCGAATTTTTTTAATTCCTTTCTTAGCGAGCACCTACGGCCCTAGAGGAAGCTACATACTAAATTTCATTCCGATCCGTTCGGTGGTTTCTGAGATTTCGTGATTAATGAGTGAGTGGCAATTGACAAATATATAGTAGATTAAATTATAACTCATGGTTAGAAATTTAAGTACGTGGGCATAATGTAAAATGTATTTTACACGTGTTCAACGACTAGTACGCGATCATGTGCCCAGCGATTTAATCACGTGGTCTTAGGTCAAGTATTCTCAAGCCATCTGTCCTTCAAGATCTGATGACTATAGATCACATGACTTGATAACTATAGATTTTGATCACGTAACTCTGGTCATGTTACTTTATGATCTTAACATTTGTCACGTGACAATAGATAGTGACTTGATTACTATTGTCTTGAGAATACATTACAGGAGCTCGCGTGAGTTAAAACACGTTACATTGACCACCTGACTTGGGTCACGTCACTTTATAACTATTGACCTCAGATCACTTAAGAACGCCTGACTTGAGCCCACGTGACCACTAACTTTTTTTATGTCACTGGACTAAAAATCGCGTGACCTAAAAGTTTGAGCACGTGACTACATAACTACGAAAACGTGATTAGATAATTATTGGCCTGAAGTCATGGGTCTAGAGATCACGTGACTTGAAACTTTAGTCGATGACTTCGCGTGCTTGATATTTATCACAAGACATGATGTCTCGTGACTTATAGGTTGCTTCACGTTACTAAAGATCATGTGACATTAAACCATGTTACGCTGATCACGTGATATTGCTTTCTAGACCTTGGCCACGAGTGGCTTTAGATCATTTGACTAGAGGTCACGTGATTAATGATCACATGATTTTGCTCACACGAATAAAGATCATTTGACTTTGGTCATATGAATAAAGATAACGTGACTTTGATAATATGAATAAAGATCACGTGACTTTGGTCACATGAATAAAGATTAAAACACATTGCATTGATGACGTGACTTGAAAACTCTTGAACCATCGTTCAACAATGGGCTAAAAGATTACGAGAAGGAAACTCCAATCTTCAGAAAAAAGGGGTTTAGGCAAGAGTTCTTCTTTTGACGACAATTTTATTCAAACTTTGGTCGATTGAAATCTGAAAACAACTGTTACGATTTGCAGAAGGTTAGGAAATTGTCCGTTACTGATCAGCTCTAGGAAAGTTCAAATGAGAAACGAGTTCCTCAGGCATTTATCGTCTAAAAAAAAAGACAACCGTATGAATGCTTTGTCATTTTGAAATTATTAGAGTCTTGTAAGCAGATCTTTAAGCAGAGTCACGTGATCTAAATTCAGCTGATCTCTCTAGTCGAGTGTTCTCGAGTTACGTGACATCAAGTGAGGTGTTCTCAAGCCACGTGATTCACGATTTAAGTCACGAAATCTTAAGTGAACACGATCACTGTAATTTGTTTTGAAGTAACCTGATCTTTATTTATGTGTCCACAGTCACGCGATCTTTATTCATGTGAACAAATACATCTGATGTTTAGTCACGTGGTCGCAAGTCAAATGTTCTAGTCACATGATCTATCATCTCGTGACCAAGGTCTAGTAATAATCTTTAGACACGTGATGCAATCTATCTATAAGTCACGTAATGTAAGTGATATCAAGTCATATGACAAATGTCAAGCATGCGAAGTCACCTACTAAAGTTTTAAGTTATGTGACTAGTGATGGGTCGTTCTGGGTGGAACGGAACTTGGAACTGGTTCCAGCTTTGAACAGGTTTGGAACGAAACGAATCACCCAAGTTTTTCGTTCCAGCTAGAACGAAAACCAACGCCAAAAGATTTCTCGTTTCGTTCACTCGGTGTAGTAGAGTGTTGATTGCATGTCTCGTTTTGTCACACCCAAGTTAGTTTCGTCTGCTTTGTTGCGTTGATCCTGCCGCTCCATCCTCTCCCCTCCTCCATCGCCCCTCCATCTCGCGCATAGGCATCTTCAAAATAAACAGCTTTGTTTGAAATTTTCTATTCTACCGACAGAGCTCAGCGTCTTCTTTCGGATTCAGAGAAATGAACCACACGAAGTTTTACTGCATATGTACTTAAATGTTTTTTTCGCTATTTGTTCAAAAGCTAATGGAGCTGTCACAAGAATTGATTGCTTAGCTATAAAAATTTTAATATAAAATAGGAGGAGGTTAACAGTTCGTAGTCCCAACAAGGGATGGAACGAAACTGCATAGTAAGTAGGTAGGTAGTAGGTTAGTCAAACTGACGTGGAATGAAAAGTGGAACAGATTGTAAAATCTCATTCCGCTTTTAAGTCGGAACGGCCCTTCACTTTTTAAACATTATTTTTTATTACTAATGAATAAAGATATAATATATGGCGCTGTGGCAGACGTGTCGCAATATAAAATAATTCTAAGACGTTTAGAAGATTCCCGATCGTTTGAAATTATGATTTCAACTAATCCTTATAAGGATATGTCGAATGTTTCCAGTTTAATTTAAATTAGCTAATGTTTAAAATAAATAGGACTTGATATCAATTAGACCGAAACTTTAAAGCAACTTGTACTTTATTTTTTTTTCGCATTAAAAAAAAAAGGCATTGTCTTTCAACATCCCTTATGAGTTAAACAACAAATCTTGTATTGTATGTGACATTTTATGATGGATGCTATCCGATCATAGAGGCTTCTATCGGCTGGCTGTCTTCTATAAGATTAAATAGCAGAAGTCACTCTGGTGGCGTCGAAGTGACGCAGTTCTGTGTACTTCATTACTGTAAAATAGAATCAGAAATAGTTTATGGAGAGGTTTGCGAGGAAGATACTAAAACCGGTTCATCTGACCTCGCACAAGTGAGAGGTTATGTATTAACCAGCAAGGAGAAGAGAGGACCAGTTGATGTTAGTGACTGGCGTTGTGATGTTACTGTCCCTTATCGTTCTGCTTCTCTTTGCTCTGCCGCGCCTCGCTCTGGCTGTAAGTCTATGCCATTACTTCTCAGTCACACTTATAGCATCTATGTTTAATTAGAAACTACAGTGAATATAAACACATGTAATATCAAGAAATGAAAGAAACAAAATAATTATTTATTTAGTGATGAGGTAAATCAAATAATAAAAAAAAACACATTATAGTAGACTCTCCCTTTTATACGACACCGCGTCGGATCAATGAAAACGGGTATCGTTAATTATAATACGAAAAACATGGATAATAAAAAAAAAATGTTCTTAGGTTAGGTTTTTACTTGAAAAATATAAGTAGTTACAATGGGGACTCGATTAACCGATGTGTTTGGGACCGAGATAGGCTCGGAAAACCAAATTCTCGGTTAATTTTTTTCTTCAAAAAAGAAACAGAAATATTTATTGAAAATAATGGAGGACCATTGAGGAGTTATATTTCAGAATTGAACATGTCCACTTTAGGTCGGATTACTATTATTTTTTTTTCTGATAAAGCCCTGCGAGCTGCACACTCTATTAAGGTGCATTTCATATAGCCCAGTCAATAAAGGTTTCGTGTTGCAACTAATTAGGGGAAAGCTGAATTTTTGCAGGTTGTTAGTACATAAGGTATACACTAAAAAAACACAAAGTCCCGACCCCCACCCCTCTTGCTTTCCCCCCACCCCTTCAGCAACATTACAAGTACAGAACTCTGGTTATATGCCGACAGCTCGAAACCTAATTATGCTATCGGAGTGTTCTTTCTTTTATTTTACTCCTTATAATATTACAAACAAATTATGTTATATACACTTTTTATGTAGATAGCTTAGTTTCGCCGTAATATGTAATCATATACTGAAAACTGCCACTACAAAAAAACAAAAAGTAACAAATTATAGATTTTTATCATTACGTTTCGGAAAGAAAAGTGTTAAACAAAACTTATAGATAATATAATTAGCTTTAAAATGATGTGTCTCATAACGCATAACATTTAAACGATGGCTTCATAGAGAGCGTTGAAAGATTAGTGGACACCGGTGCGCCGGGCCAAGCAGGGCCGTGCTGAGGTGCTCAAACGCATATACTGCTGTTCGTGATCATGAATAGTCATTTAGTTGAAATGCAGCAACAATGTAAAACGGTTATTTTTAGGATATTACTTCCAAAGTGCATTTTTTGTGCTATAATAGCCTATAGTTTACTTGTATCACTGATATAGTACAAAATTTAGCATCGAAGATTAAACTCCAAAAATCAAAAGATCTGACTGCTGGATATTGTTCACCACCCTTAGCTGTAAGTGTGATAAAGAGTCTTCCTCAAAGTATCTTTGGGGTTAGGGGAGAGAGGGGGTGAAAGTCGTATGTTGCTGGCTGTCTGATCTCGGAACTCGGAAAACGTTACTTTTAGCACATGCATACATAAAAAAGCAAAGCAAATTTGCAAGAAATGTCATTTTATTCCTCTCTTTCCCGTATCATAATTTTAGAGGTATGGAAGAGGGAAAAATAGAAGATTATTTACTTGAGATATTCAGTTCTCCGGAATAACACGTTTGTCGGTACTCATTTCGCTTTAACTCCGAAACTATTTGTCCGATTCAAATTTCTCTTTTTTCATACAAAAGCTGGTTAAATTTACTATTATAACTCAAATAATTAATTTTGATCTAGTCCCGTAAAACAACCACGGCAGAATATTGAGAAACCCGTACTGTTGTGAAAAACTCGTACTTTCAGGCACATTTATCACAATAACTCCAGAACTATTTCTTCAATTCTAAATCTATTTTTTCCATCTGAAAGGTGGTTAAATTAACTATAAGACCGTTAATATTATCTTGATTGAATCTCGTGAAATACCCATGACAGCACGCTGAGTACACCGTACTATTTCGGGATTCACTTTTTTTTTCGAAACATTTATCGCTATAACTCCAAAACTATTTGTTTAATTCGAAATTTATTTTTTCTATATAAAAGCTGGTTAAATTTACTATTAATCCTAATATACTTAATTCTGATTCAATGCCGAGAAATACCTACGCCAAAACGCTAAATGTGTATGTTTTGGAAAAATGTGACGATTTTGGCATGTTAAATGGGCTGCCATAGATATTTCCCGGAATTCAATCAAAATTTCATATATAGGATCTCGTAGAAAATTTAAACAGCTTTCAGATGGAAAAAATAGATTTTGAATCGGAGAAATAGTTCTGTAGTTCTGGTCTTAGAGTTCTGCTTCTGGTGTCATTTTAAAGCATATCGAATGCTCTATTGAACTACATGATCATCGATTTAATCAATTTTGCCAATTGCGCTATAACGGGTAGGATGGCTATTAAATGTGTACAAACATGTTATGTATCTCTTGCTAAATTGAGCATCGTGGTTTGTAATGATTTCTTAACACATAATATCAACATATGTTTTGTAAATTTTTATTTTTTAATAAATTGAACTTAACAAACACAAAAAGCAAAACAAAAATAAACTAAAACTATAAACAAAAATATATCTAAAAGTAAAAAAAAAAAAAAATCGATGTATTTAATTTAATAATGAGAATTTTTAGCTGGAAGAATAGATATTTCAAAAATTTCAAGTGTTTTTTATTTTTTAATTAGTTATAAGTTCTTTTACTTCTGAAGAGGTTGTTTTTAAACAATGCGTTGTTTAACACTATACAATTCGTTGTTAAAATATTTTTGGTTAGCCTCCTGAGCATCTTCTGACAGCATACAAATTGGTTCAATAGCATGTTTGACTATTTTCGGCCATGTATTGACAGTTTGTGAACTGGTACTGGTATGTAATACCACCCACATAAATCCACAAATATCTCAGCCGTTTCTCTTGTAAACTTTTCAATATCAGGCGTAGAGACCAAAACATTTTTCTTGTCTATGTTGAGATTTTTCTATTTGATTGATCAATACATTCTAGATAGGTCTGCATAAAATCAAAAACATAAAGATAATTTTCAGATTTGAATGTTTTTAAAGGACGAAATTAAACACTTCATTAGAATAATTTCTGAAATCTTGGGTTCTTCTCCGCTTTTTTCTTACAAATGCTCGAATAATTTTGATCTAGTAAGAATACCTGGAGGGGATGAAGATGGAAGTTCTTGAATATATACCTCTGGAAAAATTAGATCCCTTCTAAGCCATACGTGATTTTTCTCAAAAATGGTTCTAAAGATCTATTTGTAGCATTCCATTCGAGTTGAAAATTATTGCATCATTCCTTAATTTCTCCCGCAAACCGTATTTCGCACTATTTGTAATCGCAAAACCAAGTCAGTCCATTTTTTCAAAGCCGTGTCGAAATCCTTAAAATTAATATTATTGGATCTAAAAAATTGAAATAAATCTTCATTTGTTTTAATTTCAATTGTGTCGAAGTGCGAGACATCAGACTCATTCCTAGTTCACTTTTAAAGAAAATAATCAAATAATAAATAGAAGCAACGACTAATGGAATTAAAATGTCAATAAAGGCGCTTGGGTATTAAAATACTAAAAATAAAAAATCTAATGAATAGGCAAGTTAATGCAAGATCTGTCGACGCCATAAGTAAGACGATATACTCCTGAATGCATTCCAAATGGTATTTTATAAAGCAACTATAAGCGATTTGCGAAATCAATTAAATTGTATTATTTTCTGCTACATGTAAAAAAAAATATATATATATAGGGAAATTTTTGAAAACATTTTATGCCAGTTTTTGATTTATTATAATACCCTTATTGTGTACATGAAATAACAATAATTTATAAAATGAAACAACAGTTCAGGATCAATTTAATAAGCCAAGAGTTTTTTTGACATAGCAATTATAGCAAGGCTTTATGTAAAACCCAATGCAATAATATGGGTAAAACCCAATCTGCTCCATTGAAAAGGGTTTACTTGTTACTAACAATATAAAAAAAAAATCCCAAAATAAAAGTTTTATTTTTTCCCTTATGTCCAACATTACTGTAGTATCGCCCCACTGTGCGACGCACCGATGTCCACTAATCTTTCGACGCTCTCTATGAAGCCATCGTTTTAATGTTATGTGTTAATAGACACATCATTTTAAAGCTAATTATATTATCTATAAGTTTTGTTTAACACTTTTCTTTCCGAAACGTAATTATAAAAATCTATAATTTGTTGAAGTTACTTTTTGTTTTTTTGTTGTGGCAGTTTTCAGTATATGATTACGTATTACGGCGAAACTAAGCTATCTACATAAAAAGTGTATATAACATATTTTGTTTGTAATATTCTTAGGAGTAAAATAAAAAAAAGAACACTCCGATAGCATAATTAGGTTTCGAGCTGTCGGCATATAACCAGAGTTCCGTACTTGTAATGTTGCTGAAGGGGTGGGAGTCGGGAATTTGTGTTTTTTTAGTGTATACTTTATGCACTAACACCCTGCAAAAATTCAGCTTTCCTCTAATTAGTTGCGACAAAGGCTAATTTTTTGCTTTCATTGATTGGGCTAATAGGCTTCTGACGCGGTATTCTGCTACTATGAAATCTAATGCAACCGTTGCCTTAAAAGCGTCACTGAACGCGCAACGGCAGGGGTTGGGGGAAGCCGCGCGGCTGGACCGCTTCTTGAGCAGTACTGACGGTGACTTCTAAACTTTTGTTTTCAAGTGTTGATGAAAACCTAGTGGAAAGTATGTCTAAATTTCCTTGGATTGATGATGTGAGTAATAGATTGTACAGTAATCAATTTGTGAAAGACGATGCATGGAAGAAAATAGCGGTATGTACGGAAAAATCACAAAAAACATATTATTTGTCCTACTATGTTTTATATTTTTCATAAAATGGTTTTATGCGTACCATTTACCTTCTTGATTGAGAAGATAGTCAGGAATGCAGTCAGGTAGATAAATTACACATCAAAGTTTTTAAAAATTTGAAAAAAAAAAAAAAAATTCTTCTTTGAAAGGATTTTTCTTCGCTATCGAAGTTTCCTTCAACCAAACTCTTCCTTCAGCCGGTTCCTCCATTCCTCTCTATCCATTGCATCTTCTTCCGTTAATCCTCTGCCAGCTAAAAAATAATTAATAAATAAATATAAAATAAAATAAAAATTGATAAGTAAATAAAAGAAAATCGAAATACATAATAAATGGAAAATGAAAGACTACAGAGAGAAAGGTTAGAGTTTTTTCTATTTTTTATTATTTTATCCCTATATTTATCAACTTTTAGTCATCCTGCAGTAAATTCAGATTGATAAGTTTTGCAAATAAACCTTCATCTTTCCTCCTTTTAAACAAGGAATGTACTTCAGCTCTACTCTCGAGCATCATTTATTCAAATAAAATTTGTTCTTCTTCAATATCTTCAAGCATTAATAGGCGTAAAAGAATATTCCCGTCACTCATTTAAAAATCAACACTTTGAAGAACCGCACACAACTGACGCTTTAGAGGAAACAGTAAGATACGCGTAACCAGTGAGCTTCAGACGCCTCATAGGAAACGTACCTTTATCCTTCCTTTCAATGTGGATATGTAATAGTTATCATCACCACTATAATCTCTTTTAATTTGTACTTCAAATGTTCTAATAAATAAGAGATGTGTTTATAATGATTGACGAAACGTTTTGGTTAAAAAAATGATATTTGACTCTGAAGAACATTCTATGACTTGAGAATACGGCAATGTTGTGAAACGTAGCCCAATTATTATAAATATAATTTTTGTTATAATAAATAAAAATAATGTTGAGAGATATTAATACTTAATATCCTTGTATACCTTAATCTTCATATATATAATAATACATATTATACTTCCTTTTTGTTAGTATACAATTATCAAGGATTTAAATAATATAATCGTTTTGGATTTAACAATGGAGGTAGGATCGATGTATGTTTTTTACTCTTTTTTAAACATTTTTAGAAGTGGGCATTTTCAGTTTTGAAAGATAACTCCTTACTTGACGAAATACATATATCTCTTGCATAACCAAATGCCACTTTGTAAGAAATAATAATGTACATAATTAACATTATTACATGCATATATCAAAACGTTTAGGGCTTGAAAAAATGTATAATTTTCTTTAGTTTAAATACTGACATTCCTTCTGCCTGTTGCATCAGTAGTTCTGCCTTCCAGATGTTAAAGTGCCTACTCCAACCCAGCGAACCTTTCCTTATTAGAAATTGTTGACGATTCGTTTCCTAGTAGACTCCTCCCTCCTCCCATCCCGTTGTAATGATCTTACAAAGATTATGTAATGTAATGTCTTGTTTGGAAATCGAATGCTTTAAGAATAAAATTAAAACTTAACAAAATGAAATAAAAAATATTCAGGGCTCGGTTGGTAGAGACTCGGTTAATCGAGTCCCGAGCATACTTAATTATCAAATTACAGCATTCTACTCCTTATTTTCAAATTTAATGGCATGCATATGACACTGTTCTTATCAGAGTGAATGTGTAAAAAATAAAATAAAATATGACTGTAAATAAATATAAAATTGAGTTCTAACCTGAAGATGGGAAACAATATTTTCCTAAAACATGTATGATGTTACATTCATTAATTAATAAGGAGTAAAATGTTGGAATTTGATAATTAATAATTATACCTTCTTTAACATTATTGTGCACTATGTACCCGGTAAGACGAAATTGCACAACATTAAAGTTTTCTTTTTTGGAAAAAATTTCATTATTTAAAAAAAAATTATTGTTAATTATAAATTATTGATTCGGCATTATTAAGTACGTATTTTTGTGATAAAATATTGTATTACCGTTATATTTATTGTAGTATGTATCACCAAGCCATCAGTTGAATGTAATTACTCTTAAATACACAAATGATTAGGCAACAGATTAACTAATAATTGAACATAATTTTAATGTAGTAAATTATGTAATAACATATAAATTTGAATCATATAAGGTATGAATTTCGATGGAATGGGAGAGCGTCGGCTAAGTGAACGCTGGATAACAAAGAGTTGACTGTAATTGAAAAATATTCTATTCTGTGACCATTTAATAATGATAAGGTTATTCAAATAAAATCTGCTGTTTAAGGTGCTACTGTATCCACTGGTGGGTGAAAAGTTCTTATTACCAGTAAAAAAACAGGTGTTCTGACAAAGTCAAAACCACATCACATGTTCACTCCCTCCCTAGTAGTACAGTGCTATTAGACCAAAAAATACCCAAACCTTGAAGTCCAAAAATAAAAAGGTTCGATAGCTGCAAATAGTTAACCACCCTTAGCTTTAAATATGGTAAAAAGTCATGACTTCAAGGTTAAATGCTTATTTCCCTGGACTATAGTACTTCCTTACCAGTTCAAATTCAAATCAAACATTGAACTCCTCTTCAAGCCATCCTTCTATAACTAATTCAAATAATAGCAACATGACAATAAATATTTATAATAAATTAATAAATAAATAATGAATGAAT
Source organism: Euschistus heros (assembly GCA_003667255.2). Taxonomy (NCBI): domain Eukaryota; kingdom Metazoa; phylum Arthropoda; class Insecta; order Hemiptera; family Pentatomidae; genus Euschistus; species Euschistus heros. Next base: position 1,087,535 of record RCWM02000295.1, read on the forward strand.
CATGAGCCATATTTTTATTTATTTATTATTTTTCTTCGATGCTTTGTAAACAAGAAAAAAAAAGTATATATACATAACCTTTTTTTTAAAAGAAGATTATGTAAATAAACATTATTTTGGTTGTTAAGTTGGTAAATGAAATTTTTTGAGGAATAATTTACGATCTAAATACAAAAAACATTTGAGGTGTATACAAAATATTAAAAAAAAAAAAAAAAAAAAAAAAAAAAATTATTACTTAAATGAAATTAAAATTTTATTTCAGGATTGTGATGAAGCAAAAGAAGACAATAGTAAAAACAATAAAACTACAATACAGGGTGATGAAATAGTTCCAAATATTTCCGATAACAATGGCAAATCTACGCCCCCTGCACTTCGGGAAAGGATGGGAAACATAAGCCAGTCTACTTCACTAGACATTGCAGCTACAAAAACGAATACCAATGAGATGATTACATTTCTTCAACGCGGGGCTGATATAAACCGCAAACCGAGTTTAAGCGAAACTCCTCAGCAAGTTGCTTGTTGGAAAGTTACCGAACCTACCTTGAATTTTCACAATACATTGTCGAGGAATGGAAGTGTGGATGTAAAAGACTTGAGTGATACAAACCTACTACGTGTTGGAGAAAGTGCCAAGAGTATCAATGTAGCCAATACGATCTTTAACCTCGGGACTAATGTTAATGCTCAAAGTAACAATAGCACTACGCCTTCAATGCTAGACGCAGGAGAAAGCAATCATATTATTGAAAATGTACTTTTTTCAAGAAAGACGAGTTTAGTACTACAAAGTTATATTAATAAAAATTTAATACACTTGGCCGTGATGTCTAGAAACCTTAATATGATCAAAACACTACTTCATGATGGGGTAAATGTAAATGCTAAAGATGATGAGGGTATGACACCGCTTATGCGCGCTGCTCTGGATGGTGATGAACCTATTCTAAATTTACTACTTTCCAGAAATGCTAGTTTAAAAATAATGGACGAAATTGATAATTCTGCGGTCCACCATGCAGTAGTGAAGGGAAACCTTCATATCCTTAAGGTGCTTCTTAAACATGGAGGGGATGTTGACGGCAAGGGGAATTTCGGGATGACACCATTAATGCTCGCAGCGCAGAACGGTGATGAAGATGTTTTGAATTTACTCATTTCAAGAAATGCGAGTTTAGAAATAAGAAATAATATTAATGATACTGTAATACACGTTGCCGCTAAGTCAACAAAATATGATATAATTAAAAGGCTTATAGATGAAGGGACCAACGTTAATAGTAAAGGAGCCAACGGTAACACTCCTATTATTCTTGTTTTGATGAAACGATTGAAATCGGCAGAATCGATTGAGCCAAGAAACACTAATCTGGCACCGGCAACGTTCCACAATGACAAAAAAGGCTGTGAGGATGAAAATGAAATTCTTGCTGCAGTGAAGACTCTTGTGGAAAGCGGAGCCGATGTTAACTCAATAAATATGATTAACCGGACAGCGCTGCATGAAGCTGCTGCTACAGGTTATACTACTGTCGTCGACTATCTATTATTTAATAATGCCAGATTCGATATTAAAGATAATATTTGCTTCACACCACTCCTCTGGGCTGCTAATAATTCAAATATAGATGTCATTAAAACTTTGTTAAATTATGGGGATGACGTAAATGGAAAAGGTTGTAACAATGTTACTGCACTGCACATAGCAGCAGAAAGGAATGATAGTAACTTATTGAATTTTCTCTTGTCACAGAGCGCCGACACCAATGTGATGCGGGAGGACGGCCGAACACCGTTAGACGTTGCATTTCAACGATCTAGGAATCATTTTATAAAACCATTACTTGATCACGGATCGAAAGTTGAAGACAAAAGTTTCTTAGGGTCTAAAGCTCTTTTCGTTGCTGTTGCAAATAAATCAGTTGAGTTAGTGAGGCTTCTTCTGGACCGGGCGGTGGAGTTAGGCTCTTATCCAACTGTTATTTTAAATTACGCCATTGGAACGAATTTCTCAGAAGGAGTCCAATTGCTCATCTTAAACGGAGCAAACATAGAAAAGAAAGACATTCATGGAAATATTCCTCTTTCCTCTGCCATCATGTCCAAAAGTAAAGATTTAGTGAAATTGATCTTGGAGACTGGAGCGAAGAAAATAAGTAAAAAAAATATGAAAACATTTCTAGAAGCAAATTCTAACGTTAAGATTTTTTCTACCATCTATAATGTCACAGAGATCCATAGAGTGTCTCCAATACACATTGCCTCCTATCTCGGACTAACGGAAGCTGCTAGCCTATTGATTTTATATGGTGCTTCTCTTGAGATTGGAGATGAACGGAGGTATACACCACTCCACTACGCTATTGAGAACGGGCATATTGAAGTTGTAAAATTTCTTTTGGATAATGGAGCTGATAAAAATTCTGCCGATATCAATAGAATGACACCCCTACATGTTGCTTGTAGAACTGGTGTGTTAGGAGTGGTAAAGATACTGCTTTCAACACCTTCAGCTGATGTAGATCCTCACGATAATGGCGGATATACTCCACTTCATTACGCAGCTATGAATGGATCTCAAGATAGTCAAGAAATAGTGAAGATCCTACTCGATCATAACGCTGACAAAGATGCTGAAAATAATTATCTAACAACTCCGCTTCACCTGGCTTCTTTGGAAGGCCACGTTGAAATCGTAAAAATTTTACTGAACGCTGGAGCCAACAGAGAAGCAACTGATATTGATGACAATACTCCATTGCACTTAGCTGCACGAGAAAGATACGCGGAGATAGTTAAGTTGATACTTAAAGCCAAAGGTTTTTCCTCCACTTCTAACAAAAATGGCAGTTCGCCGCTTCATCTTGCTTGCGGAAGTTTTAACACAAAACGTAGGCCTAACTCGAAAGACAACGAATTAGATACTGTCAAAGAATTTAAAGACAATCTCATTTATGTCAACGATAAAGACAACGACTTAATGTCTGTGTTACATGTTGCCTCTAGGGACGGTTCTACGGATTGTGTGAAAGAATTCCTGTTTGGACCCCTAGCGATTAATATATTTGCGGACAGATGGAGAAACTATCCTTTGCATTATGCCGCCTTAAATGGTCACATCGAAATAGCTCGACTGATGTTAATGAAAGATACTGACGGTCGTAGAAACATTAACGCTAAATATGAAACACCGCTCATTCTAGCTTCAAGAGAAGGTCATGCTGACGTTGTGGCTTTGCTTTTGCAGGGTGGAGTCGATGACTTCCGGCCTGATATCAATGGAAGAACTGCCTTACACCGCAGCGCTGCCCGTGGACATTTTGAAGTAGTGAAGCTTCTTCTTAGTTCTATGGCAAAAAGAGACGCCGAAGACAAATGGGGATTTTCAGCTTTGAACTACGCAGCTTCATGGAGAGGATATCAGGATGTTATAGGATATCTTTCGACTTCCCAGCTCAACGTTACTCTCTCATATTATTTTGACATATCAGATCCTTTTCAACGAAGTTCAGCTAAAATCACTAATTTTTTTGTTTAATTGCATTAATTAAATAATAAAACAATATCAACTTTGAATCGTTTTTTTAAAATTTTATCAAAGCGTTTAGAACCTATACCTAGAGGATAAAAGCGTAATGAAACGGTAACTTGTGGCTGAAGTGAGCCCAGGTGGACCTTGGTAACAGGTGATTGGTTTATTACTAAGCGCATGGCAACTTGCCTTAGGGACTCACTCGTCCAAGAATGGTAATAGCCCAGTCAATGAAGGCAAGAAATTAGCCTTTGTCGCAACTAATTAGGGGAAAGCTGAATTTTTGCAGGGTGTGAGTACATGAAGTATACACTAAAAAAGCACAAAGTCCCGACCCCCACCCCTCTTGCTTATATATACATAAAAAAGCAAAGCAAATTTGCAAAAAATGTGATTTTATTCCTCTCTTTCCCGTATCATAATTTTAGAGCTATGGAAGAGGGAAAAATAGAAGATTTTTTACTTGATGTATGTCTCAGTTCTCCGGAATAATACGTTTGTCGGTACTCGTTTCGCTTTCACTCCGAAACTATTTCTCCCGATTCAAATTTCTTCCCGGTGTCCGATTCAAATTTCTCTTTTTTCATACGAAAGCTGGTTAAATTTACTATAATAACTCAAATAATTATTTTTGATCTAGTCCCGTAAAACACCCACAGCAGAATATTGAGAAACCCGTACTGTACGTGAAAACATGTATTTTTCGGCACATTTATCACAATAACTCCGGAACTGTTTCTCCTATTCAAAATCTATTTTTTCCATCTGAAAGCTGTTTAAATTTGCTATAAGAGCCTTTATATTATTTTAAATGAATCTCGTGAAATACCCATGACAGCACGCTGAGTACACCGTACTATTTCGGGATTCATTTTTTTTTTCCGAAACATTTATCACTATAACTCCAAAACTATTTGTTTGATTCGAAAATTATTCTTTCCATATAAAAGCTGGTTAAATTTACTATTAGACCTAGAGAAATACCCAAGCCAAAACGCTAAATGTGTATGTTTTGGCAAAATGTGACGATTTTGACATGTTCAATGGGCTCCTATAGGTATTTCCTGGGATTTAATCAAGATTTGATATATAGGATCTCATAGGAAATTTAAACAGCTTTGAGATGGAAAAAATAGATTTTGAATCGGAGAAACAGTTCCAGAGTTATTGTGATAAATGTGCCGAAAAATACGAGTTTTTTTAAAACAGCACGGGTTTATTGTAGTAAATTTGCGTTATTGTAGTAAATTTAACCTCGTTTTAATGTTATGCGTTATGAGACATATCATTTTAAAGCTAGTTATATTATCTATACGTTTTGATTACCAGTTCTCTTCCCAAAATGTAATGATAAAAATCTTCGTTAAAAGCATCGTTTTTAAATAAATAAAATCATTGAAATAATTTTTTTAAATATAAGTATAAATTAGGCATTAGAAGGGGTATACTGGATATGACGGTGGTGATCAAAAAGGCAGTGAGGAGAAACAAGGATATTTTGAAGAAAGAAGTTTCACTTGGTGATTTGAACATGAATGGGTTGTTCATAGATCCATAAATTTGAGCCAAGGTCAAGTATTTAAATACTTTTATTAATTAATTAAAGAAAATGTCTAGTTTATTTATAGAGAAGAATAAATTTGGAGTAATTAAGTATAGTGAAAACTAATTTGTGGCAGAGTGGGGGGTAGTTGGATGGTCAGAAGGGGAAAAAAATAGAAAATTGTACAATTGTAATATATATATATATATATATATATATATATATATATATATATATATATATATATATATATATATATATATATATATATATATATATATATATATATATATATATATATAGCATTTTAAATGATGAACTGAAAAATTCAGCCTGAACTAAAAGTTAATGGTTGAAAAACTTGATATCAAAGGTAAATATTTTATTTTGACATCATTTTATGTTAAGAGTTATTTGTGTCAAATATTGTTTAAAAATAAATATATATAATAGTAACTTTTAATCAAGTATTTTCTTTTAACATTGATTTTTATTTGTTTTATTATTTATTAATTTTGAACTCTAAAAGCTAGTACTTACTGGGATACATTGTTCGGACTCTTTGTCGCTGAGCTGCATCTTGGATTCATTTTCATGCATCTCGGACGCTCCGCGACAATGAATCTTGCATCTCGTGCGTTGCGGTTTAGTATTTTTTGAATCTCAACCGGAATGGGATTCTTTACACAATATGTCGCAACATTGAGTCAGAGCGTACGTAAATCTTGAACAGAGTGGGTCTCTCACGGTTCTCGCGCATTCATCTTTGTTGTTATCGCTGATCTGTTGATAGGATAGGATAGGATCAAATTATGGGGCGATTAACAGCAGAGGTTATTACGCTCTAGCTTTTACGTTACTCATTATTTTATACTTATTTCTTAATTATTTTGTATGTAAATATACATTTTTTCCCTTTATTTTTATTTATTTATTATACACACGCACACACACACATATTTCTTTTTAATATAATGAATGTGTTATTTATGTGACAAATATAAAATAAACATATTCTGGTAATTAAATTTTATTGTATAAGTTCACTTCTTTTATAATGGAAATAATTTTCTCTATGCTACCCGGGTTGTTTTCGGGGGATAGTTATATACTTCTTGCCAGATCTTTCGAAAATAAATGGGATTGATGGATGAACAGCTGATGTGCTTTTGTTTAATTGAAAGATGAAAAAAAATATCTGCTTGTACGGCAGCATCTTTTTTTTTCAACTATATTTTTTTTGGTGACGTCTGCAAATTATTTAATGAAGGTTGTGGGATTTTTTTTCCTATATAACCTTTTGGCCTCATTATAAGGAACTTTTTCAGTGACCTGAATTGATTTTATTTCTTTTTGTAATAGAAATACTGTACCGGTACAGTTTATACACTTTTGATTTTTATTACATTTTAAATTATCTTGATGTTTACCTTCAATCGATTCTTTTTTGCATTTAAAGGCGGGGTGAGAAAATCTTAATCAATCAAAACACGTCATTGCGTTTCAGGGAGTTTTGGAACAGGAAATGTTACAATGCAGGTGTGGGTTAATTCTTGATCTCCATTAATTTTAATTTTTATTCTATTTATATCAAAGATGATATATTTTAATTCATTTTTAATTTCTTCTAATTTAACGAACTGGAGATCAAAACCCCTTTGCTGTAGTTGATTGTTTTATGAGGGGTATCCTCAACTTGGAATAAACTGCTGAAATATTTAATATTTAACAGAATACCAGGTTGCTTGTTATTAATGGTTTCTACAAGTAGAGTACCATCTGTTTGAATCTGAGCCATGTCGAACTAGGTTGCGCTTTCGGGAATTGCAGTAGCACTTTACATAGTTCTACGGAGTAAAAAAAAGCCACCGCGTTGGTGGATGCGTGATTTATTTAAGGATCGGAATAACCATGGGCACGATATTCTTGACAAACTGAGGTTGGAGGATGGAATGAGTGTTCGCAATTTCGTTCTATCTATCCCTTCTAACTATCCCCCGAAAACAACCCGGGTAGCATAGAGAAAATTATTTTCATTATAAAAGAAGTGAACTTATACAACAAAATTTAACTACCAGAATATGTTTATTTTATAACTGTCACATAACTAAAACATTCATTATATTAAAAAGATATTTATATATATTTATATATTTATATATATATATATATATATATATATATATATATATATATATATATATATATATATATATATATATATATATATATGTGTGTGTGTGTGTGTGTGTAATAAATAAATAAAAATAAAGTGAATAATGTATATATATACATAAAAAATAATTAAGAAATAAATATAATATAATGAGTAACCTAAAAGCTAGGGCGTAATAACCTCTGCTGTTAATCGCCCCATAACTTGATCGTATCCTATCAACAGATAAGCGATAACAACAAAGATGAATGTGCGAGAACGGTGAGAGACCCACTCTGTTCGATATTCACATACGCACTGACTCAATGTTGCGACACATTGTGTAAAGAATCCCATTCCGTTTGGGATTCAAAAAATACTAAACCGCAACACACGAGATGCAAGATTCATGTCGCGGGGCGTCCCAGATGCATGAAAATGAATCCGAGACGCAAAGAGTCCGAACAATGAATCCTTGTGCATACCTGCCTGTATACAATGTTGAGATGCAAAGTCTGCGACATGAATCCGAGCGTCTGCGACAATGAGTCCGAACAAAGAATCTCAGTGCGTACTAGCTTTAAAGGTGGTTTTTTGTTTTAAATTAATGTAAATTAAAATTTGATTTAGCTCATTCATAACAAAATTTCCGTACGACATGCAGTGGTTCTTGTATAGACTTTGTGTTTGCAGGGAATATCAACCTCACCAGTAAGAACAGCATTACCTACTTTACTTGTCATAAATCTATATTGTCTGTAACAGAAAAATTATTGTCCATAGTGATTCTACCATGATGTAAATAAGTACCTATTCGAAAAACATTTACCATGTTTCCTTGCTTTGAAAAGTTATTAACATCTGTTAAGAATGTTAAGAATGTTTCCATAATCCTTCAATAACAAAACATTATTATTAAAGTATTTATTCATTTATTTACTTTTAATTGCTGGTGACGTATGTTAAAAATATGTTCAAACTAAACTTAAATCGCACTGGTGATTAACAGAAACTCGTTGAAAATATTAATTTTAAGAAAAAGTCTTTAATAAAACAATATTAATTTTATTTATTATAATTTTTATAATGGTGTGAACCCCTGTAACAGACAAATTAATTAATAATTTAAAATGAAAAAAGTTTTAGTCTGTTTTACCATAAATTTAACATATGGGACCGCAAATTTAACTTACATTACCAAAATTTTAACATACATTAACGTATGTACTTAATTAATTCTTCAATGAAGGAGTTACATATATTGAAATTATTTCATTATTCATGGCATTTACTCCTCATTTATTATTTATAAATCTTGTTACATGTTTCGGGAACAACAATGTCCCATCCTCAGACTGAATGGTGTGTTTACACCACAGAATACAGAATATAATAGAAGCGGTGGGTAGGTGGGGGGAGATGGCTCCCGGCAAGGAGCGCTATCCCCACCACCTCAACCCCGGCTGTCCCTATCAGTACCACTGTTTTTCTCGTTTTTTTTGGAACAATTGCTAATTGTTAGGTCTCTGTTGTGTGTATGTGTTTTTTTTTTTTTTTATTTCTCAATTGGATTAAATAATGTCGTCTTGTGCCGCGTTTGGATGTTCTAGGAAAGAGTCCAACAAGGATTTAAACCCTCCAATAACGCTTCACCGGTACATTTTAAACGTACACAGTTTAGTTTTTCAATAAATTGAGAAACAAATCTTCCTTCCCTTTCGCCACAGTAAAAATATGTTTATTGTGGAGCTTTTTTAACTTTATTGTTAAACTCTCCTATATTAACAATAATAAATATTGTAACCACATAATACAGAATATTCTGTATATTCAATTAGGATTGATAAATTAATTGCTAATTCTATTGAAATTATATTTATTTGAAAACTAGTTTCGAATGTTAAACATTAAACCTTAAGAAGACGTTTTACATCAATAATATAGTTTTAGATTTGAATAAATCTTTAAAAGGTAAACAGTTCCAATTTTACCTTTTATTTTTTCATCAGCTTCCGTTCAGCTGAAGAGGAACGACATAAGTGGGTTCAAGCCCTAAGGCAAGAAAAATGGAAGCCAACAAATACAAGTGTTATTTGTTCAAAACATTTTAAAGATGACGATTTTGACAGATCTTCTCCATTTCGAGTAAATCTAAAGAAAGGTGCAATTCAGTCGGTTTTTTGATTTCCCAGATCATTTGAGACAGACGATTATAAAGGTATATATAACTTTCTACGCTTCCCCCTGCTTTACCAACATGTTATAGCTTATAGCTGTTGAATTTTTTTTTTTTTTAGGAAAGGGGACCAATAAAAAGGCTTGCGACCCCGTTGAAAAATATTAGGTCTCCAAATAAAATGAGATTTAAAAAATGTTAGAGATCACTAATAAAAACATAAACGAGCTCAAAAAAACAACTTGATGAAAGATCTGTACAGCTTTGAAATACAGCTGATTCATTAAGCTTCACTGAAAATTCACTTTCTAACCACAAAAAAAAATACAATTAGGATTGATGAATTAAATGCCACTTCTATTGAGATTATTTTATTTGAAAACTAGTTTCGAATGCTAAACATTCATCTTCAGTTCTAAAACATACAATAAAATTTTCAACACATCAGTACTATGTTACATAGATTAAATATACTAAGGTTTTTAAAAAGATAAGACAAGAAATCAAGCATAGGCACTCACCTTTACCATTTACCATGTTTCCTTGCTTTGAAAAGTTATTAACATCTGTTAAGAATGTTAAGAATGTTTCCATAATCCTTCAATAACAAAACATTATTATTAAAGTATTTATTCATTTATTTACTTTTAATTGCTGGTGACGTATGTTAAAAATATGTTCAAACTAAACTTAAATCGCACTGGTGATTAACAGAAACTCGTTGAAAATATTAATTTTAAGAAAAAGTCTTTAATAAAACATATATTAATTTTATTTATTATAATTTTTATAATGGTGTGAACCCCTGTAACAGACAAATTAATTAATAATTTAAAATGAAAAAAGTTTTAGTCTGTTTTACCATAAATTTAACATATGGGACCGCAAATTTAACTTACATTACCAAAATTTTAACATACATTAACGTATGTACTTAATTAATTCTTCAATGAAGGAGTTACATATATTGAAATTATTTCATTATTCATGGCATTTACTCCTCATTTATTATTTATAAATCTTGTTACATGTTTCGGGAACAACAATGTCCCATCCTCAGACTGAAACAGTATTTCATTATAATTGCACTACAATACTATTTTTAACATCAAACATAATAAATTCTTAATTCAATTTACTATATATATATCATTATAATTTTACCTTTAAAAATTCTTTTCTTGGTGTAAACCACAGAATACAGAATATAGTAGAAGCGGCAGAGACAGCAAAGCCGTACGGTCCCCGTGGCTCCACCTCAGACTTATTTACAACTTTATCATGTAATATTTAGGCTTCAACTCTTAAAAATTTTATTGGATTCCATCTAATTGTTCAGAAATTTATCACATTCATGCATAGGTAGGTAGTTTAAGAACGAAAATAAAACAGAATATTACCAAAAGAAAATTACTAATTTCTTAATTTTCGATCTTATTTTATTTTTATGAATATTATCATTGATATTTTTCAAAAAATGGTGGATTCGGGCTTTAAAAAATATCATTCCGATCGATCTTATTAATAATGAGTAATGAGAGCCATCTTCTAAAAAATGTGAAAATCTAGAAAAGAGTTTCTCCCAAAGTATTGTTTTAGAAGTAACGAAAGCAAATTTTCTATTCTCTATTTAATTAGTAATTTTCTTTTTCTTCGCACGGTTTAGTAGGCTGTAATTGTAGGCACAGTTTTTCTTCTTATACCGCAAACGTTTCGGCGTAGGTTTAAATTTGTTTTTTCTTTTCAACCTGTATTTTTTTTACTTGAGGTACGCATGATGATATAGAAGGATCAATACAATTAGGATTGATGAATTAAATGCCACTTCTATTGAGATTATTTTATTTGAAAACTAGTTTCGAATGCTAAACATTCATCTTCAGTTCTAAAACATACAATAAAATTTTCAACACATCAGTACTATGTTACATAGATTAAATATACTAAGGTTTTTAAAAAGATAAGACAAGAAATCAAGCATAGGCACTCACCTTCGAGGTAACTAAAACACTGAATTTGTGAGAAGTAAAAGGGGGGGGGGGCAGGTAGGTTAAGTTTTAGATTTACAACGGGGTTTCCCTTATGACTCATTGGGTTTTTTTTCGTTCCTATGGGAAATAAATTTAAAATGGGGCTATTGGATATGTTAATCTGATCATTTAAACAAAAATCTGGATCGGTTTTAAACGATTTTATTATTTCTAGTGATTCAAAAGTATTTAATTTTAGGCTATTTTCTACTTGATGTAATATTTTTACTCCCGAGTCTTTATTAAATTTGTGGTTATTTTCATTTAGATGGATAGCGAAATTGGAATTTTGGGTCTTATTAGTGTATGCTCTTATATGTTCATTTACTCTTTGATTTACTGATCGTCCGGTTTTTCCCGGATGACTGTGAAGCAAAATACACGGGAAAAACCGGACGATCAGTAAATCAAAGAGTAAATGAACATATAAGAGCATACACTAATAAGACCCAAAATTCCAATTTCGCTATCCATCTAAATGAAAATAACCACAAATTTAATAAAGACTCGGGAGTAAAAATATTACATCAAGTAGAAAATAGCCTAAAATTAAATACTTTTGAATCACTAGAAATAATAAAATCGTTTAAAACCGATCCAGATTTTTGTTTAAATGATCAGATTAACATATCCAATAGCCCCATTTTAAATTTATTTCCCATAGGAACGAAAAAACCCAATGAGTCATAAGGGAAACCCCGTTGTAAATCTAAAACTTAACCTACCTGCCCCCCCCCCCTTTTACTTCTCACAAATTCAGTGTTTTAGTTACCTCGAAGGTGAGTGCCTATGCTTGATTTCTTGTCTTATCTTTTTAAAAACCTTAGTATATTTAATCTATGTAACATAGTACTGATGTGTTGAAAATTTTATTGTATGTTTTAGAACTGAAGATGAATGTTTAGCATTCGAAACTAGTTTTCAAATAAAATAATCTCAATAGAAGTGGCATTTAATTCATCAATCCTAATTGTATTTTTTTTTGTGGTTAGAAAGTGAATTTTCAGTGAAGCTTAATGAATCAGCTGTATTTCAAAGCTGTACAGATCTTTCATCAAGTTGTTTTTTTGAGCTCGTTTATGTTTTTATTAGTGATCTCTAACATTTTTTAAATCTCATTTTATTTGGAGACCTAATATTTTTCAACGGGGTCGCAAGCCTTTTTATTGGTCCCCTTTCCTAAAAAAAAAAAAAAAATTCAACAGCTATAAGCTATAACATGTTGGTAAAGCAGGGGGAAAGCGTAGAAAGTTATATATACCTTTATAATCGTCTGTCTCAAATGATCTGGGAAATCAAAAAAAAACCGACTGAATTGCACCTTTCTTTAGATTTACTCGAAATGGAGAAGATCTGTCAAAATCGTCATCTTTAAAATGTTTTGAACAAATAACACTTGTATTTGTTGGCTTCCATTTTTCTTGCCTTAGGGCTTGAACCCACTTATGTCGTTCCTCTTCAGCTGAACGGAAGCTGATGAAAAAATAAAAGGTAAAATTGGAACTGTTTACCTTTTAAAGATTTATTCAAATCTAAAACTATATTATTGATGTAAAACGTCTTCTTAAGGTTTAATGTTTAACATTCGAAACTAGTTTTCAAATAAATATAATTTCAATAGAATTAGCAATTAATTTATCAATCCTAATTGAATATACAGAATATTCTGTATTATGTGGTTACAATATTTATTATTGTTAATATAGGAGAGTTTAACAATAAAGTTAAAAAAGCTCCACAATAAACATATTTTTACTGTGGCGAAAGGGAAGGAAGATTTGTTTCTCAATTTATTGAAAAACTAAACTGTGTACGTTTAAAATGTACCGGTGAAGCGTTATTGGAGGGTTTAAATCCTTGTTGGACTCTTTCCTAGAACATCCAAACGCGGCACAAGACGACATTATTTAATCCAATTGAGAAATAAAAAATAAAATAAAACACATATACACAACAGAGACCTAACAATTAGCAATTGTTCCAAAAAAAACACGAGAAAAACAGTGGTACTGATAGGGACAGCCGGGGTTGAGGTGGTGGGGATAGCGCTCCTTGCCGGGAGCCATCTCCCCCCACCTACCCACCGCTTCTATTATATTCTGTATTCTGTGGTGTAAACACACCATTCAGTCTGAGGATGGGACATTGTTGTTCCCGAAACATGTAACAAGATTTATTAATAATAAATGAGGAGTAAATGCCATGAATAATGAAATAATTTCAACGTATGTACTTTAACAATAACGTATGTCAAATTTTAGGAATTGTAATAAAAAAAAAAAAAAGATTATCTAACTACAATATTTTTCAATACAAGGAGTTGAAACATTCGTAATGTTGAAAACTACGAACTGTAAGATTTAAATTGGAACTGACGACTTTCATGTAAGAAAACAATAGTAACGGATGTCAAATTGAATTAAGGCACTCGCTATGCTTTAAGAATCAAGGTCGTCAGTGGGGCAAAAGTGGAAAAAACCTAAAATTCGATTTTTTTAAATTTTTGAATATCTAAATAAATGTAGCATAAGGTTGTGGAACTGACTTTTAGATTATTTCATTACCAGGATCTGTACACGTCCTTGAAGTTGCCCTTTTCTGGAGTTCAGAAAATAACACGGTTATGAAGTTCGATTAAAATAATTTTTTATCAGACAGAAATGTATGCCAAAATTTTGGGAATTCATTTGAACTTTACTACTGATTAGTGCTGGTTTATGGAGGATTTTAATTCGTTAATGTAGTCATAACCTTGACTGCAAGGAATTTTCAAAATTAGCTGTCTCGTTAATCTAACTTACCTTCATTTCACTTGGTATTCCTTTTTCTGCTCCAGCGAACTAGGAATATAGCAATACCATTTCGGTACTTTTCCCCATTGGAAGGCCAAATTATAGAGCTATTGTTGTATCACTACTACCTTAGTTCTTTCCTGACATTTACCATATTTATTTGTTTTACTATTTTATATCAAAGGCTAGGGTATTCCATTGGAATCATTTTTATCCATATGTATAACTAAATTACAAGATTTAAAATTAAATTATAAAAGAAAAAAAAAGTTTACAATAATTTGAAATTTATAATATTTATTTAAACCTATGTGATTCTAATGAATTTGATTCCTTTAAAAACAGTTTACGAATCATTTCTAATAAAAATACATTAAGAAATAATGAAAATAGAAAAACCAGTAATAAAAAAACCTTTGATTACTTTTATAAAACTAATATATAAAAAAAAAATAAAACATTTGCTAAGCAATAATTCCAATATCAGCTAATAACAAATTTTACCTAATTCGAGGAGCTATCCTATCTGAGCCGGAGTTCCTCAAGGCAGCGTTTTGGGTCCTGTCCTCTACATCCTTTTCACTGCTGACATTACTACCTCTCCCGACACGTTCCTTGCAACTTTCGCTGATGATACAGCTATACTTTCATCACATCCTGATCCTAAAACAGCCTCTTCCAACCTACAAAATCATCTCTCAATGTTAGAACTCTGGTGCAACAGATGGAGAATAAAAGTCAATTAATCCAAATGCACCCACATGACTTTTGCTCTACGCCGTAGTTCCTGCCCAACTATTCAGACAAGGTGATAGCTCATGGGCCGCATCTGACATGGAAAAAGCAGAGGAACAAGCCAATCACCTTTCCCGTAAAATTCGATATTGGAGTTACATACATATATAGCAACACTATTAGTGTGGAACATAACAGAATTAATTTTTGGGGGGGAAGGGGGGGGGGGGGGGCTAAATCGGACATAAATATTTTTTCGTGAAATTCGATATTGGAGTTACATACATATATAGCAACACTATTAGTGTGGAACATAACAGAATTAATTTTTTGGGGGGGGGGGGGCTGAATCGGACATAAATATTTTTTCGTAAAATTCGATATTGGAGTTACATACATATATAGCAACACTATTAGTGTGGAACATAACAGAATTAATTTTATTGGGGGGGGGGGGGGGGGGGCTGAATCAGACATAAAACTTTTTTCGTAAAATTTGATATTGGAGTTACATACATATATACCAACACTATTAGTCTGGAACATAACAGAAATAGTTTTTTTTGGGGGGGGGGGGGGGGGGGGGCTAAATCAGACCAAAAACTTTTTTCGTAAAATTCGATATTGGAGTTACATACATATATAGCAACACTATTAGTGTGGAACATAACAGAATTAATTTTTGGGGGGGAAGGGGGGGGGGGGGGCTAAATCGGACATAAATATTTTTTCGTGAAATTCGATATTGGAGTTACATACATATATAGCAACACTATTAGTGTGGAACATAACAGAATTAATTTTTTGGGGGGGGGGCTGAATCGGACATAAATATTTTTTCGTAAAATTCGATATTGGAGTTACATACATATATAGCAACACTATTAGTGTGGAACATAACAGAATTATTTTTTTTGGGGGGGAGGGGGGGCTGAATCAGACATAAAACTTTTTTCGTAAAATTTGATATTGGAGTTACATACATATATACCAACACTATTAGTCTGGAACATAACAGAAATAAGTTTTTTGGGGGGGAGGGGGGGGGGGGGCTAAATCAGACCAAAAACTTTTTTCGTAAAATTCGATATTGGAGTTACATACATATATAGCAACACTATTAGTGTGGAACATAACAGAATGAATTTTTGGGGAAGGGGGGGGGGGGCTAAATCGGACATAAATATTTTTTTCGTGAAATTCGATATTGGAGTTACATACATATATAGCAACACTATTAGTGTGGAACATAACAGAATTAATTTTTTGGGGGGGGGGGGGGGGCTGAATCGGACATAAATATTTTTTCGTAAAATTCGATATTGGAGTTACATACATATATAGCAACACTATTAGTGTGGAACATAACAGAATTAATTTTATTTGGGGGGGAGGGGGGGCTGAATCAGACATAAAACTTTTTTCGTAAAATTTGATATTGGAGTTACATACATATATACCAACACTATTAGTCTGGAACATAACAGAAATAAGTTTTTTGGGGGGGAGGGGGGGGGGGGGCTAAATCAGACCAAAAACTTTTTTCGTAAAATTTGATATTGGAATTACATACATATATAGCAACACTATTAGTGTGGAACATAACAGAATTAATTTTTTGGTGGGGAGGGAGGAAGGGGCTGAATCGGACATAAATATTTTTCCGTAAAATTTGATATTGGATATTGGAGCACTATTAGTATGGAATATCACAGAATTAATTTTCGGTGGGAGCGGGGTGGGGCTAAATCGAACATACTAAATTTTTAACTCAAATATTAAATTTTGCAAAAAAAATTTTATTGTCCGATTCAGCAGCCCCCCCTCCCTCCTAAAATATTAATTATGTCATGTTCCACACTAATAGTGTTGGTATATATGTATATAACATCAATGTCAAATTTTACCAGAAAATTTTTATGTCCGATTCAGCCCCCCCTCCCTCCCTACCAAAAAAAATAATATTGTCATGTTCCACACTAATAGTGTTGGTATATATGTATGTAACTGCATTTTTAAATTTTACAAAAAACATTATATGTCCGATTCAGTCCCTCTCCTCCTCCCCACATAATTAATTCTGTGATGTTTCACACTAATAGTGCTGGTATATATATGTATGTAACTCCAATATAAAATTTTAAGAAATAATTTTCATGTCCGATTCTGCCCCCCCCCTTCTCCCCCCCCCAAAAAAATAATGTTATGTTCTACATCAATAGTGTTGGTATATATGTATGTAACTCCAATATCCAATTTTAGGAAAAAAAATTTATGTACGATTCAATTCCCCCCCTCCCCTCTACATAATTAATTCTGTGATTTCCCACACTAATAATGTTGGTATATATGTATGTAACTCGAATATCAAATTTTAGGAAAAAAATTTTATGTCCGATTCAACCCCCCCCCCCCCTCTCCCTCCCCAAAAATAATGATGTCATGTTCTACACTAATAGTGTTGGTATATATGTATGTAACTGCAAAATTAAATTTTATGGAAAACTTTTTTATGTCCGATTCAGTCCCCCCCCCCACCCCCTACATAATTATTTCTGTGATGTTCCACACTAATAGTGTTGGTATATATGTATGTAACTGCAAAATTAAATTTTATGGAAAACTTTTTATGTCCGATTCAGTCCCCCCCCCCCCACCCCCTACATAATTATTTCTGTGATGTTCCACACTAATAGTGTTAGTATATATGTATGTAACTCCAATATCAAATTTTATGGAAAACTTTTTATGTCCGATTCAGTCCCCCCCCCCTCCCCCCTACTAATTATTTCTGTGATGTTCCACACTAATAGTGTTGGTATATATGTATGTAACTCCAATATCAAATTTTATGGAAAACTTTTTATGTCCGATTCTGCCCCCCCTCTCCTCCCTCTAAAAAATAATGATGTCATGTTCTACACTAATAGTGCTGTTATATATGTATGTAACTGCAATATTAAATTTTACGAAAAACTTTTTATGTCCGATTCAGTCCCCCCACCTCCCCCCCACATAATTAATTCTAGGATGTACCATACTAATATTGCTGGTATATATGTATGTAACTCCAATATCAAATTTTACGAAACAATTTTTATGTCCGATTCTGCCCCCCCCCCTCCCCCCCAAAAATAATGATGTCATGTTCTACACTAATAGTGTTGGTATATATGTATGTAACTGCAAAATTAAATTTTACGAAAAACTTTTTATGTCCGATTCAGTCCCCCCTCCCCCCTCATATAATTATTTCTGTGATATTCTACACTAATAGTGTTGGTATATATGTATGTAGCTCGAATATTAAATTTTAGGAAAAAATTTTTGTTTGATTCACCCCCCCCCACCCAAAATTAATTCTGTGGCGTTCCACACTAATAGTGTTGGTATATATGTATGTAACTCCAATATTAAGTTTTACGAAAATCGGGCGCGGTTTTTATATCCGTTTTACCCTCCTTCCCCTAAAAAAAAAATTAAGCCCACCTCCCCCACCACCTCAAAAATTCGAAATTGATTTAGTGATTTTTCACCAATACTAAAAAGTGTGACCATATCACCTTTTCAAATTTTTCAGATATCAATTGAGTTGTTTCAAAGCAGAGTAACTGTAGTTGTGGCTGGGTAATTACAATTACAAATACTAGATAGTATTCGCCGTCACAATTACTTTTTTTAAGTACTATACTTGTACTTGGAAGCTTTTAAGTACAAGTACTTGTTAGTAAAAGTACTTGTGAACTGGCAAGTACAAGTACAGATGTACTTGTAGTTGCAAGTACTTTCCAATTACTGTAACTGTACTTGTGTAATTGTACTTTAAGTACTTTTTGCCCAACTCTGTAGGGCTGTGTATCATATCCAATAAAAACAGAAAGATGTGAATACATATATGAAAATATATTGGGTAGAACACGCAATTAAATACCAATAATATGCAACTATCTATATTATTTAAAAAAATAAAAACTTGTAATTCACACTTATACATAAGTTCAAACTAAAATTTAAGTAACTAATTGTGTGGAAAGCGGTAACAATAAGCAAAAGATTATTAAAAACCAAAGGCAAGGTGAATATTAAAAAAGAAAACACGTTATAAAACTTAAAGTGGCTAAATTTATAGAAGAGTATGTCCGATCGGCCTGAAGTACAACATAAATGGGTATTGGAACCAGACTTTTTTTAAAATGTCGACTTCTTATATTTGTGCTTTGCTGTTATTATGTGTTGTGTTATTAAAAAACGTTCACTAGTTGATACAACTTTATCAAAACAAAGACAATAAAAAAACATCTCCATCATCCTTAAAAGCCTCAATTGAGAACTTACGTAATTTCCAACAAGATCTTTCGTCTTTGCAAGAGTGATTTTCGGCATTTTAGGAGTACACAAATAAACAGTTAAAGAATGATATGTCTTGGTGGACAATGCGTGGGGAACTGGGTTATGAAATGATGGTAAGAAGAAGGGAAATAAGAAAACCGAAGTAATATTCCAAGAATTTGAGCGGAGGCGAGAACGAGAAATTTATCCGATCAAACCATTCCAACAGCAGGAATGCCATCAGAATCTTGCAACCAAAGGAAGAATCTGCACCTGGACGAACACGAATTCATTTATAATAGGAGGAATTCCCATAGCTATTTTTCGGCTTTTATTAATATTTTATTTTTTTGTCTTCTCAGAAGCATACAAAATATCAAACAGCAATTGCTTATACGTCAGATATGTAGATAAATATGGATTACAGTTGAAAATATGTATATATTGCAAAATAAAAATAACTAAAATTGATTCAAAATGTTTTGATGATCTTCTATAGTTGGCTAGGAGAAATGAGCAAATGCATATATTTCTCAGTCCCAATAATAACCTTTAGTTATAATATAGAGGTAAGTCTCAATCATTTGAACCTCAAGAGATCAGAGGAAATGTTTACATTATTGAGAGATCGAATGTCATCATAATCGTATTTTTAAAACGTACAAAAAAACAACAACAAAAAACAACTTCGATATGGTACGCGTGTTTATAACAAAGCCTTGCCATTGAAGTAGTATAGGTAAATGTTCTTCAAAAAATAAATAAAAATGTTTCTTTAAAATAAGCTACTTCTATCGAGAATTCAGTAATATTTCAGTATATTTTTTAGGATGTTGAGTGCTGGAATGAAATCATTAATTTATGATCCAAGAGTTTGGTAACATAGACCACTCTGTCTAGCTCAAAGTGACTGAAGTAGTCGGTTGTTTGTCATTATCACCTTCGACATAAGTTACTAGTCTCACCCTGTTCAGGCTAAACAGAATTAGTCAAATTTGACTTAAATAAGGTTATGTGAATGAGCGACCTGTCTGTGCATCTTCAAAAGAGTTCAATAGTTCAAATAATAGAGAGTGTGAGAGCTCTATCTTATAATTTTGAAAAGTTCACAAGAAAGATGCCATTGCAACAACTTCGAATCATCAGAAGACGACATCTCATGCTTTTGTGATTTCAAGTTCTGGTCGGGAAAGAGTTCCTGGACAGACATAATGTTGCAAAAATGTTGTGTATTACCGTTAGAGCACTCTGCCCTCAATTGGCTTCACCAATATTCATGAAGACTTGTAGTAATATATATTGGTAATCGATACTGCGATTACCTTCTTGTGGTTATCTATTGTGTAATGTTTGGCAACACACAAGACATCCATCTGATCGTTGCACGTATAACTACTATACGAAACTAGTCAAGCGCGAATTGGCTTCCTTTAGATCCCAGTCATTCAATACATACCTCTCGTCCCTTTCCGCTCATGATAATTCCCTCTGGAACATAACAAAAAAGATCCTAAAATCCAAGCCCATCTCCCATCCTCTCCGACAAGGTGATGGCTCATGGGCCGCATCTAACATGGAAAAAGGTCCTCGAATTGGTCTATATGATGGAGTGCTGTTAGGAGGTTTACCTGGTTTTAGGAAAGTTATTATGACGGAGTGTTTCCACCAGATAGGAAAGTGGGTTGTGCGTAGGATACAATTGTATATATAGGTAAGGAACATTATTGCTTTATGTGGAAGTTGGCGGAGGATTTGAGGAGTAAGGAGGTCATAGCCAGGGAATTTTCTTTTGTTTAGTTTTCAAAGTTGATTGGCTTGTTCCTCTGCTTTTTGCAGAACCCTCCGTGACTTCTGAAAAGATGATGGCCTAGGCACTTCCTAATGTAACATTTATAGAAGTGCTGCTAAATGGTAGTTCACTACAAGTTATTGTGATCATTTTAGCGTAATTGACTTTCTATATATATATTATATATATTTGCTTTTTTTGCCCTAGTTATTATAATTATTAAGTCTCCACTTTTAAATTATATTTTTTGACAATATCACAGGGATTTATTTACTGATTTTTTTTAAACAAGTCACAGCAGTCATCTTGCTTTCTTTTAATTTAGTTTTTCTGTTGTTTTTTTTTTTTTCAGGAGGATGACAAGGATGAGAAAAAAATGTATGAAACTGTAATAACAATGATTGATGGCGACGAAATGCTATTGAATTTCAAGGATATGATTGGAAAAGGTATACTAACTAAAAGACAGGTTGTTAACCGTTTTGCAAGAAACGCTAGACAGAAATATTATACTGCCTTACATGTTGCTGTTGCTAAGGAGGACCTCGTGGAGATTAGTAGACTTCTAGATAATGGAACTGACGTTAATGTCAAAGGGAAAAACGGTATTACACCTTTAATGCTTGCTGCGGAGGAAGGTGAAGAGGATATCGTAGATTTACTTATTTCCAGAAATGCAAGTTTAGAATTAAAAGATGATCATAATAATGCTGCGATGCATTATGCTGTAAAGAAGTTGGGAAACCTTCAGGTGACCAAGATGCTCCTTGATCATGGAGCTGATGTCAATGTCAAAGGAAAAAATGGTACCACACCTCTAATAATCGCTACTAAGAATGGTGATGAAGCTGTTATAAGATTACTTATTTCAAGAAATGCAAGTTTAGATGTTCCAGATGATACCAATATTGCCGCAATACATTATGCAGTGTTATTTGAAAATCTTGATAGGGTAGAGATTCTTCTAGATAGTGGAGCGAATGTTGATATCAAAGGAGATGTTGGAATAACACCCTTAATGCTCGCCGCGTGGAGAGGTAATCAAGCAATAGCAAATTTACTTTTATCGAGGAACGCCAGTTTAGAATTAAAGAATGATAGTAATGATACTGCGTTACACCTAGCAGTCAGGTATGGACAGCTTCATTTGGTTGAGACACTCCTCAACAATGGGGCAAGTGTTAATGCTAAAGGAAATAGTGGTATTACACCATTAATGTTTTCTTTAAAGTATTATCACAAAGGTATTATAAATTTACTTATTTCTAGAAATGCTGGTTTGGATACGAAAGATGATCTCGGGAATAGCGCAATTCATTATGCAGTATTATTTGAAAAAATGGACGCGGTGGAGATCCTCTTAGACCACGGGGCAAATATTGACGTGAAAGGTAGTGGGGGTGTGACACCTTTGATGCTCGCCATTTGGAAAGGATACCAAGCTATTGTAAATTTACTCATTTCCAGAAATGCTAATTTAGAATTAAAACATACTACTAATGATACTGCGATACACTTAGCCATAAAATACAACCGCCTCAATATAATTAAGTCCCTTCTAGACCAAGGGGCGAATGTTAATGCAGCAGGTAAAAATGGGATTTCACCTTTAATGCTAGCTTCTGAAAAAGGTGATCAAGCCATAGTCAATTTGCTTATTTCAAGAAATGCAAGCTTAGAATTGAAAGATGATAGTAATAATGCTGCGATGCACTTTGCATTTAGGAAGAAAGGGAATTTAAATGTGATTACGACACTTCTGGATAATGGCGCTAACGTGAATGTAAAAGGTAATTACGATATCACACCTTTAATGACCGCTGTTAATAATGGTGAGGAAAATATCGTAAATATATTAATTTCAAGAAATGCAAGTTTAGAATTAAGAGATAGTCATTATTATACTGCACTGCACTACGCATTATGGGTAAGGGATCTTCAAATTACTAAGACGCTCCTAGATCATGGAGCAAACGTTGATGTAAAAGGATCAATGAATATCACACCTTTAATTTATGCTGCTTTGGTTGGTGATGAAGCTATGGTCAAATTACTTATTTCAAGAAATGCCAGTTTGGATTTAAAAGACGAAACTGGCGATTCGGCACTGCACTACGCAGTAAGGGCGAAAAAGATTCATGTAGTTGAAATACTACTAGATCACGGAGCGAATATTGATGTTAAAGAACGAGAAAACTTAACACCTTTAATATTGGCAGTTCAAAAAGCCAATCACGATATTGTGAATTTACTTGTTTCAAGAAATGCTAGTTTAGATATAAAAGATGTACTTGGTAATGTTGTGATCCACCATGCAGTAGAAAAGAAAGACCTTCATGTCCTTAAGATGCTCCTTGATCATGGGGCAAATGTTAATGATAGAGGGAGCTTTGGGTTCACACCTTTAATGTTTGCTACACATAAAGGTGATGAGGATATTTTGAATTTTCTTATTTCCAGAAACGCAAGTGTAGATATGAAAGACGATACCAATAATGCTGCAATACATTATGCTGTAAAGTATAGAAATGTTTATGCAATTAAAACTCTCCTTGATCATGGTGCTGATGTTAATTCCAAAGGAGAAATAGGTAACACTCCTTTGATTTTCGCTTTAGTGAGCACATCAGGATCTTCTGTATCGCATATATCAAACACCTATTCTGAACCAAGAAAATATTTAAACACCAAAATAAACTCTACTGAAGAAAATGAGATACTTATTGTTGTGAAAACTCTTGTGGAAAGTGGAGCAGAAGTGAATACTCAAAATCTGATAAGCCGAACAGTGTTGCATGAAGCTGCTGCTAGAGGTTATGCTGGTATCGTCGACTATCTGCAATACAAGAATGTTAATTTCAGTATTGAAGATAATGTCTGCTACGCACCTCTCCACTGGGCCGTTAACAATGGAAAAGTCAATGTCATAAATACTTTGTTAGAGTACGGCGATACAGTCGATAGGAGGGGTTGTAATAATGTGACTGCATTGCACTTAGCAATAGAAAGGAATGATAGTAACTTATTAAATTTTCTATTGTCTAAGAATGCTGACCCCAATGTGATGAGGGAGGACGGCCGAACGCCTCTTGATGTAGCATTTCAAAGAGCATCTAAGGACTTTATAAAAGTACTCCTTGATCACGGAGCAAAACTGGAAGATAAAAGTTTCTTAGGATCAAAAGTTCTCTACGATGCGATTTTTACTAAATCATTGGAACTCGAAAGGATTCTCTTGAATAGTGCATTAAATTTCGAATCTTACCCAACGGTAATTCTTAATTATGCCATTGGAACAAGATTTTTGGAAGGTGTCAAACTCCTTATCTCTCATGGGGCAAATATCTTACAGAAAGACGTGCATGGTAATGTTCCACTTTCTTCTGCTGTTATGTCAAGAAATGTAGAGTTGGTTAAATTAATTCTGGAAACAGGAGAAAGGAAATTCTCTAAAGATAATATCAAAATTTTTCTAGATGGAGATACTAACACAAAGATTTTTTCAATATTAAACAATTCAACAGAAGTCCATAGATTGTCCCCACTACACTTTGCTTCCTCTCAAGGACTATTGGAAGCTGCTAAAATGTTGATCGCCTATGGTGCATCGTTGGAGGTCAGAGATGAACGAAGATATACACCACTTCATTACGCTTGTGAAAATGGTCACTTAGAAATAGTAAAATTGCTTTTGGATAATGAAGCCAATATAAAATCGACCGACATCAATGGTACAACCCCACTACACATCGCCTCCAGGCGAGGTATATTTACAATATTCAAGTCACTACTGTTTGATCCTCCAGATACCATAGATATAGCTGACAATAGGGGATATACACCATTACACTTTGCAGCAATGAATGGATCTGTGGAGATTACCAAACTTCTACTTGATAGTTACCCATACAAAGAGTTCAAGAGCAATGATCTGAAAACTCCACTTCATCTAGCTTCCATCGAGGGCCACAAAGAAATTGTTTTATTATTATTGAAGGCAGGAGCCGATAATGAAGCATCTGACGTTGATGACATGACTCCATTACACTTTTCTGCAAGGGAAAATCATCCAGAGGTAGTTGGGATATTACTTGAGTATGGATCTTACATATATAGGAGGGAAAAAAATGGCAGTACACCACTTCATCTAGCTTGCGGAAACTACAGCAACAGGCAGATGTATTTGTCAGACTCAGAAGAAAAAATTGATACAGTTAAGAAACTTCAACTTTATGACAAACACATAGCAGCGATCGACAAAAATCAAATGACACCATTACATATTGCTTCTAGAGATGGCTGTTCAAAGTGCGTGGAACTTATCCTCATTAAAGCGGAAACAGATGTAAGAGATAAATGGCAAAATTATCCTATCCATTATGCTGCCCTGAATGGCCACAAAGAAATAATACGTATGCTATTAATGAAAAATGGTGATGGACGTAGGCACATCAATATTAATCATGAAACTCCACTCATTTTGGCTTCAAGGGAAGGACAAGGTGATATTGTATCTTTGCTTTTGGAGGGTGAAGTTGATTTTCTGCCTGATATCCATGGGAGGACTGCATTGCACCGCAGTGCTGGCCGTGGTCATTTTGAAATAGTTAAAACTCTTCTTAGTTCTATGGCAAAAAGAGAATCTGAAGACAAATGGGGATTTACACCTTTGAACTATGCTGCATCTTGGAGAGGGCATCAGGATGTTATTGGATATCTTTCCATCTCACAGCTCAATATTACCTTATCATATTTTTTCGATGTATCAGATCCTTTTCAGCAAAAAAGTGCTAATATTACAACATTTTTTATTTAAATGACCGGACTAAATTCTACAGATTTGAGTAATCTTAGATATATTAGATATAGATATTTCTTTAAAAACAGAATATAACTAAGTTAAACATAATTTTCAAAGCTTGGTCAGACGTTTCCAAGCATCATTCAACATTTCATTTATTTTGCTATTAATTTATTTTTTGTAATTATGTATAGATTAAGACATTTATTTATTCTGTAACTTAAAGCTATTAAAGGCATCAAATTAATGTGTTTGACAATATAGGTAACAATTTTATTTTTATTTTTTAATTTCATAATAATAATAAGAGACCCAAGGAAGCTCTTTGAAGCTAGGCCTGCAGAAGAAATGAGGGGGCAGGTCTAGACTAACATGGACTGATCACATCTCAAGGCTGGGAGTGCAAAGAGAAAATAGTCTAAATGCCATGAAATCGCTGGCTAGGGACCGGGAAGCATGGCTGTCTTGGACTGAGGCATCTCTAGGTACAAAGGAGGAAAAAGAAATTCATGAACTGATAAATATAAACTGAATTAAAAGTTAATACTGTAATTTTTCAAATAATATATATAATAAAAAAGGTAGAGTATATAAAAAAAAATTAGTATTTTATAATTGTTATGTTGGCATATGAAATATGTGAGGAATGTTTTTGATCTAATTAAATAAATAAATAATAAATTAAAAAAACAATGTATTTGCAATGATAATAATATTTGAAATATTATTATATTATTATTCGATATTCTTTATTTTAGCTTTACTCTCACATTAACAAAATGTGTTAATTGTTTACTATCCTGTTACATGTTTCGGGATAGTAATTGTTAATGTGAGGAGTAAAGCTAAAATAAAGAATATTGAATAATTAACATTAATGCACCTTTATTGAAAAAATTATATTATTATATTATAAATATATTTCAAAATTATTTTATACTAAAAAAAAACAAAAAAAACATACCCAAGCACAACATTCCTTCTTTTGGACAATCAGCTATTCGCGCTCTCTCTCACAAATCCTAAGCTGTAATTTACTTTTTTATTAATTTTCAAATGATTCTTTTTAGTGTTGCCTTGGGCCTAAGGGATGTTCTTTGACTGGATCTTAAACTTCAAGTGCCTCTTCCTCCAAAAAAAAAATTTATTCTAATTCCCTTCACTGCCTTCCTAATCACCATTATCTCTTTTGTCAAATCACTATTTATTTTTAATCAGCAACATAATCTTTTAAAATATATTTTGATTCTTTACATTACATATAAAAGAGCTATATATTTTTATTTTACTTCAAATTTAAATAATTATTAATGGAAACATTTTCATAATTACATGAAAGAGGTGAACAGGTATTTGTTATCAGACCAGTTCATTGAAACCTTAGAAATATTTAAAATGTATGACCAGTTTAGTTTCCAGTGATGTTTGAACAATAAAATTATTAATTTAAAAATTAAATGCAAATTTTCTCTTCAACAAAATGAAACATAATTAAACTTCCCACTCTTTTAAACAAATTTAATAGATAAAATATTAAGTGTGAGAATTGGGATATTGAGTTTTTGATAATTATAATTTTCTCCTCTAATATACCTATATTTTCAAAAACATAAAATAAACATATAAGGACCGGGACAAAATAATATCCCACTTGGATTTTTTTTGTTTATTAAATTTTCATCATAGTTAATATTTTTTTTTGTTTTACCATTTGTAGCTTCTATTACATAAATTTTGTTTTACTTTGCCTGAAAGGGGAACAATAAAAATAATTTCTAGGAATAAATAAATAATAGTGTATTTTAGGTGGGACAAAATGATAGCTCATGTGCTGTTTATTTACAAATACAGGCATTTAGAATAAACAGATAAGACAAATTAATTTTATTTTTTGTTTTTAATGTAATCAATTGTAACAGTGGAAATGGGGCAAGCCAAATCTTCATCTTTGACTGAAATAAATGTCATTCAGCCAATGAAAAAATATTTTGAAACTGAACCCAAACATAATGTTATTTTCCAATAAGATGACACCCTCCTACACATATCAAAATTGGTAAAAGAGTTTTTAAACCAGAAAACGATACAGCTCATGGATTGGCCTGAAATATCGCCTGACATTAATATAATTGAAAACATATGGGGATACCTTGCCAGAGATGTTTACTGTGGTAGTAAATAGTTTTTAGGCGTAGATGAATTGAAACAAACAATTAAGGAGGAATGGGCTTAAATTCTTCAAGACTTAATTCACATCCCAATCAGATAAAAACAAGCTGGTGCAATCACAGGATACTAATTGTACTATAGATAATATTATCAAAACTATTATTGTATTATAACTTAATATTTATAAAACTGAGCTATCATTTTGTTCCACAATTATTTGTTTATTCCATATTACTTATTTATAATTTTATAACCTAAAATGAATGAACTAAGGACATCAAATTTATTATATTCATTATTAACAACAACACCGTTGTGTTTAGTATCCTTCGTTGATATGTCAGATAGCGGACGTAGACAAACTCCTTGAGAGTTTTCAAGTGAATTTATTGAACTTCTTCAGTAATCATAAGGTATATTTGACTGTGATATATATAGGAGATGTAGATAATTAGGGTAGGCAGTCAAAGATATTCAGCAGATCAAAATAAAATGTTTATTTTATTCTAATTCTTAAAGCCAACGTTTCGACTTGCAATGCAAGTCTTCATCAGGGGTTCAGGTAAAGGTAAACAAAACAAACTGAAGAAAGGGGGAAATAGATGATACAGGGAGGAAAGGCTAAGTAACCTTAGCCTTCAGAAACCACTCGCGGCTCCACTTCGATCTGGGTTTTCGCGATTTTTCCCTTTTTTGCCTCACTAAACATCCTATTAATATCGACAGTACTACTTCCTCCATGGCTATAGCTTTTATGAGATCGATAGCTGGTGATGATGGTATACAACAAATCGTTACAATTTATCGAAGCGTGTTAACAGTGCTCTACTCTTCGATTTATCGGAGTCAATCTTGGCGTCGAGAAATCGCTACGATTTGTCTTAGCGTGTAAAGCGGGTTTTAGTGACAAGATCATATTTACATGTAAGTTAATGATATAGGCATTAAAAGAAAAGTCGTCGCTGTATGTTATAATTTTTTTAATTGTTTATGAATACAAATGTTAAAATAAATATTAAAAAAAAATGATAAGTTATTATATTTTGTAATCGTATATATTTTTTTTCAATATTTTTTTTTATTTATTTGCAAAAGATATTTCTTGTACAAATAACATACGAAATAAAACAATTATTTTTTTGTCTAGGCAGCACTAGGACTTTGTATAGATAATATTAAATTATATAAGTACTACAAATATAAAGAAATAGTTTAGACACTTTTACCTAAAAAAATATAATAAAATAAATAATAATAATAAATAAATAAAATAATTATCAACTTAATAACTAGATCAATGCAATTACAAGGTATACAGAATTACAGATTTATAACTTCCCACCTATTCATATTTAGTCATTATTGAATTTAATTAAAGGTTAAGAGAATCAGAGAATCAGTGACCCAGTAATTTAGAAAAGAACCACAATAAGACCATAGTCAGAACCCTATTCCAAAAAATAAAAAACATTTAGCTTTTCAGTCAATGGCACAACATATTACAAAATAATATAGTCTATTTAATTTTTGAATACAATCTACATTTAAGATTTCCTCTACAGACAATGATTCAGAAATGTATGTACCTAAGAATTTTTTTCTCTGCTCTTCAAATTTGATGCACTGAGTAAGAAAATGGCTCAAGGGATCCGACACCAAACCACCGCAGGCCATGCAGGCTTCGCTGGATTTCATAATTAGTGTTGTGTCCTTTATAAACACCTTTAGGTAATCCCTGCTTGAGACTCTTAGGCGACCCACAACTCTGATTTTCTTAAAATTTGTCTGAAACAGCATGTAATCTTCCGGGCTTGCTATATTAAAATTGCATATTTTTCTATACCTAGGGTTGTTGGTGGAATTCAAAATTCTGTTTACATCCTTTGAAAACTGATGGTTCTTCATCTTTTCTAGGATGTCTTCTTTAAACGTGCTAAGTCCTTGGGGTAGTACTCTTAAGAACTAGTTTTGACAACCCAGCTCCACTGCAATCGATTTTACTTGGGTCACCCAATTGTATGCTTCGTCAGACTTTCCTTCAGATACATCAATGGTAAGAAGTCTATTAAAACATTGCCTGGGTAAGCAACCTTCCTCCATTAAGCTCAACTTTGTCCTGTAGTTGACAACTTTTTACAGCACTTGAACACTGAGTGGATACTTCCCGCATTCTAGGCGTGTGATATAGTTCGGCGTACATCTTGACCACTGAAGCAATGACTTAAAAAAATTGACTTGGCCTTTCTCTATTACTTCCAGGTAACGAAGACCCAATATTTCAGCGGCATAAAGTAGAGTTGATGCCACACTTGAGTCAAAGAGTCTGGTTTTAGTCTCCCAAGAGTCACTCGTGCCATTCCTTAAAATCTCCAACACCCTATTGCAATGGAAGACCTCTGTATAAAGTAATCAGCAGCTTTCTCAAATCTTCCTGATGAGGTAAAGGGCACTCCCAGATAAGTGTAGCTCTTTGTATATTCTAACCGTGTTTTCTGCCAATGTAGGGGCTTTAGTTTCTTCATCATTGAGGATTTGTGGAACACCAAAATTTTGGATTTGGCTGGGTTTAGTGTTAGCAGATTCTCATTGCAATAGTCACTAAGTATGTTGAGGTTCCTTTGTGCACCATGCCAGGAATTGCTAAGGATGACGATATCATCCGCTAACAAAAGCAACATTACATCGTGACCATGGTCAATGCCAATACCTACAGCACCTCGGGTACGAAAGAATTCAGTAATGTCCGACGCAAATAGAACAAACAGAGTAGGACCAAGACTTTCTCCTTGGAGTAAGCCTGAGGTTATGTCAATCTCTTCTGAAAGCTCCCTTTCCCCCTTAATTCTCATTGAGGACTGATCATATAGTTTTTTTAGTAACCTGATCATTTTTCCTCCCATTCCAAGTCTAAAAAGTTTTTTCCCATAATAGCATATGGTTGATAGAGTCGAAAGCTTTCCTGAGATCTACAAACACTGCATAAACATAGCTTCCTTTTGTCCTAAGATTTATACTAATTACTGAATCGTAATGGTATATATAAAACAAATAAATCTTATTTAAGAAAAACAAAGAATTATAAAATTATCACATTTTGTAATCGTCGAAAGTGTGATACCTCTCGAAGCAATTGCCAATATGCAATCTTGGCTTTTCTAGACAGATATCACAAAAATAATGGGTCTGCCGTCTTTCGCCCGGAATTTTTCTATTGGAACACACTACACAATATTTCTTGGTTCCAGAAGTATAATGTGTAGGTGGTTGTTAAGCCTGCCCTCCGTATTAGGTGTGTAAGTGTATTCTGGAGATTTGCTGTTTTGTCGAAAATTCCCAATCAATTGGTCCACCTACAATTTTACCCGCCATTTCAGGGATTTTATCAAAAAACAATGGTTGGCCCGATCTACTCCACGCATATTTTTTGTGTCATCAACAACAATTTTAGATATTTGTATTCTGATAAATTCACCATCACGTACTCTTCCATCAACCGATACCAAACCCGCTTCATTACGACTACTTAACAAAGTTACAATTTATTTGTCCTTCCATGTGAGAACTACGGTTTTGCCTTTTCTGTCTCTTACAAATAGCGGGTTTTTTTATTGCATTTATATTTATAATAGAGCGCTACAGTCCTAGTCGGACCTTGGCTTCACTAAGTACAGACAGCCATTCCTGTCTATCTTCCGCCTTCCTCCTCCAACCATTCACACCCAGTATTCGCAGGTCATCTTGAACGTTGTCCAGCCATCTCAGCCTTGGCCTTCCTCTCAACCTTTTTCCTTCCGGCCTGCCGTTCATCATCTTTTTTGGAAGTCTATCTTCCGTCATCCTTTGCACGTGGCCGAGCCACCTTAATCTGCCTGCTTTGACTATTGAAATTATTTTGGGTTCACCGAACAATTGTTCCAGCTCCAGGTTTGTTCTTATTCTCCAATTCCCGTGGTTATTCAACTGACCGAAGATTTTTCTGAGGACCTTCCTTTCCCAAATCCTCAGCAACCTCTCATTCTCTTGGGTCAGCACCCAGCACTCGCTTCCATAAGTCACAACTGGTTTTATTACAGTTTTGTAGACCGCAATTTTGGGTTTTTTATCACCTTTGGTAAATATTTTCTATTTGATTTTATTGTACCTGAGAGGAAACAATTCATTATTAGCAGTTCCTTCAGCAAGGGGTATTCTTGTATAATACCTGTCGTTATACATGTGATAACCTTTAACGTTAGGAATATTGTCCAATACAGATCGAAGGGAATTCTGGAACTGGCAGGCAGATCAGGTCTTATAAGATTTTCAGAAGTAATATCGCCGTAATAAGGCAAAACCGAATAACTATTACCGGTATCTGAGTCGGCCAGAACGTAAATTCTAATTCCCCATTAGTGGGTTTAGCTGGATTATATGTCATAAAACATATTTCCCCCTTCAATTTTATAATGAATTTATCAACGTAAATCGACTGATAAGGTATAAAATGTTCGGAAAATTTTGAGTTGATGTATAGTAAGTTACTAGCCTTTTGAATGCGGGTTCATGCTTGTTTATTATCCTGTATTTTTTAAATTGACAATCACAAAATATATGATTATTTTTCATCTTCCATTACATCAACTTCGACTTTTCCTCATCCTCAAGTTTCAAATTATAATGAGTCGACCATAATAGCCCAGTAAATCGGTTCTCAAAACAGCTGGTTACGGAACGTAATTGCGGAACATTCTTCTGAGTGGTTTTATATATTTTTTTTTTTTTTGGGGGGGGGGGCTGTTGGACGCGAATATTATACTTGTTTACTTGTAAGACGTTGACTCACAACAAAAATGGCTAACATTTTCGCACTTGGTTCCCCTTTTTCATTTCTATATATAGAAGATTATACTTCAATACCGAAAATTATAGAACAAAATATCTAACTAAACACCCTAGATAACTATTTTCTAATAAGCGATTACGACGCTAGAACGCCTTGAAAAATATATAAGCCTCAATATAAAAATTAGTAACAAATCTGTATTATTAATTAGGGATGTGTCGATTCTCGATTCCATCGATTGTTAAGGAAATAATCTAAGGATCCGATCGATAGTTTTGTGATATATAGTCGTGTGATTACTATACAGTGATACTTATCTCCGATGATAAAAGACACACTTTTTCATCGTTAATAAGAGAGAAACATTTCACAAGGAAGAAAACTATGAGCATCATGGGGTTTCCCAGGCGAAGAGGGTGGAGCTAGGGAATTAATCAACTACAAATTAATAACAGCCTGCCACTGACCGGATTCGCAACAACCATCTTTCATCTATAAGGTTGCTAGGGCAACGCACTTGGTTACAAATTACTTCTAAGCTATACCACCCACCACGATACAGAATTTTAAAAATCAAGTCTTCCTCCTACAAGCGAAATCTTACATTTTTGAAGATATTCATTCGATATTGGAAGATAAATATGTAGGATTATAATTCAAAACTGTGGAAGCTGAAGCACTAACAAAATAAATAAAGCAATAGCACCAATCTGTTTATACATTTTGGTTATTCCTCGGAGAATATAGCTAAACTAGAGTACAGATTTTTTTTTTTAATTTCTTTTTTTTTTTTTATAACTCTAATACAAAATTGGAACAACTTTGAAATAAATATACATACTTTATCAACAGTGTTTAGAGAAAAATTCCATTAATATTAGCGATTTCGTAAAGTATCGCCAGTATAAATGATAAGTAGTGATTAAAAAAAAAAAAAAATTACATAATCTGAATTGTAATAAATTTAGTGGTGCTCCATCCCTGACCCTGCCTTAAATAACTAGTTATCTTCTTTCGATGTTTCGACACTTGTTTTCCAGGGGGGAAGTTATTCTCCTTCATTCCTATACAAAACAAACACTGTATCCATCTCAAACTAATATTACTTCAATTATTCTTTCTCGTATTTAAGAAGTATAATTAAGAAAATTCAAAATATAAAACACTAAATCATTGTTGAACGTATTGCAAACGTTAAACTTCCAAACTTTAAAAGAATTGTATTTAAACAGGTAAATAAATAAATATAAAGGATAGATCAATTATTCGCCAATTATATTGGATTTTTTTTTTTATTCGAAGCCTAGTTTCCAATGTTAAACATTCATCATCAGTTGTAAAACCATTCAAAAATATTCAAAACATCAGGACTTTGCTATATAGATTGAATATATTAAAATTTTAAAAATGTAAGACAATGAAGGAATTATGGAGGCAAAATGCATTAGACCCATTTTAAATTTGTATCCCCCAAACCAGAAAACTATCCTTTCGTAGTTAACTCCATAACCACTCAAATCCGCTAGTTTCACAACTTGCTTCCCATTCACAATTCCTGGCGGCCATCCAAGGCGTCTGAAATTAAGATGGCCTCGGGACCATCTCATGTAGAACTTTTATTGAAGTGCTACCTAGTGGGTAGTTGCTTCACAAGCAATTGTTATGTTACCATGTAATTATCACATTAACTGGATGCATGTTTTTTTTTTTTTTTTACATGGATATGTCATTTAGCTAGGGATCTGTATTTTGACGCGCTCTAGCTCTGTTAGTGTTGCACCGATTGAAAATATAACAATTCCCTAGTCCGAAATTTAATGGAGAATATTGTTTGCTATGTAACATTTATCCCTAGGCCCTAATAATTAGGAGCTACGTTGGTTTAAATGAAAAAAAGTCACGTAGTAACGTTTTTTTCACTCTCAAAAATGTATCATTTTGATACGCTCTAGCTCTGTTAGTGTAGCTCGGATTAATACTTTGACAGTAGTTTCCTCATCAGAAATTTAATGGAGAATGTTTTTTGTAATAAAACATTTACCACCAGGATCTACTGTTTAGGAGCTATATTCGTTTGAATGAAAAAAGTCACTATTTTCTCTCAACTTTGTATATTGCGAATAATCATTGTTTGTTAATTATTAATTTAAGTAATTTGATCCTTTTAATTGTGAAATGTAAATAGGCAAAAGCTGTAGATTACGGATAGACATATTTGTAATCTATAATTTTTCTCAGTCGGGGAGAAATGGAGTTTTTTTTTTTTACGTCTGGCGTAGATTCCATGAATAAAACTGCTTACATTTCTCAAATAAGCAACTACTCATTGCTTTCGACTACTTCATCACTTACTTGATAAACACTCACAGCTACCAATTAATTACTAATTAAAAAAGAAAAAAAAAAAGCCTGTACCATTACAATCTATGAAGGGTCTTCGGTTCAGTACTTATATATTATACACAGCCGTGAATTTCTATAAATGGATAAATAAAAAAAATTCCAGTAGGAACAGGAAAACTTTACAGCTAGTATGTTCTAGATGTTTTGGAAGCTCTTCCATTTTGCCTCCTTAAGTGAGTATCAACACATTATTTCTTCTCTAACAGTTTTAAAATTTAATAAATATAATCTTATATTCCACTAATCCCTGTTGAACAGATCCGCTACCTAGGACTCTACTTGGACACACGTCTTACTTGGAATCCACATACAAGACTAAAACGACAAGAAACTGCTCGTCATTACAGACTACTTCAACATTTACTAGACAAACGTTCAAAGCTCCCAATTAATTACAAAAGACTCATTTATATGACTGTGATTAGGCCTATTTGGACGTACGGAGTTGAGCTTTGGGGCTCCACGAAACCATCTAATTCATCTCGTATCCAATCCTTACAGTCCAAAATCCTTCGACAAATCCTCAATGCTCCTTACTTTGTGACCAAAAGCTCCATAACCACTCCAATTCACTAGTCTCCCAACTTGCTTCCCACTCCATTCCCGATAATCCTCCGAGCCGTCTGAAAAGAAGATGGCCTAGAGACCGTTTAGTGAAGATTTTTATTGTAGTGCTACTATTGAGTTGTTCTTCACAAGTTATTTACATGCCATTGTATTCACTATCAACACATTTACTTGATGTATATTATTTTGTACAGTTGTAAATATCATTAAATTAAAAAAAAAAAAAAAATCTATGTAGTAAAGAGCTGTTTTAAAATTGTATGTTTTTACAACTGATGATGGATTTTTAACATTCGAAACTAGTCATAGCTAGGAATGTCAAATAATTCATCAACCCTAATTGCATTTTTTTTTTTTTATACCATCATGCAAACTCAAGTGACCTTTGATTGATAGATTTTTGAAAAAAAAAAATCAGTTATCTAAAAACAGCCTGAGGAAGATGACGGTTAGTGGCACAACACCAGTAACTTCTTGTTAAATCACAAGTTGGCTCGGTTAGTTCCAGATTATAAATAGCAACAAATACCGAGAGTAATTTGGCCGCTGCGGAGAATAGAAGGAACCGGTCCGACCGACCTTGCCCAAGCCTACTATAAGTATGAGCTACAAGAGGAGGAGGCATCCAGTCCTTGAGGTTTGGCGTCATCATGTCCCTCTACTTCGTCTGTCTGCTCGTCTTCTCTATGCCGCGTCTCGCTTCTGTAAGTCTAACATGTATATCTCATTCCAGGTGTCACATTCCAACAATATAGACCACACTACTCTAAGATAGAACTAAGATTTACGAATTGTTTGCCGGTTCAATTGTTATTTTTTAAAGACTATTTTCGATTCATTCATCAGTCCTAAAAACATACAAGGAATTCAAAACATCATCTATTTGATAGACAGATTATATATATGTATATACTTGTATCATAGGCGTGCGCAGCCCTTTTTAATCGGGGATGCTCGCTAGGGGGGAGCGGTATTCCCTAAAAATAAGCACACACAAAAATAAAGCTAAGTTTTATTTATGTTTGAATGGATAGAATCTCCTGAACACTTAGATGTAATCATGTAAGCCCACCGACTCGTGCAGCAATTGCTTGTCAGCTCAGACACCAGGGCACTGTGAGGTTGGGCTTACTGGCCTGGAGTTTCGGGGTGCCAATTTTTATTCTGAAGAGGATCCCATTTGAGCAAGGGGTCGAAACGTTAATAAAAGAAATAAAATTAATAAATAATTTTGATATATATATAAATTTCTTGATTGTTACTACAAAATACTCAGTAAGGTTCTTGAGGTTCAGTCAATAAATAAAAACAACTAGTTAGTCGATACCATATCCACCATTAACATTGGCATGATTATGAAAAAATATAGTCTCGAAACGTCGCCAAAATAGTTGTTTTTATTTATTGACTGAACTTCAAGAACCTTACTTAACATTTAATAGTAACAATCAAGAAATTTATATTTATATAATTTAAAATGTATATGGCCAGAAATCTGTGATGGCACTCACCTACGGAGATAAAACAAAAGACACCTAGGCGTTATTGATTCATAGAATGAACTGCGGAGTAATAAAAGGTGGAGGTAGCCAGCTAAATAGGCAATTCCTTATTCGTATATTCCGCTTTTAGCTAAGGTTCTATTTATCTTTAGGCAAAAGAAAATAGATCACATTCAAAAACCAAAGCATACGCATTAAACCGCAATGAATAATATACTTTAATCCCAACTGCAAGTGAGATGTATCCGGTGGAATTTGAAGTTAATTCCATACATTTTTGACATTTCACAGAAGAGTATTGAGCTTAAACATAATGATAAATTAATAAACTATTTTATAAAATTATAAAATTAAATAAATAAAAATAATGAAAAATCAAAAATACAGATTTTTGAGTTGCGTTACTTTTGAAATACATGTGCGATATGGTGAAAATTGGACAATAACCGAATCATATGCATATGCATGGCTAGATAAATATTTCCAACTGTCACAATTTAATTTTTTTTCCAGCAGCAACACAAAAGCATTGCCTTTTTTACCAAATTATTTAACTAGACCCTTATCTACACCCCTTACCTTTATTTCTATAGCTTCTCAGTTTAAGCCATGAACCAACAACTACAAAAATCCCTTCTCCTTTACTTCTTTAGTAGTATCATATAATACATTTTTGAAATTAATATATACAAATGTACATAAAATTGCTGATGTTTTGATTTTTTTAAATTTGTTTAGAACTGATAATGAATGTCTCACATTCGAAACTAATATTCGAATAAAAAAAGAAAACAATTACCACTGCAACCCATGAAGAGTCTTGGACTTAGCAGTTTGGTAAGGATGGTAGCGTTACTAGGCTTAGGTTGTGAAAGGAGATATGGCCGAATTCACGATCGACCGCCAGGGTTTCCCCATTTGAGGGTACCCACTTTATAGAGGCAGGGTGTGCCTCAGGATCCACTGTTGATATAACAAAATATACATTTTCTGCCTTCAGCTGGACTCGAACTTGGGCCTGGGAGACTGTCTGACAGGCTAATCACCCAATAAACTACCGCGCCTCCTCTTAGAATAAAAAATACCTAATAATTTATCAACCT
The DNA here is from genome assembly GCA_003667255.2 of Euschistus heros. Classification (NCBI taxonomy): domain Eukaryota; kingdom Metazoa; phylum Arthropoda; class Insecta; order Hemiptera; family Pentatomidae; genus Euschistus; species Euschistus heros. Next base: position 1,125,989 of record RCWM02000295.1, read on the forward strand.
TAATTGTATTGAAGCTTCTATACCAGGGGTGCTCAAACTTGAACTGCTGGCGATCTACCTCAATATTTTTAGACTACTTACGATCGACTCTGAGACTGCAAGTGTGTGTGATGCAGGGTTGTCGTACATACACGATACACCCTACCTACCTAGGTAGGGTGTACCGTAGCATATATAGATATTAGCTTTCTGCACAATATAGGTACATTATTTTAGTCAAGGTTTGGGTTAGGTTTAGTTAGGTTCTTCTCTACAATATCAATGAAAAAACTCATAGTTATTAAAAATTGCGAGTTTATTTGTTGTTACAAAACAAAAGAGTTACATATGGTGTTAAACTTAACTAAGGAGTGGCTTTGGATGTTGAAGCGTGGCACTGCATGTCCTCAGCATACTTTTCATAAGATGGTACGTAACCACTGAGTGCTAATCTCAAGCATGATGACATATGATCGTCAGTTAGTCGATTGCGATATTTTGACTTAATTATCTTCATTTCAGAAAATGCAGACTCGCACAAGTAAGTTGACCCGAAAAATGCCGTCAGTTGAAGGGCGATTTGCCTTACATTCGGATATTTATCTTCAGATATAAAACACCAGAAATTTGTATCAGATGCTGTAGCTTTGAGATGTATATCTGATATAATCTGCACCAACTCATTTTCAACAGAACATGAGTTCATATTAAACTGACTTGCTATTTCAGTAGCTAATTCCTCAATGTTTTTACATGAAAAAGGATAACTCATAAATGATGCTATATTTTCCAATTTACTGCAATCATAAAAACGCATTTCGAATTGTCCCAAAATATTTGATAATTCAGCCTCATACGTATCATAATTCAACTGAGGAATCCTTGCTTTCAAAGACGGAAAATGTTTCAGATCCTTTCTTTTCAGTTGATCTATCATAAGTTGCAATTTACTTTTGAATGCGTTTACTGCGCTAATCATCTCAATAATAGTTTTTCCTTTACCTTGAAGCTCCAAGTTAACGGTGTTTAAGTGCATTGTGATGTCAGTCAAAAATGCCAAATCATTTAGCCATTTTTCGTTTTTCAAAATCTGAGTGTCATCACCTCTTTCGTCTAGAAAAGCTGTTATTTCGGGCAATAATTCTTGAAACCTTTCTAGGAATTTTCCGCGACTCAACCACCTGACGTCCGTGTGAAGAACTAAATCAGTGTGTTCAGCTGACTCCCTATCTTCCAACTGCAACTGAAAGAGCCGCCGTTGCAAGCTACGTGCACGGATGGAATTCACAATTTTTGTTGCAATGCCCATAATTTCCTCCGTGTTTAAAACTTTTGAACACAAAACTTGTTGATGTATAATGCAATGGAATGAAAAAAATGAAGGGAATTCTTCATTAGCTCGACACAATGCCACAAAACCGTTTTTGTTTCCAGTCATTGCTGGTGCTCCATCGGTTGTAATGCACACTAATTTATATATTGGTAGCTCGTAGTTTTTTACAAAATTGAAGAAAACGTCATATATATCTTCGCCACGGGCCTTCCCCTTCAGAGGAATGATTGTCAAAAATTCTTCCTTAGCCAACATAGCATTGAATACCATCCGAATAAAAATACACAGCTGGGCAGTGTCTGTCATATCGATGGATTCGTCGAACTGTAAAGAAAAGTATGTACATTCCATGATATCATGTTTTAGTTTATCTGCGATGTCCTGACTCATGACTTCAATACGCCTTGTGACAGTCGGACGAGATAACTGAAGTTCTCTAATAGCAGACATGATTTCTGTTTTATTTTTAAAATCTCCAAATAAAGTCTCACCCGCTTCAATAAATGCTTCCTTCACCACCGATCCATCTTCAAATGGTTTCTTGTGTTTCGCCAAAATATGAGATATTTTAAATGACGCGATCGTAGCAGCTTTTGATTGTTTGGCTGGTCTTGTGAACATGGATTGTTCTTTTTTCAAACAAGATATCAAATCACTTACTTTTCGTTTTCTTAATTCACTCGGTAGCGGAAAATCCTTTTCATAGTTTTTATGAACCGTTTTATGATGCCTCTCTAAGTTACCACGCTTAGGTATTGCAACTGACGCACGACAAATAACACAAATGCACTTACCCTTCACCATACAAAAGAAAAATTCTTCCTCCCAATCCTTATTAAAATGATACGTTTTAGATTTCTTCACTGCACTCATTTTCCACTATTTAATAATAAACTTTGTATCGACGTAGGATCGCCATCAAGTTACAATTCAGAATGACTCCAATTCCTGCAGGCGCAACATTTATATCGGCGTGAACGAAAGTCTCGAATGTTCCCGTCAAACGCGCCGCCCGAAACTAGACTGTACTGTCTCTCGTCTACCAGGTATGCAAGTTTAAAATGTCGTTTTAATTCCAATAGAATGCGCTCTTAGCCTATTGAAGGATTTGCTTATCTCTAAACGCTATTTTGTTTGTTAGTCATTTGTTTACAAAAGTCAGTTGTTTTTAAGTCGTTTACGTGGACGTATCATACCTTTCTTTGGTGTTAAAAATGTCTAATTTTAAGCCAAATAAAGAGCATTTGCGGCATGTCATGATATTCTTATTTAATCAAAAGAAAAAGGCATCTGAATGTCATCGAATTCTTGTTGAGACTTATGGCGATGTTGCTCCAACCGTCAGGACATGTGAACGTTGGTTTCAAAGTTTCAAACGTGGTGATTTTGATGTTACTGATCAAAAACGAGAAAATCGACCAAAAAAGTTTGAGGACTTCGAATTGCAATCTTTATTAGACGAAGACAATACCCAAACCCAACAAATGATGGCAGAACAGTTGAATGTCACTAGGCAAGCCATTTCCGATCGCCTGAGAGCTATGGGAAAGATTCAAAAGGTTGGAAAATGGGTTCCACATGAATTGGACGAACGACAGATGGAAAAAAACGAAAAACTGTGTGCGAAATGCTGCTTTTACGCCACGAAAGAAAGGGTTTTTTACATCGAGTTGTAACTGGCGATGAAAAATGGATTTATTTTCAGAATCCCAAACGAAAAAAATCATGGGTAACGCCAGGACAACCATCCACATCGAGTGCAAGACCGGATCGTTTTGGGAAGAAGACAATGCTGTGTGTGTGGTGGGATCAGAAGGGTGTAGTCTACTACGAGCTTCTCAAACCCGGCGAAACAGTCAATACCGAGCGCTACCGACAACAAATGATCAATTTGAGTCACGCATTGATCGAAAAACGCCCAGAATGGGCTCACAGGCACGCCAAAGTCATTCTTCAGCATGATAACGCTCCTGCACATTCAGCCAGATTGACTAAGGAAACGATTTCTTCGCTTGGTTGGGAACTCCTACCCCACCCGCCGTATTCACCTGACCTGGCGCCTTCTGATTATCACCTCTTCTCATCGATGGGACACTCATTGGCGGAGCAACACTTCAACAATTTCGAAAACGTACGAAAATGGCTCGATGAATGGATTTCAAATAAAGATGAAGCATTCTTTTGGAATGGTATCCATATATTGCCCGAGAGATGGACAAAATGTGTAGAAAGCGAGGGTCAGTACTTTGAATAAAATATATTATACTTTTTTTTAAATTACTGTGTATATATTTTAAGAAATAAACGACATTTTAAACTTGCATACCTGGTAGAAACAACACGGCTTTTCTTTGACAAGTGCCGCGCGTTCCTTTGATAAAGCCACCTTTTGCCGCAAGCAGTGTTATTTTATTACGTAATACATTTTTGTAGTTTAGTTACCTACCTACTTATTAAAATTTTTTTTCTTCTCGAGATCTACCCAAAAAGCACTCGCGATCGACTAGTCGATCGCGATCGACCGTTTGAGCACCCCTGTTCTATACCATCATGCGTACCTCAACTGTATATAATGAATAAATATAACCACTATATGATTCTAGGGAGGCGCGGTAGCTCAGTGGGTAAGGCACTTGACTACCATGCTCCCGGGCCCGAGTTCGAGTCCGACTGAAGGCAGAAAATTTATTTTCTGTTATTTCGGCCGTGGATCGAATTCGAGGTCGGGAGACCCTCCTGGGGCACACCCAGCCTCCTAAAAAGTGGGTACCCTTAATTGGGGAAAAAACCTAGCGGTTGAGCGTGATTCTGGCCAAACCACCTCCTTTCACAACCGTTGGCTTAGAAACAGTACAGCCTACCTAAGTACTGAACCCGAGACCCTTCATGGGTTGTAAGTGGTACAGGTTTTTTTTTTTTTTATATGATTCTAGAATTTACACTCAAGAACTAACATTAGGATAATGAGTTGTGCTTCAAAACTGTGGAAAAAATATCAGGCTTTTTTTCTAATCAGCGATGGATCTTTTAACTGGATTTTTCAATTAAACAGTTCGGTTATAGGATTCTCATATGAGGATGTTAATGACCACATGAACGTCAATTTCTATTTCAGCATATTCAATGGATATAAGAAAAAAAAAATATTGAATACTAAACAAAAAATTCCTTTGTTGCCAACAGTGGAAGGATATACGAATCTTAATAATTTGAAGGCATGACTATTCATCGTTCCGCTGTCATTAGAAGTTAACCGCATCTGTGATTAGTTTGAACTAGAAGAGACAGGTTGTTTGTTTACAATACTTACAATTTAAAAATAATAAACATTTTTTTGGTTTAGTCCCATATATATATATTATTAGCTGTCTTTCGTTGGGAGTAGTGAGCAAAAAGATGTAGCGAATGCCAGCACGTTAAAAACCTCTTACTATTTTGAAATCCAAGTTTTTTTTTGGCATAGTTTTCACTATAACTCCAACACTATTTGTCAGATCTGAAATTTATTTTTTTCAACTAAAATCTGGTTAAATTTACTATCAGGCCCTATACATGGAATTTTGATTATGTCGTTATATTACGGAGTTATAGTGAAAACTAAAAAAAAAAAAACTTGGATGTCAAAATAGTAAGCGGTTTTTAACGTGCTGGTATGGGTATTTAGTGGGACTTGATCAAAATTTAATATATAGGTTCTTATAGGAAATGTAAAGAGCATTCAGATGAAAAATAGAAATTTCGGATCGAACAATTAGTTTCGGAACTGTAGCCAAATGAGTAACAACAAACGTGTTTTTGCAGAGAAGAGCGACCTCAGTTAAAAGAGTGCTAAAATGAGGGGTGTAGAGTGCATGAAATATACGATAATTTTTGACTTCACAGCTTCGTTAGGAGTAATTAAGAGATAAACACACTAAACGTCCTCGCGCGTGGGGGTGAGCTAAGGGTGGGGGGAGGGTAGAAGGTCCCAATTTTGTGTTTTTCGATTATATCTCGACAACGGAGGACTCTACAAATCAAAATTAAAGCTAATTAAATTACCCATAAAATTATTCAATTCAATTCAATATTTTTTATTTATTTGCAAAAGATATTTCTTGTACAAATAACATACGAAATAAAACAATTATTTTTTTAGTCTAGCAGCACTAGGACTTTGTATAGATAATATTAAATTATTATATAAGTACTACAAATATAAAGAAATAGTTTAGACACTTTTACCTAAAAAAAAAAATAATAAAAATAAATAATAATAATAAATAAATAAAATAATTATCAACTTAATAACTAGATCAATGCAATTACAAGGTATATAGAATTACAGATTTATAACTTCCCATCTATTCATATTAAGTCATTATTGAATTTAATTAAAGGTTAAGAGAATCAGAGAATCAGTGACCCAGTAATCTAGAAACGAACCACAATAAGACCATAGTCAGAACCCTATTCCAAAAAATAAATAACATTTAGCTTTTCAGTCAATGGCACAACATATTACAAAATAATATAGTCTATTTAATTTTTGAATACAGTCTACATTTAAGATTTCCTCTATAGACAATGATTCAGAAATGTATGTACCTAAGAATTTTTTTTCTCTGCTCTTCAAATTTGATGCACTGAGTAAGAAAATGGCTCAAGGGATCCGACACCAAACCACCGCAGGCCATGCAGGCTTCGCTGGATTTCATAATTAGTGTTGTGTCCTTTATAAACACCTTTAGGTAATCCCCGCTTGAGACTCTTAGGCGACCCACAACTCTGATTTTCTTAAAATTTGTCTGAAACAGCATGTAATCTTCCGGGCTTGCTATATTAAAATTGCATATTTTTCTATACCTAGGGTTGTTGGTGGAATTCAAAATTCTGTTTACATCCTTTGAAAACTGATGGTTCTTCATCTTTTCTAGGATGTCTTCTTTAAACGTGCTCAGTCCTTGGGGTAGTACTCTTGAGAACCAGTTTTGACAACCCAACTCCACTGCAATCGATTTTACTTGGGTCACCCAATTGTATGCTTCGTCAGACTTTCCTTCAGATACATCAAGGGTAAGAAGTCTATTAAAACATTGCCTGGGTAAGCGCCCTTCCTCCATTAAGCTCAACTTTGTCCAGTAGTTGACAACTTTTTTCAGCACTTGAACACTGAGTGGATACTTCCCGCATTCTAGGCGTGTGATATAGTTCGGCGTACATCTTGGCCACTGAAGCAATGACTTAAAAAAATTGACTTGGCCTTTCTCTATTACTTCCAGGTAACGAAGACCCCATATTTCAGCGGCATAAAGTAGAGTTGATGCCACACTTGAGTCAAAGAGTCTGGTTTTAGTCTCCCAAGAGTCACTCCTGCCATTCCTTAAAATCTCCAACACCCTAGCCATTGCAATGGAAGACCTCTGTATAAAGTAATCAGCAGCTTTCTCAAATCTTCCTGATGAGGTAAAGGGCACTCCCAGATAAGTGTAGCTCTTTGTATATTCTAACTGTGTTTTCTGCCAATGTAGGGGCTTTAGTTTCTTCATCTTTGGGGATTTGTGGAACACCAAAATTTTGGATTTGACTGGGTTTAGTGTTAGCAGATTCTCATTGCAATAGTCACTAAGTATGTTGAGGTTCCTTTGTGCACCATGCCAGGAATTGCTAAGGATGACGATATCATCCGCTAACAAAAGCAACATTACATCGTGACCATGGTCAATGCCAATACCTACAGCACCTCGGGTACGAAAGAATTCAGTAATATCCGACGCAAATAAAACAAACAGAGTAGGACTAAGACTTTCTCCTTGGAGTAAGCCTGAGGTTATGTCAATCTCTTCTGAAAGCTCCCTTTCCCCCTTAATTCTCATTGAGGACTGATCATATAGTTTTTTTTTAGTAACCTGATCATTTTTCCTCCCATTCCAAGTTTAAAAAGTTTTTCCCATAATAGCATATGGTTGATAGAGTCGAAAGCTTTCCTGAGATCTACAAACACTGCATAAACATAGCTTCCTTTTGTCCTAAGATTTATACTAATTACTGAATACAGAGTGAATAAATGGTCGATACATCCTCTGCCCGATCTAAAACCCGCCTGCTCCTCTGGTATCAACTTTTCTGCTTCTGCCCAACTCGTAATCCTGTTCCTCAGAATGCTGGTAAATAACTTCATAATCGTATTGAGCAATGCTATTCCTCTATAATTATTTGGGTCCTTTTTATCACCTTTTTTGTAGAGGAGGTGAAGGTTGGCTTTAGCCCATGATTGTGGGATTTCTTCTGAGTTCAGTACCACGTTGAATAAGTTTAACAGATAATGCTCCCAAGAAGGGTTGAGATGCTTGATAACTTCATAAGTAATATTATCGGGGCCTGGGGATTTTCTGTTTTTACTGGCACGGATATTGTACTGTAATTCCTCCAATGAGATATCCGTATCCAGCAGCGGATGCGACACAGAGTAAAACCTTATGTCCTGGATAACTTTTAGACCGTACAAAGTCCGGTAATAGCTGGTCCAATCTTCAAGATTAATTTCGTTGCTAGGGTTTTTAAATGGCTTCAGGGTATTTACAGTTCTCCAGAACTGTCTGCTGTTCCTCACATTTCTCAGGTCAGTTATAACTTGTATGCGAAAATCTGTCTTCTTTCTTTTTATTAGTCTTCTGTATTCTTCTCTAACTTGAAGGTAATCCGTTAGAAAGTCAGGCAGTGAGCTATTCTTCTGTATTGTTCTTTGCAGCTTTTTCAGTCTTCTTTTATATATACTGCATTCCTGATCAAACCATTGATGCATTGGATGGTGATTAGTTTGGGTGACCTGCTTTATGTACAGTAGTCCTGTTTCTAATAAGTTATCGTACATTGTCTGCTTAAAGTTATCATAAAGAAGGTTCACATCTTCTGAATGGAAATAAATTTTTTCTGAGCACGAAATTTTATCAGAGAACAGGGAAGCTTTTTCCTCATCCCAATCTGTATATTTTGTGACTAAGTATTTCATTTGCCAGGATTTTTTATGAGTTTTGGGCTTATTCCTATCAAAATATTGTATGGAGGTGACGCAAGCCATGTGATCCAAGGTATCCGACATGTTAAAAATTTCCATATCCAAAAATAGGTCCAGGAGGTTTTCATTTATCCAAACCAAGTCTATTATAGATCTTCCTTTGGTTGTGATGAATGAGAATTTGCCCGGTCTGTCCGACACACTACGACCATTGCAAAGAATCATTCCCTGTGATTCCAAAGCTTCAACTAGAAGTTTGCCTCGCCTATTTACTTGGTTGTGACAGGATAATCTTTTGCTGTAAAGGCATGTTCGCTCTAAGAACTCCTTATCTAGACCATTAAGCTCACCTACATGCCCATTGAAGTCACCATTTAGAATAACATAGCTATGAGGATAGTTAGATTTAAAGCAAGTGATTACTGCATGAAGTTCATCTAAGCAGGAACTAATATCGCTGTTTGGGGGCAGGTAAATATTTCCTATTATTAATGGTATATTAGCTAGTTGTGCTTTCAAAAATAACCAAAAAAAACGGCCCTTCGCCAATATCGTAGTGCCTCCAGCAATGCTATCATGAATCAATGTAGCTAATCCCCCGCTGGCTCTGCCTGTTAAATGTATTTTTATTGCAGGGGAACAGAATGGAACATAATCAGACGGCCACCGTGGTACTTTAAAATCACCAGTTAACCAGGTTTCAACTAAACATATAATTTTATTTTTACGAATGACGTCCGATTCCTTACCTAAATACCCTAAATTTTTGTAACCACTAATATTGCAAAATAAAACTTGTAACACTTCCATTAAATCATTTTTTCCAGTTGAATGAGTTAGCCTTTTCAGTTCAGTGTTTTGAAATATCAATGAGTTGGAGGGGTGCGGTCAAGATGAATTTTGTAATGATGAGCTTCGTGGCCTGAATTTGTACTCTTTCAACTTTTCTTCCATTTTTCTCCGTTTTGTTATTTGAAGAAGTTCCGATTCCTTCTGGCTGTCACCCAAGTCCTCCAATAATGTTTCTACCTCATTAAGCCGATAAACAGTACCCCTTATTTTAAAAAGTCCTTTTCTGTAAGATGTATGAGGGTCAATACACTTAAGTTTATTTATGGTATTAAAGATTTTTTTACCTAATTCCCTTTCTTCTGGGGTTTTATCATGGTTTATGAAGATATTTTTGGACCTAAGGGTATCTTTGCTTTTAAAAATTTCATATTTTATGGAATTACTATTTAGTGAAACCAGTATAGGTCCCTTACCTATTCTAAAACAACTGTTCACCGCATAATCTGGCAGTACTACATTAACACTATCTAAAGCATCCCTCACTTTTTGTATTACATCTTCATTTTCTGTAACAGGGATATTGTGAATAATGAAGTTATTTCGGCGTAGTTGCCGCTTGAGGAATTGTATCTCCTTCTCCAGGCTGTCATTTTTTTGTTCCAACTTTATGCAGGTTTTTTTTAAGGAGTCTAGCTCCATAATTGCATCAGCCACAAGTTTATTGTTATTACCCATAAAATTAACCATATACATATTAGTCGAAATTCCGATGGTTTTCGAGATATGCGTTATTAATAATAAATAATTTAGAAATAAAAAAATGTTAACCTAACTTTTTGTTAAATATTTGCTTCAAATACAAAAACGTATATATGAAATTAAAGTAAATATAATGTTCTACAATTTTGATTCTGACGTTTTTTCCGAGAAACGATTGTGGAAGGTACTAGAAGCAAAAGTTTGACAAAAAGTGAGGTTACATTTGTTTTTGCCCGAAAATCACCGATTTTCAATAACGAATATCTCGCAAACGGTTAGAATTACGACAAATTTATATAGAGTCAATTTTATAGGAAATTTAATTAACTTTTATGTTTATTTGAAACATATTTTTTCTAGAGTCAACCGTTTTCAAGATATCAGTTAAAAACCAAAAAAAGTGAACTTCTCCCCTCCCCCCACCGTTAGTTCACCCCCAGGGGCGGGGACTTTTAGTATGTTTACCTTCCAACTACTAACGCAGCTATGAAGCAAAAAAATTATCGCATATTTCATGCACTCTATAATGTATTTATTGACTGGACTAATGGTATTGATTCACAATTTAGTTAAAAAGTATTTTAAAATTAAGTCGATTTACTCAGTAAAAATTAAAAAGATTTTATGATTTTTATAGATTTTAATAACTAACCGATTAGTTTAAAATTAAGTATTATATTTTAAAGGTAAATAAATAAAATTAAACGAAGCCCAACAAGTACAAAGTAAAGACTAAGTAAAGAGTTTTGTGGACTACCAATCTTTCATTAAGTGTTATTATTATTTGATGTAACATTCTGTAAACTTAGAAAACATTTCGAACATGTTTGTAAGATCTTTTATAAAAAAAATAAATAAATACAAACAAAATTAAAAGTTACATTTATTAATTGTAATATTACTAAGGTTATTAAATCACTAAATGTATAACGTGTAATAATAGTGAGAATAAAGCGCCACCTTCTTTTCAGACCCCTCGGATATGTAAGAAAGAAAAGACGAGCAGTATCTTGTCTCATAAATCTGCAATGGGAATACTTATATTATATCCTACAGGTGTGGCCACGCCTACTTTAAACAGAATTTTGTTTATAAAGAATCTACTTGTATAATGATGAGAATACTAGTCCTCTAGTTGATGAAGGTGGGACGAAACCTGTTTTGTGGATTCCCCTTCAATAAGGGATCCCCATCGAGCCGGGTCAACCTTTTCCTCAATTATACAGCTGATTTCACTCACTAGGAATTCAGACTCATGAATATTTTAAAGCTAAAGGAAATTCAACAGAACATAAAAAACTGAGAAATAAAAGGAATTAACGGAATAAATAATCTAACCGTTCCTTCTTATTGAAGAAGGCAAAAGTTTAGTGAACAATGATTGGACCTTATTGGTAATAATAATCATTAAGTCAACGATAAAAATAAAACACATTTATTTATTAATCTTTTTTAATCCTTAATTTTTTTAACAATCTAACAAGTCTGTCAACGTTTCCATTTCTTTTATCGTAAAATGGTTTGTAGTTTTTCTGAATGTCGTTCATGAAAGTTTAGATACGTAAGTCACTATGTAAAGTTTCAGTAAAAATTTACGTAGGCGAGTCCATTATAAGTCTTAACTACTTTGATTGAAATTTTTGTATTCAACGAATGTGTCTTTTTAGCAGGTCCGTAGATTTGCCATAAGTCCATATACAGTGGCTCACAGTGAAATTGATACACCCTGTAGAGAGAAAGGAAAAATAAAGAAAACGTGGATTTCTTTTAATTTCCGTGACGATCTAAGTCTCATCCCTATCAAATGAAATGTTTATAGTGCTTTTACCTTTTTTATAGCAATGCGCTTTTCCTTCGTGGATCTCGCCACTATATGCAGGACAGCTTCTTGAAATAATTTCGGCTATTTGATTTTAAGAGTTTCCGCAATTAAAATGTTGAATGACCAACTCACGTTTCTTTAATGTTCTGTGTGCCCACATTATCGAAAAAAGTTCAAAAACATGGCAGATTTAGTTCAACTCGTTCTGAAAAGAGCCAAACACTTTCGACACAAGCGTTTAACTAAAGTAAATTAGTTTAAGGTAAACAAATATTGGGGAAAACAAAGGTGTATCATTTTCACTGTGAGATAAGTAATCGTGAACAAATGTCTTTTATTCTTATAATTATATCCCTGCTTATTTTTATATGTTTATATACAAAGAACATACTACTAGGATGTTTAGTGATCAAAATACATTAATTTTATTTAATGAAATATAATTTGAACTATTCATTTATTCAAAGTAATCTATAAATATCCTGGTGTATCATTTTGGCTGGGAAGTAACTGACGGAATTTGATAACTCAAATGACGAACGTGTTAGTAGCGCGTTAACAAAATTTGTATCCTAAGCGTTGGCCCAATAAACAAAAATTTAAGATAAGGGTGAATAAAATTTAAAAAAAAAAACAGTCACAGATATTTCACAATAATTTAATAATGAGTAAATATCGCAACAAAAGAGGCAGTTTTGATTAAAATTTTGCTTTAAAACAAGAAAACCTAATAAATATTATACAGAATGAAAAATCAAATAATTTATTGAGAATTAACTAAATAAAATAAAAACAAAGATGTAGGTTGTTGGGGTATGCAGTCATAGATACACATCAACCAAAAATAAATTTTTGTTGAGGATTCAATGGTTAACTGTATGATGTAAGAGGTCAGGGATACAGTGAGGTATAATTAACACATCCAAGTTTTTTTTAATAAAAAAAACTATATTCCAGAATATAGTAGAGAAATTAGACCCAGAAACGGCCAAAACTTGAACTCCAAAAATAAAAAAGGTCTGACTGCTGGAAATTGATCACCATCATTAGTTCTAAATGAGGTAAAAATAAATAAATAAAAGTTTTATTCAAATGATTAAACAGTTTACAATTGAACATATTAAATATTGTTACATGTTTTGGTATAAATGAGGTAAAAAGTCTTCCTCGAAATAGCGTTGGTTTGGGCGGAGGAGAGGGTTGAAAATCGGATGTTCTTAGCTCGGAACAGTTACTTTTAGCATATTTTGTGCTCAATACATTATTAAAGATAATTAAATTTGCAACAAATTTGGTTCTATTCCTTTTTTTTTCTCAGATCAATAGTTGTAGAGCTCTGGGGGAGGGAAAAAATTGAAGATATTCTCTAACTTGCATTTCTCCGTCAAAACACATTAGTCGGTACTCTTTTAGCTGTAGCTCCAAATATATTCGTTCGATCCAAAATTTCTTTTTTTTTATCTGAAAGCTGGTTAATTTACTTTAGGACTCTAGATATTAAATTTTGATTAATTTTCGAAAAAAACACTTATACCAGCTCGATGAGAACCCTGTACTGGTGTGAAATACTCGTTTTTACCGACACGTTTCTCGCTTTAACTCGTAAAATATTTTTTAGATCCCGAATTTTGTTTTTTCATCTCAAAGCTGGTTAAATTTTCTATTATATCCTATATATTAAATTCCATGAAATACCCATACCAGTACGCTAAAAACCGCGTTCTGTTGTCAAATCCAATGTTTTTTTGGCACATTTTTTTATATAACTCCGAAAATGACGATTTTGACATGTTCAATAGAATGGCGAGGTTATTTCATGGAAACTAATCAAAATTTCATGTATGTAATCAGACAAATATTTCGGAATGTTCCCAATGTCAATTATTTACATATCATAATTCCTTTTGATTATTCATCCTATTATATTTATTTTTTTATCCTATTATATTTATTTATTTTTTTACACGTAACGGCCACTCAGGACCACACCGAATATCATTGGTTAAGCTGGTTACGGGATCTTGACTTCCTTTCTTCCCATGGCAATTTCATGATCTTCGAATGCATCTCTTTTCTTCCTTCGGACCACTTAGTACCCCTCTGTTTTTCTCCCCTAATACAGGTGAGATTTTTCAGTTTCTTCCTGTACGTGTCTCTATCCAGTCAGTCTGCATCCGAAATTTTAAGTTTCTTTACTTCCTCTCTCATTTGCTTCGTATATCCTCCCATACTTTTGTAGCCAAAGATCCTCTTGTTTAATCTTTCCTCCTTCATCCTCCTCATGTGCTCATAGAACATCAGCTTTCTGATTCTTTCATCAGTTTCCAGGTCCTTCATTTCTTTGTAAATGTCTTCGTTAGATCTTTGCCTGTATCCCTCCTGTGTCTTCCTGGGCCCATAGATCTTCTTTAAGATCCTCCTTTCTATTCTTAGCAGTCTTTCCAAGTTGGGTAAGCAATTTAATTTTATTTTATCGTGGTATAATTTATCAATATTATATCATATTTTATTTATTCAATTTAATTTTTTATTAATTTATTTATTTCTTTTTAAACTTCATTTCAAGATTGCTTATCAACCTTCTTATTTTTCATTTTTCGTTTCTGTATTTGACTTTTTTTTCTGATGATGACCATCAAATTTCAACGTTGGCTAATAAATATGTTTGTTTTCGTCAAACATGGCTTGTTTTTTTTTTTACTGATCTCCAACTAATTCCTTCATATACATTTCATCCAGTCAACCAACATAGCTCTTCAAATTTATTCAGTATTGCAGAAGTTATCGAATTTATTTTTTGTTAATATCATAATCCTTTAATTGGTCATTTAACTTCGATTTAATTTAACTAAAAAATGATTTACAATAAAATGGGATATAAAAGTACTGAAGTTGTATATTATTTTTTTACAAAATCTTGGTAGGAGGGATTTTATTTATTTTATTTTTCCATCAGGTATGCCACTTGTTTGATGTTAGGGTTGGTTGTCGATATAAAAAGGCAGGCATGTGTTGCTTTATGGTGTAAATGTAATATGTAGGGATTTGTCATAACTAAATTTGATTTTACTTTTTTTAAACAAAATTTGTGTCTTTTGAGGTTTTCCTGAAGCTTTTGGATGGCAGGTATAGGGAGCCCTGTCCGTACTAATTGTCCAGCATAGTTTACTTCAGCAGGTCTGTCAATGCTGTTGTACAGCCTGCATAGTTTGCAGTACATGCTGTCAATATAATAATAAATAAAATATCATTCAATACTTAACTTTCGTTATAAGATTATCACTTGGTTGGCATATACTGGCGCACCTTCTCCAGTCATACCTAACTTTCATTCGATAATAATTCTCTCAGGGAACATCAACATTTAATAATAAAACAACAAATGTAAATAAATTATTTTATTGTAATCGTGAGAAACAAAAAAAGAACTTGACAAACTCATTACTATTATTCTATTAAAAAAGAAAATTATCATTAAACAATTATAAGGAAACATCACTTTACAGATATGCTTGGAACACATACCTTAAGAAAAACATGATATAATTTGTCTAGGAATGTTCAAAAATATGTATTTGTAACTTGTGGATTAGTTATTGTTACAAGATATGAAGTTAGTGACAGTTGTATCATACATCATGGCATACTGTATTTTTATTCACCTTCAAAAAAAGTATTTATTTTTAGTAGCAAAAACACAGCCAACATTAAGAAAAACTTCTTTTATGTCTAAATATATATATATATATATATATATATATATATATAATAAACTAGAAACATTGAATAAATAAGGTTTTTAATTTATACAACTTTTATTTCCATACAGTTTGTTAATCCATAATTTTAACAAGTAAAAATAAAATCTAATATTTTGCTGGGTATCCTCTCGTTATAATTATCTCATGAAGCTGCTTTGGAATCAATTCCACAACTTTTTTTATAGTAGCTGGATTTAAAAAAAAAAAAAAGAAAAGTGTTATACTGGGAGTATTGTATTAATCCCCTTCAATACATCAATTTTATCTCTTCCTCAACAATTAGCAATCCCCCTTTTAGATTTTTTTAAAGTATAGATATAACATTAAATTTATCTATATAGAAAAGGAAAAAACAAAGAGAGTAAGGAATAGAGACGTAGTGTATGAAAATGACTGTCAAAAAAAAAAAAAAAAAAAAAAAAAAAAACAAAGAAGATTTCCACCTGAAAGCAGCCACTTTATTTATTTTATAATTTTAATAAATTTTATTTATCAGGAAGAGAGTAGAATGTTCTTGTAAACCCCAAAACAGAATCTACTTAATAATTCATAAGACTAATCTCAACCCAGACAGATGGAACATCAAACAAATTTTTCTTTCACAATATTATTAATTTTATACATGTTTCCACTTAGTGTAGAAATTGTGTTAAAACTATAAGTGTTTTATACCAAACTTGACATGACATTGATAACATACTAAGTGATAGTTACAATATAATCATACAATATGCTAAGTACAAAACCAATAAACATAAGAAATAAATAGTAAATAAATCTGTTGAAGAAAAAAAAAAAAACAAAAAAAACTATTTCTTTCAAACAGACTAAATAGAAACATATTAATAAAACTTATTGACATTTAAATTTGTTTGAAGGGGACAGGGTAGTGGAAAAGAGAATTTACTAAGATTGAGGAGTGGATTAGGAAGGATTTACCATATGTTTGAAAGCCTGAGAGGAGGACAAAGGTTGCAGAAGAGGCTCCAGTTGTTCTGAAGTATTTAGAAGAAAGGAAGGAGACCACATAGTATATTGTTTTCATAAGTTAGGATAAAGTCACTAAAACAAGTAATAATACAGTTCACAACATAAACTGAACATTACAAGTTTAATCTGGGCCTTAAAGAATGATATTAATTCCTTAGGCAACTAACTTAACCCCTCCCTTCCATCAGCCAAGAAGATGTACTGCCAAAACATTTTTTCCCAAATGACTAAATTTCTTAAAAAAGGAATTGTAGAAAAGTTGGAGACTGCAGAGTTTTCCAATGATGGGAAGTTAAATTTTTTGAACATAGAAATTTCGAAGGTTTTAATAAGGAAGCCTATATATAAGGGAGATACTCAATAGCCTCATATACAATGTCCGTAACTACCCAACCACACTTGCAGCTGGCTGTAACATTTAACAATTTTAAAACAAATATTCTTATAAACTCCATTTGGCTAAAAATATAAAAACTGAAATAAAAAAACTAAAACACAAAAGCTTCAATTGATTCATTCAAATGTTCAAATTTTCATTTTATTTCTTTAACACTAAAGAATGATTAATGATGATTTAGGCACAAATTTACTCACAAAAACATATTTTTTCTGTTTCATTTTTCAATTATAATCATTGATATCAATACAAAACAACTTTTTTGAAATAATTTGGCCAATTTTAGGTAGCACATTTTTGCTAAAATTTGACTATAAGATACAAATTAGTATTATGTCATCTTTATCTTTAAACAATTGATTTAGTTTCACAGAATGCAATTTCGAAAGGCATTAGCTATCAAATTTTATATTTGTATTAAAATTTAAAACTTATTGGTTTTTACTTATAATTAAATTGAAAAAAATTACCTCAGTATTTAAAAAAAAAAAGAAGGTAAATTATACAGAAACTGTAAATACAAAAAATATAAATAATGAATGTTGCCAGTTTTTGTAAATAAAAATTTTTGTTCTTTATATGAATTTATCCTCCAATATTTTATCATTATTATTTTAATTCATAATTTGGTTGAATATTATACCACATATTATCATACTTTCTTCCAGCATATTGTAGAACTTTGGCATATTTCAATGTTTAGTTGCATATAAATCCAGTTATTATTTTATAAATGAACCTGTATGCCTCTTCATTTAGATATCACAAGATAACCGGCATAAACTTTAACCTTATACCATATTTTGAAACAATTCCACTTCTGAAAAGAAGATGGCCTTGGGACTTTCTAATGTAGAACTGTTATTGAAGTACTACTAATGAGGAGTTCTTCACAAGTTATTGACATGTCATTGTAATAATTTTACTGTGCATTTACTGATTCTATAGTTTGCATACAGTTGTAAATATCAATAAAATTGTAAATAGATAATATTATTTCGTCTATTTTTCAGGAGATGGAAGAGCATCAGGAGAAAAATGATTGGCTCCTAAAATCAGTAACTTCTAATATGAATAAAGCCTATAATCCAATGGTAAAAACAAATAAGGAGGATGAAGGAATGCCCGTTTCACATTTATTCTGTGCAAAGAACGACATCCTACGATTAACAAGATATCACAATAGTCCACTTCACATTGCAGTAACGAACGGAAATCTCGATGAGATTACTGCACTTCTAAATCATGGGACTAATGTAAACAGTAGAGGAAATACTGGCGAAACACCACTGCATATTGCTGCTGGGAGTGGCCATGAAACGGTTGTAAATTTACTTTTATCGAGGAATGCTCGTACAGATATAAAAGATAATACTAACAGAGCTCCAATACATTATGCAGTGGATATTGGTGCCACCAACATTGTTAAAACCCTTCTTAATCATGGGACAGATGCCAATATTAAGGGTTATAATGGTCAAACATCGTTACATATAGCAGCTGGAAATGGTTATGAAACTATTGTGGATTTATTGTTATCGAGAAATGCACGTGTAGATATAAGAGACAATTATGATAGAGTACCAATACATTATGCAGTACGAAATAAGACACTTAATATTGTTAAAATCCTTCTGGATCACGGTACGAGTATCAAAAGTGCAGGAATTCATAATACAATACCACTACACGTAGCTGTAACAAATAAAAACCTTAGTGAGATAACAACACTTCTCTACCATGGTGCTAATATAAAGGATAGGGCAAATGATGGTTCAACAGTGATACATATTGCTGCAAGAAAGGGTTACGAATCTGTTGTAAATTTTCTGTTGTCAAAGAATGCCTGTGTAGATATAACAGACAATAATGATAGAGCTCCGATACATTATGCAGTACGTAACGGGGCATTTGATGTAGTTAAAATACTTATTGATCATGGAGCTGATTTAGACAGTAGAGGAGGGTATGGCACATCACCATTACATATTGCTGCTGGGAACGGCTATGAAGATATTGTGAATTTACTCTTATCAAGGAACGCAAATTTACATATGAGAGACATTTATGAAAAAACTGCAATACATGATGCAGTATGGAATGGAAAACTCGGTGTTGTCAAGATTCTACTTGATCACGGTGCCGATATCAACAGTAAAGGATATTGTGGTAAAACACCACTACACATTGCTGTTAGAATGTGCTATGAAAGTATAATTAACTTACTGCTATCGAGGAATGCAAGTGTGGACATAAGAGGCAAAAATGATCAAGCTCCAATACATTATGCTGCAGTTGAAAAGTCTCTTAAAGTTATCCAATCACTTCTTAAATTTAAAGCAAATATAAACAGCCAAGATAAGAATGGTGACACTCCTCTCATTCTAGCTATAAGATCATGGGGTGATGAAACTATTGTGGATTTTCTTTTATCAAGAAATGCTAATTTAGAAATGAAAGACAACTTTGAAAATGGTCCCATACACTATGCAATATTGAAAAATAATTTAAATATTACTAAAATGCTTCTCAATCATGGGGTGAATATTAATAGCCGTGGATATGATGGGTACACACCATTACATTTAGCTGCTGGATTCGGTGTTGAAAGTTTAGCAAATTTTATAATTTCCAGGAATGCTACCATTGACATAAAAGATCAAATTGGCAACAGCCCATTACATTTAGCAATAGGTAAAGGCAATATCAATGTTATTAAGAAGCTCCTTCAGTACGGGGCTTCAGCTAATGCTAAGGGTAATAATGGCCTGACTCCTCTCATGCTTGCTGCTAATAATGGGGATGAAGATATACTCAATTTGCTTATTTCGAGAAATGGTAAATTAGAAATAAAAGACAATAACGATAATACCGCAATGCACTATGCAGTAATGAGTAGAAACCTTCATATCATTGAGACACTTCTTTATCAATATCACATGAATGTTAATAGTAAAGGAGAAAATGGCAACACTCCTCTTTATTTGTCAATTTTAAACAAGAATAAAAAATC
Source organism: Euschistus heros (assembly GCA_003667255.2). Classification (NCBI taxonomy): domain Eukaryota; kingdom Metazoa; phylum Arthropoda; class Insecta; order Hemiptera; family Pentatomidae; genus Euschistus; species Euschistus heros. Next base: position 1,145,832 of record RCWM02000295.1, read on the forward strand.
TACCGAATCATTGCTATCAAAAAATACCAACCTTGCATTAATAAAATATCATAGTACCAGAATAAATTTTGCTGTTGAAAACGAGACGCTCACAGTGATGAAAACTCTAGTAAAATATGGAGCTAAAGTTAATTTAAAAAATCTGATTGGTCGGACAGTGCTGCATGAAGCTGCTGCTATGGGCTATACTGACATTGTTAGCTATTTGCTATCCCAGAAAGCTGATTATAAGATTGAAGATAACATTTGCTACACGGCTCTCCACTGGGCTGCTAACAATGGAAACATCCATGTAATTAACGCCTTGTTAGAGCATGGTGATGACATCAATAGAAAAGGATGTAATAATGCTACAGTGCTGCATATAGCAATAGAAAGGAAGAATACAATGTTAATAGAATTCCTTTTGTCTAAGAAAGCTGACCCTAATGTGATGAGGGAGGATGGGCGAACACCTCTAGATATAACTTTTGAACAATCACTAGAACAATATATAAAAGTACTCCTTGATCATGGAGCAAAAGTAGAAGATGAAAGTTTTTTAGGATCAAAAGTTCTTTTTGATACGGTTGCAAAGAAATCATTGGAGCTCTTAAAACTTCTTCTCAAAAGGACAAAGAATTTCGACACTTATCCAACAGTTATTCTTAATTATGCCATTGGAAAAAAGTATTTGGAAGGTGTTAAACTGTTAATCTCGTATGGAGCAAATATCGAACAGAAAGACATCCATGGTAATGTTCCACTTACTTCTGCTGTAATGTCAAGAAGTATGGATTTTGTAAAATTAATCCTGGAAACTGCCTCGAGAAAATTCACTAGGGTAAATATCAAAACTTTCCTAAATGCGAATTCTGACATTAAGGTTTTTTCCAAATTTAATAATGCTACAGAGGTCCATAGACTGTCCCCATTACACATTGCTTCCTATCTTGGACTTAAAGAAGTCGTCAGAATGTTGATCATATATGGTGCCTCATTGGACATCACAGATGAACAAAGATACACTCCTCTACACTATGCTTGTGAGAATGGCCACATTGAAATAGTAAAATTGCTTTTAGGCAAAGGAGCTAATGAAATTTCTGCCGATATTAATGGCACAATTCCATTACACATAGCCACCAGGCAAGGTTTTTCTTCAATTGCCAACTTATTACTTGAGACACCAACAACCATAAATATTGCTGACAAAAATGGATACACTCCACTACACTTGGCAGTAATGAATGGGTCAGTAGAAATAGTTAAGTTGCTACTGAATTTTGATGCTGACAAAGAAGCCAAAAGTAAAGATCTCAAAACTCCACTACATTTTGCTTCTCTAAAAGGCCACAAGGAAATCACAGAAATCCTATTGGATGCAGGAGCCAATAAGGCAGTATCTGATGATGACGGTATGACACCAATGCATTTTGCAGCAAGAGAAAGACATCAGACAATTGTTGATTTACTGTTTGTATACGGTGCATCTTTGGATAAAAGAAACAAAAATGGCAGCTCACCACTTCATCTAGCATGTGAAAAACACAATACAAAACAGACACCATCATCATATTCTGAAAAAAACAATGGGAATATTGCTGTTTCACTTTGTAACCATGGTGCAAATTTAGATGCAATAGATAACAACTTAATGACACCATTACATATTGCTTCAAGAGATGGCTGTTCAAAATGTGTGGAATTTATCCTTCCAAGAAGCAAAACAGGTACAAGAGATATCATGCAAAATTCTGCTATTCACTACGCCGCTTTAAATGGGCACAAAGAAATAGTGAGTATGTTTTTATTAAAAGATTATGATGAACGTAGGAACGTTAATATAAATCAAGAAACTCCATTGATACTAGCTGCAAGGAAAGGCCATGCTAATGTTGTAGCATTGCTTTTGCAGGGTGTGGTCGATGATTTTCGACCAGATATCAATGGAAGAACTGCTTTGCATCATGCTGCAAACTGTGGTCATTTAGAAGTAGTGAAACTTCTCAATTCTATACCAAGAAGGAATACCACAGACAAATGGGGATTTACAGCATTGAATTATGCTGCTTCATGGAAAGGATATCCGGATGTTATAGGATATCTTTCAACTTCTTTACAGAACATTACTCTGCAACATTATTTAGACATATCAGATCCTTTTGAATAACAATAGACGAACTTTATTTCAGTTGGAATTAACTATCATCAGTAATAAAATCTAAGAAATATTAACTTTTAGTTATTAATATTATAAAACTTAATTAATATACAAGCATTTCATTCAAATTATATTAGAACTGAATCCGCAACATTACTTGGTTCAAAAATATATTTTAAAAAAATTGGAAAAAGAGAGAGCAGAAGATCTTGGCAGTGAAAAAGGATGCAGCTACATACATGGACCATTTATAGTATATAGTAGAATTTACCTAACTCCAATAAAATACACCCATAATTTAATTATTATTCGTATATATAAATGAATCAGTTATTATTAGAAGGAAAATGTTTTATTTAAAAAAAAAGAAAAGACTATTGTGCATTTCATATATTGGTGGTCGGCTGACTTCCATAAAGTTCTGTGACGAAGAGCTGAACATGTCTCACTCTACAGTAATTGATTATTTCAATTATATGAGAGAATGTGTGTTTTTATTCATTGGAGTCCCAGGGATGTATGTTGAAATTGATGAAAGTCTATATAATTAAAGAAAAAATAATACAGGACGGAGTTTGCCTTAATAGTGGATATTTGGAGGAATACGTAAAGAAACAAAAGAGTGTTTCATAGTTTAAGTTCCTGATAGGTCTGCAACAACATCATTACCATTAATTATTAAACACATTGTACCGGGTTCAATAATTGTATCCTACTCATGGAAAGCATATTAAAAACCTAGAGAATGAAGGCTATGCCCATTTATCAGTAAATCACAAATTGAACTTGGTCAATCCCACAACTCTGGCTAACACCCAAACAATATAAAGGCTATGGGGATCAGTGAAGTGGGGAAACAAAAGAAGAAGAGGCACTAATGGAGAATATCTGGACTCTAACTTGGCAGAGTTCATGTGGAGAACAAAGTTAGAGGGGCGACACCCTTTTGATGTTATATTGGAACCTATGGTTCTTTTTAATGAATATAGTTTGAAATAAATGTTTTATTTTGTTCTATATTGCAAGATTTTGTTGTGTATTTCCGTAATAAAATATGTTGAAAAACCATTAGAGAAGCGGATGTTTACAGGGAGTCGGCAGTTGGTTTCAGAATCAGTTCAGTTCAAGATAGGCTGAGTTCTAGACAGGACTCATTCGGGATCGGCCAAGAGGGTAAATGGAATTTCTTAACCAAACTTGGACAGTAGATTAAGTTGCTCGAGAAAAGCTTAACTTCAAAATTTCACGACCAACCAAGCACCGGGGCGCCCTCCAGCGAACTTTGAACTTTACATAGGAGTCTATGGGAAAACGACTCAAGCGAGAGAGCATAGAAAGCAGTGAGAAAGCAGGAAAGCGGTCAGTCGCGCTTCGGCCGTCAAGGAGAGCAGTCACGCTACTTTTTTTCGAGATATTTTTCAGCAAAAGTGCTCAGCGCCCCTATCGGCAGTCTGCAGCATACTATTTAGTAGAGTAGAAGCGTATAGCGTTTAGTATTAGACTTATTGAATATTCGAGGAAGAGTTATTTTTTAGGCATCAGTTGTGAGAGAACAGTTCCTGTGACATTCATTTGAATTTATTCATGATGTCTGACATAATTAATCCGTCTAATGTGATTGATTTCATTTTCAAGGAGATGCGAGCTTTTATGAAACAGAATCCATTACCTAGATCTGAACTCAACGAAAAAGAACGCGCATTAGGACAGCATATTGTAGACTTGCTGCAAACAGCCGCAACAGACACAGAAGCTGTTGTCATCGAAGAATCACTTGACTTCAATGAATGCGAAGCAGATTGCTACGAAACAGTTGAAGTAGAAATCACGAGCAGTAGTCCGTCATCGGATAGTCAGGTGTCACAGGAAGATGCGCAGCCTGGAGAGCCACAACCATCGACGAGTGAATACGACACAGAATACAGCTCACCTTTGAAAAAAGCAAAAGCTGGTGATTGGACTACTGAAAGGATGATCGCAATTGTGGAATTCGCGTTTGCGACAGCAGCTGGAGGTCAAATGAAAAAAACACAGTACCATCAAAAATCAATACGCCGATGCACCGGCTGATAAAACAATTCGTGAATGGAAACAGAAGTATGACAACGGAAGTTTATTCTATCATTTGCAAAAAATGAAAGTGATCAAGCAAGAGCTTTTCGAACAGTTCATGGACGAACGTCGTCGTGGTTTGACTTTCCATGACTGGGACATGATCGGTTGGGCTACATTGATTGCAAGATCAAAAAATGTACCGTGGAATATGTTCAAAGCATCTGATCGATGGATTACTCGTTTTAAAAAAGAGTATGGCATTGTGAGCAGGAAAATAACGAAAGTCGTGACTCCAACTAGCCTAGCCGAACAGGCCATCGATATCGAAGCCGGGAAAAACATTCGTAAACCATATTAAAGATTTACGCAAAACGTACGGTGACGACTGCATTATTAATTTCGATCAGTCCGGCTTCAACAAGGAACTATTGGAAGGACGCACTCATGACATCAGAGGTGCCAAAGATGTGATAGGAGTCGTGCAATCAAAAAATGCTATTCAACATTCGCTAACCATTATGCCTATTATAACATTATCCGGCAATATGCACCATCAAATGTTACTGGTTCTTCCAGAAAAAACGCCGTCCAGCAATGTACTTGCTCGAACTACCAATGCTATAAATCTTGTCATCGCTTATCAACCCAGCGGCAAGATGACATACAGCGAAATGGACTTGTACAATCAAACTGTACTACAAACGTTCGGTCAGGGTAAATCTCGAATACTCGCGGTACTTGACCAATGGGGTCCTTTTGGAAATTTGAACAGAATGCGTGAAACTTATGGACACACGGCTGGTCACGAATTAGATGTGAAGCAAATGCCTGCACGTGTTACGTTCAAATTTCAGCCTCTCGATGTGGGCGTATTTCTCCAGTGGAAGGCCATTGTTAAACGGTTGCATGGTCAAATCAGGCGTGTGACTATTACCGAAGACGATGTTGACAGCGACGATGATTTCATAATAATGCAGCGCAATAATATGATCAAAGTGCATTCTATTGCTCATCACCAAATGGCTGCTCCACGATTCAAAAATATGATACTTTACGCTTGGTTTAAAGCAGGGTATACCACTGACCATCCAGCTTCATGGGTATCACCGAAAGAACATTGCTTCAGACTTGGCCAAAATACAGACTGCTCGCAACACCAATGTCGTCTGACAGCGATCTTGCGTTGTGCTTGGTGCAATAAAAACTTCTGTTATCGTCATTTATTGTCACCACGCGATCCTCAAGAATACCACTTGTGTGGCTTTGAACGCGATTAATTCCCATCAACGTTTTTTAATTACCATTAATAATACTATTATGATTATGATTACGATTACAATTATGTTACTTCGCATGCCTTTTGACTTTTAATAAAACTTGCTTCAATAATAATTTTTCATTGTGTGATTTATTTATTCATTAATTCATTAATTTATTTATTCATTCATTTATTTATTTATTTAATTAATCATTTATTTATTCATTCATTTAATCATTTATTGAAAAACAATATTATTTTTTATTTTTAAGAAATTCAAGTTGTTTATTGATTTCTTGGCGGGCTTCGATTTTTGCTTTTCGAGCTTCCGTTTCGCTGTTTCTGTTTTTAGCAGACTTGTTTTTTTAAATAAGTTCGCACATTTTCCAATCTCTGTAGGGCTCATCACCTCAATTGTTCTTTCTGTTTTTTTTAACCGTTTGCCAATCATCGCGTTCTACTTGGTAAACGGCACCTTTAAAATAATTCAGAATCAGCTCGCGTAATTGACGAGTTGAAGTGAGCAACTCTTTTTCTTCTTCGTTCAACTTCTTTTCGATTGCTTCTGCTGTCGATTCTTTGATTAAACAAATTTCCGGATTTTCCAACACTGGTGGCGAAATTTCGTTTCCTTGTTCCTCGGCTAATTTTTAAACAGACATGTTGATTGTTTGAAGCGCTGACATCAACTGACCGCTCTCCTGCTTTCTCACTGCTTTCTATGCTCTCTCGCTTGAAAAAAAACTCGTTTTCCCATAGACTCCTATGTAAAGTTCAAAGTTCGCTGGAGGGCGCCCCGGTGCTTGGTTGGTCGTGAAATTTTGAAGTTAAGCTTTTCTCGAGCAGCTTAATCTACTGTCCAAGTTTGGTTAAGAAATTCCATTTACCCTCTTGGCCGATCCCGAATCAGTAGGAGCAGGAGCAGTTTTAAGTCTGTCGTCAGTTGGTGTTCACAGTTGAAGTCTGTGGTCAATTGCAGTTTGTTTATTTAGCATCTGAGGCTAAAATTATATGCTGTGTGCAGCATTGAAGATTTTTAAGAAAAGAATCAATTAATTAATTATTAGCTCCATGTTATTGACCGAAGAAGAAGTCTGCGGAATGTTTATAAAACAATTTTAGAATTGTTTTGAATACTTAATTTGATACATTAGAGAAACATAATTTTTGAATTGAAAAATCAAAATATAGTTACGAGTTCAACCAATAGAACCAAATCAACCAAGGGTTATAAACTATCACCCTATGCATCAACATTATAATAATAATATCAATCGACAATAAAATTTTCAAAAACAAAATGATAAACCATTAAGAACCAACAATTTTAATATAAATAATGTTAAATATTTTGAGCAAAACAGGGGAAATGAAAATAATTTTAATTTCAGGAGAAAAAGTGGAAATAACAACTATAAAAATTTCAGAAATTTTAAAGAAAATACAAATTATAATTATAGAAATGTTTCAAATAACAACCAGGCTCAACTAAATTTATAATTATCACAGACAGTTTAATAATTCACAAAATAATCAAGGGAAAGAAAAAAGAATTAACCACATACAGACAAGTTCATCAGGAAAATGATAGTAGAGGGTTTCAATTATCCGAGAGAGTTTATCAGAAAGTGGTCAAAATTTTGGTATAAATTATTTGAGTTCAGGTGGGGTTGAAGTGGAAAATATGTTGCAAATGTCATTTAAACAACAATTTGAGCAAAATGAACAAAGTTTTAAACAATTAGAACAAAATATTACAAACAAAACAAAATTAACTTATAATGTGGATGAAATAAGTAAAATGGAAGATAATATATTGATTATGAACAAAATATTACAAGAAAAACAAAAGTAACTTATAATGTTGATGAAAAAAGAATATTGGAAGATGATAAATTAATGGTTTTTGAATAAATATTTACTAATGAGGTTGAACCGTTTGGAAATAAAATTGTTGCTAAATTGAATAACATCGAAGAAGAAAAAATAAAAGAGGAAATTAATTTAAAAATAAACATTGATTTGGTGGAAAATAAACAAGTGCTGAACTATGACATGGTAGTATGGGGGTATAGCAAAATCCTTATATTTCAAAAAGTTGAATATCATTTTTTTCAAAAATAATTATACATTAAAATATACATCAATTAAGGATAAACAGTAGAAGTCCATTAGACCGGCATCCAACAGTCCGGAACGCCCGATAGTCCCGCATCAATCTGGAAAATTTTAAAAATTTTGGTTTTCTCAAAATTGTTGCTGAAAGTGTCTTTAAAGCAAATAAAAACACTCGAGAGCTATTTGGAAGTTTTCAGGGTAGTTCGGGCGCTCGGTATTGTTAGGAAACCGGCCAGCTAGTCTCAGCTGTCACAACAAATACAGGTGCAGTGCAGCACAGTTAATCAATCATGAAGCATATTCCCTATTTTTTTGTGCGTTGTTGTTTTGTGTCCTTTCACATCGCAGTAAACTGTGTCTCAGTACTCTCTACTGTAATACAGTACATCTGTAGTTACGTACGTAAATTTTGGAACTGTTTATAAACAAAGTGAGTTTCGTTCTAACTGTACAGTGACCATGTTTTAATGAATGAGTTTAATATTGGCTCATCAACTATTTATGACATTAAAAAACAAAAAGATGAACTAATGAAGTTTGCTTCTCAATCGGTAACAACTGAAAAATTGGCTTCTAGACAAACAATAAAAAAACTAAAACTGGAACAGCTAGATAGTGTATTGTTCAAATGGTTTAGTGCAGTACGTTCTGAAGGAAAGACGGTAACAGGGCCAATGATTGTTGAAAAGGCAAAGAAATTCGGCCAAGATTTAGGAGTTGCTGAAAGTGAATGTAATTATTCTGATGGTTGGCTCAGAAGCTTTAAGTTTCGGCATGGAATTCGAAGACTTGATGTAACTGGAGAAACACTTTCAGCAAACCAAAACTCTGCAGAAAAATAAAAAGACGAGTTTGAGAAAATCGTGGCAGCCAAGGGTTTTAAAAAAAACAAATACAGATTAACCCTTTTGCTATGTGCTAATGCGTCTGGAAACCACCGAGTGACCACTTTTGTGATAGGTAAATCTAAAACACCCAGGGCTTTTAAGAATGTTACACACTTGCCTGTCTAATACGATGCTCAATCAAATGCGTGGATGACTGCCACCCTCTTTAAAGACTGGTTTTTTCACCACTTTGTGCCTCAGGTCAAGGAATCCTTCAAAACCCTTGGTCTACCAGAAGATACTAAAGCCATCCTTCCTTTGGACAATTGCAAAGCCCGCCAGTAGATGAGTTAGTTTCTGGAAATATTGTTGCTACTCTGCTCCTACCTAACGTAACATCTTTGCTTCAACCCATGGACCAAGGGGTTATTCAAAATTTTAAATGCTTTTATAGAAGGTCTTTTATTCAAGGCCTGTTAAATGCCGACTGTGACGTGACTGATTTTCAAAAAAAGTTTTCAGTAAAAGATGCTGTCTATGCTATTGCACTGTCTTGGAACCAGGTAAAAAATACAACACTCCAAAAATGCTGGAGAAAACTTTGGCCAGATGCAAACCCAGCATCTGACTTACCTCTACAGACTGATGAGGAAGAAAATCATTAAGACGCTCTGACCAAAGTTTTGGATGCCAATAGAAGTGCTGACAATCCCTTGAAAAACCTGCCTCAAGATAAGTTAGAGGAGTGGCTTCTAATTGATGAGAATGAGCCTGTTGAACAAGAACTAACCAATGAGGACATTATGAACAGTGTAGTAAACCCTCAGCCTACTCAAAATCTTGAAGAAAGTGACTCAGATGCTGAAACGGAAGAAAAGGAAAAAAATCAGCTGGGCAGAAACTGCAGAATCACAAAATAAGTTTATCTCTTTTGCTGAGGCTTGTACTAGCTACAGTGCTTCAGAAATTATTGATTTCCATATCATTAGAAATGAATTTTATACTAAACGCCAAAGTCAAGAAAACAAAAATACATTTGTGACTTTTTAAATATGTTTTACATTACGTGTACATACATACATTATATGAAATGTAAAATAAACTTTGTTGTATGTATTGCATACTGTATTTGTAGTTTAATTATTAACCTAATTGTTCTTATAATTACGATTTATGTATGTATGTATGTACAACATACATTTGTATTACGGCAAAGCCTACACTAAAAGGAAGGGGCACCGTCCGATAGACTGGAATTTTCGGTAATCTGGCACCGAGCCGGTCCCGAACATGCCGGATTATCAGACTTCTACTGTATCTCAGTTTTAAATACCACTTCATTGGAGTAAATACGATTTAGAATGGACATGGTGGCTACATAAATTAAAAGTTTTAAACAGCCACAAAACATTTAAAAAGAAATTTATTTATGATAAAAAAAAAAAAAATACTACATGATATTTATAATATTTCTTATGCTATAGGCTTATAATAGTATACTATGTATGTGTTGCTCATTAGATAAATTTGTAATTTAAATTTTTTTTTTTTTTTTTGTTGACCTCTACGCCAGTATATAGATAAATATATATATTGTTTTAATTGACCCGAGATGTGTTAATCCCATGTGCTGTGCTGGTCCAAGGCCTATATAGAGTATAAACGATTAATTTACATTAAATGAAAATTGATAAATGTAAATGTGAAGTGTAAATGGTATGGGAATAGAGTTTTTGAATTGAAAATACTTTTAATTCATCTTTTCCAATTATTTGAACTAAAAGTAGGAAAACAGAAGTTTGTGATTTTAGATAATATTAAATTTAACATCATAAGATGTTAAAATACTTGGAGATTGTTTGTCTTGAAGACATTTTTAATATTTGTCTTAAATGATGTAAGAAAAAAGAATAAATATAATAATAATTTATAAATATGATAACCTAATATATATGTTTGTACTGTAATAAAATGATTGTACAATAATGGTAATTTATAAAATGTCCATGTCTTAGTTTGCACACTTATCCTGTGTCTCTTTATGTAAAATATGTAAATGATTTATTTATTGTAAGTATTATAAGAAAATGTAAGCTTGCAATGTTTGACAGTTATAATAATAATAATAATGTAATGTAATTTTTTTTTTTTTTTTTTTGTGGGAATGTTATATTAATATCTGAATGTGCGTTCTTGCATTGGTAAAATTCTATGCTATATGATACATATTGTAAGTTTGAAAAAGTACTGGTTAATAAATTTAGAATAATTGTTTTTGAATAAAGGTGGTGTGATGTGCATATATATGTATGTATGTATATATATATATATATATATATATTTTTTTTTAATTTTTTAAATGTATTTTGTCTTGTATGTACTTAAGATGTAAAATTTTAAAAATTAATAACAACTACATTTTTATTTATTTTTTCACCCATGAGGAGGCGAAATGTGGCGATCAAAACATACATGATAAGTTAAATAATGGAAGAATAAAAATATAACGTCGACAACAAATAGACCGAGCAAGAAAAGAAAAGAAAGAAAAGAACCAATTAATTAATCGATAGATCGATTGAAGAGGCTGTGAGCGTCATGTAAGGGGTGATCCCCCACAACCAGCCAAACGGAAGAAACCAATAATAAGGATTGGAAGATAAAATTTACAATGTGATTGCCAGGATTAACGGATTTGGAACAGAGAGTAGTGCAAGATTTAATTGGACATAAAAAAGAAGTACAACTTAAAAAGAGAAAATGGATAGAACTGATAAATTAAATAGAGATCGGGAAGAACCACCAATTCTAGGAGACGAAGAATATTTAAAAAATACACAGGCAAAAATTAAAAGGCGGAATAAGTTTAGGAAAGTAAACATTATAGTAAAAGGAAAAAGGGAACAAACCCCCCATATCGATAATATTAAAAGACCAACGAAAAATAAGAGTAAAACTTATGTTACAGATGACGCTTTGATGCAAGCTCACAACTCTGACTCTGGTCATGGTTCTAGCTCTGATGAAGAAGGTCCAAATGATCAAAGTACAAGATCTGACTAACTCGCGAGGAATACTGCATTATTATATAAATAATATAATATAACGCCAGGAATATATAAATAATATAAAAGTTAAAAATTTTTATTATGAAACGTATCATTTCTTTAACATTAGTTATTTAGAGATTGAATTAGACAAAATATATAACCATTTAAAATTATTTAAAGGACATAATCTTTATTTTATACAAAAAGATTTAACCCACACTCAACATTCTTAGATTTAGCGAAGGTATCGCAATGCATTATTATTATTATTCAATTATTATCACTATTATAGTTTTAATCATAAGTATAACCATATATGTATACTATTATAGATATAAGATAACACAAAAGGTATTGACACCCAGTGCTCCATTCACTGAGGACTCTTGTAAAATTTTACTATCTAAATTGTATTAATCAACATTTTAGCAACAATTTTTATCAGGAGCTAACAATCTTAAAGAAGGGAAGAGTTAGGATAGTGACCTTAGCCTTTCGTCCCTTTCACCATTAACTTTCACTCCGATAACCACCCCTATATAGAATAGAATAGAATAGAAAGAAAACTTTATTCTGGGACAAAGTCCCTTAAGAATAACATTGAATATCACAAAGTAAGATCATAAACTGGCCGAGAGGCTTTTAAAAATAAAACAACTTAGGTAAAATTAAATACAAATTGGTATGAAAAAAAAATACAGAGAAAGAAAAAACTATTAATAAAAAGAGAGTGAAAAGATAAATATACAAAAAAGAGGTTAATATTGTATTGCAGAAGAGGAAAAAACAAACAGAAACTTAAAGAAAAATAAAAGACAGAAAATCCAAAATTAGCATTACAAGAAATCAAAACATTATCATAGTTAAACTATAATTTTTGCTAATGTTTTATGTCTGACGGTCTTAATAAATAAATTAGCCAATTACATACATAGTACATATATTCTTATAATTAGAGAGCGTCGGGTTGGAGGGAAAGAAGATGGTGAAAGAGTAGTGTTTTGAATGTTCCAAGGGAGGAAGCATTGCGGATATATGCCCTCCACTTTAGGACAGGGATTGTCACGGTCAGTTTGACCTGTCTTATAGCTATTAGTCAGTCATTGTTAGACACAAGTGTTATATTTATTGTATTTTAAATAAACATTTTAAAAAAAGTCTAAGTTGGAGTAAGCTTATTTAACTATATATATTGTTGTAATCACTACGGTTTGAAAATTAATAAATAGAAAGGTTCGATGAATCGATCATAAGCCGTCGAGGGCACGCCATGGGCATCCCCACCACTTGCCGGATATCGGAGGGCCTCGATTACTTGGTTCCAGAAGCTGACAGACTACACACCTGCTCCCCGGTTCGATCCCTGGAGGCACATGAAACTATTAGGATAGGATGAAGTTTGGGTTGAGCCATAGATTAAGCAGTACAACATGAATTGGTGAAAGTAAATTTGTTTTTGGCCCTGAAAGAATGTTTGTCAATTTAAAATTAATTTATTTAGTGTAATGGTTGAGAACGCCTTCCGTGGACCCACCTGAGATTGATAATATTGTAGAATTGAAATATAATTGTTTGAGAGACATTATTGTACTTTACTTTCAATCCCATGCACGTTAATTTATATATATATATATATATATATATATATATATATATATATATATATATATATATATATATATATATATATATATATATATATATATATATATATTGTGGTGATTAATATTGTCTATAAATTGATAAATGGGAAGGTTCGATTGAGTGATCGATGAATCAATCGGTGGGCCATCGAAAACACGCATGGGCATCCCCACCACTTGCCGATGTCTGGGCTTGATCTTCAGAGCTGTCCATCGACACACCTTCCCTCAGGTTGGACCCAGGAAACCCATGAACAAGCAAGATATGAAGAAGTAATAGGGTAAAAGCTCGAGACTATGCGATACCACAATTTGGTGATATAAATTTAATTATTTGGTTTGTTATTATTAGAAAAAGAATGTTTGTCAATTTAAAATTAATATTATTGTAGTATAAAGGTTGAGGACGCCCTCCGTGAACCCACCTGAGTTTGCTCATGTTAAATGTCATTGAAATTGAAATATAATTATTTGAAAGGCATGGTTGAATTTTTTATAACCCATGCTCGTATATTTTTGTCTCATATTAAATTGAATATATATTTTCAAAATTATTATAAAAGAATCGTCGTAATCGGCGCCCAACTAGTGTGGCTCTTAATGAGCATTAATTTAATTGAGAATTAGGGGAATTTTGTTGTTATCGTGAGCCCTGGACGGAAGGCGTGCTTAACCTTTGTACTTACTAATACATACGTGATTGGTGTAAACAAGGTATAATTTATTATTGATTAGTATTATATAAATTTTTTTTTGTTATAAGATGGAGAAATTAAATGAAAATGGTGAAGGGGCTAATATTATAATTGAGCATGTAGATGTAGAATTATATGGGGAGCAATCAAATAATGGGTCACAAATACCCGATGATAAGTCTTGTGATTCAGATAGGGGTCTAGCCGGCACGGTGGGTGTCGATGTATTATTGTCGGTAGTGACAAATATATTAGAACAAAAATTTGATAATATGAAACAAGAATTGGGAAATATGAAACAAGAATTGGGTGATAAAATAGATAAAAATAATGAGAGATTGGACACAATGTGGAAAAAATTGGGAGAATGTGAAAATAAAATAGAGGATAGTAATAAAAATTTAGAAGAAAAAATTAATAATGGATTAGATAATTTAAATAAAAAACTAATGCAAGATTTAGACGAAAATAAAAGGGAGGTGCAGTTATTGAAAGAACAGCAAGCTAAAGAAAACAGCGCCATGTACCATGAAATAACAAAAATAAATGAAATAGTTGAAAGGGTTGAAAATTTTAATTTATCTCAAAAAACAACAATATTAGATAGACCGGTAATGTCCATAGGAGAGAGCCAAATAAGTTTTAAATACAGGGTGAGTATCTCTTAGCGTAAAAAAAAAAATTGGGTGAAACTAGATCAAAAGTGTAGCCAAATGCCGCAGACCTCACCTTTCTATTCCAATCCGTTGCAGATATATGGTAAATAAACGATTTTTTGGAGGAAAGCATGTTTTTTACGATAAAAGCTGTAATATCTCCATTTTGTTTAAATATTTTTCAAATATTGATCACATTTTCGGATTTAGCAATAAATTTCCTATAAGATCGGAGTAATTTAACCTTGAATTTTACAAACTTGGGACCTAAAAAATATCTTTATCTTCACCTAATTTAGGGAAGTTACAATTTCTTATAATACTTCAGCGCTCACTGCTTTTCATAAAAACAATCCACAAAACTGCAAAGCTCTCAAAAACTTACAAATTTAATAAGCTTTCAAATGATATGTTAAACGTAATGATTTTGTTTTAATTTCATGGAGAAATTTACTTTTGAAACCGAAAAAACATGGTGTTCTCATTTAGCATACAAATCAGGTACTTTGGTAAATAAGACATTATGATAATCGCTTGATGAAAATCTGTATTTTAAATAAAAGAAACACTTCATTAGAATAAAAAGCAAAGAAAAAATATAATATTTATTGACATAAATTTTAGGCCAGTTCAGGTATTCATAATAACAACAGCGACTTTGACCTCTCTCAGTACTAAGCACATTATCGCTATTTCATAGTTATTTTCCTGTTTATTTTGAAATGGGAGGGGATTATTGTTTATTATTTTATTTTTATTTTGATATAATGATTGAAAGTTTGATTTGGAAATTAAGAAGCTACAGAGATAAAAGTGTCACTATCATTAGAAAGACCCTTGCTAATATTGCTTATCCTTAGCTTGAGGGCCCATTTTATTTATTGGGATTATTTTTTTCTGTTTGGCAATACACCTGCGAAGATGGCAACGTTCACAAATGGTGAGTACGCTGACATACATTTTTTGTATGGTTTTTGTAATGGAAACGCGAGTGCAGCGCGGCGGGAGTACCAACTTAGGTTTCCAGATAGGCGCCTCCCCTCTACGATAGTGTTTTCACGAACTCATCAACGTTTATCTGAAACAGGTTCCGTTCATAAGTTACGTCAAGAATTGGGACAAGTTCCTCATGATGTTGAACTCGAAGAGGAAATTATTGATATAGTAAATGAAAATCCCAGTGTTTCATCAAGAGACTTGGCCCGTGAAATTGGTATCTCCCAAAGGTCAGTTATCAACATTTTGCACCGAGAACATTTTCACCCATATCATTTCACACAAGTACAAGGGCTAGAACCTAATGATCATGTACATAGAATACAATTTTGCCGCTGGCTTTTAAATAGAGACATTCAAGAACACCAGTTTCTGAGGAAAATTTTATGGACAGATGAGTCTCTTTTTACAAGGGAAGGAATTTTTAACGTCCACAACCGGCACTACTGGGCAGCTGAAAACCCACATATGGTTCAAGAAGCATCTTTCCAGCATCGTTTTACAGTGAATGTGTGGGCTGGGATAATAGGGGACCGACTCATTGGGCCACATTTTTTGCCCAGCAGATTGAATGGAGAAAGTTATTTGGATTTTTTTACAAAATATTCTACCACAACTTATTCACGACATTCCACTTGATGTTCAGCAAAACATAATATTCCAACACGATGGTGCTCCTCCACATCATTCGGCAGCAGTACGGGAATGGCTGAACCAACGATATTCGACCTGGATAGGTAGAAATGGTGTGATACATTGGCCAGCTAGGTCACCTGACTTAGCTCCAATGGACTTTTATGTGTGGGGCTACATAAAAAGCGAGGTATATGCCAGAGAAGTGACCAGCATTGAGGTCCTAAAGACGAGAATTCTGGAGGCCGGAGCCAAATTGCAACAGCGTCTGACTTTAGCAGTGACCGTAGGGGCTGTGAGAAAGAGAGCAAGAAGCTGCATTCGAAATAATGGAGGACATTTTGAAAATTTAATAAAATAACGGACTCTGGCGGCGCTTTATTGACAGTGATTCTTTTATTTTCAAATTAACAAATTTTTTTTCTTTGCTTTTTATTCTAATGAAGTGTTTCTTTTATTTAAAATACAGATTTTCATCAAGCGATTATCATAATGTCTTATTTACCAAAGTACCTGATTTGTATGCTAAATGAGAACACCATGTTTTTTCGGTTTCAAAAGTAAATTTCTCCATGAAATTAAAACAAAATCATTACTTTTAACATATCATTTGAAAGCTTATTAAATTTGTAAGTTTTTGAGAGCTTTGCAGTTTTGTGGATTGTTTTTATGAAAAGCAGTGAGCGCTGAAGTATTATAAGAAATTGTAACTTCCCTAAATTAGGTGAAGATAAAGATATTTTTTAGGTCCCAAGTTTGTAAAATTCAAGGTTAAATTACTCCGATCTTATAGGAAATTTATTGCTAAATCCGAAAATGTGATCAATATTTGAAAAATATTTAAACAAAATGGAGATATTACAGCTTTTATCGTAAAAAACATGCTTTCCTCCAAAAAATCGTTTATTTACCATATATCTGCAACGGATTGGAATAGAAAGGTGAGGTCTGCGGCATTTGGCTACACTTTTGATCTAGTTTCACCCAATTTTTTTTTTTACGCTAAGAGATACTCACCCTGTATTTAAAGTTTGAAAACTATACTGTAAATGATCCATATGAATTTATAGACAAGGTGAAAACAGAATTAAAAGAATATAAATTCGAAAACTTTATTAGAAATATTGGACAAATGTTAACAGGAGAAGCCTATTGCTGGTACATAATAAATAAAAATAAAATCAATAATTTTGAAAGTTTTGAACAGTCCTTTAAAAAACAATATTGTGGGGAAGAATACAGAGCTTATCTGTTGGACATTATATCGGGGAACTATTTAGGTTTTACTCATTTAAACCCTAGACAATACCTGTCAGAATATGCCAATCGTGTTATTAATGCAAATTTGTTAACTGAAGAGGAAGTATGTAAAATGTTTATAAAACAATTTGGTATAACAATTTATAATTTATGTTTAAATAGAGGGGTGAAGAGGATATCTGAGTTATTTTTTATGTTAAATTTAATAAATGTTAAAAATATAATTTTTGAGTCGAAAAATCCAAATATAGCAAAAATACAGCCATTAGTGCCAAACCAACAATTTGTAAATTATTCAAGATACCAACAATATAATAATTATAATAATAAACAATCAAATTTTCCAGAGCAATATAATAAACCAAGAAAATGAAAATCATTTTAATTATCAAAACAACAGAAATTTTAGAAATAATCAAAATTATAATCATAGGCAATTTCATAACTATAGACAAAGACAACAATTTCAGAATAACAATAGATATCGGGATGATTCAAGGGGCAGTCAACAAGAAAATAGACAAGTCAATTATGTACAGGTAAAAGCAACAGAAGACCAAAATGAAGAAGGAGTCACCCAAGAAGAGATACTTAAAAGTGTGAGCCCAGCCAAAGAAAAATGACTAGATGAGAAGAAAGGAAAAGTAGAAAGGAATAAAAAATTTAAATTAATACCGTGTGAATCAATCAATAATCGAAAATAGTAAAGAAAATTATATGTTAAATAACCTTTTCGAGGATAGCATCTACATTGGAGAAACAGAAGATCAAATTAAAAATTTAGTAAAATGCCCAATAATAATAGTGAATTTTGGTAAAATAGATAGCAAAGTATTGGTGGATACAGGTGCAGAGGTATCAGTAATAAATAAAACCTTCTTTGATAAAAATAAATCCTTGCTAAGAAAATATGATTTATTGCCTTTAAGTAAAACAAATATTACTTCAGTAACCGGTAGAAAATCGCCATGTATAAATAGGCAACTTCAAATAGATGTAGAGATAAATAAGAAACCATTTACAGCCATATTTTTGATCGTCCCTAGAATAATAAAAGATTGTATATTGGGAGTAGATTTTCTTTATCAATATCAAACAATAGGTAACTGCACTTCAGGTTTTGTCTCTTTTAAGTATGAGGATAAATATACTGTGGAAGTTGAGTTTGAACAATATAAAAATAAATCAAAAAGTTTTAAAATTAGCAACTATTCAGAATCGATAAATGAAAACATAGCTACCCTTCAGGTCCAAAAGGAAGATATCAACAACCTTCAACCAGAAAATGAGTATAATCTTGAGGAGAAAATAGAAAAAATTTGTAATGAGGAAAAAGATTTGTTAACCATCGACCAACAAAATGAATTTAAAAATTTATTAATTAATCATAAGGAAATTTTTCTGCCCAAACCTGGTTGTATCAAGGATTATTATCATCATTTAGAAGTAACTACTACAGAGCCTTATAAAAAATTCCAATATAGACTCAACCCCAAGTTAATTGAAAAAGCTAAAATAGAGTTGAAGAGTATGATAGAGCAGGATATTATCGAAAGGTCTGATTCTTGTTATATAAACCGCATAATATTAGTAAAGAAGAAAGACGAATCAGTTCGAATTTGTTTAGATGGCCGTTTTTTGAATAAGCGTCTCAGGCCTTTGTATGACTCTCCACCGTGTATAGATCACCTTTTAGCACAGTGTAACAAATCAAGATATTTAAGTTTATTGGATTTGAAAAATAGTTTTTGGCAGGTTGCATTGGATGATAAGAGTAAAAAATATACAGGTTTCCAGTTTTTAAATGAAACTTTTCATTATAAAAGAGTACCTTTTGGATTATCAGTTAGCCTAGCAGCTTTAATAAAAGCATTACGCAAAATCATTCCCAATTATTTAAATAAAAATGTGAAAATTGATGTAGACGATATTTTGATCCATGCTGAAACAATAGAAAATTTTTTATGTGTCTTAAATAACCTTTTTAAAATTTTTAAATTAAATGGAGTAACAATTAATTTGCAAAAATCAAAATTTTTTGAAACCTCGGTGCCGTTTTTAGGCTATGTCCTTACCACGAATGGAATACAAAAAGACAAAGAAAAGTTGGAAGTGATTCAAAATTTTAGGCCCCCACAGAGTATTAAACAATTACAATCATTCTTGGGATATATAAATTATTACCAGAAATTTTGTAAAAATTACGCAGATATTACAAAACCATTGTATAAATTAACCTCCTTGAAACAAAATTTTAAATGGACTCAAGAACACCAAGAAGCTTTCAAAAAAATAAAAGATGCTATGATGGCCGATGTTAAATTAACATTTCCAAATTGGAATCAACCATTTTATTTAGATACAGATAGTTCAGACTTTGCAACAGGAGGAATTTTATATCAATTAGATGAGAATAACAAAAAAAATGTAATCTCTTATTGTAGTAAAACGCTTAAGGGATCAGAAAATAATTACTATTCCACAGAAAAAGAACTCTTGGCCATTATACATAGCATAAAGAAATTTTATCACATAATAGCAGGGTCTAAAATTATAATCAGAACGGATAATAAGGCGATCACATTTTTACAAACTTGCAGGAACCCACCTGACCGTTTAATCAGATGGATTAATTTTTTGAATCCTTTAAACTTAAACTACGAATATGTCCAAGGTAAAGAGAATAAATTAGCAGATTTTATCAGTAGAAACCCTATAGAAGTCCCTGAACATAAAGGAATTGATTTTAAAATAAATTTTCTAAAAGAAGCTCAATTTTTCGGACAAATTAAATATAACCAGAAAAGTGATATAGATTTAATAAAGAAAATAAAACAGAAGCCAAAAAATTATGAAGAACGTGATGGTATAATTTATAAAAAATTTAATAAAAAATCTTGTATTTATTTAACAACCGAAGATATGAATACATTAATCAAACTAGTTCATGAAGAATTTGCACATGCTGGTGTCACAAAGTGTTTAGACATTATTAAGGAAAGATTCTATAGGCCAAATTTACGAAAATGTATAGCAGTAATGGTTAAAAAGTGTTACAATTGTCAAATAAATAAACACTCGATGAGTATAGATGCTCCATATCAACCCATCATTCCAAAGGAAAAATTGGAATTAATATCAATAGATTTTTTAGGACCTTTTGTGCCAGTAAGGGATAATAAATTTTTATTTGTCATAATTGATAACTTCACAAAATTTGTGCAAATATACCCGTGTAAAAAAGCAAATACAGTAGCTGCAATGAAAGGAATTCAACATTTTTTGAAAGAGGTGGGTACACCAAGGTTTTGTTTGTCTGACAACGCAACGTGTTTTACTTCAGAGAAATGGAGTAATTTTTTGAAGGGCCTGAATATAAATCGAATGTTGACATCCATCAGACACCCTCAAAGTAATTTATCAGAAAGAACAAATAGAGATATTTTGATGTATTTAAGATTGTTAACCCAGAATAAGCATAAAAAATGGTTGCAGAAAATATCCAAGATAACTAACACAATTAATACTTTGTATCATAGTGTTACTGGATTTACACCAATACAAGCTATGTTTGGAATAAAGCCTTTAAGATTCTGGCATATATATTTGGGTGATGATATTAACAATGAAAAAAATTTGGATCCAAATGAAATAAATGAGATAATTTATTCTAAAATCAAAACCGTAGGAAATAAAAGAAAAGAAAAATTTGATAAAGGGAAAAAATTTGTAAAATTCAAAATTGGTGAAAAGGTACAAATTAAGGCTTTAAGAATTCCAAAACCCGGTCTTGAAAATGCAAAGTTAACCCCTATTTTTGAAGGACCATATTTGTTGAATATTCGCGGTCTTTTGACCTTTTAAATTTCCCGGTTTTTGCTGTTCCTTCGATGGGGGCGCTCCTGGTGGCAGGATTCACGAATCCTCACTCTTTTCTCTACCGCCGATCTGAGCAGATGCAGGAACTTCGGCTCTGCAATTTCTTTCATTTCCTTTTCCTATCCTGTTCACAATTATCTCTCACTTTACCTTGCAGTCAGCCGGTAAGTTCTCCTCTACATGCGCACAGTTCTCGCCGCCAAGGTAAGCCAAACTTTAATCATTTTCGTCCCATCACGGTTCTCCCTCATGAACCAGTCCCCAATTACAAAATACAGTCCACTATTCTAAACTCATTACATGGTCCTCCGGCCGAATCTAAATTAAATTATCGTTTTTGGTCGAAAAGATTGCTAAAAGTATCGTTTTCTCTTATCGCTCGCTGCTTCATACTTGGTTTTTCTTGCATTTCTCATTTCGTGGGTGGAGGAAGGGGTCATCTGTTGGTGCTTAAAGCTTTTATTTGCTCTTATTTTCGTTGTTTGCCAATTATTTTTGGTTTGCTTAACAATAAATTGCGTTTCTCGGGTTAGCGGCTCAATAGTGCAGCAGGTAATTCTTTATTGCATTCTCTTCCAAAAATTCAAATTGACAATTTTAACGGCAAGGGTGATTTTGATTTATTCAATTCCAAATTTCAAACTTTAATTCATCAGAATATAAGCTTATCTGTGGTTTCTAAGTTTCATTTTTTGATATCTCTGCTTGAAGGAGAACCTCTAAGGTTGATTAGAGCATATCCTATTACTTCCGAAGGGTATGATGCTGCCTTAAATCTTTTAATTTCTAAATATCAAAATAAAAGGGCTTCAATTAATCAGTGCTTGGACAAGATATTGGATATTTCTTCCATTGCTGCCAATGTAGCTTCCCTCCAGGGTTTTCTTGATACTTATCTTGTAAGTGTTCAAACTTTAAAGTGCTATCAAGTAGATATAGAGTCGGGGAATGCTGAGTTGCTGGTTAGATTACTTCTTCGGAAATTAGATAAAACTCTTCGCTTGAGATTTGAGCAGAATTTGGGTGGAACCTTTCCCAAACTGGATAAATTAATCAGTTTCATAAAAGACCAATTAAATGTTTATAAAAATTCAGAGCTCTCTAAACCTGCTACTGTTAGTTTGGTCCCAAAAAGGAATATGTCTTCCTTTCATACTGCTTTGGCGGACACTAAGCTTGTGTGTATATTTTGCAAAGGTGATCACAAAAAATATGCTTGCCCTCTTTTCTCAAGCCTAAATGTTAAGCAGCGCCATGAGAAGGTAAAATCACTTAAGCTTTGTTTTAATTGCTTGTCCAAACATTTTAACCATCAGTGTAATTCTGTAAACACTTGTGCCAAGTGCCATAAACGTCACCATTCTCTTTTACATTTTGATGAACCCAATTCTAATTCTTCATCTAATGCCCATAAAGCATCTCCAAGTTTTAAGCCTGATGGGCATTCCACTCTTCATGCTTCCGATTCTGTTGAAGTACATTCGCTTAATGCCTCGCTTGCCATGCCTACGAGTCCTGTTTCTCTTTCTCATAAGTCTAAAAATTTGTCTTCCACACCAAATGTCTCACTTGCTTGTGAACAGTTCACTTCAACTGTTTTACTCGCTACAGTTAAGGTTAGGATTTTTTCTTCACCTCATAATTACATTATTGTGCGTGGCCTGCTGGACCCAGCGAGTCAGGCTAGTTTTATTACTGAGAGATGTGCTAAGCTTCTTAATGTTTTTACCCCTCAACCTTGTGACCAATTAAATGGTGTTTCTGTTGTTCCTGTGAAACCTCTTGGATATGACAGGCTAGGCGTTGGTGATACTGATGGAAATACTATTAAGGATGAGCATTTATTTATGGTTCTCCATAAAATTACAAATGATTTACCTATTTCTCCTATTGCACCTTCAGTTAAGGAGTCCGTAGCCCAGTATCCCTTAGCCGATATTGAATTTGATGTCCCGTCCAGGGTAGATGTGTTGCTTGGCGCCGACGTATCTGCTTTTATTTTGGAAACCAGAGTTGCGTCTCTCGGGGAGGGTATGCCATTTCTTTATAAGACTTGTTTAGGGTATGTTCTTATGGGTTCAGCTCCTGCACTTGCTTCCACTCCTGGGGAGGTGACAGGTCTTATCACTTGCCATGTTTCTGATAACAAACAGGTCTCCAATCTCATCAAAAAATTTTCTGAAATTGATCAACCGCCTCTTCTCCCTCCTAGAAAAGATGATCTTCTCTGTGAGCAAATTTATTCTGAAACCACGACGAGAGATTCCGAAGGTCGTTATATGGTGCACTTACCTTTTCGCCCTACTGCATTGCCCCTAGGGGATTCAGCCAGTACTGCTCGCAAATGTTTTGTTTCGCTGGAGAAACGTTTTTCCAAGAATCCTGATTATTTCATGAAGTACCGGGAATGCATCGATGAGTATTTACGTGCGGGCCATTTGGTGCCTGTTGATAATCCAGATGTCTTAAAAGGTCCACATTATGTATTGCCACATCATGGAGTCTTCAAGCGCCACGGAGATACTGAGAGTATTCGGGTGGTTTTTAATGCCAGTCAGCCCACCTCAAATGGTTTGTCACTGAATGATGTCCTGCTTCCTGGACCTAAGTTGCAGAATTCTATTCCTGATTTGCTTGTGAGTTTTCGGATTTTTCCTTATGTTTTCTCTTGCGATATTCGCCAAATGTATCGTCAGATAAGTTTGTATCCACCTCATCGCAATTTTCATTTGGTTTATTGGCGTGAAAACCCTTTAGAGTCTCTTCGTTTATACCAGCTCACCACAGTTACTTTTGGTGTCGGCCCTTCAGCCTTTCAGGCCATTCGAACCCTCCAGCAGTTAGCTTTGGGTGAAGGTTGGAGGTGCCCTCGTGTTGCTCCCATGAAAGTTTTAACTTTGCCTAAGCTAGAGCTTTGCGCAGCATATTTGCTTACTCAAAATTTTGATTATGTCTTTAATTTACTTTCTAAAGAAATCATCATTTCAGAAAGACTTTGCTTTTCAGACGCTACAGTTGTATTGGCCTGGCTTCGTGGCTCTCCTCATATATTTAAAACTTTTGTGGCAAATCGTGTGGCTCATATTCAGGATCTTACCCTTATGAATTCCTGGTTTTATGTTCGCTCCTCGTCTAATCCTGCCGATGTGGCTTCCCGCAGTGCTCTACCTTTAGAGCTATTGAGTCATAAACTTTGGTTTAATGGGCCCGAGTGGCTTTCTGGTCCCCGTATAGTTTGGCCTGTTAAGTGTTCTGACCCTAAGTGTTCGAAGTCAGATTTTAGCCAAGAGTTAAAGGCCGTGGAACTTGAAAGCTTGGCCGTTACCTCTGTTCCTACACCTTTTTACACCAAATTTTCATCCTGGGTCCTTCTGTCCAGAGTGGTGGCATGGATATTGCGTTTTACTCATAACTTAAGAAAGCCTGTATCGGAAAGAGATTTGTCTCGAACCTTGAATATTTCTGAAATTACATTTGCTCGTAACCAAATTTGCAAAATTGTTCAAAAGGAATCCTTTCCCAATATTTTTGATTTGCTTTATTCTGGAAAAAATATTCCCAAGCAGTATGCTGTGCTCAGCCCTTTTATTGATAATGAAGGATTGATTCGGGTGGGTGGTCGTTTGGCTAACTCAACTTTGTCCCTTAGTGCCAGGAATTCCATTTTATTACCCAAGAGGCATCACATCGTAACATTGATTATTAGTTATTATCACCTGAAATATTTTCACGCTCGTGCCCATCTGTTGCAATCACTTATTGCTTCCTCCTTTTGGATAATTTCCTTTCGTCAATCCTTGCGTTCTGCACTCTCCAAATGTGTTACATGCTTTAGAGTCGAGCCTCGAAATAAGCCTCCCTTTATGGGTGACCTCCCTGAAGACCGAGTTATCCCCTCTCCACCTTTTTCACGCTCTGGATGCGATTTTGCTGGACCCTTTATAATTCGCTCTTCTACTTTACGCCAAGCTAAAAGAGCAAAGTGTTACTTTGTGGTGTTTGTGTGCTTTGCTACAAAGGCTATGCACGTAGAAGCTGTCACTGAAATGACCACGGCTGCCTTTTTAGCCGCCTTGTCAAGATTTATTGCTCGCCGCGGTATCGTATCTCATCTTCATTGCGATTGTGGAACTAATCTGGTCGGGGCTGCCAATTCTTTGAACCGCACTTTTCGAGAGCTTTTGAAGGCCGATTCTATGCAACTTCCGCATTTTGGTGAGGAGCACAAAGTTACCTTTCATTTCAATAGCCCTTTGCATCCTTCAAGTGGTGGCCTTTGGGAGGCAGCTGTTAAAAGTGTTAAACGGCATTTAACCATTTCTTTACAGAATCATGTTCCTACCTTTGAAGAATTCAATACATTGTTGATCCGAGTGGAATCTATGCTGAATTCACGTCCTCTTACTCCGCTTTCCAATGATCCTTCCGATGTCAATGTAATCACACCTGCTCATTTCTTGATTGGGCGCTCCTTGTGTGTTCCCCCTGATGATGCACAATTATATGAGCAACCATCTCTCAAGTGTCGATGGTTATGTATTCAACACATGTTTAATGGTATTTGGAAGAGGTGGAGTAGGGAGTACTTGCACACCTTGCAACTGAGGCAAAAGTGGTTTGTTCATTCGCCCAATTTGGGGGTTGGCGACATGGTGTTTGTGAAGGATTTAAATTTGCCTCCGCTTCAGTGGCCTATCGGGCGCGTTGTCAAAGTTTTTCCCGGGGTCTGATAATGTTGTGCGAATTGCCAGGGTCAGGACTTCTCGTGGAGAATACACTCGTCCGGTTTTGCGACTTTTTCCTCTTCCTTTGGATGTCAGGGATGCCTGCGGTGTGTGCGAGGTCTGACCCCTTGATTTCGTTAGTTCGTTTTTTTTGCCAATTAACCCTTGTTTGAGTTTTACTAATCTTTGTTATCCAGCGTTTTCTTCTAATTGCATGAATACTAACAAATTACACCAAAAAAAAAAAAAAAAAAAAAAAAAAAAAAAAAAAAAAAAAAAAAAAAAAAAAAAAAAAAAAAAAAAAAAAAAAATGTTTTTGCTTATTGAAGCTTATACGCTTCAAGGGGGGGATTATGTTGAATATTCGCGGTCTTTTGACCTTTTAAATTTCCCGGTTTTTGCTGTTCCTTCGATGGGGGCGCTCCTGGTGGCAGGATTCACGAATCCTCACTCTTTTCTCTACCGCCGATCTGAGCAGATGCAGGAACTTCGGCTCTGCAATTTCTTTCATTTCCTTTTCCTATCCTGTTCACAATTATCTCTCACTTTACCTTGCAGTCAGCCGGTAAGTTCTCCTCTACATGCGCACAGTTCTCGCCGCCAAGGTAAGCCAAACTTTAATCATTTTCGTCCCATCACGGTTCTCCCTCATGAACCAGTCCCCAATTTCAAAATACAGTCCACTATTCTCAACCCAATATTTAATTAAAAATAGAATTGGGAAGTATACCTTTTTATTAGAAAACGAAGAAGAACATATAAGAGGAGTGTTTCACACTAACTTGTTAAAGAAGTTTTTTGAATAATTTGAATATGATAATATTAAATTGTATTGTTTTGTCGGGAGTAATTTTTTTTTTTATATATAAAATTTTGTAGGTTGTTGATGTAATCATATTATAATGTTTTCATATTTTCATAATCAGTATATGCATAAATGCCTAAAAGTCATAATAGACAAAAGTAGCATTTCAATTGTTTGGATTTGTCGATACCCACTGGCTGTGCTGGCCCTTAACTGAATGGAAAATTCTTATTTGATGGATTTTAGCAATAATGTAAAATTATAAGAAATACCCATTGCTGCCAAAGTTAGAATACATAGAAGTTCTATTTCTATTGTGGATGTTCGGTATTAACCTGAGTTTTAGGTAAATATGTGTTCTTTGTTTTTACCCAAGGATATTATTCCGTGCTATGCTGCTATATATTTTTTTTTATGTATACTATTTTTAATGGATTTTAAATGTAGAAGAGTGTGTCGTTTGTGATTAAGCATAAGAAGTCAAGTGTATAAATTAACCAAAACACAAATCATTACCATTATTCAATCTTCTACGGTGTTCAACAAATGTATAATTAACCACCAGTTGATATTAAATACTATGGTATAATATCTTATAATATATTTATATTATGTTGTGTTGGCAAAACAGCCATTATTGTTAAATTATAAATATATATAAAATTGTATAAAAGTATTTTTTAAATAAATGTATGAAATAATGATTATTGTATATAAAGACAGAGTCAAAGTGCACATATATGTGTATAATGTATTGTTTAGATTTTTAGGATTATGTAATGGATATATGGTTTTAATATGGTATAAGATATCTGTGACTTTATTGTGATAACTTGGTTGCTTGTTTTGTTTTATAATACCTTATATGATTAAATTGTATTTGTGATATTTAATGTAAGTTTGAATAATTGTTTGAAATGATTTTGTAAAAAAAAAAAAAAAAAAAAAAAAAAAGGTGGAGTCGAAGGGCATATATATGTTTGTGTTCATTGATAAACATTCTGAATTTAAAAAATGGGGACCCAGGAAACCCATGAACAAGCAAGATATGAAGAAGTAATAGGGTAAAAGCTCGAGACTATGGTATGAACATTCATCCTCGGAAAATCATGACTTTGTTTCAGGTCCAGACCTGGACACATTGGATGAGGAGTCGGTGAGTTCTCTAATGCTCTCGCTGACTCAGGAGGTGGGTGGACTCAACGTGGACCTCGACTCAGGGGATGTGGATGCTAGCTCGTTCAGCCCTCTAGCAATGGAGGCACAACAGGTAAGCCCAGTCCAAAACACTGATATTAATATAGCTTCCGGCAGCTCGAAGGTTGAGGAATCAACAGCTCCGTCGCAAGACGTTGTAGCTGAAGACCCTCCCTTCAAAACTGTCACAAGGAAGCGGTTTAGAAAGAGGGCCAAATCTTCGAAATCTGGCAAGGCTTCAGTTGGAAAACCCCACCAAGGCGGTGAGACGGAGGGGGCTGGGCTCCCTACGGGTGAGTCGGCTGCCAAAGTCGAAAGCGCCAAGGTGTCATCGGTGCCCGCAACGAGCAAGGGAGTGAGCACTGGTGTAGCCAAGGCTCCTGCTGACCGGGCCGCAAGGCAGCCCTCGGGCAAGCCGGCGGTCAAGGGTGGAGGGGCTGAGGCTGGGCCAGTAAGATCGAACCTGCCAGACAAGAAGAGGCATCGAAACTCACCTGGCTTTTCTGCACCTTCAGCAAAGAAATTCAGGGGTAGCGAGGGTAAACCGAGCTAATGCAACAGGTGGGGGGTACATGACTGCGGTTATTCCCAATGAATATCTGCAAGTACAGCTCACCAGAGAACAGAGCAGTCGGATACAGGAGGTGGTCGTTGACATGATTGACGATCTTGTAGACGACGGCTCGATTGAACCTAGATTTAACGGTGCTAGCTTCAAGTTTGGAGCTAGCATATTTAATTGTGAAGATAATGAGACCAAGAGTTGGCTTGGGGAGATCGTCTGGCCTATTGGTGATGCGGAGGGCATACCCCTCCGCATTGTCGATGCAAAGGAGGACCTCTCGGCCACCAGATTGGGTGGTTATTTTCCAGGTAAGAGGAGGCTGGAGGATGACCAACTGGCGAAGCGAATTCGCATTCAAAATAAACGGGTTCCTGGAGCCGACTACTGGAGAGTGGCAGGAGTAACGAGGGACGAGAAGGGTTGCTACGCCGTCCTGACTCTACCCAGGAACAGTGCTGCATACCTGAAGGAGCACAATATGGAGGTCAATTACGGCCTCCATAGGGTGGTCCTGAGGGAATTAAAGAAGTCAGCCCGGAAGGAGGAGGGGGCTGGCACAAGCAAACCTAAATGCCCAAAGGTAGCAATACCTGAGGGACCCGAAAACAAGGGGACTCCTAGGGCTGAACCAAAGGGGACAGCGGGGGATGTGGCGCCCAGGGACCCGAGAAAGGTCTCTGGGCGGCGGCTCCCTCGCAGCGGCCTCCGGAGGGGAAGTCCAAAGGAGCCCCTGAGCAATAAACACCAAAATAAACAATGATAAAGCTGCTGCAAATTAATCTCCACCACTGCATAGCAGCGTGTGGAGTCTTGCAGCAATACATGAAAGGTAAGAATATTGATATAGCTTTAATACAAGAACCTTACCTTTTAAATGGCATGCCAGGGAGTATCAGGATGGGGGGCTATGGTGTAGTCTCTTCGTCGGATAACCCCAGGGCATGCATCCTGTATAAAAGGAGTTTAAAACTGCTGCCACTGTGGCATTTCTGTTCCAGATACTTTGCAGCAGCCAGAATAAGCCTCACTACGAGGACGCAGAGGATGGAAATCTGCCTAGCAGCGGTCTACCTTCCCTACGAAAAGGCACCCATGGTGAACATGAATTTCATGGAAGAAGCCAGATGCAACATCATCATGGCCCTGGACGCAAATGCCCATCACGAGACGTGGGGGAGCTCCAACTCCAATCAAAGAGGTGAGCAATTACTTGACCTTATCATAGGTAATAATCTTGACATCCTTAACAGGGGTAATAAACCGACCTTTGTCAATAAGAATAGGCAAGAGGTAATCGATATAACCTTAGCGACCACAGAGATCAGCCATAAGGTGGGAAACTGGCATGTCTCGAACGAGGAAACATGCTCAGACCATAAATATATTAGATTTGATCTAATAACTAACCCCATCCATGCATCGAGCTACAGAAATCCCAGAAGAACAAACTGGGAAGGATATAGCACGATGCTGGAAGGAGAAACAATAAACTTTCCAAGAAGGATTGCCAATAAATGGCAATTAGAGGTGCTCAACACCACACTAACATCAGCCATAACCAAATGTTATGAGTCTAATAATGTAAGAAGTGATGTTGAGAACAATAGAAACACCAAATGGTGGAACAAAGATCTTTAGCAATCAAAGGAAAGCTCTGAGAAATAAATTTAACATTGCTAAGAGAACTGGCAGATGGGAAGATTACAGAGCACAACTGACAACCTATCATAAATCTGTCAGAAAAACGAAAAAACAAGCTTGGGTCAAGTTTTGTCAAGAAGTTGAATCCACAGCGGAAGCAAGTAGGATCAACAAAATATTATCTCAACAGACGCAAAAGGACAAGTTGGGCTCTCTGTGGGACGGAGAGAGGTATACCATGAATAGCATGGAGACACTCGAAGTCCTAGCGAGGGCGCACTTTCCTAGATGCGATGTTAAGTATAACCAAAGCTCATTCCCGAGCAATAATGAATCCCCTGATAGGATGAGTTGGGATAGAGCAAAGGAGATAATAACCGGCAAGAGAATAGCATGGGCAATAAACAGCTTCTTACCATATAAAGCAGCTGGAGTAGATGGCATCTTCCCTGCATTGCTGCAGAAAGGGCTATCAGTACTCAAACCACACCTCCTAGAACTGCTAAGAGGAAGTCTGGCACTTGGACACATACCAAACAAATGGCAGGTGGCCAAGGTCATTTATATACCAAAACCTGGGAAAGAGAATTATATCAATCCCAAAGCATTTAGGCCCATATGTCTGACATCCTTCTTGATGAAAACCATGGAGAAGGTATTGGACAGACATATTAGGGATAATACGCTACTGCTGAGACCACTGCATCACTCGCAGTACGCTTATCAGGCAGGTAAATCCTGTGAGGTGGCCCTTCAACACCTAACATCCAAGATTGAAAAATCATTGGACCAAAAGGATATAATGGCGGGCATCTTCATTGATATAGAAGGAGCCTTCGACAGAACCCCCTACTTGACAATAGAGAGAGCCCTGGAGGAGAAACAGATTGACCCAATCATCCGCCAGTGGATATGCTTGATTAACCCTCCAAGGACGAACGTGACCGTAAGGTAACGGGGTCATTTCTATTGTTCAATTGTTCCCCCGCTACCTGCTTTTACCAGAAAATGGAAAACAACCCTTTTACTACGTTCCATGATCCTTTCCTTTCAGTTTTAAAGTGACAATTGAAGAGTGAACGGTGTTTTCAAGACGTAAATCGAAATTGAAATATTCTGGTTTTTCAACATGAGTCGCCAATTTTGGTAAGTCAATTTTCAACTTTTATATTTATTTATTTTTACAATTTTCACAAGTTTTTCATTTTAAAACATATAGAACTTACAATTTCTTTACATTTCGCATCAAAAAATTATGTTAGCTGATTGCCAAATGAATGTAAATCGCTGTGTTACCAAGCGGTTACGTTCGGCTCGGCCACTACCATTCTTCCACACCCAATTAAAAATGATCGTGCAAGTAATTTTTTCTTACAAAAATAATCTATTTTATGAATAATTAAAATTATATCTTGAATAAATAAATATATTGAAGATACATACGTACCAAATAATATTTTTCGAGACTTTTTTGTGTACCTACTACTCATTACTATATTACTTTTTATGTTATTGAACTAAAAAGTAGAATGTAGCATCGTACCAATTTTCCTGAACTTTTTTTTAGTACCTATTCAAACAATGTTTTTCTTAGGACTCAAACCGCATACAATTTTCTTACCTACATACCTACGTTTCTCAGTAAATTCTTCGACTGATTATAAATTTTCTGGTCTGTTTATGTTTACAGGGAGACTGAAATTCACAGATGGCTGCACAGTTGAAGAGGCTATGCAAATTTTGTTTGCCCCTTAAGACAATGAAGACGAGCTTGAAGTGGAGTCAATTTTTATAGCTCCTCCAGAGCCCAACATTCTTTCTGATGAAGATAGTGCAGAAGAAGATGATGGAGGACTGGTGGACAACCTCAGTGGACATCAGTTAGCGGCTCCTGCTGAACTTCGTTTCGTGGGGAGAAAAAGTGACGTAGAAAAACATTTAGAAGGGTTTAACTCCACAAAAAAAAGGAAATGGATAACAGGTGACCTTTACCACCAACGGAATGTTGCGTTTGAAAATGTGTCTTATGAGAATTTTAAAAATTTGACACCGACTGATTTTTTTGAATTGTTCATCGGAAAAGAAATAATTTCTTTATTAGTGAAGGAATCGGAAAAGTATGCGTTATTCAAGAATGCGCCTAGTCTTCAGGTGACAGCTGAAGAAATGAAAACAGTGATAGCTATTCTCATTCTCTCAGGGTATAATGTCTTACCTGGAAAAAAATTCTACTGGGACACAAAAACAGACATGCACAATAGTTTAGTAGCTGAAGCCATGAGGAGAGACAGATTTCTGCAAATATTACAATATTTGCATATCGCAGATAACAGTGAAATTGATATGAGTGACAGAATGTACAAGTTGCGAACAATGATGGATATTCTGAAGAAAAAATTCCGAGAAAACTTCATTCCTTATGAGCACTTATCGTATGACGAAGGCATGATAAAATATTATGGGAGGCATAGTTGTAAGCAGTTTTTAAAAGGTAAGCCTATTCGTTTTGGTTACAAAGTGTGGTGCCTCAACACAGACTTTGGTTACTTAGTAGATTTCGAAGTGTACCAAGGAAAAATAAATAACACTACAACGACACAAGAAAGCCTCTTTGGGAAAGCAGCCACGCCAATGGTAAACATGTTGGATAGTCTACCTAAAAACAAAAAAAGTTACCCCTACAAATTGTATTTTGACAATTTATTCACCGGAATGAATATGCTCAAATTTTTGAAGAAACTCGGCTATGATGGTACGGGTACTATTCGGGAAAACAGAATTCCAAAAGACTGTCCTCTACCAACAAACAAAGACGTAAAGAAATTGAAAAGAGGAACGTAAGTAACTTCATTAGAAAGACACGATGGCATACTAGTGAGCAAATGGATGGACAACGCCGTAGTAAGTGCATCTTCAACTTGCTACGGTTCCAGGCCGAATTCTCTTGTAAAGAGATATAGCCGGAAAGACAGGAAGAACATTACTGTAACTCAGCCATATATTATTGGAATGTATAATAAACATATGGGTGGAACGGACAGAATGGACGAGGACATCTCTAAATACAGGATATCCATAAGAGGGAAAAAATGGTGGTGGCCCCTTTTTACATGGATGTTTGACGCAGCAACCAACAATGCTTGGCAATTGTATAAAAAGTCAGTTGGAAATATGACAAAACTAAATTTCAAAAGAGAGATATGTCAATCATATCTAAAAAGATATAAAACAGAAACGAAATCGCCAGGAGGGTCATCGTCAGTTACGACTGTTTCAAAAAGAGTAACCAAAAACCTCCGATTTGATCGTTTGGATCATTATGTCAAAGAGACAGAAGGAAAAAAAAGAAGAAGATGTGCTGGAAGTGAGTGTAGCTCTGTGGTGAGAACACAATGTGAAAAGTGTGAGGTTGGTTTATGTATAAACTGTTTTTCGGCTTACCATAAAAAGTAAATCAAACAATATAATAATCAAACAATTGTTAATAATTATATTATAACCAAATAGTCAATAATTATCTTTTGTATCTGTTTCATATTGCATATAATAAAATAAATTCTGAATTTTTTGTAATTAATTTTTTTTTTGTCCCCGAGGACGAACGTAACCGTATGGTAACGCTCGTTTTTCCGTTCTCCCGACGGCCCACAATGAAAACAAATTTTTTCAGCATTTTTTCCATGATTTCAGATACTTTTTTTATAAATCTAAAAAAAAAAATTTAACAAAAAATAAAATATAAAATTACCGTCCTTGGAGGGTTAAAGGGGAGGATAATATATTCCGAATTAGGAGATAACAAACAGTGGGCGGAACCCGCTGGTGGATGCCCACAAGGGGGGTCCTATCGCCGTTACTTTGGTGCATGGTGGTAGACTCCTTACTGAATAACATCAACAAAGCAGGGTTCTACACACAGGGATATGCGGATGACATCGCTATCCTGGTGGGAGGCAGGCATCAGGCTGCCATATTGGACCTGCTTACTACATGCATGGGGATACTGACG
Source organism: Euschistus heros (assembly GCA_003667255.2). Classification (NCBI taxonomy): domain Eukaryota; kingdom Metazoa; phylum Arthropoda; class Insecta; order Hemiptera; family Pentatomidae; genus Euschistus; species Euschistus heros. The sequence goes on from RCWM02000295.1 coordinate 1,179,986, forward strand.
TATTGGTGTGACAACAAGGGTCTGAACATCAACCCGAATAAGGTAGAACTATGCATCTTCACAAACCGTAAGAAGGTGGACATTAGACCACCGAAACTAAATGAAGTCCAGATTAAGATTAGCACACAGGTTAAGCACCTGGGAGTCTATCTGGACAACAAATTAAAATGGGACAGACACATAGATTATGTGTTGTCCAAAACTCTAAGGAGCCTGCCTATGGGCCTGCAAAAGGGCAGTAGGAAAATCCTGGGGTATGAAACCAAAGGTGGTCCATTGGATTTACACCATGGTAATCAGACCCTCAATATTATATGCCACTGTGGTGTGGTGGCACAAAGCGGGACTGGAAAGATCTAAAGTCCAACTAAACAAAGTACAGAGACTAGCATGCCTCCTAATCACAGGGGCCATGAGAACCACTCCAACTGCGGCAATGGAGGTTATACTAAACCTCAGGCCATTGCAGTTGGAGGTAGAAGCGAAAGCTATGATTTCCATGTACAAACTGGTTAAACAAGGATTGCTCTTTGAACCATCTAGAAGAGATGGGCATAAGAGGCTATTAAATAAAATGGAGGGAATAGAGGTGCTCAAAATGAACTCAGACCTCCAGATAAAGAAACACATTGAGATTACCTTCAATGTGGAAACAGACATCGGGAAGCAACACCAAAAATGCAATGGTATCAATTGCTATACCGATGGCTCCCTAACCAAGAAAGGTTCAGGAGCAGGAATATGGAGATCGAGCGACAATAAGAGCACATCTCTCCCCCTGGGGAAATATACCTCGGTATTCCAGGCTGAGGTAATGGCAATCTGTTACTGTGCACAACAACTAATAGAAGATAGAACACAGAACAGAACCATTAAGATTTATACTCAGACAGCCAAGCTGCCCTGGGGGCCCTGAGGAATGTTATAACCAGATCCAAGCTTGTTGAGGATCGTAAACTATACCTCAACAGGCTAGCTGTTGATAACAGAATCTGGGTAGAATGGGTGAAAGGACACTCGAACATAACAGGTAATGAGAAGGCTGATGAACTGGCCAGACAAGGTTCGGACAGCAATCCCACTGCTCCCGAACCTACCAGGTATGCAAGTTTAAAATGTCGTTTTAATTCCAATAGAATGCGCTCTTAGCCTATTGAAGGATTTGCTTATCTCTAAACGCTATTTTGTTTGTTAGTCATTTGTTTACAAAAGTCAGTTGTTTTTAAGTCGTTTACATGGACGTATCATACCTTTCTTTGGTGTTAAAAATGTCTAATTTTAAGCCAAATAAAGAGCATTTGCGGCATGTTATCGAATTCTTGTTGAGACCTATGGCGATGTTGCTCCAACCGTCAGGACATGTGAACGTTGGTTTCAAAGTTTCAAACGTGGTGATTTTGATGTTACTGATCAAAAACGAGAAAATCGACCAAAAAAGTTTGAGGACTTCGAATTGCAATCTTTATTAGACGAAGACAATACCCAAACCCAACAAATGATGGCAGAACAGTTGAATGTCACTAGGCAAGCCATTTCCGATCGCCTGAGAGCTATGGGAAAGATTCAAAAGGTTGGAAAATGGGTTCCACATGAATTGGACGAACGACAGATGGCAAAAAAAAAAAAAAAACGAAAAACTGTGTGCGAAATGCTGCTTTTACGCCACGAAAGAAAGGGTTTTTTTTTGCATCGAGTTGTAACTGGCGATGAAAAATGGATTTATTTTCAGAATCCCAAACGAAAAAAATCATGGGTAACGCCAGGACAACCATCCAAAATCGAGTGCAAGACCGGATCGTTTTAGGAAGAAGACAATGCTGTGTGTGTGGTGGGATCAGAAGGGAGTAGTCTACTACGAGCTTCTCAAACCCGGCGAAACAGTCAATACCAAGCGCTACCGACAACAAATGATCAATTTGAGTCACGCATTGATCGAAAAACGCCCAGAATGGGCTCACAGGCACGCCAAAGTCATTCTTCAGCATGATAACGCTCCTGCACATTCAGCCAGATTGACTAAGAAAACGATTTCTTCGCTTGGTTGGGAACTCCTACCCCACCCGCCGTATTCACCTGACCTGGCGCCTTCTGATTATCACCTCTTCTCATCGATGGGACACTCATTGGCGGAGCAACACTTCAACAATTACGAAAACGTACGAAAATGGCTCGATGAATGGATTTCAAATAAAGATGAAGCATTCTTTTGGAATGGTATCCATATATTGCCCGAGAGATGGGCAAAATGTGTAGAAAGCGAGGGTCAGTACTTTGAATAAAATATATTATACTTTTTTTTAAATTACTGTGTATATATTTTAAGAAATAAACGACATTTTAAACTTGCATACCTGGTATCTGTTGTATAGCCTGGGGCCCTGCGAAAAGTGAAATTGCAAGGCTCTATAACAGAATTGCCTCTCAGAACTGGCAAATGGAACAACTGAGACAGTCAAAACTGTTTCTGGGAGGGCACTGCAAGAAAAGAAGTACACAACTTCTTAATCTTGACAGAGCCAAGCTCAAATACCTGACAGAAATGTATACAGGGCATTGCAGATTAAACAAACATCTCTGCATAATGAAAATCAAGACCTCACCGAACTGCAGATTCTGCAACAGGGAGGATGAAACGCCTTACCACATTATATGCAAATGCGATATGCTGGCAAGGAGGAGGTTTCTTCATTTTGGGGAAGAAATCATCCTAGATCCGAGTGTGGACATAGACCCTATTAGGATTATAGGGTACATGAAAACACTAGGACTGTACTAAAAAATAGTACAGGATAAACGGCATAGGCACAATGAGCCTCAAGGCTGAGGTGCCACCATAGCCGGGGGAAAAAAAAAAAAAAAAAAAAAAAAAAAAAAAAAAAAAAAAAAAAGAATAGCAATTACAGCTTTTAACAGTATGCTTAATTCTAATCTTAAATTAACCCCTAATGAGATAGCATTCAGAACAATAAAGAGGGAAATAGATTCAACAGAAGCCTATGTTCAAAAGTACCATAAAGACTTACAACTAATACATGAGATAATTAAAAACAAAATTACTAAAGAGAAAGCGGATAGAACTGATAAATTAAATAGAGACCAGGAAGAATCACCAATTCAGGAGGAAGAGGAAGTACTTCCTCAATCCACGATAAATCCAAAAGGTTGAAAAATCAATTCATCAAAATTTTAGTATGATGAGAAGATGATTGCTTCTTACTGTCCAAAGAAAAATAAAATAGTACTCCTCATATTCTCCATGTGTTTCACTGGCACAGTACTTGAAAAACATGAAGTAGTTGAATTCTAAAACTTTACCAAAGAAGGTATAAGACCCTATGTATGAAATTTCGATCAAGTCCCATAAAACACTAGTGTTCTAGCACTATGCTAAGAACCCCATACTCTTGTGAAACCCACGTTTTTTCAGTATATTTCTCGCTTTAACTCTGGAACTATCTGTCCGATCTGAAATTTATCTTTTTCATCTAAAAGCTGATTAAATTTACTATCAGATATTTTATATGAAATTTTGATCAAGTTCCGTGAAATACCTACTGAACATGTAAAATTCGTCATATATTGATATGTATGCCAAAATGTACACATTTAGCGTGCTGGCATGGGTATTTTACGGTACTTTATAAAAATTTCATATTTGAAGTCAAATAGTAAATTTAACCGGCTTTCAGTTGAAAAAGAGAAATTTGGGATCGGAGAAATAGTTTCGGTGTTATAACCAAAAGAGTACTGATAAACGTGATTTCGCGGAGAAGTGCGACTTACCGCAGATTAGCCAGTCTTCGGGTGCATGTGACAGTCAAAGCACTGAACCGATTTTAAGTTTTAAAATTAAGTAAATTAAGTTTAATGTGACGTTTTACAGCTTTTGACAAGATATTGTATTTTTCCCTTCACCACAGTTCTAAAACTATTGACTGAGGAAAAATATTAATAGAACCACATTGTTACAAATTTGATTTGCTATAATGATATATAGATGACCAACTTTGATTTCTTATTTCTTCATTATATCATTAATTTTTTTAAATTATAATTAGTATATGTTAATTTTTTTAATTTTATCCAGTTGATCCTGTTAAAAATAAAGTAGCAAATATAAAATTAAAGTACAGTAGAGCGTCGATTATCCGAAAGTCGGTCATCCGAAACGTCGGTTAACCGAAATTTAAAAAATCTTATTTTTTTTTACGACTGGCGTCATGATTATTATGAAATATGAATGAGTCATCGTTTTTTTCGGAAAGAGAGAAGGGGGTTCCTCCGCTCTATCCCCTCTACACACACAACACAATACAGAGCCTAGTCTAGTCGTGGGAGTCTAGTCGTCGTCTTCGTACTGTTCCCTCGTGCCACTTCCACCTTACATCATTTTGTGTAACTGAAATCAGTGTACATATTGTGATAACTGCGTGCTTTTCTTTGTTGTGCAGCGTGTCTTCAAGCAATGTCGGCAAAACGTAAACGTGTTGTTCTCAGTCTATCTGATAAACTAAAAATTGTTGATCGATTAAAAAAGGGCGCAAGTGGATCAAGCTTAGCTCGGGAGTTTGGCGTCGGGAATTCAACGATAACTGACATTAAAAAGAACAGTGAATCTATCATAAAGTTTGCTTGTGTACTAGACAGTGAAGAAGGAAGCTTGCATCGAAAAACTATGAAAATGGCAGAAAATCAGGACTTGGACACTGCAGTATACACATGGTTCGTGCAGGTTAGAAGCCAAGGCCAACCAATAAGTGGTCCTTTGATTTGCGAAAAAGCGTTGGAAATGAACAAAAAACTAGGGGGTAGTGGCGATTTTAAAGCATCTACTGGTTGGCTTAAGCGATTTAAATCTAGGCATGGCATTAGAGAGATAGACATTCAGGGGGAAAAGCTGTCAGCTGACACTGATGCTGCTGAAAAGTTCAAAGAAATTTTTAAGAGTTTGCTTGTAAACGAGGGATATAAGGACAATAACGTCTATAATGCTGACGAAACTGGGTTATATTGGAAGAAAATGCCGACCAAATCTCTTGTTTCTAAAAAAGAAATGGCAGCGCCAGGATTTAAAGCCAGCAAGTCTCGTATAACAGCTATGGCTTGTGGAAACACCTCGGGCACACATAGACTTCCTTTGCTGCTCATTGGAAAATCTATGAATCCACGATGCTTTAAAGGAATAAAAAAACTTCCGGTTATCTACAAAAACCAAAAAAACTCGTGGATGGATACACAAATATTTATCGAGTGGTATGATAGTGTATTCATCCCAGAGGTTAAAAAACATCAGATGGAAATTGGGGACACTGGAAATGTGCTATTGGTAATTGATAACGCTCCGAGTCATCCCTCAAACCTTTCACTTGAGAGAGAAGATGGAAAGTTTAAGGTGATTTTTTTGCCACCGAATGTTACCTCAGTCCTTCAACCCATGGACCAGGGAGTGATCGAGGCTTTCAAGCGTTACTACAGAAAAGCATTGCTTCGTAGTGTACTAATCGGCCAAGAAGAAAATAAAACAATCCTTCAAATCTACAAAGATATTAACTTAAAGGATGCTGTTTACATGGCTGCAGAGGCGTGGGCTAATGTCAAAGAGTCTACTCTAAAAAAAGCCTGGAACAAGCTTTGCCCAACATTTGACTCTGAAACTAGGCCTTCACCTGAAGAACCAAGGAATGAGACCTTTGTTTCCGAAGTGGTTGAGCGGTTGAAAGAGTCCTCAGGATTTGAAGAATGTGACCAAGAAAACATTCATGAGTGGCTTGAGTGTGACGAGGATGATCCTGGCCATGAATTGTTGACAGATGACGACATAATAGCGCAGACCCAAGTGCCTAAAGATGACACGGATGATGACGATGATCAAGATGATGACTACGTCTCGGTTGAAAAAGGACCGACCAATGAAGAAGCCTTCCTGTGCTTTGAGACTGCCATCAAATGGTTGGAACAACAAGATGAATGTGATGCTATGCAGCTGCTTTCTTTAAAACGCCTACGAGACTTGGCGGCAAAAAAAAACGTGTGTCAAAGCTTAAGCAAACCAATATTTTAAACTTTTTTTATTAGGTTAGTCGGTTTCTACTACATAATATGTATGTACATATGTATATCTAAGTCAAATTTGTATGTGCAATCCCATGTTTCTTACACTTTTTTATACTTTTCTGTTACCTATTAAAGGTCTACATAGTCAAAAAAGTGTTTTTTTTTTTTTTTTTCGCTTTTTTTTTGTATCCCACCCATTTTCCTACCCTCAACAAAGAACTACATAAACGTACATACATATTATGTATGTACATATGTACATACTTCCAGTGATGTTCGATTATCCGAAAAATCGATTATACGAACACCCCTCGGCCCCAATTGTTTCGGATAATCGACGCTCTACTGTAATTTTAATGCTCAACAACTTTATTCCTCACAATTTTTCTGAGAAACGGTCGTGGATACTTTATTATGAGCCACTAGCTGACACATCTATTTAAACATATTATAAAATTGTGTTTTATGTTTTAGGAAAGGTGTCAAAAGAAAAATTGATGAGAGTAGAGATGTCAAAAAAGTATACACCTCAGAGAAATTATTAAAATTATTGGAAGAAGATGATGAAGATGACCTGCTGAATGAAGAAAGTGATGAGGAGTTGTGCGAGATGTTCAGTGATGACGACGATGAAGAACAACACCCTGTACCTCCTACAGTTCCTTCAACATCTACAGGCAATTTATACCTGTTATCTCAAGATAATGGTCGTATTCTGCACCTCCAGCATCAGTAACACACCCGGCACATCTCAAGGTATACAATTTCATACCAACCGGCCTATTGTGCCAGATGTGCCATTCGTATGGCAGCCAGGAATTGTTCTGAATTTTGATAGTATAACCGAGCCTAGGCAGTTTTTAGATATATTATTGGATTCGCAAATTATTGAACATATTGTTCAAGAAACAAACCAGCATGCACAGTTTTTGCAAACTCTTCCAAGCCATGGTAAAACCAAAAAGTGGAGTGTACTAACTGTTCAGGAATTCTTAACATTCCTTGGAAAGTTGTTCCATATGGGAATAGTAGTTCTCCCAAAATTAAATCTTTATTGGGCTACTGACCCTCTGTTGTTTGATTTCCCTAACTTCCATCGGTGTATGCTGAGAGGCAGATTTTTCTAAATTTTCCGTTACTTACATTTTTCTGCAAATCCACAACCTGGTGATCTTCAGCCAACAGATCGTTTGTACAAAGTTTCCATGAAAAGATGGAACAGGTCATAATACATGAACAAAAATTATGCATAGACAAGTCTACTCTTCTTTGGAGGGGTCGGCTCGCATTTCGGCAATATTTAAAAAATAAAACCTATCTGTATGGCATAAAAATTTACATGCTAACAGATTCCAATGGATTAGTCCTGAGGATGATCGTTTATACAGGTGCTTCTGATCCAAACTCTAGTGGACGAGGTCATACAGATAACGTTGTCCTAAGTCTCATGGAACGCCATCTTGATGTGAGCCATGAACTATTCATGGATAATTACTATACAAGTTTAGGCCTTATCCGCTATTTGCTAGAAAGAAAAACGTATACGACAGGTACCCTCAGGTCAAATTGAAAAGGGAATCCAAAGGAGGTTGTTACAAAAAAATTAAAAAAAAAACGAGACCGTCGAAGTTTTTACTGATGATTGTACTTGCATCCTCAAGTGGAAGGATAAAAGAGACGTATTAATGATTATCAGTAAATACACTGCTAAAAAAGTTGCATCCAAGCCACGCCACGGGGTCGAGAAGGAAAAGCCCGAGGCTGTGGTTCAATATAATACGTCAATGGGGGTATTGACAAATTTGACCAGATGAAGGCGTACTACCCTGTCCAGAGAAAGACACTGATGTGGTACAAAAAACTTGGTGTGCATATGATGCATATATTATTTGTAAATTCATATTTCATGTATTGTAAAACTGCCAATCCTAAATTAAGTTTATTAAATTTTAGGAACAATGTAATTAAAACTTTACTGCCTGGAGAAAACATACCACCAACTGTTGGCGATTTAGTTCCTCAAAGGTGTTCTTTGAAATCCTTAAGAGGTTTTTCCAAATATTGTTTGGGATATAATGAAAAAAGTAAAGGTGGTAGGAAAAATTACTTGAGGTGTCATGTGTGTTACAAACATTCTATAAAAAAACAAAAAAAAAACTGTTTTTCATTGTTCAGCATATCCGGAAAAACCTGGGCTCTGCCCAGTTGGGTACTTAGAAGAATTTCATAAAAACTTCAAAATTGAAAAACTTATGGCATTTAATTTAGTTATTTTTGTACACTAATTTAATGTTTTATATAAATATATATACATATATACCAGGGTCAGTCAAATATAAACAAGACTTTTATTACTATACCCAAGGTACAGGTTGTAGCAGGTAGCCATGTTTCAGTAGTGGTAGGGGGCAGCCTGGGGGAGGGGGAAAGCTGCAACAATGCGTTCTCAATGCTGTTTTGTTTGTCATTGTAGTCATGTCTGAACAAGAGGTTGTACCTACAGTTGCGCAACGAATTATTATTAAGTTCTTGACAAACGAAGGTGTTAAACCAAGTGAAATTTTAGTTAGACTGACAACTCAGTTTGGGGATAAGACTTCACGTTCTCAAGTGTACGATTGGGTTAACAAGTTCAAAGGCGGACGTGAAACAGTTGAAAATGAAAGTCACAATAGGCGTCCAAGGACCAGTTTGACTAATGAAAACATTTGTGCTGTTCGTGAACTTCTTGAAAATGATCGACGCTTAACGATAGATGAAATTGCCAGTGAAGTGGGAATTAGTCATGGTAGTGTGCATTCCATCGTCACAGAGCATCTGGGTTTTCGGAAAATTTGTGCAAGATGGGTCCCTCGGCTTCTGACTCTCGATCAAAAACAAACCCGGAGAGACATTTGCCAAAGGCTTTTGAATCGGCTTGAGAGAGAGGGGAATGGTTTTTTAAATCGCATAATAACCTGTGATGAAACGTGGGTCCATCACTACACTCCTGAATCCAAAATGGCGTCAATGGAGTGGCGAAGGAAAGACGAAACCCGCCCTGTGAAAGCCAAAACACGGTTGTCTGCTGGAAAAGTTCTTGCCACAATCTTTTTTGACTGCAAAGGCGTTTTGCTTATTGACTTTTTACACGAACGACGTACTGTGAACGCTGCTTATTACTGTCAACTTCTTGAGCAAGCAAAAGCAGCCTTTCGGAACAAAAGGCGTAAACAGCCAATCAGAGTTTGCTTCATGACAATGCTAGGCCTCACACAGCTGCCTTGACCCAAGAGAAATTACGCCAAATTCACTGGGAAACATTGGAACATCCTCCCTACAGCCCAGATTTGTCTCCATGTGACTTTAACCTCTTTGGTCCTCTCAAAGAAGCACTTGGTGGAAACCGTTTTGAAAGTGATGAGGAAGTACAGGAATTTGTGTGCAATTGGTTCAAGACACGACCTCAAATCTTTTATGAAGAAGGGATCCATAAGCTATCCTCACGCTGGGAAAAGTGTGTGAGACTTGAGGGAGACTATGTAGAAAAGCAGTAACATGTAATCATTGTTTTGTTTAGCTTTAATAAACGTATAAGTTAAAAGTCTTGTTTATATTTGACTGACCCTCGTATCTATACAAATTACTGTATAGAAATTGACTAACTCATATTACATCCCCACCACAACCTCCTAAACATGGTATTCATATCATTTATCAAGTTGGAAGGAATGAAAAAACTTAACTTCTTCATAAAAGATAGTTTGCTACAAAGACATGTAGTGATAATTGCATACTGGTTCAGGATTAATTTAAAAAGGGACATTTTAAGAAAATTTGAAAATGACAAAGGTGTTTTAATACTATATGAAGTTGGAAGAATCTATGAGAACTGTATAAAATAACTGACAGGACAAGGTATGAAAGGTAGAAGTTGCCCTGTGCACATGTGCCGATTCCTCTAGATACTGTGCCAGAAGCTCAGCTAATTCTCTTCTCTCATTCATCTCCTGCCTCTCTCACCTCAGTCAAGGGTTGGCTGACTGTCTTCCAGTTACCAAGCTACTGGTTATTTTAAAGCTAACAATATATCCAATATTACTTGGATCACCAGCTTTCCCCTACAGAGGACCCGTGTGATGGATTGCTAAATGACTTTTGTTAAATAAAACCTGAGATTTAAATTGTACGGAATTATATTTTAGATAAAATATTTTAATAAATGTTTGAAATGTGAGTTGATTTAATTTATTAGTAATACATGTGATGGGGGGCAAATGGGTAGGGCAACGGGAGGGCTAGAGAAGGAGATAGGTGCGGGGATCTCCTGTCCTCTTAGCGAATCAGGCAAGCAATAGTGCCCTACTCACTGCAAACCTGACTCCAGCTCTCCTTATCCCTATCAACGCCTACTGTCACCTCCTAGCGGTGCCCCCTGGAGAATCCGATGGGATTCACGAACGACAGAGGCGGGGTCTCTTACTACGGTTAGGGGCCTTGTAGACACCCAAGTCAGGTGGAGGGAGCTCGAGCTGAGACTGAATGGCAGAGGGTGTATAAAAATATACTGTCTCTTATCGACCCACTTGGGGCACCAGGCGACACCCCAAGGTAGTAGGGAAACCTACATAGCCCGCTGCAGGGATAGGGAGCTCACCTGTAGTGTAGTTTAATCGCTCCCATACTCGTGGGAACAAAATGCCCAAAAACATATTAAATAAATTCAACCTTAACTCGTCCGAGGATGAACTTTCATCCTCGGATGACCAAGAACATGTTTCAGGTCTCGACCTGGAAACTCTGGACGAGGAGTCGGTGAGCTCATTGATGCTCTCGCTGACTCAGGAGGTGGGAGGACTAAATGTGGACCTCGGCCCAGGGGATGTGGACGCTAGCTCGTTCAGCCCCCCCAGGCAATGGAGGCACGGCAGGTAAGCCCACTCCAACATACAGATCCTAACATAGCTTCCGGCAGCTCGAGGGTCGAGGAATCAGCTGCTGCGTCGCAAGACGCTGCGGTTGAGGATCCTCCCTTCAAAACTGTCAAAAGGAAGCGATTTAGGAAAAGAGCTAAATCTTCGAAACCTGGCAAGGTTTCGACTGGAAAACCCCACCAAGGCGGTAAGATGGAGGTGGCTGGGCTCCCTAAGGGTGAGTCGGCCTCCAAAGTCGAAAGCGCTGAGGTGTCATCAGCGTCCACAACTAAGGCTGCTGGGCTCCCCTCGGGTGAGTCGGCGGTCAAGGGAGTGAGCGCTGGTGTAGCCAAGGCTCCAACTGGCCAGGCCGCAAGGCAGCCCTCGGGCAAGCCGGCGGTCAAGGTCGGGGGGGCCAAGGTTGGGCAAGTAAAGTCGGGCCTGCCAGACAAGAAGAGGCAGCGTAATTCACCAGGATTTTCTGCGCCTTCAGCAAAGAAAAATCAGGGGTAGCGAAGGGAAACCAAGCTACGCCCAAGTTGCAGGTGAGAGGCACATGACTGCGGTTATTCCTAATGAATATCCGCAAGTGCAGCTCACCAGAGAGCAGAGCAGTCGTTTGCAGGACGCAGTTGTCAATATGATCGACGGTCTTGCAAACGACGGCTCAGTTGAACCAAGGTTTAGGGGTGCTAGCTACAAGTTTGGAGCTAGCATCTTTAACTGTGAAGATGAAGAGACCAAGAGATGGCTCGGGGAGATCATCCGACCCATTGGCGAGGCGGAGGGTATCCCCCTCCGCACAGTCGATGCTAAGGAGGTCCTCTCGGCTGTCAGATTGGGTGGTTATTTCCCAGGGAAGAAGCTGGAGGATGACGAACTTGCCAAAAGGATCTGCGTGCAGAATAAAAGGGTTCCTGGCGTGGACTATTGGACGTTAGTGGTGGCCTCGAGGGATGAGAAGGGCTGCTACGCTGTCCTTACTATGCCCAGGAACAGCTTAGCATACCTGAAGGATCGCGACATGGAGGTACACTATGGCCTTAATGTTGTGGTCCTGAGGGAAATTAAAAAGCCAGCCCGGAAGGAGGAGGGGGCTGGCACAAGCAAGACAAAATGCCCAAAGGTAGTAATACCCGAGGGACCAGAAAAGGCGGGGACTCCTAGGACCGAACCAAAGGGGACAGTGAGGGATGTGGCGCCCAGGGACCCGAGAAAGGTCTCTGGGGCGGCGGCTCCCTTACAACGTCCTTCGGAGGGGAAGTCCGAGGGAGTACCCGAGCTGTGAAAAGCAAATGATAAGGCTGCTGCAGATCAACCTTCACCACTGCATAGCAGCGTGTGGAGTGTTGCAGCAACACATGAAAGGTGAGGATATTGATATAGCTTTTATACAAGAACCCTACCTTATAAATGGCATGCCTGGGGGCATCAGGATGGGGGGTTACGAGGTAATCTCCTCATCGGATAATCCCAGAGCATGCATCCTCTATAAAAGGAAACTAAAACTGCTGCCTTTGTGGCACATCTGTTCCAGAGACTTTGCAGCAGCCAAAATAAGCCTCAATATGAGGACGCAGAGGATGGAGATCTGCTTAGCGGCTATCTACCTCCCCTACGAAGACGCACCCAGGATAAACCTGGAACCCATGGGTGAAGCCGAGGGCAACATTATCTTAGCCCTAGATGCAAATGCCCACCACGAGATGTGGGGGAGCTCGAACTCCAACCAAAGAGGTGAGCAATTACTAGACCTAATTATAGGAAATAACCTTGATATTCTTAACAGGGGGAATAGACCGACCTTTGTCAATAAGAATAGGCAAGAGGTAATTGATATAACCTTAGCGACTGCAGAAATCAGTCACAAGGTGGGGAACTGGCATGTCTCGAATGAGGAAACATGCTCAGACCACAAATACATTAGATTTGATCTAATGACCAACCCCACCCAAATGTCGCCCTACAGGAATCCCAGGAAAACAAACTGGGAGGGGTATAGCGACATGCTGGAGGGGGAACTAACAAACCTTCCAAGAAGGATTGCCAACAAATGGCAACTAGAGGTGCTCAACACTGCACTAACATCAGCCATAACCAAGTGCTATGAGCTCAACAATGTTAGCTGTGGAATTGAGAATACAAAAAAAACACCAAATGGTGGAATAAAGATCTTAGCAATCAAAGGAAAGCTCTGAGAAAGAAATTTAACATTGCTAAGAGAACTGGCAGATGGGAAGATTACAGAGCACAACTAACAATCTACCACAAATCTGTCAGAAAAAAACAAAAAGACAGGCTTGGATCAAGTACTGTCAAGAGGTTGAATCCACGGCGGAGGCCAGTAGGATCAACAAAATACTAGCAAAACAGTCGCAAAAGGATAAGTTGGGCTCTCTGTGGGACGGGGAGAGGTATACCATGAATAGCATGGAGACACTCGCGGTCCTGGCGAGGGCGCACTTTCCCGGATGCGATGTTAAATACATCCAAGGTTCAGCCACAACAGGTGATGAGCCCCAGGGGAGAGCGTGTTGGGGCAGAGCTAAGGAAATAATAACCAGCAAGAAAATTGCATGGGCAATAAACAGCTTCTTACCATTTAAAGCAGCTGGAGTAGATGGCATCTTTCCTGCATTGCTGCAGAGAGGACTACCACTACTTAAACCATATCTCCTAGAATTACTAAGAGGTAGCCTGGCACTCGGACACATACCAAATAAATGGAAGGTGTCCAAGGTCATCTATATACCTAAACCTGGGAAGGATAATTACATCAATCCCAAGGCGTTTAGGCCCATATGTCTGACATCCTTCCTGATGAAAACCATGGAGAAGGTACTGGACAGACATATTAGGGACAATACGCTACTGCTGCGACCATTACACTGCTCGCAGTATGCATATCAAGCAGGAAAATCCTGCGAGGTGGCATTACAACACCTAACAGCCAAGATCGAAAAATCATTGGACCAGAAGGAGATTATGGCGGGCATCTTCATAGACATAGAAGGTGCCTTTGACAGAACCCCCTACCTGACAATAGAGAGGTCCATGGTGGACAAACGAGTGGATCCGATTGTCCACCAGTGGATATGCTCGATGTTAAAAGGGAGAATTATATACTCCGAATTAGGAGATGGCAAACTGTGGGCGTTACCTACGGGAGGATGCCCACAAGGGGGTGTTCTATCACCACTACTATGGTGTATGGTGGTGGACTCCCTACTGCACAACATTAATGAAGCAGGATTCTATACGCAGGGATATGCGGATGATATCGCTATCCTTGTGGGTGGCAGGCACCAGGCTGTCATATCGAATCTGCTTAACACATGCATAGGGATACTGACGGAATGGTGTGACAACAAGGGTCTCAACATCAATCCGGATAAGGTAGAACTATGCATCTTTACGAATCGGAAAAAGGTGGTAATCAGACCACCAATACTGAACATGGTCCAGATAAAGATTAGTAAACAGGTGAAACACCTGGGAGTCTACCTGGACAACAAATTAAACTGGGACAAACACATAGAGTATGTGACGTCCAAAACCCTAAGGAGCCTATGGGCCTGTAAAAGGGCAGTGGGCAAAACCTGGGGAATGAAACCAAAAGTGGTTCATTGGATCTATACCATGGTAATTAGACCAATGATATTATATGCCAACGTGGTGTGGTGGCACAAAGCTGGACGGGCGAAGTCCAAAGTCCAGCTAAATAAAGTACAAAGATTGGCGTGCCTCCTCATCACGGGAGCCATGAAGACGACCCCAACTGCGAGTATGGAAGTTATGTTAAACCTCAGACCACTACAGTTGGAGGTAGAAGCGAAAGCGATGCTTTCGCTATACAAACTTGTCAAACAAGGACTGCTCTATGAACCATCTAGAAGAGAGGGACATAGAAAGTTACTAAATATAATGGAAGGGATTGAAATTCTGAAAATGAATTCAGACCTCCAAATAAAGAAACACATTGAAAGTAATTTCAATGTGGTAACAGACATTGGGAAGCAACATACAAAATGCAATGGCATCAACTGCTATACCGATGGCTCGCTAACCAAAAAAGGGTCAGGAGCGGGAATATGGAGAATGAGCGACAATAAATGCACATCCCTCCCCTTGGGGAAATATACCTCGGTATTTCAGTCCGAGGTAATGGCAATCTGTTTCTGTGCTCAGCAACTAATAGAAGACGGAACACGAAACAGAACCATTAAAATTTACTCAGATAGCCAAGCTGCCTTGGGGGCTCTGAGGAATGACACAACCAGATCAAAGCTTGTAGAGGATTGCAAAATATACCTCAACAAGCTGGCTATTAACAACAGCATCTGGGTAGAATGGGTCAAAGGCCACTCTAACATTACAGGGAACGAGAAGGCTGACGAGCTAGCCAGACAAGGTTCGGACAGCAAACCCATTGCTCCTGAACCTATCTGTGGTATAGCCTGGAGTCTAGCAAAAAGCGAAATAGACAGGCTCTACAACAACATTGCCTCTCGGAACTGGAACGCAGAAAAACTGAGACAGTCCAAACTGTTTCTGGGGGGGCTCTGCAAGAAAAGGGGAATACAACTCCTCAATCTTGACAGAGTCAAACTCAAATACCTGACAGAAATGTATACAGGGCATTGCAGATTGAATAAACACCTCTGTACAATGAAAATTAAGACCTCACCGACGTGCAGATTCTGCAATAGGGAGGATGAGACGCCTTACCATATCATATGCGAATGCGAGATATTGGCAAGGAGGAGATTTCTTCACTTTGGGGAAGCAATCATCCAAGATCCTAGTGTGGACATAAACCCTATTAATATAATAGGGTACATGAAAACACTAGGACTGTACTAATTAGTGCAGAATACACGGCACAGGCACAATGAGCCTCTAGGCTGAGGTGCCATTATAGCCGGCTAATAAAAAAAAAAAAAAAAAAAAAAAAAAAAAAAAAAAAAAAAAAATACATGTGATATATATTTTAATAGCAATTGGAAAATATCATAACAGACGATAAACAAGTTGAAACTACATATTGCAACCAGTGTAAAGACAAGGGGCGGCTCTGTATGGGTTCATGCTTTAAAAAATATCATTATTACAAATAAAGTTATGTAAAGAAAACATTTCCATAATTTATGTTATTTAGAATAGTATTTTTTTTATAGCTTTATATTTTTTAAAATAAGAGAAAAACTTTTCTTTTAATTTATATAAGTATTTTGTAGTTGTTTTTTTTTTTTTATTCTTATAAGGTTTTTTTATTTTCTCTTTTTTGTAAATTATTATTTCTGAATTATTAGGAGGAGCTTTGTTCCATTTCTAACAAGGGGAAGATTGAGACGATTTTCTTTGTTATTTCAAGTAGCAATTTTCCTAATGAAGTAATAATTATTTTCCCCATTTTTTCTATTAAAAATATATGTGACAACTGTGTGTTGTCACTCACATGAGAGATGGTTGAGTTGAATAGAAAAACAGAAGTACTATTGAGGCAGCCAAGACTCAGAGATAATAATGAAACAAAAACAATAACATAGTACTGTAAATTATGTCCGACCTACAAGACAAACTTTTAATGAGGATTAAAGTCATAGAAAAGAAATATCTGTGGAGGATAGTGGGCACACTGAGGACTGATGAGAAATAAGACCATAAGAAAGGAAAACTATCTATTCTGACAAAAAGACAAATTCACTAATTTGGACGTTTTTAGGGAGAGAGAGAATAGGATATTAACAAACTAAAGGAATAGGTAAGACATGAGGATATCAAAGAACACACAAGGAACGTGTACAAATAAAAGAAAAGGATACAGGAAAATCACAAGTCGAATTAAAGGCACTAGGATCGACTAAGAAATGTGGCCAAGTGGCTGGAGGTACCTCCAAATTGAAAGGCAATGAGGAAGAAGAAAAGATGATTAATATATTGTTTGGATAAAATTATATGTTTTTTTAAAATTAACTCTAAATTATTAGTTTGGCATAAAACATTTCATAATATCTGGGAAGAAAAATTTAACCAGTGCGTTACAATAGTTAAAAATAAAAAAAAAATATACTGATACATCCTACTTCTGATTTAAAGTACCCCTACAGAGCCTATATGGTGCTTTGCTCTATACAACTCAAGAATACTCCACAGTGTAATGAGGTCAAGATCTTGATGCTGCGGCTAAACACAATGACTTCAAGATGTTCTCTTGAGGGAACCTTAACATATAAACAAAGCAATATATAAACCAGAAGAAAACACGAAGGGCAAGAATTACGATAATTAATAAGAAAATATTCTACTACTATATTATAGATATCAATACATAACTCTACTAAAAAAAAAAAAAAAAAAAAAAAAAAAAACTCTACTACAAACAAAGCCCTTATCCCAACTGTTGTTCAACAAATAATAAAAAACTTCAATTAAATTACAGTACAATCTCGATAATCTGACACATGTGGAACCAGAGAGAAGTGACGGATTACCAAAAATGACAGATTACTGGATGCAATGAAAAAACCCCACAAAAAAAGACAAAATTATTGCATTTTTAACAAATATTTAAAAGTTATTTATAGAATAAAAAATCTATTATGCAGATCTACTTTAAGGTACTGGCATTGGTACATGATATGAAAGGCAGTTCTGCAGGAAGCCGAATCTTCATCCCAATGAGAGAAAGTTTTGTTCAGTAATAGCCTAGAGGTTATAGATTTTCTTGCTGGCATTATAGACTTGTTTTGGACCCAACTCTTGAATATTAAATGCAAATTTATCTTGGAAAGGTTCAAAAGCTGAATGATCAGATGACAGTTTTTTCTCCTGTAATAGCTAGAAACCTTTATCTTTTCCAGTGATTTTATTGTAGGACACATATACACTTTCTTCGGATATTGGTGTTTACTGCAGTTGTTCTAGAATTAATCATTCAAACAAGAACTCGATGGCTCCTCGGGTTGAGAAAGGTTCTGATGAGAGTGGTGGATTACTGGGAGTGTCAGATTATTAAAGGGCCAGATAATACAAGATTGTACTGTACAACATTCTTCAACAAAATTTAAGAGGTTATCTGATGTAACCTATAATTATTAAAAATAGATAAATAAAATGTTTACCACTATAATCCACGGAGAGTCACCAGACAGAGCATGCACAGTCAACTGGCGGGAATCCATTTTATAGAGGACTTGGATGTGACCAAGTTTCAGAAAGGTCCTAACATGTTCCGTCCATATTTGTAGCCTCGACCCAGTTGCTTTAGTACCTTAGGGAAAACCACTTATTATGGAAGAGGAAAACAAACAAGAATAAAAAAAAAAAATATTAGAACTAGGCAGGAAAAAGGATATCTCAAACACTTCAGAATCAGTGCCTTAATCTAACAAATAATAATACTCATCATCAAGTCATTTTAAGAACAATACATATTAAATAATAGGTAAATAAACAAATTTAGTATGAAAAGAAGTAATAACATAAAAATATTAAACTTAATTACCTGTTAATTCTAGTCCTTAACTCAAATGATTACAAATAAATAAGGCACACCATAGGTAAGTAAAAGTTGACTTCTACATTTTACATGATGAATTCATAAGACCATGTGAAATTAGGTGATTCCTACATTAGACACATAACAGAATGCTAATCTGCTTCCCTAAAAAAAAAAAAAAAAAAAAAAAAAAATGAAATTATACAGTTATTCACTGGGGATAAAAAAAACCCAATAATAATAATAGAGTGGAATGAAAATTTTATAATTAATACACAGCTGTTATGCAGGCATATTCGAATATGTTGTTTAAGCTATGTGAAACGTAAAGTTATGATTATCTAAAGTTAACACCATGATAAATATGAAATGAACACATATAATACATACAGAAAGTGACATTATTTTTCAATGCATATTTTTGTTTAATAGTTCAACATTTTAATGTCTGTAATAAAATCTATTGGAAAAAGCATTTACATAATTTGAAATGGAAAATGCACATTTTCTCTAGAAAAAAGTATTTGAACATAGCACTTAAGAATTTAATTCAAGTTCTCAGTCCATTGACAATATACAAAATTATAACTTTCCAAACTGTACGAGGTGTGATCAAAAAGTACTAGGACTCTATTCTAGGACTATGTCTCACAGCGATGCGGTTGGCAGCATTGTATTGCCTGACTCAACAGGAACACAGCTGTGTTTGCAGATCAATCATAACATCACTGAAAGTAACATTAGCACAGTTTGTTTGAGGTTAGTTTTATAGAGTTGGGCTATTTTATGAAAATGAATGTGAAAGAAGAGCAACGTGTTTGTGTGAAACTGAACAAAACGTTTTCTGAAACCTTTTTGATGTTACAAGAGGCTTTTGGTGAAGAATGTCTAAGCCGATCATGCTGCCATCAGTGGTTCAAGAGGTTTAAAGATGGCCGAACATCCACAGACGACGATGCTCGTTCCAGACGCCCTTCAACGTCAATCAATGATGACAATGTTGCTAAAGTGAACGCTCTCGTACGATCAGACCGTCGACTAACAATCCGTGAAATGGCAGAAGAGTGTAACATTTCATTTGGGTCATGTCAGGAAATTTTAACTGTAAAACTTCAAATGCGTCGTGTTGCAGCAAAGTTTGTGCCAAAACTGTTGACTGAAGACCAAAAACAACACAACAAAACAACATGTTTCTAAGGAACTTCTTCAAAAGGCAAATGACAACGAAAGCTTCTTGAAACATGTCATTACGGGAGACGAGACATGGGTTTTTGGTTACGATGTGGAAACAAAAGCCCAATCATCACAATGGACATCAAAAGGTTCTCCAAGACCCAAGAAAGCACGCCAAGTCAAATCAAATGTGAAGGTCATGCTTACGGTTTTCTTTGACTGTAAAGGTGTTGTCTACTATGAATTCCTTCCACAAGGTCAAACAATTAATCGTTTTGTTTATCTTGAAACCCTCAGAAAATTGCGTAATGTTGTGAGAAGAAAGAGACCTGAGCTGTGGCAAAGTGGTGATTGGGTCCTTCAACATGACAATGCTCCTGTTCACTCTGCATTAGTTATCCATAACTTTTGTGTAAAAAACGCAATGACTGTCATTCCTCAGCCCCTCCTACTCACCTGACCTGGCTCCAGTCGACTTTTTTCTTTTCCCGAAGCTCAAGAGACACCTAAAAGGACGAAGATTTCAAACAGTTGACGAAATTAAAGAAAAAACAATGGAGCTGCTAAACACCTTTACAAAAGAAGAGTTTTTTCTGGGGCCTTTGATCAGTGGAAACACCGGTGGGAAAAGTGTGTAGCTTCCCAAGGGGAGTACTTCGAAGGAGACAAATTTGAATAACCTGTATGTTGTATGAATAAATGTATAAAAATTCAGTCCTGGAACTTTTTGATCACACCTCATATATCCTAACCCACAAAAATGCATTCTCACTGCCCTGAAGCAAACA
Source organism: Euschistus heros (assembly GCA_003667255.2). Lineage (NCBI taxonomy): Eukaryota > Metazoa > Arthropoda > Insecta > Hemiptera > Pentatomidae > Euschistus > Euschistus heros. The sequence goes on from RCWM02000295.1 coordinate 1,200,394, forward strand.
CTAAAAATGATTACATTTTGGAATTTACCCAGTCAATCAGTGCTCAAACCAGACAGTTTTGGAAGATAATTTTGGAATTTTTTCTCTAAAATGTTCATGTTTTTTTGGGATACTGAATGAAAATATCAAGTTTTCATTTAATTTTTAAATGTTTTATAAAAAATAAAACAACATAATCCAAAGTTTAAAGGTCTATACAAAACTAAAATAAATAAAATTGTTATAGAAAATATTTGTGATTTTTGGTACTAAGTCAACTTCTCACAAGGTGGAAAATTCTAAATATGGATTCAACATGCCAAACAAAGTTATGAACTGTTAAAAAAAACACAGTTATGTTCTCAAAAATTACCACTTTGCCCTTCCACTCTACATATACTTTTCCATAAGATTGCATTAGATAAATCCTTCATTAAACGCTCTTTTCCTTACAGAATTTCAAACCTATCCTCATCTGTATGAGCTGCTTCTTGTCCTACATATAAATATCACCTCGTCTATTCTTATCTTTTAACATAGTTTTTTTTTTTTTTGCTCTCGGTGACTATAAATATTGTTTAATACTTATTTTAATTTTCTTTTTAGTCCCTTGTACTTATGATTAAAAAAAATAAAAACAAAAATTAATTTTGTACTTATCGAGAAAATATTAATTAAAAAGAGTTATATTTAAGGACTTTGGCCAAACTATCAAGGAGAAATCATGCAGGTATTTTAAATTGTCCTAAAGCGGTATTTCAAGTCAGCAGGAAATTAATTTATTATTTTTTACTTTAATTTGACTATGCTAAATAGATTTCATTTTCAGTTTTATTCTCTAACAAATATATTTTATATTTTGAAATGTATATTTAATCCAATAATTTTCAGTATTTATCTTACAAGGGGACGTTTGCAGTTGTAACTCACAGATTTGAATGCCGATTTTTGTGTGAGTAGTAGGGACCTATAATAGTGCAAAACTAGAGTTATAGCCGCCAATGGGCATTAGGAACCGAGAAAAAAAATAAAATATGAAAATCACGTTTTATTTTTTTTTCTCAGTTCTCAGTCAAGATAGAGAAATGATTCTTTCACGTTTAATTGAAGTTATGTAAGGTATTTGATATAAAAATACTTTCTTTATGCTCAAGACACCACCCGGCTTTAGGGTGCTCAAAAACTCTAAAAAAATGACAAAATTCCAAGGAAATCCGCTGTAAATCAGTGGAAACTTTTTTTTATAAAAAACTGACCTCAAATCTCGATTTAAAAACCCATAAAACCCTTATATGTGAAATTTTATCAAAATCAAAAAATATTGATTTTTTACCCCTTTCGAGGAGGTTAAAATTTTGAAGTTGAGATTTCAACAACATTTTCTACCGGCCGTAACAAATGCTGTGTTCAACTGATTGCAATAGTAATAGCATCACTAGAATCAGCATACATTCTGCTTTTTATCCATGCCTATAACATTGGATTTACTCCCGATTTTAGTGGACAAAAACTGATATGAATGAAAAAATCCAAGGTCAGCTATAACTTGAGATATTTCAATAAGGGGAAATCCTACAACCTCCGGATTTGGGGTAAACTATGCAGTTTTAAGGCTTCTAGATGACCTAAAATTTTGTCTTAATCAGTTGCAAAATATGTGAGATAGCGCAAATTATTTACATTTTTTCAGAAATTGACAGCCCCTGGCCTTCTAAAATCCTACAAAATTTTAAGGTAAAAAAAAAATTATTTTTGATTTCGACAAAATTAAGTTTCTACATGTTTTTTGAGATGAGGAATCTGAAAAAAATATCAGTTTTTAGTTACAAAATTTTCCTCACCTATATTATATAAATAAAACGTTTTAAAATGACATATTTTTATTTCAAATTGCATAGAAATCCTAAGATTGATGAATAATCTAAAATTAATATCAGGTTTCGGTTTAAAAAAATTTATATATTTTTTAAATGGTCTTATTTGAAATTTATTGTGTAAAAACTAAAATAATTATAGAAAAAGATCATTTTATATCAGTCTTATTTATATAATATAGGTGAGTAAAATTTTGTAACTAAAAACTGATATTTTTTTCAGATTCCTCATCTCAAAAAACATGTAGAAACTTAATTTTGTCGAAATCAAAAATAATTTTTTTTTACCTTTAAAATTTTGTAGGATTTTAGAAGGCCAGGGGCTGTCAATTTCTGAAAAAATGTAAATAATTTGCGCTATCTCACATATTTCGCAACTGATTAAGACAAAATTTTAAGCTCATCTAGGAGTCTTAAAACTGCATAGTTTAGCCCAAATCCGGAGGTTGTAGGATTTCCCCATATTGAAATATCTCAAGTTATAGCTGACCTTGGATTTTTTCATTCATATCAGTTTTTGTCCACTAAAATCGGGAGTAAATCCAATGTTATAGGCATGGATAAAAAGCAGAATGTATGCTGATTCTAGTGATGCTATTACTATTGCAATCAGTTGAACACAGCATTTGTTATGGCCGGTAGAAAATGTTGTTGAAATCTCAACTTCAAAATTTTAACCTCCTCGAAAGGGGTAAAAAATCAATATTTTTTGATTTTGATGAAATTTCACATATAAGGGTTTTATGGGTTTTTAAATCGAGATTTGAGGTCAGTTTTTTAAAAAAAAGTTTCCACTGATTTACAGCGGATTTCCTTGGAATTTTGTCATTTTTTTAGAGTTTTTGAGCACCCTAAAGCCGGGTGGTGTCTTGAGCATAAAGAAAGTATTTTTATATCAAATACCTTACATAACTTCAATTAAACGTGAAAGAATCATTTCTCTATCTTGACTGAGAACTGAGAAAAAAAATAAAACGTGATTTTCATATTTTATTTTTTTTCTCGGTTCCTAATGCCCATTGGCGGCTATAACTCTAGTTTTGCACTATTATAGGTCCCTACTACTCACACAAAAATCGGCATTCAAATCTGTGAGTTACAACTGCAAACGTCCCCTTGTTAGTAACATGTTTTTTTATTTAATGGAAGAGTTTACTTGTATTTTATTCAGTAAGTAATATTGTCTACAGAAAAAACTATGAATTTTTAATTAGTGCTTTCATTGATAACTATGATGCATACATTGATATTACATATGTTAGTACAGGTGGATTAACAAGAGTGACTGCCAGTTTAGAAAGAATATGATTTATAATTAGAAGGAAAATCTATTTAAAATTAGATTTAAATATTTATTATCATTATTACTTAAATACTAAAAATTTATTTAAAATTAGGTAACTACTAAGAATATCCACTTTGTAAGGAAGAACAAAGCAATACACATTGTAAAAGTAAAAATTATTTATTTGAAATATAACCTTAACCCTCCAAAACCGGGAATTATTTTCTTGAAAAATATTTGGATTTTTATACATTTTCCCATTCCTATGATGATACAGAACTCAAGAAAAATAATAAAAAAAAATTTATCGATTTCAACATCACAGGGAGTTATTTATGCTAACATAAATGTCACACTAGGCTCTCAGCCTACTATACTATATTCAAATTACAAAATTTGATAGATTTTCATTAGGATAGAAATAATAACTAACATAATAATTTTTAAAGTTAGTTTATTGAACAAAATTTACAGTTAATTAATTACTTTTTAAAAAGTAATAGTTAATACTAATATGTATTATTAGGTTACAGGTAAAATTAAAAGGTACTATTCATTTTTTATGATATGAATGAAAACATTTTACACACAATCCCACTTTGCATTTTGCACAAATAGTGCTCACAGTACTTGAACATGTTTCACTTGCGTATCTCTTGCGCTTGGAGATGGGTTCAACAAAGTGATCCATCCGATCATAGCGAATATCAATTGGAACTCGTAAAGATCTGGGACCTGAAGAAGTAGAAGCCCCTGGTGACTTTATTGGTACTTTGTACCTCTCCAAGTAGCACAAAATAACTGCTCGTATAAATTTCTAAAGGACTTTTTGTCTTAGTTTTTCGGTCCCCTATAAGTTCCTGAAGTTTTGCCATTTAAATTCGGGACACCCTGTGTGTGTGTGTGTGAGTGTGTATATATATATATATATATATATATATATATATATATATATATATATATATGTATAATTTTTTATAGTTATAATTACCATAAATGCATTGCTGTGATGGTCTATTATATATTTGCTTTAAATTCAACCTTACCAAAAAGTGACAACATATAAGAAATTATTAATTCTAAAAATCGCAGGGGGATCATTATTAAGAATAGTAGAATATATTAGTGATGAATATAAAAAATACTGAGATGTTTATTTGGTGTTTAGAATTTATAAAAAAAAGTGTTACCATTTGAGAGGGAACAGTCAATTCAAAAAAAATATTATCTATGAAACATAAATTTATAATAGTGATTGTCATTATCAGGGCATAAAACAATATAATAGGAATATAGAAACATAAGCTAGTTGTTCCAAAAGAAGCTGAGTGTTTAGAAACATCACTGATAGGCTGTAACACTGGCAAAATAACCTTACGTATCTATATTTATCCGTACTTTATATAAAAGGACAAGCCATTTTTTGTTTATGATTACTAACCACAAAAACTACTGAATCACTCTACACCAAAATTTTAACCAGATCATCTTTAGAGATTTAGGAAGGTTTAGCAATAATGAAATCTACTGCTTTTCAATTACTTTGTTATTATAATATTTGGATAACAGAGAAGTTTGAAAATTGAAAATTGGTGGCGAACACCATATAGCACTTGAAATTGATAATAAAAAATTTACACATACAGTAGAACCCCTCATATCCGACTCCTCGGATTATCCGTCACCCCTCCTCCCACCATCATCAAATGTTTGATTATGTGGATCATAGTAGTGCAACCAAGTTCCTCTCATAGTTACCTATTATGGCTACCCCAAAACGTAAACATACTGTATGCACGCTTCAGAAGAAATTAGAAGTTCTTCAATGCTTGGAAAATGGCGAGTCAGTTCAAAAATTATCTTCTGAACTAGGGGTCACAACAATTAAAAACTGGAGGAAAAACAGATAGAATATCCAATCATACACCATGACAGTGGAAGGGGATGAAGCTTTGAAAAACAAATAGATGCTTAAAAAGCCTAAATTTGATGTCTTAGATGATGCTATCTGGGCTTGGTTTTGCCAACAAAGATGCAATGGAACTCCTTTGTCAGGTCCTGATTTTTTTAAAAATGAATTTATGTGCAATTAATTTGTTGGCTATGCGTAAATATATGTATACTTCCGTATTTTAAGCTTCAGTACTTATTGTGTTCAATATGTTTTGTATTCAATAAACACGTACATTTATGTACATGTACATATGTACATAAATACTCGTTTATGTGTGTTTTTATTAATGTTTTGTTGTTCCTCGGATTATCTGATCTTTTTTGTTATCCAACCTTGCTCCGGTCCCGTGGGTGACGGATATGAGGGGTTCTACTGTATATAATTAAATTATTAGAAACAATTTAAATATAAGGCGTGACATATTGATCCCAGAGAGGTTTGAAAATTGATCAATAGTGGTTAGTGGCATTCTGCAATGGAGTTTACAATGGTAAAACTACAGAACACATTAGTACCAAATTTTAACTAGATCATCTTCATAGTTCTAGAAAGGTTCAGCAATAATAAAACTTTAAAAATAATATGCTGGGTGGCAGAAATGAGGATGGCCACAAAGCCATATACTTTCATGGTTGAAATTTGTCAAATTTTGAAAATCAATTCTCACCAACGTTAAGTGTTGTAATTTTAGATAAATAAATATACATTTAAAATATTTTTCAACTTTGAGATAAGTCATAAACTTGACAAAGTAAAACCTTTCCCTGCTTTAAAATTATAATGTCCTCCCTAAATATTGTTCATTATTAGCAAAATCTAAAAGTAGTTATAATCATACATGTTTCTCAAATTTCATTCCATTCTCTTACCTCTCTACCCTCCCTTTCAGGTAGCACTAGAAATTTCCTTTTACTGATACTCCAGGTAACAGCTGCTGTTAGGTGTTAGATGGGGTTTCATAAAAAGAATCAATTCTATATTAAATAATTATTTTGTTTGTGATGTTAAGATAAAAAATATATTTTGCTGATAAAAGAATTGCTATTACGAAATTCCAAAATTTAAAACATTCTTTGCGTATTGAACAAATCGTCTTGGGAAAAGCATCATCATATGAACATGGCCAATTATGAGCAAACGGTGAATCTGATTTTTTTAAAAAACAATTTTCCTGAATTTCATTATGTGCATTAACAAAGGAAAATATAAAAAATCTTATTTTGATAGAAAACATTTTTGCTCGTCCTTGGAGGGTTAACCAGAGGTAAGAGTGTTCAGAAAAGTCCAGGTCAAACCAATGATAAGTTAATAAAAAAATTACTTAATAAAGTAGTTGATTACTTTAAAAAAGAAATGAATATATACACCAACTAATAAATACTAAAAGGTCTTGATGAATAAAAACTTCAAAATAAAACTACTTCAAGGATTATTGTACAATAGTAACCTTAAAGATGTAAAGAGGAAGGTTTAACCACACTTCAACGGTAAGATATAGAAGTATTTATTACTATGGTGATTATTTATCCTACTATCATACAAGAGTTTGAAAAAAATCATGGGTACTTATGTAGTATATAGGCCTCTGTGATTTGAGATTAGGTAACAGTGGTTATATAAAAGAACTATAACAACTTTAAACATATGTTTATTGGAAATTAGATATTTTGTTCTAACCGAAAATCTCTTATATCTTTTAAAATTTCATCAAAGGGATCCTCTTGTTTTAATATTTCTTCAGTTTACAGTGTTTTAACTTACATCTCCATCTAACACAATCTGAATAATATAATTTCATAGAATGTTCATTACTGCATACCTTTTCTTTCGAAATAATGTCCTTTTCCTGAAAAAAACCTAACTGCACTTTCTTCAATATTAATTGTTCTAAAAAGCCACTTAAAATTGTGCATATGAAACAATATTTATAATATGTATTGTTTTTGTATCTGAGATGTAAGGTTATTATATTTAAAGATTAAGTCATATGTTTACTAAAAGTAATATTCATAGAATCACGTTTATCTGGTATCAAATAGCAGGGGCCCGTATACTACACAAGTACTAAATCATGTTTTAATATGAACTTTAAAAGTACGATCAGCAATGTTTCCGCACTAATAATTAAGTTTTAATAATTTAAGATGGACATTTTTATAGTTAAACATACCTTTTGTATGGTCTGTTAGTTGATAATTCAACAAAGATGTTTCTGAGCTGAGTGGCCAAAACTTAAATACTGTCTTCATTTCAAACAAAATAATAATGTACTCCTGTTTGAAATTAGACATCTCAGATTTATATTTTACTCCTGGAATACTAATGACAAAAGAAGTTTCACAGCAGAAGCAGACACGTTTGAACAAAACTGCATTGCTGTTGAAAACAAGATTGTTCAGGTTAATACTGGGTACAAGCATTGTAAAAGATAGGACACAAATTAAACAAATAACTAATTTTAAATTTGTATAATAACAGTCATTAAGTTACAAAAAAAATGGTTAAAATTCAATGATATTTCATACTATGTTAAAATTAACTGTAACTGAACATAAAAAAAGTTCACAAATGGAAAGCACTATAAAAATAGTTTATTTTAAAGTATTACACATTTATTTAAATGAAAAATATTTATTTTTCAGATATGATTTAAACTCCTAATTGGGAGAATAATAAAATAATAAGCTTACCAGAAGACATCATACCTGAAGCAGCCTTAATGAACCAAGAACATACAACAGTGGCAACGTTGGTTATAATGAAAGTAGGGCAATGAGTAGGAGCCAGCGTGAAACGGGGGAATGAATTAAGTTACTAGTTATGTAATATGTATTCATATATTTTAATTTTTGTTTCACTATTTATTTTTTTTATTTTTTACTCAGTCTTTCTAATTTGTAAATGTATTCACTCATTAAAAATGCTAAAGAGTGTAATTTTGATAAGATATATACTCTCAATTAATATAAAATTTGTATATTAATTATTATTTGTATATTAAATAATAATGGTTTTACTTTTTTAATAATTTATTATTATTTGATAATCGCTTTGTCAGATTATATTTGTTTAAAGTTTTTATTTCGTCTGTTGGCAGCAATAGTCTTCTCGGTATTAGTGCGGTAAGTCTTGTATATTTAGGTTTTAATTAATTTAAATTAAATTACCCACCGCCTTTACTAAGTTTTAAATATGTATCGAAGTTTAACGTGTGTGGTTTTGTTTAATCAAGTAGCATGTGTTTTTGTGTCGTTTTTAGGTAATTTTGTGCTCTAATGTCACTTTTTGTGAAACTATTTGATAGTGTCGCTCTTAGTGTTTCAGTGGTGTACTCTTAAATGCAAAAGTATGAGGTAAGACAAGATTTATTTATAGATTTTTGTTTTTTTATATTAAAGTATGAATATTAATATTTCATTTTATATTTGAAAGAGGTCTGTTGGAAGTTCTAATAATTTTCTATCTGAATAAAATTCTACCAGGATTCATGACTTGGAAAGTTTATTTCTAATTTTTTTTCCTTAATCTTCTATATAATTTTCATAATTTTCAAAATATTGATTTTGGATAGTTTTTTTTTTCTATATCAATGACTGTTTGCCATAATTATTGTTGCAGTTTTCTCTTTTACAACTATTAGGGATGTATTTTCATTTTATAAAATTTTATTCAGGTCTTGTCTTCAAGTAAAATGGTTTTGTCACAAGAAGTAACACTTAGTAGCGGTAACTGTTACTTACTGTTCCAAAGTTTCATTACATTTCATTAATACTGTTACAACTATGTGTGTGCTTTTAATCGTTACTTCCAAGGGATTGCCCGATGCTTTGGTTTTACTATCCGATTTCTTTATTATTTCAATATTTCGATTAATGATTGAGTGAAAATGATGTTTAGATATTATTTGAAATAAAATTTGTAACAAATTAATAAAAGATTATAATATTTATTATCCCAATCTCTTTGTATAAAATGAAATGTAAGTTGAGAGGGTTACATTTTTGGTGGTACCACACACAGAACTGTTTTAAAATCTTTTTTTAATTAGAATAATTTAAAAAGTTAAAAATTTTTTTTTTTTGATAATTTGTAAGAAGCTGGCAATACTGAGTGCCTTGATAACCTGTTATAACCTCTATATATATTAACCATGGATCATGGAATTATAGTACTACGGAGAAGCCCTTCCCGTATATTGTTCCGTGAGGGGCGAGACCAAAACACTAACTGGCCACGCCCACTATGCCCAACTGGCGACTTGCATTCCATATAGGCTTGGACAATTGAAAGGGTTCGTAATAAATAAAATAAGTAAATCACTAAAGGAAATAAATCATTAAAATAAAATAACAGCAGTCTAAAGCGTAGGAAGCCAAAATTTGAACTGATAAGAGGTTAATATACTGATAATACGGTTCACACCAAAATGGCTGCCTGCCCTGGCTATTGAGAGGTAAGCCCCCTCCACTTGTCTATAACTCCATGCCATGGATATTAACCGATGTATTAAAAAAATAATTTTTAGAGAAAAAAACAAAACCGACTTCAAGATTAAACCTGCATACACAAACTTAACTAAAAAATAAAAAATAATATTTTAATTGCTTCAAAACAAAAACCATTAAATGAAAATCAATGAAATTATCGATACTTATATACCTATTCACAATTTATGATCAGTTATCTTTGGAGTCGGTGTCAGCCAAGAAGGACAGTTTAATCCTGCCTTTACAATAAACTTTCGAATGACCGGAGACAGCGGTGCGGCGGTGATGAAACAGTGGGAGGATCTTTCGATTACAATTTCTTTTCAAATTCTGTTTGTTTTGGTTGGCACCGACTCTAAAAATAACTGATCATAAATTGTGAATAGGTATATAAGTATCGATAATTTAATTGATTTTCATTTAATGGTTTTTGTTTTGAAGCAATTAAAATATTATTATTTTTTATTTTTTAGTTAAGTTTGTGTATGTAGGTTTAATCTTGAAGTCGGTTTTGTTTTTTCTCTAAAAATTATTTTTATTTTTCACTTTTTAGTGGTGAGTGTATTTTTTTGTTTATATAGTCAATTGCCAAAATAGTTCGACCCTGAAACCCTGAAAAATAGTTTGAGTTACTGAACAAAGGCTTATCGAGGTTATCATTCCACATTCCTTCATGTAATTGGGAAAATTGAACACAAAATGGGAGTTGAAATCATTTTTCATTAATGGGTATGTGTATGTTGTTTGTACATACATATAAAATCATTGATACAGAAAATTAAATACCTGGTACCAATTTATCATATAACTTTCAACTGAATTGCGCTTTTTTCTGAGGGTGCCTAAAAGTAGACTTACCTCCTTCCACTAGTGGCGATCTTTTCTTTATTCTTTAGGACGGTTGAAAGAGAACTACGCGGAATTCGGAATTCACTAGCAACAAACGCCCAACTTCTTCTTTCTCCTTTCTGCACTTTGCAAATCAATTTTAACTTTTCGTTAATTGAAAGAATTTTCAATAGCCACTGTAAAACCACTCGAGTGAATAACTAATAATAAGTGACTGGTGTAACTATGAAATGGAAAGACAAACAATGACAGAAAACAGGAAAACAAATTACACATGAAATTCTTTTAATTTGAGTTCGAGTTATAGAGGCGATGACTTCTAATAGTTCGTTTTATAGAGGTGGTCCTAGAAGTTTTCTCTTTTGAACCCTATTTTCAGTTCTACTTATTTTCGACACAATTTTTCACGTTCTTTGTCTGAAATCGTCTCATTGAGGTGAAATTTAAGTGTAATGTAATTCCGACCGCAGATTTTGTTCGACTTATTTAAGAATTTAGCTTATAGAAGTACAACACATCAAGAGTTGATTGTATATGTAAATTATTTTTGTTAATAATTTAGATTTAGTTACCATGGAGATTTTAGATAATCATAATCATAAATATATTTAAAATGTAAGGTTATATAACAGTGATTTTTATTAACTGGTTTTTTGATTTTTCTTAAAAAGTGCTGCGTTGATTTCAAAATATTTTTTATGGGACTACCTCTGAAGTATGCCCTACCGGTCTAAAAAAGAATCATCAAAATTGATTAAGAATTGACGAAGGTTCTCAACTCAGCTGTATTTTTTTTTTTGTATGTTATGCGATTACTCCGTCAATTCTTAATCAATTTTGATGATTCTTTTTTAGATCGGTAGGACATACTTCAGAGGTGGTCCCATAAAAAATATTTTGAAATCAACGCAGCACTTTTTAAGAAAAAAAAAAACAGTTAATAAGTGATTTTATTAACTGTTTTTTTGATTTTTCTTAAAAAGTGCTGCATTTCAAAATATTTTTGCATAATTGCATAAAAGTATGCCCTAACGATCTAAAAAAGAATCATCAAAATTGATTAAGAATTGACAGAGTAATTGCGTAACATACACACAAAAAAAAAAAAAAAAAAAAAAAAAAAAAAAAAAAAAAAAAAAAAAAAAAAAAAAAAAAAAAAAAAAAAAAAAAAAAAAAAAAAAAAAAAAAAAAAAAATAAAAAATAAAAATAAAAATACAGACGAGTTGAGAACCTCCTCTTATTTGAAGTCGGTTGATTAGAGATGGGCATAATCGATGATTTTCATAATCGAATGATCCTGTTTCGAGTGATTGAGATAATCGAATGATTTCATAATCGATTATTTGAAGAGCAAAAAAAAAAAAACCTTTTATAGAGAGAGATACGGTTATCAAATTACGCTTTTCCTTTTTTCAATAAATATTATTCTACCTTTTTATTTAAAAAAAATAAATAAATAATGTATTCTTCCTCTCTTCTCTTTCCAATTTTGTCCTTATCATACTACTTTTCGTTATAGAAATCTATTTGCAATGATTCCCTGATTAATTTTTTTCAATCTGATTCACCTCCTTATGATTCAGCATGGATTATCTGTGGTATTACAAAAACTAGAAATCCTACAAGTTTTTTTTATTTAGTATTCCCAACACTTGAGAAGTGAGCGATGAAAGGAATAGTAAGAATGGAAAATGGATTATTTCCTTTTGCCTTGCTAATGACACCAATCATGGGGTATTTGTTTGTTTGTTGGGGTTTATAGGCATAAAACCTTAGGTTCATCAATGCCTGTGTAGTTCTATATATATATATACGTTTATTTTCACATAAGAATTAGGGTCAGGAAGGCTGCCACGAACAGAGGTGCGCTCCCAAGGAGAGACGAGCCGCACCCGCCGAGCAGGAAACGCGCCACAGCTTGCTTATTTATATGAATACATAAATGGGGGGTTTTATGCACAATAATTAAGGAAGAGAAACCATTAGTTACCTCATTTTTTTCCAAAATTTATAACTTGGCTCAATTTAAGTACAGATTATAGAGTAATTAAGTGTTTAATATATGTAAATTATCAAACATAAAATTCATTAAACAAATATTTAAAACGGGAAAGTTTTTTTTTTTTTAGAAAGAAACACACTAATTTTTCAGTTTTTTATTTAATTCATGTAGAAGCCTATTTTGGCACAGCTTTAGGGGGAGGTGTCTATGTCAACACACTAAAAGTACTGGGGGGTGGGGGTGGAGCTAAGGGTAGGGGGGCGCTCTAAAGGTCGGTTTTTTCAGTTTTACGTTAATAACTCGAAAACCCTTGCCTCTAGCGAAAATATGTTTATGTACTAAATTAATTCACATGAAATTGTTTACAAAAAAGGTTCTACACATTTTTTTGCTGGGATCAATGCTTAAGAAGATATAGTGGGGGGAATATAGAAAATGTAAAAAAACACGTTTTTATTGTTAAAATTTATATATTAATTGTTAAAATTCCAATGTTTATTGTTACAAATGAATAGTTTATTATTAATTATTGAATAACTATTGCTAAAAATAAAATTATTGTCGTTAAGCCTAATATGCATATTATAGTACTTGCTGTAAGTCGCACTTTTCCTCAAAAACACGTTTGTCGGTACTCTTTTGGCTATAACTCCGAAACTATTTTCCTAATCCCGAATTTTTTTTTTCATCTTAAAGCTGGTTAAATTTGTTATCAGATACCATATATTTAGTTTTAATTACGTGAAATATCCTTTCCACCTCGCTGAATTCCGCGTACCGTTGTGAAATCCTTATTTTTTCGGAACATTTCTCATTATAACTCTAAAAATATTTGTTTTATTCCGAATTTCTTTTTTCCATCTCATAGCTGGTTAAATTTGCTATTAGATCCTATACATCAAATGTTGATAAAATTCTGTGTAATACCCTTAACGACAATAACTTTATTTTTAGCAATAAGCATTAAATTAATAATAATAAACTATTCATTTGTAAGAATAAACATTGGAATTTTAACAATTAATATATAAATTTTAACAATAAAAACGTGTTTTTTTTTTACATTTTCCATATTCTCCCCACTATATCTTCTTAAGCATCGATTCCAGAAAAAAAAATGTATAGAACCTTTTTTGTAAACAATATCATGTGAATTAATTTAGTACATAAACATATTTTCGCTAGAGGCAAGGGTTTTCGAGTTATTAACGAAAAACCAAAAAAACCGACCTTTAGAGCGCCGCCCCACCATTAGCTCCACCCCCACCTCCCAGTACTTCTATTATGTTGTTAAGGACACCTCCCCCTACAAGTGTGCCAAAATTGGCTTCTACATGAATTAACTCCTCTAAAAATCCTTCATTGCTTGGACTAGTATATTAACATGTTCCATGCCTTATAGGCATACTACATGTTTTACAATGTTATTACAAATTTAACATGATTAGTTTAGCATAACGTAGTGATACCAGAAATATTTAAACAAAATCACAAAAAAAAAAGAAAAGAAAAAACGAACAAAAAAACAAAACTAAAGCCAACAAGAAACTACCTCCGCTGCCCATCATTTGTCAGTTTGTCTAAGGCGATCTTTCGTATAAATGTTAGTAAGTCGGTCTTAAATTTAGAGAACAAATTTTGTTCTGTCTCTGGCCATGTTCCATGTTTGAGAATAATATTTTTTAATATTGTTATTAAAATATATTTTAATTAATTATTTTGATTAATTATTTTAATATTTAATCGACTCTATTAAAATTTTACTGTCCGTATGTATTATAATATGTGCGTTAGTCTTTTGAGGTTCGTTAATTATGTATTCCGTAACTTTCAAAACAGCATATTTTTCGGCTTGGTTATTTGAACAGTACGGTTCTAGTTTAGACTGATGTTCTATGGTTCTGCCATCTTGAGCTTTAAATAACCATGCACATCCAACGTTCTCGCTGTCCTTACTACCGTCCGTATAGATTTCTGTTTTGTCGGTATTAACTAATTAACATTTGGGTGTTGTCCACAAATTTGATGCAGGATGTATCCAAAACGTACAGTCTGTGTTTTTTTCTATTTTGTCTAATGTTAGGTCTTTATATCCTGTCTTTTTGTTTTTAATATTAAAAAATGTCGTTAGTTCGTCAATTTTTAATTGAACTGGCAAAATACCCGCCAATAATGTCGCAGCATCAAATGACAACGTGCGATATCCTTTGCATATTTTGATTGCAATGATCAAATTTGTAGCCTTTGTAGTTTTATAACATTTTTTTTTACGAAGTACAGCTGGATGCCAAACATGTACAGCATAGAGCATTTTAGGGAGGATAGCTGCTTCATATATTACTTCTAAAACCTCCGATTTAAGGCCCCATGTTGCTCTAGCAGTTATTGACAGTTCGTTAATCATCCGTAGAGTGTCGTTATAAAGGTTGTCTAAGTGCCTGTCCCAATTTAGTTTTCTATCGAAGAGTACACCTAAATACTTTATTGTGTCACATTGGGCTAGTCTGACTGTATTGAGTAGTATGTCTAATTCTGGTACTCTCCTTTTTCTTGTAAAAATAATGAATTCAGTTTATTATCTCTAGTCCAATGTTCTAGTCTTGGTGGTGTCAGATTTGCTATTTCCTGGAGTGCATCAAACTCTTTTCTTTTTATAAGTAACAGTAAGTCATCTGCATAAGCTAGTAACGTTGTATTTTCATGTAAGTCTGTTTCGAAAACTGTATTAATTAATACGTTCCATAATATTGGTGATAATGCTGATCCTTGAGGAGTTCCTAAAATCAGTTTCTTTTCTATTGAGTGATAGTTTGTCTGAGCAGTAAGTTTTTTGTGAGTGAAATAATTCTGAATAATTTTGTATATGTTTTTTGGGCAGTCATATTTTTTAAGATTATGTAGAACCGCAGGCCACCAAGCATTGTCAATAGCTCCAGCAATGTCTAAAGAAACTAATAATAAGTTACTTTTTTGGTGGAGCGTGTTATTGACTTACTGGAGAGGGATGTTGTAGTCAGCGTTGGATGCCATTTTCTGTATTTCAGTTAAGTATGAAGGGCAGTTTCGGTCGAATACAGAATGGCAAGTAGAGCGCTTCTGCTGACTTCTTGTAACTTTATTGACATTTTCGCAGCTTATGCATTTGATTTCTTGAGACGTGCAGTCATTCGCCGAATGTCCTCCTCCACATCTTGAACATGCCACAGTCCCTCTGCAATCTCTAGTGCTGTGGTGAAACTTCAAGCGCTGCCCGCATCTTCTTATTCTAAAATAATCTTGAATGATAACTTTTTGATGGCCCAGGCTAATCCTATTATAGAGCAGTAGTTCTCTGGTCCCTGCATCAACTTCTAATACTGTGTGTCTAGTATTATTTCTATTATTAAGTATAACTACCGGCCTTATTTTATCTTCCTGAAGGGGTATTTCTTCGTTTTGAGCCACCATGTACTCTATTATGTTATCCAAGGTTATGTCTTCCTTGATAAATTTAACTAAAACACGCGGATTTCTTTTCGATAATTTACGGTACGACATTGTGTTTGAATCTTTAATTTTCTCTTCAATTTTATTTAAATCTCTTTCACGATCAGTTTGGATTACCAAAGACCCTTTTTTAGTTTCCATAACCTTTTGAAAAGGAATTCTTAATTATTTTGGGTTTATTAAGGTTTTAAATTCTTTCGTAATCTGATTGGGTTATAATGACTGTTTAGGTTTAATAATAGCTTTAAAAACAGGTCTATGTTGTACTTTCATTACCACTTTTTTTGTGATTGAGGAATAACTAATTTTTTATTTGGGGATAGGTTATGTACAGTGACCCCAGATTTATTACCTAAATCATTAGATTGAGAACAAAGATTACTTACGTAATCTTTTAAAACCGTTAATGAGTCCTGAAGTTTCGGTTTTAACTCTTTCTTCAAGCCCTTCGTCATAACATCTATTGTTTCAATAACAAATTTGAAGTCAACCATATTTTCGGCCATCTTGCAGGAGTATCCCAGGTAATTCTTATGGAGTATGTTATTACAATTATCTAAGTTATAAATTACGATGTAGGATAAAATATGTTGGAACTTAAAAAATTGCTATTTTTTTTCGCTCTTGAACCACTGTGCGACGTCTTGCGCAGTAATGAACCAAGTACCAGATACGATGCTTTATTTGATAGAATCGTACAAGAATATAATTTATCTGAATACTTGGATGAAGTTGAGGAGATATAAGATAATTCGTATGATTGTTTTGTCTGGATTTTGAAAAAAGATTTATCCCCCCTCACAGGTTTTCTGTAAAATTCGAAACATTAATAATTAATTTGGACACCATTTTGAAAGTAGTTTCTAGTGAAAAATCAATTTAATATACCGAAATTCACTGAGTTAATGCTGGAACTAAAGATTTATATCTGAGACATTATTGGTGGTATTATACGCCAGTATCTTTCCATAAATTGCTTTTCCATGGCCCCAAAATGTTGGTTCTTCTTTTAAGTTTGTAAATATCATATGTGAGTCTCTATATACATTTCACATTAGTTTATACCATAATAAATTATTTTATATGTCATTTTTGTGTTGTTTAGTAACCTAAAAAAATAATAAACCTTGTCAAGACGAAATTGTGTTTTTTGATTTCTTACCCGATATATTCGTGGCACTGTGCGACATTCCCACGACAGTTTCTAGAAGGTCGTGGGTTCGACTCACACCTTAGTCATTTAATATTATTTCGTGACAGTCCCATAAAATGAATCCTGACACTCCCATTACGCGTATTACTAAGCCGCAAACACTTGGTAGACCAAAAGACCACTTGCCGGAATACATTCCTCCACCAATACCAGTAACATGATAACATTATGGTAAAGTAATTCAGTGATTAGTTACTATAGTAGTCATAGTTACAGCCTTGAAATAAGTCACAATACAAAAAAAAAAATTATCTTTATGCTATGGATTATTTACTTTACACCACCATAGAAAATAGTTATCGAAAAGAGCATTGGTGTAAATAACATCTTTGCGACCTGCGCTGTGCTCGGTCTCATAGGTGGCCATTGGCCATTTTAAAAAATACAAAAAAAGACATATTTTATAATGATTTCTGAAAAATTGATAAAAAAAAGTAATATACTTTGGGTTGTTCCTACAGATTTATGACTAATTTTTACAGGTAACATTTAAAATTAATAAAAAAATAACTGGAGGCAGAATATTATGAGGCAATTTGATTTAACTTATTTCTAAGACTTGACTTTTATTATTATATTACTTGTACCAATCGCCAAATCTACAATTCGATCTATAAATTAAGTTGGGCTACCTACAACGACGACTCCACTATTACCAACAAAAACGCAGGCCCTAGTCATGGTAATTTGCGCCTCTATTCATTCGGTGTGACCTGAACGTCTTATTGTCTTGAAAAAGCGTAAACCACCCAAATAGTATTTAATATTTGCGTGGTGAATAATCATAATTATTATGAAACTTTAGTATTTAACATGCCTTTAAAAAATACATTTTCTTGATTGAAATTTAGACTTTTTTTATGAATATCTCGGAGCTGTTAGCGATTCCACCTATATATATATATATATATATATATATATATATATATATATATATATGTCCTGATCCTCCTTGATTTCCCTATATATAGCATACGATTCCTTAGACCATAATATCCTTTTTTCCAAATTGAAATCATTGAACTTTTCCTACAGCGCCCTCCTTTGGTTTCAATCTTTCCTTTCCCACCGCATCCAAGCAGTTGCCACCCCTAACCAAGGCCTATCCTCTTTCCTCACTCTACTGTCAGGAGTAGCTCAAGGTTTGAGCATTTCCCCTCTACTCTCTGTACTAAATCAATGATCTTCCCCATTCAATTCACCATTGTTCCCACTATCTTTACGCCGATGACTTCCAAATTTACTTCTCCTTTCCTCCATCCGAAATGTTAGCTGCGTTTTCTAAAATTCGGGAAGACCTAAACGAAATCTGTGCCTGGACAAATCTGAACAAATTAACGTTTAACGCAGCTAAAACTCAAGCAATTGCCATAGGATCACACTCCCTTCTCCATTCAAATGCGAACTTTCCCACATTATTCCTTAATGGTCATCCAATAACTTTCAATTCCTCTGTTAAAAATTTAGGCTTAACCATCGATCAAACCCTCTCCTGGAAATCCCATATTGCACAAATCTCCCGAAGGTCAATCGGTATCCTAAATCTATTTCACCGCTCCCGTCACTTCCTTCCCCTACCGAAACGCAAACTTCTAGTATCCTCCCCTTATTTGACTATGGTTGCGTGATATATGGCGGGCTCTCGACGGTTCTTGAAGACAGATTAAAACGCATCATGAATTACTTCATTAGGTTTGTCTTCGGAACCTCGAGACGTTCCCATGTTTCGCATCTCTACACTGAGTTAAATTGGCTTTTCCCCTCCTTCCGCAGTATCAAATGTGATACAATTTATACCAATTTATATGTATTCCTGATTATCCTAGAAAGAAGGAAGTGCGTTTACATTATGTAGTTGTGAGTAATGCCAAAATGAAATTATATTCACAAAAAATACTTAATACAAATTTAGTAGCAATAGTCGCAGCAATTTTCACTTCAAAAAGTTAGTATGATGATTACTCTTTATGACAAAAAAAGAAATGTTACCGGGACGGACCCTGAAGAGAACCTTAATCATCTCTGAAGTATGAGGTCATAAAATATGTTTTGTGAAACAAATTACTCAGTCTTTCTTTAAAACCAAAATTAAAACAAAACTATAAGAAACTATTCAAACTGAAGTGAGACATCAAAATAATAAATGTACATACCTTGCTGAAGGCGATCCTTATTGAAATGAAAACCAAAATAAGATAAAACAAACTGAGAGTGTGTGTTTGACTTGATGAGCTAGAAAACAGACTGAGGTAGCTTCGAGAGTGCACTTGTTATTGTCTAAATGCGTTGTTGCATGTCGCGACCCGCAGCCTCAAGACTTCTGATGGCCCTACTTAAGTAATTTTCTAATGCTCCAAGGATCTAGGTTTATTTATTGATTAGAAAATCTGATCTATTTTTAATTTAAATCTGATCTATTTTTAATTTTGTCCAGCTTTTCAAGCCAAATATCCCACTGTGCGGCGGCGGTTACCGAGACGACGGGGGTGGAGCGCCCCTGGTGGCCTGGAACCCAACTAGCCGCCGCCCGTCACTCCGAGTTCGGCCCTCGTCTCGGCGGGTAGTGTACTGTGTAGTTCAGTGTGTTCGCGTAAAATCTATCGTCTTCAACACGTTTCAGGTATTTTGATTTTTTAAAATTTTTGAATAATAAAAAAATAATTTTTATTTATATTGCAACTCAGTGAAGGTTAGCAAGCCCTTGTGATTCATTGTTTTTAAAATTTTCGAAAAAAAAAAAATAATAATATTAAGATTAAGAAAAAAAAAAAAATAATATTTTATGGAAAATTTATTCAGCTACATTTATAAATGAATAAAATTAATTTTCATATTCATAATTATTACAGCCTACTTAAAAATATATTGCAGCTTAAAAATTAAAAATATTTCAAATAAAGATCAATGAATACAGAGTATATTTTGTACTTTTTGAATTAATAATATTTAAACATATAAATATTTTAATTAAAAATATATATATAATAATCTTGGTAAAACACTCACATGTTATCACAGAGTGGTTAAATTTTAAATATTGCATATTCGTCTGGAGTTAAGTTTTTTTACTCACATGTAGATTTAAACATGGAACAGAAAGACGATGGAAGGAATTTGTTCTAATATTATCGATATTTTCAAAACAAAAACGTAAAAACTAAATGCACAAACACCACAACAATATTAGAAACCTCTAATTATTAAAGTGAAAATAATGTAACAAAATCAATTTCTTAAGATAAATTTGAACGGAGTTATTTGAATCTACGCATAAAAAAACTTCCTTTATCACTAGAATGATACATTATATTGAAGACCGGCTTATCAATAATAGATAAATATTTCGCATAACTTATCAATACTAAGTCCGAGAGCATAAAATTTGTTGCGAATTCTACCTGATTTTTAAAAGATAATATGCTTTATAGTAGGAACCTGTATTTTCTGAGGTAGGTAATTATATTAAATTATACATTACATACATTATAAATTATATATTACAGACCTTCATAGTAATTTCGGCAACCAGCAATCCTCGTTATTTATTTTTTTAATGGGATGTGATAGTTTGATAAATCGAATTAAATTTATAATATTAATGGCTGCTTAAAGAAAATTAGGCTAATTTAGGATATTCATATAATTTAAAAAAATTATAACTTAAAAAATTAAATATTTTGTAAGTTAGTAGGTAAGCAAGAGATCCAACATGTGCAGGCCAGCTTCTTAATGAATCAGCTCAGTAAAGTCGCACTTAAATAATTATATAAAAATATTTATACCAATCTCTCAAAGGATAGAAAAGATGAAATTAGAATTCAACACTCAATCCAAGTATATAGTATATTTGAAAACTTCCGCAAATTTGAAATTTATTACGAACCCTTTTTACATCGCTGGGAGCAGGTTGCACTGGGACGGACGGATATCAAGCAATACGCTCCCCGACAACATACCCGGTATCTTGCTGATCGAGCAAAACCGAAATATTTGAAGTACATGTAGCTTTTATTAAAAAAAATAAAAGAGTAATATTTTTATATCTGAGGCCTTAACTGAAGATCTGAAGAAATATGATATATTGCTGTTCGGAAATTAATGTAGGTTTGTCTTTTTAAAATAAAACTATAAAATATATGATCAGTAATCATTTCTGATTCTTCATACCTCCATTACATTCCTCCCAACATAGAGGTCTGAAGAGAAGTCTGGTTGAGGAAGACTCATAACTAAGCTCCAATAATGTAATAATCAACAAAACTTTTCATAATTTTTATATATATATATATATATATATATATATATATATATATATATATATATATATATATATATATATATATATATATTTCTTTGGGTTCTTCTTGTTCTTCAAATAGGTTTTCATTCTTTCCGAAAAGTCTTTTTTACGTTCTTCCTGCCTCTTTAATATGCACTGTTTATTTTGGTTGCTCTGATGTATCTTCCCATGTGTTTACTTTCTGTCTGAAGGAGTCTCTTTCTAAAATGTAGGGTGGTCTTATGTTTGCATTTTTAAGGCCCTTTCGAATTTCATCTAGCCGAGGTGTAGAATTCTTGAGTGAAGTTATATAATCTATTATTCCTTTTTGTCAATCGATTTTCTGGTAGTCTGTTGAGATGGCGAAAGAATTTCATTCGCTGTTCCCTAAAATAAACTTCAATGTTTGAAAATTTTTCTATTGTTTTGATTGATTGTAGTCAGTAAACGTCTGGAGTATGTCTTCCTCCTAGAATTTTCCTGATGATCTTTCTCTCTTCTTTTTGTATTTCTTCAACATTTTCTGTTGATGGTCAGTGTTTCGGGATTGTTGTTTAAATATTTTTTGTGCCTGTTATATGCTTGAGATCTTTCAATTGCCTTGGTGTCCATCTTTTTCCAATTTATTAATTGTTCTTTTTTCTGCAAATGTTTGAACAATTGTGAGGTTTTGAGGGAATATCGTTATCCAGACAAGAAGTCCTGCCACGAATCTCCTTGTCTCCCTCTCTAAATCTTCAAAACTATTGTTGAGCTGTGCACACACTCACGATTTCGTCTTTACACACTTTATTAGTGTGCCTGGTTCTTTGAGTCTTGCTCCCCCCGAGTTTAAACTCTTAAAATGAAATTATACAAAAATCACATGTAAATTTGTGAGTAAAGACTGAATTATTTCCAAGCAGTGAAATGCTAAATGGGTAAACAAAGAAAAAAATCTATAAGAAAAACAAACATAACATTGAAATCGATAAAAAAAAAACTATCCATTAAATATAAACAGTTTATTACAGAGAGTGGTGATTTAAAGAAAACAAGAAATCCTGCATTTTTTTCCGAACCCAATAATATAATCCTAAAACAATAAAACATGGAAATTTGGTTAGTCATGATTCAAATCGAAAATTAATTGAGGCGTGGAATTCCAAAACCAGCGGAAGTCCAATTTCCATTTTATAATTTTTTATTGAATAGTTTTCTACTATTTTTTTTTTAATCATCTTTATTAGGTGAAAGAGTTTCTAAAAAAAAAAAATAATTCAAGTTAAATGCCATATACAAATACAAAAAAATTGGCAATACAAAAAATAATTCACCTTCTTAATCCAGACTGACCTTTATCGACCAGCTGTAAAAAAAAAAAAAAAAAAAAAAAAAAAAAAAAAAATGACAGCTGGTTTTGATATTCTACGCTTCAATTCGTTAAAAATAAATAAATTAATACCTAATGATATTTGAATAAATCCTAAAAAAAATATTTAGTTACCACTTTGTTTATTGTAAATATATACATTTATAATAATAACAATATTGAGAGGGTTAAGTATTAGTGGATTGTTTACTGTAAGCCCGCTGGCTGCAACACATGTGGCAAATATTTGTTTTGTTGTTTTCTCTATTCATTACTCTTGATTGCGAATAATTAGTTAGTTTGAGGATAACACATGTCCATAATTATTATAAAATCGTTTATTTACTAGTCTTATATTATTTTTCATTTTTGTTTCAACATGACGTTTTTACCAGTATTTATTTCTCTAATTAAATTATAAAATACAATATCAATAAACTAATATTCGATTAGATCATCGTGAGAGATTTGATATATTTGTCTAGTGGCATCTCATTCATTCGTAACAGTCGAACAACGCGGTGATGTGGTCAGTGATCACCCTCAACTGCCAGGCTTTCCCCCAATTAATAGTGCCCATTTTATTGAGCCTTGGTGTGCTCTAGGAGGATCTCCAGACGCCGAAGTCGATCCACAGCTGAAGAAACTGAAATTACATTTTCTGCCTTTAGCTGTAGTCGAACTCTGACTCTTGAGATAGACGCCTTACCCATTGATCCTTTTGTTGTGATATGTTTGTTAAATATTAATATTCATAGAATTTTCATACGAAATGTCGCTGTTCCCAAGGGCTCTAGCCACATACGCCTTAGTGGAATCTACATACAAGAATCAAACGACAAGAAAATCCTCTTTATTTTACGAAAAATACTTCGTAAATTCCTCTATGCTCTTTATTATGTCATAAATAAACTTATCTATATTGATTTAAATGTTGCCGAATTTGCTCGAGCCAAATGGTTAAATAAATGTTATGTAAATGTTTTTTTTAATTAATGAGGAGCTTTGAATGTCGAGGAAACGTTGAAGTGGTAGAAGACAAAGATAAGTTCCCTGACGTTTTAGTCTTGTATATGGACTTCAAGTGAAACTTTTTTTTTTTCTTTTAATGGAGTCTGAGTAGCGGATTTGTCCATCAGGGATCAGTGGAAGTATTTCTAATTTCATATAAAATAGAAAAACCGATGCATCCATTTGAAAAATCATAGTTAGTAAATATATGTATATATAAAAAACAATTTACATTTAATTTGTCTATTTATTAATATTTATTTACAATATAAATGAACGAGCTGGTATACGTGTATGCGCGCACACACATTTTATATAATACACACATAATTTTAGAACAGTTCATGTTTATTTAGCTAGGGTTGAAAGACAATAGATGTATGGGAATGTTTAACGTATGTTTTTTTAATATTTGTTATTTTCAAACTAATTGAGTTTAACAATGGAAGTTTGTTTCCATTTATAAACATTACTTCTTTATTTAAATCTATGTTTATGTTACATTTGATAATTTTAGAAACATTTTTCAAAACAATGACAATGGTTAGATTCAAACTTGTCATTGTTTGAATTAGAAATGTTTGTACTGGAAGAAGAAAACAATACACACTTATATAAATAAAGCTTATTTGCAGTATGAAAATGTTTTTTTTTTACGAATTCCTTTTAAGATTCGTAATTTTTTTTTTAAGACTTTCTTATTGAATAGAATCGATTTAGAATATTATATCGATTGCTAAGGCCTGAAACTGCTAGATAGAGTTGCCGATTGAAGACGGTACAGCGATCTATTTTTAAGGGACCGGGAACTGTGTATATTTACCTCCGGGTCACTAGCTCTACTAGCTAGCTGTTTGGAGTTCCCTCTGCAGTAGATCTTAGTTATAGAGTAATTGTAAAGTTTTATGTGCAACATTTATAGTATTTTCTTACTTTACTTACTTTAAGGGCAATAAGTAATAGTGTTTTAAACAATCCACAAATTTATATGAAAATGATTATTTTTTATACTTAACTGTTTTTAAAAACATGTATTGATATCCATACGAAAAATGTTATAATAACTAGCATCCCCCGTAGCAGCTTCGCCTGTTCTCACAAGTAAAGAGCATAGATAATTTTAACTAAATGAGGTTTTATTTTTTTACTGATAAAATCGTGTACTGTAGCATGCAATGAATAAGCATTATTTCTTCAATGGCATTTTCACCCGTAGCATTAATTTTTACATTGTTAAAATTGCACTGGTTTGGTGTTTGAAGATAACCTAAAAGCAAAATTAAACAATAAATTTTTTAATTAAAGGGACACCCCAACAAACTGATCAATAGTGTAGCCACATCTCTTATGGCGGGGAATATCAGAAGGAGACTGAAAAGAAACTGGATGAGAGACCTACTTACATAAAAGTAAACCAAAGATAAAGAAGGGGTGCCTCTCGGTACTATCTCTCCTCATGCCAATTATGCCAATTGTTATTTTACATTCTGATTTGAGCACATCCGCTGATTGTCAATTATGTTTTTGACAGGTGTAGATCTGAAAAAAAAAACACTAAATTTTTAATTTAGTCTATGAAATGGTAATCCAAGTGGACAGAGACTATTAAGATAGTGTTGCGGATAATATAATGCATTATTAGTGCTTATAATAAATTTTTTACTATTGTAAATTTGTTTATCGCTAAAAATTCCTAGAACTATGAACATGATGTAGATAAAGTTTGGTACAGATGTGTTCAGTAGTTTTACCATTGTTACAATAGTTACATTACAATGGTGCTATGGGGTCACCTGTGGTGTAGTGGTTAGCATAGCAACTTACTAAACCCAAGATCGCGGGTTTGCAGCCCGGCAGATGACCTTAGGATTTTTTAAAGGGAGGAAAAAATCCTTAACTATGCCGTCCTTCGGAAGGGACGTAAAATGGGGGTCCCGAGCCTGTGCGTTGTCAGGTACTCGTTAAAGATCCCTATCCAAATTATACCTGGATAGGCAAAATTCAGGACTCCCACCGTAGCATCGTCCGATTAGCCTCAGCAGCATAAAGTGACGTTAAACGAAATAAACAAACAAACAATGGTGCTAACCATATATCGGAAGATTTTCAAACTTCACTGGAATCCAATTCACATGTTGTACCAAATATTTATATCTTTTGTAATAATTCAATTGAATATATGTTAAATTTATTATAAATTTGAAGCTCTCTACAATACCGTACCTTTGACATCTCTCAAGTAGAATTAGGCTCGCCATCTATCGGTCAACTTTCAAACTTCACTGTTATCGTCATACTATCGCTTTTTTTATTATTATTTTTTTTAAAATTTATTTATTTTTATTTATTTATTTTAAATACAATAATAATTTAAAATCAGTAAATTTTATTGTTGCTAAACCTTCCTGGATCTATAAAGATGATGTGGTTAAAAGTTAGTACATTTATGCTTTTACGAGATGTTCGTCTACCTAATCAGTGCAATATTAACCCGGTTACAAATTACTGTTATGCATGAAAGTGCATTGAAAGAAATAATGCTAAATTGCGTCATTCAACACAAGATTTTTATTGACAAATAAATAAAACTTCAATTATTAAATTTCTATACTTCTGAGTAGGGGAGATGCTAGTTTTTATATATTTTGGGTGACAAATGAATACGAAACATTTCCCGGAAAATGCTCTATAACGGGGGAACACGTACAGAAATAGACAGTCGTTCACAGATACAATTAGTCATGCTAGAAAAAAAATTTCCTTTTTCCTTAAAAAAAATTTTTTTGTGTCGCGTTCTTTAACTCGAATCGTAGTTTCATTAGCTGTATCAGGAATTTCGAAATTAATACAAGAAACGCCCCTTTAGCAATCAGACAAAAGGAAGTTATAAAAGAAATTTATGATATGCCGTTGGATCAAGCCGACTGTGGCTTTCAATTACCCCCGTGGAAATATGAGAAGTATAAAATAGATCTAAGCTTAAAGCATAAGAGCACAGCAAGCAGATAAAATAGTCTTCGATTTCACGAGAAGTTACAAGAATATTCAGACCACGACATAATATATACTGATGGATCCAAAAAAAAATGAATTCGTTGGTTTTGCAATAATTATGAATGGGACAACCCACAAATATAAATTACCGTATTATACAACATATACACACTGCAGAACTGCAGGCGATTTCTACAGCTCTTTACTTATCCGTCAACAGTGGACATTCAAAATTATTAATTTGTACTGATTCAAGTTATAAAAGAAATTTATGATATGCCGTTGGATCAAGCCGACTGTGGCTTTCAATAAATTTTTTAATTAAAGGGACACCCCAACAAACTGATCAATAGTGTAGCCACATCTCTTATGGCGGGGAATATCAGAAGGAGACTGAAAAGAAACTGGATGAGAGACCTACTTACATAAAAGTAAACCAAAGATAAAGAAGGGGTGCCTCTCGGTACTATCTCTCCTCATGCCAATTATGCCAATTGTTATTTTACATTCTGATTTGAGCACATCCGCTGATTGTCAATTATGTTTTTGACAGGTGTAGATCTGAAAAAAAAAAAACACTAAATTTTTAATTTAGTCTATGAAATGGTAATCCAAGTGGACAGAGACTATTAAGATAGTGTTGCGGATAATATAATGCATTATTAGTGCTTATAATAAATTTTTTACTATTGTAAATTTGTTTATCGCTAAAAATTCCTAGAACTATGAACATGATGTAGATAAAGTTTGGTACAGATGTGTTCAGTAGTTTTACCATTGTTACAATAGTTACATTACAATGGTGCTATGGGGTCACCTGTGGTGTAGTGGTTAGCATAGCAACTTACTAAACCCAAGATCGCGGGTTTGCAGCCCGGCAGATGACCTTAGGATTTTTTAAAGGGAGGAAAAAATCCTTAACTATGCCGTCCTTCGGAAGGGACGTAAAATGGGGGTCCCGAGCCTGTGCGTTGTCAGGTACTCGTTAAAGATCCCTATCCAAATTATACCTGGATAGGCAAAATTCAGGACTCCCACCGTAGCATCGTCCGATTAGCCTCAGCAGCATAAAGTGACGTTAAACGAAATAAACAAACAAACAATGGTGCTAACCATATATCGGAAGATTTTCAAACTTCACTGGAATCCAATTCACATGTTGTACCAAATATTTATATCTTTTGTAATAATTCAATTGAATATATGTTAAATTTATTATAAATTTGAAGCTCTCTACAATACCGTACCTTTGACATCTCTCAAGTAGAATTAGGCTCGCCATCTATCGGTCAACTTTCAAACTTCACTGTTATCGTCATACTATCGCTTTTTATTATTATTATTTTTTTAAAATTTATTTATTTTTATTTATTTATTTTAAATACAATAATAATTTAAAATCAGTAAATTTTATTGTTGCTAAACCTTCCTGGATCTATAAAGATGATGTGGTTAAAAGTTAGTACATTTATGCTTTTACGAGATGTTCGTCTACCTAATCAGTGCAATATTAACCCGGTTACAAATTACTGTTATGCATGAAAGTGCATTGAAAGAAATAATGCTAAATTGCGTCATTCAACACAAGATTTTTATTGACAAATAAATAAAACTTCAATTATTAAATTTCTATACTTCTGAGTAGGGGAGATGCTAGTTTTTATATATTTTGGGTGACAAATGAATACGAAACATTTCCCGGAAAATGCTCTATAACGGGGGAACACGTACAGAAATAGACAGTCGTTCACAGATACAATTAGTCATGCTAGAAAAAAAATTTCCTTTTTCCTTAAAAAAAATTTTTTTGTGTCGCGTTCTTTAACTCGAATCGTAGTTTCATTAGCTGTATCAGGAATTTCGAAATTAATACAAGAAACGCCCCTTTAGCAATCAGACAAAAGGAAGTTATAAAAGAAATTTATGATATGCCGTTGGATCAAGCCGACTGTGGCTTTCAATTACCCCCGTGGAAATATGAGAAGTATAAAATAGATCTAAGCTTAAAGCATAAGAGCACAGCAAGCAGATAAAATAGTCTTCGATTTCACGAGAAGTTACAAGAATATTCAGACCACGACATAATATATACTGATGGATCCAAAAAAAATGAATTCGTTGGTTTTGCAATAATTATGAATGGGACAACCCACAAATATAAATTACCGTATTATACAACAATACACACTGCAGAACTGCAGGCGATTTCTACAGCTCTTTACTTATCCGTCAACAGTGGACATTCAAAATTATTAATTTGTACTGATTCAAGTTATAAAAGAAATTTATGATATGCCGTTGGATCAAGCCGACTGTGGCTTTCAATAAATTTTTTAATTAAAGGGACACCCCAACAAACTGATCAATAGTGTAGCCACATCTCTTATGGCGGGGAATATCAGAAGGAGACTGAAAAGAAACTGGATGAGAGACCTACTTACATAAAAGTAAACCAAAGATAAAGAAGGGGTGCCTCTCGGTACTATCTCTCCTCATGCCAATTATGCCAATTGTTATTTTACATTCTGATTTGAGCACATCCGCTGATTGTCAATTATGTTTTTGACAGGTGTAGATCTGAAAAAAAAAAAACACTAAATTTTTAATTTAGTCTATGAAATGGTAATCCAAGTGGACAGAGACTATTAAGATAGTGTTGCGGATAATATAATGCATTATTAGTGCTTATAATAAATTTTTTACTATTGTAAATTTGTTTATCGCTAAAAATTCCTAGAACTATGAACATGATGTAGATAAAGTTTGGTACAGATGTGTTCAGTAGTTTTACCATTGTTACAATAGTTACATTACAATGGTGCTATGGGGTCACCTGTGGTGTAGTGGTTAGCATAGCAACTTACTAAACCCAAGATCGCGGGTTTGCAGCCCGGCAGATGACCTTAGGATTTTTTAAAGGGAGGAAAAAATCCTTAACTATGCCGTCCTTCGGAAGGGACGTAAAATGGGGGTCCCGAGCCTGTGCGTTGTCAGGTACTCGTTAAAGATCCCTATCCAAATTATACCTGGATAGGCAAAATTCAGGACTCCCACCGTAGCATCGTCCGATTAGCCTCAGCAGCATAAAGTGACGTTAAACGAAATAAACAAACAAACAATGGTGCTAACCATATATCGGAAGATTTTCAAACTTCACTGGAATCCAATTCACATGTTGTACCAAATATTTATATCTTTTGTAATAATTCAATTGAATATATGTTAAATTTATTATAAATTTGAAGCTCTCTACAATACCGTACCTTTGACATCTCTCAAGTAGAATTAGGCTCGCCATCTATCGGTCAACTTTCAAACTTCACTGTTATCGTCATACTATCGCTTTTTTTATTATTATTATTTTTTTAAAATTTATTTATTTTTATTTATTTATTTTAAATACAATAATAATTTAAAATCAGTAAATTTTATTGTTGCTAAACCTTCCTGGATCTATAAAGATGATGTGGTTAAAAGTTAGTACATTTATGCTTTTACGAGATGTTCGTCTACCTAATCAGTGCAATATTAACCCGGTTACAAATTACTGTTATGCATGAAAGTGCATTGAAAGAAATAATGCTAAATTGCGTCATTCAACACAAGATTTTTATTGACAAATAAATAAAACTTCAATTATTAAATTTCTATACTTCTGAGTAGGGGAGATGCTAGTTTTTATATATTTTGGGTGACAAATGAATACGAAACATTTCCCGGAA
The DNA here is from genome assembly GCA_003667255.2 of Euschistus heros. Lineage (NCBI taxonomy): Eukaryota > Metazoa > Arthropoda > Insecta > Hemiptera > Pentatomidae > Euschistus > Euschistus heros. Next base: position 1,230,881 of record RCWM02000295.1, read on the forward strand.
AATGCTCTATAACGGGGGAACACGTACAGAAATAGACAGTCGTTCACAGATACAATTAGTCATGCTAGAAAAAAAATTTCCTTTTTCCTTAAAAAAAATTTTTTTGTGTCGCGTTCTTTAACTCGAATCGTAGTTTCATTAGCTGTATCAGGAATTTCGAAATTAATACAAGAAACGCCCCTTTAGCAATCAGACAAAAGGAAGTTATAAAAGAAATTTATGATATGCCGTTGGATCAAGCCGACTGTGGCTTTCAATTACCCCCGTGGAAATATGAGAAGTATAAAATAGATCTAAGCTTAAAGCATAAGAGCACAGCAAGCAGATAAAATAGTCTTCGATTTCACGAGAAGTTACAAGAATATTCAGACCACGACATAATATATACTGATGGATCCAAAAAAAATGAATTCGTTGGTTTTGCAATAATTATGAATGGGACAACCCACAAATATAAATTACCGTATTATACAACAATACACACTGCAGAACTGCAGGCGATTTCTACAGCTCTTTACTTATCCGTCAACAGTGGACATTCAAAATTATTAATTTGTACTGATTCAAGTTATAAAAGAAATTTATGATATGCCGTTGGATCAAGCCGACTGTGGCTTTCAATTACCCCCGTGGAAATATGAGAAGTATAAAATAGATCTAAGCTTAAAGCATAAGAGCACAGCAAGCAGATAAAATAGTCTTCGATTTCACGAGAAGTTACAAGAATATTCAGACCACGACATAATATATACTGATGGATCCAAAAAAAATGAATTCGTTGGTTTTGCAATAATTATGAATGGGACAACCCACAAATATAAATTACCGTATTATACAACAATACACACTGCAGAACTGCAGGCGATTTCTACAGCTCTTTACTTATCCGTCAACAGTGGACATTCAAAATTATTAATTTGTACTGATTCAATGTCAGCACTTCAAAGTATAGCTAATTTCAGCAAAACTAAGCACACAATTGACAAGATCCACAGTCATTTGGAAATATTAAAAAACCATTAAAAAAACGTAACTTTTCTCTGGACCCCTGGACACTCCGGAATTCCTGGAAATGAAGCAGCGGACAAAGCTGCCAAAGAAGCTTCTGAGATAAATACCGCACCACTAAAAATATATGACCCAAATGATATTAAAGCGCTTTTGAAGAAAAAAGTAAAAAGTAAGTGGGAAATCATGTGGTTCGAAACTCCAATGACGAACAAGCTAAGAAATATAAAAAAAAGTACAAAGCAGTGGACAAGCGCAATAAGGGGTAACAGAAGAGAAGAAGTTGTTACAACAAGGCTGAGGATAGGACATTCTAACCTGACTCACGCATATCTGATCACAAAAGAGGCCCAACCACATTGTGAAAGATGTCAATCTCCGATGACCATTAAACACATAATAGAAGATTGCATATTATATCAGCAAGACTTTGGGACTAAGAAAATACCCCGATCGATAGAACTTGCTCTAGAGGACTCCAGAAATTCTATTAACAAAATTATAAATCTATTCAAAGAACACTCACTTTACGATAAAATATAATACGAAAATTATAATAAAGGACAAAGAAAAATAAATTTTCACCATTTAAATGAAAAGGGCGTAATAACCTGGTAGTTGATCGCCCAAATAAAAACTCAATCTACATCTCGAATGGTTAAATGTTTTTACTAAAAGCAAAAAAAAACGATTTATTTTTACAGAAAGAAGTTGTAAAATACATACAATTTAAAAATCATACTGCCTACTAATATACAATTATTTACGTTTTTTGTTCTATAAATTCTTTTATACTGTTCACTTTCATTCCTTATTTACGAACTAATAAAAAAAAACACCGGGCAAAAATGCCTTGAGCTATATAGTTAATATCAACTAATTTATAATTTATCCTACAAGTATGTTTTTATTCTTAATATTTTCGTCAATGTTTACTCTGTGGTTTCTTGTGGCTTGGATTGGCTTTATGGGGAAATAAATAAATTGGTAGCGGCCGTAGAAATTTGTGGCAAGAATCCAAAGTGCTTTGTGTTTTGTGGATCTTCGAAGGCGTTTTCTGATCAAAATCTTGTTTCTGATAGTTTTACAGTGGAATCAAACTTTTACTTTTATATGTTAATGTTTACTTTGCCTTATCATTTACTTCTATAGGGCTCGAGTTGGATTTATGGAGTCATTTACATTTTTCGACAGCACGTGTCAATTTCAGCAGAAAAAATGTTATTCACTGTCTTTTGGTCCATTACTGGAAAATAAAGGACGAAGGGGTTCGTTTAGATCGATTTTGTAAACAGTGATCCTTTGTTTGGTGGATTTTCATGTGTTGTGCATTTTGAGATTGTTCCTGATATTTTTTTAGTGGACTCAAACTTTTACTCTAAATAGATAGAAAGAATTAATCCACATATTAGGGCAAAATTCACTACCATTGGTTAACTGAAACCAAGCCACGACCCTGCACAACGTTCTCGTTTGACCAAGTATAACTCTAATATTTCACCATCAGATTAGGGTTAGTTTGGATCAATGAATCATTTTTTAGAAAGTCGGATCGTAGATAATTATGAGTACGTTGCTTGTATTCTCGATTCAAGAACACAACGTAGCCATGTCATTTATTCGTTTTTTAAGGCTATGATCTAAGGAATAAAACACTAAAATAAATACAAGTTTTCGCCAAAATTAGAGATGTCTGGGAGTTATAACTGGATGTTCTCTCACGCTCAAAGGTACTAAGAGATGTGACGGAAGGAAGAAAATATAGTATTTCTTTTGAGTTTAAATTTTAAAGTAATACCCATTAGGCTACTTAACTCCGTTTCAAATATTGTCTTCATAATTAATGTTATTTTTTGATATATTTCTGATTTTATTTTATTTTTTATTGCAAAACTGTCGGTATCACTCGATATCGATAATTTAATATTGGTATTGTATCAATATAGGTTTTGGAAATAATAGATGATGGTAATTCGTCAACATTCACTGATTAGAAATTTATGAGTTCTGCTTATCCACAAATATAAAAATGTAAAATAATTTTACATTTACAAATTAGGTTTTACAGTCGCGAAAAAATCAGTATTTTATTATTGAGAGCCACCTTTTTCACTATTTTAGTTACTTTCATTTTCTTAATAGTTTTTTTAACTCTAATTTATTTATTTTTTGTTATAATAGTGAAAATCTTTTCTAAAATTTCAATTTACCTGTGCTTAAAGTTTTTAAATTATGTCTGTTAAAAGCAATCCCTATGGTTTTTATAATTGATTTTGCCTAATTTATTCTCAATATCTTGTATCATGCTTTCCAATAATACTTGTTGGTCTTAACATTTATCTAGCTTAATAACACCAAGTTGCTTTAAGGGTGCCAGTAAATACTTTTATTATACAACAAACACACACACACTCACATATACATATAGCTGAAAATGTACATGAGGATGGCGGGCGAAGACCCCACCTTGACCGAACTCGGGTGCCGAATGCCAATGCCGGGCTAACCTTGGTTTGGTTTAGTGACACCTTCTTGTAATTACATTGGCTAGGCTCCATCTCTCAGGTACTTTTCCTATCCTCCAGGTCTTCAAGTCCTTACCTTCATACTTCCCCTGGTTTATCATTAAAGCTTCCCTCTGAGCAAAGCTATTCGAGATGGGCAGCTTACTTCATCTTATGATGGGTAGGTAATATACTCGTGAGAAATAACTAAACCTTTTTGGAACTATAAAGATGTGGTTGGAATTTGGTACAGATTGGTTCAGTAGTTTTTGTGGTTAGTGATCACAAACGAAAAATGGCTTGTCCTTTTATACAATAGTATAGACACAGCTATCAAATAAACATTGTCGAAATATTTTTATATGAAACATTTTCATAGCTCTAGACTATCTCAGAATAAAATAATTTTGTTATTAAAATCTTTATGTAAGATAAATATTATACACTTTTTTAAGTATACGTAGGCGGTTGTATCCAACTGTACACTCTGTACATTTTATAACATTTTAAAATAATATAAAAATAATTTCGCTTCAAAACGAATGCATTTTGTTTGAATGAGGTCTACTATGTTTCACAATCTAGTTCCTTATATCTTTCACAAGTGCTTTTCATTTTGGCTTCTTAAATGAGTATCAGTATGTTTGATTTCTAGTATCTGATTAAAAAAAAAAATCAATTTATGTATATAATATATCTATCAATGTGGTGATATACTAATATTATTGATAATTCTACACCATCGTACGTACCTTGAGTAAACTAAGTTACTAAAAATAGGAAATGTTTATTAAAGTTCTTTGTTGCTAGATGATTATTTGTTCTTAGGTTAAATCTTTGTTGTGGTTTTTGTTTGAATTAAGTTGACTTTACAGTCCAGTCGACAAAAGAAGGGCGATGTGAGGAGACTGGGCGGAACAAGTGAGTCAAGCATCGGTTACATTGATCTCTTGATACATTGACCCTATTTAATTGCCGGGAGGGGGGCACCCCACTCCAGATATTAATATATCAGATTTGCATGACAATAGGGAGTTATGGGTTGGTAACACTGCTCCTAGCTGTCTTCTGTCTACAACACTGATAAAGCTGGGGTGATATTGTGATTACATTGGGAGGTGTTTTCATCGACGGCTAGCGTTATTAATTTATTCTTCCTAGGGTGAAAAAAAAAAATATGTTTAAGACAGTCATTACAACAATATCGGAATCGATACAACTGCCATAGATTTTATCAAACGTAGTAGTATTGCGAAACCAAAGTCCTAATTGTAATATTTCGGTACTACTTTAGTTTCTTAGGCAGGACTGATGAATTGCCACTTATATTAATGTTATTTATTTTTAGATTATTTTCGAATGTTAAAGTCATTCATGACTTTAGTGGCAGGTTTTTCAGGGACTCTATGACTATATATAGGCACTGTTCAGTGTACCACTTAAACTGACTTCGGTCTGTTCAAAACGACAAGCTCTACGATTCGGTTAGATTTAAAAAAATCAACACAGATGTATCTTTATCATCAAATACCCAAACTTGAGCCTCGATCGGCATATCATAATAATACTAGTATCCTCACCTATCGTTACCTGTGAAAAATCATAGTGAAATTTTCTTTTCTTCTATATTTAGTTCATTTCTTTTAAAGGCATAACTCCTATTTAATCTTTAATTATCTTCGACTGAAGTTGAGGGTCAGTAAGGACATGCAAAAATTACAAAGTCAAAGAAATCACAGTTATCCTGAAGATGGAGCAATGTACTCCGAAACATGTCGAAGATAATTAAATATTAAATAGGAGTTATGCCTTTAAAAGAAATAATAATTAAATCTCCTTATAGTTGATTGATTTTCTTCTATACTTAAAAGACTTGTAAAGTTATACTTCAAAACTGCCCTTTCCTCACTGTGTGACCATGATGCCACAGTCCGTTCTCTATTCAGTGACTGCTAATCACAAAGGCGTAGGGCTACTATGCAGGCAAGGATATGTCTGTACTCTCAGTATTTTGCAGCCTCCTGGGTCTTTCTGTTAAACCACATTCCAAAACGTTTTTAGCTCCCTTTGTATTGATATTTGAGTTGATGAATTCCAAAACAAGCCAAGTACAATTTCCAAACTTTTTTTTTAATGGTTTTTCTTCTAGATTATGTTTAGTTGGAGGTTTTTCTCCTAATTTTAGTTAAATCACTTCTAAAACGGTCATACAGAAAATAAGATCTCTTCCTAATCTTGCCAGATCTTAACTTTTATTAGACCAGCTATGAAAAATTTTAATAAATGGACTTGGGTGGCTTTGGAATTCTACACTTTCATTCCAGCTAATTCTAATTCAATTAACCATCAGGAACCAATACAAGGAAGTATTTTTGCAATAGTTTTTAATTGTTTTTGCTAAAGTATTAAATTTCTAAACGATATTTTCTAATCACTAGTGTGAGACCAATATTTTCGTTAGGTAGTTTATGTGTATGTATATTTCATATTTTTATTAATAAATATAGTATTTATAACTTAATTTACTTTTTTTTGTTTCATTATTACATCATTGTTTTTTTGTGTATATAATTGTCTTATTATTATTTAATTGATTACTTGTAAATAAAGACTATTACTTATTTTACTTAGCTGTGGCTAATTGTGATATTTGTAAAAAATATATTGAAAAAGTATAATAATGAAATAAATTATTGAAAAAGTTAAAGATTTATTAGAGTCTGACCTCCAATAATTGCAATTTTAATTAATTATTTTAATTGCAACTTCACATAGAACTGTATCCAGGAATAATATGCCATGGTGGTACGTGTTCACCATACTGTATTCCCCCCGAGACTGAAGATACACGATGGGTGATCACTAACTGTTGTAGTTGAAAAGCTGACGGTTGAGAGGTGCATTCGTCATTCCGGGGTGCACTCCCGCTGCAATCTGCCTAATGCACTCCTCCCCGCCCCTCCTCGTTTGGGCTACAGCTTCAAAAATTAATCCTAATTGCAGCCTCACCTTCTTCCTCCCTGCATCCGCTAAATAAATGACGTCAATCCGCCGGAGTGGTTTCGTGGATCGTTACCCACCTTTCAGACCACGTGTCTCCTCCATTCATAACTCTCAGCTCTTGGGGGCTGTTAATGGGGCGTACGTTTCCGAGCTTAGTAAGCTATGATTGTCCTACTAATATCTCAATATGCACGAGATATTTATGGAACAACATAATATGTTGTTTGACGGTGAATTTCGAAAGATAATTTTTTTCTCTTTAAATAACAGAAAAAAAAATGAAAGATATTGAATAGTTATGATAGCGTTTGGCATATTGTGGAATATATGCCAATAATCTACATATATTAATATTATCTATTTATCTATATAATGAATATATATTAATAGTCCAGTAGTTTTTAGGGGTAAATATAAGTTTCTTCTCAGTTGATTTTTGGAAGTTTTCATTACTCCTATATTTGATCGATTATCGATATTGATATCTCGCTTAAAAAAAAAAAAAAAAATGCTCCTACAAAAATAGTGATTATGTAAGAAATAAATTATTAACTGCAAATAGCATTTTTTATCCACAGCACGTTATTCGTATGTAAAATAAATTTCAGACAACGTTCAAAAATAGAATTTAATTTACAAATTCTTTTTTAAGATGATAGAAAAAAACAAATCGCCGCCTGTGGTTTGTGAAATATTAGAAATATTAATATTAATTAATAATATTACTTTTTTTCTTAAGGAGTAACAATAAGCTTATTGTTATGAGAGTTAACGGACGGAGAGTTAAACTCTTGAAATCGAGTTAGTCCCCGCAAAAACATGTACCATGTTAAAATATTTGTTTCGTAATATCTACTGACAACAGCAACTTTTAACAAATAGCTGTTCAAACATAACTTTATTTAATTTTAAAAGTAATTATTAGACTTACTTATTACGTAACGTTTGTACTTTGGCATGATAACATTTTTTTTTGTTCTCTATTTTCGTGTTAAGAAAGATTAATAAAATAAAAAAAATAATCGATAAAAGTAATAATCGTTTAATGATTGGTCTAAACTAGATCGTCCTGAAAGAGCGAACCTGATTGGCCAATAGAGCAAAGTGTGGGTGAGGGGAGGGGGTGTAATTTGTTTTTTGATTGCCTGACCCGCCGGCTCTGAGTCACACCGAATCACCTTCTACATCTGTCATGCGTGTTGCCCTCTAGCTTCCTGTATATATTGTGCATTCTGTACTTGTCTGGTTTTTTTTTTTGGATACTATTATTAATCTTATCCTTTTCGTTATTCAATGAGATTTCTAATGTATTTTTTATCGTTATATTGAAATAATAATAGTTTAGTTTTTTTTACCATTTTATATTATCATTGAATCCCTTAGTACAAATTCAGTTTCTCCAATACAAAATCCTTCGTAAAATCCTGAATTCTCCATACTATGTAATAAATGAAAGAATCCATCACTTTAATGTTTCATATGTTTTGGAGCGAACCAGACACTTTGAGCGAGGCCTCGGGATCTTCCGACATAGAATTACATTGAATGCTTCTGATGGTTAGTTACTCTTCAAGTATTTGTCAGATCATTATATTCCTAGCACAACAGATTTACAAGATCTATATTGTTGTGCAGTTATAAATTCCATTTAATGAATGGAAAAAAAAAAAAATCACATTCGAATCAATTATACTTTCGATGATTGCTTCATTCTTTATATTAAAAAAAAAAAAAAAAAAAAAAAAAAAAAAAAAAAAAAAAAAAAAAAAAAAAAAAAAAAAAAAAAAAAAAAAAAAAAAAAAAAAAAAAAAAAAAAATCCAAATCTGCCCATTTTCTTGCAGGAACAAAAGCTTCCAAAAAAAATTATGTACTATTATATAAAATGACGTCATTCTTCGTTTGTGACTAACCAAGAAAACTACGGAACCATTCAGTACCAAATTTAAACCACGCCATCTTCATAGTTCCAAGAAGGTTTAGAAATAATAATATCTGCTGATTTTCAATTAATTTTTTTAATAAAAAAGGGATAATATGTGGATGACAGTGAAGTTTGAAAATTGAACGATAGTTGGCGCCTTTCTATTGTACATTAGAGGTTATAAAGATACTGTGTTATATAGAACTTGAAATCGATAATTTGCTTATATTCAATAGCATTATTAAAAAGCTTTAAATATGTAGTGCGAAATGTGGATCCCAGTGAAATTTGAAAATCGACCGATATGCGGTTAGCAGCATTCTGTTATAAAGTTTTCAATGATAACTACCGAACCTATATGTACCAAATTTTAAATACACCATCTACTTAGTTCTAAAAGGATTTAGCAACGATTAAATATTAAACATACCATGTTTAGCGGCAGAAACGAGATTTGCCACACTATTATATACTTTTTAGTTTGAGATTAAAATCCAACCAGATGGAATTAATAAAATTATTTTTGCCAAATAAAAGTGATTACCAAATCAAAATATTGTTCCTTTGCTTTATGATATTCTGTGTAAAAATATGAGCCTATAGTTGTAAGCACTAACAATTCTGACTATTATCCGCAAGAGTTTCTCAATAGTCTCTGTCCATCTGGGCCACTAACTCATAGAATAAAATTAAAAATTGCATGTCCTATTATGTTTTTACGTGATTTTCAAACTAAGAATCAGTGCGATTTTAACCAGGTTAAAAATTACTGCTATGCGTTTAAAAATCATTGAAGAAATAATGCTCAATTTCACACTTCATAATAAAAAACAATTATTAACAAATAAAACTTCAATTATTAATTGCAATTCTTTAAGTTCTTTACTTGCGAGAGTGGCAGAAGCCGCAACTGGGGTTGCTAGTATATATGAATGCAATGTTTGGTTTTGCACATATATCCTTGTAAAAACATGATATCATTTTTAAAAAAAATATTTATTGAAATGTACAACTTTACACAAAATAAAATAAAAATACATCCCATTAATGTGAAGATAGTGCTCATAATGGCCTGTTACTAGCTTGTAAAGCAACTATCTACTGGCAGCACTGCTAAAATTTCTATATTAGATACACTCATATATTTAGAACTGTAAACATTGTAAATAATAATATCGTATTAATATGAGTAAAAATTAACCAAGAATAGACAACTATATATCTATAGAAGACTATCATATCCCTTGGGCACAATCAGTAGCATATCTTGGCGTAGAATTAGACCGATCCCTCACATTTACAGCACATGTAAATAAAAAATGTAACAAAATAAAAAATATGATCAGTAAAATGTCCCCTTACTTCAATAAGCACCCTAATTTATCCAATAGAAACAAATTAATACTCTATAAATCCGTAATCAGAAACATACTCCTCACCTGTTTGGAGTAATACATGCAATACAAATTACAGAAAACTGGAAATTATTCAAAATATTTGTATGAGAATCATAAATAATTACCCTAAATATACAAGAATTGCCACTATGCTCACTGATCTTAATCTTCCCACAATCAAACAACACATCCACTCCCAAACAAACTCATTTTTCATATCAACTGCTATATCTGAAAACCCATATATCCAAGAAATAGGTAATTACAACAAGAAAACTCTAAAAAGATACACACACAAACGGACAAAACACATATTACTTAAAGACTAAAAAAAAAAAAAATAATAATAAAAAAAAAAAAAAAAAAAAAAAAATAAAATAAATAAATAAATAAAAATAAATTAGCAGTAGTGTAAACATTTTTACACCTAAAGTTATGAATATAAGTTTGATTTTGTATTATAGCACATAAGTAGTCTTATTACAAGTTTGTTTATATTTTGTAATTATAAGTTGTGTATTATCATCTTTATTATTTGGCTTAGATTATAATTTAACTCTTATTTATTATAATTCATAAAATTAACTATAATTGTAAATTGAAGTAGCATTGTTAATTTTGTTGTGTAGGTTTTTTTTAGTTTTTCCTACTGTTTTATCAAATTTGCATTATTTACTTGTTTATAGATTCCTCCATATTAATTACTATTTTACATGAGAGGGATGTGTATCCAAACATGTAACTATGTTTTTATTAGCCTAATTTGGCTTTATATAATTTATTTTCAATAAAGAATAAAAAAAAAAAAAAAAAAAAAACCAAGAACAATAAAGAGATCAATTTAAATAATATAAAACAATAAATAAATAAACTAAATATTATCATTAGAAAGGTAATTAAATTTGGATTAAGAGGTGGTTAGTTTGAAATGTTTTTCAATAACTTGAAAAATGGATATTTAAGATGGTTGTCAAACCTCAAACTCGAGAAAAAGATAATGCTTATAATTCAAGATAATTCGTAAATTTTACAAAAACCTTTCACTAAGATTTTATTAAGTTTAAGCATTATGGGATTTTAAGAATAAAATACAAAGAGAATGTTCCGTTGAAGTAATATGAGTACTGTGATTTTATTAAGATATGAAACATGATTGAATTATTTGACTGAGACGTTGAATGAGATGATAACATGAAAAGACAATACCGGATCTATTTGTCATCTCCAATCAGGGCTTATAATTTATTTTAAAATTATTTTATCCTTTGTATATATTTTTAACAAGCGATAGGACTGAATATATAGTTGTTTTTTTAATAGTAGGAATGTAACAATTAACTCTATTGAAAGGTTTCGTATAATATCTTCTAAAAATTAACAGGTGATTATCATAGCAGCCAACCTCCCTGATTTGATGTTATTAATCTTGAATATGTATTAGGAAATATCTTAGAAGTGAACCTGTTATTTTTATAACTGTTATTTATAAATTTAACTGATACATGCTTTCAAAGAAAAATAACCAGTTGCAAAATAATAGGTTACAAATTTTGTCACACATTACTAAAAAGATCAATGGTTTCCTTGCACAGTAGCTTCTTTCAATAACGATATCCCTTCTTTATTTCCATTGTTTTGAAATATGTATCATTTTCATATCTGGAACAGAATCAAGAAGGAGATAAAGGTTCGGTGTTAACTGGACTTAGACTAAAAGTGGTTACCACGTGGCTGTGGCAATTGGGTTAGCTAGGGCCGGTCCTGAGTCACTGTTGCCATAGAAACCTCTTCCTTCACGGCACACTATTGTAGTCTGGTGAAGATATTTTTCCCAAGTGATGTGAAATGTATTGCAGAAGTCGATCTATACCGAAGCTTAGTTTGAAGATTGTTTAATAGTAAATAGAAAAAAAAGAAAACACAATGTTGGTGCTGATATTTTTATCATACAGTCGTTCTTTACGAAGTTGTGACTTTAATGGAGAAATACGTTGTAAAAATTTATTAAAATCTATTCAATAAAATTTAGAACAATACAAAAGAGAATACATATAATACGAGTAATCATAGAAAATTATGAATCCGAAGACATAGAAATAAGGTAGTAAACATACTGCCCGTTGATAACACTCTGCTATGTGTTAAATCAATAGATTTTAAATTAACAATAGGAATTACGGTAATACGCAGCTGGTCAAATACTCCCAGCTTTAAAAAACAAAATCGGAGAATCCATACCTAGGAAAGGGACAGAAAGTATGTCGTATTCAAAAGACACCAGTTTTCCTCTCACAAAGGTTTAATATGTGGTGTTAGTTTAATTAAATTAATTATAAGAGAATATAATCTAAAATAAGTAATTAAATGAGTGTGGTGCAACTGTTTAACAAACGTTACTGGTGTTAAATTAAAAACAATATAAAAAATTACATTTACATGTAGAGATTATTACTAAGTTTTATAATAACTTGAATGGTAACAGAAATAAATCTTAATGAGAGATGCTATAGTGTGGCGACGGTTAGGATCGGTTAGGTGTCATCAGTGGATGACGATGTCTTCAGGTTCACATCGTGGTATCAGTGGAGACAGAAAAGAAGAAAGACAAGACCTAGAGTATGTTTTATCAGCCATTTATATAACCATCGTCCTCGCCCTAAATGGTCTAACCATCACGCCTACCGATTTCATTCAAGTTAATTTAAGCTTGGAAGTTAACCTAAGACGGTTAAAGGCATAAGGATAAAAGAGAACAAGTCGTTGTATTTGAGTAATAGGGTATAATAAATCGATTTTGCCACTTGTAGGAGCAGCCATGCCACATCGGGAGCTCTGTCTGTCACTCTCGCTTCATCACTCATCCAATCAGATTAATATCTCGATACAGAACAACCTTTGGATAAAGATCTTTCTCATTAACGGCCATAATATACCACTGTTTTCAAAGTACCGGTTGTGGATACTAGACGACAAAACCTTTACAAACTCTCTAAAGCGGACGAATAAAATAGCCAGAGTAATTATGCACATACGGGTATAATCCATACGGTATTAGAAGCATTCGTCCTCGTTTATGAATAGTACGTTTTGTAAATGAATGAATGAAATTATAGTGTATTTAGTAATAATTACATTTACAGGAGGTCTGTTATGTCCATTATCTATACAAGTTATAGTTATGAAACAAGCGTGGAATGAAACAGTGAACTTTAAAACAAATTGGAAAAGTAAAAAGAAAATATTAAAAATTTATTAAAATTAAAAAACAAATAATTAAATTACGCTTATAAAATAAATTTGTTTAATAGTATTGGATATACATATTAAAACAAAATCAATATTTGTAACCATAAAGTAAAAAAAACAAAAACAGAAAAAGACTTCGAAGCTACATTAGTAATTAAACAACTTTTGGATATAGTTTAGGCAAACCTTTAGAATGTATTAGTTATAGATGAATAAATACGGGAAATCTACAGGATGCTTCTGAAAATGAAATTAGTGTTTCTTTATAAAATCGTTTTTATTTATTGTCTATTTTTGTGAACTACAACGATAACTGCAGGGGAGAAAACGTGAATGAACGAAACAATTTATTTTTAAAAAAAAACTGAGTTAACGTCTTCTTCCAGCAAAGGCTTCAATTTTAATGTGCTATATATTGGGTCAAAAATGATGTTTTTCAGTGAAGAAAGATAAAGTAGTACATTTGATGATTGAAATGAGAAAAACAAAAACATAACACCTGCTTTATTTAAACCCAAATTTTATATAATTATATCTCATAAAATAAAACATATCGGACATTCTCGTATTCGGTTTGAATCCGGTAGAGAATTTTTTAAATTTAATGTATGGTGGACCCATGTATTAAATCTTGACCTTCTGTTTCTAGCTAAAATCTGTTGATTACCTGTATGATAGATTTTCTGTCTGTCCTGCTCTACTATAGGTAATTACGAACGAACGTTAAACGCCAATATACAAACAAACAAAAGAAAAACCATTTTGTCATTGAATTTTGTTTTTGTTTAAATCTGTATTGTTTTTTTGTTTGTTTTATTCAAATATATTCCTGTACTGGATTATTATAACATTTAGGAACACTACGTTTTTTTGACCTTTATTAAGATATTTTATTACATAAGGTAATATAAATGTAAAACAAAAGTTGGCTGTTCCTGAGAGAATGTAGAAGATGGGCTGCCCCGGATGGGGGGTGGTACCTCCGCTATATACGGCCTAAAGGTGTTACTACCCCCTCGGGACTGTCCGACCCCTCCTCCTGTTTTTTCATCTATTTTTTTCGTACCAATACTTTTCTTCTATATCACAATGTTTTGAAACTTATATAGATTTGTGTTTTATTAGGCTAGGTTTATATTCGGTTGTCAAAATTAATGCAGCTTTTAGGTTTTTATTAAAAAAGAAATAAATGATCTTAAATATTTTTTATTTATCAAAATACTCTTCATTACTCTCAATTAATTTCTACGTAAGGGTCATTCCATGCCAAATAAACCAATTCTACATTAGATTTGGACCTTGACCTCTCCGATTTCTATGATTTTTGGTATAGCAGCCGTGCTTACCTAGACTAGTAGAAATGTAAAATATTACATTTTTCTGACTTATAAGCTTTTAAAAACTCAAAAAACTGCTGTTCTCAGTCCTCACTCAGTAAATTCAAAATTACGCCATTAAAAAATTAATGCTCCCAGAGAGCTCAAATTTGCGGCATTCTTTTCTATTTAAAATGCCCTTTAATATAATATATCACTTGATATATTTTAGGTTCATTTCATTCAATTCGAAACTTCCAAAAAAGGTTTTCGTCATTCCCAAAATACGCACCCTTCAATTTTTTCGAAAAAAATATATGTGGTTTGTACTATTACTGACTACATGTGTACAAAAGTGTACAAAATTTTAGGATGGAACGGAAATGGGTTCTTGATAAAAAAAAATATTTTGTATTTTTTTTAATTGACAGTTAGTCCAGTCAATGAAGTATTATAGAATGCGTTTTCTGTAATCCAAGGTTTTTCTTTGGAAACTTGTTCAGGGTAGTTAGAAAGTAAACATACTATAAGTCCTGGAGTTTTCGGGTCTGGGAATAAGAAGGGAGGGGTGCGGAAGGTCTCTTTTTTTGACTTTGGGCTCATATCTCGAAAAAAGTGCATTGTATGCAAAACATGACTATTTACTAAATTAAAGATAACTAAATTCTCTACAACCTTTATTATATAAACATGTTTCATATTTTGTACCGTTCTCGAGATATACGCTTGGCAAATGTAAACATTTTCGAAAAAAAAAATGTTCACCTCACGTGTTCTGTTAAATATCCATCTATATCATTTAAAACATCCATCCTACGTCTTTATAAATAATATTGTACAACATTAAATTTCCTTCAAAATACACATACATATGCTAATTTACCTTCAACTTGTCAAAAGTTACATAAATTTTACTTTTCTTGATAAAATAAACATACTAAAAGTCCTTCACATTTGCCAAGCGTATATCTCGGAAGCGGTACAGAATATGAAAAATGCGTATATAATAAAGGTTGTAGAAAATTCAAAATGAATCGAAAATACATCAAGTGATATATCATATTAAAGGGCATTTCAAATAGAAAAGAATGCCGCAAATTTGAGCTCTCTGGGAGCAATAGTTTTTTAATGGCGTAATTTTGAATATACTGAGTGAGGACCGAGAACAGCAGTTTTTTGAGTTTTTAAAAGCTTATAACTCTGAAACCAAAAGTCAGAAAAATGTAATATTTTAAATTTCTACTAGTCTTGGTAAGTACAGCTGCTATACCAAAAATCATAGAAATCGGAGAGGTCAAGGTCCAAACCATTGGTTGATTTGACATGAAATGACCCGTAAGTCTTTGTTATTAAAAAAAAATAATAAAAATGCATTTTCTATCGAATCTTAAAAGGTGGTCCAGGTATCAACAAAGAAGGTATTCGGTTGGCGCGAGGATTATGCTGGATAAGGCAGGTTGACATAATTATCGTAAGGCCATAATGAGACATCTAGCAGTCAATTAATGCATGAGGTACCCAAGTTTCGAGCTTTTTAACTTTCTGAATGCCTTGTGGTGGTGAGCGATTTGCTGAGTGAGAGGTTATCTGCAAGTTCTCCAACATTTATTCTGGGATTTTCTTTAACAAAACTTTCGCTGCTCTCATCCATATAACATGCCCAGGCCATCTTAGTCTGTACCCTTTAATATAGCGTTTATGCAACCAATGAAATCTTCTTTATTTAAAATTATTTGAATTTCGTCGTTGGTATTTATTTTCTATATTCCACCGATAAAATGTGCTCCATAGATTCTCCCTACTATTTTTCTTTTAAATAATTTTAATTTATTACTATCAAGGATAACCCAAGTTCCTGCACCATAGGTAACAACGGACCTAACCAGAGTTTTGTACAGTTTCATTTTTGTTTTTTGGACACTGATTGCAGCTTTGGGTTCGCTAGATATGAGAGTAATGTTATTTTCGCAGTTTAATGTTGACCCAAGGTACGTGAAGTTCTTGCTAGATGCTTTGTTATGGTATTGTAATGACCATCTTTCACTTATGCAGTTGAAATTTCAGTTAACAGATAATAAAAAAAAAGAAGTATATATTTGATTTAAATAACTAATGCATGAAGCTTCCAACTAAATTCAAAGAAGCTTCCAACTTATTTTTGTAGTATAAATAAGCAGTTATTGTTGAATGATTCAACATATTTGGTTGCATATTTTAACATTTTTCGAATGAGTAGAATGCCTCTTCTAAAAACTGAAATACTTGACATAAATGCCTTCAAAAGATTCCTTCTATTGGTTCGTATAGATGTAGAGTTTTATTCTTAAGCCATTGCAGCAGGTCTAGTCTTGTAATACATTACCATATACCCAAGTTGATAGTCTCGCGGTTAACCTCCTTCCATTACGTGCCAACTCATATCCTTACAAATCATTTTTCTTTTGACCCTTTCTTATTCTTTAACCATAGTCGTGTGAAGATGAAATCAATTCAATCCGAAGAGGAAAAGAACCTTTATTGTCGCTGTATATAGATTTAAAAAAATGATTAAATCTGTAATCAATTAATGATTCCTGTTTTTTAAACACATTAGACTCTATTGGTGTTGCTCGGACTGAAACTTCGCCGATAGTTCCCTTATTAGAAATTAAATGGAGAATGGTTATTGTTTTATAACATTTGTCGCTAGGTTCTACCGTTTAGGAGCTATATCTAGGGTTTTTTTTGTATTACACTTCCTATAGCCGATAGGCTTAAGAGGGCCTATATATTTTTTTTTTTTCGCACATTAATTCAGCCTTAGTTATTAGTAAATTAGCAGTAGATTTCTTCAATAGTTGTTATAATAAAATTGTTCATTTACATTTTAATATAATAGTTATATGAAAATTTTTAAATAATTTAAAAAAAAATAAACCTATATAAAAATGAAACTTGAAGGGTTTGAAAAATTATTAAAAATGATAATATGGGAATAATTCTGACTATTTATTTAGACCAGGTTTGGTTTACCAAAAGCTTAGAAAAGAAGTTTACCCTTAAAGTGAACTATTATTAAAGATCTGAAGAGTTTAATATAGGAAGTTGGAATATTAACTTTTTCTCGTGGTTTCTTTGGTCTTTTAATAATATCGGTTTATATCGGATTTCCTAAAAGTAAAGATGAAACAGCAGCCCTTACGACTAGGGCATTAAGGTCTATAGAGTCGAAGGTGTTAACAGAGTCTAACTATAGACTACCTATTAGGGTTCTCTGCGCCCCTCGCTTCCGAAGGGTGTTATATATATTTAGCTTCTCAATAGTTCCTCTTCTATATATATATACATATACATATTTCGGGGTGAGTTCTGTGTAGGGCAGTTCCTTGCGGCTGCTCCGAATGGCAACAACCGGTCGATGTCTTCATCCAAGAGGATATTCTACTGTGCAGGTAGGTTCTTAATTGGTATATATCGAAAAGTAGGTGTTTTAATGGGATAAATAAATTATTTGTCATAACTATTTTTTCGATTCTCAGAGAAAAAGAATCGGTATCGAGGATCGATTGTCCAAAGTCAATTCCTTGGAATCGATGGATACCGTTAAGTTGGCAATAGTTTTTTGATATCTAATTATGTTATTATTATACATTAATTCTTCTCCCAATGACCAAGCTTCCTTTGTACATAATTAAAAACAAATCCTATGCAACTGCAAGCTAAACTTTAGTTTGTTGAACATATTTATTCGTTATTGGAAGATGAAGAAGATTACTATCTCTAATCAACGAATTAATGCCCCTCAGTCAATAATACCATTTTATTATATATTTTTGTTATTCTTAAGGGACGAAAAGTCCAAGAATAAAGAGTTTTCGAACCCTAATTCTTGATTAAAACAGTGAAAGAGTTTTCAATTCCTTTATCAATAACTGAAATCTTGGAACGTTTATCTTCGTAAATAAGAATTTGTGAAGTGAGTTATATTATTGTAGATTGGCTGAATTATAATTAGTAACATATATTATATGATATAGATGATATAAGCGGTTTACTAATTTATTTCTTGAATTACTATCGTTTTAAATTTACTTTTCTCGCTAATTTTTCGGTTATATTTTAAAATAGCAATTTATTTTTAAACTGCAAAGTATCTTTCAATTATTGATAGGATTCTGGTTATGCTGTTTTTTGTATCTCATAGCTTTGAGTTATTCTATTTTAAACTGTCTTCCATGAGCATAAAAAGTTCAATAATAACATTCAGGTATGGCGATTCGGCTGGACAGGATAAAATGGAAATACTTTTGGCTGAAAACATTTTTTTAAGATGCGAGCTATGTGGACAGGTGCATAGTTTTACTGAAAGATGATCCCTACTCGAGTCAGTTCTTCTTTTTTATCAATCGGTTCCTGGATGAAGTATATATAGTTTTCTTCATTAATTTTTGCTAAAACAATATTACTTGTGTCTCATTGTAGTACCCTATCCCAGCCCTAAACATGGTATCACTTCCTTGCTTTTATTTTGGCTTTAAAATACTCTTTTCTCTTCAGAAATCGTGGTAATAGTATCGAACTCCATCATGACCATCTCAATTAAATCACTAAAGATAACTTTATTTTATCTCTTTCCCATAAGACAAGTTCAAAACCAAATTTATGTTTGTTGGTTTTGTGTGCTTTTGAAAGAGGAGGCTTTTTCTCCATTTTAAAACGCTTTAAATAAGTGATTTCCAGTATATTCCAGATAATCCTCCGAGGCCTTTGAAAACAAGATGCCTAATATAGAACTTTTATTAATGTGCTACTAATAGGAAGTTACTTTACAAGTAATTGGCATGTCATTATGAGCATTATATTCTCATTTACTAGATGTAGTATTTGATGGGATACATTTGTAAGTTTAAACAATTAGCAAAAAAAAAATTAGTAAAATGATTTTTAAATACTGATGAATAATTTAAAATTTTTTTTTTTTTTTAAAATATCTCGAAAACTATCAACAGTGAAATGTACTTTATGCACGACCTTTTATTTTACTATAATATCCTTTTCCATGCAAGGGAAATGAATCAACATTTAACAATTTAAACTTATTTTTATTATTTAATATTCTCAATTTCTTGATTAATGACTCCAGTCTTGGGTTCCTCGCAGCACACTCTCACCAATGCCGTGCCCAATTTAGATCTGAATCACGCTGATTCACTAAAAATTTTCTCAGCTCATCTCTATAACTACCTTACAAACCTCATGCTGTAAATTTTGTGTTCTATTTTTAGAAAATTACTTTTCTTGATTATACATTACAATCCAGCAAAAGGTATATTGATATTATTAAGTAAAAAAAATAAAAAAAATAGTTAATGCAGTAAATATGTTTCAATGAATTCATAATATTTTACACTTGAGTGAGTGGTTCAACAAAGTTTTTTTTATCAGATATTTAACATTTTATTTTCAAAATAACTGAGGGAAAAGCAAAAAAAAATCAAAGCACTCAATCCTTCCTGTCCAAAATCCTCCGAACTATCGTGAATGTTTCTTATTATATATCTCCAACAAAATTTACATATAATTATTGTTATTAATTTAATTTATTTCATTTTGTATATTGTATAGTTAGAGTATTTTTCTTTTTTATTTATTTTGTATTGTTATAAGAAATATTGTAATATGTTGATAGCATTTTGCTTGCTGGTTTCGTGATATGAATAAACTAAAAAAGAACCAACATTTTTAGGTTATATGTATGTAATGAAATTGGACTCCTTTTTTGATATGGATATATCTTTTGAATATAGTTTTCTTGCATAACTTTTTTTTTACCGTAGAACTGTGTAAGTTTTTTTTCACACTCAAAAATGTAATACACTCTAGCTCTTGTTGGTGTTCTCGGATCAAGAATTTGAAGAGAGTTTCCTTTTCAGAAGCAGTAGATATAAAAGTAATAGATTATACATAAATATAACCGCGATCTATTGTTTTTCCCAGTCAGGGAGTAATTGAGATTTTTTTTTTTAAATTCCGTCTTTTTCTCTGATTGAATGTGAAAGTTGTGTCCGTCATGCATGAGAATCATTATCTTTTATATTACGCTCCTGATGAGATTTCTATATAAACTCAAGATGTAGAAACTATTTGTTTGTTTTTGAAAATAAGATTGAATTTTATTAAAATTAAAATTTATTTATTTGACCTAAAGACTATTGAAGAAAATAATAAAGTAATTTTTAAAAAATCTGTTTTTTTCTTCCATTATGCTTTGAATAAATAGGATAATTGCTTTTAACGGTTTTATCAACTTAGTTTTAGACATGGCGGTAAGTACAGAAAATCCCAGGGGCAGAGGTTACAATTACCGAAGCAACAGTACGTCCGTCCATGTTTCCAGGCCGTTGGTTCTAGGTCCTGGTAGTGTCCTGCCTGATTCTCCAGACACGTGTCCTCACACCCTCCTCAGGATTAGTTCTCTTTGACATCATCTTCTTCGAAATAGCATCACCTTAGATTGCTTTAATCTAAAATAATCATACTTAATTATTTAAATAATTAAAAAAAAATTATAATTAAAAAATGCAATAACAAAATAAAATGAATTATAAATCTAAATCCGATCTAATTTTCTTTTAAAACGCTTCGAAGAGCTATCTTGAATAGTTTGAGTAGAAATTTGAAAGACTAATGAGTTTCAGTGTGTATGAAGTTAATTATGAGCGAAGTATCTGGCTTGGACCAAGTTAGAAAATTATGGTAATTAAGGTCATTTGATTCAGTAAGATTAAGGTTTTCGGAAATAATTTTTTTAGGTGCTAAACCTTGCAATCAGTTACACAACAAAAATCACAGATTTTTCCTACTTTTTTTTTTTTTTTTTTTTTTTTTTTTCAGTTTTTCGTTCATATATCAAAAATTATGTATTTTCCGTAGATGGCGGTTGAATGAAAAATTTAAGTAGCAAAAATAAGATGCAAAAGGCACCAGACATTTTTGGATTTCCCTGTCATTGTTTTTTTTATTCTTCCTAATAAGGGTCAGTTACACGTCCTACAACTGGATAAATATTCATATTAAATTTGTTACAAGAGATGTCTTTTAGATTTTAAACTCATGCATTATGTAATAGTATTAATTTATTCTGATTTATATAATCGGTATTTATCCCTCCTTTCGAAAAAAAATAAAAGTTTTTAGATGTAATTAAATAATTGTTAATTTTTTTATTTTGTGTTTTTCATATTATATATATTTAAAGTATAGTTACATACAGTTATATGCATTATATACTTAACCTCATACATATTTCACATTCCGTTTTCTTTTCAATGTTTTTATTCGTTATACAAAACCCAACCCGTCGATCAAAGCATCGCAAATTCACTATAATGATGATAAACATTGTTTCGGTACAATACAATTCTTATTGCGCAGCCCCCTGAACAAGTTGAGTAATATGATTATTGAGGAATTTATAAAGTGCTTCACATTCTACATATTAGGTAGGAAATCGGATACTTTCACGATGCTTAAATGCTCGATTCCATATGTCAACATAGGTCTAATTACAGTTTTTTAAATGGGTATTTGTAACACTAACTGTATGACATGGTGGTCAGATACGAAGATAAAAAAAAAAAAAAAAATTCAAAATTTAATCTCCCTCGGTTGAAATTCTTAATATCTATTTGAGTTGACGTTCCAGATCTTAAGACCTAAGATACTTTTGGGAATCCGTGCCTTATTGTTAGCCGACTTTTTGTTTCCCTTTATTCTAGAGTCACGTTCAATGGCTTTCACCTCTTAAACAAGATAGCTTCCGAATTGGATAAATTCAAAACGACATTAAGGGGTATGTAATGAAATTTTCGGGAAGGTGCTTTTAAAAATAGGCTTTGAAAAGGTCAGCTGGGGGCGGGCCGCAGTTGACATGAAAGGAGGAGGGTCTCTAATGGAATTCGCTCTATCGCGGGGAGTCTTCTTCAAACACTTCCTCAGTCCAGGGGTTCTCTTTGTCTCTTCAGGATTATAGCTAAAATACTGTAGCATGTGCTGTGTAGCATGATAGTATGATTGAGTGATGATATAATACATTTTTTATATTCATTTGTTGTAATGGAAATTGGCCAATATCAGAAAAAAAGACTAAAACGACAAGAAATGGCTCGTCGCTTTGACGTCTTCAACATTTACTAGAAAAACGTTCAAACCTTCTGATTCATTGCAAGAGACTCATTTACGTGCTAATATATACGGAGCTGAGCTTTGGGACTACACTAAACTATCCAATTTGTCTTTTATCCAATACTTACATTCCAAAATCCTCAATACTCCTCTTTTCATCTTAAACAAAATTATCCAAACAAGATACCTATCCCTTCATAGCAAATTCCATAACCATATAAATCCATTAGTATCATAACTTTCTTCACATTCTATTCCAGGAAACCCTCTGAGGTGCCCTAAAAGAAGATGGCCTAGGGACCTTCTAATATAGTACTTTATTATATAAAACTTTTACAAGTGCTACGAATGGATATTTTAAAAGCAATTAATGTGTCATTTTTAGCATTATCATTATATTTACTTGAATCTGAAGTTTTATTTTTATTTTTAACAATTTATTGAAATTTACAACAGTACAAATATATATCAATTAAATGTGTTAAAAACGCTTACAATAACATGCCAAAACTTAAAAAGTTAAGTTGCTACTCATCAGTAGCACTTCAATAAAAATCTACAAAAGATCTCTATGCCATCTTCTTTTCAGACACCTCGGAGGATTGTGGAGCATTGCAAGTTGAGAATCTAGTGGATTTGAGAGGTTATGGAGCTTACTGTGAAAGAATTGGTATTTGGTTTGGGCTAAATCAGCAACATATGGAACATTAAGATCTTTGTGTATAAGTTTATTGGTGACAAAGTAAGGAGCGTTGAGGATTTTTCGAAGGATTTTGGATTGTAAGGATTGTATACGGAATGAATTGGAGGGTTTAGTAGAGCCCCAAAGCTCAACTACATAAGTCTAATCACAGTCATGTAAATGAGTCTTTTGTAGTTAGTTGGGAGCTGATTGTTTGTCTAATAAATGTTGAAGTAGTGTGTAACGACGAGCAGTTTCTTGTCGTTTAGGTCCCATGTTTGGATTCCAAGTCAGACGTTTGTCCAAATAGATTCCTAGGTAGCTGATCTGTTCAACTGGTATTAAGGGAATATCATTAAAGCGTACTGTAGGACAGGAGGTCGTAGGTTTACGACGAAGGGTAAAGGTTGTTCGGATTTATTTTGATTCTCCATTTTTGACACCATTCTTGAATGCTTAGGATTTATAAGGCTAGAGGTATTAGAGTGGAATCTGAAGATTTAAAAAAAAAAAAAAAAATTTGGTCAGAATCATGCACAATCGCCAGGTTTTCCACTTATAAATATTACCCTCTATATAGCGGCGGGGTGTGCTCACGTGAGCAGAACCTATACATAGAACCTATCCTCGCCTAAAATAATAGGATATTCAATTATCTGCCTCAGGTGGGCTGGGAGTTAGGAATCTTGTGCCTTACCTTCTGTGCTATCGCACCTCCAATCATTATTCCAGATTAGAAGGTATGACAAACAATATAACGTATTCTTAGTTGATTTCGAAAAATATAATATGCTCAAAGGTCATTGGGAGTATGGAAATAAGTAACCATAAACGTTCCTTCTATATGTATAATCAGTGGTACTCGATGCAGAAAGCTGGACAGTCTTAGATAAGCAGGCAACTTTAACCAGAATGGACATTGACTATATTTTTCATTCAAAGAACAATTATCACAAAAAATATAATACCCCCTATTACTATTTTAACACAAATAACGTAAACCAACTAATTGACAACTCGCTTTCCCTTCGATTCCTGATAGATTCTCCAAGGCATCTGAAAAATAGATTCAGGATCTTCTTATAACTAGTTTTTTTACAATTCTCTATTTATCTTATTTGTTATTGTTCTTTTTTATTTTTGTATATTAACTAGCATCTCCTCATCACGACTTCGTCCCGTCTCACGCGTCATTAGATAATTTTATATAATAATTGAAGTTTTATTTTTTTATCGATAAAAATCTTACATAAGTATGTAATATAGCATTATTTCTTCAATGACACTTTAATGCACCGCAGTAATTTTTAACCTGGTTCAAAGTGCACTGATTAGGTGTTTATTTGGTCTATTTAGTGTAAAATCATAATTAGACGCTAAATTTAAAATTTTTATGTATGAGTTTTTAATCCAGATGGACTGAGACTATTATGAAAATCTTTCAAAATGACTGCATTGCTTACAATTAAGGCCCCATACTTTTAGATTTGATAAAATTTTAATTCGCTAAAAATAATATTATATATTTTATCTGGTTTGATTTTAATTTCTAACCATAAAAGTATAATTGTGGCCAACCTCCTTTCTGCAACTCAAAAACTGTTGTACATTTAAATTTTTATTATTGTTTTTTAATAATTTAATTGGATATAAGTATTTTTTATTATAAATTTAAAGCTCTAGGTACCCTCTCATGTTGAATGGCGTTCGCCACCTATCGATCAATTTTAAAATTTTACTTTTATCCTCATATTATCGCTTTTTTTTTGTAACAAATTTATCAAATGTCAGTATATTTTATTATTGCTAAACCTCCCTGGAACTATAAGGAGATTAAAATTTGGTAAAGATTGGTTCAGTAGTTTTCGTGGTTAATGATCACAAAAGCTTTTCATTTTATATAGATTAAAAAATTAATAGATTATCAAATATATATAATGTGATAGTGTGTTTGTGTTTATTTATAAACACTATCCATACATAAATGGGTAGAACAGAGAACGGCAAACTAATCAAGTCAGCAGGGCATCAAGAGCTTTGTCTCTATCTGAAATCTGGTGGCGGGGGGGGGGGGGGTGGACTTATCAGTTGTTATGTTGTTGGTCTTATCGTGTCGCCTAGCTCCTCCCTCAGTTCTTGCTAACGGCTTAGCGGCGTCTTAATTTCTCAGGCTTACTTGACTCCTGATTCGAAAACTTTGAGGATTCCGACTGTCCCTGAACTCCAGAACTTTGCCTCGAGTTCTGGACTCTATTGAGATGGCAACGAGAGAGCGACTGGGATTTTTTTACAATTAAATCCTTAACAATTTATGTTTTGAGGATGAAAAATAGAAAGTTGACTGATTTAAATTTTTTATAATTAATTATAATATAGGCAGGGTGGTAAATTGTTGTCCTTGAGGATACTGTTTTAAAATATTCGATGATTTAACTGTTTTTAAGATGGCGGAAGGATATTCTTTTGTTGTTAACGCATTCTACGGGAGGCTGGAGATAGCTTTTCAACGCTAACGACCCAATGGCAATGTCTGTTTGAAAATCGGTTTAATGAATCCAATCCTAACAATTCAACATTCCTTGTAAAAATGCTCATTATGTCATAAATAAACTTACACATAACAGTCTAAATGTTGATAAATTGGTACAAACCAGATACCTATCCTTGTATAATAAACTCCACACCTCTTCGAATCCACTAGTCTCCCAATTGCATCCCATTCCTTTTTTGATTACCTATCGAGGCTTCTGAAGAAAAGATGGCCTAGGGACCCAATAGTAGAGAACTCTTATTAAAATGCTAATATCTCCTTGCTTTTTTAATAATCTATCGTAATAAATGTGATGTATATATTCTTTATAGTTGTAAATGTCAATTAAATTAAAACGAAAAAAAATATGGACCACCAACTACCACGTTTATTCTCCAAATAAGGGTACACAAGGGTTATAGAGGCTGGGTGTGCACCATCGGGTCTCCCGGATTCGAGCTCGGATATGGCAGTGAAGTGTCTTAACTGCCATTTCCGAGTTAGTTAGCTATCAGGCCTCTCTAACTCGCTGATGAAAGTGTTATAATTAATGTTCTGCAAACCATATTATCTTTAGACGCCTCGGAAAATTATTTGGAATTTCGATTTTGAAATAACGTAAAAGTTTCTTTGTGACATTATAAGGTTCATCGAGAGCTTTTTCGAAGGATCTTAGGTTGTAAGAAGTGAATACGGGATAAATTATACTTTCGCGGAACCCCAAAACAGAGCTCTATGCCCATAGAGCTGTAATCTCTGATTATTTCCCTTTCACAAAGTAATTAGTAATTTAACGAAGTGAATATTACGCAATTTAGGAGGACATTAAGATGTAGCCGACCTGCCTGAAGTGCGCTAACCTAATTAGGTTACATCCCTATATAACTAGATTATTAATACAGTAATGGCCTGAGTACATCTTCATTAACAATCCTCTTAGAGCTCTTTATTGGACAGCCACCTTCAACATGTTTCCGGGATAATAGATTTTTGTTTAGAAAAAGAGCTTAGTTTATCAAGTAGCATAATTAATACAGTAATAAGCCGCTTTAATGAAATTTTATTATATGTCCACTTGTACTTGTATGAATAGAGCTAACATAAAAAAATTTACATTACACTTTTATAACTTGTTGCGGTGTGTTCGGTTTAAAATCCCTAGCCAAATCTGGTAGCCAATCAAAACTTAACAAAGTAGAATTGCAATCCACTATTTTAGGTATAATTCAGATCTATTATTAAGTATTGTACTTAACCCGAAACTATTTTTTGTGTGTGTTATAATTATATTTTTATGAATAAACAAATAGGCAAGAGCAATAATCTTTGTAATTGTTAACTCTCGAGTTTGACTTGGCAATAAGTTACAAAAGTGAGCCTTGGACAGAGGCGTGAACATCCAGTCGTCACCTAGTTTTGCTCAAGTTAAAATTTGTTGGTGCCTCTTAGGAACATCTCTCTCCTACCTCTTCTCTCTCACTCCCTCTCTTTCTTTCTTTGTTTTTTTGAAAGCCAAACGTCTCTAACATCGGAGACAAACAAAACTCTGTTCAACATCGGATTCTACTGCTCGTTTTGTATCTTCATGATTTATTTTCACGATTCTTCCATGGCTGTATTGATATGGATAGCTCTTTTGACGGGGGATCTATCCTTTTTTTTTTGCCGAAAAATTTTTTTCACATTCAAAAATGTAACATTTGACACGCACTAGCTTTCTTGATGTAGCTCGGATTGAAAATTTGACTGTTTCCTTTTCATAAATATAATCGAGAATAATATTTGAGGTATAACCTTTGTCGCTAGGGACTACCTAATCATTGATTGTTAATTTAATTAAATTAATTATTTAAGTAATTTGATTCTTACAATTCTAAAATGTAAATTGGGAAAAGCAGTATATTATAGATACAGCCTTGGCCGAAAGAATTAGGCACCACCAATGCTCTCACCAAACGTTTCTCTAAGATTATTAACTAGCAAGGATTGAGGAATAACCCATTAAAAGGAACAATATAGTTCCTTTTTTTTTTTTAATTTTTAAAGTTATTCTTGCTAGCTAATACTCTTAGAGAAACTTTTGGTGAGAAAATTGTTGGTGCCTAATACTTTTGGCCAAGGCTGTGGATATATCCATGATCTACTGTTTTTCGGAGTCAGGTAAAAATTGAGATTGCAATAAAACTGTTCGTTAATCATAATAATCACATGTTTTATCAGAAATTATTTATTCATCATCAGTTCAGAAAACATACATTTTATTTTCTTTTTTACTGGCAATGTCGATTATTTTCACGAAAAATAATCTTGTTTTGTTTTTATATTTTTTGTTGTAAAAGTTTTGTTTTATTGTTGTTATCCATAGCTTTTTGTCTTGATCCTCAACGCCCCCAAATCGCACTTGGCTCCCTTGACGATTACAGATGGTTCAACCGAGATCGGTTCGGGGGATTTCTGTTATTTGTACCAAATAGATCTGATTTGTATTTATGCCAATAAATTTATTGTTATGACTTTAAATTTAAACTGTTTCATGAGATTCTCCCTGTCCATATGAAATCCTACATACTTTTTATATAAGATATTGGTGTTGATAAAATTCAAAGGAGATGCCCTTTATTGAAGTGGTAAAAGTTATTGTTATATACAGTAGTAAAGTTTGTAATTAATAATATTGATTAATAAAAACATAAATTCGAAAATAATATACCTATTCCTAATTAAAACCTTTACACCATTTCTTTAATTGTTAGTAGAGATGCCTTTTATATAAGTACATGCCTCTCCTGGACGACAAAGCTGACTGGAAAGAATTATGCATTCCAGGAGTCCTTTTGAAATCCATTCCCCGCCCTCCTCAACTTGTGTCTTCAAAGGGAATAAGTTGTGAGATCTCAGAAGGCAGTCCTTACTTCGCCTCTCTTCTTGTCCAGGAGTTGTTGAATAAACAGCCTCTTATTATGTAAAGTTTTCTTTTGTTTTTCTTTATTTCCAGTTCATTACTTTTCTAATTACTGAATTATGTTTGTGATATTCAAGTGGATATTTTTTAAAGGTTTAAAAATTTCCTCCTTCCATACTCATACTTCCTTCACATATTATAATATAGGTAACTAATAATCACAACTTATAACAACCTACTCTACAGTATCCTGACTATATGTTGAACAGATTTTTAATTTAATTGATTCTTGAAAAAAAAAAAA
Source organism: Euschistus heros (assembly GCA_003667255.2). Taxonomy (NCBI): domain Eukaryota; kingdom Metazoa; phylum Arthropoda; class Insecta; order Hemiptera; family Pentatomidae; genus Euschistus; species Euschistus heros. Next base: position 1,259,858 of record RCWM02000295.1, read on the forward strand.
AATTCAAATTCATGTACATACTATTTTAAAATTTAAAGATAAAATATAAAGGTTTGAATTAATTACTGTTAATACAAACTAATTTTGGTATTTTTGTACTTTTTTATAGGATTTACCATATTTTTGTACTGTATGGCGGGAAGGACGGGTTATAAGTCTTTCAACTGGGTCTACCACAAAATAATTATCAATCCGTCCAGGACGGATTTGTGCCGACGCACTTTGAGGCAAAAGTGGAAAAATTCCTAAAAATTAAAGTATTTCTAGAATATTATTTTTGAATACCTCAATAAATGCAGGATAGGGTTTTGGAACTGATTTTTCAATTATTACATTACTATAATATACAGGGTGAGTAACTCTTGGGGGGGGGGATGTATGGACTAGATCAAATATTTAGAAAAATGCTGCAGACCTTTCTATTCCAATCCATTGCAGATATACGATAGATCAAAGACTTTTTTGAGGAAACCACGTTTTTTTTTATCATAAAAGCTGTAATATCTCCATTTTGTTTAAACATTTTTAAACTTTAACTATATTTTCAGATTTAGCATTAAATTTTCTATAAGAGCAGAGTACATGTAACCTTAAATTTTACAAACTTAGTATTTAAAGAACAGCTTGATCTTCACCTTATTTGGGGAAGTCACAATGTCTTATATTACTTCAACGCTCACCGTTTTTCGAAAAAAACTATCCACAAAACGTCAAATCTCACAAAAACTTGAAAATTTAATCAGCTTTCGAATGGTATGTTGATAGTAATGATTATATTTCGATATCATGGAGAAATTTACTTTTCAAACCGAAAAAACATGATGTTCTTATTTCATTCTTATCTCATATAAATCAGTTAACAGAATAATTAACATGGACTGAAGGAAATATGAAAAAAATAATCTAAAATTCGATCGTTTGTTATTGACAGGGAAATACATCGATGTCTCTAATTCTTAATGACTCAAGTTTCATAAATAATATTAATATGAATATAAAGCAAGTATGGATTAAGGTAAAAACCTGGAAAATCTCGAGAATCATGGGTGTTGCGACGGGGAGAATATATGTATTTATTTTTAAAAAACTATTTATTGGTATTTACAACTGTATACATTATACATATATACAACAAGTAAATTTGAGGAAGATAATGATAATGATACTCGTATGTCAATTACATATAAAGAATGGCTCATGTGTGGGTTTGGAGTTTACTATAAAAGGATATGTATCTAATTTCTAAATGAGGAACATATGGAACATTAAGATCTTTAGTGATAAATTTGTTTGTGGCCTAAAAAGGAGCATTTACGATGGATTTTGGCTTGTAAGGGTTATACGAAAAGAATTTGAAGGTTCTGCGGAGCTTCTAATGTCCGAATAGGTCTAATACTTTCATATAAATAAGTCGTTTCTAATTTATTGGGGGCTTTGAACGCTTATCTAGTAAATGTTAGAGAAGTCGGAAACGACGTGCAGTTTCTTGTCTTTTACGTCTGGTATGTTATTAGATTTAATTGGATTGATAAGTATGCTGTGTGTTCTAACAACCCTATAAAGATGGGCTGCAAAATGTTGTAATATCAATAAAGCATATATCTTACTGTAATTTAGCCAAATATATAACTTCTTTTTTTATATGAGAAAAATAAAAAGCATCCGATATTTAGCAACCTTCCCATAACTTCAGAAGAGTCGAGTTGGAAGGGGCTAAACTTATTCCTTAAAGTTTTCATTTGTACGTATAAAATTATGTTAATATGGAGACTTTTTTAGAAAAAACATAATACATTAATTTATAGGCACTCATTAAAAAAGATTTGAAAAATAGCCATCGGACGTGACAAAAAGAACAGAAATATTTAATGAAGCGAAGAGCTTACCGGACTCCGCTTAACAAGGCCTGCCCTTCGATGTATCGAGATAAGAATCGATCTTATCGAGTCAAGTTTAATGTGAACTGTCCCAGGGCAGTAAAAAAAAAAATCGACTGTTAATGAGGACATCACTCTTCTACGGGCTGTGAGATTGTATGCCGGTCGTAATTGATGTCTTCTTATTAATCAAATGTTCAGTGGTAACAGCTTATGTATTGTTTTAAAAGTGTACTTATATATGTGTGTGTGTGTGTGTTTCGAATATATGTATATTTATGATATAATAAATATTATTATATTAAATTAATAATTTCGCTAAATTTATGGAATCTCAAAACTGTATCACTTCATTCGAAATTCAGAATTTAAAATTCTTATAGTTTTTGGTTAAATATAAATACCAAAACACTGATTCCATTCGATAAATCATTTAATTACTGTAGCTAAACTTAGTAGACACGGAAGATCCGTTACCTGATTTATTTTTACTGAGTGAACAATCTTGGATCTGGATGAAACTGATTTGTTATTCTCAAAGAATCTTATGCGCGGTAGCTCAGTTGTTAAGGGAGTTTGAGCCCGGCTGAAAAACGGACAAAATATTTTCTGTTATTTCAGCTGTGGATTAACATATAAGCCCTGGGGACTCACTAATGTGTGTAACCTTAATTGGAAAAAAAAAAGTATCAGAGTTGGGCTAAATTCATAATTATATTATTTATAATAGCTAATTAATTGGGAACTAAGTTCCTGGAATCAATCGTCTAATATAATCATGATCAATTATTTCAGTTCATTTTTTTAGTTAATTAATGATTTAGTTTATTGAAAAATCAACTGAAAGATTTAATCATGATTAAATTAGGTGATTGATTCCTAGAAATTAGTCGACAAATTGAACCCCTCTGAACCTCTTGGATTACTGCAGAAAGTAATTTTTATAATGAGGCAGGTAGCTGTAATGATTCTGCTATATATTAACAGCTGTTAAACCGTTTGCTATATGCCAATCATTCTTACCTGATTTCTGATAAAATTTATTGACATCGACTCTCCCAATCCTCTAAAGTAAGTCGTTTATGCAACCTTCTATGATATATTTATAAATATAAATGAATCGTTAGTGATTGATTCAGTCGTAAGAAATGGTCTGTAATTTGGGAATAAGCTCATCAAAAATTCAGAGATTTCCTTTCTCAGTACTATTGTGTACTCAACAATGTTATTGCCTCCCATTTCAGGCTTACAATTTCGTAAAAATAAATAAGGATTCTACAGAACAAATTATTTTTCAGGCTTTCATTGTAAAGGTTTTATTTTTTCTATTCAATCGGCAAGATAAATGCGGAGAAAGGAAGATTTGTAAGCACTTTTCCCCCTCATAACCCCTTCAAGAGAATTATGCCCGATTCAATAAAAACGGATTTTCCAGACGTACGCCAGGGAAAATAAAAACTCAGTCTGGATCCAAACCCCCCTAGCAGCGATAGTATTTTCCAATTGTATTTTTTTCCTCCGGACAGCCTATGCCGGGTAAGGGGGGGGGAGGTGAGTGGGGTCTGTAGAACGAAATGGGATTACATTCTGACCCCGGAACAAATTAACCTGGAGGTAGGAGATAGCTCTGTATTGTCTGCTCTCTTATCTCTCCCTGCCCCCACCCAATCGTTCTCATCAACATACTGTAGTCTGCAATTTGATCTCGCAAATGGTTATCCTGTTATGAACAATATATCATTACATAATGTAATGATACAATATATAATTTTAGGGTGATTATCAAACTATGGGTAATCTTCGTGTCCTCATGGGATCTGCTCCAAAATAAATCATAAAACCGTTTGTTTCTTAGCGTTTATACGTTTTTATAAAAAAAGTTTTATAATGCATTTAACTGCAATATTTCCTACATATTTATTCAACTAGAGTACCAATTGTTAATTAACATGATTGTCTTGAAATTCGATATTCACTCACTATATTTGGTTGCTCTTCAAAACCTTCCTACCAATTATCGAACAATAAATTACTATCTATGTAAAGTAGAAGGATGAAATTATGTTATTGTATCATGCCTAAATTCTGATTGAGGCTGTTAAGTAGGTCATAGTTATATTGTAATTACCGTATATTAAAGTTAAAATCTGTACATCGTGAAACTTAAGTAAAAGGGGAAGCTTATTCTAACAGTGTTTGTCGAGTAGCAGTCCTACTGGTGTGATAGACCACATATTTAAGATGGCAGGTGTCAGTAACAATTAAAGTGTTTGGTGGATGAAGGGGATATCTCACATTTAAAAAATAAAATACAATCTAGTTCATTGGATGAATAATTTATGTACAGAAGTGTTAGGCAACAAAATCTGAATTTGAAAAGAAAAAAAAACTTTATACATAAGTTACTCAAAATTATGTTTTTTTTACATAACCCCTTCGTCCACCAAACCCTTTAATTGTCTTTTCAACGTGAAAGGTTGATTAACAAGTGCGTACCTTCAGTATCAATCATATTACATCTGTCAATCATGTTCATATTATATCATCGCCTAAACTTTGAAAATTTGTATTGATTATATATTGGTTATTGTATTATCAGATTAGCGTTGTCAAGAAGATTAAATTTGAATCTGGAAATGCCATTACCGTGGCAAGAAACTTACATAAAAAAAAAAAAAATACATCTAATAACAATGCTGAGTTAAAAATACAGTGACGAAACCATGTATAGAAACCACCCATTGGTTGAACTCTAGTGAATATTCTATATGAAAAAGTCACGATACCATCTTCTTTTCAAACACCTGGGAGGGTTATTGGGGATCAAATCAGAAAGTAAAAAAAGGAGACTTGTTAAGATGCTGCTATTTAACTTTTTACCGCCGTTTATTAGTGAATGGAGACTTTACTTCCAACTCTTCGATCAGGTTCGAAGATCTAGATCGGCCGACATTTTCAGATCTTAATAAAAAATTAATGGCTTTACTATACGTTCGTAAGATAATATCCTGTTCTTAACATTTTAGTTGAGAAATAAACTTATAATCCTATTTTGAATCTAAATTATGTTATACAGGTTTTTTTCGTAGGTAAATAAAAATGGAAAAATGTTTGTTTTAATAAAGTATAGAAAACTCAATATCAATTGTTTTTATTCAGAACCACTAATTTGAATATGATAGATCATTATTTTCATGAACGTTATAATAAGATAATACAATTCTTGAACATAGTATTATAGACTATTGTATACCTATTTATACATTCCCTCCTCAGATCCCTATCGACCGAAAAAAAACAGAAGATGGAAAAACGGTAGGCCATAACTGGCGCTCCCACCCCCTCCACCACACTAAACTGACTCCAATAAAAATAAAAGGATATTCGCGCTGATAAGCGGAGCGGAAGATCAAACAGCTGCCTAGAACAATATTGTCCTTTTTATATTTGGCCATCTTATCCTCCACTTCTTGCGGTTCTTCCTTCCTACAATCAATTTGTTTCCTTATATTGGATGAGATCTTCTTAGCCGGAGGGTGCTTCTTCATATTCCGGACCAATTTTTAGCCATACAAGAGGTAGACCTGAATGAAGAAGTCTACAAAGCGTCCATAAAGTTCGATTTGTTAAAGAACAGAATGCATAATCTAACAAATGTACCCCCTCCCACATCTACACTTCTATCTCTTATAGTAATAATAATAAAAACAGTAATGTATTCTACAGACTAAATGGTAAATAAATAATATTAATAATAATTAATGATGGAAAGCTAAAACATGAGCGGCCCCCTATTATGTATTTATTTTTATACTATCCTAACGTGCAAACGAATTAATTAATTAATGTAATTAGGGGCTGTTAGGTGAAGAATAATTATTAGTATCAATGAATAAACTTTATTTAACATTATGTGCCTAGAAATAGAGGCTGGAACACCATGCCGTGAGGTCCGGGCTCGAGTTCGGCTGAAGTTAGAAAATTTAATTTCTGTTTCTTCGGCCGTGGATTGACTTCGGAGTCTGGACACCCTCATAGGGTACACCCCGCGTTTATAAATTGTGTACCCTTAATTAGGAGAAAACCTGGCGGTTGAGTGTCATTACCGACCACATGATCTCTTTGTGTTCTTTACCTTCGTTCAAGAAACTATGCCATACAAAGAACTGTAACCAAGACTCTTTATGGGCTGTAGCAGTGCAGGATTCTAGAAATATGAACTATGAATGATTTGTCAATTTATCTATTTGAGGGTTACCACAGTTTTTACAAAATTCGCTTATTTCATGATGATAATATTAAAGGGTGTTATTATAACATTTCGTAAGCTTTAATATCCCTCAACGTGCTCGGCTATCAAGTTCTACATATCGCACGTGTATTTCAAAAGTGCCACAACTCAAAAATCTGCATTAAAAAATGTAACATGCACAGCCTTCAATGAAATATCGAAAGTTTGCCTGAATCATCTTTAAATTCAACCCGCAAGTGAGATATATCAGATGTGATTTAAAGTATTTTCGATTCATTTTTAACATCTTATTGAAGACTAATTTAAACATGATGATAACTCAAAATACAGATTTTTGAGTTGTGTCACCTTTGAAATACATGTGCGATATGGTTTATGAGATGTAAGTCGTTCACAAAGTTGTGAACCGCGAAAGGGCTCAATAGACATACATTCTTTCGTTATTTTCTCAATCTTCATTTGAGACTTTTCTTGGGTTATAGTGTTAGAGGTTTTATTTTTTTTTATAAACTGAAAAAAGAGCAATTATTAAGTTTTAGGAAGCTTAGTACTGATAAGAGCTCAAATTATCTATGAATACCATAAGTGTGGTATCCATTGTCTTTAAGGGCCAGCATAGGAAAGATCTAACACAATGGTACAAAAAAAACAAAAAAAAAAAAAAAAAAAACTGCAACTGATAACCGAATATCGTATGTTCGAATCTCTGGTCCATGGCAGGGTGGAATAAATTAGTAGCAATAAATTCCCATCTCGAAAAACTTGCCTCCAGATTGCCATAGCACTTATGTACACCTAATAGCAATCACGGAATGACCTGTAATATTTATGAAATAGTCTGGCTTGAGTGGTCCAGCAAGGCGCATAATCCTGACATTCATTCAATTTTTATTAGGAGGAGGTCTCTCATCCAGCTCCTTTTGAGCCTTTATCGTTAAAGACAGATATGTCGCTCATATTCAATAAAATAGAAATTGTCGAATATTACCATTGTACTCGTAAGATAAATTTAGTTTTCCTTATTACTGCATCATAGAACGAATAGAAATACTATAGCTTTGCCGGGGACTCTCATAAGTATCAGTTACCTAAAGTCTTAATTTTAGATAATTTCAAAATCTGCTTCAGCTTATGAGAATATTTATGATACTTTATTTATGATTATTTATTTTACAATACGAATGAAGTAAACTTCAAAAACGCAGTAACGTCTTAAAACTCCTCTGACACATGTTTAACACAACATATACGATCTGTGAATGATTAATCTATCAATAAAATGGGAAAATTATGTTGTTGCTCTTAAATTCTAAGTTAAAAGTTATAAATTTGTTAATTTTATTAAATTAATAAAAAAATTTCTGTATTTGGTTCCATTCCTTTCCACCGTATATATATTACTGTTAGTATGTAATAACATAGCCTGGAGCGATGACGTTATCCTGTCCCCCTTCCAAATCGAGTGATCCTCCCCCAGAACAGACAGCAATAAGCCAATGGGATGGATCCACTCCCTACAGCCTACGGAAAGGTGTGAGAGCAGGTATTACAGGGGCGGTGGGTGTGCGGTCTCGGGGGAGTATAGTCCCTGTGTTCGGGAGGGGAGGTGGGGCACAAACAAGAGAATTCACTTATTTAACCTAATTATTCATCTGTATATATAAAATTTATAATATATTTATACATTTTTAAAAAATAAATAAAGTAATATAGTAGAAACTAAAATAATATTTTAATAAATATAGTAAATGACGAAGTAAAAAAGGGAATAATGGGTGACAACAGAGCTTACTTTAGCCTCTCGAATATTATAAAGTCAACTCTGCTAATCAGAAAGAACCAAAATCATCCTATATAAGATATTTTTACAGCTGGTCGATATAGGTTCATTTCTGGCTGGATTAGGAAGAGGCCTTATTTTTTGTTGGGTCGTTTTATGGTATATTGGATTATCTTCCACCTAATGATAAAAATATAAAAAATTGGACTCGGCTGGTTTTGGAATTATACTCCTCATATATCTTTTATCAGGTCCATGTGTGCGCTATGGCGCTGACATTTGGAACCTTAAAGCAGCTGATCAGTACGCTCTAAAGTTCTTTGAAAGGCAGATTTTGAGACGCATTTTCGGCCATGTGTACGCTCAAATAGAAAGGCGCATCAGAAATTACGAATGGGGTGACATTAAACGAAATGAAAATTTTGTAAAATAATTATATCATGAAGAAGCAGTTGGTTAGGACAACTTGAAAGGATGCTAGATAATAGCAAAGAGACAGATTTCCAGGTGACCTTCCCTAGAAAGAGAAGAAGAGGACATCCAGTAAGAGTTGGATTGCTGTCGTGGAAGAGTACCTGATGAAAATGGATGCAGTATTTTCAGGCATGTATTCATTTTGTTGTTAATCAGCATTCTATAAGACTTCTCACCCAATGGACTAATCGTTCGATACGGGAATGTCCGTCGTAGTGAGGTTTCCCAGTATTAATCTAGGGTTTTATATGACATATGTTGATAATGAGCTTATCAGGTAGCCTAAGGATTAAGTAAACACATTTTAGTATCATTTTTCAGCTCGCTGTTTGGCAGGTGGTGCTAGCAGCAAGCAGATGTTGCAATTTCTCTCCTATCAAGTGTGACCCATCCACACCGCTTTACATCTGTTCCTAAAATATTGCATGTCTCTACTGATATTGTAGGGAGGTAGGGAGAGGGCCGGTGAGGTTTGCCTAATACTGAACTTATCTATAATCTAGGATCTAGCTTTAAATAACTGCTTTCATTGAATCCATTTCATTTAACTACGATGGATTCCTTTCGAGTACACACATATATATATATATATATATATATATATATATATATATATATATATATATATATATATATTAATTATCATATAAATTTAAGATAAGAAATCAAGCCTGTCATACTCACCTGAGGAGGAAAATGATTTTGCTGAAGCAAAATGCTTTTGCTTGAAATATCAAACGAAATGTAAAGAGACGAAATTGTCAGATAGAGATCATTTGTGATTTAAGTTTTCCCTATAACAGTTTAGTCTTTTCATACTAACAAATATAAACAAATATAAAATGGGTAAATCGGACTATATTTGGATTCAGTAAGAACGTAAAAAATATTGTATCGATTATAAATTAAAAAAAAAAATTAATGTTTCTCGATTCTGTATATGAGTTTCTTTAAGTAACTGTTTATAGGTAAAGATGAAAACCAATTAAATCATTAATCAAGCATTTTAGATTAATCTAAAAAGATGCTGGTTTTGGCTTGCCTTGTGATTTTTTTTCTTTTTCGTATTTTTACTGATCAGCATTTCCTCAAATGTTGATTTTTATGTTTATTAACTCCGTCATAGACTCCAAAAATGGCAGGAAGAACGGTTTATTACAGGTTAACAACCTATTGTGTTCAAAGCGTATTTATAAGTATATTTATTCATGTATAAATTGTGGTTTATTGTCTCTGTTTCACCGGATCGAAGATCTTTTTAAGGATCTTTCTTTCCGAAATCCACAGTATCCACTCATTCCCTCGAGTCAGAACTCAACACTCACTTCCATATGCCACAACCGGTCTTATTACTGTTTTGTAATCAGTGATCTTCGCAGATCGAGACACTTCTTGAGAACTCAGGATTTTAGTAAGGGAAAAAAGGTATTTGCTACCAGTCGCTAATCTGGCTTTGATCTCTGATTTCATATAATTTTATTTTTGTTGTTAGAGACCCCAAGTATCTACGTTTTTCAGTGCCTAGATCTGTGTACATTAATGTGTATACAAAGAAGATGGTCTCGAGACCTTCTAATATAGAACTTTTATTAAAGTAACCTACAAGTTACTGTCATGTTACTGTATACATTTTCCCACACATTTACTGGATGTATATGTACTATACAGTTGTAAGGATCAATAAACAGTTTTAAATAAATATGTATACTAATGAAAGAAATATACAGAAAAATATATCCATGAAATATGTATGTATGCAGGACTTTATCGGACATAACACAACAGGCTATACTTGACCATTTCTTGTTTACAAATATCATTTGCCAACAGAGGAACCTGCCTCAGAATAGGCTGGAGTCAGCAACTGATAACAGTAACAGCGTGGACTGTTAGAGGAGTTACTCTCTGCTCCGTTTGTTCTAACTTGTCCCTGAAGAGCTTGATGGCTCTATTACGCTGACTCGGCCGAGTCTAGTTTCCTAGTGTCAGTAACCCTTCGTTCCTCTGCTTAAGCATTTCTTTTCAGATGGTATTTTTCTCTGTTTTCTATGGAAATCCAAACACACACACACACACATTACTTTATGTATATAGATAAAAAAAAAAGGACATCTTATATTTATGAAAGAAAAGAAAAAAAAAACTGAAACACTGTGCGTTTGTACTTTATTTGTAAGGAGCCTCCGAAGAACCTTGGAGTGAAGAGGTCCTGACAGGATATCACCTAATAATGTCCTTCGTTAGAGCGGCGGTGACAGAGCAGCTGGTACTTAGCACACAATGCTGCCTCGCCTCTTTTTGGTACAGTCCGCTTCCTAGTGTTCAGTTCGAGGTGTTGGCCTTCACGTAACACCAACACTTATCAATTGAGGTCTAAATATATATGTTAATTTATTATTATTATTTTTTCATAAACTTATTTCGATAAGGTGATGGACTCAAGAAAGGCATATAGATAATATAATACCGTGAAGTATGATATGGGTAAGGAGACAATAGGCTCGACTAAACTCCTGTGGACTATTGATAAGAATAGCGGTCAACTCTACTGCAGCCAGAATATCAAGTGCTCTCTCTAGGACCAATCGGTTACGATTCATATCATTATTATTAATTTTGGAGTTGGAAAATAAAATATTATATAATTACATATAGCACTTGCTATAAATTTTCCATTCATTGATATAATGGTTAATTAATATTCTATATGTTTCGGAAATATAATATTTTCATATTCATTACCATCATCTAAATAAAATCTTTCTAATACAATTTCACAAGTTCTATTTTGATTATTTTATATTATTATTGCTTAAAATTATAATTACATTCTAGTTACTAATCATACAAATCTTTATTCTTTCATCTAGAAACAACATCAGCTTACAAGGGGTGGACACACTCAGTCTCTCACGGTTCTTGGTGAAAAAACATTAGACACGTATTTTGCTGTTCCGACTTAGCACATGGCCCTAGGAGCCGAGGAAAAAAAAAAAAACGATAAAGCACTAAACCAATTTATTTTACATCTCGAGTTTGAAACTGATATCGACATGATTCTTGCTCAAAAAGTTTTATTTTTGATTGCAAATTTAACAAAAACTTTAGCCGCTTCATAGATTTTGGTTTACATTAATTAAATTCAAAGAACGTTATAAGATCTTCAAGCAAACTATCTTTATAGATTTATTTACACAAAAGAATTGAAAAACGTTTATTTAATAAATACAAAAAATATCGTTTTTCCACCCTCTTCAAAGGTGATGAAAGTTTTAAACAGATTATTGGTAATTTTTCTTTAAATCGGCATTAATTTGTTGCAAAATTCAAATTGATCGGTATCGCTGGAAAGAGGAGCGCCTCGGCTTTATTTTGATATAATGAAATGTGAAATTCTTTGAGCAAAAACCTATTTGAAAAGTTGAAAAATCCGAAATACATTTTGATTTTTAACTTGAGTTTGAAACCAGATTTGAAGATGAAACCAAAGATATTTCAAGAGTATTACAGCCTTATATTGTCAGTAAAAATATGAATTAGTAATTTTAACGGACTAACTGCTATTTATGTTTTTGTCAAGAAAAAATGCTTACCAAATGGTCAGGCAAATTTTGAAGGTAACGATTGTTTATTTTTCTATATGAATGAAATTCCGTATTTAAGAGCTCTTTTAATTATTAAATTAGAATCTGGTGTCATTTTTTGTGTAGAAAAATCTGAAGATAGATTGCTTGAAGATATAATATTTTTTTTATAATTTGATTAACCTATGGTAAAATCTATGAAGCGGCTATATTTTCCGTTAAATTTGGTCTCAATAACAAAATTTTTGGTGCAAGAATCATGTAGATATTATTTTTCAAACTCGATATTTAAAATAAATTATTATTATTATTTGAATGCAATTTTTTTTTTTTCTCCGCTTCTAGGGCCCATCAGTCGGAACGAAAAAATACGTGTCTAATATTTTTTGACCAGGAAACTCTAAAAACATTTCCAATGAGGTCCGTGAGAGACTGAGTTTGTCATCCCTTTGTTAGTTTAAATCAAATATTACATTTTAGTCAGCATCTTCACAAAGGGAATTTAGAAAATTTCTCTATCCAAGAATATAACTCATAGGATATAATTTAATATGAACAATAACTAAGAGGATATAAAAAATAACAAAATAAGTACTCATTACATAACTCAACTCATTTGGTGTTGGAGAAGCATTAACAGATATAACTCGTGGCACTTTAACAAATACAGTATCTAAACTAAAATATATGGGAGAGATATCTCGGTTATTTGAAACAAAAACTGGCGTAAGACAGGGAGATGGGCCGTCACCTTTTATGTTTAACTGTCTGAAAAAAATAGTAAGGATGTGGAATTTGGAGCTCCAAAGATGCAAAATGGAACCAATTCATAACAAATATCGAAAGTGTACCAAAATACATAGAAACAGACATAGGTAAAATAGAAAGGATTTGAAAATTTAATAATTGGAGAAACCATACAACAAAATGGATTAGAAAGATCTACAATTGACTTAAAGATTAGTAAAATGGAAAGAGCTTATGGTTTAACTAAAAATATATAAAACAAGAAGTGCATCTCTAGAAATATTTAAAAAAACAAAAAAAACACTATACTACAGCGATCAGGCCTGAATGTTTATATGAATGCGAGTGCTTTGCAATAAACTACATGCTGGATAAACAAGAAGTTCTGGAAAAACGGATTATTACAAAAATAATGGGTGTAACACGAAAAGAAGACGGTTGAAAAATGAGAAGTAATGAGGAGATCTACCAAAACATGCAAAAAATATCAGAGGTAATGGCAAAACGAAGATTACTCTTTTGTGGACATCTCTAACAAATAAAAGAAAGCAGACTAACAAAAACGTGTTCATGTATTTATGGAGGAATAAATCAACAATAGCTTGAATCACTGAAATAAGAAGAGAACTGAAAAGAAACAATATCAAAGAATCTGAACTAACATGCATGAACACTTTCAGAACTAAGATTCTCAATTTAGAAGGCTACCAATTTTATTAATTACCCCCATTACCAATGCAGAATTAGCAACAAAAGAGGAACGATAGGGACAGAAGAAAGAAAAAGGCTACTAGGAGAGAAGATGAAGGAATAGTTGAGAAAGAGAAAGCAATAAAGAAATTGAGAAACTGAATTTTTTACGTGATTTCTAGTTGGTCAATAGAAAAATAAAATAAAATATTAAAAAAAAATGTTATATAAATTATTAAAACATTTTATAAATGCCCGATTCAATCCTTTTAAATTGGCTTTTGGAAAAGATGCTATAAGCTATAATATATAATATTATATGGTATAATGTTATCATAGCTCGGTCCAGGAATGAGCCATTTCTCAGAGGATCAGCAGAGAACAGATCGGATTGTGGCCTCGCAGAGGGGGGAGGGGGTCCTAAGTGCCATACAATTCCCTAAAACGGCGCCTAAACATGTCACATTGAAATGGGATCTCCTTGATATATCGAGGCTTAAGTGCTCTTCCGCCTCAAGTGAACGCTCTTTCGTGATCGTCCTATCGAATAACTGTTGCATATGGAACGATTAGTTAGATCATGCCTGCGTTTCATATTTTGAGGACTGTGTTTGAATGTTCTTTTCTTTAATTATGCTTAGTTTTTTTTTCTTTCTAGACCTCTCTATTTTCTCTCATTGGTACATGGTTATGAGAATTTGAAATAGGAAACTCTATTTATTTATTTTATGGTTTTATTTGAAAAACATAAACTTTGAAAACTGTCCTTGATTGAAACCTGTGATTTCTTATATTTAAATTTGATTATTCAAAAAAGGAAACAAAAAGCAAAAGATGAAACCTATAATAATAAAATTAACAGCAGTAAAAAAATGTTTAAATATAGATTTAAAGGACAGATCCGCCAAAATTAACATTAAATCTCCCCAGTCGGTAACATTTAATAAACGGCACCTCCATTTTAGATAGCAGGAGGCACGAGACAGTCATAGATTATTTAAATACTTTTAAAAAATGGTAGCGATAGTCTTGAGAATGGAAACGCGGTAAGAGATACTCTCACGATGACTAAATTAGGAATGATTTATTCTCCGATCAAGTTCTCTATAAATACATCAGCATAGTTTACACAGATGTGTTTGTATATGTACGTATTATTTCATCACAAAAACAGATACATACTGTGTCTAAGAAATGACAGATGTTGCAAGAAGGAGAGAGGCTTTTGTGACGCAAATTGGCCTGGGTCCAAACCTCTGATTAAGAGATATCGAAGCGAAGAATGCCTAATCGACGATTTGATCCTCATGAATACCAAACTTTGTCTCCCAATGTTCGATTAGTGAAAGTCAACATAGAAATCGATTATTATTTCTCTCTTGATTGCTAATAGTGATTTCAATGGCAATGAATTATTTTTAAAGTATTTTTTAATATTTTTGTTAGTATTTTTGTGGTGGACTATAATTCAATAGGATTATTGTTTAACAAAACATAATTTTTCAAGTATTTATTTTTTTAAATATAGCCATAGAAAATAAAGTGGTTAACATACCTTTCTATTTAGTTTTCCAAACAGAAATTTAGACAATGGCTGGTATCTAACAAACCTTTTTGAATTTGAAATCCATAATAGTTTTATAACTTCCAAACGTGCCTGCGTGTTTATTAACCCACGAACAAGTGCCGAATGTCTCTTGATGAGATCAACAAATTAAGAGTCGATAGTTTCCTTGATTTTAAATCTATACAGAATTGGACTACTCTCTGAATATTTGTAGGAGGTTGTAATAAATATTTAGTTTCCTCCAAGCTTTGTCAGTATTATATGGTTAAGGTTTAGATTTCATCTGAAGTGTCTGTTATTAAACTACGCCGTTATTCCTATTCAATATATTGTACTGCCAAAATAAACAATTAAGGAGATCCGCTAAAAGCTATTGTGTATATTATAAGAGCCATAACGGTAACGTTTTCTTTATATTAGAGCCGTCCAACCTCGAGGGCTTCATGATGTTGGGAGTTATAGTGTTAAAAATATTCTTGTGCTCCCTGAGGCTCCTGTTCGAATCTGGCATCTGGTGGAAAGTAATTTTGCCTAGATTGTTCTCTGTTTAAAATAGGTTGATAACCTATTGGATAAGGAAGCTAAACTCCTATAAACATCAAAATAGGATCCATTAATCTTCTGGTAGGAGCGCGTATCTGTCAGATACTCAGCGGAAATGTTTATTCACTTTTCTTTGATGCTTGGCGGTCTTGGGGTTCCCCTCTTTTCTACCCTCATCTTTCGAAAAGTAAAGGTAGAAAAATGCGTTTTGTACCTGAAGAGCACGCGCGTCCATCCATGTAAGTTTTTTAAATATTTTACACAAACAATTATTTTAAGAGAAGAAGATATTTTAGAAAACTATATGATCAACTTGTACAGGAACACGTACAAAGGAGAAGAACAAATGTGACAGAAGAACTTCGTTACAGTTTTTAAAAAAGTGATGCTTAGAAAGAGCATCAAGAGAAACAAGAAGATCAAATTCAAGAGCCTCTTAAAAAATTATTTTGGCCACATTTACAAACTAAAAAAAACAAAACAGAATCATCCGTTTCAAGTGTGAGATATGTACACAGTTTATTTGTTAGCAGCATTCAAAAAATGTTTACAATTATTGTATTTTATGTTCTAAGTAATTTTGCGATTTTTATAGATTTAGTTTTTAAGAATAATTTTTAATAGCCTGTCATTTTTTTTAACGTAATTTTTATTTTTCTGACATCCTTGAGAAACGGTGAAAAAAAAAAAAAAAAATCTTTCATAAAATATAACATGTTTGTTTTAAAATAAACTTTTATTGTAACTATTTTATTTTATTTTTTTAGCTAAACCTAGCATACTATACAAATAAACTTATCTGCCCTTTTAAACATGTATGTAATATAGATATGGCGATTAAAATGGCTGATATGATCGGAAGGTTAAATTCTGTGAAGCCTTTGCCAGTATTCTTCAAGTTTTCTTGTGTCCTTGTCTGAGAAATGTGTGAAATCAAATTCTTATATGAATAATAATATAATTGTGCCTAACTTAATAACAAAAACAAGCTGACCACTTTATAGATGTCTCAGGAGGGGCCTCTAGATCCCGGATTCGATCAACTTAAACAAATATCTGCTTACAACCAGAACTGAAGCCAGGAGATAGGAATCCTGTGCATTCTATATCTTCTACCTTACTTATAGTGTATTAAGTTTTTTTATACTTATAATTGAATAAAAAAGTTTTTAAAATATTACTAAGCATCATAAAATAAAAAGAAATGTATCTATATATTATTTAATTGATTAAACATTAAAATTATAAACAATTTGAATATTTAATAAAACTATTGTTGTTATGCTTTAGAGGGAGGTGGATGGACCAAGATGGCCGCCTGTATCCGCGGCCCGCGGGCACAGGAAGATTCCCTCCAGCACAGCAAGTCTCCACCCCAGCACAAATCGATTGTACAAGTGAGTCGATAAGTTTAAATTATTTATTTATTTTTTTAGCTATTTATTGAAGTTTACAACTGTATACAATATAATGAAAATACATCTAGTAAATGAGAAGCTAACTTGCATAAAACATGTAAATCATTTGTAAAACAACTATCAATTGGTAGCACTCCTATAAAAGTTCTATATAAGGAGGCCTTGAGACAATTTTCTTTTCAGATGCTTTACAGCATTATCAGGGCCTAAATTGTAGAGAGAGAGATTATTATAGTTGAGTGGTTCAGTAGTTTATTATGAAAGAATAGCTACCTGGTTTAGAATAATTGACGTAATGCTTACAAATTTGAGCAAACAACAGCCTGTACTCGTGAACAGGAAATAAACTATCCCGTTACATGATATCGTCATATTTCTTTGCCTACAGTAATACACTTAAGGAGATAGGTAAAAATGTCCTACTTCATTCCTCATAGTCATTCCTCATTCCTTTCTCCTACAGACTACCTCTCGAAGCTTAGATAACTTTATGCAAGGTAAATTGTTCACAAATTATTTAGACATTTTTAATTACTTTTCTGACCCAATCACGTGACTCAAATTTTTTCATGTACGACATTTAAAACTTGGTTAGTCGTTTAGAGGTTTTTATTTTTGTTGAAAAAAATGGTAAATATTTTGAATAATATATATTAGATCTGATTTTTACTTTTTCTATTTATGCCAGACTTAAAAGGCAAGCAACTCGTCGTTTCCGACTACTCCAACATTTACTAGACAAGCGTTCAAAGCTCCTAATAAATTACAAATACAAATACTTACCTGACAATAATTAGTCCCATATCCAATCCTCACAATCCAAAATCCTTTGTAAAATACTCAATGCTTCTTATTACGCCACAAACAAACTTATCTATAAACATCTTTCATAAAGATAATTCATAAGTTACTGATTTGTCCCAAACCAGCTCCCTATCCTGTCATAGTAAACTGCATACCTGCTTGAATCCACTAGTCTCCCAACGTGCCTCACCCTTAATTCCCGATAATCCTCCGAGGCGTCTCGGAGAAGATGGCCAAGAGACCTTCTAATGTAGAACGTTTATTAAAGTGCTACTAGTGAAAAGTTCTTTGCATGTTTTTGACATTTCGTAATCATTTTCCTCAAATTTACTTGTATGATGTTTACAGTTGTAGTTATCAATATATAGTTTCCAAAAAAAAAAAAAATATATACCTTCTGTTTTCAAAAACGATATTTGTAGCTCTTGAATGATGAAAATGTTCCGCAGAGATTCAATTCTCTGGAAACATTTTGAAATTCAATCATTGTTATTTTACTTTCTTCGCTTTAAACCGACTTCTTCGGACAAAGAAGGTACAAATGTAACCTTTTTTTTTTTTTTTTTTGTAACAAAAAACTAAATAAAAGCAGAATGACCGATAGACAGAGGGAGAAGGCGCGTGGGAGGCGGCGGCAGATAGACAATGGGGCCGTAGCTCCTCCTGTCATCAAAACAATACACAATCCAAGTTTTGCTCTTGTTTATTCTTTTGTCTGTTAATTTCCTTCATTGACAGTTCCACTTGAAGAGGACTAACAACTAATGAATGGTCCTACACGTCCAGGCTGCCTGCGTGTGGTATATACCTGTTATAATCATCTAAGCAATGTATTACTAGATAAGAATAATTAGGAAACGGTGTGACATAAGTACTAATTCAAGACTAGTTATTATTATTTTAATTTTTTTGTAAACATTATTTATTTTATTTACAACTATAGCGGTTTGTATACAATCATTGAATGCGTTAGATTAAAAACAACTGACATTCTTAGGCATGATGGATTTAGCATTCAGTGGTACAATAATATAATTCAGTGTTACTACATTGAGAATGAGACAAGATCCCTCATCCAATTCCTTTTCAGCGTTGATTTATATCTGGAATTAGTAATCCACCTATTTTCTGGACCTTTTTGTTAGTGATTCCACAAAATTGGTTTGGAAATGTTCTATGGATGTGTCTCTTAACGGCTGGAATTCTTAAGTCTGAATGCAGTATTTCGTTCGTAGGGAAGGGAGTTTGTTACCAGTTTTTTAAAATTTATATTCCAATGTTTTACGAATGTGAGTTTTCTAGATAGGTCCAAACATTTGAGGTGCTGAATTTAGTGGATAGTTTCTTTCGATGAATGTTTCTATTCATCAATCCTCTTCCTAAGAAGGTTTCAGCGTTGAAGACAAGGAAGTTCGTTGAAAGACATCGGCCCTTGATGAAGATGTTCTGAGAATTTCTGTCGGAAACAACAGAACAACTTTACGAAAACTTGAGAACCACTAATCGACCGTCGCTGACTTCCTCATTTTTGACCGCCTATGTCTCACTTATAACCTCACGAAAATTGTTTGATCTTTGACTCAATTCTCACCCTACGCTTCTGACCTATCAACAGCCGACTCCATTTTTTTTAAGGCATCTGAACTACTTTTTAAGAGATAAAAAAAAAATTCGATTAAAAACGCGTTTTTATTATTTTTATCTAGGGCATAGAACAGTTGTTAACTCTTTAGCATGAAAAATGTTTAATATAATTTATTTTATTTTTATATTTTAAAACCATAAACCTGTGGTAATTTTCGTACAACCTAGTACTATAGCTGTAGGTGTTACTAATAATCTTGGTACTAACTTGTGTTCTCTTAGCACCTGCTACGATCTCGCTGTTCTTAGAACGATCATCGGGTAGGAATCCTAATGAACTTTTTCTGATAAACAGATTCGCAACTCGATCTGAAGAATTCTAATCAAGTAAGCTGTGGATACCGAATATAAAAGTTGTTCAACTTTAACCATCCGATAATTTAATTTGTATTAAATATATATATATATATATATATATATATATATATATATATATATATATATATATATATATATTAATTGATATTTAAAACTGCATACAATATATTCAATTAGTAAATGTGTGAAATATAATTATAATGACATATCAATATCTTATAAAGAACTACTCATTAGTACTAATAACTATAAAGAACTACCATTTCGGTGAAGGTTATCGGTGATCGATTGTGAAACATGTTGGGAGGTTTCTGGTTTAGGCTAAATCAGCCATATGGGACATTAAGTTCTTTATGGATAAGTTTGTTTCAGACATAGTTAGCAGTATTGAGGAATGTTAATCTAAAAGAAAAAATACGAGTGATATTTTGTATACAGATATCGAATAACTTCTGTAATACTACCTGTTGTAGGTATACTTATTAAGCATAAACAAATGTTTTATGGTTTAGAAGTTCCTATAAAAATCACTTCAATAATTAAAATATATATATACATATATTCTACGTCTTATGTCTCTTCGATGTTTAATATCATCTACTAATTTAATCTTGTTGTAATCAATTAAATGTGTAACAGCTTTTTTACTATATTTATTTAATTATTTCTTAACATTTTTTTTCTATCTTATCGTTATCTATAGTTTTCGAATTGGAATATGATTAACTACATGGCTGTCGTTAATATTTGAATTAAATCACATTAATTCTTATTATATTTATTCAATAAAAATAATAATAATATCTGTGAACCATAATAAATTATAAAAAAATCGCCTGTATCAATTTAATTATAAATTTAATTTAATTGATATAAATTTTTAAAGTATTAGAAATCTTCACTACCTTTCTTTCCTCCATCTTGGATAATTGTCGTTCAGAACCGATTCAGTCACGGTCCATAATAGACAGTGAAAATAGTTAATGACAGATTAGTGAATCGAAGATCACATGAATAGGCAATTTCGATTTCGCAAAGGATATAATCAAAGTTCCATTACGAACTTATCACACCCTTATGACGTCACCAGAGTTGTGTTCTGTTTCATATCCTCGCTGCAGGCACGGCTCCGCTCACAACGATCCCTCGTTCATGACCGACGGTAACACGACTCCAAGGGGATTAAAGTATTAAATGAATTCTTGTAGTGTACGAGATTAAATGGATCATTTAGAAGAAGTCGTGGCGTAATCCTTGATTTCTTAAAGGCAATGGTGAATTTAAATGGGCTTACTAAATATAATTGAAGCAATATTTTCTATGAAAATAGAAATGGATCATTGGTTAAAATCAAAGAGGTAAGCCGAGGCATAAATGGGAGGATTGTGTTAAAGTATATTTTGGAAGTTTAGTTGAAGGTATTTACACTGTGTTTCTTGTTCACCAAGATTCATTATTATATTATTCTTTGTGTCAGATATAGAAAATAATTTCGTAGTTTGTTATAACTATATTTTTTAAATATTCCAGGTGAATTTTTAATGTTTACCTTATTTTGTTTGTTAACTATATATTGAAAAAATTGCCACCTGTTATTTATGTTTATCGTGGTACATGCTTTGTCTTATAACTTCTATAGGACTCCCTCAGACCCCCGGATTATCTCAGTTTAGATCAAGGATACATGGTACATGCTCTTTGAGTAGGTATATACAATACATCAGTATCTACAATCATTTTTCGGTTATAGCTAAAATAGATTTATGATAACTAAAGTAGGTAACGTAGTTCTTACAGGTAAGGTTGGTATAACGTGCAAACACCAAATTAATACAAGAATCATTGCGGATCTACATTTGTTATTAATGATTCACACTAGAATAATATAAATAATAATAATATTAATATGAATTCAGATTAGACTTTAGTGTGATTTAGTGATTAATTTTTAATATTTAAAACAAGGTAATATTAGAAATATTAATATTGATTAATAATATTAATAGTTTTTATTAATAAGTAACAATAAAATAATTATTACGACAGTTTGCGGGCGGACGGTTTACGGGAATCTGCTTTATATTTTCGTTGGAAAAATTACATCCACATAGCCTTTTCACCAAAATATCTCTGTTTCAAAGTTTATTAGGAAGAAATTTTATAATTTTTTACTTTTCTGTTTAATAAGCTTAATGGGCCTTCTAAACATGGAGAGAACTAGCTTTATAGATTTATACAAAACATTTTTTTCTTCTTCTTTTTTCTTTCTTTTATACACTGCTGTATCTCGAACCATGACAATAAACGGATGATATAAAATAGAATACGTCAGATTCTATTTTATTCTAATTCAGCACCTATTGCTACCTACTCCTTACTAGGATTTACCTACTGGGTTTTGGAGATCTCTTGGTCAGCTCTAGGATAGGGTTTAGTAGTTGTAATGTACGTGGAGTTTGTCCTGGAATCTTTTGTTCGAATTGAGCATGTTCTGTTATTGACGTACTAAGGTGAATGTGTTATGATTCCTAATACTTTTTAGTGCATGAATTGAGCTAACTCGGGTCCTGATCGTACTTGAAGATGAAACATCCGATCCCAATCGGACAAATTCTTATCTGAAAGCAAAGAAAGAAGTATAAGATAGTAAGTCAGAGTTAGAATGGATTCAAGCTTTATACGGTATATGACGAAGGATTCTGGTTAATCCTTTGTGGGACAAACAGAAGCTAAAACAATTGCAGAGCGAATTCGTGGCGGAAAATTTCGCTCAAATTATGTTCTATATTAGGGACGTACTACCCAATGCCTTCATCGAGAAGTATTAAGAAAAAACATTAAATTTTCAGTATTTTCTTTAAAAAACAGAAAAACCAAAGAACAGTAATTTACTTTCATAAAGATTGATTATTCTGAAGAGTAGAAAACATCATTATTCTTACAACATGTATATTGACTAACAATACCAATAACTCTTAAAAATACCAGCGATAAATCGTTTTCTAAGATGGCTATCAGAGTTGAAAGGAGAATTCAGAATGCGTATGATTCGGGTACGGCATTCCATACCTGCTGCGGGTTTGTGCCCGGTGGTGCGAGGTATTGCGTATCTCAACAACAGGAAGTCGTGATAGCATCTTTATTGAACCTTTGCTGTCCTAATCGTAACTTATATTTGCCAATTGTTATTGAGGAGGCCTCTAGTAGGAATCGAACAATTTAGGACATGTGTTTCAACTAACTCTTATGTTTATGTGAATGTGAAATTAATATTAATGGTGGTAATGAATGTACGAATGTTATTATATATTCTCACTTCACTCCTATTTCACCTTAATAAAATATTTTTTCCTTTTGAGAAAACATGAGAGAACCCAGAACAAATCTAGAATTTTTTTTCTCAGTTAAATTTTAAGTTAAGTTTTTTTTTTTTCTTTCAATTCAGAATATTAATTTCAACTCGATAAAGAAAAAAATCAGATAAAAATATATGAAAATCAATCGAAAAAATAAAAATCTTATATTTATGTTTTTCTTTGTGACCACACTGCTACTGGGTTATAACTCCAACGCAATGTAACTTTTAAAAAATTGGTTCCAATATATATATATACATATATATATATATATATATATATATATATATATATATATATATATATATATATATATATATATATACATATACTAGGATCCCCTTCGTCGAGGCTTCGCCCACTCTCTTAAGTAAAGAACTTTTTAGATAGTTTTATAACTAATAATTGCAATTGTATTTATTCGTCGATAAAAATGCAATTGTGCATCATTTCTTGAATCACATTTCACATTTGAGCCGCTCAGTGCACACATCGATTAACTCCATAAAACGAAAAGTTGAGAAACGCGATGATGTAATGTATATTGTTTTTTGAAATTCCTCTGATAATATGAATTCAAATATATAATGTAGAATGTATAATTGCAGATACAGCTTTCATCTGACGGTATATAAAATTAATAAGAAAGAATAGCCAACAAACAATCGTCAGTAATGTTACAGTTTTTATGTGACTGGTGGAGTTAATCGATTCCGCAACTGAAAAAAGTAATAAACTTAAATTTAGTCTTTACATTTTTAAGTTTTTTATTACAGAAAAAGTTTGTTATTATACATTTTTATCACAGCTTTTCCATAAAAATGAATGTTGGCAGTTCTGTTATAATATAATTTTTGTAATTAATTCATAGCAGCTTTATGTTAGCGGCATTATTCTTTGGGATGATTCAGCAATATTATAAATAATGTCTTATTCATCAGCTGTATGCGAGGATTCGTCATTTAGATTTGTTAACAAGTTCTTATAGTAATCGTGTTTAACAGGAGGAATGAATTTTAGCAGGTCCATCATGTCTCTCCATTTGTCCCTTGTCACAGTTCTACCTTTAGGATATAATAAAGGCTGATCTATATTTTTCAAACTTTGCGGTCTACCCACTAAAGATTTTCTTATATTAATGGCTTGAAATTCTGTATCTTCATTATGGTCACATTTTAATTGTATGAGATAGGGTTTGGACCTTTCTAACTTTATTCAGCGTATTTTAAGCCAATTTACTGGAAGCCCTGTGACGGTTGCTTTTCTGTTAATGATAGACTGTTCTAAAGATTTTGTTGACAAAAAATCTTATCAACCAAAGATGTAGCTTGTTCTTTAGAACAACAATCGTATATCCGCCCGTCACTCACCTGATAAGTGTCTCTAAAGTATTTTTTACATACGGGAATATCATGTCTCTCTTTTCGAAAGTTATATGTAAACGAATGTAATCTTCGTTCTTTAGTTTCATTCGTAGGGCGCCTTATTTTAATTTCGTTAAATTTGATACAACCTCTTAAGAAAATATTTTGGTCAAGTTGATTGTGTAAACTATAAAATGCTTTCATGGCAGCCTCTCTCTCATCCGAAATAATTTTTTTATTGCAATTTTGACGGCATCTGCATTGTATTTTGACAAATGTTTTTGCAGGTATTAATTTTCCTCCCCTATTCCTGTATGCCAAACCTTTTATCCTGTCATGCTTTTGTAAATTTCGTATCCATTTAACAGGATTACGACTTCTTTTCCTCCCAATCAATGTGTTTGTTGGGTTTGTACTGTTGCAATCCGAGGATAAACGTCTTCTTGGACCAGACTCTCTGTTGATAAATCGTATTGAAGAATCATCACTGCTTTCCTCACTCACATTATTAGTTTCACTCATCTTGATCATAGTGGTATAATATTTATTTCTTTAAAAACAATCTTGGAGTAATGTTGAAAAGACTAAGAAGTACACTGTAACATTCAGCGTGCGAGATCACTGCTACACTAACTACCGTTTGCATTGCGCTTCTTTTTATCTGTTTACCGATGCGATTTTGTTACGAATATTACTGAGAGGGAGAGAGCATATTCGGCTGTTTAAAAACAAATAAGCGTCGATGCACGGCCAGAACAGTTACAGCGTTACAGAAACGATTTACATTAAAGTATGGAGTTAATCGAAATGGCTTCTGAAATAAAGTACTTATTATTCAATGGCCAAAAAAATTTTCCATTTAACGGTGCTAATCTTTATTATTCAGGAAAGTTATTATAAATATAAAAAGTTATGACTATACCAAGGGCTTTGACACTTAAATTTAAGTTTTTTTCAAGAAGTGGAGTTAATCGATGTGTGCACTGAACGGCTCATTTAATTTTTAACATGGTTGAAATTACCCTTATTTGGTGATTGAATGTAACGTAAAAGTACAATTGAACATCCAATTTTTAATTTTAATGAATGAGTTGGTAATCTAGATGGACAGAGACTATTAAAAAACTCTTGCAAACAATAGACAACATTATCAATGCCTACAACTAAAGGCCCAAGAATAATATTTTTCACACAATGTCAAAATGCTAAGAATCGTCATATTGATTTGATAAAAATTTTATTCGGCACAAATGATGTTATTGATTTCATCTGGCTGGATTTTAATGTGAAACCATTAGAGTATAGGGCAGTGTGGCAAACATCTTTTCTGCCCCTCTCCTAATATCAAACTGTCTAACTACGCGTAACACCCTCGCGTTCCCCAAAATATATAAAATATTTTGACCAACTAGGTCACCAGTAAAACATGTTCCACGTTAAAAGTAATTAAAAATCATAAATAAAAATTAATAAAATAAGTTTTTTTACTAGTCCTGTATTTGTGCTACAAATTGAACAATATTTTACCTGTTGTATAATATGTAGTTTTTCTAGGATCCATTAACATATAAAGTAGTTACAATCTTATTATTTTATTGAGAAAAAGGATGGCTTGATGAGCTGATGCTGTAGATTTTAGCTCATGCTAATTGACTGAGGTTTTCAGTGAAGAGTTTGTTGTTTACATAAGGTTTCCTGCCTCCTAATTGGCGGAGATCCTGAAGCAGCTTGTCGTTTCGCTTTGAAAGGTTCTTCACTGCTCTGAAGGGTTTGCCCTGTTTGTTCAACTTGAGCCTTTAAGTAAATCCCTTAGTTAACATGTTTTAATTATTAAATCAACAAGAAAAGTTGAATTAAATCTTAAACCCTTTATTTATTTTTAGGAGTATTTATTTTCAGTACTTGGTTTTAACATTTTGTCATTATTTAAATTCATTACTTAATACCTAACTTTATTTAATCATATATTGCGTTAGAGTACTGATTTATTCAAACACTTTTCTTCATCCCAGATATTTCACCATCATATTATGGTTTGTTTAGATCAATGGCTCATTTTTTAGAAGGTCTGAGATTTGATAATAACGAAGGGATAAAAATTGAATATGAAGAGTTCTTTGCCTCAAAACCAAAGTATTAGTACCGGCATCAAAACCAATCACTGGCAATTATCGGTGAGAGCAGTTTTAAAACAATGGACTTAAAAGTGTAGCATTCAATAATGTTTAAAATGTGTTATCTGGAACCAAGCTGTACTTATGAACAAGGATTTTAGAAAGTATCTTGTATTACCGCCTAAGATTAATAATTAAATGAGTTAATAAACATTCTAGTTATAATATTTTATAAACTTTCTCAAATAAAAAAATAACGATTTAGAGAATAATGTTAATATTTACCTAGTTGTACGTTTGATAATTGACCTAATTTCTTAACAATACTGCTGACTCAAGAAGTCAAAATAAAAAAAAAAAATTTTTTGGATTTTTTGTTCTAGAAAACCTAGAATAATCGGTCAATCGGATGATTAACTAAAGCTTACTATCATGTGGAAATCGGGCGTAACATTTAATGTAAAACATAACTACATCTTCAACGTGCCTTAATAGGTTAGTGAAAAATAATTTGGGTGAAATTTAATGGAGCTAATTTGATTATAATAGTTATGAAAATGGGATTTTTATCTGTAGTAAAAACAAAAAAATGAAAACAGAGATCCAATCATATTTTTTTGTGATTCTTTTATTTTATTCATTTTTTCCCCTACCTTTTACCTATCTTATAATACCATGGCTTGTCTTTTTTGTTTTGTTTTTCTTGTAGCTCTGATGGAGCATTGTAGTGTGAGCTGAAATGTTGACTAAATAAATTGATTATTGAAGGACCGCACACAACAACCACCTCCTGTTTTTACTTACAGCCAACAGTTCTACGCTACTCCTGAAATAACATATTTGAAGAACTATGTTGGATGTATGATATGTGTATATGTATATATGAATGTATTGAATAAGATGTACGGTTAGAGAAAAATTTAAGCAATGTTTGAGAATTATAAAACATAATTTTATTTTTTGTTTTGTTTTACTTGAGGTACGCATGATGGTATAGAAGAATCAATACAATTAGGATTGATGAATTAATTGCAACTTCTATTGGGATTATATTATTAGAAAACTAGTTTCGAATGCTAAACATTCATCTTCAGTTTAAAACTTACAACATTTCCTACACATCAGTACTATGTTACATGGATTGTATACACAAAAGTTTTCAAAAATGTAAGACAAGAAAACAAACATCAGTACTCACCTCAGGAGGTCTAAGAGATAACTGAAATATACCCATCGTGAGAAGGGGAAGGGGGCAGGTAGGTTAAATTTTAGTGATTTACTATGGGATTTCCCTTATGACTCATTGGATTTTTCCGTTGCTACGGGAAACAAGCTTAAAATTGGGCTGCTGGAAATGTTTATTTGGTCATTTAAACAAAAATCTAGATCGGTTTTGGACGATTTTATTATTTCTAATGATTCATAAATATTTCATTTTAGGCTATTTTCTACTTGATGTATTATTTTTACTTCCGAGTCTTTATTAAATTAATGGTTATTTTCATTTAGATGGATAGTGAAATTGGAGTTTTGGATCTCATGCTCTTATGTGTTCTTTAACTCTGTGATTTACCGATCTTCCACTTTTTCCTGTGTATTTTGCTTTACAGTCATTACATTTTAGTTCATATACACTGCTTTTTTGAAAAGGGTCTTTAGGTGAAGGGAAGTATGATTACAATGGTTTATCTATTTTAAATGCACGGTTTTGGGCATATTGGGCCGTAATATGGTATCAAAATATATTTCTTCGGGGTAGCTTTATGCTTTGGGATATAATTATGTATATATTATTCATAGTTTTTTTTATGTATTTGTTTTCTTATAATATTATCGATTGTGATTTTACTGTATCCGTTATTGCCGGCTGTACTGTATATTGTTAGAATTTCTTTGTTATAATTTTGTTTATTTAACGGTATATTTAAAAGACGGTAGATCAGCGGTAGAGCATTTAATAGAATGATCAACCGCCTCTTAAATATACCGTTAAATAAACAAAATTATAACAAAGAAATTCTAACAATATACACTACAGCCAGCAATAACGGATACAGTAAAATTTGGATTGAAACAATTCATCGCTGGATTAGTTAATTTTTTTGTAGATTGAAAGGTTTAAAGTCTATCGGATTATGATGTTATTTTACACAATATATGTTGTTTCACTTTATAAAAATAATTATTTTTTATATTTGTCTAAAATTAACATTAATTATTAACTGATATTTAATCATAGATGATTTATTTTAATAGCGTTTAACCAATGAGTATTATATTATTACTTGAAGCTACAATGACCATCTTGTCTTTATTGGACTTGCTGGAACTGGAGAAAGGGTATTCCAGTAAGGAGTTTCCGCCCCCGCGCAGGCTGGAGTTAGGACCTCCTCACCACGGCTGAACTCCTGGTACCTCTCTGCCGCGTTAATGTTCTCCTATGCCTCTATACCACCTCATTATCAACTAATTAGCATAATCAACTCTATATTATGGTCGGGGTATTAAGGTAAAACCTGAAGTACTTCAAGTGGAGAGGTGAACAAAATGCTTAGGTATTTTATAAGGAAATGTGAATCAATGTTTTTTCTTATTACGATTCCAATGAAATATTAAAAGAATCATTATTAGGATTTTGTAGCAATTACAAAATTATTATTTTTTAAAATTTAATTTTATTCGATTTGGTTTTATTTTTTTATAAATAAGTTTATGTTAATGTTGGAAGAAATACACTGTGTATTATTTTTGAGCACGCTAATATTGGCGCTGTGTAATTAGTTAGCAGTCGTACGTTTTAAACCAGCTGATTATAATTACTCGAGTGTACACAAAAATGGTGTCTTGATCGTGCAGTTTATTTATTTATATTAAAGTCAAGGTTTTGAGCCACTAAGGCACTCTACGATTAGTACACTATGTTGATCTAATTGTTATTATTTGCACATTATATTAAAAATAATTAAGGAATTCGAAATATATATTTAAATTTATAAAAAAATCTTATTAATTAATTAAAACATCCATATGATATGAGTGTGGAGAAACGTTGCTTCTTGATCGTAAAGGTTATTTATTTATCCAAAACCAAATAAAAAAAATTAGTTAATAACTAATAATTTAAAAAAGCAAATTTTGAAAAAATTAGTTCGATAGAATAACAATTTTTTTTCAAATGTTATAATTAATAATAAATTGAATAATTTATTTTGTAAATTTGTTTTCATGCTCCTTCGAAGAAATGCTTTTCCCAGGCTGGCGAGAGATGACTCCTATTTACTACTAGGTGCACTCTAGATAATGTGTCGTTTTTTTAAATTGGGCCGAAATAAAGGGGATGGTGGTAGGGGGAGGGCGGTAAATTGAGTAAATCAGTGTTTGGGGCCTCTCCCATTAACTAGAAAGTTTTTTTTTTTTTTTTTTTTTTTTTTTTTTTACTGTTAGGAGGTTGCAAAAAAAAAAGTGTATCCTAAAAGTGCCGGTAGAGGGCAGGACGTTACACTAATCTGGGTATAATGCCGGCTACGTGACTCGTAAAAGTGTCGCTTCGCTTTTGTGTCCGTGTCGTCTTTTGTCAGCCAATTTTCTCTCTCTCTCTCTCTCTCTCTCTCTCTCTCTCTCTCTCTCTCTCTCTCTCTCTCTCTCTCTCTCTATCTCTCTCTTACCCTCCTTCTCCCTCTTCCACTCTCTCCCTCCTGTTCTTGATTGAAATTACTGGGCCGCGGCCGATTTAGATTCTTCCTTTCATCATCTTTATCGCCCTAATCGGAAAATTCTTGCCGTTTCTTTGTTTCTTCAAATTCACCTTATTTCACCGTTTTTACGGAATAGCGTTGGTTTCCTTTTGAAGAGATCCGTAATTCTTTTAAAAATTTTAAAGTATTGTGTGAAATTAATATTTTTTATGGTTACAAGTAGTGAGGTGAAATGTATCTGCCGGTACCAGAAGGTTTCGATTCCGATTTTTTTTCCTGGTGGGTTAACGTCTTTATTTACTTTAACTGGGGCAGGAAGGACAGGTTACCAACCTATTCTAACCAGGATGGGAAGGAAAAATTCATTTCGTCGGTTCGCATCGAAATAAATTTTTAAACCGCCCAGGTGGGAAATTAAACCCATTACCTTCATTAAAAATTTATACTAATACAAAAAAAATACCAATATGAAAATTAATTAACCAAATCTATAAAAAAACAACAAAAAAAAAAACTATAGCTGTTATTGTGCAATAAACACAATGTTACTATTTGAACAATGTACAAAAATGATAAGGGAACTGTCCTCAGATTTTAAATCTGAGCAACAGAAACACAGCAAAAGCTTCTTAAAATTTTACATCTTTGAGTGTGTAAAAAACGCTACTCAGGAAAACTGTAGACACACAAACAAAAGGCATATCCGTGTCACAATTAATCATTTTACAATTCTTATTCAAGAAGAAAAAATATCCCCCAAGGTTCTGAGTTTCATTTATTACTTAGGAATCGCTAATGTTATTAATACCTTTCATCAAACGCTGTAGGTGGGAAATGAACTTTTTCAGGTTTCGACAACCAGTATGAAAATGCAGTGAAATGAAAAGTAATTTTGATTCTGGGACAACGAAAAATTCTTCGGAATAACAAAAAACTTTAAAATAACAAAAAATTGTGCTATTGTCTGGTTGCATATTTATAATTATTTTTTGTTAGTGTTTCAGCGTCAGCAGTTGGGGATATATATTTTCATAAATTTGTCCATTGCCTTTATTTTTGCATTGATTAGACAATGCTTGGTTTTGAAATATAATTGTTTTAAATTCTGTACCAAGTAGTTTTGATTCATTAAATTAAAAAAAAAAAAACTCTTTTATTAAAGCTGAATAATTTTTTTTTATTTAATAATTCTTAGGATGAAGAATTGATGTTTAATAATTTACTTACTAATTGTGGCACCTCCTTTTAACTTGATATTTTTTGTTCTAACTCAGCTCAGGAGATTCCTCATCCAGCTCTTTTTAAGCCTGGAATGTAGAGTCAATATGTAGTTAGGTTGCTATTTCCTAAAAAATGTGGATTTTGTTAGTATGTATCTCTTTATCTGTTACCCGTATCTGCGACGCGTAAGTGCAAAAAGGTTTTGTAAGTAGGTAATTATAAATGTTCATTTTATGTCTAAATAGTAGCTTTCAATGTTTTAAGAAAAGTCAGTATAAAAGTTTTAACCTTTGATTGAAAGTTTTCCTTGTTTTCTTGATGTGAGGTGCCATGTCAAAATTCATCCCAAGGTAGTGCACCTTGTCTGTCAGTGGAATCAGTGTGTTGAGGTATATTAAAAACATGTTTCAAGTCGAAGAGTAAACGTCGTGTGTTGTGATTTCTCATAATTTGTGCTGGAAAAAAATTACTTTAAACCTTTTTATTGAAATATAGTGTCATTAATTAATTCATTATATATTTTAATAAAATGGTCTGTAAATTCAATGGGCCAGGAGTAAAGAAATTTTTTCCCCACTTTCCTCATCGTACACCCCGTTATGTAGGCCGACCGAATCTTATGTATTCTTAAGTGTGATGGACTAGGTTCCGCTAAGAGGTTAGCGTGACCGTGTATCGTGTATCACGACCTTCGCCTGCAAGAAGACACGCCTATCTTTACGGTTCGAGTATCCCATGACGGATATTTTTGGTTTATAGTTCTGTCTTTAGGCCTATCGCGAAAAAATCAGCAATCAACTGTTTGCCGAAACTAGGTCGTTTTCGCTTTATGTTCTGTTTGTTATTCTGACGTTTCGAGGCTATCGTTCTGTCATGACCCTCTCCGCTTTTATATTTTGAGTATAAATTTATTTTATTTGTTTTTTGGGGAAGCACTTTTATCATGACAAATATTACTTAAGGCATATATTCATGCCTTATTTACAAGAAAATCAAATAAATGATGATATTATGATGGATTAAAATTTTGATACAAGAGGTAAATAAATAAATAAATGGATACCGTCAAAAGAATCCCCAGACAGCTTTCTCCTCTACTTAGTGTAATATAAACAAATAATTTCGATTAGTATTGTAATGTATAGTGACAGAAGTGGTGGCGGGGCATGCGCTTGGTCGTGCGCGAGAGAGATAGTGTTTTGTTAGAAAAGAGTTTAAAAAAACAGGTGTAAAAGAAAAAATATAGACACCTGTGAACTAATGGCGATAGATAGTGTTTAAACAAAATACGCTACTGTGAGTTTGGAAGAAGGACACTGGATCGTGTTTGCTCTCTCTCTCTCCCTCTGTATATCTTCATCAGTTTAAGTATGTTAAATAAAACAATTTTATCTGCAAATAAGTGATTTAATTAGAGAATGATATTGAAACAGAATTAGGATAACCATTAAGTTAGATATAATTACAATTATGGTTTATATTGAGTAAATGTTTGTTTATGAACTATTAAATATCTAAATTCTTTACCATATATTTAATTTAGATTGATTAATAGAACTATTTGTTTATTAATAAAACTATTCACTGATGGTTATGGTTATGTGAGAGTAATTGTAAATCTCTTATGTATATATAAATATTATTCGAATGGATATACATTTTGAGGAATACTACAGTATTTACTATTTGACAATTTCAGTTAAATGACCGTTTTCAAGTCCAACCAAAACCCTCGAATCTTGCTGGCAGGAAGCGTAGTTTGTTGCTTTATCTCCAATCCGAATACGATGAATTATAGCAAACGCCACATGAGTTCACAAACACCAACTAAACGATGATTTAAATTAAAAAAAAAAAAAAAAAAAAGAAAAAAAAATTCACAATCGTTTTAAGCAATTAAGCTGCGACTTGTGCTCTGTTTGGATCCAGACTGATGTGTAATTGCGGCGGATACATATTTCATATACATATTAAAAAAACGTTTCAGTTTATTATTTTGACTATTTTATCGTATAATAAAATTGTAAAAAAAAGAAATTATTTACTTTCATTTAATTCAATTTTTTATTTTTCATTCTTATTTTATTTTTTTTCCAGTCTATCTATCGAATTATGGTGTACTGTAGTAGAGTGTGCTCAGAAAAGGGGAAGAAGAGGAAAACAAACAAGTGCTTGAAATTAATAATAAAGATTACTTATATTTAAATAAATGATTAAAAAGCGATATAAATATGTGGTGCAACATGTGGATCCCTGTGAAGTTTGAAAAACGACCGATATGTGGTTAGCACTATTCCGCAATAGAGTTTGCAATTGTAAAACTAACTAGAAATTAATAATATATTTTTTTATATTCAATCAAATCATTAATAAAAGATTTAAATATGTGGTGTGACATATTAGGCTTTCTTAATAGTCTCAGCCCATTCGAATTACCAACTAATATTATAAAATAGAAAATTGTATGTCTAATTATTCTTTTAAGTGGTTTTCAAACACCTCATCAGTGCAATTTTGACCATGTTAAAAATTACTGCTATGCGTGATAATGTCATTGAAGAAATAATGCTCTATTGTATACTTTAATGCAAGATATTTATCGATAGAAAAATAAAACTTCAATTATTTGTTATTATCTAAGTTCTTTACCTATAAGAGTGGGCGAAGCCGCGACGGATGATTCTTGCCTGATTTTAAGATTACTGATATTATGAATGTTTGTATGTTTTTATTACAGATGTCTAAATTTCAAAACTATTGTTCGAATAAATTGATTGAATATCGTAGAAGTCTCAAATAGTTCACCAATTCATAAGAAGGATCATTGCAATCCTTCTATATCATCATGCGCGTACCTCAACTGATACATTTTTGTTACCGAATCTTTTTTTTTTTATTTTACCTCAACAATCATTTAAAACAGTTGATATAACTGATGGGCCCTGTAGCGACAACATGGGTTGTACCGCCACAGCTATAAACATAAAGAACCCGGAAAGTACTTAGTGCCGAATTAGACCCTGATTTAGAAAGGGAATGAATAAAAAGCCCTATTAAGCAGTTCCGCCGTTCCACCGTTCCACTGTTTCCTACCCCAACTGGTGGAGAACATTACAGCGAGCTACAGCCTCCTGTAGAAATTAGTACCTAAGCTGTTAGGGTTTAATTAAAGAACAAACAATATCGGGAGCGGGGGCACCCTCCCCTTCTACAAGGTAACGAAAAGTTCATTAATAGGTTCCGAGGGTAGTACTGGGCCCAGTCAGTCCCAGCGGTTCTAATCAACAGGGCAACTTCAGTCCTAACTGGAGTTTATACTCATCTGCTAACTCATTGACTCATGAACCATTTGATGCATAATCAGCTGCATTTGATACATTTTCACTTTAATACTAGGCTGTTGAATAAGTCCTTCAATTATACTTATATCTTTATTTCATATTAGCATACCCTGTCGCGGCTTTGCATGCTGCCATAAGTAAAAAACGTAAATAATTAAAACTAATAATTCAAGTTTAATTTAAAGACTAAAACGACAAGAAACTGCCCGTCGTTTTTGACTAATTCAACATTTACTTGACAAACGTTCAAAGTTCTCTATTCATTACAATATATTCATATACACGACTGTGATTAGACCTACTTGGAAGTACGGAGTTGAGCTTTGGGGCTCCACTTAACCATCCAATTCATCTCGTATTCAATCCTTACAATCCAAAATCCCTCGTAAAATCCTCAATGCTCCTTACTTTGTCACCAATAAACTTATCCATAAAGATCTTAATGTTCCATATGCTGCTGATTTAGCCCACACCTGTCCTTTCATAGTAAGCTCCATAATCACTCAAATCCGTTAGTTTCTCAACTTGCTTCCCACTCCATTCCTGATAATCCTCCCAGGCGTCTGAAACGAAGATGGCCTAGAGACCTAGTGTAGAAGTCTTAGTAAAGTGCTACTGATGAGTAGTTTTTTCAAGTTTTAACATGTTATTATAATCGTTGTCAATACATTTACTTGATGTATATATTTTGTACAGTAGTAAATTTCAATAAATGTTTTTATAAAAAAAAAAAAAAGTTTTATTTCCTCATCCATTAAAATCTTGTATTAAAGTATGTAACTGAGCATTATTTTTTCAATAATATTTTCAAGCGTAGCAGTAATTTTTAACCTGGTTACAATTAGGTGTTTGGAGATTACCTAAAAGCATAATCAGACATCTTTTAATTTTTTATATATGAGTTGGCAATTTATTTCGACAGAGACTGTTAAAAAACTGTTATACAATGGACTGCATTATCAGTTTTTACAACTAAAACTTATATCATTACAGACAATATCAAAAAGCAAAGGATCGATATTTGGATTTGGTTATAACTTTTATAAGTCAGAAATAATTGTATTGATTTTATCTCGTTAGATTTTAATTTCTAACCGTAAAAGTATAGAAAGTGAGGCAAACCTTGTTTCTGCCACTCAACATTATACATTAAAATTTTTTTTTATATTAAATTTTATTACTGCTAAATCTTCCTGTAACTATGAAAATAAACTAGTTAACATTTGATAACAGGTGGATTTAACAGTTTTACCATTACAAATTCCACATATCGGTCGATTTTCAATGTTCACTGGGATTCGCATGTCGTACCACATATTTTCCTATAACGTTTTTAATAATTTAAATAAAAATAATTAAATTTTATTATCAATTTCAACATCTGTATAACGCTATACATTTGTAACCTCCCATGTAGAATCGTGCTCGCCACCTATCGGCCAATTTTAAAAATTCACTATTATCCACATACTATCGCTTTTTCAATAACAAATTAATTGAAAATCAGTAGGTTTTATCATTGCGAGACCATCCATGCAACTAAAACGATGATGTCAAAATTTGGTGCAGATTGGTTCAGTTCTTTTCGTGGTTGGTGGTAACAAACGGAAATTGGCTTGTCCTTTTTTATAAAAGTATATATTAGATATTTTAAATATTATTTAATACTACTTTTTCGGGCAACAAACAAATTAAATTAAATAAAACAAGAATAGATAAGATAGAAATAGGGTTCATTACAAAATTAGGTATGATATTATATGGTGTAAATAATTGTATATTAAAATGAGTGAAATAACCTATAATATGTAAAGTTATATCATAATTCGATATATGTACTTTAAAACTATCACTACAGAGAAAAATGAATGAATGAGCCTTTTTCTCAATTAATTTTTATAATTATTGAGCAGATTTGGCCGCAACAAGATACCTATCTTTCCATCTGAAGCTACATGCCCACTCCACTGCAGGTATACCCGCCAATGATAAGGGGGCATTAATACCTTTGGCAAAGCATTATCAGAAGGTGCAATGTCTAGGCTATACAAAAGATGAGGTAAAACGTTTGCTCCTCGCTTTTTGCATGATAATATTTCCTCTGTCAAAGGAGAACGATGCTGGCCATTTCAGAGTTGCTGAATGGTCTTGGTCCCTGTTGACCAAAGTGGGGTACTTTGCATTCAAAACTGCATGAACTCTGTCTAGTTCCTCCAATCATAAAGCATCTCTTGTTTCCCCAAACCAACCAAATAGTATTTTCAAAGGATAACTAACTCCTTATTTATATTAGAGCAGGTACCAATAAATAAATAAAATGTTTAAATAAATTATTTTATTTTGAATAATATATTGAAATCATATTTGTATTTACAATTTATTTCCTTTTTTGTATTTTTATTATAAATAAAATAAATTTAGTTAGTAATACAAACCACCGTTTGTTTTTTCAAATAGTTCAATAAAAATACCAAGCCGATTTTCCAACGGCTTATAATCGATTATGCCCTAGTAATAATCGAATATAAATAAGCTGGCTAACTAGCTGACTAGCGAGAAGGGGCCTGTCGTTCGGCGCGGCTCGCTCAATGCATTCCAATGACACTGCCCTCACACCAGTTGCATGACAATGGGCCGGCCAATGTCACTGTCATCGTGCCTCCATTCACATGGAATGCCATCCAAATATCGCGTCCTCGTGCACATTGCTCTAGAGTGCGTATCATGAGTATTTTGTTAATTTAAACGGTTTTGATATTTCTTCTAGAATGATTACTTAAAAAAACTTCAAAACCAAGAAAAAACTAATCTCTTGCTATACAACTTGGCATTCATGTGGACCTTCTGTAGGTCAAATGTGAATGTAAGCCTTTTGCATTTTTATACCTACATTGTCTATTACAAAATTATAAAATTATTAATACTGCTAATATATATTTATATTCAATTATGTTGAGATAATCATAAATCAACTGGTTGCTGTTATTGAGTTGTCTGTAAATTCACGCAGGATTTAATGTTTTCATTAAAGCACCTCTCTAGGTAATAAATTGTTTATGTT
The DNA here is from genome assembly GCA_003667255.2 of Euschistus heros. Lineage (NCBI taxonomy): Eukaryota > Metazoa > Arthropoda > Insecta > Hemiptera > Pentatomidae > Euschistus > Euschistus heros. Next base: position 1,297,708 of record RCWM02000295.1, read on the forward strand.
TGACGGGTTATTCCTTTATAAAGTAGTCTCTCGTTTATTCATTATCTTCTGAAATAATTTGTTTATATTTGTAGAGTGTCACTGATATAATTCATTTTGTACTCATATGCCAAAGGGTTATTTTTTGTCACATTTCGTTCCATGAGTTTAAACTCGGTCAGAACGGGCCCCGAATATTAAGATGTGGGCTAGTTAGGAATCATTCATTATTTGCTGCATTTCGGTATAAATGCATATCAGAGTGCTCATGGTACTGGATTATATAGATGATTTAAATCAAAGCATTAAAAGATAACTGGTGATGGCAGTGTGAGTGAGTGCACTGCACAACGGTGGTTTCAAAACTTCTGGAAAGAGATTTTAGCATCAAAGAAATTGAAGGTCGTAGAAGGACTCTGTCCATTAATGAAAATATTCAGAGAGCTTTAGTCGAAGAAAATCCCTGAATAACTGTTCGAGTACTTGCAGAAAACCTTGTAAGCAAATTGAACGCCACAACACCTCACCGCAATCGAAAAGCTAAAATAAATCGAAACTTAGTTACCTCGTCCACTAACTGAACGCCTATGTGTCTCACTTTAGTCATCAGAAAATTGCGTGCTTGATTATAAGACAGCATCATCCACCATACCTTCCAGACCTCTCAACAACCGACTACCATTTTTTTAACACTTGGTCCACTTTTTGAGAGATTAACATTTCACAACCAAACTTCGATAGAAAATGCAATTTTTGGACCTTTTTAATATCATATACTCAAATTTCTATTGATTGGACTCTGAAAAGTTATTTGCTCGTTGGCAGTATTTGCTTGTATTTAGAGCGCTGTAGAGTATTTTGATGAATAAATAATGTTTTAAATCATGTACAGTACGAACTCGATAATCCGGCCCTTCTATTGTCGGACACCCGCATTAATATAAAAGAGCACTCCCCCACGACCACTACCTGCGAGTGTTGAACCATTCTAATAAGGGTTCTTTCAAGAACAGCTGCGGTAAACACCAATTCCGGACAAAATTTATTTGAAAAAGCTAGTGTTCTACAATAAAGCCACCGGACTAGGCGATTATAAGTCCAGCCAGGGACAGGACAAGAAGCTGTTATTGGATCATTCAGCTATAAAACCTTTCTAATATAAATTTGTGTATGAAATTCATGAGTAGGGTCCAAAAGAAGTCTACAACGCCGACAAGAAAAACTACAAATTACAGTTATTTAACGAACAAAATATCTTTCATAGGAATAAAGATTCTGCTCACTTGAGGTACGCAGGTATAGAAGGTTCAATTCAATTAAGATTGATGAATTAATTGCCACTTCTATTGGGATTATTTTATTAGATACTAGTTTTGAATGCTAAACATTCATCTTCAGTTCTAAAACATACAACATTTTCAACACATCAGTACTATGTTACACGGATTATATATACTAAAGTTTTCAAAAATGTAAGACAAGAAATCAAGCATTGGTACTCACCTTATGGAAATATATCCATTGTGGAAAGAGAAAGGGGCAGGTAGGTTAAATTTTTGGGGTTTACTATAGGATTTCCCTTATTATTCATTGGATTTTTGGAAACAAATTTAAAATGGAGCTATTGGAAATGTTTATCTGGTCATTTAAACAAAAATCTGGATCAGTTTTAAACGATTCTATTATTTCTAATGATTCATAAATATTTTATTTTAGGCTATTTTCTAATTGATGTATTATTTTTACTGCCAAGTTTTTATTAAATTAATGGTTATTTTCATTTAGATGGATAGCAAAATTGGAATTTTGGATCTTATTATTGTATGCTTCTATATGTTCTTTTACTCTTTGATTATATTTATTTCGCTTCACAGTCCGTTTTACCGTGTATTTTGCTTCACAGTTTAAAGATTCCGCTCATTATTTTCGGTTGGAAATTATCTAAAGGTCGTCTGACTTTTATCTTGTTGACAAATGCCACTGCTACAGATTAGGTCTGCATCAATAGGTATTTATCTTTAGAATAATTTGTAATTGTAATTTGTTTAAAATGCAATAATTTCTTACGTTATTGTTTTTTATTTACATTCAGTAATCCTTCATTTTAGGATGAAGATTTTATTAATTGTCTATTTTTATATTATATAGTCCAATCTATTCTCTGAGGAGGGTAGTTGACTTGGATTAGATTGAGGTAAGATTTAGGAGCATACACTACTAAATTTTAAATTAGGGTACTAAAGAGACCAGAAGAGGAGACAGGTAAAGAAATATCGGGATAGGTGGTTAGGGTGGGAGGAAGAGGGGGAGACTCAACTGTCTAAGATTGGCCGCGGCGGCTGCACGTGTCCGGCCACGTGGCGGGGCTATATGGCGTCTGCTCTTCTACGCTACTGTTGGGATTACATCTCATCAATGGCATCTATCGCCATCATTTAAATTTAAACGACTTTTATTGGTGATAAATCTTATCTCAACCTAATCAAAGCCAACTACCCTCCTCGGTGAATAGATTGGCCCGAGTTATTAGTTGATAGCATTGAGTATGTAATCCTTATCAACTGTAACCAGTTGCTTAAACGATACTTTCAACACCTTCGAATAAAACCATATCATTAATATTACTTATTTTATAATACACGTTATGTGTGTAATAATTTAGTTAAATTTATATTGGGCCAACACATAGTAAGAGTGCATACAATTTAATAACTTACTATCACAGCATCGGTTTCAGAATAAAATATATAACCTAATGATAAAAAAAAAAATAATATATCAAATCCTATCGAAGCCTGGTACTACTCCAGATGGATTATTTCGGGTTGTAGCGCTGCTAAGGGGTGATTGACCATGGTTTTCTTTTGTGGGAAAGCTATATAATTATTAATTATGTCTATCTCTCCAGGTTGTGTCACTATTTTCAAATTATATTTTGTTCTACGGTCCAGGGGCCATTTTAGAGACTCATAACTAACACACAAAAACCTATTATTTTAAATACTGATTAAAAACAATACTTTTGTTTTTGCCTGCTAAGTAGGGTCAATATTTTGATTACATGAACATTTATTGTTTCGAGGCTCTGTACAGCATCTTCTGTTTATCAGATTTCGACTCTTAAGCTGGCTAGAAGGAGAAGCATTCCTTTGCTCAGCTATATAGACAGTATTCATGTCACTTTAATTGTTTTGTGAGATGTATACGTTTTTTGCTCAATTCATCGATACGGAGTACATTACTATATCCATTACCTACTCTCTGGTTCCGATTATTAGACGCTCTGTTTAGCACAGAAGATGGCCATTGTCATAACTCCATTTACATACTTATTAACATGAGGTTTAAGAGTCGTTACTATCGTTGTAACCTGAAAGGGTTACAGGATATGTGGAATTGAATAATGATTGTGCCGGAGGATTGCTCTGAAAAGGTTTCTTACATTTAATTGACATAAGGAAAAGAGATAAGGTATGTTAAAATCATTATGTCAAGGTATATGGAAGTGTGACAACTGGTAGGTAAGGTACTAAACTCCATATTTTTTTTTTTAGTGAATATTTCAGTAAAATATTTTTACTTTTATATTCACTAGAAACTTTGGATTTGGGGATTTTTGAGGTGCTAAAATTTAATTCATGGAACCATAGAAAATTTTGACATTACTTAATGAAGTATTCTGTTTATCATTTATGTGAAATTAAATGCACCATAGAAGTACTGGATCACTTAAATAAAATTACTATTCCCTAAACTATCATTGATCATTTCTCTGTGTAATCTCTTTATATTAAATATATTAATAAATTACATGTACAACAGTTAAATCAATTTATATTTAAAATAAATTGAAACCAATTGTAAATAAATAAGTTTCAATCACTACCTGAATTAGATGATTAATTTAGTGGAAAAATATGATTTGTTTGCTTACTCTCCCCTTTATAATACAGATGCTTGATAAAAGAAGCAGATTTTTAACCTCTAATTTAATAATTTATTTGTACGAAAGTTTATTTATTATTCTGGAACACATAAGCAGTCCGAAAGTAAGTTATGAATTTCAAGAAGACTAAAGAAGATTTTTAGCAGAATGGCTTCGATATTAATTGATATGAGCATCATAAGTTTTTGAAAGCAATGGTGAGTTAATGGGATACCACCCACTGATTGTTTAAATTCCACTTGATTGTAGAATACGGCAGTCGCCATGGTGAATGGTGTGGATTCTACAGCCTTTCTGCGGCGATACATTGGATAACCGTCAATGTCCGGGCAAAATTGATGCTTTGGAAAACCTTTCTTACATTTTCCATTTTCCATGCAGACGTCTCAGGTTGGAAAGCACCTCACGGCCCGTGGATCATGTATTTTTTTGGTAAAAATATCAAAACAATTTTGATCAATTGATGGGTCGGAATTTCGGCTGAAAATTATTTGATCAAATCTTTCTTCTGGAAGATTTTAGTCTGAAGACGCAAATAAAATGTGGGCATGAGGCAAACCTCTGCTTTTGACACACTCATCGTAATATAAAGCCAACAACGTGGTTAATACCAAAAAATGCATATTTAACAATAAAAATCAAATTAAGGGATTTCACTTTTTGTTTGACAACAACACACACCGAGCAGTTATATCATGACGATGAAATTGCTTTTTGTTCGCTGGAATAGTAAAGTTTGTATCTATTTACAAATTCGGACTGACATGTAAATGTAATAAAACAAAAAATCTGTGGTTCGGCCGTCCGTAACGCCGTAATGACGTTAAGTAAGTCATCGCATCTTGTATGTATTCCTGCATGTTCCGTGGGACTGCCAATGTAACTTGAAAGGTAAAATGAGCCCCATACACCCAAGAATACATAGTCATTGGGTGTTTAACATTTGCCGTCGATGTTTACAACAACAGCCTCTCGTAAGTGAATGTATATCTATGATCGTAATTTAGCTGGTTGTTAGAATACAAATCGCAAGCGTTCGCTTTCAATCTTAGCATACATATTCAACAAACGTATTGATGGGAATAGCTGACGATATCGATGCGATATAGTTGTCTGATTATGTCTAATCATCAATCGGTGGCCCTCGTGAGTAGTAGTTCATTGAACGAACTTTTTATTTTGTGTTATCAACCTAAAAAAATCAAAGAAAGATGAACTAAGAAATTAAAATTCCTACATACATTAAAAAAATAAATAGTAACAAATTTACCGGTATTTGGATCACTCGTTTGAATGTTAAGGTGATATTCATCCTGTCCTTGCCCAACATATTAATGGATAATTGGTAGTCATATGAACGGTGTAGATACCGAAATCGTACTGGACAGTGTTGTCTCGCGTGTTAATTTTATAGCTTCTTTTGTAAACGGATCACCACACCATAATAACAGCAACATCATCAACAGTTGGAAGCGTTTTATGTTCACCTAATGTACTTATCGGCTTTTATGATGATTTGATAGTGGTAATTGTGTAAGAAACTCTTTTCATCAATCGAATAATTGATTTGGTTATCAAAAGTTTTACATTAATATACAATTGCGCTGTCCTCGCTTGTTCAATGAAATTATACTGGCATCGAGATGTCCACTCGCTGCTTCAATACAAATTACCATAAAATAAATTTGAAGAAATTTGAGGATTCATCATTAGGCCAGTGGCATCAATGACCCAATGTTTTGGTACACCTGGCCTTGTATTTTGAATGTAGTTTCAAAAAATACAGTCCATCGGATCGCGGATGGCAAATGTTAGTTGACCACAAATGAGTCATTTGGAAGCCAAGAATTAAATTTGCCAGTATCACGCAAAAATAATTTTGAATCATCTGAATCGACAGAAAAGAAGCGATAAAAGGTTCCGGCGGAGTGGGTAGGGGCGGTGGAACAGCACAAACTTTTCCTGATGCGCAGCACATGCTTAAGGGTTTCATTCAGAAATTTCAATGCCTGACAATATTGACATACTTGATTCTCATGGCACCGATAGCAATTTTTGAATGCGACAGAGGTAGTTTAAGATCTGGTGCAATATTCGAAAGCACAAGACGGACAAATGAAGCACGTTTTAATGAGCGTCTGGCTCGATTCTTCGTGTCGTGTTGGAACCATAGAAAATTTTGACATTACTTAATGAAGTATTCTGTTTATCATTTATGTGAAATTAAATGCACCATAGAAGTACTGGATCACTTAAATAAAATTACTATTCCCTAAACTATCATTGATCATTTCTCTGTGTAATCTCTTTATATTAAATATATTAATAAATTACATGTACAACAGTTAAATCAATTTATATTTAAAATAAATTGAAACCAATTGTAAATAAATAAGTTTCAATCACTACCTGAATTAGATGATTAATTTAGTGGAAAAATATGATTTGTTTGCTTACTCTCCCCTTTATAATACAGATGCTTGATAAAAGAAGCAGATTTTTAACCTCTAATTTAATAATTTATTTGTACGAAAGTTTATTTATTATTCTGGAACACATAAGCAGTCCGAAAGTAAGTTATGAATTTCAAGAAGACTAAAGAAGATTTTTAGCAGAATGGCTTCGATATTATGCGATGAGAGTTGTTTTAATAAAAGCATGGATATGGAAATGTATCACGTAGATTATTTTATGGTGGTACCTTGTTAAAATAGAAAATGTTTCTTACAGCTTGAAGTTGTGACATAGTCGAAAGCCAATAGAAGCTTAATAGAGGATAGCAATCATCGCTATTGGATGATCGGCGGGCCAATGGGAGGAGAGGGTCGTTAATAATTAACGCTGATTGGCTAAAGCTAAGACAGACATCAGGTGGTTTCCCGGGTCGATATTGCTGTACACTGTATAATGCTGTAGACTGTAGCTCGTATTCATGTAGGTTGCTCCTAAGCTAAATTTATGAACAATATCTTTTAAAAATGGTCATGTATAGATCGCTCTAATAATGGGAGTGGTTTAATATATAGTCCGCAACTATTATATTAGATTTAATTTTCTTCTTTTTTTTATCATTTTCAGATCGACAAAAAATTATATAAATAATTTAAAGATATAAATAATAAGAAAGAATATTAATCTATTAGTAAATAATTGTCTATGAATAATTATATTTTTTTTCCACAAGTAACCTGTATAATAATAAAAATAAACAAACCAAAGTCGAGGAAACAAAGAACACGAATGATGAAGTGTATAATCACTAGAGGTTAAATTTTTTAAGGAAAAAAAAAATTGAATATCTTTTGTATTTTTCTCAAATACGAAAATGGCGGAGAACTAATACTTCAAGCAAATGTATTTTATTTACAAATTAACTATTTATAAAGTACAATTGAACAATTTTCGATTGGAAAGACCGTGTTTGTTTTTTGTTTTTTTTCATCAAGTCAGTAGTCGGAGATATAGATAAGGACAAAATGTTAATGGTTGTTCCAGTGAGTTAACAATTTATAGAACGGTAACGGTAACGAAAAATCTTTTGTCGATTCTCGATACCACAGTGTTAAAATAAATTGCTATTAATAAAAGTAATCCAAGTAAATAGCAAAAGTTTTTTATTTTTTCTTATCTCTTCTAAGAATAACATAAAATAAATAATCCTAAATGTACGGAATGGTGTAATAAGAACGATACTGCTCTATTACATTTTTCTATTCGAGGTATTGAAGGTTGATTGGGAATTATTGTGATTAATTTGCCTGACTGGTTCTTTGCACATGAAAACAAATAAGTAAAATTAATAAAAAATAAAAATAAAATAGAAAAATAGAAAACAAAAGAAAAGAAAGTTACAGATAAATGGGAAGAGAGAAAGTAAATTTAAGAGGCTACTCAATGTAGAAAGGGGATTTAAAGACAGCAAAAAGTGTGTACTGTTTTATATTATATTTAATTATATTTTACATATAACTTAATCACAATATGGGCCGTTCTCCCATTTCATACGAATTTGTATCCCGAAGCGATTGTGGTTTCTACATAAAATTTATTTTAACCCAACTGTAAGAAGAAGTTGCAAGGTACTTATATCTTAAACGTAGTTTTCCCTCGGTTATTGATTGGTTTTCATGGTTAAATTTGAATTGAAAACGTTAAAATCTATTTCCCTCATGTGTCCCTTAACATGAGTTGTTAACGTTAAATGCGAATAAGTTCTCCATTTCTGCAACTATTATTTTTTGTTCTAATACCTCTGGTAAGTCGCAATATATTGAATTTAAGAATTGAAACTAGGACTATTTACTCTCAATAATAGGAATGACTTTTAATGCATGTGTCCCAGAGGCTCAGTCTATTTCCCTCACATTTTTATGAAAATAATGTGAGGGAAAGCAAAGCCGATTCATTCCATTATATTTCAGGCTGATAACACTGCAGAAGCTTCCCTGTGAGTAACCTAACTTACAACAAATTTCCTTTGTTAGTTTTCCCAAGTTTGTCTCAAATCGAGTGTTCGAATCATGATCATAAATGCGCATATAGGCTAAACCTATGAAGGGATTTTTCGCTAGTACCATTAGTAGACTATTATAAAGATGTTTATGAAGAATTACACGAATTATTATTTAACGAGATAAACATCCCAAACCTTCTGGGTTTCATTTATTTCTTAGGGAATCAAAAATATTATGAACACAAAACATTACAGATGGGAGGATGCGCTGGTCTCTGGATGTTATTTTAATAGTAGAACTATGTAACCATAGTATACAATGGAATATAATCTGTATCCTGGTGTAGCAAAAAAGTATAATAAAATAGTGCTCTTGTTGAGCTGCAAATATATAGTTAATGATTTAGCTTCGAAAGTTTTAAATTATCATTATCCACCAGTCATTACCTTCAACAGTTTGACATTTGGCTTGCAGTAGCAATGCTTGATTTTCGAAGATAATTATTTTAAATTCTTTACCAAGCAGTGTTCAAATAGTACTTCAAAAATAGTTCTATTAATGAATATTAAAAAAAAAAAGGTTTTTTTTTCCTAGATTCTCAATACCGATTCTTGAGAAAAGAATCGATGTAATTGAGGGTCTATATTTAGAGTCGATACATCCCCTATTTATTCGCATTTCGATACTTTGAAATAATAAGGTCTATATTAAGATTTATATTTGCATATTAAGATTATATAATCTTTGAGGAACTCGATCGAAACAGGAACCAAACAGAAACATAGATACATTTCTCAGTTCTACCTCATACCCTTTATCGGCAACAGTTTACCATCACACTAATATCAGTGGAATAAAGTTTCCAGAAAGGATTCTATGGATAAGGGAATTGTTGATTTAATTAGAAACTAGTTATTTTAGTATTTTGTATATGATTTTTTTTAATATTTAGTTTGGTTGGCTCTTTGGTTGAAACTTTTCCGACCGACACGTTCCTTCTATTAAAGATAGGAACTTATAATAAAGATGAGCACCAGAGACTACAAAGGAAGACGGATGCATCGGAAGGGCTGGGCTATATATAGGCTCGGGAGCGAGCTGTTGTCGTTCGTTGCCTAGTCTCTTCTGTTGCATGTCTTCTTAAAAAATATTTATCTAATAAACAAAGATTATTATTTTTAGTAAAAATAATTTTTAAATTGTCCATCAATTTACAATCAACCCATACCACAAACAAACGAAATTCATTACTTAGGACTTACATTTGATAGAAGAATGACCTGGGGCCCACATGTAAAACAAAAACGTCTCAGCCTAACCAAGAGATTAAAAATTCTATATCCAATGCTTCATAAACGGTCAACATTAAAACTCCGACAACGACTGAATACATACACTTACTTACTTAAACCCATATGGACATACGCCACACAAATATACGGGACTGCAAAAAATACACACCTTAAAAAAATACAAATATTCCAATCAAAATTACTCAGACTAATCACGAAATCACCTTGGTACGTTTCAAACCACACACTTCACACTGATTTAGAAATACCCACAATAAAGGAACACATACATGACCTTTATAGACGATTTCACCACAGACTTCATGGACATAACAACATACTCATTAATGACATGGCCACGACTGACATACCTGGAAATACTCACAGAAGGCTTAAAAGAAGCTGGATGAGAGATTTGCTCAATTAAATTTCTTTAACCCATGCCAGGAGAAGGTACTATTGAGTACTAGTCTCCCACACGCATACAAGGCCTGAAGTATTCAATTCCACCACATTCACTAATTGTTACCATAATAACAGGTGTGAATTAGAAATTGAAAGAAAAAAAAAAAAAAAAAAAAAAAAAATTGTCCATAATGTAAACGGGGTTCTGGCCTAACTGTATATATAAGTTTAAAAAAACGTTATGTAAAATATATATATAACATTTGTCGATTATTACGACGGTTTGTATATTATCTGTTATTACATAGCCATGAATTAATGACTTGTTTAAGGATGGAAATTTTATTTTATTTTTTCAAATCTCATTTTTCAAATTTTTTTTTTTCGATTTACTCTATATTTTATTCAGCCATTCAGGTTTCGTTAATCAATAGGCTCAAATTTGTATTTCAATAGGTGGAGAAATTTTGGAAAAAAAAATCTATTTTTTGAACTTTAAGACTGTACATATATAAAATAAATATATATTGTAAATGTGATTATAATGGTCATAACAACATCTGTTGCTTGTGATAAAAATATCCACTTGCAGCACTTCAATAAAAGTCATATATGAGAAAGTTCCGTAGCCATATTTCTTTTCAAATGCCTCTTAGAGTTCTGAGAATCACTGTTCAGCATAGGTGAATTTATAATAATTGAATTATTGAGATTTTGATTCTCTACTCTGTTTTTCGATTAAAACCTTTCTGAAAACGAACGAGCACTAATCAACGCAAACCTAAAACTCTTGTAATTGTCCTCCTACTGCTGATGGAAGGCAGACAGAATGAAAAAAGTTCCATGGGGCTAAGCTTTGCCAGGAGAGGTGAGGTGAGGTGAGGGGAGAAGGGTGATATTTGTCAGGCGGTGAACTAATGCTGGGGGGGGGGGGGGGCGGGGGGGGTGGGGGTGCCTAAGCGGACAACTCCTTAATGTCCATTAAACATGGGTTAATGGGGGTTACCTCCGGTCTACTTGTTTAATACACTCTACCTCTGACCTTCATCGTCAGTCTACTATCGGGATACGGAAGAAAATATATTGCATATAATTCACACTATATAAAAGTTCAAGCCATTTTTGGTTTGTGATTACTAACCAAAAAAAATATTGAACCAATCGGTATCAAATTTTAACTACACCATCTTCGTACCTCAAAGAAGATTTATTAATAAATTTTTTTAAAGATTTTTAATCCAATTGTTATTAATAAAGCGATAAATATGTGGTACTCAGTGAAGTATGAAAATAGACCGACAAGTAGCGTACGCCATTCAAAGGTTAAAAATGTACGGTGTTACATACAACTAGTAATTAAAAAAAAAATTTACTTATTTTCAATAAAATTTTTATTTAAACAAACTATAAATATGTGGCGTGGCATGTGGATTTCAGTGAAGTTTGAAAACCGACCGATATGTGGCTACCGCCATTCTGCAACATTTGCAATGGCAAAAATTGGACCCATTTGTTATCAACTTTAAAATTTGGTTTTGACAGGTGGTGAAATGTGTGAGATAGCGCAAATTATTTACATTTTTTCAGAAATCGACAGCATCTTGCCTTCTAAAATCATACAAAGTTCTAAAGGTAAAATAAAATTATTTTTGATTTCGACAAAATTTAGTTTCTACATGTTTTTTGAGATGAGGAATCTGAAATTAGTATCAAAAATATCTCAAGTTATTGCTGACCTCGGATTTTTTCATTCACATCAGTTTTTGTCCACTAAAATCTGGACTAATTTTAATGTTATATGCATGGATAAAAGACACGTATGCTTATTCTAGTGATGCTATTACTATTGTAATCGGTTGAACGTAGCAGTTGTTATGGCCGTTAGAATATGTTGATGAAATTTAAACTTCAAAATTTTAACCTCCTCGAAAGGGGTAAAAAATCAATATTTTTTGATTTTGATAAAATTTCACATACAAGGGTTTTATGGTGCGTTAAATAGAGATTTGAGGTCAGTTGTCCATGAAAAAAAATTTCCACTGATTAGCAGCGGATTTCCTTGGAATTTTGTCATTTGTTTGGGGTTTTGAGCACCCTAAAGCCGAGTAGTGTATTGAGCATAACGAAAGTATTTGTATTTAAAATAGCGTACATAACTGCAATTAAACGTGAAAGAATCATCTCTCTATCTTGATTGAAATTTGAGAATAAAATAAAACGTGATTTTCATATTTTATTTTTTTTCTCGGCTCCTATTGCCTATTGGCGGCTATAACTATAGTTTTGCACTATTATAGGTCCCTACTACCCACACAAAAATCGGCATTCAAATCTATGAGTAACAACTCCAAACGTCCCCTTGTGAGATAGGTTAGACTACAAGGGACATGACGTTAAACCCACAACACTGTGCAGTCGTGCTGGTGAGGGCTTCGCGGCGCCTGCTCCATACTCGGCAAATGCTTTGTATTTCGTTGTTGCATTATTTTATCCATGTTGTTATACATACTATAATATATATCGAGAAAATTCACATTGAGAGGAATGAAAAAAAAAAAAATACTGCCAACAAATTTACGTTAGGCAATAAGAGAATTTTGTTTTAGTACTATATAGTTTTTATAATTATTTTTTGTTATTGATATTTACAACTGTAGGGTAAAACAGACAGTTATTGGCACCTCAGATAGCTATTGACACCCTAACTAAGAAATTTAATTCACTTTTTAATTCACAGGCGTTGTGCGTGGAGGCCAGAGTTTCTGTATTTTACAGTTCCAATGAGTTGTTCGTTACTGTTAGCTTGTTGTAGCTAATTTCTGAAGTGTTTATTAAAAATCTCGTGATGGAAGTTGAGAATATTATTAATTAACATTTGTTAATAATTATAACATTAATATTATTATCTATACTATTATATAAAAGGACGAGCCATTTTTCGTTTCTGATTACTAGCCGCAAAAACTGCTGAACCAAATTTTAACTACATAGTCTTCATAGTTCAAGGAAGATTTAGCAATAATATAATTTAAATATTTTCGAATGAATTGTGATAGAAAAGTGAAAAATTAGTGGTGGGCAGTGAAGATTGATAATCGGCCGATAGGCGGCGAGCACCATTCGAGAGATGTTACAAAGCAACGGTGTTATATATAGCTAGAAGTTTATGATACAATTTACTTATTTTCAATTAAATTGTTATTTAAAAAGCAATAAATATGTGGTACGACATGCGGATACCAGTGATGTTTGAAAATTGACCGATGGTTAGCACAATTCCGCAAAACTACGAAACCCCTCTATCAAATTTTAACTACCATATTTTCATAGTTCTAGGAACGTTAGCTTTAATAAAGTTGTCAATAATTAAAATTTAAATGTACAATGTTGAGTGGCATAAACAATATTTTCCAAAGTCTCATATACATTTATGGTTAGCAATTAAAATCCAACCAGATGAATTTAATTATATTATTTCTGCTGAATCAAAATGTCGACCCGTAGGTTTTTCATATTGTTTGTAGAAATATGATTCATGGGCCTTTAGTTGTAAGCACTGATTATCTGCATGAATTTCTTAATAGTCTCTGTCCTAATCGACTCATACATTGAAATTAAAAAATCAGATTTCAAATTAAGCTTCTATGTAATCTTCAGTTACCTAATCTGTTCAATTTTATCCTGGTTAAAAATTACCGCTATGCGTGAAAATATCATTGAATAAATAATGCTGAATTGCATACTTCAATACAAGATTTTATCGATAAACAAATAAAACTTCATTTATTGGTTAAAATTATCTAAGCTGTTTACTTATGAGAGCGAGCTTAGCTAGGGATGCTAGTTACTAATATAATTCTAGTGTGACGTATTAAAAGCAAAAATTTCAGTAGAGGTTCTTGTATAGACCTGGTGTTTTGCCTTCTTTACTAATCATAAACCTATTATTACGTACTAATGTAAATATGTACTTATCCGAATAAAATTTACCATGTTTCCTTGTTTTGATCCTTGATCTAAACTGCGACAATTTTTTATTTAGAGTTTACTTTTAAATAAAATATAACTCTATGTATTGAGAACCGAAATTTTTTTTTCTGGTGTTGTTTCGAAAAAAAATGTTCCGAAACATGTTTGTATCTACACTTTACTAGTGTGTTAAGTGTATGTGTGTGATGCTTTTTGTATGAATATTTTCTCCGTTATAAAGGCCTCGCCTGAGCTAAGATATAACACCCCAATATAATTCCGGCCTCAGATGCTGCAGATGCTGCCAAAGAGACCACCTCGCCTCAGTACTAACAGCCCCCTTAGCCTTCAACGATCTTCACATAACCGCGATCATGGGTGAGTCGTTCAAAACTCCGGAGTGGAGCTGGTATTTTAATTAAGCGCTGACTACTCAAATCATATCTTCTTTTCACTGAAGCCCTTTGAGACCTCGATGAATGCGCGCCCTGGCGGCCTCTGCTGTCTATTTAATGGTCTCCGCTCTCCTCCAATTAACGTTATGGCTCTAAGGATTGTGGCTTTACAAATACTCTGCCCTAAAGTCAGGTGCTCAAGGGAATATGTAAAATTAAATGCATCTCTTATACTGAAATAAATTTAAACTTTTTTTTTTATTTATCTGTTTATTGAAATACACAATTCATAATACTTCAACAAAAATGTAAAGATTTCCGAGCGAGTTGGGGCGAGTGGCTCAGCGCGCTCGCTACACAGAAAAACATGGGTTCTTGGGTTCGAATCCCACCGGTGTGGGTTAAAATAAATCTTGACCTTCCAGGTTGGTAACCTGTAGGATAATCCGTTCTTAAAGCCCTAAGAGTACATACCGACGTTAAGCCCAATTAAATAAATAAACAAACAAGCAATCAAGCCGCGAAATATTAAGATTTTGGGAGCACTTCTGACGTATTAATCTTAGTAATCTTTTTTAGCCAATTTTGCAATTGCGTCGTTGTTCCAGATGAGCGACATGACCATCGGTGTTCAATACAGTCTGATTCGTATAATTCTTTCTTTAAATTTTGCTTTCTTGTATTTTCGACTTCACTTGCTTTTGGTCGTCGACTTCACAAAATATATATTATTTTTTTCAAATTTTGTTTATTGATATTTTATTACTATTCATTGTTTTAGACTGCATGCAATATATACATCAATTAAATGTGTGAAAAATTCAAAATATGTAAAGCAATTATTTAAGTTTTTATTTGGCAGAACTCCTATTAGTTTTTATATTAGTAGCTACATGCTTCAGAATATTGTTACATCTTCAGGCTTCTGAATTTTTTTTTTAATACATTAATCTATATCATTATACTAATAGTCTTACAATTATATACAATATGTCATTTACCTATTTATCAGTGATTATTTTCACATTGTCTCTTCATCTATGTCCATATTACCAGCCATTTTACTGAGCAATGTTCATCACATATTTATTTGATGGTCTTATTATTATCTACTAAGGCTATTTAATGTAGTGATTATATAAACCATTCAATATTTTTATTTCTATTGTATTGCTACTAATATTTATATATTTAATTATTTATTATTTAATTTTTGTTTTTGGTTAATTTTACTCTTTTATATAACTATTTTATAAAGATTTTGATTTAATTAAATTATATTTTTAATTTACATATTACACTTGCGTAATTGGTTCCTATTTTATAAATATCTGTTTTATAATTGACCGCTCGATCTATTGTTTTATTTATGTATATTGTTTCTAAATATACTTGTAAAGCAATCATTTATTAGTAGCAGTTCAATAAAAAAAAGTTCTACATAAGAAGTTCTCAAGACCATCTTCTTTTCAATCGCGTCTTTCGAGTCTTTTGTAATTAATTGGAAGCTTAGAATGTTTGTTTAGTAAATTTTGAAGCGTTTTATAACGACGAGTAGTTTATTGTTGAAGATGTTGAAGTGTGATAAATATGGAAACAAGTTATTTATAGGTGCTCATTGGGCGATTTCATTGATCTTAGGGTGGCATACGGCCAGAGTTACTTATTTTTTTTTATTTTACTTTCAAAAGTTCAGTCGATGAAGCGTGAATTGTTCTCTCTCATAGATGATAAAGTCAGGAGCTTAAAGTCGAGGACGGCTGTAGATACTTACCGTAATGCTCGACTGCTCCCTGCTCGGCTGCGAGCAGAGGGCCGGGAGGATATTCTCGCTAACTGCTATTTATTGCTCTTGTTTAATTAAACTCGGAATCTCAGCGTTGCAGCTCCAGGGGCTTTGTCCACGCCCTCTCTCCAGGTCCTAGCTCACGTATTTATGGGAAGGAGTTCGTTGTTCGAGTACCATAGGAATGTAATCGATATTTATAGTTAATAGTCCATAAAACTAGAGCTCTCATGGCGGCTTCGACCGTTCTCATGAGTAAAGTACTTAGATAATTTTAAATAATAATTACCAGACACTGTAATCCCATATCATAAAGCTTTAAGAATGGTGTTAATAATGGAAAATCAAAATAATTTCAAATAAATTCCATCAAATAACCTTTACTCTTCGTCGTAAACCTGCGACTTTCTGTCCTACAGTATACTTTAATGATTTCCAACAAATACCAGTTGAACAGATCCGCTACTTAGGACTCCATCTGGACAAACGTCTTACTTGGAATACAAATACAAGACTAAGACGACAAGAAACTGCCCGTTGTTTTCGACTACTTCGATATTTACTTGACAAACGTTTAAACCTTCCAATTAATTACAAAAAACGCATTTACATAACAGTAATTAAACCAATTTAGACATACGGAGTTGAGGTTTGGGGCCCCACTAAACCATCTAATTCATCTCGTATTCAATTCTTACAATCAATAATCCTTAGAAAAATCCTTAATGCTCCTTACTTCGTCAGAAACAAACTTATCCACAAAGATCTTAATATACCTTACGTTTATGACATAGCTCAAACCAGACATCTATCCTTTTATAGCAAACTCCACAATCATTCAAACCCATTAGTATCACAACTTGCTTCTCACTCCATTCCAGATAACCCTCCGAGGCGCCTGAAAAGAAGATACTCTCTTCTTAGAAGTGATCTTCTAATATAGTACTTCCTTATATAGAACCTTTATAAGTGCTACCAATGGGTGTGCTTTAAAAACAAGTGACATGTCATTTTTATCATTATCATCATATTTACTTGATGTATTATATTGTTATATTGTATATACAGTTGCAAATTTTAATAAACATCTATCTAAAAAAAAAAAAAAAAAATTAGAAGGAGTATCAATTTGAAGATCTATATAACACAATACCATTTTAACGTCACTTGCAGAATAGTGTTCGCCACCGAATAGTGTTTGGTCGATTTTCAAAATTCATTAAGATCCAGACATTTATCGCTTTATAAATAACAATTCAATTGGCAATCAGTAAATTTATTATTGCTGAACGTTTCTAGAACTATTATGCCCGGTTGCTAGAGCATTAGATATCTCATCAATAACTAACTAAAAAAAATATTTTTTTTGTAATTATTTTATTGGAAAAATAATACCTTAATTAAATAAACTGTATTTATTTATTACAAAGAAAAATAATTGTATACTATTGCTCTTCTATGGTCATTTCCAAATTTGTTTCTAGGTGGTGGAAAGTCATTGTTAGGGTGATATGTATATTCTGAGGTTTCATCCTCATTTTTAGTACGAACCATATTGTGCAGTACAGCTGGAGCCACAATTACTGCCAATGCTGTTTTTAAATTTACTCTCAACCAAGTGACAAGCAAGGAAACCTTCTTTTCCGTAAACCAAATGTTTACTCTATAGCAATCCATAGTCCTTACGTGTGCCGCATTGTATCTTGCCTGCATTTCATTGACTGGGTTCAATATAGGGAGGCAAGAGGTAAGGGTGATAAGGATGAATATTTATTGATAAGTATAAATTATGTAATTTCAATAAATATTCAAGCGATGTGTGACCAATCAAAAAAGTGACTGATATCGTTGTACGGTGGCCTGGATCAGTACACGACATCAATGTATTTAACTCTTTATTAAGAGCTGAACTAGAAGCTGGTGAAATCAGGGGCCATATATTGGGGGATAGCGCATATCCTTGCCGCCCTTACCTCTTGCCTCCAATTGGCCTACCTGTATTATCACAGGTCAGGTATCACACAGGGACCCTCTCCTCAGCAACTCCTATCAAACGCGTATTTTTGATTTATTGGTATTTTGATTTTTGTTCGTGACTAAAATGAAATAAATTATATAGCAAATCAACTCCGGTTCGCTTACTTTCAAAATTTAAATCCGTTTCATATCAGGGCTTTCCAGATAGGTGCAACGTACGTAAACAATTTTTTTCATAAGAACTTTTCTATTTCCTGTCACACCATGGGTGTTCAAGTTAAGGTATCTAATGTCAAATACTAATAAATAAAATCTTAAGAATGAAATTAAAAATAAGTTTATTATTTAAAATAAATTTATAAAACGAAAAACTGACTTTTGGAGTTTTGAGATCGCCCTATTTAAGACCCCTGAGTGCCTAGTGAACTAGGCGCTAGACCGCTGATCTTACGAAGCCTAGGTCGTAACTCCGATGGGAGAGACTTATTTGTTTCTAAAATAATTATTTTAGGGTACCCTGGTGTCTGAGATGGCAAGCACTTGCTGCAGGAGTCGGTGGGCTTACTGGCCTGGAGTTTCGGGGTACCCAGTTTTTGTTCTGAAGAGGATCCCATTAAATAAGGGGTCGAAACGTCAAAAAGAGAGGAGAGAGGAGAAGGAAGAAAGAAAATGTGTATATGGATAAATAATAATATTGTTTGAACAAAATATTGTTAAATATAAAGGACCAAAAACCCGATTATTGTAAAGTAGTTAATTATATAATTTCTAAGGGTCGACAAAATATAATTTTGATATATATATATATATATATATATATATATATATATATATATATATATATATATATATATATATATATCAACCGATATACCGATATATACATATACCGATATGTGTATATATATATATATATATATATATATATATATATATATATATATATATATATATATGTATATAAAATATAAATATATGTGTATACATTATAAGAATCAAATTTGGAATTGAGAATTGTGCGAAGAATAATTTTGAGCTAAAGGCAACATCACGAAGAAGCTATTAGGAATATATGGGTGTTTATAGAAGAGGGGAAGTTAAAGGTTGTAAAATGCAATTTTTATTTCATTTAGTCATTAATTTATTAAAAAAACACGAACGAAAATGAATTTTCCAAAATTTACGTATAAATTTAATTTAATTTTAGTTTTCAATATATTCTATTTGGGCACAGGTATATGATTTCTTGAAGTTTTATTTTTTCATATGTGATTGAATAATTTTAAAATATTTTTTAAAACTGCATACAAAAATAAATAGCACCATATGTTTTTATAAGAACATAACATTTTTTTTTTTTATATATCCTATCTAATTCCTTAAACATTTCATATTTTAAATTTTATTTTCAATACAAGTTTTCCCGTTTAAAGTTTTTCTTTGTCCTGTTTTCAGTTATTGTTTATAAAAGATGGCGTCTTCATCATCTTCTGACTAGGAGACTAATATTAATTTTCTGCGGATTGTAGAACGACCACGACTCCTGAGAACTCGTACTGACTGGTTTTCATTATTATCAAACGGAGAATTTGAAGAAAGATGTAGAATGTCTAAAAATACAGTCATGGTTTTGGTAAATGAGTCTGGGGATGTCTTGTAAAGATGGCTTAAGGTTGTAACCGAAGTCGACAAGCCGAATCCGCCCTTTAACTCCAATAGAGCAAATCTTACTCAGCTTAAGATTTTATGCTACTGGGCTTTTCAAATTCTATTGAAGTGATTGTGGGGGAGACCACAAAAACACGGCGAGTAGTGTTCTAAAAAGAGTCAGCAGCATGATTGCGAGATTGAGACCCAAAGTTATTAAAATTCCAACAACCAACCATAGAGGAAATTCGAACCACCAAAGCAGGATTTTTTGCAATGTCTGGTTTTCCTGGAGTTGTAGGTTGTCTTGACGGGTCACATATTCTCATACAATCTTCAAGCCAAATATAGGAGAAATCTATAGAAATAGAAAACCTTTTTTATTTCTATAAATTTCTACTTCCGTTTTATTTGGCTGCATAGCAGTAGCGGTCATGTTCCTTACTCAATGAACCAATTAAAATCAAAAACTAAAATAAAAAAATGAAAAAATCATAAGCTCACCTTGTGATAAACGACAAATAATATAAAAGTTATTCTATACAGAATGAGATATCTCATCAAATTCAATCGCTTAACGTTAGCTAGCCAATACGTTAACAAACAGCTAAGTTAGCTAAACAATAAGTTAACAAACCGCTAAAGTTAGCAAACGAATTAGTTAACTAGTATCCAGGCAACACTTTTCTGAGGTTAGGGATATTGACAAGATACCTAACGTTCAAGAAATGATAAAGTAATGATCAATTCCAACACTGAATCTTAAATTTTTAAATATGGCTGTGAGGAGCACCAGACGACAATATAATATACGATATTAACCGTAGAAGAGGCTCGATAAATGTAACAGCTACACTAGCTCTATCTGTTGGATTTATAAAGAAGCTACTTAGCGAACCTATAGCTTATCAAATTAGCTATCAGTTATGTACTTGGCGAACCAATAAAGTTAGCGTTTTGTTAGCTATTGGTTCGATAAGGTCATAGTCTAGCAACCGGGCATTGGTCTAGTAAAATAAGGTTCCAAAAGTCCGTTTTCAAGAAAAATCTGTCGAACTTTTATTCTCAACGGATCTCTATGTTTTTTGGGGGTGCTGAATCCGAATCTGAAGTTGCTACCACGGCAAACGTCGGCTTCATACCGAAAATTTAAAAAAAAACGCCCAAAAATAAAATAAAAACAGCAATTTTCGTTTTTTTTTACCTTTAACACGAAAACAAAGCTTTTTTCGAAGAAAATCTGTGAATATTAATTGTAGCTGGAATAATTAGCAACGAAATGAAAAAAAAAAAAAAAAAATACTCCGAAATCAGACCATTTACCATTTAAGAAAAAGTGTAGAAATTGGCCAACTGGCGGTCAGTCCCATTTATCCGCGAAAGTGTTTGTCGTACTTTTTACTTTACTCCTAAACTATTAGTCCGATTAAAAATTACTATTTTTCATCATAAAGCTGATTAAATTTACTATTAGTTTACTAAATATTAAGTTATTACAATGCCCCTTAAAATCACGCCCGTACTCTTGTAAAATCCAGTTTTTTTTTTAGTTTTTTTATTTTTATTTATTTATTTTTTTTTAGGGGGGAAATTTTTCACTTTTAATCCGAAACTATTCGTCCGACTCAAAATTTCTTTTTTTTTTTTTTTATCTAAAAGATGGTCAAATTTACTATTAGACTATATATGAAGTTTTAATCGAGTCTCTTGAAATAAACATGCCAGAACACTAAAGATCCCGTACTTATATGAAATCCACATTTTTAAAGCAATTTTTTTGCTATAACTCCAAAACTATTTGTACGATCCAAAATTTAATTTTTTTTTTATCTCAAAGCTGGTTAAATTTACTATTATATCTTATTTATGTAATTTATATTAAACCTTGTGGAACACCCACGCCACCCCACTGAACATTTCATAATTGTCATATTTTGCCAAAATATACACATTTAGCATGCTAGCGTGGGTTTTTTCACCACTCGGCAAGGCTATCAGAAAGGTAAAAATGTCCGAAACTTGGGTACCTTATGCATTAAATTACCGGCTATGTCTCACGTTCGATTTCTCGGCAATTGATTGAACTTAATGGTCATAACCCTTGGACTGCCTCATCCACCATACTCATCAGACTTCTTGCCAACCGACTACCATTTTTTATAATTATATCGGACAGCTAGACCACACTAAACAGGGGTATAGGAATCTATGTTTGATAGAAGATTATGAGTGATTTGAAATTACTATTAATAATAATTGGCAATAATCGAAAATTTACTGCTACGGCCGGGGGGGGGGGGGGGGGGGGGAGGCTATAATTTCTGGCGCCCCTCCCAACTAATTGTTTTAAAATCGCCAGGTAGAGAGGTGTGCTCTATCTGCCCCTGGCTGGAGCACTAAAAACCTTATCTCTCTGACCGGACCCCAGCGTAAACATGTTGCTCATGTAACGTAGCCCCGGTCAGCGTGTTACCCTCTCTGTTTACCTCTAATCTGGCAATGTGTGCTCTCTTCGCATCGAATAGCTGTTAATATCGATTTTAGGTTATGTTCGATTGAGGTTAAGAGCCTTTACGATTTGCCGCCCCGTTTTATTATATACTAGCCAATAACGGGAAATTTTTCTCTTTCAGACACTGAACTGGGGCCATAAATATATTTTTTTGTTTTCTTATTCTGTTGATCAGATATATATTTTAAATTCAATGTACATATAGAGTGTTAAAAAATGGTTCTCAAAATGTTTTTAGTATTAAGAATTGATACCGTTGTTATAATATTTTTTGGAAATAGTGCGTCATTATTATAAAAATGATAAAAATAAATTAAGAAAATCTGTACTACTATAACTTATAAAGGTTATTGAGGTGTGTACATTGGTACAACCGCACTGTTTCTAGACCAAAATTTGTTTAAGGAGCTTGCTATTTCTAGACCAAAACTTGTTTAAGGAGCTTGCTATTTCTAGAATCAGATTCAATCGCCAGGTTAACCCCCAATGGAGGGTACCCACTTAACAAATACATGTACATATATATGCACACATCTACTTGCAGACAGAAGAAATTAAATAAAAATAATAATGAATAAGCAGGAAATATATATATATATATATATATATATATATATATATATATATATATATATATATATACACATATTCTATTATATACATATTCTTGAATCTCAATTGTATTTCTATAATTAGAGTTATATTTAAATAACAAATTTAATATTATTAATAGATATTTCTATTAGTAGACAATGTAAAAACGTCGTATGGAACTTTCTGATGTAGACCCCTGCTATAAAACGTACTTTACGTCAAAACATTTTTGTTTACTTTCCACAAGGAAGAGGAAAACATATTTGACTTTAGGAATCCGTTGACAAAGTGTAGTTTAAGTAAAGTTAGCTGCTGGAAGAGCTGCTACTCGGCAAACTGCTGGGACTTCTTCAAAAGTTTGGTTTGAAGGGTAAGGAGATGGAGTGGAGTTGCCCCTTCCGAGTTGGGGGGTTAGGCAATGACACGCAACCCGCAATATCTTATCTTATAAAGTCCTTTCAAAACTTTAAACTTAATAATTCAGCTTTTAGTGTTTACAAAATTACAATCCTTTGGAGGGTCTATACAATTATTTTGTTATGACACGTGAAATGACCATCTTTCAAGTATTTGTATATTAAGAAAGGATAGATCAATGTACTATAACTTGTAATTCCAATTTCCCTGATAAGAGGAAATATATTGTACTCCAGTGATAGGCACATATCACTAAAAGGAGAATACAATATGTAAAGGGAAATAAATAAAGATATATATATATATATATATATATATATATATATATATATATATATATATATGTATATATATATATATATATATATATATATATATATATATATATATATAGAAGGACAAGCCAGATCTAAAGAGATACCTGCTTTGTTCTCTCATCTTCATCAGTGGTGTAAAAACCCAGTGGTAAGGCTTATTAAATGAATATAGTTGGTTTTTCATAAAATTTAGTGGGCATTTTATGCTTTAGTTCTTTGGGGTGGAAGAGGTTAGATAATTGTATTTCAAAGTTAACTTTCTCTTTGATATTCGAATGCTATATATTTTATTATGCATTTGCCGTATTTATTTGCATTTATCGAAAAAAATAAGTATAATTTAATATTCTGTGTGTGTTAAACATAACTTTGAGTTATTTATGTTTGAATTTTTTTTTTTTTTAATTTTCCTTTAGCAGGAAAATGTTACACAGCCCTTTCATCTTCTTCATATATCTTTTTATAGTTGTTGTGAAATATAGAAATAGATCTTGCTTCTTAATACTACATATTCTAATTTATTAATTTATCTTCAACCATTCAACATACCCGAAAGATTTTAGGTAGTCATCCTTGGCTATTCTTATCTGACCATTGGCTCTAGTTTTGGGACTTTCTGGTCAAGGGTTAGAAAATTTTGAAATTTTCTTATACAACGGGTTATAAATTGAATTTAAGGCGCGGCCAATATCTGTAGAGAATAAATGGTTTGTAGCTTTTTCTTTCATCTTACTTCAAGGGTTAGAAAATTTTGAAATTTTCTTATACAACGGGTTATAAATTGAATTGACGCTGTTGCTTTTTCTTTCATCTTACTTCTGTTGTTTGATATAATACTTTTGAGGATTGAATATTGTTTTATATTTCCAAATATGATTATTTGGCATATTTGACATGTTTACTACTTCCATATTATATTTTAAAAGTAATTAAAGCGAAGTATTAAATGTTTCTTCAATATCTAAAATGATAATAAGATAGTAATAATAAAGTGAAGGAATGATAATAAGGAAGTATTAAGTAAATTGAAACCATAAAATAATCCATTAGACTAGGAGGTGGAGGAAGATGGCTGATGAGAAGAGGACGTAGCTATTGTAGGACTCCTTTAGCGTTATGACACTCCTGAGGTTATGTCCTTATTTTATTCCTTGATGTCCTGCTACTCCACGGCTGTTGGTACGGGGCGGGGCGGAGAACTCGGTAATGTGGCTGTTGCCGAAATAGGCCCTGGCCCCTCATGCGGGTTTATCGCCCGGAAGTACCACCTAGCAGCGGCCTCCTTCATATTGGCAAATTATCTTATGAGCTATAGAAACCGGGGTGTAGTGGTAGCTCTACCCATTTTGGGGGAGAGGGGGGGGGGGTGAAAATAGCTGAGTTTAAGTATTATCAATATTCTAAGTCTATTATCTGTAAGGTAAATTTTTATATCTACGCGCAAACATAGTGTCTCCAAATAAGTGTATGCACACTTTTTTTTCTTGAATAAGAATTAGTTTAATTTAATTTTTAATATTTACACATAAAAATGCAAATAAAAAAATAAAATAAACTAAATGCCTGTCGGCCAAAGAAATAATAAAATGGAACAGAGATATAGAGATTACGATATGGATGAAATGTGGAGTGGCAACACATTTATGAAAGTAATTTGATAATAATTGACGTAACATTTCGTTGAAACATTTTATTGACTGGGAAATATATTTAAGGTAATGCAGAATATAATATTTATTTGTATATATTATATATAAATGAGAAACAATCGTTGATAATGTCATAATACAATTTTTAATTTATTATATTATCGTCTATGTTGTTAGGGCTTGATAATATGGCAAAGCAATGAAACGTCGCTCATATTATTATTAATATTTCTCATAAATAAAACTTTTTAGGAGATATCATTGCTTATTATTCTCATAAAATGAAACATGTTTTAAGGATTGCCCTCTAGACCGTAGATGCTGGAATGTTTTCTATTTTTTCTTTTTTCATTCAAACCAATAAATATAGCTCCTAAACGTTAGGTCCTAACGAAAAATATTCTCCATTTAATTTCTGCTAAGCAAACTTTCAGCGAATTTACGATTTGAGCAAGACAAAGAAAGGTTGGAAAATGTTAGCGAAACGTGCCTTTTTTTTTATTCAAAGAAATATAGCTTTTGAACGGTAGGTCCTAGCGAGAAGTGCTATATAACAAAAATATTTTCTACAAATTTTTAATTAGGTAACTGTTGTAAAATTTTTAATCCAAGCAACACCAGCAGAGATAGAGCGTATCAAACTACGCCTAACGCCCGCGCGTTCTCTAACGATTCTGGTATCACTTTTGATCAACTAGGCCATGGGTAAAACATTTTCCCCGTTAAAAAAAAGAAAGAATAATAACAAATAAATTAAAATAAAAAACTGTACCGTTACACCCATGAAGGATTCAGTACTTGGTAAGGAAGGAAGCATTGTTTCGTGACTATACAACGAAGTGATGTAGTCAGAAATCACATTCAACCTGTAGGTTTGCCTCTAATTAGAGGTTGCCAGGAGGGACTCCAGACCCCGAAGTCGATCCCTGACAGAAGAAACAGAAATTAAATTTTCTGCCTTTAGCCGGACTCGAACTCTGGCCCCGGAGCATAGGAATTCTGTACCTTGCACATTGTGCTACACCGCTTCGTTAATATTTACAACTGTATAAAATATATACATCAAGTCAGTGTTTGCAAACCTTATTACAATAACATATCAATAAATTGTAAAGCAATATCCGTTAGTATGTAAGGTAGCATTTAAATAAATGTTCTACGTTAGAGGATCATTGTCTTCTTATAGGACGCCTAAGAGGAATATCAAGATTCGAATGGTGAGCAAGTTGGGAGATTAGTGGACAATGGAAGGGGTACGGAACATTATTGATAAATAGTCAGTATATAGAATGTAGTTTAAGACGTATCTGTCAAATAACCATGATTTTCAAAATCCTGCAACCTAAAATTTGATTCTTATCTACGTTCTAAGTTCAACTCAATATATTACATATAGGACCTTTGAATATGTAGATACTGGAGACATATAACAATATTAGCAATATTAATAAAAAAATGTTACATTATGAGCACTTATATCTCATTATTAATATTTCTTCTTCTATGATATCATTGGATTGAATAGCAAATAGGTAATGAATGAGCAACAATTTGAAAACATTGAGAATGGTAAAATTGCGTATATTTTATAGAGGAGTTCCAGAAAATACATGCTCTGCCAATAAAAGAGTGTATGAATAATGCTGAGTTTAGATAAATGTTAGAAGACCAGGATCTGGTTTTTGCAGAAGCTCTCTGATAATTTCTATGTTCATGCCTTACAATCGTACAATGATATACGAAGAAATAAATTTGTAAAGGAACGAACTGAGGAAATGTAGTCGGAAGGAGGGGGTTAGCCAGTTTAATTTGGCATATTGGTGAGAAACATGGTCATGACCAGAAATTCCTATAACGAATCAAAAAACAGTTCATAATCTTCAATCTTACTAATTCTTGATTACATCTTCAGTCTGATCTTCAAAGACTTCCGTACCTGATTTATTAATTTATTATTTTAAGTTTATTCAATTTAATTTAATATAAAAAAAAACATATATGAAAGCCATTTCCCTCTATGTCAGTGGTTTGAACAAAATAAAATATCTGTAACGATCTAAGTGCGATGTAACATGGAATAATAAAATGTGTTAGGGATCGGAATTGTGGACATTGCACGCTTTAATTCTGTAATTTGTTGCCGTCCATTGTCACGAAAGAAGATTATCAATGAGCTCTGTTATTTTTATGTTCTAGAAATATTTTTGACATTTTATCAAAGACCTGTACCGGCAGTCATAAATTCACGTGGGCGCGTTGGGATTTCGTGAGGTCCCGTTGTTTAATTGTGAAGTGTCATTCCAGGTATGATTTGTCTCCTAAAAGCACCTGTGGAATCTGTCCATTATTGTAATTTACTCTTTAATCTTATTTCCAACTCCAATCTATTATATTTGTGTGTGTGTGTGTGTGTGAGAGAGAGAGAGAGAGAGAGAGAGAGAGAGAGAGAGAGAGTGAGAGAGAGAGAGTTGACTTTAAGA
Organism: Euschistus heros; assembly: GCA_003667255.2. Classification (NCBI taxonomy): domain Eukaryota; kingdom Metazoa; phylum Arthropoda; class Insecta; order Hemiptera; family Pentatomidae; genus Euschistus; species Euschistus heros. Next base: position 1,325,527 of record RCWM02000295.1, read on the forward strand.
AAGTATATGATTCGATAGACCGCAAAACTCTTTTCAGAATCATTCGGAAAGACACGAAGAATCACAGAACAGACACTTACTGGACCGATGTCTAAAGTGAAATTCATGGGCGAAATATCAGAACAATTTGAAATCAAAACTGGAGTTAGACAGGGGGATGGACTATCCCCTATATCTTTTTTAATGTTGTCCTTGAGAAAATTATCTGAGAATGGTAATGTCATGTAAATGCCTTGCTTTTGCATACGATATCGCGTTTATCTCGGACAACTGAACTAAAGCGATTCAAGTAGTTGAAAAGCTACATGAGATTGTGCATAAAACTGAACTGAAAATTTTATATGAAAAAAATGCAATACATGGAAAGACGACCAGAAAATGAATCATATTTGATCTCAAAATACGGTAAAATCATATAAGTCCGGCATTTTAAATACCTTGGCGAACCCATACAATCCTGTGGTTCAAACAGAATAGCCAACGAAGAGAGTCGTAAAGCTTCAAAAGGCCTAAAGATTAACATGGAATCATCACAACGAGAAGTGCATCTCGACAAACGCCAAACTGAGACGCAATCAAACAGTGATCCTTCCGTAAGCCACCTATGCTGAAGAAACAATGGTCATGATTATATATAATTCATATCATTTATATATTTGCCTATGACGTAACAATGGTTTATAAATACTTAAGGGACCTAAATAAATTAATATCATTTTATTACGTCATAGCCAGGTTTATTCCATAACAAAGAGAAAGGGGTGGAAGCATTGAAAACGAAAATGGTAAATTTATTGCGGGTCTGTTCAGAATAGATTACGGCGGGGCTGGAAGTTTATGATGCTTCTCGTAATTTAATTGCACTTTTATGTCTTAATCATTTTTTAATAATGATTGTTAATAATTTTCTAAATAATAATATATAGACCAGTCAGGGCTAGGATAATTACCTAAAACATTTTCAATTATTGATAATTAGCGTGTCGTTTTGTATATATCTATCAAATCATTATAACATGCAGAACCGTGCAATTCAATCTAATTCTTAGTCATATTCTTATGCAATATTTTAGCAATTACAATAAAAACGAATACTAAATAAGATCATGAAGAAAAGTGGGCAGTGCCTAATTTTAAAATAAAAAAATTGCCGCCTGTGATTTTTGTTTATCATGGTACATGCATTCATTATTATATGACATAAATGTACCAAGGATACATTGTACATGTTTTTCGAATAGGCATATATTTGCATTAGTATGTACAATCATTTAATAATAATTGTATAATATAATTATTTATAACAATATTAATATTAATTCACATTAGACACTTGTGTGACTTTGAAGCGGGACTGTAATGTTAGAAATATTTATGACTGCAGAAAATTGGAAAGGTACAGACAGTAAAGTCCTAATGAACGGAGAAAAATTGCCGCCTTTAAAGAAGGATCTCATAGAGAAGTAGTTTGATGCGTCTGTTGATCATGTTGATTACAGAGAGCTCAACCATTGAACAATTTGTCTATCATTTTACCTATATTTGTTTATATTTTTTTTTTTTCTCTTTTGAATATTTATTTATTAACTTATAATTCCATTGATTAATTATTGTTTATATGTCATATTTAATCAGTGTTAATTCCTATATTATTTTAAAACATTTAACATTATAATTAAACATGTTTGTATAAATATTTAGGATAGTACGCGTTATGCCGAGAGGTGGGATGCGTAGAAATATTTGCACCCATTGCAGGGTTACTGCAAAGTGGAAAACTAGATTAGAAATATCAATATTAATTAATAATATGAAGAAATATTTTATCTTTTTTGTTTTCATACCTTAAAATTTTCGTTTTAATTATGGGTAAATATACTAAAACTTTATGTGATCGAAGATATAATGAAATTTAAAGATAATGCTGCTTTTGATTATATTGTTCAAATATTGATACGATCTTTAGGTGGCAGTTTTGTGTTTTTTGATTTCATATATGATTTGATATCTTTGACATTATTGGTCCATTGATCTTCAAGGGACAATAGAAGAAGTTCTCCAAGACGGAGCCAAGATCTCCAACAGACTACTGAGGAGACCGAAGACTGATGCCGTGGTGGGGAACAATTAAAACTGAATGTTTGTGCTACTCTAGGAAAACAATATTAAAAGCTTCCGTCACGCGAGCCATTAATAACCAACAGAACGAATATAAAGCACACCTCCACATTCCGCCATTATATTAAATGTTCTCTTCTTGACCATTTCGCCGAAACCTTTTAATTAGCGACAATTTTTGGCTTTGAGCCTAGTCACGGTTGTTTTAATGGAGCCCTATCATGAGATATTAACCAAATTATGCCATTTTCAACAACTACACGCTTTACTTAATAAAATAGATATTCACATTGTAAATACTTGATATTTCTGCAATCATTTTTTTTTTAATTATAGAGGTGAGTACTCCAAGCTTCTCTAGCGCAACCAAGTGACAATTGTAAATTAGGTACCAAAAAGTACTATTCGTACTTCACCCACTTAGAATGTAGCCCCTCAATCCACCGTTTACAGTTTTGGATGTAAAATTATCTTTTGCGAATTATATATATATATATATATATATATATATATATATATATACAGTATATATATATATATATATATATATATATATATATATGTATTATTTTATGGTAGCCAAATAAAGGACCGTTTATTACATGTATGATTTGTGTTATATTATCTTGCATATAAATGATTATAACAACAATACAATTTGCGTGATGTTACAATAATGTAATGAATTTTGAGTATTATGAGCTTTTGTGTGGTTGTAAAAAATCTGTATATGTAAACATATAATTGTTTGTTAAAAAATGTATATATAAAAAAAAAAGTAATGTAAAGAACAATTAAATAATTAATATTTAAACAAAAAAATAATAATATCAAACAAAAATAATAACACAATAAGCACATAGGTTGGTCAGCAAATCAAATCAAATCAATATCTTTGATGAATTTATATACATATATGTAATATATTCATAAATAATAATTGTTTTTATTTGTTTATTGTTTTTTTCCTGGTCTTATTTTTTTAAGCTGCCTCACCCAGCAGCAATGAGAAACATGGTTGACTATGAAATTCTTCATAGAATATGTTCAATGAAGTAAAAAAAAAAGAAAAAAAAAAGAATAAATTCAAAAACAAAAAAAATAATAGACATTAATTAATTGTTATTAGTGTTTTAAAGTGATAATAAATTTTTGATATAAGATATGACTAAAATGTTGATGAGAATTAGTGTATTTGACGAAAGGATAATTATTTTTTTCATATAACCGATTACATAGATTGAAATAAAGTCATTATTAGACTTATTTACTATATACACACTCAGTTTTCCGATGAAAAGAGGGTTTCAAAACCAACCACCATGGGAGGGGTAAAGCAGAACTCTAGAAGATCCTAAAGAGGCAGATCCTTGGATACATTTGTTTTTTTAAAGTTTTCTATTCCATTTAGCCAGCCTGGTTTTTGCCGAATATTACGACATTCTTGTGTACCAAAAATTTATTTATCATTTATCATTTATTTGGATTTAATGTACGTTTGTATAAAATAATTTTACATAGCCGGAAGATAGAATCCTTGCTACACTTAGCTTTGTAAAAATCAAGAGTGACTTATTCGTAATCAAGATAGAGCAAACACTTCTGTACACCGCTAGAAAATTTCCCTGTTCCATTAAGTTTGTTCCAGTTTTTATATTCTAATTGGGCAATACATGATCTGAAATAAAAAAAAAAAATAAAAATAAAAAAAATAAGACAAAATAATAAAGCATTAATATATATTTATATTTCTGGAATATGGAATCGGAAAAATCATGTGTTTGTTGTATACTTAAACCCTTGCCTTGCCGTTCAGACAGGAAGATCAATAGAGATTCCCCTTAGGCCAAGAGGGTGACAATAATTCACTTAACTGTCTAGAAGAGAGTTAATTGCTTATCCTCAGTCCTTACTTTTTCCTCTTTTTTTTATTATAAAAAAGGAGTTTTCTCACTTTATAACGGTGTAATTATAAATTCGCTAATAATCTAGTTAGAACGATTCACAGGCCATCTTCTTTTCTTAGAATGTTTATTAAATCTTATTAGAAGTGAATGCGAGAGGTGGAGCAGGATTGTATAAGATAAAATTTGTATATTGCTCAAAGGTTTGGACCTGCAGTATACTGTAAAAATTTAATTATTACAGGATTTGTTCTACTTACGGATCCTCATTTAATATTTGAGTCTTAGGAATGCGACCCGAGTTTCTAGGCCAGTTTCAACTATTTATGTTAGCAATGTTAAGGCAGGCTTGGTCTCAGACAAAAGAATAGTGAGCAACGGATTATTGTTTTTATATTCAAATTAATATTCAGCCCCTAGGACCCATAAAATGAAACATAGAATAAATTTGAAAAAGTACTCAGAATATAATGCCTTAAAAAGATGCAAAGTGGAATTGATATTGGGTAGAGAAGATACGGCCGATAGCGCCATCTAGTGGATCTCGGATGCGAAACAATCAGCTTTTACGAGAAAAGGTCCAATCAGAACCTCCCATTGCCTCCGTCATCTACCTTATGAATTTTTATCAGCCTGCTTACTTCATTCTCGAAAATTTTCATTATATTTTGACCTTTAAAACTTTACACCCTCTTACATTCTACTGCAGTGATCCATTAAACCATCCAATATGAATAGGAATTCAAATATTAATGTAAAAACTCTCTATCTATTATCTACTCGTTTTCTCAATTTATATTTTAGAATCAAAAGGATCAAAATACTTATTTATAATAATTGAATTAGATTAAAAATTAATGATTGTTATGCGAAATCAAGTTTATGCGGATGCCTGAATTAATTTTTTTTTTCTGGTTTTCTACAATACAAGATTTTTATTTATAAATAAATAAAACTTTCAATTTTTAGTTATTTATTTATAAGAACGGACGAAGCCGGGAATACTACTATTACATAAGGCTGAAAATAAATGGCGAGATATATGCTATAGATACTATGCTATTTTTTGCATGTTAAAGAAGATACAAATATGGTTTTACTCCAGTCAGTCTTTTTAAAGTCCCCTTAAAAGGTCTTATATTTGACAAGAAACAACAGACAAACAAGTAAACAAGATGCCCAGACTTTTAAAAATGTTGATGGAAATGAAATGTGGGTTTCTTGATGCAAGAGTAGTTTAGATATTACCTTTATAATTTACAATAAAATGTTATTATTTCAAATTTATTATTATTATTTACAGTTTTTTTTTTTGACAGGGTGATATCTTTAGGATAGGGGTAGATACTTTTTTGGTGTAGTAAAAAAACTATTTTTAATTTTTGTTTTCACCCTCAACAAAAAATAACATTTTGATTAATTCTTAATTTCATTAATTTGGTCCTTTTAATTCTAAAATGTAAATTGGAAAAAGCAGTAGATCATAGAAACATCCATGATTTATTTATAGAGTCAGGAAGAAATTGATTTTTCATATTGTTTTGTGTCATCTTATGCAAAAATTATATCAATAAAGTGTTTTTGGTACTAAAATATTTGTTTTTTAAATATTGAATCCGGCGTCGTCCGTTATTATAAATAAATAACGTAAAATTGAAGTTTTATTTATTTTTAAATAAAAATCTTGTATTGTAGAAAGAAAAAAAAAAAAAAAAAAAAAAAGAAAAAAATTAATTCAGGCATCCGGCATTCAACTTAATTTCGGATTTCGTTCGTTATGAGAATGATTGCTTTTGTAAACTTACCCTTGCTATTTAGTAATAGTAATAGCAAAAGAAATTTTTGCGTTTGGTTTGAAATTAAATTAAATTTGTAGGAATCATTGGTATTCTAGGAGAAAAGGCGATTTCTCCAGCCGCTGTCCCAGTGCGAATTATAGCCTTAACGATATTTTCAGGCATAGCTTAAATTTTCAACCTGGTACCATTGCACAGATTAGGTAATTATATGACACACATAAATATAATTGGGCATCCATTTTTTAATTTAAATGTATGAGGTGGTAATCTTGGAGAAGGAGAATAGTTACTAAGCTATTAGCCATATATCAGTCAGTTTTCAAATTCTTTACTTCGCAACACATATTCATCTCTTTTTAATAATAATTAATTCGAAATAAGAACATTTTATTATCAATTGCTCTAGATAACAACGTACCATTGTAACCTCTCTTGCAAAATGGTGCTCGCCACCTATCGGTCGATATTGAAACCACTGGAATACACATAGTTATCGTATTTTTATTAAACACTAGCATCCCCCGTCTCGGCTTCGCCCGCTCTCGTAATATATAATTTTAACTAATAATTGAAGTTTTATTTGTTTATTGATAAAAATCTTGAATTGAAGTATGTAATCGAGCATTGTTACCTACCTGTTTAAAATTGTACAGATTAGTTGGTTGAAGATTACGTAAAAGCATAATTGGACATGCAATTTTCAATTTTAATTTATGAGTTGGTAATCCAGAAGGACAGAGACTATTAAGAAACTTGTCGATTATTAAATCCATCGCATTATCAGTACTAACAACTAAATGCTTTATATTTTTACTCACCATATCAAAAATAAAAGAATCAACATTTTGATTTGGTAATAATTTTTATTTTAGAGAAATAATTTTATTGATATCATCTGGTTGGATTTTAATTTCTAACTATAAAAGTCGCAAACCTCGTTTCTGCCACTCATCATTGAGCATTTAAATTTCTATTATTGCTAAACCTTCCTAGAACTATGATGATGGTGAACTAAGAATTGAGTACAGATGGATTCAATAATTTTACCATTGGAAACTATATTGCTGAATAGCGCTATTATCGTAAGATTGTTAAACTTCCCTGGGATCCATACGTCACACCACCTGTTTTTTATAACAATTTAATGGAATTAAGCAAATTTTATTATCAATTTCTAACTCTATATAACACCTTACCTTTGTAACCTGTCTTGAATGGCGCTCACCGCCTATCGGCCAATTTTCCAACTTCACTGTGCAGAACATATCTTGCAACACATATCACTTTTTTAACAACAATTTGATTTAAAATATGTAAATTTTATTATTGCTAAACCTTCCTTGAGCTACAAATATGATGAAGTTAGAATTTGGTACAGATTGTTTCAGTAGTTTTCGAAGTTAGTGATCACAAACGAAATATGGCTTGTCATGTTATATTGTAGTATAGATTTAATTCTTCCTGTATTACTATTGATAATAATTATTATATTTTACTATTGTTGCAGATCTATACAGACTGGGGGAACCATTACTTGGAGAAAGCCCGCTCCAAGCGGCTCATCTCCGACCTCCAGGCCGACCTCATCGACGGGGTCATCCTAGCAGACCTCATCGAAGCCGTCAGTGAGTACATCCACAATATAACTATTATTTATTTATTACAAATCATACATATAAAGCTTATTTGCGTTCATTCCATTTGTTTTGCATTTAAAACAGATTTTTGTAGTTTTGTTTTTCTTTGCAGTACTTTATTCGATACTTTATTTTCGCGGATTCGGGATCGAACTTCAACTACCATAAGTTTCCTAGGGTTCTGTTTGTTAAACAAATCGGATCGAATAACTACCTATTCTCAGAGTAGACATGATATCTGTTCATATAATTTCCTAATTATGGGAATTCATTTGTAACATATTTGGAGCTGACGTCAATGTGTGTAGCTATCAATTTTTAAAAAAATTCCAGAAAAATAGATAGATGGAGCTACCTTTTTTTACAAACCCTTCTTATATATTCATATATATATTTATATATATATATATATATATATATATATATATATATATATATATAATAACATTTTTGTAGGATTTTAACATGACTACAATGAGCATACAGTCATTAATCCTGTAAGAACTAAACAGCCCAGGGTATGCTTCCTGAAGATGATGGGATGTCGGTTTCCTTTTGGTTCCTTAGTAGGTGATCTATGAGGCGGGTTTGTAAATAGAGGGGAATGCCAAAGGAGTGGAGAGAATTGATGATAGCCTCCCACTCTGTTTTCTTCGCTTCTTCTCCTTCGGTTTCTCTTATTAGATCACTTTTATTTTAGTCCGTAATGTAGATGATACCAAGATCGATGAATCTATGCATTTATACATATATATAAATTAAATGCCATCTTGGTATTGCAGGGTATTATGACCCCTCATACTGGGGATATTACCTCAAGATGCAGCAAACAGTTAATAATGTGTGACGAAATAAATATGTATGTGTGTGTGTGTGTGTGTGTGTGTGTATTATAATTTATAAAATAAAGTTTGGGAGCAAACATAATCTCGGGGCGGAACAATTAGTAAAAATGGCAAGACTGAATTTCGTAGATTCATCATGGCAAACATCTGAATTAATTCTGAACATAAATTTTAATTTTGCCTAATCCATGTATTACAAACTGAAAAAGGTTGTAATCTGGCATTGACTGTCTAATCACAAAGATTGTTTGTCAATGCATAAAGGACAGGTCATCATACAGGTTACCAACCTGTTTTAGCCAAGGTGAGAAGGTCAAGATTCATTCCGTGGATATAGCACCAAATACATTTCATAACAAGAAGGCCCTCATATTATATTTATATTTATATTTTTATTGACATAGTTTTATTATGCAATTGATATCTGAAAGAAAGTACGAGAAAAAACTAAATACGTTTTAATTTTTAAAGGAGAGAACTGGTTCAATTACTGAATAATAAATTAGATCTGCAAATTTTTTATTTATTTTATATTATTACAATGTCATGAAGGAACGAGAAAGATGAAGGAAGAAGTCTACTCTTTACCTTATTTGGATTATTTAATTGTATTTTTCTTTTTAGATTTATCTCTTTAGCAAGCAATACCAGTAAATATATATATATATATATATATATATATATATATATATATATATATATATATATATATATATATATATATATATATATATAGGGATGGACAAACTGCTCCATAGAAGGAAGGCACCCCAGCCAGTATCAGCTAATACAATCGGACAGAGAGATATTTCTCAGAGACGGCTATGCCCCAGGTGCTATAATTCAGACGTACCCTTCCTCCTTCATGTAATTGGGATCGTTAATTAAATTGACAGCGGCTCTTTGCCTCTCTAGAGTCTATTATAACTCTAGTATCTCTCTCTCTCTCTCTCTCTCTCTCTCTCTCTCTCTCTCTCTCTCTCTCCTCTCTCTCTCCTCTCTCTCTCTCTCTCTCTCTCTCTCTCTCTCTCTCTCTCTCTCTCTCTCTTCTCTCTCTCTCCTCTCACCTCTCTCTCTCCCTCTCTCTCTCTCTCCTCTCCCTCTCCTCTCTCTCTCTCTCTCTCTCTCTCTCTTCTCTCTCTCTCTCTCTCTCTCTCTCTCTCTATATATATATATATATATATATATATATATATATATATAGACAACGAATTAAACTCATGACATTAACATTTATTTTTTTTCTGATAACATAATGCTGACAGAACCTATGAAATCAAATAAGAGAATTGTATTAGAAGGTCTCTAGGCCATCTCTTTTTAAGACGATTCGGAGGGTTGTCGGGAATAGAAAGGGAAACCCTTATGGATGACTTGTGGATTTGAATGGTTATGTAGTTTACATTGAAAGGATATGTATCTGGTTTTGGCTAAATCAGCAATATATGGAATATTAAGGTCTTTATGGATAAGTTTATTTTTGAAAAAAAAAAAAAAAAAAAAAAAAAAAAAAAAAAAAAAAAAAAAAAAAAAAAAAAAAAAAAAAAAAAAAAAAAAAATTGAAAAGATTGGAGATTGGATACGAGATGAATTGGATGGTTAGTGGAGCCCAAAATTTCCTTATGTCCAAATATATCTGATTATTCTCATGTCAGTCCTTAGTTATTAATCCACATCTTGGAGCGTTTATACGAGGGTGAATCAAATATAAACGGTAATTTTCAAAATTATATTTATTGAATAATATTATACAGAAACTATACCTTCGACATTTTTCAATGTAGTCTCCTGCATTATCTACACACTTCTGCCACCGATTTGGAAGCTTGAATATTCCCTGTTCATAAAAAGACTAAGGGCGAGTTTTTAACCATTCGCTCACGTGCTTTTCGACGTCTTCATTGTTTTCAAATCGTTTTCTTCCAAGATTTTTTGAGGCGCATCGTCACATGTGATGAGACGTGGGTCCACCATTACACCCCGAATCGAAAATGGCAAGTAAGGAGTGGCGAAGGAAGGATGAAGGCTGCCCAGTGAAAGCCAAAACTCGTCTCTCAGCCGGAAAAGTTCTTGCAACAATTTTTTTTGACTCAAGGGGAGTTCTACTCATTGATTTTCTTCACGATCAACGAACAGTGAATGCGGCTTACTACTGCCAGATGCTACAGTCAGCAAAAACCAGTTACTGGAACAAAAGACGAGGTGTGCCCATTAGAGATGTCATCCTTCTCCATGACAACGCAAGGCCTCACACCGCATTGTTGACAAGGGATAAATTGGAAGAAATGGGCTGGGAAACTCTCGAACAACCTCCTTACAGTCCAGACCTGTCCCCTTGTGACTATTTTTTGTTTGCGCCCCTGAAAGAATCACTTGGAGGAAAACGATTTGAAAACAATGAAGACGTCGAAAAGCACGTGCGCGAATGTTTAAAAACTCGCCCTCAGTCTTTTTATGAACAGGGAATATTCAAGCTTCCAAATCGGTGGCAGAAGTGTGTAGATAATGCAGGAGACTACATTGAAAAATGTTGAAGGTATAGTTTCTATATAATGTTATTCGATAAATATAATTTTGAAAATTAACGTTTATATGTGATTCACCCTCGTATAATAACTTTCTTAACATGTTAACAATTAATTAAAAATCCAAAATCCAGGGCACACAGGCAACATTAGACTGAATCTTCATAATTTAAGAAATTTAGTAATTTCTATTACACCAATTTCGATCAAGGGACATACTGGATATTTTTTGGAAATAAATTGGCTGACGATCTAGCCCAGTCGGTATCGACTGATGACTAAGTTATCTGGCTGTATGGAACTATCCAAAGCCAATAAATTAAGCAACAAATGACTAATTAATTAATAAAAGTTTATAAAAACGGCACAATTAGATACTGAAACACAACAAGCAAAGGACAACCAGTTCGCAAATTTATAACAGACGTTAATCCAGGAAACTAAAATAAACTGTAAGGTCACATTACAAACTGACACAATTACTGACTGTGCTAGGGCTTACCAAATACTGTTTTAATGTTTTCACCTTTCAGACAACGAAGCTTTCCACTGCGTCGGACATACAACAAAAACATTTCATCACATTGTATATAACTGCCCACTTTTTGGCAAGAAAAAATTTCATATAACCAAAAAATAATGTTAAGTGGAGAATAATTTTCGCTAATTATAGAAAATAAATTACTTAAAATCTACATTTCTGGAATGAAATTTTATTAAAATGTAAAAAAACAAAAAAGTTGTTTTGTTTCTCCCTCTTCCCCTCCTTCAAAACACTCTAATGAATGAACGACTACATCAAAATCCAGAATCGTAAAATTTTTTTCTTCCCTTTTTTTTTTTAAATGAACGGTTTTTGACCTTCGTTGTTTTTACTATAAAAGGGACAAATTATAATTTAATGAATAAGTCTGGAGAAGTTGCTTTACTGGATTATAGAATGAAACATAGCAGAAAATAACAGAATAGAAAGATAATAATGCAGTGAAAATTGATGAATTAAAATAATTCTAAAGCTTCATGCTATATATACGTACCCAGAGCGTACTGCATCGCTAGCCTGCGGTCCCAGGAAGAGCACTGAATATTGCATTGCCGGTACTATTGATCGTCTTCCAATAGAACCATTGGGTATCTCAATATCATACTGATTATAGCAATGCTGTTCATTATCAAGTTAGTGCAATTTAATCTAGTCAGAGTTTATAGTATGGTTGTATGGTTCAATTTAAATAGCGTTGGGTAGTATTATATAACATTATCCTGGAACTAATTGTCTTCTAGAAATAATATAAATGCAATATGAAATTAATATCGTCTGAATGCATTCAATTTTGGCATTGGCATTAATGGATGTAGTGCAAGAGACTTAAATGTTGAAAATGTAATTATTTAAAAAAATATATATATTTATTGCTATTTACAACTGTATACATCAAGTATATTTGTGGATAATAATTACAATGGCATGTCAATAACTTGTGAAGACTTACTCATTAGTAGCACTTCAATAAAAGAATTACATTAGGTTTCTAGGGTTGTCGGGAATAGAGAGGGGAGCAAGTTGGAAGACTAGTGGATATGAATGGTTACGTAGTAGTTTACATTGAAAGGATAAGTATATGGTTTAGGCTAAGTCAGCAACTTATGGAATATTAATGTCTTTATGAATAAGTTTATTTGTGACAAAAACAAAAAAAGTATTTAGATTGTAAGGATTAGATATAAGATGAATCGGATGGTTTAGTGGAGCCCCAAAGCTCAACTCCGTATGTCTAAATTGGTCTAATTACTGTTATGTAAATAAGTCTTTTGTAATTGATTGGAAGGTTTAACGTTTGTCAAGTGGATGTTGAAGTAGTCGAAATGAACAGGCAGTTTCTTGTCATTTTAGTCTTGTATGTGTATTCCAAGAAAAGCGTTTGTCCAGATGGATTCCTAGGTAGCGGATCTGTTCAACAGGGATTAGTGGGACATCATTAAAGGATACTGTAGGACAGTCCTTTGTAATTAATCGGCATCTTAAAGCATTTATGTAATGACTTTCTTAACATGGTAACAATAATTCGAGTTGTACTCTCATTATATATAATAATAATAAAACATAAATAGATACAATAAAATAGACAGAGAGAAAGAAAACATAAAGTACGGTGAGGAATGCGGATCAGATAGAGGTTAGCGTGAGCCAGCCATGCAACGTTCTACTATGACGTAAAATCAATTTAACTAAAAACATGAAATGAATTTGTTTTGAATACAAACTCTCCTTTATGCCTACATCCACTTTCGTCCAGAAGAGAATTCACTAATGGAAGATAATGGAATAAAATTACTAGAGCTAAAATTACGTTTTAAAGAAATAATGATATACATTATGCTTCGTAACTTTTACTAACAGACATCTCAGTCCAGCGGACAACCCTACTTACAAACAATTGTTAAATATCCCGGTCTGTTATATTGAAACTTAGCAACGATCATTTATGCAAATTTGAAAATATTTGTGTTCAACAAATGATGATGCTCTGAGAAGCATTCCTATTTAAATAATGAAGATGTTAACAATAGAACTTTAAAAATTAGAAAAAAAAATTGTTAATGAAATGCAATTTGAAACTGAATTTAGTATTCGGTGGGTGTCCTTTAATAGAGTACCATTAAATAATATGGGACAAATACGATACCTTGGATTTTATCTGGACAAAATACTTACCTGGAACCCTCTACAAGATTGAAAAGACAAGAAGCTCCACTTCGATTTCGACTGCTACACCGCTTAATTGACAGACGTTCAAATTTCTCGATATATGACGATTATCAGACCTATTTGGACTTAAGGTGTACAGTTATGGGGATCCACCAAACCATCGAATTCTTCCCGCATCCAATTATTCCAATCTAAAATCCTATATCATCTAAACCCACTTGTTGCACAACTTGCTTCCCATTCCATTCCTTGCAATCCTCCGAGGCGTCTGAAAAGAAGATGACCTCGTGATCTTCTTCTTTTGTAAATATTTCATTAGAGTATTACTAATAGGTAGTTCCTCTACAAGTTCTAAGCATGTCATTATTTTACATTGTAAACCGCATATTTACTAGATGTATTTGTAATACAGTTGTAAATTTCTATTAATAAAAGAATAGAAAAAGAAGAAAAAAAAAAAAAAAGGATTCTGTGGGATCATGATAAGGGTTGTTATTTTAGTTGTTTACATTTTTAAAGTCTTTTTATGAACATTTTTAAAAGTTTATTTTCTTTGTTTGAGCGTGCATTTATCAGCTTTACCTGTATGTTTGTAACGAAATCTTTCACAACTTTGTGAAATAATGTCCTTACTAGAATTATTAGAATAAACGAAAATATTTATCAAAAAAGTTTGTAGGTTAAGTGTACACTATTCACGGGTCTGTCGGTAGATGTCGATTCTCTTTACCAATAAAATAATTCTTACTAATGTAAGATAATTGGAGAATATAAGTGATTGCTAATGTAATTAAGTAACGATTTTGGTACCACAGATGTCGCCGCGGCATCAAGAAGAACTTTATTGCTCGAAGTTAACAGGGAAAGTTTCATGTAATAGTTACGCGTTAGATGAAATGGAAATGTTACTTTAACATGGCTAAGATCGAGGCTCTTAATTATAAATACCATTGGTATCGTTTGGAGACTAAAAATTAAGATAATGAATCATAGTTAAAAAAAACACGCTAGCATAGTAAACCGTACTAAATTGTAGAAAATAATTTTTATTTCATGGATAGTTTGTGTTACAGAATTAGAAACCCCGATAATCAATTATGATTAATTAATTTAGAATAAAATTAAATTAAGACTTTATAACAAAATAATTCAATTTATAGTAAACAGAAAAAAAAGTGTGGGGTGCTTAATTTCAAATGTTACAAGAATTTTAAAATCAAGATTAAAAAAAAAAAAATTGAATGCTACAAAATAAATAAAGGTTACTGTTAGATCTTGCAAAAACTAAAGAAAAGTAATTCGACTTCGATATTTTAATGTTTCTTGACATTACCAAGGGAGTAAAATCTCTATTGTGTTTTTACTGAAAATTAAATTATCTTGTTAAAAATTTAAATTTTACTTTTTTATTATTCCAAATTAATTAATCACAATTGATAATAATAATAAAAATTGTTTTCAACTTTTTAGTTCGGTCTGCTATTAAAGAGTGTTTTTTATAAATTAACTTTTTTTTTTATCCATTTCTTCTTTTATTTTAGTAAAACATAATAAGAAAATCATCATCAATTGGATACACAGATTAAATATATTAATTTTAAAAACTTAAGACAAGAAATCATGGTTCATTGAGTGATTATGACATGAGTTTTATTCAGTATAGCTGCTATTATGTCCAAAAGAATACTGCTTTTCAGATCTGTCAGGATCTAACGATTTTTGGCGGCCGAAGGACGTCCTTGGCCACTCTCCTTCCCCACATACATTTTAGTTTTCATCCTTAAGGATACTATTTTGAAATATTTCACGACTTAACAGTTTTTAAGATATCCGAAGGCTATTCCGCCATTGTTGTCTTTATACGTGATGAATATGAAATTTGACAGAATGTAATTTTTGGAAGGTATTTCCTTTAGTATCGTTATTTAATAAAGTATGATATGTATCAGATTTATATTATTTAGATCTAGATTCGTGAGACCAATAGCATTGAGTGGTAATGCGTACCCTTAGGTCTACATCTTGGAGTGGAGAGGGGACTCGCTCCTCGCTTGTTCAGTTCGAGTCCTAAGCAAACATCATTGTGCAATCCACCTTGTTCCAACCTTGTATCTTTTTTCTTTTCTATCTTCAACAAATCCGCTTTTATATGTCGTCGTTAACGGCTCTTAGATAAACAGTATTCAGCTGTAATATAAATTTTAAAATTATTCATTAAAAATTTATTGAAATGTAAAATTAATTTTATTAATAAATATAATTCTGGTTCATTTGTAGTACTCATGATAGCATAAAGGGTCCAATAAAATTAGTAATTGATGAATTATTTGGCACATCTATTGGTATTTAGTTTATTCTTCTTCCCTTCTTTCTATCGCTCTATTATTCCCTCGCTATCCAGAGCTGCGACTAGTTATATTTATCTCTCTCTTAAATTGATAAGCAGGGGACCGCGGTAGCTCAGTCGGTATGGCACTAGACTGTCAAGCTGCCCAGGTTGGATTCAGGTTGAAGGGAAATGATTTGTTATCTACCAGGACTCCAGCATAGCATTATATAACAAATGGTCTCGGGACCATCGCCTTCTTCTGGGAGGGTTATAGGGATGGTTGGTTATAGCTGGAAAGGGATTGAGCCAGATGATTAGGATGATTGGATAGATTTTGATGAAATTTCAAGAATTTTGAAGGAATGGGATCAAGAACTTGTATATATGGTACGAATGAATTCTCTTTAGCACTGTTACTTATTGCTCTTAACTGAGGTAGATTGTACATATATATCAAAAAAAGTTTGAATATATATATTAAAAAAAAAAATGTTTTCTGTTATTTCAGCCATGCATCGAATTTGAGGTTTGGAGACCCTCCTATCCCAGGATTTCTAGGACTCGCCCAGCCTCTATGAAGTATCTTTTATTGGGGGGAAAATCTGGTGTTCTAGAATGATTTTGGCCGAATAGTGGTTGTATTTTTTCCTAAGTATTCTTCGATTTCTTTTGTCTTCTTGTCTCATTTAATGTAAAAATAATACTATAGTAAATATAATCTGTATATCAAATTAATAATATTTTGAATATTTGTATGTTTTTAGAAATGAAGATATATCATTAAATTTCAAAACTAGTCATTCTAATAAATATAGATATCATTGAGCTGGCAAATTATTCATAAATTTTGTTATTTTTGTTTCTAATGAAAACTGCTGCCGATTTTCTTTTCTTTTCTTTACAAACAATCGCAATTTGTTTTTTTAAAGTAATGTTCGCATAATCATTGTATAAAAAAAAAAAAAAAAAAAAAAAAAAAAAAGAAAAAAAATCATGATTATATTTTAATTTGGGAAAATAAAAATTGCAACATAACAGATCCGCTATTTTAGATACAAGCTTAGATATGAAATCTTGGGACTTTTGAAGATCATTCTACGTAAAAATATTAACTATTCCTGACAATTTCAGCTTGTTATAAATTATTTTTATGGCGTCCCAGTTTTCGCTCTAAATTTACTGCGCTATTAGGCACCTATCAGATCAGAGAAAAAATAAAATCAGAATACATAGGCGTAGTTCATTACCTTTAGGTATATCGGTTTAAAAAAGTATTTCGATCAAAGTTTCCTTAAGACCATTCGCAATTTCTACGTATTTTGTAAATATGATAGTAATTTAATCGCTTTATCTTAATATAATGCAATGTAAAAATAAAAATAATTTTTATCTATTTTTTAAAATAATTTTTGCTTTTATAAAATATTCTTTTTTGCAGTCTATCCTTGTTGATTATACTCTGAGATGTGCTGTCATGTTATTTACAGAACTGGAACACTGTTTCCCTGTACTCGAGTAAAATCGCAAATAAAGCAATTAACACGAACGTAGAAGTTTCCCGGGATTATGAACTGCCTGCCCTCGGGGGAGGTGAAGGGTTGCCCCAGGGGCCTGGAGGAAGAACCCTGGCAGGAGGCCAAGACCTCACCATTATATCTGCCTTCGTAAATTAGGGTCTTCCAGTTCCAAAAATATATTTTTGGGTACCGGCTTTAGTTTGATTTATTTCCTGCTCGGTTCGGCAGCTAGCGTTCCAGAATTCGTAAATAGTAAATTTCTCAAAACGATTAGTGGCGATTTAGTAGCATTTCTTGCAAACAGCTTTCGCTATTTTTAGTTTTGATTTTTCAGTTGTGTTTTTTATAGTTACTACAGCTATTTTTATATTATAGTTATTATTACAGTACAGTCTTGATAATTCTAAATGCCAGGGACTAAGGATTAATTATGAATAAGAAAGATTTTGCGATTATGCAGTTATTTCTGATAAATGAACAAAAAAAAAAAACGGTTCAAATTACTAAATGACGATACCACACACCTCCTTCAACCTCACCCCATCATAACCTGAAGTTCGTGGGATTAGAGAAGGCCTATGGGTTTTTGAGAGGCGTGGACAGACGTTGCCAGTTCTACCTGCAGCCGACTGGTGCAGGTTATAGTATGTAACATAATTGACATACTAATCTCATAGGCCTTTAAGGTTAATTACTGTTTAACTTATCGTTAGAAAACTTCGTTTTACTTAGTACACATGTTAATTATCACAAACATCGATGATTTCAAACAATTTCTTAAAACATTTAACTTACATAAATTATTAAACGGTAGCCCTAATAAAATTATTAAAAGTTTCATACCAAACATGAAATATTGATGTTTTTATATTGGTTTAAACGTTAATTCCTATAAATGACATAACCCTAGTTACAATAAATATGAGATATATAATTGGTTTTAACACTTTTTTAAAGATTACTTTAATTAATAATTTTTTTTTTTAACTTAAATTATTAAATAGTGAACGCTAACATTTGGTTTTTAATAGTTATAAGAATGATTGATGTTTTTGGATAAATTTAACTGTTGACCTAATAATCCTGCTTTCTATAAATATGAAAAACATTGATCTTTTAAAACACGTTGCTTGTCGCTTATTTAACTTGTATCAATTATATTACTAAAGTTAGCTAATAGTGAACTTAGCATTTTGATTTACATTATATGTATGGATAATCAAAAACATCGATATATATTAGTCGATGAATCGATGTTTCATTTTCGATGTCATATACATCAAAACATTGATGTCTTTCGATGTCCCATCTTTATTCTCATGCTAGAGAAGCGGCAACAGTGGACCCTAGTCATTGGCTCAGACCCCACTGTGGTTCAGAATAATTGAAATGAGGGAAAAAATTGATTTTATTGAATTTGGTTGGTCGCTATTTTTTTTTTTTCTAGGTTTTTTTTTACTCTTAAGAACTAATATTCTATCATTGAACAAAGCAGTTAGTAAAATAATAATGCCCAAAGAATGAGGCGAACGAAAGAATATATGTATTGTTTAATTTTTGTTAATTTTTTCCTTTTTTTTATTTTTTTTTATATTAAACGGTTGTTTGAAATGAAGGAACCAAACACAAAATATCCTAAGTTCTTATGTGTAAATGTGTTTATTGGTAATTTAATACACATAGAGGAATATATGGCCGATAAAATTAGAATATTATAGTTAGAAGCTTATACATTTTTTTCAATAAATTTTAAAAAATACTTATTTTTGGTTGTTATTCACTATTTTTTTTTTTTAAATCAAACTAAAGTATAATACAACATATCTTTAGCTTTAAAAATAGTTCATTATTAGTAAAGAATTCATTGATCAAGTAAATATTACTATCGTAGTTTTTGATATTTTACAAATATATTTAAATTAATAGTTCATTAAAATAATAAATTACATTGCACCAAACAAGAAGGAAACGAATAGTCTTCCTCCTGTAATAAAACGGAGTTTATACTCGCAAGGATAACACCCACATTACAGACACATTATCCATCGATGAAACAACTACGCAATAGTGTAGAGGATGTGTGCTCATACCTGAGGAATTTCCGCAGGACGGTCTGGAACAGGATATGCTTTCTAGCAGGACATTTCTAGGATATAACTAGTCATCATACATATTTATGTTAATTTAAACATACAAAATAAATCATTTATTTACAACCTTAAGCTTGATAACTCTTTTAAAATTTATCTGTACAAACTTATCCATAATGATCTAAAAGTCCCTTATTTTGCCGATTTGGCCCAAACCAGACAGCTTTCCTTCCATGATAAGCTTCATACCTAAATCCACTAGTTCTCCAACTTGTATCTCACTCGATTCCCAATAACTCTCTGAGGCATCTGAAAAGAAGATGGTATAGGGACTTTATATTGTAGACTGTTTATTGAAGTGCTACTAATGAGTAGTTTCTTTACATTACATTACATCAGTTATTGCTATAATTTGTCCACACATTTATTTGATGTATTGTGTACACTTGTAATTATCGATAAATAAATAAATTAAAAATCCATCTGAAACCTACTGAAGCAGTCAACCACAAATCTTTAAGAAGTGGTTAAGTCGAATTACTTAAAAATGAGTTAACTATGAATCTTTTTTAATGTCGTGTTATAAAAATTGGTCAAAGTTGGATTTAATTTTGGAAGAAAACGATCATTCAGGAATGATTTTACGAATCCACTTCTTCACTGCCTGGGAAATATTCTTTAAAATACTAAAAACGTTGTTCATCTAAAAAAAGTTTCTATCTGAGGATATATCGATTCTTAATTGTCATTCTCGGTTTCACTGACCCTTGAGAAATGAATCAGTATTGTGAACCCATGATCCAAAATAGATCCATAGGAACCGATTGATACATCTCACAGCTGTCATTTAGTGATACCAAATTATGTAATTATTTTACATTGACTCTTATTGATGCGTAGAAATACTCTTAAAGATTAAAAAAGAAATACTACCTCTCATAAGTAAAGAACTTAGATTATTTTAACTAATTATTAAGGTTTTATTTCTTTATTGATTAAATTCTTGTATTTTAGCATGCAATTGATCATTATTTCTTTAATGGTATTTTCACACATAGTAGTAATTTTTTAACCTGGTTAAAATTGCACTGATTAAGTGGTCAAAGATAACGTAAAAACATAGTTAAACATTTTTTTTTTTTTTTTTTTTTTTTTTTTTTTTTTTTTTTTTTTTTTTTTTTTTTTTTTTAATAAAATGAAATAGTAATCTAAAAGAAAAGAGACTATTAAGAAAAAAATTGGTTCAGTAGTTTTACCATCGTAAACTCTTTGGCGGAAAAGCACTAATCACCTACCGGTCGATTTTTAAACTTCACTGGGATCCACACATATTTATATCCATTTTAATAATTTATTTGATATTATTAATTTTTTTATCTATATCAAGATCTATATATAATCGTACTACTGTAACCTCTCATTTACAGTGGTGCTCGGCCACTTATCGGTCAATTTTTAAACTCATTGTTATCTACATGTTATCGTTTTTTTAATAGCGAAATAATAATTTAAAAAAAATATAATAATAATCAGTAGATTTTATTATTGCTAAAAATTCTTGGAACCATAAAGATGATGTGGTCAAAATTTGGTATACTTTGGTTCAGTAATTTTCGTGGTTAATGATCACAAAGGAAAAATGGCTTGTCCTTTTATATAATTGTACAGGTGATGAATAACTATTAAATAGGGGACATCTAACGATAGGTGAGGGGTTTACGCTATTCCAATGTGTCTCAGCTGTGATAACAAAAAAATATATATTTCATTTTTAATAACAAAGCAATTTTTCATATACTAGCTCTATGGATGAACAAAAATTTAAAATGAATAATTATAGAAAGAGAGTAGTTAGAGGAGAATCAATTAAATAATCAATGATGTTCAACTATAATAATAATAATAATCTTTAAATAGATTTATAAATATTTAAAATAAATGTTTTCAAAGTATAACATGGATACATTCATACATAGATACATACATGGAGCAAAGAGTATACTGGAAGAGGTAGGGTAGCGAGCTGCTGTGGATTGCTGGGCTCCTGGTAGTGGTCTGGGTCCACTAATGAGGGGTCGCCACACCGCACCACAAAAACAGCCTGCGGCCCTTCTCTCTCTAGGGCTGCCCCCTTTAATTATAATTATATGTGTGTGTATATATATAGGTACTATATTTCAATGCATAGCAATAATTTTCTGGTCTTTTTTTTTACATTCACAAGATTTAATGTCTCAAAATGGACGGACGGGTATTTTGAGTCTTTAGTCGATCTATAAATTGGATCGGGTTGTCTGAAAATTAAATCAGATTTATTTTGAAATGAAACAAACGATTCATTCCTATCAATAAATATATGCCGACGTTTTGGCCCCTCTGTACAGAATCTTGAACCTTTCAATTAACCATATCTCATTTTTATTTCTATCGGTTTGTGATAATTAAGTTTTTTATCGCTTAATAAGTGGTCCTTAAAAACATTTTAGTTAGTAGAAGGTTGGCTAGAAGTCTTGAGAGAAGAGTTATAGAACTCATGTGTTTGAACATACGTCGGTGGGATGCGCACATTCAAGTTTGTCTCATAGGGTAGTGCCAACATTTGTCTATAGTGCCAATAGAAAAAAAATAAACTACATAAAACAATTGTCATTTATTTTTATATGACAAAGATACAAAAATCTATAATATAAAAAGTGGTAGCACTGCGTATCCAATAAAGTCCTGAAATCACATTGAGATACGCAATAATTCCATGGCATCTTTCCTCCTATCACGGAGGCTATGAATTTTAAAAGAATTCAGTTGAGTATTTACATGAAGAGAAATGATGATAATGAAATATTGAGGGAAGACACAAGAGGGACCTGGAGGTAATGAATGCAGATGGATTCAGGGCAGAGGTTTCAAATATTTCTTTTTCTTTTCTTCTTACTCATTTTCTTACCTTTTTTTTTTTCATTTTACATTTGCAACACTATTGAGCTATAGGAAGTCCCATTAAATTGAATAAATACTTGTGTTGGAAAACATTAGTTTTACTTTTGTACAAGAAAAGTATAAAATTAAACCACAACAACCCATAAAGGGTTAAGTACTTAAGAAATGATGCACTGTTATTAGGCCAATGGTTTTGAAAAGAGATCACGCTCAACCCTTGTATTTTTTCCCAGTTAAGAGTACCCAATTTATTGAGGCTGAATGTGCCAAAAAATACATTTCGATTTTTTTAATTCATTATTGTTTTAGTGGAGATGATTACCGTATTGTATGCTGTTACTGCTTATGTAGAAAAATTAACGAGAAGTGCGGCTATAAATTATGCTCCGATAAATAGTTGTTTAAATTCATTTTCTACTTTTGTTTCATGACGGTTTTCTAAACTAATAAGTAACTACAAAGTTTATGGAATATATATTTTACTTTTTTGTTAGACAGCATTGTGTTAGCATTTAGATTATTGTTATAGTGATTGTTGTTCATTAATTAATACTAATTTTTAACATATTAAAAACATTTGTTTAAAGATTGTTTTGTCACATGACCATAATTAGTTTTGGCTATGACCATAACCGATACATCATGCCCATAACTGGTATTTTTAGCTCTTTGTAAAAAAAAAAAAAAAAAAAAAAAAAAAAATTATAATAATAATAATAAGCTTTATTAGCATCTATAAAGACAAAAGCCTCTCCCATTGGAGGAACTTCGAAGTCGGCTACAGCCAACAGAATAGAAAATTATATATACAATTCAAAACAAAAACAAAAAAGAACACAATAAAACAAACAAAAACCTTACAAATCAGAACAAGAAACTAAATATTGTTGATAACTTTCTTCCACCTGATTCTGTCCCTCGCCACACGCCACCAGTTGTCACCTACGTACTGTGTCATTTTGTCCCTCCACCTAAGATGCGGGCGACTCCTTTTCCTTGAAAGGAAGTTTTAGTGTATTTTTCAATTTTACATTCAATAGTATAAACATTTGAGAATCTAAGTACATAACCAAAAATGTCATATTCCAAACTGTATCAACAAAATTCCCTTTTAAATCGACAATTTCCCTTAACTATGACCATTACTAGTGATTTACCCTATATATATATATATATATATATATATATATATATATATATATATAATATATACTCATTTTATGACACATATACATACCTAAAATATAAAATTCGTTTTATATTTTAAAATTATAAATGATGAGGTAAAAGTTGAATTTATCTTTTAGTTAGATTTTTACTTCATGCAAAATCTTATTACTATATTTTTATTTTTCAGCAAACCAAAAAGTTCCCGATGTACAACGGAAACCGAAAACGGCGGCGCAAATGGTGAGTTTTTAAAAAAAAATTAATTTTATAAGATATATTTAAAAAATAAAAAATAAAAAAAAATACTGTGTCATTACAAACTATGTCTTTAAAAAATTAAACATAAAATCATCCTGTTATATTATTTTGATAATATACAAACTGCCTACAGGAAAAATATTGAGAAATTTAAACGGTAAAATGTTCTAGAATATTACTCTCTATATAATTTGAACTCAATCAAAACCCCGTGATTGAAATAAAAACAGTTGTACCAAGCTGGAGGTGGTCCGATATTAATTTGGTGATTGTTCCATCAGAATGTAATTAGCAGGAAAACAATGGAGATAGGGGGGTCCCGATGAACTTGGTGTTTACCGGAGGGTGGAGGTTGGCAATCCTGAATGTTTGATGATGAGGGCTGTGGTTCTGGTTAGCCATTGAATTAGTTCCTTTGCAACTTTAAATAACCTCTCACGCTAATTGGAAAAATTGTTTCTTAAATCGATAATGGAAAGAATTAAACAATTGTTTTTATTGTCCATCTGTTAAAAATCCTGTTAAAACTACATTTTTCAGCAATAGATTCAGTGAATAGACTTTTAAAATACCTGTTACTTATCCCAAGTCCCTAAGTTGGCTTTTTTTTGTCACATGCTTGAATATTTTTTGCAGCTCCTCATCATAACCAAATATACATTTAGTTGTGTTCGGTAAGTTAAGGTAGAGTCAAACCTACCTTAATTAATAAAATTATATACTTAAATTAATGGTTCACTGAATTTTTTAGTTTCCACTCCAGATTTTTGTAATGACCTGCTTATAGTGTCGTAATATTTGTTGATATTTAAAATTGAATAAAATATGTACTTGAAGTAAATGTGTGGAAATATGGTTATAATGACATCCGAATAACTTCTCATTAGCGCTTCAAAAAAATCTACTGTACTAGTTCCCTAGCCCATCTTCATTTCTAACGCCTCTTAGTTTATCAGGTTTGGGGTCACCTGTGGTGTAGTGGTTAGCATAGCAACCTACTAAACCCAAGATCGCGGGTTCTCAGCCCGGCAGATGACCTTAGGATTTTTAAAGGGAGTAAAAAATCCTTAGCTATGCCGTCCTTCGGAAGGGACGTAAAATGGGGGGTCCCAAGCCTGTACGATGTCAGGTACTCGTTAAAGATCCCTATCCTAATTATACCTGGATAGGCAAAATTTAGGACTCCCACCGTAGCATCGTTTGATTAGCCATAGCAGCATAAAGTGACGTTAAACGAAACAAAAAAGTTTATCAGGCATCGAGTAGGTAGCCCATGGAAGTTGTGAGACTAGTGGAGTGAGTATGGAGCTTACAGAGGATGAATTGCTATCAGCTTTGGTCCGATTCAGCGATTTATAGGTCATTAAATTCATAATATAATAAGGAGTATTGAGGATTTTACGAAGGATTTCGGATTTTAAAGAATACGAGAAGAATTAGAAGCTTTATTGGCGACCCAAAGTTCAACTCCGAATGTCTAATTATGCCTAATTATTGGTATGTTAATGAGTATCATATTATTAAATTGTAAGTTATAACTTTAGTAATAAATTTATGTGTGCCATTGTCATCATCGTGGTGCTTCGACAGGCTACCCATAGCTCAATTCTTGGTCCCTTTCAGACCAATTTGTTAGTGCCTTTCCTACCAAAGTATTTTTAAACACTCGGGTTCAAAGACAGTTATCGGTCTGTCTAAGTTCATGGATATTGGTTCAGCAGGTCAACTAGAACCTATACATCTTACCTCGAAATAGCCATTAGAGCATGAAATGCCATTTCACGATTACCTGATTAAGAAAAATGGGGCGACTCCCCAATTCCTATTCCTGGTCGGTGTGAATTGCTTCCAGTAGTTTAACGGGACTGTTTTAACGAGGGATCGAGCAACTTGCCTAAGAAACCTGGGCAAACGTAGTCATTTTTGGATAGTGGTCACCCATCCGAGTGCTTTCCTCGCTCGACAGCATTTAGCTATGATTATCTATTATCATTGAACCCAAGGTAGCAGCACGCTCTGCTGAATATATACACACTCACTCTAAACCATTACATTAATACTAGTTGGTAGTACTTTTCCAACGGCAGTTTAACTGCTGAAAGTTAATTTAGGAGGCCATACATGGTAATGTGGTTCCGCTGGGGAAGTTCTAAATGTCCCCAGGACCTCCATGTTCCAGCCAGAACATCCTTCTTATTGGCAAAGTTAGTTGGACCTGGAGTTTGTCCGGCAACTGAAACTCTAACTTTTTCCTGTCCTTCCGTGGCTTGGTATATAGCCATGTAGTATCAAATCTTAGAAGATATCTACCAGATACTGTTACTATAGTTTTAATATGTTTTATTTTTGTAGTCGTTAAAAACAACGGAACGTTATAATATTAATAGCAATAATTAATTATAAATTAATTCGAATTTTACAATCACAAAAGAACCCCATTTCATATAGATAAATAGGCGAATAAAAAGTTATTGCAACTCATTTTATTTGAAAAAATTAATGAACACGCATAGTGTTGTATGAAAAATAATTGATTTTTATTTATTTATTTATTTTTTGCGAATTCTCCCCAGAAATGGAAGACTTAAAGCAATTTACTCGATCAATTTTTCTTTGAGTTCTTTCTATTCTTCCAATAGGCCTTCATTCTTACCGAAAAGGCTTGTTTACGCTCTTCTGACCACTTTGGTCTGTACTGTTTTGGTTTTGGTTGCTCCGGTACTACTTCCGATTTTTCTACTTTGTGTCTGAAAATGTTTCTTTCTAAAATGTCGACTGGTCTTATGTTTGTATTTTTGAGGTCCTTTCGAATTTCATCTAGCCAAGGTGTGGTGGAATTCTTAGGAGAAGTTACATAATCAATTATTCTTTTCATCAGTCGATTTTCTGGTAATCGGCTGAGATGACCCAAGAATTTCATTCTCCTTCTCCTAATATCAATTCCGATGTTTAAAACTTTTCTGTTGTTTTAATCGTTTGTAGTCTGTAACCGTCCTGGGGATGTCTTCCTCCTAGAATTTTCCTGATGATCTTTCTCTCTACTTTTTTGATTTCTTGGGGTTGTTGTTTCCTGGTTAGGGTTAGTGTTTTACTAGCGTAGAGGATTATTGGTTTTATGACCGTATTTTAGTGTCGAATTGATTTTTATTTATTATTAATTTTTTATAAGGGACTCGACAGCCTAGCCAATCGGGGCAAAGGTCTTAGCGCGGTCAGGTTGAAGGTCCCTGGGTTCGAATCCCACCTGGGCGTTATAATTTATTTCGTGCTGTACCAACAAAATGAATCTTGATCTTCTCATCCTTGTTAGATTAGGTCGTTAACCTGTTGGAATATCCGTACTTTCTGCCCTAGTCGGAGAACATAGGGCGTTAAGCACAAATTAAATATTTAAATATATTCTGAACGAATGAAAACAACATGTTTAGAATAATAACAAAAAAAAAACATCATGATTAAAATAAAAGTAATTGTGCATGAACACAATTCTTCATTGTAATTTTCTTGATTCTAACTTTGTATACTTACAATTAGTTCCATAAGAATGTTTTTGTTCCTATTATTTTTTTCGATGTTCTTTTAATTCCTTGTGAATTAGCTGTATGGGCACATTTGCATTTTTAAATTGCATGAGCAGTGAAGTAGAACAAAAAATCGAGATTTACAGCCATTTGAGACATTTATAATGACATATAAAAATATATTTTTTTAATAATAAAACTATAGTTAACTGTTAAGATGAATGGAGAAGATTTCATTTTGGGGACGTTTATTGTGAAAAAAAAGTTACAGACTATTTTTTAAGTATGTAGTTTATTACATATGTTTTTGTATTAGTATCTCCGTTTCTGTTAATTGCTCTTAAAATAAATTATTTAAAACATACAATTTTTTAAAACAAATTACGCTTATACATATACAGGGTGTTCGGAAGATCGTTGGCCAAAAAATTATCTCGAGTAGGGAGGTTCATTTTGAACCTATTTAAGGTCACTTACCTATATACAAAGTCTTACGGTTTTTTTTTTTTTATGAATTTTATTGTAAAAATGGCCAAATCCAAACATTTATGCCTTATAACTCCATTGTTTACTGATATATCAACGCCATTTTTTCCCCCTGTAATTACTAATACATTGTCTATGTAAAATAAGAAAGATTGGGTGCAAAAAACAAATACCAAAAAAATGGGAGATCGTTAAATCTTGTCAAAGGCAAAAATAAAAATTATGAACTTCAAGTTTAGGTTCAATAAAACAAAAGTAAGCGCAACAGCCAAATCCAAATTGTTTTAAAACTTCTCAATTTAATACTCTTAAAAAAAATACCATTTGCAGGCACGCAGCACATCTAGTTTTTTTTATTTTTCATAAAATAACAAAAGGGTGCCACCAGCGCACACTGACAATAATAATGAATCGAACCATATTTTTTATGCAAAACGTAACAAATAGTTGTGCTTCTTTATAGCATAGGTTAAACTGCATATTTTCTCTTTCTTTCTCGGACTTTCGATTTTATCAGAGTAAACTTTATCTACATTTTTGTAAAAAGAAAAATCAGGGAACAAAATTAAACTAATTTTAAATTATTCATAAATTTAATTTGTAGAGTATCACAGGTATTGCTCAAAATGATCTCCACAATTTCTAATACAAGCACAATATCTTTTTCTTATTCCTGCGGTGGATATTCTTAAAACAAATTCTTCCTTCATTATGGTAAATGCGGCATTAATTTTTTGAATAAGTTGTTGTCTTGAAAACAATTCTTCATTATAAACCAAATCTTTGACACGGTCCCAGTCGTAATAATCGAGCGGCGTGAGGTCTGGAGACCGTGCCGGCCACTCAATTGGCCCCCGTCTTCCTATCCAGGATTGTGGGAAACAATTGTTTAAAACATTCTCTTACAGGTAAGTTGTAGTGGGCTTTTTCAAAACAAGAACTTATTTAAAAAATCAATGCCGCATTTACCATAATGAAGGAAGAATTTGTTTTAATAATAACCACCGCAGGAATAAGAAAAAGATATTGTGCTTGTATTAGAAATTGTGGAGATCATTTTGAGCAATACCTGTGATACTCTACAAATTAAATTTATGAAAAATTTAAAATTAGTTTAATTTTGTTCCCTGATTTTTCTTTTTACAAAAATGTAGATAAAGTTTACTCTGATAAAATAGAAATTCCTAGAAAGAAAGAGAAAATATGCAGTTTAACCTATGCTATAAAGAAACACAACTATTTGTTACGTTTTGCATAAAAAATATGATTTGATTCATTATTATTGTCAGTGTGCGCTAGTGGCACCCTTTTTTTACTTTAAAAAAATAAAAAAACTAGATGTGCTGCGTGCCTGCAAATTGTATTTTTTTAAAGAGTATTAAATTGAGAAGTTTTTAAAACAATTTGGATTAGGCTGTTGCGCTTACTTTTTTTTTATTGAACCTAAACTTGAAGTTCATAATTTTTATTTTTGCCTTTTACAAGATTTAACGATCTCCCATTTTTTTGGTATTTGTTTTTTGCACCCTATCTTTTTTATTTTACATAGACAATGTATTAGTAATTACAGGGGAAAAAATGGCGTTGATATATCAGTAAACAATGGAGTTATAAGGCATAAATGTTTGGATTTGGCCATTTTTACAAAATAATTCATTAAAAAAAACCGTAATACTTTGTATATAGGTAAGTGACCTTAAATAGGTTCAAAATGAACCTCCCTACTCGAGATAATTTTTTGGCCAACGATCTTCCGAACACCCTGTATATGTTATTAGAAAATCTCGATAACTCAAATGTATTGTTTGTGTGCTGTGCTGGGGGTCTTGAAAAATGTACAACTCGAATTAAATTTTTTCACCCTTCAACTTCGACTTATCGAGTTTTGATTGTATCAATCAAAATATGAAAAAGTCTAGCTTTGACACGTATTAACAATTCGTCTGGCCGAAAATGGAACTGAAATAGCACTAGGTCATTCCTTCCGGCAGGAAACACGACGACACTGGGTTACTGGAAGTGGGTAATGTTCTAGAAACAATATTAGAATCCGGGTCACTAAGTGGAAAACTCGTAAACATTTGTAAGAATAACATGCAGCTTGTAACAAAAATAGAAAGTGCTTCAAAGGCTACACAAGTTTGTGTCCTGCCAACTGCCTGCAATATCTTGATACAATTTATTCCTAAATCAATTCTACAGAAATAGAAAAAGTAATCATTTGTTTTTAAAAAATGCAAAAGACTGATTTTCGCGACAGTTTTTAAATTTATTTGGACATACGGAGTTGAGCCTAACTTTCCAATCCTTCTCGTATTTAATCCTTAAAATCAGAAACACCTCGAAAAACCCTATTCTATACATTGCCACTAATGAACTTATCCATAATGACTTTAATGTCTTAAATGTGGCTTATTTGGCCTAAAAGAGTTTAATAAACCTATTTTTTCATAATAAACTCCATTGCCACTCAAATTCGCTAGTCGCACAACTTCACGTTTGGTTTCCCCCGAAAGGTTTGGAAATAACATAACATTATAAAACAGAACCACACCTTAAGTGATTGATAGAACTATCAATAGGCAGTTACTTTATAAATCATTGCAATTTTATTATTCGCAAAACCGTTGTCTTAAACAGGTGCAATTTCATATTTGTGAATTTAAAGATAAAATGTAATAATTAAACAAAAAAAAAAAAAATCTAAAGGCCCCCTTGAGGCTGTCGGCTAAAGAAAGAATAACCTGAAACATGTTTTAGGGGTTGCCATCTTGAGCGTCGATGTTTATATGTTTTATTTTTTTTTTCTTACCTGTGATTTAGTTTTTTGTAAGAGATAAATTTTCAAATTAAATATCTTAATCTTAATCTAGCTGAACGTTTATGCCCTCATTTTCTTTATTTTTTCCCGCTTACCTGTAATATTTTAGATTCTTTAAATTAAATTAACAATTAGTGATTATTCAAAATATACAAAGTTGAGAAAGAATAGGAGTTTCAAAGGTGACTTTTTTCATACAAACCAATATAGCTCCGAAACGGTTGGTACTAGCGACAAATGTTATATAGCAAAAAATATTTTCCTTTTAATTTCTGATAGGTACATTATTTGTTATTTTTTTTTCTCATCAATACTAACAGAGCTAGAGTCAAAAAAGCCCTTACATTTAAAAATAGGGTTGTCAAATGCAACTTTTTTCCTTCAAACCGATATAACTCCTGAACAGTAGGTCCCAGGAAAAATGTTTTAAAAAAAATAAAATTTTCTATCCAAGAAGCACTAACATAGCTAGAGCGTGTCAAACTACGCGCAACCCCTCGCGTTCCCTATAAACACATCACTGGTAAAACATGTTCCATGTAAAAAAATAAATAACATGCTGGAAAACTTTGATATATTGAAGTTTTTGTTATATAGATACGTAATGAATGTTCAAACTCTAAACCACTACAACCCTTAAACCTGATGGTTATTCCCTAAGAAAGGGAGGAGGAAAATCCTTAATTAAATAAGATGGGCAGGCAGCCGTTATGCAAATGTGGCCTTACCTTTGCATGGTCTAACGGCTTCAAGAACATCTTGGGGGGGGGGGGGAGGGCGAGAGGATATAGCGCCTATCGCTAAGAACTAATCCTTCAAGGACCGCCGAAGAATATCCTGAGAAGATGAGAGTGGTCCGCGGGGGAGTCTGTGCACGTAGGATCATTTGCAGCTTCCCACCTTGTACTATCGTACTCTACATACCTGGCCATCTTGTATTCCGCCGGTGTGCGGGTTCTGATCGCTATGCGCTCCTCTAAGCCGCCCGATCCTCCAGTCGTGTCTTCTTCCTGCTGAGGAGGGGAAAGTATGCAGTTACAGTCCATTGAAGAGTCATTACTATGAATTCTATGTCCCGAGGCAGGCTTGTATCACAGTAGATATGAGGACTGATTCATTTACTTTATCTCTTGTTTGAGGAATCAGGAAAAAGAAAAAAAGAAAAAAAAGTTAAAATTAACAAATTATTATTTCAGCCTCATATTGATGGGTATCATCAGGATTTAAAAAAAAAAAAAATGGCAGACATATTTTCAAAAAAAATTTATTTGACTAATTTTTTTTTTTTTTTTTTTTAAATAAACGTCATACAATCAACATACAAGACTTAAGCGGCAAGAAAACTGTCTGTTGTTTTTTTTTTCTGCTTTAACAGTTTTTTCTAGACGAACTTTAAAAGTTTTCAATTAACTAAAAAATACACATTTAATGTAATCATACCTATTTAGACGTATACCTCATCAGATATATATATATATATATATATATATCCTTAGATCGTTATACTAAAATAGTTTTGCATTTCGAAATTATTATTGATCGTGGAGCTGTGTTCTTTTCTGTGAGCAGTTCAACACAGTTAATGAAGTTTTGAGTGCATAGTATTCGGCTTTAGTAAACAGAAACGATTTTGGCATATCATAATTTATCGGTACTGCAAGGAGTAAATGTTTTGCCTCATCCTGCGTGCATCTCAGGCATTACAACATCAGATATATTTTTAATTTTTTTTAAATTCTGTTAGTTTAGATCAATAGTTCATCTTTACAGGGACGTACGCAAAGATATAACATAGGAGCGGTACCGGCATCAAATCCAATTATGTTATCCAACACTCATGCAAAGGGATCTTAAAAAAGAGCCCTGTGAAAAATAAAAATGGGAATTTCTTGTTATTCCCCAATCTAAAAATTACTAAGTAATACTTGTTCTTTCGTTGCCGTTATAATAGTTAAAGACTAAACATTTATGTTCTAATAATTCTATTTAACATCAAAATTTAATAATACTTAGTATTAATATAGTAAATAATAATTACAGAGAGTATCTTAAAAAAAACATTATTTATTATGTTGGTGTTTAAAATATCTAAGGGATATTTTTCAAACTATTACAAATATAGATGATGATTAAAAAAAACAAACTTCTATATGCAGTATATAAAGAGAAAATATTTAAAAATTATATTATTATTACAAATGAAATTAAAGCATTTATTTAAACGATAATGTAAAAAAGAACTATTCAATATGCTGCTGCTTACACTGCCTTCTTAATCTTGACCTTCTCTTTTGTTCAATTACTACTTATTTTTAATCAACTATATAAGATTTATAAATATACTTTGATATTTACATTAGACATTAACTAGTTAAGTATTTTAATTGTATTACAAATCTAAATAATTATGTACGGAAACTTTTTCACAATTATATGAAAGATTTGAACAGTATTTGTAAATAGATTAGTTTATAATGCCACTGCCATTTTAAATAATATATAAAAATAAAATTAGTGATTTCAAAATTTAATGTAAATGTTTTTTTCTTCAACTAAACAAATCACAATTTGACTTTGTACTGTTTAAAAAAATATATATTGTTAATAAAATAATATAATATTGAGTGAAAGAGTTATCTATATTAAATTTTTTTTTTTTATTATTTATCGATTTTTAAAATTTTATATCCTTCAATTAGCCCATATCATTACAATTTATTAAAAAACAATACCATTTTTTTTTTTTTTACATTTATCAGTTATATTCTTAAAAATCATTTCAGTGTAATTATAAAAAAGTATGGCGTTAAATATGATGCCCGATATAATTTCGTTGTTGTCTTGAAGGGGAGCGCTGTTATTCGTCAATTAGAAGGACTTTTAAACTCCTGCAGGATTTCTGCTAGCCTCTTGGCCGTTATCCTTAGTCCTCCTTTTTACTTTCTCTAATAATATTTATTTCCCCTTAAAAATATGTTGACCAAATCCTAAACAAGGAAAGTAATAGTGACGAGGTACACCGTTCTGCACTAAGAGCTAAGTGGGCTGCGGTGGCCCGCGGTGTCCTATAAAACAGGACGCTAAGAAACCTTTTATCTTAATGTAGGCTTTATAGTCTCCGCTCTGTCTCTAGTATTATTTTCTCTGTCTGTCTGTCTCTGTTTCATTTTCAATTTCTATGATGTGCTGCATAAGTAAATACATATATAGCTTAAGTTCACTCCAGTGGGAGCTAATGGAGTTAAGATTGTGAATTATCACTATCAATGTTGAACAAAGACTGACTTTATTTTAGAATTAAAAAACAGCAGTTAGTATGCCAATCCTCTCCAACAAATTGAAGTATGTCACAAAAAAACTTGCTATTAATATGACAAGAAAACTTCTAATGTATTCAAGGAATGCACACCTCCGCAATGAGTTATGTGTTCATTAATCACATTTTTCTATTCGAAAAGTGGAGGAGTGAAATTCCCACTCTACGGCGCCACCTATCGGGTAGCGCTTTAAATAATTACGCGGGGAATGTACCTGGGAGGGGATGCCGCACATATTCCGAGGGTCACCAATTATCACGAGCGACGGGACATAAATCCCAGGGGGAGCTGTTGATTCGTGCATTATAGCCAGCGCATCTGTGTACTCTGAATACTGTACGCTGTGTACACAATTGAAAGCCATTTTAAAATCGATTACGTCGTAATGCCAGAGAGTTATTAAATCTCATAACAGAATGGGCAACAGTGAGCTCGGTCCAGGGCAATCCAGTGGAAAATTATCGTTCCTCAGCTTTCGTAATAACTTTTGTCCATAATTCGAATCGATCAGAGCATTGGTCTTTGCTCCAGGATAGAGAATCAAGCAGAAGTGTGGAATATTTGTATTACTATATACATGTATATTGCTGTGTTGATACTAAGAGGTTGGGTGTTTAATTAAATACCTTTATCTTTATCAATTATTGATATTGATTCTAGTGATACCAGAGATTCCACCAAACTGATTTTGAGTTATTGGATTCATAATATCCTACCGCGTAACTATGCTTTAATTAAAGGCAATTAGGTGAATAATAATTAATAATTTTGGTGAATATATTTTATTTAATGATAGTATAAATTTGAAAGTTACTTTGGATGATTTAACAATTCCCTATTTACGCAATCAACATTCTTAACCTATCCTGATTAGTGACAATGTATGGTTACTTATAACTAATACTTACCGAAAGGGTTATGTGTTATGGTAAAGACTGGACCTATCCAGGACTTCGTCTGAGGTCTTGTAAATCTCCGGCGACTGCTCTTCGTTCCTACATTATCAACTTCCTCCATCTCAGGCTAGTCAAGTTATAAAAAGACCCCTTTTTATTTCCCGGATCCATCTTAAATAGGAATATACTCCCTCTATTTAACCTTTGGATAGCTTCATTTAAATTTTTGACTCGTTCGTTTGAAGTCGCTTTACACCAGGTATTACTAACACCAAACAAAATGGTTCACGGATTTTAATAGAGATAACGAAGTATCGGCCATAGAAGTCGATATTAACGAAAAAAAATAATAATAGTGTAGTCTTTCGAATGCTCCATGAACGTAGAGGATCGAACCCCCGGCACACTGCCCACCGAGGAATCTGCGTTCATTGAAATCTAGGCAACCTACTTCGAAAACATATTACGGTATAAATGTTTATATATTAAATATAATAATTAATAATTATATTCAACCTAAACCTTCATTAACCTTCATAGTTTACAATTTTAAATTTTATACAAAATAAATTAAATAATCTTACTTGAAATACATTAATTAAATTCAGTAACTAAAATTGTAAAGTAAAAACAAAATAGTTTTTTCACTGTAGCTCTTCAATGTCTTGATTTCATTTAATTCAATTTTTTTAATTTTTTTTTTTACTTAAATAGATAAATCTATAGCTCTTTATTATGGAACTAATTGTCTTTCTTATTGCGCATCGGACTACTATGTATGAAATTTCAACCTGTGTTTGTAATTAAAATTGGAAAAAATCCCGATTTACTTCAAGGATTGTCTCTCTGAAGTGAACTAGGTTTTAAAAGTATAGAAACGTCGTATTCGATTTCCTCAATACATATTCGATTATTCCGAACGATAAGTTACCAGAAAATGAAAAAAAAAAAGCAATAAGTTGGGGAAAGGAATTTCCCAATCGAAGGGTAAACCGCCGAAGAACATTAGCCGGACCGCAAGAGGAGCCGATGATTGGGCTGGAAGGAGTGGCAATCTAAAAAGGATCCAATCCTGGAGAAGATATCCTCCGGCTGATTTAGTGGTGTAGTATTTCGCGAGTTCTCCTACCTCAAGTTCACTGCCTCTATATCCATGCACTTATCTATCTATTCTTTGTATATATATATATATATATATATATATATATATATATATATATATATATATATATATATATATATATATGTATATATATGAGTGATGTGCCGGAACTAAAATTTTTCGGTTCTCGATAACGCGTATATAGCAGGATGTACTTATGTTTCTGTGGATTTGTTTAAACAGTGTACCAGTGCTCGAAGAGAACTATTTTAAAGTCTGTACTTTGCAGTGTTTTTTATAATAATGATAGATTTCTTTATTTATTCTGGGACCTTAAATAGAATAATCTTACTTAGTATAAAGTAACAAATAATAATGATCAAATAAAAACAAAACAGGAAGGTATTAATAAAAAGTGACAGAAATATTTGAATTCAGTTTTTACAAATACAAAATTACATGTATATAAACTGTTCACATTGTATATAACTGAAACGTGGATATTGAAAGTTTTTGTGGATATGTGTGGATCGTTGGTGGTTAAAGAAATTATATTTGAAAAGTGGAAGGAGTATTTGGAATGGCGAATGGTGAAAAGGATGGAGTTCTATAGAAAAGAGGATCAGATTAGGAAAGATTAGCTAAGAACAGCGGAAATGGGTTTGGTGGATTGGAGACTTAAGCTGAAGTAGTTCAGAAATGTAAGGTGGACGTTTGGATTGGACGGTTACTTAGAGACAAGAGACCAGAAAATACTGGTGACGATAGGAAGGAAATATATACACAAAATATTACTTTATTGTTTTCTTTTTTTTATCGTTAAGGAGGAGCATCAATGTATGATAATTACATAATTAGATATCAAACAAATATCAGTTAAGGATATCGATCTGTAACTAGGATCGAAATTGAATCGAATTCTCGAAACCACCTCTCTAACTCTAATCGAAAATCTACAATTGTAATCGACACATCCCCCTCCCATTCCAATAGTGGATCTCATTATCGCATACTGTATACGAGGATTTTCTTGTAGCAATATGAAAACTTTCAATTGTATTTGATTCGGAGAACGTTTTTCAAATTGTTTTACTACCAAGCCCTACGAAAGAATAACCATTTTAGATGTACCCCCTTATACGCATTAATGTCCGAGCAAGACGGGTTAAAACAAGTGGAATTAAAATACGAAATCTTTGAGTAGGTTTAAATATAGATTTAAATAAAAATGGGAAAAATTTTGAAGGACTTTTTTTTTTTTTTTTTTTTTTTTTTTTACATTTATTGTAATTAGCACTTTATTAAAACTTCTAGAAGGTCTCTAGGCCATCTTCGTTTTAGACGCCTCGGAGGATTATCAGGAATGGAGTGGGAAGCAAGTTGAGAAACTTGAGACATCAATCCAAATCTCTTATGTTTATTGTTACAAAATCAGCTTTATACGTAACCCAACTTAACATAGACTTATACAAAACAACAGCAAACCTTCTCATTATAAACGATACCATCACCGACTATAAGGACACAACAAATTCTTTGAAACAATGGCCACAGCATGTACACCTCATAACATAAGATGGATATCGAAAAGGAAGTGGACGAGAGATCTCTCGTAGTCTAAACAATCTACATCAAGTAAATGTTTTGACAACGATTATAATAACATGTTAAAACTTGAAAAGAACTACTCATTAGTAGCACTTTATTAAAAATTCTACACAAGATCTCTAGGACATCTTCGCTTCAGACGCCTCGGAGGATTATCAGGAATGTAGTGGGAAGCAAGTTGAGAAACTAACGGATTTGAGTGATTATGGAGCTTACTATGAAAGGATAGGTATCTGGTGTGGGCTAAATCAGCAACATATGGAACATTAAGGTCATTATGGATAAGTTTATTGGTGACAAATAAAGAGCATTGAGGATTTTACGAAGGATTTTGGATTGTAAGGATTGAATACGAGATGAATTGGGTGGCTTAGTGGAGCCCCAAAGCTCAACTACGTACTCCCAAATAGGTCTTATCACAGTCATGAGTCTTGTAATTAATTGAGAGCTTTGAAAGTTTGTCTGGTAAATGTTGAAGTAGTCTGAAACGACGGGCAGTTTCTTGTCGTTTTAGTCTTGTTGAAGAACCTACACGAAACTTTGTTGCTTAAAAAAAACGTGAAAAGTGGTAGTTCTTACCAAATTGAATTTATGTTTTGAGGACACACTGTTTCCTTCCATTAACGGTAAGAAAAGGTTTTCTTATATATTTAAATATCCTGAGCCACCGAATAAACATCGACTTTCTCACGCTATGCGGCAACAATAAAACTTCGTTGCTTCCTACGATTTTTTTTCATGCTGCCAAATTAAATTTTCAGATGTGAATTGAACTTTTTGTGTTGACGCCTCTGTTCAGATTTGCAGATCGTATATCTCTACTGTTCGATCAAGTTCTATTGTTGGACGTTTGTCGAGTCGAAATTGGAACTGAATTAATATCCGGCGTCAATTGTTCTGTGGCAAATGCTGCTTCAATTAGCGGGATGGAGCACAAAGCGAATGAAACGAGGTTATTGTTATTAAAATCAGAAGGGTAAGTCCAACATTCGAATTTTCGCACTAAATTCAATTCAATACCTATTTTTCGAAAGTGTACAATTCGCTAAATAAAGCAACAGAAATATTTGTAAATGTGAATGAATCACTGAGTCGATCAGCTGTTTTATCTCTCGCGTGTTTTTATCAGGAGCTTGTATCATATTTTTGTATTTCATTCGTTGGAATTATTTGTTTGATATTTAACGGTTGAGTCAGTGTTTTGTTTTGATCTATGCTTTCCAGTGACTGTAAAAACGTATTTTTAATTTTTTCAGGTAAGATTAACTATTGCATGTATTTGTTCAAAATCTTTTGTATTTTATGATGAAAATTTCTTTTCAAGGGTCAAATCTGTCTATAGTTACTGAGTTCACTAAATAAGTTCTACGCATCATATTTTATATATAAAATATGTATGGTGCTAGAAGAACTGAGCAGAAAGTGATAAATATAAGATAGTATGATGTTAGTTCCTTAATAGAAAATAATATAAATCATAAAGTTATTTGAAGTTGAATTCTTTGGGCTTCTCAGAAACAACCTACAATTGAGATACAAATACGAAGATTCTTAGAAATATTGATATTTGCTATAATCATTTTCATAATATTGATTGTTTATAGACAGTGCAAAAATTTCTGTATGGAATCATAGCAGGAATATTTTTTCTAATATGCCATTTTCTTCTCACTGATTGGCCCTTTACAAGCATATTAGTATTTTTTTTTTTAAACATAATTTTATTTACAACTGTAGTAAATTTTTTTTTTTACTACCAGGGAGTCAGAGGTTACTAAAAACACCATACATGATCAGGCATGAGGGAGACAGCACCCAGTGGCACAATCTCCAGGCGTGATAATACATTTTTGGGGATCGACAAGAAGATCTCTCATCCAGCTCCTTTTCAGTTTCCTTTGAGTTATATCTGGAATTTGTAATGTTATCTTATTCTATGCCTGTCTGTATACATATTCTGCCCCGTGTAATTTGTCATGAAAATGTATGTAAGTATTATGAATATGGCCCTTAACTCTCGGGAGACACAAGTCTGTATGTACCGTTTCGTTTGACATGTAAGGAAGGGGAATCTGTTATTAGTTTTAGGAATTGAGATTAAAATGTTGGTATTTTTTTAATATGCGTTTTTTCCCTATACATTTTGGGTCCAAATTCAGAAAGTTCGGATGGGTTCATTAGCATATCAATTGAAATTAAAAAAAAAAAAAAAAAAAAAAAAAAAAAAAAAAAAGAAAGAATCTGATTTGGGAAGCGCCTCCTATTGCAATGACAATTTATTTTTCTATTATGACAATTATTATGAGAAGTTAATCGTTTGTCAAAATCTGTTCAATCGAAAGTCGAATAATATCACTATAAGATATTTTGTAAGGCTGGGATTCGCTTAAATAAAAGGTAGGAAAGGATAAACGTTCAAAGATAAATAAGCTGACATTGCAGACTGTGACTTATATACTTCATACTTCAAAGACCCTCAAAACAGAAACTAAACGTTTACAGTTACTTTTTAAAACCCATCTGGACTTACAAATGCCATATTTATGGACCGGCCTAAAAAACGCATATTCCAAAAATACTTATATTAGTCTAAATTCTTAAGACTGATAACAGATCCCAACCCTTACCTGTCAAACGAAACCTTAGAGACATTTTTTCGAAAATTACGAGGAAACTCTAACTGGTAAAGAATATGGTAACATTGAAAAAGTCAGATATATTGCAACGTAGGCTGCCTCGTTGTTTGATCCCTAATGTATTGGCTAGGATTGAAGATTGTACCACTGGGTGCTGACTACCTCATACGTGATCATGTCTGTTGTTTAAATGTAACATCACATCACCGGTTGTGTAGAAATGTATTACAGCTGTGAATAAAATTATTATATTAAAGAAAAAAGAAGTTATTTTGTCATTTATTGTCTGAATGCTCAATATTTTCGAATAGTGTGCCTTAAGTTTACCGAAACTTTCTCGACCGCATTGTGAGTATCCTTTGTTCAGTAAGATGGTTATATGTTCGAAATATGTGAAAGTCATCATCAAAGAGTGCTATGACGAGCAGAAATAATCCATCGAAGATGACGTAACCTTGGAGAAATAGTTAACAGTACTGTTATGAGAGCCCGTTCCTCATTATCCGCTTCTATCCCAAGTAAAGAATATAGCCGATTGGCTTTTCTGTTTCTCAGTCTGCTGGCGTTGATCAAGGTTGATATCGATTTACGGTCTGTACAGCTAACATTACTAATACTTTTTTCCGATGACGGATTTCAAACTTTTTCAAATCTGGTATTTGAACGCCCGAATACAACTCAAATTTTTCGGTAAAATATACAAAAAAAAACTTACTTGAATGGTTTCGAAACTAGATACGACGTAATTTTAATAAATCACCCAGATCACCAGTTAGGATTCCTAACATCACAATGCAATGCCATCGAGTGGTGGATATAGCCTCCTGCACATCGTATGTACGGAATGTACTGCACAGGAGCCTTTCTCGACGTGCAACAAGCATTTGGCCGAGTCTGGCACCAAGGACTGTTTTCCAAACTTCGTAAATTCCTACCTCCAACATACTTAATTACAATCCGCGCTTATCTTAGTGACAGAACCTTCGAAGTTAATCATAATTATTCTTCTCTCTTTATCCAATCTGCCGGTGTTCCTCAAGGTAGTAACCTAGGATACTGGACCACTACACGATGCATAAAGTTAAATACTAGATAATAATAGTGACAGATAATTCATCATTATACTGATCCTTCTACTCCATTATGCGTACCTCAAATGTCTTGTAAGTGGGGTCATTCTGCCTGGTTGTCATCATTCAATTGTGTTGCTGTAATTTAAATGAAATATCAATGAAGTTAAGAATTAAAAAAATAAATAAATAAGAAAATACAGACCTTGTATACTTCTTTGTTTATTATTACGAAATTAGCGACTAGTTACCGAAATAGAAATAAGAATTCCCCTAGCCAGGGCCTCCTTCATCGGAAAGGTATTTTACGGCCGCTCTTTGTAGTGTGTTGCTTGTTGATTATAGGCGGAATGGTGTAAACTACACTTTTTATTTGCCCCGGCTATTTGTGACTTTATGGTGTGGGGTGGGGGCCTTAGTTGTTTGTTGTCTTTAGTACGAATTCCTCTCTAAGTGTAAATATTGCTTTCTCGGTTCGTTTACCCTGTAAAGTCTAGGGCGATATCGTTTCTAACAATATCTTTCTTTTTTTATATATTTATTTATTGATATTGACAATTCAATGAAAACAATATATACATCAAGTAAACGTGTGAAAACATTATTACAATAATATGTTAATAACTTGTAAGGAAACTACCCTTTTGTAGCACATCAGTAAAATCTATATTAGAGGGTCTCTGTACCATCTTCTTTTAAGAAAGTAGATTTGAATCGTCATAAAGCTTACTAAGAAACACAGCGATATCACTAGCAAATTTCTGATAAAGGTGGCATTACCAAACAGCCTATCAAAAACAGGTTTATGGTTGATATAATAAAAAGAATTAAAAATTTTAGCAAGGATTTTGGATTGTAAGGGTTGGATACAAGGAAAATCGGATCTTCCAACTTCATTGTTATTGATTGTTAAATTTTTTTTCTCGTGATCTCGTCTTCAATTTTAAACCGGAAGACTGATCGTGAGTAATCAGTAGCATACCTCTTACCTTATAAAATCATTTTTTACCTCTAGTTCCGGTGGCACGGGGCTGTTTCCAATTATCGCTGGAGTGGGGGAACACCCCCACCACCATTCCTACCTCCCCGTGATTGCTTTGTCTCTGTCTGTCTGTCAGGTCTGTCTGTTTGTCTGGATATTTCATTGTCAGCACGAGTTAGAGTTCCCCTCTGCTGTACGGGTTAGGGAACGGAGTGTGTTATATATCGATTCGTTACCAATATCATCGAAATATATGGATTTTCTGATGCTTCAAAATACACTCTATATTTCTGATTTGATTTACTGAAATATTTAGAGGATCTTGCCTAGTTCAGAGGTAACGCACTTGTTAAAAGTTACGTTGCCCTACCAACGTGATAAACCGTAGATCATTAAGTTCGAAACCGATGGGTGGCAAGGTAGAATTAATCCTTAGTAATTAAATCCCAGCCTCCCACTCCCAGGGTCGGAAAACTCCGTGTTGCCAAAACGGCAAGGAAAGGGAAAGGGAAAAAATGTAATTATATCCCATTTTTTTATTAAGAGTTATAATGAATAGCATTTTCAATAATTTTCCTACAAATAATCTTGCCAGAATTCTTAAAAATATGAAATCCAACAGGCTTCCAGATAAGACTGGAGAATATGTTAGCTATTGAAGAAACCTACAGGTTGAAGCTATATTTACATTAAAAAAATAAATAAACCTATGCAAAGTGATGATTCGGCTAAAATTCCGCTCAACCTCCGTATTTCCCCCATTTAAGGATACCTATATTATAGAAGCAGGGTGAGATTAATTATAAATATATACCTATGCTTTACGCACTATATATACAGGGATACTGCACCTCTTTCTAATTTATAAATTTATGAACAATAAAACATCTTAATATGTTAATTAGTTTTTATTTACTTTAAAAAATATGTATAAATTTTTAATTATGAATTTTGATTTTCATTTATATTTTAGTTGTATATATTTTTTCTATTATTGTTATTTTCATTATACTATGCCTATTATTGTTATAGTAAAACCCCGGTTGATCTAAAGTAGATTTTTTAGAAATAATATGTTATAGATTTTAGTTTAAATTTAATTTTGTTATCATGAATTAAAAGCAAATAGGAATCCAAAAATCTAAGCATATTCCTTGTATTGCATGTACATATAAATAATGGTCATGATAAAATTAGACATAACAAATTTTTGTAAACAGATTTATTTATTATTAATTTGACAAATCTATTTTTTCACTTCCATTATCTTTCAAAAGGTTCTATAAAACAAAATGCAGTAAAATATTCGGCATTTTTTTTTCGTGACTTATTTTTAGTTAGTCCTTCTAATCTTTTTTTTCACCGTTCACCATCATTTTTAATGGCAATAAATACCATTTACTCGTCTTTAAAAATTAATTTTCTAGTTTTTTGTTATTTGTTCGTCATTTTCTTCCAACTGGATTCAGCCCGCAGTGAGCCAAACATTTCTCTATGATTTCAAAAAGAAGGCATTTCCTGTAAAGTTCTTCCACATATAAAAATGGCGTGAATGATGTTTAACTTCACGTTTTCCAGGAGAAGTTTTAATCCTCGCTCCTGAGTAAGATTTTGGAAGGAAATGCACCCTCTCCTACTCCATCATTCTGCACACCATCATGTC
Source organism: Euschistus heros (assembly GCA_003667255.2). Classification (NCBI taxonomy): domain Eukaryota; kingdom Metazoa; phylum Arthropoda; class Insecta; order Hemiptera; family Pentatomidae; genus Euschistus; species Euschistus heros. The sequence continues at coordinate 1,369,468 of RCWM02000295.1, forward strand.
ACCTGTTTTATTTTCTAAAACCTTTCAGGGAAGAGCCGTCAAACAATACATGCCACCTGTCGGCTGTGCACTCAGAGAGAGAGAAAATATCTTTGAACTTTGAACAACGGGATAGGAAACGTAATATAAGATCCGTTAAGAAGGGTTGCAATTATATTATATGTAATTGTTATTAATATTGTTTATTAATTATTTCATAATTATATTGTTAATAATGTTAAAATAATCCAAAACAACGACCAGTTTTTTTGCGGTTTTATTCATTAAGTCATATGGAATGTTATAACTAACTCTAAGACATAGCTATAATCAAAACCCAGTTGAGGTATTAGGTATGTCAGAATGATCTCAAATAGTTTAAAAAACAAATATTCGATAAATTATACAATCTGAAAATCCAGAGTGGTTATGCCAAGTAGATGAAGGAGGCATTGAAAAGAGAGAAATTCAGGGACCGACTTATTAATAGTAAGGTTCTTGTGGATGCGAGAAAAAAACATGGGCCTGTGGGACGAAGATAACTTAATTCCGAAAGAATGAAGAATTTTTTGGAAATGAGAAAGAGTAATGGTGTAGTACGGAAATGAATGACATATCTAATGGTAAGTGTTTGCAAAAAATCTAGATAATATATATAACACAATAACTAATTAAAATAAAAATTTACTCATTAAAATATTTCTCATTACATTCAACAACCTGATATGAAACAGAATTTTGTGTTTCCCTAGGAGAGAGATGCTTTCCGTAATAGAAAGCACATGGAACATGTTTTAGCGGTTTTTTTTGGGAACGCGAGAGCATTACGCGTAGTTTGATATTACGAGAGTAGGATCAGCTCTTTTTATAATAAATTACACTGTCTTGACTAGGAGGCAGGTTCTAATGAGTGAGCTCCTTTCGACATGGTTTCAACTAATACTAAAAAAAAAAAAAATTTAACCTGGATTTGACCAATATTGCTCAATCTCTCTCGGCTGTTTATTTTATAACATTTCTTGCTAGGATATACCTTTGGGAGATATATATATATATATATATATATATATATAAGGTCGATGGGGCTACCCCTAAAATATGTTACATGTTATTTTTTCTTTAGCCGACAGGATCAAGGGGCTTGTGAGGATGAGTTTATAAATCCACTTTTGGAATGACACAGTATTTTGACATCTTCCAGAGTAAATTCTTTCCGAAAATAAGTTATAAGTAATGAAGTTCAATACTCACGGTAACCGTAAAAACCCGATTTCGTGTAAAAACGCCTAACAAAGTGTGAGAAATATAACTGACGAGAAGCAAGTGGAGTGAGATTTCGACAGCTCTATAAGGTCACGTATCCTTCAAGAGGAGGAAACTGTGTAAAAACGGACGGAGATGAAGGAAATGAAAAAAAAAAAAATCATTAACCGTCGTTTGTGGCCGGAAAACGTGTAAAGAGAAAACTGTTCTGGGAAAGGAAAACTCACTTAGTCAGTGAGTTTGATCTATCCCTATTTTTTAAAGAATTTTAAACATTTTCAAAACCAAGAGGTAACAATGACCGCCCCCCCACCCCCCCAAAAAAAAAAAACACCCACCCCAAAGCCCCAAAAAAACATATTAAATGATGGAGTCTGAGCGTGGTTCATAAATAAAAAATAAATTTAAAATTTTATGTTTTGGGGGAAAAAAAAAATATATATATATTAAAAAACAAAACATATGGATTAGTGGAAAGAGGATTTTCCTCGTTTGTACAATTCTAACTAACTTATTTGTTACTTGCTGATTTACTGTTACCAATAAGAAAACAAAAATAACCAACCCTCACTCGACATTTTTCAACTCGACATTTTCGATCAAATTCTACTTCAAGATCCTCCTAAGAAATTTAAACATATTTAAACCATGAAGACCCAATAATCCTTTCTCATGCAACTTGCAACTTGCCTTCGATTCTTGATGCTACTCCGAGGAAGAAACGCACTAGACCACCTGCACCTGGTCCCAATTTTAAGAAAGCAGAAAATTAGTTTCGATTGACTTCGAATTCGGGAGGCACTTGTCCTCTTTATGGTGGGAAGAAACTTGTATTTAAGAGTGACTTTGGCCTAATTTTGTCTTTTAGTAATCGTTGTTCTAGAAACAGTACACCCTTACCGAAGTCATGAACCCAAAATACCCTACATGGGTTTTAGTGCTAAAGCTTATTTTTTTTTTTTTATAAATTTATAATTTAATTCGATAGCTTAAAAAAAAATCTATAAATGAATTAAATTCCTATTTTTCGTAATTGGCATAATGTTTCTTAAACAATAATAATTGTGTCAGTTTATATAATATACTATTATATTTTTATGTAACTTTCTTAAGATCTGTATGGAACATGGAATGAAATCCAAACTAGCAGTAATCCCAGATAATTGGCGAATTACCCCCTAGTACTCTTCGACATACTCCTTTTTCGCGGAAAAATACTTTTGTTTGGTAGCGTGGGATAGTGCGGACCGCGCATTACAATAGACCGATACAGGCAGACAGTAATAGCACATACCGCGCGCATACAGTATGCGCTGCGCAGATCTGTGGGACCAGGGCTGACCCTGATCTGGAGGACCGCTAGGAAGATTGGGCCCGTCCAGGTCATTACTTCGTCACGGCTCCAGGCGATGGCTGCTCCCGCTCATCCGGGGTCCTCTGTGTTTATCTACACAACTTGGTAGTTCCGCAACCCCGAACTTAAAAAGATTTTAAAATTAATAACAACTTAAGTTTATTTTATGAGATTCATCTTAACAATCCTAACAAAAATAGATACATTTGAAGTAAAGTACTAAGTCTTGATAAATATTATATAATTTTTTTTTATCTACAATTTTTAAACTTATTACTCCACAAGTTACCGTTCTATTCCTTTATTTTTTTTTTCCTACAATTTTTATATAAAATGATATTCGCCCGCTCTCATAAATAAAGAACTTTGATTATTTTAACTAATTATTGAATTTCATTTTTTTATCTATAAAAAAATTGAATTAAAGTATGAAATTCAGCATTATATCTTCAATGATATTTTTACGCAAGGCAGTAATTTTTAACCTGATTGACCTTGCATTGATTAGGTGTTTGAAAAGTAGGAAGAAGTCTAATTAGACAGCCAGAAATAATTAATTATTTGGCAGAAATAATTTTATTGATCTATCTGGTTGGATTTTAATTTCTAATCATAAGAATTTATCATAGTTTGGCAAACACCGTTTCTGGCACTCAAGACTATACTTTTTAACTGTTTTTATAGTCAAATTTATTATTTTTAACCTTCCTAAAACTATGAAGATTTAATTACAATTTGGTACAGTTGGGTTTAATAGTTTTCATTACAAACTCTGTTGCAGAATGGCCCCATATCGGTCGATTTTTAAACTGGACTGGGATCCACATGTCGCTCCATATATTTATAGCTTTTTAAATAACACTTGAATTGAAAATTGTTTAAAAGAATATGGATTTTGGCAAACCTCGTTTCTCCCACTCAACTTCATATCGGTCGATTTTCAAACTTCCCTGGGTTCCTACATGTAGCTCCATGTATTTATAATTGATTTAAAAATAATTAAATTTTATCATAAATATCTATCTCTATATAAGACCGTACCTTTGAAACCTCTCTCGAATGGTGCTCGCCTCCTGCTGGTAGATTATCAAACATCACTGGGCACCACACTTTTAATGCTTTTTTATGCCAATTTAATGGAAATTCTGTACATTTTATTATTGTTAAACCTTCCTTCACCTATGAAGATGATGTGGAGATTGGTTCAGTCGTTTACGCGGTTAGTTACGAAAAATGGCTTGTCCTATTATATAATAGTATAGATTTATAATTATCATTATAAAATGTAAGTCAGCAAATCATTCTTGTATTCTCAGTGGATATGGTTCTATTGCAGGCTATGTGAGTAAAATTGTTTTCGTGACGGGGAGGCTGTTAATTAAGGACGTTACTATTTCTAGGATGTTACTAGTTTATATTACTATTATTTATCTAGAATGTTACTATTTCTAAAATATCGACTATCCTGGCTAGAATAGGTTGGTAACCTGTAGGATGACCCGTCTTATGACTCCGTGGTCGAGTGTGTTGGTGCGAGGGTCTCTGTACAATATCACCTAGTAGGTTCCCACGGAAACAATCTTGACCTTCTCACTTGGACTAAAATAGGTTGGTAACCTTTAGGATAACTCGACCTTCCTGCCCTAGATGAAGTACATAAGGATGCTAAGCCCCAACAGGCAACAATAATAAATTACTTGTTCATTTCATATGATGATGCCATCAACCGATGGATTAGGTTTTTTATTTTACGTGTAATTATTCTGATTAACAGCTTTTAATAGCGGCCCCTCGAGGTTGGTGATTAACTTAATATAGAGTGATTAGCACTTCACTCCTCGCGGTCATTAAATCGTCTTTATTACCATCTAGCCATTCTGACTCATCTCATGGTGATTTTTTATTTTAGTGGGATGGTAATAGATTAAAACCTGTCTTAATGGATCGTTCAAGAGTATTAGTAATGTCTTTTAAACCAATAATTAAATAAATATTATTAGAAAAATAAACGAAGAAGGCTAAATATTCTCAAGTTTTTTGCTCAGGAACCTTGAGGAATATTTAAGAATTACTGTTTTCTTTAATTTTTGACTTATAACATCGTCCCTTTACCTTCTATAGAAAAATGCATTCGTTTCTTTTTTGTAGGATGTTAGTATTTCTACAATTTTGATATTGACAATCCTATTTTTATCGTAAGTAGTTGTCGAGATATTGGGCTTTAAATTAATACTACAATAACGTAGTAGTCTCACAACGGAAAAAATATTGTAGATTTTGAATCCTTTCTTCAATTGATCATTAGGTTTTTTTTTTGTTTATTTTATTTATTTATTTATTTATTATATTTTTTTTTGGGTACTGAATCTTAAATTTTAACTTCACCACCTCAAAGTGAAGAATTTCGAATAAAATGCAATTAAGACTGGAGTACCACATGAATCGATTCTGACCAGACATTTAAATATCAATCAGGCTTCGGAGGCTCTTCTACTTCTGATCAATCAAGTAACTAGTAGAAAATGTAATGAACTTCCTCCTTTCGGTTTTAGATCACCCTTTTCTTTTCTCTCTCTTTTTTTTATATCAGAGGTAAAACAAAAGAAATAAAATTGTTTTAATTTTGAGAAAACAACGACAAAAAACAGGGGCTTTTTTCCACTAATTCTTCTAATTCTAACACTTCATTAATTTGATTTTATTAAATAATGGTATATAATTGTAGAAAATTAAATGTTCTACAAAAAAGAAAAGAATATGTTTACCTGCACCAAAACGTTAGAGACTTAAGTTATTGAACAAAAAGTAAATGAAAAATTTAGCGGATACCCCCTCCCTAATCTTCTACAAGTTTCTTAAAGCAGAAAACATGATATTTTCATTACCGAACAGGTTTATAAAAAAATACTAAAATTTCAGTACATTTTGAACTTTTTTTAAATTGAAGCCCCTATTCAGTAACAGCTGACTGGACTTGGAGAAAGTAACAACTAAAGAGTTTACCCACTGCAACTTAAGTGTTAGAGGTCAATTTATATATCCTTCCGCCATCTATGGTAACTATCGTAGGCCGGAATAGAACCCGCAACATCTTTATTTCGGCCTCACGTTCTCTTGATACCTATCTCACGACAGTCGATAAGTGAATGCTGACCGAATTGTGGTTTTCTGCCCGCAGTAAGTGTGGTTTGGATATCCCTCATTTTATCATACAAAATGGTACTAAATTGTTGTAATGAAAAACCATTCGACAGGTATGGTTTACTAAATTATCATTATTATATGGTCAATTTCATATCATGGGAATGTTTTGTTCTTGGAGGTGATGTAGATAGCAACATGTATATCAACCATGTATGGATCAGTCCAACATATTTGGTTATTGCAATATTGAATATTTGGTTGATTACAATTTTTTTAACCAAAAAATGCTAATGTTATAACAATACCTAGTTATATTTGTATATCTTTATTACTAACGAAATATTATAATCTGATAGGGACGATACTGAATTAAATCATACATTATTTACGATAAAATTTAAAAAATTGTAATTTATAATTAAGAAAGGCCGTGGAATTCAAGTTGTTGTAGATTGGTGGGTGATGTACCGTAGATCGGTATTTTGTTACATTATGATCACTCATATATTCATGGTTCAAATGGATCGAATCCCACCTGGATGGATCCAAATCCATATGGAAATGAATCTTGACCTTCCCACCCCGGCTAGAATAGCTTTTTAACCTGTAGGATAATTCCTGCTCTATTTAGAGTACATAAGAACGTTAAGCTACGGCAAACCACAATTTCTACATTTCCAACTAATACTACTTTTTTTTTAATACTTTATTGATATTTACAATATTAACAGTAAGTAAATGTAAGTTAAAATGATTGTAATGACGAACAACCCATTAGTTGCACTTCAATAAATGTTGCACGTTTAAAAAGTCCATAGACCATCTTCTTTTCAGACACCTCGGAGGGTTATCGGGAATCGATTGAGATGAAAATTGGGAGACTAGTTGATTCGAGTGAGTATGTATCTTGTCATAGAAGAATAAGTATCATGTTTGAGCCAAATCTGCAACATAGGGGACATATAGATCGTTATGGATAAGTTTATTTTTGACATAAGCATGGTCCAGTGGTCCAATCAAATAAAGGAAGGAAGATTTTAAGAAAAGTTCTTGGTACCAAATTCATTAACAGCATATTACTCTATATCAGAAATAAAACCCTTTACCAAACAACTGAAAAACTCTCAGACTCAATTAGAAAAAAGAAAATTGATTTTTTATATCCTATGAACCACAATTAAAAAAAAATAATAAAAAAAAAATTGACTACCTCCACATCCAAAAAAACAAAACAAATTAAGCTGGTTTAAGAGAGAAAAAAAAAAAAAGTTTTCCACCACAATATCAAAATGAAACGAACAATTCAAATCTCTTACGAAGAAAGCAAAGCAAGATCCGAAAGGATGAAACAATACAGGGCCAAAAGAAAGTCACTGCGTACTTAGAGTTGATTGATCTAATGTACCCCAGAATTGGGTAAAACGAAAAAAAAAAAAAAAAAAAAAAAAAAAAAAAAAAAAAAAAAAAAAAAAAAAAAAAAAACATTGAGGATTTTATAAAGAATTTTTGATTGTAAGGATTGCATAGATAGAAGAATTGGAAGGTTTAGTAGAGCCCTAAAGCTCAACTCTGTATGTTCAAATAGGTCTAATAACTGTCATGTAAATAACTTTTTGTAATTAAGTGGAAAATTTGAACGGCTAGTACATGTTGGAATAGTAAAAAAGACTAGCTGTTTCTTTTCGTTTCAAGTCCCGTGTTCGGATTTCAAGGCAGACATTTGTCCAGATAGAGTCCTAGGTAGCTGATCTGTTCAACAGGGACCAGTGGAATGTTACTAAGAGAACAATCGTGAATGCTATTAGATCTTAAATAATTTATTTCTTGAATTGTTGTATTTTAGTATATTTTTTAAAAGTATTTTTTTGTAATAGAAATTTATTTTTATATTTATTAGGTATCGACATCGAGATTTTGATACCAGTTCCGGCATCGAAAATAATTTTGGTATCCATATGTTATTAGTCCAATGTATGAGCCACTATCTTGCTTTACTCTTCAGAAGTCGAGTATCCGATTGGACATATTTAAACCTTGCTCCAGCAGATCGGATATCTTCTTCCAGTGGTACTCCTCATGTTCTGGAGAGACGAAGATGATTAAAGGTAGTGGGAGGCTGGAAGTGGAAGTGGGAGAGGCATCCCGAACCACGTGGGCTCAGTCCCATCTCAGCAGTCCGCTGCTCGACGTTCGGTTCGAAACGACCATCAACGAACTATTACGATCGATTTGTTTTTATTTCGTAATTTTTTTTTTTTTTTTTTTTAATTTCTATTTTGCTAACTGTGTTCTGTTCATGGCTGCTGGCGTTCGTACTGAAATGTTATTAATTTCTTTATGTAAGTCTTAAATTATTTATTTTTCGCTCTGTAATCAAATTATGTGTTAGTGTTTTATTTATTTATTTTTTTTATATATAGGTTAGACGTGTCATTGCTTTACTGAAAATATAGGTAATGCCAATTATTTGACAGCATTTAGAATACTTTATAAACTCCCCGTCAAAAGTATCACAACACTTTGAAATATTTGAATTTTATATAAACGTATTTATTTCATAATAAAGAAAGGTTCTGAAGTCTATAATAAACATTCCTAAACTAGACATAAATAATTTTTATTAAAATAAATTACAATATTTCTTCCAATAAACGAAAAAATTAGAAAACTTACTTTTTTTTTACAATTTTAACTTCAAAATTTTTATTTATATTTAATAAGACATTTCCCCCTGTGGCTTGAATGACTACTTACACTAGTCTTGGCATACTCGTAACAAACAAAACGAATGATAAACATGGACTGAAGGAAATTTGAAAAAAAATAATCTAAAATCCCATCGTTTGTTATTAACTGGGAAAAATATTGATGTCGTTAATCCCTAATGGCTCACATTTAATAAATAATATTAATATGAATATAAACCAAGTATGGATTAATGTAAAAAACAGGACAATCTTGAGAACTATGGGTGTTGCAATACTTTTGACGGGAAGTTTTATGTACTATTTTGGTTTTTATGAATGAAATTGTTTGAAACTCAAGATTAAAATTTCAATATCAGTTTATAGTTATAGAATCGTCCAATAGGAATACAAGAAGTTATTATTTATACATATTTTTTCTTATGACAGCTTCATAAGATTCATAATCGTTTCACAACCAAGGCCAACAGTATTTATAATTTATTTTTTTATAAACGATTTAAAGCTAAAATATATACATGATGATGATTGTATTGTTGACTGTGAGTTTTTACTAAGGAGATGAATTTGTCAGGGGTGCAGCCAGGATGAATAAACACAGCCATTTTTTAAATGAAAAACTTATATTTTGGCGTGCCAACGTTTCGACCTGCCTTGCAGGGCTTCATCAGGGTGAAGTAGTCTAGATGAAGGCTTGACTAACATTGTTAGTTAGGCAGGTCGAAACGTTGGCACGCCAAAATATAAGTTTTTCATTTAAAAACTGGCTGTGTTTATTCATCCTGGCTGCACCCCTGACAAATTCATCTCCTTACTAAAATATATACATTTAAAAGAAAAAATATATAAAGAAAGATATATATATTTTCAATGTGTATTTATATAATAATTTTTCATTTATGGGTTCATGATAAATAAATTGAGGGATTCGTTGATTTATTCACACCTCTTCAATTACAAATAATCAGAAAATTTGCTAAATACATTAACATATAAATCATTGAACTAGCCATCAGAAAGATCGGAACCAATACATAGTTATTCAAACTTTTTTCTTTTAAAAAGAGGTCAATATTTTATCTCCTTTTTAACCTTTGGTAGCCATGTCTTGTATGAGTCTGTTAGGATTCTCATAAAGTTTGTATTGAATTATTTCGTATTTAGTTTTAATACGGTGCAGTGGGCCTGTGTGCAGAGTTTTTGTTGCGTAGCATGGAGATGATTCGCATTGTCTTTTGTAGTTTACCTGAGTTTTTCAGGCTAAAACAAGTAGATCCAAATCGGTTTTAGTAAGTGTATGTATTCTGTAAAGTGTCTTTTCAGTTAAGATTTGCGCAGTAGAGAGAACACTTATTTAAAGTAAGCCGCGTCAGTTTAACATGAGGTCCTGTGTCTTATATCGAAAATTACTCCGGTTAAGTTTTTACTGATTTTCTCTGTTGAATAGGTATATCTATGCTATTATCTAAAAAGACAATCCTTTTAGTGATCACTAACCACGAAAACTATTGAACCAATCTAAACCAAATTTTAACATATTTTTTGTAGTTCCAAAAACGTTTAGCAATAATAAAATCTGATGATTTTATGGTGTAATTTGCTGTCGAAAAAGCGATAATATGTGGATTACAGCGAAGTTTAAAAATTGACCTATTAATCTATGGCGAACGCCATTGTACATGAGAAATTACAAAGTTACAGTTTTATACAGAGCTTGAAATTGATAATAAAATTTACTAATACTCAAATAAATTACTAAAAAATATTTCAATATGTAATTATGACATATGGATCTTAGTGAAGTTTGAAAATCAAATACGTGATAAGCACCACTCCGCGATACAATGGTAAAACAACTAGACCCATCTGTAACAGATTTTAACTACATCATTTTCATGGTTCTTGGAGTATAAATAAAATAATAAAAATTTAAATGTACAACGTTCAGTGTCAGAATTAAAATTTTCCACACTGTCATATACTTTTATTGTTTGAAATTAAAATCCAACCGGATGAAACCTATTAAATTATTTCTGCCAAATTAAATGTATTGCCAAATAAAAATCTTGATCTTTTGCTATTCGATATTGTGTGTAAAAATATGATTCATGCCTTTAGTTGTAAGTACTGATAACGCAGTCCATTATCCGCAAGAGTTTCTTAATAGTCTCTGCTCATCTGGACTACCAACGCATACATGAAAATCTTAAATCCCCCCTTTTTTCTTTTTTAATTTTTATTCCTCAAGTGATTTAGACAAATATGCCATCCTTGAGAGTAAGCTAGAAAGATAAATCTATAAGAATTTACATTATAATAAACTAAAATATTTATAATAGTCGTTAATGTAAAAATAGATTACTAATTAGTAATCTAAAATATATAAAAAATAAATTATGAATGAAATACGAACAATTATAAACAATAATATAAAATTATTTGCTTTTGAGCCATAAGTGGTTGCGTAATTGAAGAAAAATGAAATTTTGGTTGGACAAAATTTTACATATTTTTTATTGCTACGTGTTTTTTCATTGTTTGTTCATTTTCCAAAGGTTAAAGCTGTCTCGAAATGTCAATGACTTTAATTTCATGAAGCCTATGTTGAATCAATGACTCTTGTGAGCATATATCGTCTGGGTAGATATCTGTTTGAGAGTTAATGTCAAGTGGGATATCATGTGTACAGTTGTAAAAACAACTAATATTGAGATAAATTTTATTCTGGTACTGATTTTCCTTTAAAAATCACACAAAGACACAGGTCATAGGGCAATAGTCGGGCTATGATAATTGGTTGTGATGGGAAAAAAATAAATTAAAAAAACTTAATAAGTAAAAATTAATCAAATAAGGAGGCATAACATGCTCATGCATCATTATATAGTTGTTAAGAAAATTGATATTTGAGAAGTCGAAGAAATATATGGTATTTAAAGGAAGTTAGACATTTTTTTTCCTCTATCCTCTTAAGGTTCTTTATTTATGTTTATGTTGAATCTCGTTCCCGATCATTAAATGGGTTCATAAAGTAAAATGTTTTGTTCATTAGTTAAAAATAAATCATAAGTAATTTACAAAATTCAAATATTCATTTGAAATTCTTTATCAGTTATGAGAAACAATGTTTTATGGATGAATTGTTATATTTTACCTTGGGATTATTCTGAAGGTTAGCCCGCAGTTTAAATTTTCTTTACACAATAAACATAAACATCACTTTTATCATTTAAACTTAAATTTCTAATGTTCTTTTTAAATTGTAAAAACTCGTCTATATTGTTATAATGAGGGACTATTTAGACATAGAGAGTTGAGCATTTGGCTCCTTTAAGTATCCGCATGTTCTCGCATCCAATCCTAACAATACAAAATCCTTCAAAAAATCCTTAATGCTCCTTATTAAGGAGCTTATGAACTTAACTCCTTATGTACTTCATGAACTTAACCATAAAGGTCTTAATGTTCCATACGTAGCTGGTTTGGCCTTATCCCGATTCTTATCCTTTCATAACAAACTCCTTAAATATTTAAATCTAATAGACCCTCAACTTGCTTCCCTATCGATTCCCAAGAACCTTCCGAGGTATTTGAAAAGAAGATGGCCTCGGTATCATCTAATATAGAACTTTTACTGAATAAATAAAAAAAAAAAAAAAGAAGAAGAATTTTAAATTATAAAATCAAACCAAATTTTAAATTGATTAAATATAATGCACTATTTCTTGTTTTAGAGCCTTGCTATTCAGTTTATAAACTAAAATTCAAAAAACTCAATTTCTCCCATACTAGCAAAAACAATAGATCATGGGCATGTCTATCTATGATCCACTGCTTTTCCCAATTCGAATTTTAGAATTAAAATAATAAAATTACCTGAATTAATAATTAACTTAAATTAACAATTATTAATTATTCGAAATAAAACAAAGTTGAGGGGGTTTGATAGGGGTTTGAAACGTGACCTTTTATATTCAAATCTATTAAAAATTTTACGCATTAAATGTTTTATATTTTTTTTTTTTTTTTTTTCATTTTCAATTCGAGCAGCACCCACAGAGCTAGAGCGTTACATTTTTGAGGGTGAAAAAAACTTTACAAGGTGATTTTTTTTTTTTTTTTTGTTTAAACCAATATAAATCCAAATGGTAGGTCCTAAAACTTACAAAAAAACAAAAACAATATATACCTCCGTCCAAAAGACAACCGTTTCAAAATATTTTTGAATTAATTATTAACAACTATTCATATTTTAATTATTAAAATATGTACTACATTAATATTATAAGTAGTACGATTGCATTTTTAATGTTTCTCTTGTTGCAATTTTAATTGTTATATTTATTTTATTGCAAGAGATTTTGGGTGGGATCAGTCAAAAATTATTTAGGCAAAGTTAACTAAAAATAATTTATTTTATTTGCCAACGTTTACGAGTAAATCTTTGATGGCGGTCATTAGGGGCAAAACTAAGAAATGCCGAAAAAAGAGATAAAAAAAGAGAGGAAAGGAAAAAATATATATATTTTAAAAAAATGAAACTAAAAAGGAATAAAATAAATTGAAAAATAACGGAGTTAATAAAACAATTTGAAGTAATCTGAAAAATTTTCGATAAATTATTTTATTGTTTCAAAGTTTCCTTTGAATATTATATTGGCTCAGGCCAATCACAAAGTTCTATTCAAAGACTTTAATTTCGAAATGTAACCATTGTCGATTTGTTCTATTCGGTCGGTAATCATCCGTTTCTAGATTGGCCATGAAAACTCAAAGGCCATTGAATAACATTGAAGTTCTTCACTAATCACCTGGCTAATCTGAGGTTGCCTCTTTTAAGATCCTTGGATTATTTTATACGAATCCGTGGATTAAAACTGGAATGTATTTCCTTTAAATCTCTTAGCTTTGCAAAAATATATTATATTAATCTAAAAATTGACGTTTCATGGAAAAAAATTGTTATTATTAATTTTAGAAAATTCTGTAAAACGTATTAGATAAAATGAGCTAAAAAATATGATTATGAACAATATAATATTTTCTAAAGTTAATATTGATAAAATATTGAACTATACATAACTATGCTAGAAGAGAAATATTTTTTTCATTTTATTTACATTTCTCATTTTTTGTATAATTTACATAAACCATTTTAAACACAGAGTTAATTTTTTTCAATTAAATAATGAATATCACTAAAATTTTTATAATTTTTAACAAATCTGTAATATGCATTTCAAATTAACTTATTAGGAAACTGAATGGTTTGTCCGATGTAGTAAAAACCTTTTTATCTCTTGTGGTTAAATAAGTAACCCAATCATTTAAAAAAAAAAAGAAAAAAAAAAAAAAGAGAAAAAAAAAAAACTTTGGCATGGTTCCATTTGAAGCTGTGAATAAGCGAATCAGATTACGAGAATGTTTCTGGATTTCTTCCGCTCCAAAGCATTTTTCAAAATACTTCATTTTACTTTGTTATCACAAATAAAAACGTTTCTCAGTATTTTGAAGCCTGCTAATCAATACAGATCACTATATAATATTACCAAAAAAAAAAGTACTTCTCAATTTCAGGGATATGTTTTTTTTATATAATGCCTTGGCAATAGCTTAGTCTGTTGGGCTTTTGAATCTACCAATCTTTGTATCACATCCGAATCAAGTTTTGATTACACTTCAAAATCGTTCCCAATCTTTTTCCTTCTTCAGATTAATTTACATAACCAATTAAATTAAATTTAAATAACAATTAAAGATGATTCTAAACAAGCAAAGTTGAGAGAAAATAGGGGTTTGACTTTTACCACACGATTCTCACGTTGAAGAAGTAAAATAAAATTAGAATAGACAACTTTCACGCCCAAACATAACATATGACCTCCAGTTCAAATAAACAATACACCTATTCATAAAGCATAACTTTTCTTAAGGTTCAATTGTGAAACTGAAACGCCTCAGTTAGAGCAAGGTTACTCTCCGCCTGTCTTGTACGTGGATTATATCGCGTTTTAAAATTATCACCGATTGAGTGATAAAGGATAACTTGGATTCTTTGATATTTGACTCATTCCCATTCAAAGTCTCACTTACTCAATTTTTTTTTAATTCGAATTTGAAAATAATTTTAAAAACCTAAATATATTTTTTTTAATTATTAAAAAAACCGTTTTTATTATTTAAAAATTTCGTTGAATTTAATTTTTTTTATTTTTTTATTACGCAATATAAGCCCATAACTCAACCAATCTGTAAAAATAAGGTATCTTTATTTGATTTCAAACTCTTGAAATTGAAATTGATGTGAAATTCTTGACCCAGAAATTCATCTTAATATACGCCTTACGATCTTTAGGAGCTTTCCCAGGCTTGAGAGTTTCCACGCCATACAAAATCACTGGCCTTCCATACTATTGTAGTGCATTATTCTAGCTTTGTTAGACTAAAATATTTAAGTTTATTTAAATAATAAATAATCTCAATGTATAAATAGCCCATAAAATTCTAAAGTATACGATGTATGAAACAAGCTATATTCGTGGTAGGTATAAAATATTAGCATACGTGGCTTCCAGATGGGCTTGTAGATTATTTTAATGCTAAAGAATTGAAAATAATTTTATCTAAAGTTAGTCCAACCCATTTGGAATTATTTATAAAAGGTTTATCGTTCAGTCAGCAAAAATTTACATATACGAACACTGACGTCATGACCTCTATGGTACATAAGAATTATAACACTGCATACAGACAAAGACTTACCCACTATACCAAGTTATATCATAAACATAATGAGGATTATGTTCATATCACGCCGACCTATTGACAATCCCAATAAACCCATACCAAACCTACCCACAAAATATGCTCCCGACACTACATACCTTAGGCTTAAAAAGGAGTTGGATGAGAGATCTCCTTAAATAACAAATAACCGGAAATGGAGTTTGGAGTAGGTACTAATGGGTGTTGGTATCCCTTATCTTCTTATTTAATACAGATTCGTCAAATTCGCTGGTTGTGTTTATCTTGACGCTAGTGACAGCTTGACCTCTTTAGACCTATAGTATATCCCTGAAATAAATGCTTTATATTGTTTCTATCTTAGGTTTATTATGTTCAAGATATAATAATAATATTAAATAAGTTAGAATTGATAATATGGCGATATAAGTAAGGGAGCCAAGGTTGTTGCGGTGCCGGTGCCTGCCAAATCAGGACTATATCCTTTTACGACAGCCCGTTCCCAGGACTTCGTCCTGTTTTAAGGTTGCATATATTTCTTTGCCCGTTAGTGACCTTTTTTTTAATATTAAATCGTTTTTCTTTTGTTTAATATATGAGATAGAATTGATACATATATATATATATATATATATATATATATATATATATATATATATATATATATATATATATGTGTGTGTGTGTGTGTGTCAATTATACAATATCAATCAATCAATCAATATCAATAATATAATAAAATAATACATATATATTATTATATTCTAAGGCATTAAGTTAATATTCATTAGGTATATGTATATATTATATGTGTATAACTTAATGCCTTAGAATATAATAATGATTATTTCTTGTTTAGAATTCTTCTCTCCACTAAAATGACCCCTGCATCTTTACTAGAGGGATTTAAAATAAGCTGCGTTTTCGTTATGCTATCGCTGTATCACTCAAAGAGGAAACGCTAGCAGAATTATTTTCAACCTTGACTCACGGACTGAATCAACAAACTATTTATGTGTTATTTGCAACGTATAGTTGAAAAAAATAAAAGAAGAAATATCTCAGAACTATTTAGTTTTCCCTAGTTCCTCCTTATCTAGGCCGCAATCATAGCAAGAAGCATTTCTAGAAATCTATTAAACTAATTGCTTGTGTAGTTTCCCATTGGGAATAAAATCATGAGATCTTTGAACCTCCATTAGACTCAGGAAACTTGAATATATACTTATATTCCATTATATTATTATGAAATGAAAATAGATTTTATTATGCAACTAAATAATATAAGCAATTAAACAATAAATAGATACACATTGTCTTCTTGCATAAGCCTTCCTCTGGTTGTAATGGTCTTACACTTCTTAATCATATTATTAAAAAAATATTTAAATATGTGAAATAAGTATTCCTGTGAAGTAAGTATATGGTTAGCACCATTCCGAGGTAGAGTTTACAATGGTGAAACTACTGAACTGTCAGTAACAAATTTCAATTAAATCATTTCCACTGTTTCAGGAAGGCTTAGCAATAATAAAAATTTAAACATACAATGTTGAGCGGCAGAAACGAGGTTTGCCATATTGTTTTATACCTTTAAGGTTATAAATTAAAATACAACCAGATGAAATTAATTAAATTATTTCTGCCAAATCGAAATGCCGTTCCTTTGCTTTTATTGTGTGTGATTCATGAGCCTATAGCTGCAAGCAATGATAACGCAGTCCATTATCTGCGAGGGTTTCTTATTAGTGTATGTCCATCTGGATTACCCACTCATACATTAAAATTAAAAATAGGATGAACAATTTCTTTAGTCTTCAAACACCTAATCAGTGCTTATTGCATACTTCAATAAAAGATTTTTATCGATAAACAAATATAACTTCATTTCTTTCTTATGAGTTCTTTACGTATGAGAGCGGTAGAAGCCATAACGGATGATACTAGTTAAATATACTCGTAAATCATCTAGCAATATATATCTGTCTGAATGTAATATGTTACAGACTACTTCAACATTTACTAGACAAATGTACAAAGCTCCCAATTAATTAAAAAAGGCTCATATACATGACTATGATTAGACCTATTTGGACGTACAGAGTTGAGCTTTGGGGCTCCACTAAACCATCCAATCCATCTCGTATTCAATCCTTACAATCCAAAATCCTTCGAAAAATCCTCAATGCTCCTTACTTTGTCACCAATAAACCTATCCATAAAGACCTCAATGTTCCATAAGCTGCTGAATTAGGCCACACCTGATACCTATCCTTTCATATTAAGCTCCATAATTACTCAAATCCGTTAGTTTCTCAACTTGCTTCCCACTCCATTCCTGATAATACTCCGAGGCGTCTTAAACGAAGATGGCCTAGAGACCTTGTGTAGAATTTTTAATTAAGTGCTACTGATGAGTAGTTCTTTTCAAGTTTTAACATGTTATTATAATCGTTGTCAATACATTTACTTGATGTAGATTGTTCAGATTACGAGAGATCTCTCTGCATTTTTCCCCCTGTAATCTGTAGTCTAGGAAGTATCACTCGATTTTTTTAATTAAAAAATAAAATAAAATAACAAGAAATGAAATGATCAAATTATATTTCTTGATTACGAGTTAATGTTTATAAAATTTGGTTTGAAAGAAAAACTCATCAAAAATAATTTGCTGACTGCGGTATAGCCCGAACTTTTCCGAAGTTCATAAAAAATGCAGCCAAGAACCTCCGCATTATGGTGCCGTCTCACTGAACATTAAAACTTTTGACTTGTCTTTGTTACTCGTCTCATTTTTTTTTCTATGTTCTTCGATAAGTTCTTCTGAAGTTTCTGTTTTTTATTTTAGTATTTCCTTGGAGAATAAGTGCTGGTAGCATCTTGCGTATTTGATTAACAGCGTCCTTTGAGAACTTGCGTATTTATTTTTAGAACGACGTGCAATAGATTATCGAGTGATAGTCCGGTCGGTACGACATATAAGGATGTAGCCATATAGACATTGTTTTTTTTTTTCTTGATTCAGAACCCGGTGTTATATTATATATTTAGGACCTTTTATTGCAAAATGTCATTGGGAAATTATGGAACGTATATCGTACATTTCTTATAGTATTACTTCTATATCATGACCTAAAATCTTGAGTTAAAAGAACTAAAAATAAAAAAAATAAAAACTGTAATCTTACATCCCATCAAGGGAAACCCACTGAACTCTCTTGGGTTCAGTACTTGGGTAAGAATATACTGTTACTGAGCTAACTGTTGTGAAGGCATCATGCACAACCGCCTTTTTTGTCCCTTGGTTATAGGTTACCCACTTTATATAGGCTGGGTGCACCCCAGCCGGACTCGAACTCTGGTCCGAAGGCCTGGCACACTACCCCTCCTTCATTCATAATATAGTAAGATGATTGTAACGAGACAGAGTGTATAATATATATTTTAAAAGTTGCAATAAATACAGCATTTAAATATATATATATATATTTGAAGTATTAAATTACGTGTTGAACATCAACAATTTTTTAATCTATTTTATCCCCCAAAATATTTCATTTTAAAAACTCCCAATGATCTATAAAAAAAAGTGTAATAATAATTTATCTTGAATGTCTTAAAACAGTGATGTGTCGGTACCGAATATTTTCGAATCTCGATACCTGTACTGAAATCAAAAAATCGATTCTCGATTTTCGCTACCGATATCTCAAATTATATTAAAATTAAAAATTGAATGTCCGATTATGCTTTTACGTAGTCTTTAACCACCTGATCTGTTAAAAATTACTTTAGTCTTCACCAAGTTAAAAATTACTGCTATGAGTGATAATATCATTGAAGAAATAATGCTAAATTGCATGATTTAATATAAGATTTTTATCGATACACAAATTATCAATTAAAATTATCTATGTTTTTAACTTGTGCTAGCTGGCGAAGCCGCGACGGGGTATGCTAGTTTTATATATTAGTTTATTTTTTTTATTTATTATTTTTTAATGTGTAACTTTTCTTATTTTATTACCAAACACAAACATAAACATAAATCACAAAATTATCTTTATGTTTGAAATTTAATTGAATATTATGTTATATTTAATAAAAGAAATATTTCTGTTCTAGTTTCCGCTACGTGATCTTTAAAACTTTATGTTGCCGAGAAGTTATTGTTTCCGTCACGTTTAAAGCTTTCATTACCTTGTCCTTCAGTGATGGAATTTTATACTACAATTAGGGCCATGAAAAAAACTTTTAACTCTATTTTCAATAGATTCTCGTCAAGTAGTGATAGAAATAGTGATTATCCTGTGCATGGAACATTATATTTCATCTTGTT
Organism: Euschistus heros; assembly: GCA_003667255.2. NCBI lineage: Eukaryota > Metazoa > Arthropoda > Insecta > Hemiptera > Pentatomidae > Euschistus > Euschistus heros. The sequence goes on from RCWM02000295.1 coordinate 1,388,996, forward strand.
TTACTCTTCTACAGTAATGCTGAATGGGGGCTGTGCATTTTGATTTAATATTAATTGTTTGTTTGTTGGGTCTTAAGGTCCCTTTTGGTTAGGTTATTCTACAGGCTATGACAATTTTCCAGCAAGAGTAGGAAGTTGGAGATCTCTGCCATAGAATTTAATATTTATTGATATTTAAAACGGTAAATACATAAGAGTAAAAAAAAAAAAAAAAATGATTCAATGTGAGGTTTTATGAATTTGATGTAACATACCAGTAATGTGTAAAGCAATCCCTATGGAAGGTCTGTCTTAGAAGATTTCGAGGCTATTTTCTTTTCATATGCCTCCGTGGGCTATTGAAAATGGAGTTTACTATATGTTTCTGTTGGTCGTGGATTTTGATATATTTTACATGCACCAAGATTATAACATAGTACATGAATCTTTTGTATTTTAGCATTGAGATTATTTAAAACAATTTATTATGGCATAAAATTAAATTTATATGATAAATGCTACTAACAATATCTAAAATAGAAAATGTAACAATCCTAAAATACCATTAAAAATGAAAAAAATTAAAAACGCCAAAGGGGCTGAATCAAACCTTCCGATTCTTCTTGTATCCAACCCGTACAAATCAAAATCGAAAAATCCTCAATGCTCCTTACTTTGTCACAAATAAACTTTTCTATCTTAATGTTTTATATGTGGCTGATTTAACCCTAACCATAATAAAGTCCATGACCACTTAAACCCACTAGTCTTTCAACATTCTTTCCGTTCTATTTCTATTTGAATGATATTTTTATTTGTATATTCCAATATCCAATATTCGAAACCAAAACTTATAATCCATGGATAACTTATAATCATGATCCTTTATAAAATCCTCAATGCTCCTTATTATGTCACAAATAAACTTATCCACAATGATTTAAACGTCCAATATAGTCACTTAATTGGGCCAAACCAGATACCTATCTTTCCATGATAATCTGAAAAGAAAATGAACACGAGACCTTCTCATGCAGAACTTTTACAGAAGTGCTACCAATGAGTAGTTGTTTTTTTCAAGTTATTGACATGTTATTATTATCATTTTCCAATACATTTACTAGTTGAATATATTCTAAGCAATTGCTAATATCAATAAGTTGATAAAAGAAAACGTCAAAACAAACGATACATCTTCAGGTAATCTTCAAGACGTTCCAACCAGGTTCTTAGAAATTTTTTTTCAATGTTTGTAACTTTTGAACGAACCCTTTTCGGAAACCGCCCGGACGCCAACTTATAAAATTATGATACTTATCGATAGTACTTTTTTGGCGGTAGTACAGTCCCATCCTAAAGAATGTTGTTAAACGTTTGTGGTTTTTCTCGGGCGCAGTGTAGCAATTCGTTTTAGTTAAAAATAAAAAAAGATTAATAAATTATTCAACTCTTGTATTTTCTTTATTATTCAGATCAGTTTGGCTATTGTACTCGGTAAAGAGTTGCGAATGATGGCAAAATTATGTTCTATTGGGGCCAAGGCTGTAATGGTCGTATACAGGGTCACTTTTACTTTCGGCTGTTATTATAAATATGAATATATGAATATATAAGGTTCGACGCCGATATCCTTCTTAAACGGCTATATTTGAAATGAACATTTTTGTTAGTGATGTCAACGTTTACTAAGCAAGATGATTGAAGGTGAATCAGCTGTTGTTTTTCTTCTGATGTTGCGGTACATTGCTTGGCTCTTCTACAGTACTAATCGTTCGGTGTCCTTATATATCCATGTATATATATATATATATATATATATATATATATATATATATATATATTTTAAGTTTCATAGGGAAGTGATAGAAATGCATTCCACATATTTCTACCTTAGATATGAATCTATGAAAGGAACCAATTTGTGAAAATGACGCATTACTGGTCTACCATTTGCGTCGACACAACGCACCGGATATTATAATATCGTTTGAGTGATTCAATGACCAGTGTACAGTAGAGAACAAAAGATAGCGGTCAACTCGCACGTCAGAAAATAACTTTCATTTTATTTATCTTTTTTTTAATATTTACTAAATTAATGTATTTCTAATGCAATCTTTAAAACCCAAATATCCTTCGTATATTTATGGCATCCTTGTCCTCCGTTCTTCCATTCATTACTAGATCTCATTGAACTGCCTTTTTTTGGAATTCCTTACCCATTTCAATTCGAAGTTATTCCTTTCTCACTCCCATTAAACACCATTTTTTCACTTACCTGGTAGCTTAGTGGTCAAGGCACTTGTCGAGTCCGAATAAAGGCAGAATATTTATTTCCTATTTTTTCGGCCGTGGTTCCAATTAGAGATCGGGACTCATTTACCTAGCTTCAATAATATGGGTACCCTTAATTGGGGTAAAACCTGGAGGTTGACCGAGTATTCTGGCCAAATCTCCTCCTTTCACGACCGTTGGCCTAGTAACAGTTTGCATAATAACTGAATCCGAGTCCCTTCATGGTTTGTAGGACTGCTTATTTATCCACCTCCTGAAAATGTAATTTTCCGAAATTATTTTATCAAATATGTACTCATTTTATATTTGTAAATATGTACCTAGTTTATATTATACAGACGTTGCTGTCTGAAGTGTACGCGTCCAGACAATAATTTCTCTTGTAAATTCATGTTGTGTTATTCTTTGGGGACAAAGTGTCTTCAGAATAAAGTGATTTTTTTTTTCATTAATTGATGATAGATAAAGGGTTCTTATAAGAACTTAAACTTTTAGGGCCTATTTATTTTTATTAAAAATGATTATTAAAAATTAATTTTATTATTTGACACAAAGCTTATTTTAAAACTTAATGCAGTTGGTTTAAAAATGTTTTCTGTTATTAAGAATCTTAGGTAATGGACAGTCGTGGATAAATTATCAATAAACCAGGCGGTTTGTTTTTTAAGGCACTATTAGTCAGTCCTGTCACGCACTGTTTTGTTTTACGATGCTCCAATAATTGATACTGTACGTAATATAAATGTATATATTTATATCGTATACTAAGATATTACGGCTTCAATAAAGACGACAGAATACGATCACATATTTATAAGAGCCGGTAGAGGCAGGAAGCGCTGTAAGTTGGCCTTCAGCTAATCGATTCTGTTCGTAGTAGAGATGCAGAGAGGAACGACTCTTTAAAGAATGTTGCCAATACCCCTCTCCCCGAAGATGATAAGGATGATAAGGTGACCTTGAAGCCGGTTGGCCCAGTTAGGAGCAGCTTCCTCCGGCAATCTAACGGCACTCCCGCCGGGTCGATACTCCTGTGGGGGGCTACTTCGGGGCCGGTCCTGAAGGAGGTTCTTACCTCCTATTACGTCCTAATTATTATGTGGTTATCTCAGCGGAATGGAATTTGGCCGTAAAACGAATCTCGAATCTTTTGAATCACGAATGTTACTTGAGAAAGCTTCGTTTGAAAAAAAAAAAAAAATCCTGCCAACCAGTCCTATATGATAAAATCCTATTACCCAGATTTGACTCTGTGCGAACATTTAACATAGTCAACGTCGACGACTCACGTGGAACCGACAAAATAATTAAAAGAGAAGAACTTACCGGAATATTAAGTGAACTACGCCAAATAGGCTAATTTCATTATTTTCTGTCAAACATTAATACTGCTAAGTGCTAAACATATACCTTTTAAATTAACAATCTGCTCACCTGCGAGATTTTACCCTAATTAACGATACCCAATTTATAGAGGCTGGCTGATCTCCAGAAGGTTCACACGACCTACTTTCTGTAAGAACTTCTTCCCATTGTATAACTGAAATAATATCAGATACATAGCTTTTGAAAGACTTTGAATGAGGTGCTATTCGAAGTCTAATATCGAATGTTAAATATTCATTATTAGTTTCGAAAATATACATACAATTTTTCTATACATCAGATCTTTGCTACTTTGATTTTTTTGTTGAACTTTGTGGTAGGTTGAATCAATTATTATTATCATTTTATTGTTGTTGTGGATGTCGCTTTGCGCTTACTCTAATACTCCTTCGCTCTCTCCGATATTGCCTTTCTTCTCTCCTCTGACACTGCAGTGCCTCTTCTAGCTTTAGGTCGTTCTTGAAATCTTTTATTTTCACGTTTTAACAATTTTCCTTAATTGCACAGTGTTCTTAATTATATTATCTGTAATATTAAATTCATTAAAATCAATTCGAACTTGTTTGAACCAGTTACAGTTTGTGCTACATTGATTATATATATTAATTTTTAAGACAAAAAATCCAACATTTTGATGCTCACCTAAAGATTCTAAATTATACCAGGACCTAGAGCATACTAGAAAGTAAATAGATTGTACATTACATCGATTGTGCATATAGATGGGCTTTAGTTTTTCCCTATGACTGGTTGGTTTTTATGTTTCTACTAAAACCAACAAATAAAATAGATACAAATCTATCTAAAATATTTATCTAGTTATTTAAAGAAAAATCTGGATTGCCTATGCTCCTAGATAGAATCATGCTGTAAAAATATTTTATTACTTGAACAAGATGAGTCGACAGTAGAGTGGAGTCCAAACAGAGCGCGGTAATGTGGCAACATCCGGCACTTGTTCCTCAGAGCTCGCGGCTAATTTCCTAACTCACCGGAGCGGCGAGGTTCCTCTTTGTCTTTGTCTTATTGTACGGTGTTCAGTCTGCAGTTTCCGCTCTTTTGTCACTCCTTCCCTATATCTTTATATTTTAATTATTTTTTTTAGTAACTATGCAACGCAATTTATTTCAAAAATGAATAAATAATAGATTAACAATAATAAAAAAAAAAAAAAAAAAAATAGGAAAAGGTTTAGTTGTTATCACTAGTGTATAAATGTAGAACGGTGATGACTTCGCCGATACAGATATAATAGGGATTGAATTTGATTACGTCGAGCAAGTATATATTTAGGAAAAATTTAATTTAAAGGAAATGAAAAAGCTTATTAATTCTTAATCGAAAAAAACAACTATTCAATTAGTTCTATCCAACCTATTTTCCCGAAATATTAAAATTAAGACATCCAAGACTATCGTCCTTCCTACAGTCTTTACGGATGCGAAAAGAGGTCACTTAAGTAAAGCGAAGAACAACACTTTTTTTTTTTATTGTGTTAATTATATGAAAAAAAAAACAACAATTTATAAGGCAACAGAATATGGAATTTATGGAAATATATCCGGTGGGAATACTTTAGGCGAGCTAAAATGAACATGTGAAGTAGTGGGATTTAATACGACCGAATTCCATAAAATATAATCAGAATTAAACAGTTTGGTAAACGTTCGAGTAGACTACTAGATAAGTAGCAGAGACCTAGATGGGAAAACTTTTCAGGGCATATTCTTTGCGCTTGGGTTTCGATGAGGTGGGCTGAAGAGAGATGTGTAGTCAGAGGCTGATGGTGTTTGTTGGTTTCACTTTGTCTTTTTTAAGTTTATTAAAAAAAAAAATGAATAGAAATAATTATTGGGTTGCCCAGAAATATTATTAAAATAAAAGTATTATAAAAATAATTGGAAACATTTTTAATCCTCAGACATTCCTTAAACATCTTCATTCCTCTCAGACATTTTACCAACGTTCTGGCACTTCTAATAAGAATTTTGAATTTTTATCATTAACCATTTCTAATTTCCATTAACTTTTGGTCAACACATTTTTTTAAAGAAGTGGTCTAGGTCCTTAAAATTATGTTATCTTGGAAGTCTAGAGAAAAGGGGTTTGAGTTGAGGTAGAAACTGATAACAAAGCTTCAACAAATTTAGAACCACTAAATTTTTCACGATTTTTTTACATGGAATATGTTTAACCGGTGACCTAGTTGATCAAAAGCGATACTAGTAGTTTGATAGATTGATATTAGGAGAGTAGGAGCAGTTAGAAGCTGAACTTTACTTATAGGACTTTTAACTAGGGAGCAGGTTCTAATGAGTGAGCTCCTTTTGTCTGTTTCTCCTAATAAGAAATTTAAAAAATTTACCTGGATTTGACCAATCTTGCTCGATCCCTCTCGGCTCTCCAAAATTTTGGTTTTAATATAAAAAGTCACATTTCAAACCTTTATTATAAAGTGAAGGAGCTTTTTTGACGCGATCTAGCTCAGTGGTGCTGCTTGGATCGATAATGTAACGTTAAATTTAATGGAGAATACTTTTGGTTATATAACATTGGGCGCTATGATCTACCGTTAAGGAGCTATATTGGTTTGAATAAAAAAAGTCACCTTTGAAACAAGCTATTTCCTATTTCCTATGCTCAAATGAGCTCATACTCCGTATCAATTTTGTTGTTTATATTTTAATTAAATAATGCATCCGTCTGAGACTTTGTTCTCAAATTCATTTCTTAAATATATAGATATTATATACATTAAAAACAATTATTCTGATTTATTTATTTTTCCCTAACCTCTGTAATTCTAATTTATCGCATTAACGAACACGGCTTTATGTTTGTATTCTTTATTTAAATTATTTACTGACAACAATTCGAATGAAACCCGTTTTGTTATCCCAGCTTACAATCTTGCTAGTATCTGATTATAGGTAATTTCACGGCTGTCAACTATTAAATTATACATTAGGAATTTCAATAAATAATAATTAAATAATTGTTGAGAAGACAATCCACGAATCCTGACCAGCTGCCCAGAGCCGTTGGCTCCTTGCTATATGCAGCTCTGACCTCATGCAATTTGTTAATCCTCTGAATTGTCCTTCCTACTTCTCTTTCTCTTTGCGTCATCGTCTGCTGTTATTGCCCATTATATGCTTTGTGGTTGTTTTTATTATCGTGTAATTTTATATATTTTATCATAATACTTTGAAGTAGTTGGGTGTACTTATGCAAGATATTAAATGCTGAATAGTAATTCTTTAATTAACATAATTTCTCAAATGCTTCTGTTCAGATCTAAGTTCTAAAAAAAAACTGAACAATAAAATACGTGTAGATAAAAATCATTTGATGATTAGAACTGTAGTCCTCCACATTGGCCAGGTGACCGCGGATAAATAGATTCCAAGGATAGTAAGCAAATTAGCCAAGAAAAAAATATAAATATACTCAAATATTTGTGGAATAATTTAAATTTACAATAAAAGGCTTGTAGCAGTATTAGCAGTAGCTCTCCGAGGGGGATCTTATTTTTGTTATCTATTTATTTTTTATTATTATTATGTTGGGCTTGACATCCTTATGTAATCTAACTAGGGGAGGAAGGGCGGGTTATCCTACAGGTTAGCAAACTATAAGATTCATAGTTTCATAGCAAGACGATAAACGCAAAAGTCAGGCTGGGTTAGGAAGAGGAATTATTATTTGTATGGCCGTTTTATCTACTTTTTTGAGAAAGCCTTTCATCTAAGGTAGGCTAGTAAACAAATTATTCAATAAAATAAAAAATAAAAAAATTGGAAATTGGATTTAGCTGATTTCGGGATTCCACCCCCCTCCCACCCATTGAATTAATACTTATTTTTATTTAATAAAAACATAATACTTATTATGTATGTTATAATAATATACATAAGTAAAATCAAAAGAGTTTACAGCTTGAAAAAAATCACTGATTTTCTATCGTTTAAATACCGACATTTTTTCTGCCGCCGCATGATCTATCTGTTACTTCAGCTCCGGCTTCCAAATTTTGAAGTCTCTTCGCCAGGAAGTTAGTGGAAATAAAAACTAATGTCTTGTTTGGCAAATGAACGTTTTGTGACAATAAAAATACTCTATCAAATGAAATTAAAAAAAAAAAAGCACGGTTGATCGAGACTCAGCTAATCTAGCTCCAGTTAGTTATAAATAAATAATAATAAAAAATATATATATATATATTGCCAGAAAACCGGATAATCGAGAGCTTTTAAAATTTTAGTCCCTCTCTATTAACCTTTTTCTTTTCTTTTAATGTATTTTTAAAGCTCATTGCAGAAACTTGAAACAAACTGCTTTTTTTTTTTTTTAACTTACACACTTTTTTAGCTATTTGTTTCAGGTATTACATTACATACTTAAAACAGTATTTTATTTTCGAGGACGTGTGGTCTGACAGAGATTCAAGCAAACTAATGCCAGACTCAACAGTCCATCAAGCTTCCTAAAATATGAGCTCGCTATCTCAGATCGCTGCCAGGTTTTAAATGCCCCAAAGTGATTGAACTCATAAACCCTTTTCTTAGTTTGCCTTTTGTTTATTGACAGAAAATAAAAGACAAACTAACAACTTTTACCTATATAAAAATTTCATTACGTACACTTGAGGTAAACATGATGATTTAGAAGGATCAACACAATTAGGATTGATGAATTAATTGCCACTTCTATTGGAATTATTTTTATTTAAAAATTAATTTCGAATATTAAACATTTATCATCATTTCCAATAACATACAAAATCTCAGAACTTTGCAGCATAGATTGTGTATATTAATTTTTTTAAATGCGAGGCATTAAATAAAGATTATATTTTATTTACTTATTTTTTTTTAGGAACTATGTATTGAAAATAAATTACTTATAGGCCGAACCAGGATAATAATTACATAGGCACGTGTCTGGATACACATCTCACATGACACAATAACTAATAAGCAGGAATCTATAAACACATGTTATAGTCCAGCCAAAATAGGAAAATCAGAGGAACTAAAAATACTAGTTCCAATTTTTTCAGGAATGTGTTGGGAATGGTCCCCGTAACAAGAACAAATTAAGTCGTATAAGGAGTCTATTAGTAAATTTTACGAGCTTCTAGATGGAAAAAATAAGTTATCGATCGAACAAACAGTTTCGGAGTTATAAGTGTTTTCGCTGAGAAATGCTTGGCAAAGGGTTTAAACGCGTCAGTTTTAAAAACGCACACGATTACGTCATTTCCCGCTAAGGCTTATCATCTGCTGAGTGTAATTTAGCAGTTGTATAAATTTCAGCTGTTTATGTTTCCGTTGAATGGAACATCAAAATTTAATTGGGAAATCAAGGTTGTTCGTTGAAATCTTTATTGTCATTTACGTCTTGTTGTAAGTTGCGACGTATTCAAAATAGATGAATATACGATACATATATTATTCTAGGGAATTTAATGCCGTATGTATTTTATCCTGACGACTCTCCTCTAAAATCAAGAAGTGAGAATCTAAAAGACAAAAATATCCAAAAAACATGAGTGAAAAACAATTTTTTCAAAAATTAAAACTTTTTCGGAGCCGGTAGCAGGAACGCGGTACAGTGTTTCGTAAACACGTATGAAACCAAACTTGTAGCCCATTAAATAAGCTTTAATTTTGTAAAAAAAAATTTCAATAAAATGCACCGTTTTGGAGTTATAAACGAAAAACTTAAAAATGGAACATTTAATGCCCCCCCCCCCACCAGCGGCACTGGGATTTGGAGGGAATTTATTTGTTCTTGTTAAGGGACCATCCCCTACACATTCCTGAAAAAATTGGAACTAGTATTTTTAGTTCCTCTGATTGACCATTTTTCGTTTAGACTGATCGGACTATTAAAATTGTGAACGAGATAAATAGTAGGGAAAACTAAAAAACCTACACAATGAAACAAACAATACTATTTCGAGTAACAATAATAAATTATAATTGAATTATAATCCAAGCCAGAGTAATAAAAATAATAATGTACAGTTTATATAATAATACATTCAAAATAATACTAAAAATCTTTTGTGGTATCATACTAAAATAAACTTTTATTAATTAACTTTATGGTGGAAATAATATGTTTATACTATTCTAATGTTTTCTTTCGAAGAATTCATCTGGTTAGCCAAGTTTTCTTGGATGAACTGGTGGTCTTTTCTCTCTTTTGCAAATTTAGGGCAACAGAAGAATAAATTTTTTACTGTTTCCACTAGGTACAATGGGTATGGGTCAGTATGTTTGTACGTAAATGACTATAGTTTGTATATATATGGTTTTTTTTTTTTTTTTTTTTTTTTTTTACCAGATGTATGTATTAAGGCCTTGTCTTTATTTTAGAGATTATATTTGTAACATAGAAAATTGGAATCGTAGACGGTTATATTTCTAGAATTAATTTTTTTTTTTATATTAAATATTTAAAAATTCATTGTCTCTTCTGTTTAATCTATGTATAGTTATGACATCATGCATTATGATTAACAGTTTAATTAGTATTATTAAGTAATAAGATAAAATAGAAAAAAGATATACAAAAAAAAAAATAAAAATATGAATGGAACATTGTTTTTGTTTGAAGGAATAACACTGTTTCGATTAACAGAGTAAACAGATTTCGGATCCCAACAACATAATCAACATCAAAGTAGGGGAACGTTTTCAGGGAGGAAATGGAATGAAAACAATTGCTTCTGGGTAAACTCAATCCAGAGACTGGGTTGTATTATTAAACAGTCTTTGATCTCCTAAATAGAGCATTATGTTTTGGAATGTTCTTAAATATAGATTTAATTCATACTTACAATTCATTATTTAGGAAATATGTCTAAAACATGTATTTGTGCTTTATTGTACTCAAATTTTCCCTAATACAGTTGCTCGTTAAGAAGTAGGTGTGTTTGAACGTGTATTTACATGTATACCAGATTTATAGAATATTTTGAATTAAAAAAATGTAAAAAGAGGAATTTGAAAAATAAAATTAATTTACATTGTGACTAGTTAACTTATGGGTAATTTCTCTTCTAAATGACAAATTATTTGATCCAACACTTCTCAGCATATGTTAGATATCTTATTTACAGGGAGTGGAATATGTATTATCTCCGGTAAAACATCAGTTAAAACATATTACAGACATAAGAAATATATTACTAAATAACTACATAAATTATATTTTCTTATTTAATTTTTTTTTTTTTTTACAATACGAAATAATTGATTTAATACTTTTTAGAATATAAGAATGAGATGCTTACTCCTGGGTTGAGATTATGAGATATGAAAAATGAGGAAAGTATTGTCACTTTGTCACAAATATATCTACTTTCCTCAAATTTACATGTTTTTTTTTTAAATAATGAACAGTACGGCAATAGCTGGTTTAGCAATGGCTTAAGAGCTAACACAATAACACAAATGAAACATTAAAGATATTTTAAAATGTAAAACTATTTAAGAAAAAAAACTAAAAGTTGTAAAACATTGTCATTCTATTTTGTAGAATCTAAATTATAAAAACATTTTATTTTTAATTTTGGAATTATAAAAAAGTGAGACAATTTTTTAAATGAGTTAGGTTGAGGGTTAGAGAGCGTTCTTTTGGATAAGGATGAGGTGCTGAATATAGGTATTTATATGAACGGATGGAATCAGTTTGTCAGATATGATGAGGGAGAGAATTCCAGAGGGTGGTTGAGAGGAAAGCAGGTTCTATGGAATTGGGTTTTTAGGTCGTGAAGAAGGGATCTTGTGCGCTTTGAATGGACTATATAACTGAACTGAAGAAAATTGGTAAATATAAGATAGATGATGGATAGTATTGATAATTTTGTAAAGTAATGAACCAAGGTAAGATTGTATGAGAGATAAAGACAACTTAATGCCGAGTGGTGAAGGCAAACATGGGAATGTCTGAAGAGTACAAACCCGGCCAAACTGATTTGATTTTAATTTGCCTGTTTCGTATCACAACTTTAGAATGTGTTTTAGTTCAAAACAAATAATGATAATTGGAGGAGAATAGCTAATTCTGGATCGAGGAAGTTTGATCAAAATCTCGAACTTTCACAGGAAGATAGTTTTGCATTTATATTACATAATTGTCTAATTTTTTTTATTTATTTTTACTTTTGTTATCTCTTTGATATAATTTACTCATATTTGCTAAACAGGAAAAGCACATAACAAGCGCATAATGGATAGGGTATGCTCACATTTTGTTTAAACGACTCTTCCGATGGATTACTACTGAAGAGGAAAAATAGAAAAAGAAAATTTAAATATGCCGCGATTAAGAGCATTGAGCAACAATATTATGGAGTACACATTCATTCATTTTTTTCATAAACATATTTTACAAAGATTTTTCCAAGGGTCCATTTTATTCTAAATAATCTTACATAATTACACTGTACTAGCAGCCCCCGTCGTGGTTTCGCGCGCTCTCATATGTAAAGAACTTATTATTTATGTGGCACCTGTGCATTGTGGGCTAAGTGCGAAAGTTGCGATTTTAGGAAAACTGAATTGAATGTTTGAGATTTTTTCCAAAATCGTCCAGTTAAAAAAATTCAAATTTATGGTGCTAAAACTCCTGATAGTACATATATATATTTATGTTGGTAAGGTATGTTTCGATTCTTGTCAATATTCTAAGATTTAATACTAATCGTTCCAAAAAAAATCGAACTCTTAGCCCGCATTACACTAATCGATTTTGTGTGAAATGGGCTAAGTGATTAATGTTAACGTGACTAACCCCTGAAAGCCAAGTGCTTGACTGATTTTCAGAGTTGAGAAAAGTTAGGTGTACATTAAATAATATTTTTCCTTTTTTAAAAATTTATTTTTGAATTTTTTATATATACTTTTTTTCATAAAAGAAAGTAATATAAACTAAAATAACATACACAGCATGCCTAAAGAAAAAATAATTATTTTATTGGTAGTATTTAAAACACTGAAAAAAAAAAATCACTTATAATTTACTTTCATTCGTCTTCTTCATCAACTAAATCTGGGTCGTCATGCTTAGAAGTAGATTTCAGCTCTTCATAGAATCGCCTAAATGCTGGACTTATGTAGGGAAGAAGATCTAACAGACCTTTCTTCTATTCTGCCGCTATCGGAAGTGATTCAACATTTCTGATTGGTGGCTGTAATTTTTGTAGCCTGCCTTCTTCAAAAAACTTACTGTTTTAAAACTAACATTTATATCGAGAGTCGACTTGTAGTAGAGAACACTGCAGCTATCTTTGTTGTAGTTAAGCCTTCCTACCTTCCCCCAATGCATAGTGCCTTTTTCATCATCTTTTTTTCTATGAAATAAGGCGGTTTTAAAAAGGGACAAAAAATTGTGGGGCTTAGTAAACTTGACTCGCTTTTACAAGTAAAAGTTCAAGGCCATTGCAATGGACGGAACACTTAGTCCGATAGACAAAAGAAAAGAGACAAAAATTATGATTCTGGCGATGTAGATAGCTCGAAATTCACAAAATCCGACTTAGCCCTCTATGCACAGGTGCCACAGATTTTATTTTTTCAAACTTCACTGCGACCAACATGTCGTCGCGCTCGCCATCTATCGGCCAATTCTAAAACTTAAACCTTCCTGGAACTATAAAGATGATGTGGTTAAAATTTTGTACAGATTGGCTCAGTAGTTTTCGCGTATAGTGGCCGCAAACGAAAAATGGCTTGTCCTTTTATATAATAGTATAGAATGAAATAAGACTGCAAGCTAAACATTGGGCAGCCTAAGCGTTATTCAGCTAAGGCCAAGACGTAGACTGGAGCCTTCGGCTAATGGAAGTGAAGGAGGAGAGTGGCACTCGATAAGGTTTTTACTATTTAAAGCCCTATCGAGATAAATAGACTGGGAGATCAAAGGGCCCTCTACAGCTGGGAGTGTCTGCTCTCTCAGCTTGATCTAACACGGGGTATAATTAACTACAAGGATAGGCTAATGTCTTCGTTAGCTAAGGCTTAGATCAACAAGTCAGCTAGCTTGGAAATGTTTAGTTAATGGGCGAACAGAAAGAAATATAGAATGAGGAAGTAAAATAGTTGGTGCGTGCAGTCAAGGAAACATAATTAAATAGTTTTAATTTGTTGGGCCGACGTATTGGTTTACGGTGTAAGCCTTCATTGTCATGAATTGTTCATTCAAAAAAACAAATTAATGTCAAACTGTATGTAAATTAAAACATGTAAGGTTAAAAAAAAAAAAAAAAAAAAAAAAAAAAAAAAAAAAAAAAAAAAAAAAAAAAAAAAAAAAAAAAAAAAAAAAAAAAAAAAAAAAAAAAAAAAAAAAAAAAAAAAAAAAAAAAAAAAAAAAAAAAAAAAAAAAAAAAAAAAAAAAAAAAAAAATTGAAAGATAAATTAACATAGTTAATGGAAAGAAATAGATCCATAATGTATAGCAGATTATTTCGTTCGATTTTGTTTTCGGGACCCCGAGACGTTTCCCATCTTTCACACCTGTACACTGCCTTGAAGTGGCTCAACCCATCCACCCGCAAACTATATTTCCTGGGTTCATTCCTTTATCAGGTCATTTATTACCATCGCCCATCCTACATTTATAATCTTTTGTAATTTAAGTCTTCCGTCCACTCCCAATCCACAAGATCACGTTCCTTTGACTTATACTTGTCTTTCCATCTGACATATAATTGTCTTGTCTTTCCAACGAACAACTTTTACTAGCATTCCTTCCTAGTCCCATAAGATATGCTCCTTCCTTAAGCTCATTTAAAACATTCCTTTTCCAATATCTACTCACATCCCAGTCAGACGCCTGTCAATATAAATAATAATTAACATTTAATTTGGTTAAATTCAATAAATCTGATACTGATGAATTAGTTGATAAGTTTTCTTTTATATAATAATAATAATTAACCTTTATTTGTTCTATAATTGTACATAATCATTTCTTTTATGAAAATTCAAATTTGTTTTTACTTTAATTGTAATTGTTTAATTTTTCTATACAAATAAATATTCTTTCAATGTACATATAGTTATAGTTTATTTTCTGTATATCTGTTTTCTTTTTTTTCTCATAATTATTGTTTTTATTTTATTTCATTTTTCCTACTTACGCTACTATATTTACTGAAGTTGTATATACAATTATTTACAATTAGCCGTTTTAATATGTCTCATATTCTTTATATACAAATAGCGTTATTCTTAGGGAAAAATACGTCCCAGAATAAAGATTATTTTTTCATTTCATTTCAGATAAGTATAAATATATTTTTTTTAATAATAAAAGTATAGTTGACTATGCAGTCAAATAGAAACAACACGTATTAGTAGAAATACTATAATTAAAGTATTCCTACTTAGACGTAGTGTTCTCTTTGACTGCATGTCTGATCATCTTCTTCTCCATATATATATATATATATATATATATATATATATATATAATATATATATATATATATATATATAGTATTTTTATGGCCACTATGTCGAATCATTTTTTGTCTTAAAAATTTTTTTTTTTTCTTGACATGTTGGATTTAATTCTTATACATAACTATCGAGTCATCTTAAGAGATCTTTGTAGAAATTTAGTTTGTAAAAAATAAAAACAAAATATTTTGATAACTCACGTTCAAATACAGGTAGGGCGAATCAAATTTAAATAAATTATTAAGAAAAGCCACAAAAAATCCTCGGAAATCGTTAAACAAATATCCGTGGCTGTCGTGAAGAAGTTGGTAACTCAAAATTGTACATTTTTCAGGAGAGCACTTTAAAGTTTAATTCGCTTTCCAGAACCATAATTTGATTTCTCTTATATTAAAAGAGTTAAAACAATCAGTATTTGACGAACCCTTTCTTATATTGGAGAAAGCTAGTAGAAAAATATGTAATTTATTTATTTATATCATTTTTTTTTTAAATTAAATATTGAGTTAACATTTTTTGAACAAGACTTACCTGATTTTGCATTGAACTTCAGATTGTTACCAGGAATCCAATTTGGTTATTCATGATTTATTATTTGGTTATAATTGAACCATTATAATCGCCGTCATCCTTCAACTGTTTTTGTATGATTTTTAAAACAAAATAAAATACATCTACCTAGTAAAAGTTGGAAAATAATGGTTGTAGATAAAAAAAAAAAAAAAAAAAAAAAAAAAAAAAAAAAAAAAAAAAAAAAAAAAAAAAAATCATCTGCAATCAGTTAAGTTTATTTATTTTTCTTTCAGAACAATGCCAATTAGTCTTTCACATATAAAAAATATGATTTTACAATTCGTTTTTTTAATTTCCATTTCAATATTAATCTATTTTACAAACAACAAAAAAGCAATAATTCAATGAATTCAAAGCAATTGATATTTTTGACATATCTCCCAGTGAATTAAAAAAAAAGGTTTAAAATAATTTAGTGAATTATTCACAACTGATCCATATTGTCCGGGTCAAATTCATTTAAATCGGGATCCTCGTTAATCACTCCCGAATCCTCGTGATTGACTTTCAAATTTAAATAAAAGTCATGGAACGCTGAGTCGATAAATGGTAATAAGTCGATCAAATCTTTTTTTTTTGCAGCACTTATGCCCAGTGGAGTTTCGGACACCAGGGGTAAATCAATGTTGTGTGGTTTGTTCCGTCTTTTAAACGACATGCAGCGAAACTCAGTATCTTCTTGCAAATTCAATTTTATGAATACTTCAGACGGAGAATTTTTCCTGTACTGGACCCACTGTACGTCCCTCCACAAAAACTTGTCTCCATTTCCGTATTTTTTTTTAATTTGAAATGGTCCATTTTTGTTTTTCAGAGCTCCAAAATCGAAGAAGTCTTTCGGTTCCATTTGTTGAACAACAAAGGGATTCTTTTTCTTACAACCCCTAATTAATTGCATCCAATCGTTTAAATGGTTTATTTTTAGACTAGTCTTCTTCTTTTCCCTTTCAATAACAGCATGATCGCTGTCGCATTCCATATGCGTGTGACCACTAACCAAGAATTTGTGATTGATCCGCTCAATGTTAGGTAAATGTTTGATTGCATGTAGAAACATCAAAGCTACGTTAAAATTTTTATTTTGACCCCCACAAGTGTCGGAATAGAACGTTATTTCCTTAACTCCCGGAGGTACTAAATTTTTTAGTAATCGGTAAATGCATGAAGCGATCTGGTTGGACCCCCTCCCAGATATCGTCTCATCCCATAAAAAAACATATGGCATTGTTGTTGGAAAGATTATGCCGCTGTTAGGTTGAATGACCATAGTTGTCTTTTGTAAAATGAAATTGAGTTAGTAAGATAGGGCGTCGGTAAGCATTGCTGGAGATCAAAAGTGAAAACCATTTTTGAAGTGTCGTTACTGCATTGGGCTTTGTCACATTTTTTTTTTCGCATCGTACGCGTTTTGTGCGAAATTCTGGTGATCATCCCTTTCTTTAATAAAAGAATTTTTGAGGGTCAATTCTGTACACGATTTAATCTTCATTTCAAACAGGTCACATTTATGGCAAGTATCTTTCTTAGGCGGCTTGAAGGCTAAATTTAATTCATGGAAAACTCTTAGGTAAACCGACATTGATACCGGACTAGAATCTGTTTCCTTGTACAATGAGTACATCTTTGAAACGGACAAATCTCCACTCAAATATTGCTTTTGTGTACTTTTCCTACAATAATGACTTTCGTATCGAGGGAAACAGTTAATATGTTCTTTTATTTTTTCGATTTGAGATGACGTAATTTTATTTTTTGGTGGAGCAATGCCCCTCTGATCAGGAAGAACAATTCCTAGTGGAGATTTTTTTTTATGTGACATAACGATTTCAATAAACGCTCTGGTTTCGCCCAACGTACTTGTAAGACATGATTTGCAAACTGGTATTTCAATATTTCCAATATTAAACATGTATTTACAACTAACTTCTCTATTTTTTGACGCGTTTGTGCTCTGAGATTTTTTTGGTTCAATTTTTATACAGGAAGCTACAAAATTGGCTCTGCTATCTCTACTACCTAATTTCCAGTATTTATCAAATATGATAGATCTATTTTCATCGGACAAGTTATCTTTGCATTTCATGCGACACATTTTCAGTGGACCCATACTACGAGCTTCAACTAGTTTGTTGGTAGACGAAATATATGATTTACCTGAGTTTCTCAGCTTTTTGTTTTGAATTCTCTCTTTCCTAGACAATTTCCGTTTATTCTGATTTGTGTCTACTGTTGCAGAAACGGTAACAGCATTCTCGGTTGATAATTCCAAGTCACATCTAAGCTGGTTTGTTTGATCTTCTTCTCTATTCAAGACGCTCTCCACCAACTTCTTATCTTTTGCAGCTAGCCTTTTTGTCTTAGTTTTTTCTGTAACAATGAATTTTAAAAAGATATTAGCTCACAGAGCCACTAGTATCATTTTTATTTTACACAGGTTTAAATTTTTTTAAAGCAATTACCTTCAATTTCTTCATCAGAAGAAGCAGATTCAATATTGTCAAGATCTACCGTCGGGTCAGCATCACTGTCGTCTGACAAATTTAAATCTAAAATAATAAGTCAATAGCATAAAATTTTAAATAATAAAAGCTTGAAAGAATTAATTACAGTAATTTGAATATTTACCTTCATAAACAAAACCAGGAACCACATTTTTTAATATTTCTTGAGGTGACCCAAGCACATCTGTTTCTTTCTCTTTATTTCCCTCTGACGAACAACTTGGGATTGGTGAAAAATAAGTTTCATTTGGGGTGGATCTATTTTCCACATTCTCTCTTAACTTCCGTAAAAATTCACTTCTCCGGTTAAACATTATTTTTAAGTAAATTGAAAAAAAAAAAAAAAAAACAACTGAATTGTATGAAAACCAAAGTTGAACTGGCAATAGTAGAAAGGAACTGGAGAAACAATGTTGTTAGAGAAGGGAAAAAGCTCTTGGAAAATATGGTTTGCTAAGAAAATAATATTTCTTAGAGATCAATAATTGAACTTAATTATTAAGTACTTTCCAGAATAGTAGCAGCCTATGGGCAATTATCATATTCCAAGAATACGTCAAGATTCTGGTAACTTAATTTACCGTAAGATAACATCTATACTTCATTTAGTAATAAACTGTTAATACTAGTTACTGAATTTCATTGTTTATCTTATATTTTGAAATAAGTTGTTATTTCAACTTACTTATTGAAATGTAGTCTATAAGTTTTGGAAAACATAGTTAAGTTAACTTACCTTGGAGGAAATTTTTAATCCTCTTTGGGAATATGTAGTTATATTGAATTACCGATTTTGAATAATTTGTTTGTGGCAGAAATAACAAGGCAAGTAAAGTTACTGAAAATTAACAACTGATTTAAAAATACCTGAAAACGCACATCGCTGTAACTTTTTTTCTAATTGGAATCTAAGTTAACGATTTCTTCACAAAGTAAAGCTATTCATAAACTACATAGTAGTAGTGTTAACTCATTTTCCAGGTAACTCGACTTACCAACTTCTTCACGACAGCCACGGATATATAGCCATGAAATTTTCGTAAATATGAAATTAAAACCGACAGCTAGAAAAGAATTATTTTGCAAGTTTCCTCAGGAGGGAGAGTGGCATTTTAGTGCCTTATAAGAAGACTTGTAAAAATAATATAATACTGTAATATTTTATTTTAAGATTACAATATCTTATTGCAACTTACTAATATTCTTTTTATTTGTTTTAGGTGAGTGATTCCCATAGTTTTATTCAGCATTGCGTAAGTTATTCAATTTACAATATATTTCAGTATATAAACTACATTCATACTGAAGGAGGTACAATTAAATTTCCAATGTTAGCAGGTCTTTTTATTTAAAAATTTATCAAGTTGAACATCACTCAAATATTTGACTGTTTACTCAAGAAAATTGTTACATATAATTATCCAGTTATTAGTAAAATAATTCGTTATATATTATTTTATTTAAGTATTTTATTATAAATTTTCTTACATATTTTCACTAAAACCAGGTTAGTTGTTTACTAGTTTTGTAACAAAAGTGAGCGATAGATTAAAAAAAACTTCGACACTTCTTAATTTTACGTTTGTATGTCAAGTAGTCTATCTTTTTTATTTAAGAAAGAGAACAACACTTATTAAAGTAACAAAAGACTTTCATATATTCCATAAAAACAGTTACATAACAGTTACGGTGACTTGAACAGTATTTATTATAACTACAACACTGAGGTAGCCTAATCGAACAACGATCCTAGGCTAATTGCTGTCAGTAGAGAACGGCCGTAAATCCCCGCTCCGCCTGGAACGCTAATACACTGTCAGATGTTATCTTCTTTCTACTTCACGGAAATATAATCGTTATGTCTTTCTAACTGTTAATGATTCAGTAAAATGTTAATGTTACCTTAAAGCGTAGTGTTTATATCCTCGTCGTTTTATAAGGTATTTAGTTATAAGTTGGCTCTTGTTTGTTTGATTCACCCATGGATAGTAACCTATGGATGGTTATATAGGTACCTACGTTGGTTTTACTAAAAAATAATCCAAATAATATAATTAATGTTATTTTTTCTAAATGACTTCCATGATAATCATTTATTTTGTGTATTGATATTTACAACTTAAAGGATATATAAATCAAGTAAATGTACAGAAATATGATTAAAATATCTTTCTATGAACTAACCATAAGTATAAAACCCTCAATGCTCCTTATTATGTCACAACAAACTTATCCATAAAGAACTGAATGTTTCATATGTTACTGTTTTGGCCAAAATTATATACTTATCCTTTCTTAGTAAACTCCAGACCCACTCAAATCCACAAGCCTCCCAACTCGCCTCACACTCCATTCTCCATAAACCACCGATGCGTCTGAAAAGAAAATGGCCAAAAGACCTTCTAATGTAGAACTTTATTGAGTGCTACTAGTGAGTAGTTCTTTACTCACAGTTTTTGATTAATTCCACAATATTGTTGTAATAATAATACCACTTGTTAATGTAATCATTTTCCTCAAATTTACTCGTTGTATACAGTTGTCAATATCAATAACCGGTTATATAAAAAATAAATAATTATTATTTCAATAAAATTACAATAGGAGATACCGAGTCCATCTTCTTTTCAGATTATCGGTAATCGAGTGGGAAGCAAGTTGGGAACTAGTGGATTCGAGTGAGTATGATACTTTTCTTTGATATGTGTCTAGTTTGGGCCGATGTAGGAACATATAGGGCACTTATATCATTTTGGATAAGTTTAGGCATAATAAAGAACATTAAGAGTTTTGAGTTTTAAGCATGGTATATACGAGAAGAATTGAAAAGTTTAGTGGTGTCCCAAAGCTCGAGTCCGAATGTTCGAATAAGTCTAATTATTGTCATGTAAATAAAAAGGCTCATTTACATGACAATAATTAGACAATAATTTTAATTAATTGAAAATTTTGGATGTTTGTCTAGTAGTTCAGTTATTTCGGTTGTAGTCAAGTTCTCATCCATGTACCCATGCTTTGTTTCATAAAAGCGTTTATGATTAGTGCGGGAACAATTTTCTGCAGTTGAAATTCATAAGTCTGTGTATGAAGTTTAAATAATATAGACAGGAAAGAGTAATTGGATGTTAATTGTAGTGAAGCCATGTAGCTCAACAACTTTACATAATTAATTAACATGAATATACATTTTTAAATATTAATTATAAATATAATTTTACCGTGAAATTGTTTGAAAATAATCCTTTTTTCCATTCGTTCGATTGTCTAGTTTTATTTTAAGAATTGCTCTGAAAAACAGAATAAAAAGATAGAGAGAAATGTGTTGACTAATCGAGTTTCCATTAAAGTAGAAGAAAAAAGGAAAATATAAAATTTCATTTCCCGGCTAAATGTACTTTTAATCTCCAAACTTTTTCCACTTCCAGTATTTAAAAATGTTGTAATTGGTTCGGACGGATTGGGTGAAATAGTGAATTTTTTTATATTATTTCTTTTTTTCATTTGTAATAATAAACACTATTTATATCAACGGTTCTATCAAATCATCTAAGCTTTTACAATTAACTACTAGGTAAGAAAGACTTCTGTAACTCTTTCTTTAATATAGAATTAGAATTAGTATATATATTTATAATTTTTTTTTTTTTCTGTTTAATGGCATTGGAATCATCCCTACAGCCAATCGTGAAATTCTATTATATATTTAGTTCTTCTTTACTATATATATGTTAAATTTATTTGTTTATTGAATATAAATATTGTGTGATGCTGAAGGTTTCCTCTGCTTTGTTTGTTGCTAATAACTTTTTATACTGGATATTATTATTGAAAGGTTTTAAAAATTAATAAACGTTTCTCTTTGATTTTTGTAAATCCACGCTAAGTTAAAAAGTTAAAGTTTATAAATACTACTTGATTTTTACGGAAATTATAATTATTTTGTCTGAGTAAAGGTCCTCATCGGCACTTCTGATATTTATTAGGTTTCAAGTTCAGAAAAAAATATTTCTCTAAAAAAAAAAAAAATTGAAATGGAGTAACACCCTCCAAAAAAACCCTAAAAAAATCGCAATTTGGATTATCAGATGTTGGTTCCTATGGTAAACTAAAGAAACTGAATTTCCAAAAACCGCTTCTACATGATATCAGTCATATGTATTGTAAGTTTTGAAGCTTATTCAAAGACTAGCTGCATTATTATAAATAGTTTAATTATCTAAATGGCGAAAATGTTGAGACTTCAGGAATAGCCTTCCTGTAGGATCTTGTAACGATTACCAGATCTTGAATAATATTACATAGCTTTCGATAATGGAGAAATGCCTTCCGACTAGTTATTATGCTTTATTTTTACTTACCTATGGATGTTTAGTTCAGTTTGCTGCCGGATAATCTTTAGTTCCTGTTGAATAATTTTAATTATTTTTATATAAACTCCTTCATGCATAAAGGGACTTTGGGACAAATTTTGGCGAAAATGAGAAAATGGACCTTATTTGGTGACTAATTCTCTTTTAACATTAGCTAACGGCATATGTCATAGGCTTGATTTCTAAACCAGGGGCAACGTTTGTGTTGAAAATTTTTGAAATATTATGGTTATATATATTTTTACTTTTTGTTTTTGTTCTTTAGCTGTCCCTGATATCTATATTGAAAAACGTGTATTCGATAAACACAAAAAATATCGTTTTTCACTCTCTTCGAGGGGAAGAAATTTTTAAAACGATTATTGGTCACTTTCCTTTAAATAGCTAATACTTTGTCACACAATGCACTGGTTGGTATCGCTGGAAAAAGGAGAGCCTCAGCTTTCTTTTGATGTATATCAATGTAAATTTAGATCAACAATAACGTATTAAAAAAATTTTCAAATCTGAAAAACATATTTATTTTTAACATGAGTTTGAAACCAGATAAGAAAATGAAACCAAAGACATTTCAAGAGTATTACCACTCTATATTTTGTATAAAAAAATGAAGTTGATACGTTAAACCGTCTAAGCGTAGTTCATGTTTTTGTTAATTTAAACAAAAGTTGCCTATCATTTGGTCAGGCAAATTTTGAAGCTTACGAATTTTTATTTTTATTTTTTGATGAAGTTTTGTATTTAAGGGTTTTTTTTAATATTGAATTCGAATCCGATGTCGGTTCTTGTGAAAAAAGTATATTGAACGTAGTTCAATGAAAAAATGATATTTTTTGTTTTTATTGAATAAATGTTTTGAGGGTGCTGAATTATAATATGACGTCAATTTTTGTGTTAAAAATCTATAGGGGTAGTTTGCTTGAAAATCTAATTTATTTTTTCTTAAATCCGCAATCGAAAATACAAATCTTGGTGCAAGAATCATG
This sequence comes from Euschistus heros, assembly GCA_003667255.2. Taxonomy (NCBI): domain Eukaryota; kingdom Metazoa; phylum Arthropoda; class Insecta; order Hemiptera; family Pentatomidae; genus Euschistus; species Euschistus heros. The sequence continues at coordinate 1,412,563 of RCWM02000295.1, forward strand.
TCGATATAATTTTTTAAACTCGAGATATAAAATAAATTAATTTATTAATGCTATTTTTTTTTCTCGGCTTCTAGGGCCCATTGGTCGGAACGGCAAAACACGTGTCTAATATTTTTTTGACCAGGAACCTCCAAAAAAATTGCCAATAGGATCCGTGGGAGACTTGAGTGTGTCCTCCCCTTGTAAGATTATTTTTCAAATGGAGAAGGTAATATTATTTGACCATAAGCAATTATATTTGATGTTGGTTTTACTTATTTTGGTTTTGAGGCAAAGATGTCTTCATATACAATTTTTTTGTTCTCGTAATAATCAAAGATCATTGATCTAAACGTCAATTGATCAAAAAAATTATCTAAACCAACCATAATGTGATGGTTTCATAAATTTTCCTTTGTCGACGGGTAAAGATATTAAGGTATTAACGACATTGTAAAATATAATAGATCATTTACTAGAGGAGAGCTCATTTATTTTTTGAAAATGGGAAAATGGCAATTTTGTGTACGATTTTTGATGGCTATCGAGATAGTAAACTCCAAATATAGAAAAAAAAATTATAAAAAAAAAACGTACAGAGGATAATCGATTTAACTATCGCTGATTTGCTTCACAACACTAAAGGAGAGTGGTTATCAATCAAATAGTTTATTGAAGGAGATAAATTTTAATTATTTCATATTAACGGCATAACTCCTATTTATCTTTTATTGTAAGAACCAAAATAAATTGTTCATAATGAAAAAGAAATAAACAAACAAAATAAAGGATGAACATTGCCCAGTTGAGAGTCAGTATGGACAAACTCATGTGACTTTGTGAGAAAATCACAGATGTAAGTAAAAATTTAAACATAATTGATGTATTGGATTGTATAATGGATAGGATTGTAAATAGAATATAATATGAATTGTAGATCCTGGAGATGGAGCAATGTACTCCGAAACATGTTGAAGAAAATAAAGATAAATAGGAGTTATGCCTTTAATATGAAATAATGAGGTGGTTATTATATAAAAAAGAAACTTTATTACTCACCTTTTGTAGACTTTATTTACATACCTTATTATTTATTGAATAGCTTCATTTTCTGCAGAAACGTAGCTGGAATTACTTCTAGTCAATTATTGAAAAAAAAACTGTGTAAAAAGTAGCTTGTTTTGGTTAGTGGAATGTATCGATTTTTTACAGTTGTTTGTGTTAATGTGGTGGGAAGTGGACGGGAAGATAACATATAATAGCAGTAGCCAGACCGGGCTTGGCATTAATAAACTGCAAGCCTAATATACAGCGGGAGAACAATAGGCAGTGGAGTCACGTTCGCCACAGCTTTCTATGCCTCAACCGTTATCCACCACAGCTTGCTACTTCCTACCGGGGGTCTGGGTGGGTCCGAGTGTGGGAGGTGCAGGATCAGGAGGCCGTCTGGTAAGGTTCTTTGTACTGTCAATCTTATAATCTGAGGTTAAGCTAACAAAAAGACTGAGCATCTTAACGAAACATTACGTAATTAGAGTGTTTTAGTAATGCAATGAACTGTAATACCCACCCTGATACAAACAAAATCTCAATTTGTGTCAAAAATAAAATCCGAAAGACTGGACACGAAATTCTCTCAGTGCGGGAAGAGACGAATATCTGTATCGAGAATCGATGATCCAAAGTCGATTCCTAGGATCGATATGGCTGACTTAGAAGATAGTTTTGTGATATTTAATAAATAATGTAATTCTTACAAATCTATTTTTCTCCCTAATTGAAGGGTATGGTGGAAGAATGGGTTATGTAACAAAACACTATTTTGAATAATTTAGCTGGAAAATGTAACTCATTTTCATCATCTTCGTAACTCTTTTTTCTAGTTTTGGAATATTAAATTTGCTACCTAACACTTCTGCACATAAATTGTTCACCCAATGAGCTAGATTGTATTTTAAAAAAATATGATATAACCCCTTCATCCACTAAACCCTTCAATTATGAATAAGAACTATTAAAGAATACATTTCTTTAATTAACAGAGCGATTTGTCTTACATCAAATCAACACTGGTCGCTATAGATTTTAAAGATTTTATTTAATTTAATAAAAAAAAAACTGCAAACAAAACTTTAAATTATTAAAAATGCATTATGTTTTTGAAAAATGAATAAATTGTTATATAGCAAATTTTCCCACAGTGAAGCACTAACAAAATAAATGCAACAAGACAATTTTATTATTTTTTTTATTTTTTATTCTTATGGGATTTTTGTCATCAAAGAATATATTTTTTTTTTTTTCATTTTTTTGTATATCGTCTATATACATATAAAGTTTATATGTAGTAGATAACAAATGCTGTTTTCTGTTTTAGAATATATCTCGTGAATAATTATTGCTTTTTTAGGTCTGTTAAGGTTTTATTTTTTTCGATGATAATTTTATTTATTAACAATTGAGAATCGATTTTTGGTACCGTTATCGAGCAATTACTCAAAACGACTTTTGATTTTTTTGAACTCTCTCCTAAAATGGTATTTAATTGTAATTGTAAGTTTGTGTTTCCTAGTTAATTTTTTCTAAATGTTCATTAAAAAAAAATATATAGAAAAAAACAGATTTGAAATCTGGAATTTTATAAATAAAAATAAATCTCTGCGCCACTATACAAAACTGATTGGCCAACCGAAAGGCACTAATGGAGACAAACAGGTCTTTTTCCTTTTTTTTAATCAGAAGAGTGGAGAGGCAGATATATATATCTATATACAGTGGGCCCTGCGTGCTCTGTATGATGACAAATGTTCGCGTCTCTTCCGCGCTAAGTGAATTTCGTCCCTAGTCTTTTGGGGTTTATTTTCGACGCTAATTGGGAATTTTTTCTGTGTTTGGGTCTGTTTGTGTCAGGGAGGATATTAAAATTCAACATGAGCAATAACATATTGTTCTTCGGGTGGCTTTGTCTGTGATTGAATTATGGCGTTCACACTTTCCCTCAATGAATCAGCAATATTTTATTTTTCTGCTCACCGCGCGTGTTGTATGTCTAAATTAAAATTGTGAATTTCGAGCATTATGAAATTAATTTATTCCGGGACAGATGTTCCTTTATGATTTTTTTGAAAATACAAATATAAATTGGCACAAACAGTGGTTAGTTGGTAGCTTTAAAGCGTCAAAAATTTCGACCTTTTCAACGTTTCGCCAAAATGTCTGTTTTTTTTTTTTTTTTTTTTTTAAATTTAACTTGAATAAATTTTAAATGATGTGAGCAGGTAAGAAGAGCCCGGTAGCTTCAATATGGACTGAGTTATTTTCAAGTTTTGAAAGTTTTCGTAAAAATAAGGGTAATTAAAATTTTATTTTTGCGTTTTTTTTCCAAGCACGTCCTAAATAACGACTATAAAATTGATCATAGTGAGTTTCAGCCACTTTTTAGAGAAAATTACGAAAATTTAAAAACCTCTATAGTAGTCCATATTTAAGCTGCAGAATTCATAGCTGTTCATATCGTAGCCAATTGAGTCTTGTTTAATTTTAATTAAGTTATATGTTTAATATACACAATAAGTTTTTCTTATTGCCTCTTGTTCAAATATTCATTCATCCACAGATAGAACGTAATTTAAAGGTGAAATGTAGAAAAGGCTTGACGTTACAATTAGCATAATTTAATTTTATTACTGTTTTCATGCTTAGTATTATGCCTTTTATTTTATATTCGACAGCTAGGCCGCCATTATATATAATTATTCTTGAGGAGCAATGGCCGTAGAATAAAAAATATTTTCCTTTTAAATTTACTTGTTATTAATACACTTACACATTTCCTTAATAACGCATTTGTTGCTTATTTTCTCGAATCAGATTCTTATGATTTTATAAAAAATCAAGCTCATCACAAATTCCAGTTGTATAACAATCCGCTTCCTATTTTTTGAGGCCTAGAAAAAGGAAGGGTATTCTAAAATAGAACATTTTTTGTAGTTTATTTAATATATTTAGATGTTTATTGTTGTAAATTTAAATATATAATGGTAAAATAAAAAAATAAAACCCACTTCTTTTCATCATTCAAATGGATTTGAAAACAAAAAGAACGTGTCTCCTTCAAGCTACGAGAACAATTAATATCAATTATAAGATTCATCTTTCAACTTAAATCGCCTGTCATATTTTTTGTTCTGGTGACATATAAATTGAAAACAAACTACCAAAAGTCTGTTGTGGAGAGAAAAAAGAAGATCCATTTGTCTTGGAATGAAGGATTGGCTGCGGTAGTCCTTAACAATCCTGACACAGCCCCTCTGATCCTCCACTTCCACGAACTATATCCTGTGAGAGTGCACTCCGGTCTGTTCACACCGCAGGATCAGCTATGCAGCTGGGCATGCATAGTGCAAGATGTTGTGCTAACTGGTCATACTGATTATCTCATTGATACAGACCTATTGAATATTCTTCCTTGGCCATCAGGAATACTTTCACGCTGTGTCAGATTAATAGTTAGATGTTGAGTAAATTAAAAAGAAATAAA